>OZ024924.1:27873824-29285729 GCA_964017225.1 Netelia inedita
ACCGCGTATACGTGTACTTACTATTGCCGGATGTCGTACATATGCTGCACGAGAATATCGGTCTTCCGTTGAATCTCTCTGAAAATTTACGGTACTCTAACGTACACTAATTATAAATATATATGGGTCGTTTCACGTCGACTCGACCAAGATCGTAATTTGATCGGTTCGAACTTCGGATTTGTTTAATCCATTTCGTCCGTTAAATCTTCATTAACCCGGCATAGTTTTATCAAAACGATCTTAATCATGATAACAATAATAAATGTATCGATCGATCGATGATATTGAAAAATTCATGTGCGAAATGAAATTTTTAAATTATCGATAGAAGAATAAATCCGCGTGTGAAATAATCAAGATATTCAAATGTTTTCGAGACGAAGGGATAAGATTCTTGAAAATTATTCAATGTACGAAGAGTGTCGGAAGTCGATCGAGTTCGCATAGAACGCACCATATACGCACGATCTTGCCATGCTGCCAGTCACTCTGGGTATACGAAACGTTCTGGCAGCAGCTCTTAATTAACCGTGGGAACGTAATTGGTAACGTATATATAACGTATTGAGAGCACGGTGGAGAATCGTGTGTGCGTATGTTTCACTCCGCGCACGAGTACTCGTACATTTAGCCGTACGCCGTTGCACTTGCTGCTCTGGGCCGAAGGAAGGAGAGTCTTTGGTTCGACGCGGAGAACAAAGGAAATGGATTCAATCGGTATAAACAGGCGGTAATTATCGATCGCGTAGCGTTCGGGTATTCGCCTTATACACAAGGTATAATCGGGAACGAACGCGGCTAAATTGGCTATAAGTGGCTCGAACATCACGCGAAGCGTATACGAAACGCGCTCCTAATTCCCATTATATTAGTTTTGGCCAAAGATTCGAGCGTTCGAGCTTGCGAAAGTTTTCGCGTTTGTTTTTAAATAAACGCGAGCGAGAGCATCTCTCGGTCTCGTTGTCGAACGAGAAAATTCGTCGGTATATCGTCGGTGGCTCGTTAAAGTTATCCGCGGTGACGGATAACGCGAGAGCCACGGGTACGTAACAAACGCATACACGTAAGCAGGTAAACGAGACGATCGAAAGGACGATAGGAAACCACGTAGCTTTTTTATTTCGCGAGATTCTCGAGATCAGATAAAATTCAAGCGTATACCTGCCGCGAGTCTCGTCGTCTCGCGACGAGAAATTGCGAGTGAACGATATCGATCGATCGATCGATCGGTCGATCGATCGATCTTCGAGAGGCTGAAAGTAGATATTGTCGAAGAAACGAGAGCTGAGAGTTTCGAGCTGAATTAACGAAATATGATATTCACGGACGTACAGTTTTGCCACTAGCAAAATTACGCCAAATAACAGAAATGTCCTCGATAATCGAAGTGTCGCTTAAAATTCCTTTATTCCTCTCAAATTTGGGGAAATATATTTTTGGCAAAATGCACGTAGGGTTTATATCCTTACAGCATGATTAGGGTTGAATGTACACGTACGTAAATACATATATACGTTGTCGGTACGAGGTGCGGAGGCAAAAGGTGAGCGAGGAGAAAGGCGAGGGAAGAGAAACGGAATGGGTCGAGAGGAAGAAAAAAGGACGCGGAGGACAACGTCCCTGTTGCCCACGGCGCAGCGCAGAAGAGAGCTTCAAAGACATCAGATTGTGCCAACGGCCCGGACCGACCGGGTAGGGAGACCAAAATGCGTCGTATCCAACGACGTACACACTAATATTCAGTTTCACTTGACTATATATATTTACAGTTTATACGTATATATACGTTACGTATAATGTATATACGAGTTTGCATGTGTGAAAAGGGAAGGGAAGTTGCGCGCCCTAAAATATGTGAAGCCAGGGGGCTAAACTCTCTCGGACCTATCCTCGTTACATCCGAGACCGAGAGGAAAATGCCTCGGGTCGAGTTTTGAGCTCGGGAGGTTATATAGCGTTAGCGAACGAGACCTCGCGTGGTCCATTGCCGTCTACCCCTTCGTATATATATATTCACATTCTATATAGTACGATACAAAAATATCGCATTATTTTTCTCTCTGTGCTCACATCGTTGCTCCGAGTGGTCTCTTCCCTCGGTATAGCGTACTACGTTGCACCTTCGGGCCATTGTGACCACCATTACGTAGTCCCTTGATAACTCGCACCTCTCCCGTCCACTCGAACTCACTCAGCAAACGATCAACTCGCGGGCACACGGATAACACTGGTGTACAGATACACAGGCTTATATATTTCTGTAATATAAAAATATATCTATCGACGCTTACAACGAGATCGTATTTTTTTGATAAATGATTAAAGCGAGAAAAAATATTTTTTTCACTGTGGACCGAAATATTCTTAACTTACCATAAACATAATCTCGTTATGAAGAAAGATAATATGCGGTAAGGAAGTATCGTTTCGAGAGGATGAGAGAAAATTTTTTGTCTTTTTTTTTTAAGCAATAATATGTAGCTTTGTATCTCAGAGTGGCGTTGCTTTAAGAAATAGCTGGAAATCGTATTTGGGATATGAAATTTAGAGCTTCGATCGTTATTACCAAATCGACGATTTCCTCGTTCGAAAACCTATACTGTTTTGCCCCGGGGACACGATACACTGACAAAGAGAGCGCTCGAACGATCGTGATGCGAACGCTCTTAGGCATATGGGAAAGAAGGACTCCGTTATAACGTGAAATGATGAAATATCATTCCCTGATTTGGTCTTAACAAAGAATCTCGAACTGAACGACAGTGACGGGAAGTAACTCGTTATATTCCAACTAAACTCACTGGTAATGATCCTTCGTATTTTACATCGAACGAAAAATCGAAAAATCATCCTTGCCCGCCACCCTCGTTTGGAACATTAAATTTTCATACATGTTTGCCGGAGAAATCCTCGTCTCGTATATTTTCATCGGAGACATTCGTGTTGCAGATTTTTTTCCCGACTTCAGCATCCTTAGTCCTTTGCATACATGGAATATGCATACAACGGAGATCAAGAGGATTCAAAGTAGAGGGTTGAATGTAACGTCGGGTTGCACTGCGAAGGTGGATGGAATCGTTAGAGATACGAGAGCAGAATGTGGGAAGAGAGAGAGAGAGAGAAGGGAGAATGAGAGAGAGAGAGAGAGAGAGAGAGAGAGAGGAGGAGCTGCAACGTTGGATACGTACGTACGCCGGATGGGCGCATACACGTCACTTTGTCCCTGACGAAGTTGGGCCGTTTACGTATGCGAGGCGGCATCGCGCGTTCCTGAATGCTTGCTGGGATGCTGGGTGGTGGGTGATGCTGTAACTCTCTCTCACTCTCTCTCACACACTTCTCTCCTCTCTCTCCGTGGGTTTGGAGAAGTGCGCCCGGGGCATCCTTGGAACGATGTTGTCGGCCGTGGCCGTTTTAACCCCCTGGGGGGGCTTATCACCTCTCTCTCTCTCTCTCTCTTTTTCTTCCTTTCTTTCCCTCTCTCTCTCTCCCTCTTTCTCTCTCGGATGTACGATAGGGATACAGAGAGGAAGAACGTGTAGAGAGACATAGAGAGAGAGAAAGAGAGAGGATTGGGGCTGGGATGAGTTCTTCTTTTATATCGGCACTCGCGAGCTCAACTCTCTGTCTCTGTCTCTGTCTCTGTCCGTCTGTCGGTCTCTCTCTCTCTCTCTCTCTCGCTCTCTCTCTCCTTCATCCTCTTTCGCAAACGTGCCCCATTATTCCCAATGCCCCATGGCCAATGGTGTGTATCGGCCAAGTACCAACAGAACTCGCTTATACTTTACGACGGTACCCCGGGCTCTCTATCTTCTTCGTCCTCTTTCTCCTCTTCCTCTCATTCTTCTCCTTCGTCCGAAGCCTCGATGCTTTTTCCTCTCTCATTATTCTTATTACACCGCTTACATATTCCTTTACGTAGCGCGACAGTTGTCTCCGCTACGTTGTACAATTTCGTCGCGTTCCTTACGAGTCAAAGTTTCAAAGCACGCGCGTACCTTTATTTCATTGATTTATTGACTTATTTATTTATTTATGTCGAATAACTTCCTGTTTTCAGCTTTCTATTATGATGGCAATGCACCCTCTCGATGATGCATCGTGAGAGTGGGGTTGGTCGAAACTCTCGAGGGTTCCACGTGAAAAGCATTCGGAGCTTGCTGGAGCCATCCCCCCTCCCCCTGTCCCACTCTTGGCACGGTGTGACGGTCGTGCCTGCTACGAGGGAAGAGAGGGGGGGGGGGCGTGCAAGTCGCATGGTGGGGGGCGATGACGTTCGCTCACTGCGATAGCGGGGGAGTGTCAGTGGTCGTGTGATCGTCGTAGTGCGTGGTTCGTTCGCTTATCGCGCGGCACGTGTAAACGGTTTGTCAGCCACGTGGCTGGGTGCACGCTGTTATCACTCATCACTGGCCCCACCATCGATCTACTCTCGATTGTGCGACATGACAGTTATAACGAGTTATTGACTCATCGATCAGCGTGAATTAATTTCTTTTTTTCTTTGTATTTTTTTCTTTAAATTCTTATACAATTTTGCGTGATCCGTGCGGACACTCGCGTCTATCGTCGAGTGCTTTGACAACTGGGAGGGAAGCGAAGAATCGTGATAAGACGACGGGTCGAGTTTCGTGACGCAAATTTTTTAGACGACAGCTTCATCATATCTGGATTTTCTTCAACCCCCGTTGATCTACGTAAGATCGTCAATCTGGAGCCCACGTGTCAAAAACGGTGAGTCTCTTCGAACTTTTCGTCTTGAAACGACTTCGTGAAAAAATATTTATTCATTTCGTAATTTTAATCGTAAAATTGAAAATTCGCCTCAAAGAGAGAGAGAAAATTTTCGTAATCGACACGTGCTTTTGCTCTCGGTGAGCTGTCAATGTTCCAAAATAATTGTATTCATTTTTTTTTATCATTCCTACCGTGAATTTTCGACTACCGAAATATTTTTTCGTCATCGATCATTAAAAAATCAATTTTTTTATATCGCATAAAAAAATTGAAACCCCAAATGTAAAAGTTTACTTTTTTGCATTTATTTTGAAAAATTTCGTGTGCGATAATCAAAACAAATGAAAAAAAATGGTAAACCCAGAGTGAGAAACAGAAGCTCGCCGGTTACAAACAGAAATCACGTAAGGTGTGTATAATTGACAGAAGCCAAAGAATCGTGAACGTGCGAGGGTAATTAGCGAGAGCGCGTTACGTGCCTCACTTCGTTAGTAGCAGATTTATTGCTCGGTTGTCTCTCGACGCTCGAAAGACGATACGTGCACGTCGCGGCTGTGCATCCTCTCGGACAACGTGAGATTGTATGCATCGAGCGTCAGTCGCACACGATCGTTTGACTAGCGTTCGCGCACGCGCACTCGCGACCACGTTCGCTCACGAAGATCTTCTCGCGCATCGCGAAACGGCGTGACATTTGTCCGTACAAACTGCCATTCACGACGTTCCGCTACTGGTGAGTCATATTTTCGAAGGTATATATGCATCTCGTGCTTTTTCGTTACTTTCTAAACACCGATGTCTATCACGAATTCGTACTTAATAAAAATAATAGCGCTATTTGCAAGAATTAACTGGCTCGATCAAACTCGAGGTTTTCTTGCGAATTTCTATGTCACGAATTTAATTTTTCGATCGAAGATTATAAAATAGGTTTTTTGACGGTGGTTTATAACTTCCGAAAGATCCGCGTCGAATTGTTTCGTTGGTATTTCATATTTGGACGCGAGTTTCTCGAAGGATTATTGATAAATTTTTGTTTTCGATGATTTTTCAAATTTTGATTGAGATTGATCGATTTGTTTTTTTTTTTTTTGAAAAACGGTCGTCTATCGATTATTTTCATACCGTGATTATAATTTTGCTCCATTTCTTTTATCGTTTATTTATTGTCAATATGTTTCTTTGGTAAAAGGGGAATTATGATATCGATAAGAAATTTGTGGAATTATTAGAAAATAGTTGATAGTGTATATTTTTATAATCGAAATTCCTGTGACAAATTACGTGCGGAATCGATCGAAGTATTTCACTGCTATTTCACGCTTTATCGTGCCCCGTCGTCCTTTCGCAATGCAGTCAGCTGCATCGACTTTACTCGGACAATTCGATAAATCGATAAACGAACGATCGTACGGACAGACAAAGAAACGAGCGATGAAAAAAAAATATTACCGTTTCGCGAGTTATCGAGGACTTTCACGTTCGTAGATGAACGAAGCTTATGATCGATCGTTTCTACTCCGAGTTTCTTAACTTTCACGTAAAATCATTGCGAAGCAACAATGAGAGCACCCAGTTTACCGTACGCAATTTAACTGTAGGTTTTCCCGCCGTTTATTCCGTTAGGCGGAAATAGAGAACGCAGGACAAACACCTGTGCGTGAAAAACAGATCCTTTCTCGCTAGGCTAAAAAGTTTTCTTCCACTTTCAATAACCATTTGTCGATTGTCATTTCATCATCGGGAAAGAAAATATAACGTGTAATTATCGTAGGCAGATTTCGTTATAATTAACGATTAATAATTCATAATTAATTCGCTCATTAATAAATACTTTTTCATATTTTTTGCTTGTTATATATTTTAATTTTTATGATTAAACTATTATACCAAATATCGGGTCGAGTGTTTGTTTACATTTTATATTAAATTTGCATCGTCAGTCGAGGATGATCGACGCGGAATTTGCGATATTAATAATAATAATAATAATAATAATAATAATAATAATAATTGAAATAATGATATTTACCAAACGATCGTTTATTCGTTTATGAAGATTTTTATTTTCATTATTATTATTATTTTTCTTTCACTATTATTATTGGGCAATATTTATTCAAATATCAAATATCGCTGCATTATTTATTTTCGTATTTGAATTATTTTTCATTCTCGCGCAAGTAGTACAATCTCGTACGGGGTGACGTCGAACCTGCTGTTATCGCTCCTAGCTATGTTTCGCGTGTGTGTATAACGTACATATGGATATGTTTATTCGCGTCTATTGCCCCGAGTAATAATCGTCGTTATACACTTCGCAAAGACACTTTCCTCCGCGTGCAAAGTGCTCGGCGTGATCCAGCCATGAAATCGTTGATCCATGAAATCAGGACGGGAAGGAAACGTTCCAGTTTTGCTGGTATTAGAAGTGATCGCCACCCCGAGCTATGTAACTATCCTTCTGGCTGAAAACGCATGTATCTAAAGAGCGACCTCTTATCTCGAATAATTACAAGTTGTTCCGAGACCAGAATGAGAGAAAGAGAGAGAGAGAGAGAGAGAGAGACCGAGAGATAGAGAACGGGAGAAAAAGACAGAAAGAAAAGTAGGAGCGAACGGACGCGAATGCATAGTTGGAACGAAGCCACGTGGCAGGATACTGCGCACTGTAAAGTTTTCCCCTCATTGAGCAATTATAACAAATCACGTTACAGACCCCTAATTAACATGCATATAGGAGAAAAATTATGGCTGACACTTACCTCGAATAATGCTCGAATAAAATTTTAACGAATTTCGACATTCCTCGCAATAGTTTTATCTATTTTTACCAAACCGTTCCAACGAATTATTCTCAACTACCCATCTCTATGTAAAAAAAAATTTTTTTGATTTATCTTCAGTCGTAGATCGAAATGAGTCGGAAGATTAAAAAATAATTGAACCAAGCGAGATACGAATAATTTCATCGTCAAAAAGACGAAAAAATATACTCAACAGGAGCAAAAGAATTCATACAATTCCATGTTACCGTGAGGATTTTTTTTTTACATTTGTGCCAAAGATCCGGGTTAACAGGAACCCGTGTCAAAAGCTTGCCAAGGCAAAATACCCATCTCCTGCGAGCGGTATGTGTGCAGGTACATCCTGGCATTTCATCGACAGACAGGAAGCTGGGATATAGAACGGAAATAAAGGAGGTAGGGATGGGTGGACGAGTTTGTTGAATCGGGAACGAGTAAAAAGAGGACATTGTGAAAAGGCACAAGGGCAGGGGTTGCAGTGAGGACGAATGGACGAAAGGAATGGCGCGGTGGGGGGGGGGGGGGGGGGGCTAGAGAGGAAGAAGGGAAAATCGTATATGAAATGTGGAGAATGGGCCGTCGGGGTGAGACGGGGTGAGCTGTGGCGGGGCTGGGGGGAGGTTATCGCTGTGGAAAATGCCCGAGGGTTATAATGCCTGTGGCTAAAACGCGCTATCCATAGTTCTGCGCAGTTGCCGTAATTAGCACCGAAAGCCCGAGGCGCTCTTACCCCCGAGGCAAGAAGCTGGTAAACGAGTCTCTTTCTCTCTCTCTCTCTCTCTCTCTCTCTCCCCCCCCCCCTCTCTCTTTCTCCTCTGTCTCTCTCGTTTTCTCGGTTGTATATCGTACCAAAATTATTCATGAGTAGTAAGAAAGGGACTCTGTAGAGACGAACACAAAACAGGCACACCAATTTTTGTTTTTCTCTCATCGAGCAAAAAACCGAGTCGACACTATAGCCATGCTAATTTTATCCATGGGACGAAGATCTTTTTTCTCCTCCCCTAAATTAGTTTTCCTCCTCTTCTCCCGATAAAAGAATTTACTAAGACACGTCGTATGATCGAAATCGTTCAGAGACCAAACTTATCGAAAGAAATTACAACGACATGTATACATGTCGGAAGGGGGAGAAAGAGGAGTTGGGGGCTAAAGATCTTGCTAGCGATCTGCAAGATATTTGAATGCATACATATCTTTATATATATCGTAATATATGTGTATTATACTTATACTTGCAGTAGATATTCACACACATATACATATACATATAAATATATATAGTTTAGTATGTATTCTGGCATTATTGCTATACCGGTCGTCGCGCTACGTTTATTCCTTCGTCTCCGCGTTCTCTGTGATATGCCCGAGGCGCGGGACTTTGTTGAACCAAGGGCAGATGGAAGTACTCGGAGTATATAGGGACCGGCGGAATCGTGGCGGTAGAGGGCCAAGAGGATGAGGAAGGCTAGATGGTTGGTGGAAAGGAGCAGGGAGGGGGGGGGGGCTACGAATAGCCCGAAGCATTTGGGCCCTAGGCAAGTCGGACGAGCTCTGCAGTTCTGCCCGTAATTAGAACAGATCGCCCGAAGAGCCTTTGCGCGGGCTCTCTCCGTCTCTCTCGAACCCTCACTCCCTCTCCCTCACTCTCTCGCTCACCCTCTCTCTCTCTCTCTCTCTCTCTCTCTGTGTCGCGAACGCTCGGGTGAGCTTCGGGCCAACAAGTCTCCGGTCGACCGAAATTATTCATGAACCGAATAGAACGCGTTCTCGTTCTCGCTATATCGCCGCGACGAGGGCTATATATATATATATATATTATACATTTATATTATATATCACATATATATGTTCATATATATATAACGATATCATCACCGGAGGCAAAATTTTCCGGCAAATATTTTGTTTCGGTTAACGAATATGCCCAACCCAAACGAACCAACGAACCACCCCCCTCACGACCCGCCCTCACCATCACTCTCACATGCTAAAGCTTCTATTCAACATACTCGCGTAAAGTTCACTATATTTCGCTATTATATCAGCGGGTCACAAAGAAAACAGAATCTCTTTTTACCATGGTCTGTGCGAAACTAGCGAAAAAAGAAAAAAAAACATGTATAATAGAGTCGATGCTTAAATTTACTAGAATATTGAGAGATTTTTTCAAAACTTAATTGCACGACTAATGAGAGATTCCTCGATTTCACTCGCGTAGTAAACATCGCCAATTTTGCTTAGAAACCAAAAAAAAAAAAAACAATTCTGCATTAATTTTCACGCTTATGATTATTTTTTTTTATTACCGTCATTCGTCGTAAATACGGTTTATAATATAAGAGGTTACCTACGATCTATGCGCAACGGTGCTACCTCGATCGGATCGCAAAAGCACGAGAAAAAAAAAAAAAAAAAAAGATTCGATTCGACAACACGTCGCGAGACTCTCGGTCAGAATTTCCGTCCCGTGAGTAAGTAGGTGGCTTTAAGTGGTGGGAAATAGCGAGCCGAGGATGAAATGGAGCAAGACATGCATTGGCGCGTGTCGGGAGTGCCTTCACGTTGCTCCCTCTCGCTGGCGATAGCGCAACAGGCAGTGCGAGCGAGAAAGAGAACGAGAGTGACGAAACGTGTAACGATCAAAGTGGGAAAAAGTGAGAAAGAGAATGAGCACAGAAACATGAAATGTGCGGGATGAAGGTAGGAGGGAGGGGCGGGGCGGGGAGGGGAGGGGGTTGTTACATGGACAGCCGGGCAGGTAGATAGATAGGTTTTGCTCGCCTCGTGCTCTCCGTACCTTTATTCGTACACACTCGTAGTTGAAATACTACTTTGATTCAAGCCTATCGTCCACACGCCACATATAGGTACCCCGGGTGTTCCATTCCCTCGAGACTTTATCTAATATCTACAATTTTCCACATCTGTTTCTCTGCCTCGCGCAATGCGAATAACGAGCGTAGATGTGCTTCATCGAATATTCTCGATAAGGGGGAAAAAACGCGGAAACGAAATAACCGAATCGTATTATATTGTTTTGTTTTATGTGATTTTGTTTTTTTCGTATCGCATCTCAAAAAGATATTTTTCCAATGAAAATGAATAAATTCCATATTTACCATGGATAAATTTTAATCAACGCGATATTATTTTCTTCGTGTTTATTTTCGTTTCGTTTCGAACATTATTATTATTATTATTATTATTATTGTTATTTTTTTGTTTATTCTTATAATAGACGTTATTATTTTTATAAATTGTTTTTTTCACCGTTAATAATTTAATTATTAACGATTTCTCAGCGTACGAGTTTTCCTTCGATTAAAACAATTATTATTATATTTCAATATTATTTGACGAAATACCCCGTAACGATTACGTTTTACTATGTCCGATTTCTCGAATCTCCCCGATCATCCCTCTCAACGTCTACCACCGGGACCAATCTCCTTGTTTCTATAATATAGACGCGTGCGTGTGCGTGTCTCTCGTTACACAGGGATGTTACATTCGTCGTTCGGTTCTCGCTCATTGCGAGTATCGAGAGCTCGTTTGCCTCGCTTCGTACACCTATATTATATTGCCGCAGTCGGCTTATGTATCTAATACGTATCGCGAATGTCCAAGTAATACGTTACTAGTTACCGTATACACGTACATAACTATACGCGGTGATAGTCGGAGGAATGGGGTAGTAGGTGGGACGGTGAGGGGTAGGCGGGGGGGGGGGGGGGGGGGGGGGGTGTATATGCGGCAATGTAACGCCACCAGGCACGAGAGATTTACGTCGCTTTCGTATTCGTAACGTTGTAACATGGATACCTATACGAGTAGGTACCTATATATGTACATATGTATCTACCTATGTATATACGTATATGTATATGTATAAAATCGTAGGTACACAGTCGTGTGTAGCATTAACTGCATCGGATAGGTCGTGCATTACGAATTTACCGTCTCGTTCGTTCTCTCGAATGTCAGGATATATTATCTCCGTGTGTACGATGAAATATCGTGAGAAATATTTAAATTAGCCGGGGTACCCGTGTGCGGGTACGAGAGACGCTCGAAATATGCAAAATCGCGATATCCCATAGATGCATCCGTGCTTTTTGTTTTTTCGTTGTTTTTTGTTTGTTTGTTATTATTGTTGCTGTTGTTGTTGTTGTTGTTGTTTTTAAATTGCGACGATACACGTACGAGCGTCAGCACACGATGTTGCGGGGGATATATGAAATATCGATTAAAAATATATTTACACGAGCACCGGCGTGTTTCACGATGAGCCTTGTATCGCCCGCTCGATTCTAGAAAATTAATGTTACCTCCGGGCAACAGAAGAATTTCGCGTTTATAAATTCTCTTCCCTGCTAACCCTCACCCTCACCCCCTTCCCATACTCCTCCGTCGTCACGACGCAGATCGTGGGCGTCCTCATGCTCCTCCTCCTCCTCCTCCTCCTCCTCTTTCTTACCCTCCTCTCCTCGTTGTCTGTAACCAACTCGAGCATCACGTGGGTGTGTAATTAATTCGCGATTCTCGACGTACGGCTAAAAATACATTTTTATTACTTTAGAAATATTTATCAAATCTCATCAGCCTCCCGTGGACATCTTATAGACACGCGAATATACATATATATGTGTGTGTATGTATATTTATATTCGCGCGTGTGTATAATAGATGCGTGCTCGTAAATGAACTCATAAAGCGAGAGAACTAACGAGTTTACGCTACATGCGAGTTAAGGGGAGCACGAATATATATATATATATATATATATATATATATATATATATATATATATATATATGTGTGTGTGTGTGTGTGTATTTGCGAAGATTTGCTCTCTCGCTTGCATAAGAAAGCAGTGCACGATGTCGCAAAACAGTGATCCATCAGAAGCGAGCCGCTCGCAGCAGGGAGATTTACGTTTCGCGTTCTTACGTGCAGGTCATAAACGATTGCGCACTCGTAGATATCGAGGATACACAGGGGACTTCGGAGGGAATTAGAGAAGAGAATTATATACGAGGAACGAAACGAGAGATACAAATATGCAACGAAAATTACGAGACTCAATAATCGTTATTAATTTTCGTTTTTAACGCAATTTTTTATCACTACACACGATGTGTGCGAGATAAATGCGAAGGATTAATTTTTTTACGCCGATACGTCGCTCATATCGTTTCAATATCGCAATTCGCGAACGACGCACCTTTCGCCTTTTTCTTTTTCTCGCACGCGACGCATCGAATACGAGAAACGTTTACCCGGTCCAATCCTGAATACTTTCGCCGATAAAGCATATGTTATCGTGTCTTCGTGTCTCGAAACGTAGGTACGCGTTGGAGACGTATCGCGCGTCAAAGTATTGTGCTTCGACGGTAAAACGTCGAGTTGGCGTTTCACCATCGACTCGCGCATACCGCGTGCGTTAACGAACAGTCGAACTTCCCATAACTTTGGGGTATTATTCGATGTGTGTGTGTGTGTGTGTTTTTTTTTCATCAACGTGTAGAACGCGTCGATATTTTTACGATGATTTATCCAGCGCGCGAAAGGGGTAGTAACGAGAGGGATGAAAAAAATTACCGTAGGAACAATGCGCAATGGTGTGGTAATTATGGCAACGGTTCGACAATGGCGAGTTAATTTATGAGATAATTGACTGTATACTTTTATACCTATGTGTACGTCGGACATTATACATGCGTTCGCGCACAGGCCACATATAACACACAACATCGTCGCCCCGGCCAGGAAATCACCACGCTGTTTTTGCCCAGTCGATAAATCATCGAACGCTTTTTCGAACTGAGAGAGAAAGATGTGTGTAAGGGTAGGGTAGGGGGGGTGAGAAAGGGAGAGAGAGCCGGGAGGAATTTCGCGACCCCATTTTCTCGCGATGCGTTCTCCAGGCCGAGAGAAACATCACCAAGTCGCGACTTACCCCCGAGGGGTTGCTCGTTTCGACACGCTGGGGCAAAATCCATAAGGATATCACGATCGTGATATTACGTATATAGATATATACTTTGCCAAGAGTTACGGCGAATTTCGTATCGCGCGTATCCCCTCGAAGTTTCTGTTCCAGTTTAAGTTCGAGGCTATAACATTATTGCCGAGGAACACGTGAGGGAGTTACTTCAATTTATTATAATACACGGTAAGTCGAGAAGGGGCCAATGAGTTTGCTCGTTTGCACGAGAATTCGACAGTTTTTATCGATTTTTTCTTTTTTTTCTCACCTACGGTTATAATTTTGGACGAGCGCTATTGATAAGGAATTCGAAAAAAGAATCGTCAACATGGAATAATCGCGCTAGTTTATTCCGTTTGAATTTGAAAAAAATTTCGAAGTTTTCGGAATTTTCGAAGCGAGGAAAGCAACGAAAAAGCAAATAAGAGTGTCGCGGTAACGAAAGATCGTTCTCAGAATAATCGATGATGAAAAGCCTGACGTGTTTCCGGATACTAAAGAAAATGTGAATACGACGAAAATTGATAGCACGTGACATATCGTCGCGGTAGTAAAAAACGTCTCTCGTATGGAAGTCACACGTGACTTGGTGGGATCGATCGAGATGAGCGTATTTTCTTCGCTGCAACACATCTCCGACGATCGAACGACGTGACGAGGCGTAAAAAAAGTTTCGAGCGCGATATAGATATTCCCGGCGGTCCAGGCTCTCGCGCGGATCATACAAGAACGAGAGAAGCGCACGGATGGAACGAGAACTTATATCGCATTCGACGACCACACCGCATCGATAAATTTGATATCGCGGTGTGGGTCCGCGTGTGTGAGCCTCGGATCGCGGAGGCTGTGTGGATCGTGTCGGCGGCAGGCCAAACCGGTCGGCACGCGCGCTTTGCCGATCCCGCGATACGTTATATGTATACCACGGGCATGTATATATATATATATATAGCGAAGGCCTGTGTTACTTTTCTCTTCTTTCACTTTTGTCTCTTTCTTTTTTATTATCTTCGAGCCGCGAAGGAAGTCGAGTCTCTCGTGGTCATCATCTTGACTCTGGAGCCTCGCCGTTAAAACACCCTGCAAAACTCTCGATCTCACTTTTGCACGCCCACGTAACGGCATAAAGGTCGATTCACCCGCTTCTACGAATAAAATTGAAAAATTTGTGTTTTTTTTTAAGATTCAAAATCGATCTTTCGATGTTAAATTTGGCTTCAACCGAAGTCACTTTTTTTACTCGAGTTTGTAATAAACTTTGTGTTACAATCCAGGTCTCGATATCAATATTAAATATACGAATTTATGTTTTATGTATGAATTTTTTAATTTATGCTTTTTTTCGTGCGAATATTGTAGAATTTATAATTTATTTGTTGGAAGAGTTAATGCTCGAGGAAGATATGTGAACGAGGCTTAAGAGAGCTTCGATCCTCTTTCGCCTCGCAGCCTCCTCTTCTTCGCCCCCACGCCCCTTTCCCCTCTTGCCGTCTCGAGAAGCGGACCATCCGCGAAGATCTCACTCCTCGCGTCTTCGAGTATTCATCGAGCTCGCTAATAACTACCGCGTATATATGTGTTGCTGTCGTTAACCGTGGCCCCCCATCTTCAATTAGAGAATTTAACGAGTCACTTTTAGAGACGCTTTTGCTCCCTCGAAAGTATCGACGTGCAAGCCAAGAAGCACTAACGGGGCCCCCAGACCTCGGTTAATCACCCATCAACTGTATATATGTATGCTATTGGTATATACGTACGATATTAGAAGAGCAAGTCTGGTATAAATATAACGTATTTTTTATGTTGAAAAAAAATATTATAGTCAAGCCGTAACATATCGCAGTCGTTCACATTTCTTTCCTTCTCTCGTATTTCATCGCATAATTACACTCGGCTATTCTCGATCCTTCGGACCGATAGCCATAGATGAAAGGACTCTAAGAGGCAAAATAATAGAATTTCTGTATCCAACGATTATAAATAGATACGTCGACTCGAGCCCCTTTATTTTTTTATTTTGTCAAATGATTTTACAGAATTTTTATTTCCATTTTTATTTCTCGGCGCTTTATGCATCGTCGAGATTTTAGAAGGGCACGTCGATACGCCATCTTTATGCTCGATCTTTCGCCCATCATTAATAACTCGTGAAAAATTGTCGTATGACAAATAGTTCTCGATTTGCGGCACCGCACGTTTCATCATATTCTCCTTTCCGTAGCGGGGCCTCGTCTTACCTCGGGCAAAGCCGCGCGTTCTTTGAATAAATATTCGCGAAGGGGCAATGCAGAAACGAGCGGCGGCGTCGCGAACCACAAGATGACGCTGTAGTTTGCGCCGGGGAACGAAGGGCGTGTAGGACGAAAAAGAGCGGAGAAAGATTGAAGAGAAAAAGCACGAGACATTTCCGAATTTGCATTTCGGGGGACGGTCTCGAGGCCCGGTAAAAGGCCGCAGGGCGCGCCAGTGTCCTCAGCCAAATGCTCCGTCTTACTGGTCTCTCATATTTTGCGCTATAGGCTATTTAGCGTCGAATGATTTTTCTCTAAATTTCGCGAGTGTGCTCTTTTTTTGTATACATCTCTACGGGACGCTGTTTTTATTGCGGATGTTACCCAAAAATTCTATCTGCCAAAAATTGTCCGAATTGACACGGAATGCCCCATACATATAGCACGTTGCATGTACGGAGACACACGCGTGTCTAAAAACGCGTTAGGTGCCTTGGAGTCGTTGCTAATGAAAAATAAAAATTCGCCTCAAATTTATTATTCCGTATACACCCCTTAAAACTTCCGGAATTTTGGTAATTCGCAGGTGATCGAGTTTTTATCAAACTTTCTACCGTTCTTGCGGTATCGAAAATTTCCTGTAGAACAACGAATACGATCACATTCATTTTTAGTTCTTGGAAGGTTCTCGTTAAGGGTTGGAAACACTCAAAATTTTCTCTCTTTTTTATATTGGATTTTTTTGTTTCTTTATCGACGATGTCATATTTGTAATCTGCGAGAAATTTTTAACCAGACAATGACGTGAAATGTTGAAAAAGATTAAGAATTCATTTCTTCGTAGATTTCATTTAAAAAACGCAAAAAATCGAAATTAGAAGGGGCTGTGTCGCCGATCTCGTGCGTCTGGTGCAAAATTAGCCGAATACGTTTTGAATTACTTATCGACATCTAAGAAATGGTTTCAGAACTATCCTGACATCACGATTTTTGGGGCAATAACAAAAATTTGAAAAAAAACAATCCTTCCACCCGAAGTTGACGAGACGATGCTCAAACACGAAAAATCTAAAAAATACGCAGCTGTCTGAACCAAACGCCATTTTAAAGCCGAAGCGATCACGTATCTTGTAAGCACAATTTATTATTACGTTAAAAGTTCAGCAAAAATTGAAATCACTGCCATTTTATCCAAACGAGAAATTATCGACCACAAGCCGACGTACAAAGGAAAATATTTACGTCGCCCCCTCCCCCTCCCCTATAAACATTTGCAAAAAAAATGGTCCCGTTGATAAGGAATGTCCCATATGTACCTACGTTTATTCATATGTATGGGTATGCAATACGTATATATCTGCATCTTTGTGGAGCGATGCCCTCGAGCGATGGAAACACAGCGTCTCTCCCTGGACGCGCTCTTTCGCCCCCGGGCAAGCCACGAGGCGGACGTTGCCGATGCTGCTGGCGCTGCGGTTGCAACGGAGCATCGTCAGGAAAAAGGGAATGGGTGTGGGGCGAGCAAGTAAAGGTGGAGTGGTATATAACGGGTGGGCAGAGGGCGAGAGAGAGAGAGAGAGAGAGGGAGAAACGATCTCCACCCGCGCAGGAGAGTAAGCTTGGCGTGCCCATACACACATCCGCCCATTGCATCTCTTCGGTGGGAGAGCGTGCTCTCTTTGCGCTCCGAAGAGTTTGATGCGAGTGCGCGCGCTCGCCTTAAGGCACGGTCGAACGCGATGTGCGCAGGGCGCCCACATCCCGCCAAGAATCTACTCTTCCTCGCTCCGAGGCTGCAACGCAGCATCCCATGGACTTTGGCTCGTATCACTATACGTGTGTCTGTGTGTGAGTGTACGAACCGCCTGCATTTTACGTGTCCCCGAGCTACGTATACCGCGAATGAACCACACACACGGTTTTCTCCGTGCTCCAGGTACACGCACCGCAGGGACTGGTAATGCTGAATATAATAGCCCCATGGAGGAGAAATTTTTTTTTTTCGAATTTGCGTACACGTCGTTGTCGTAGTAATATACGATATTTTCCCATTATCGATATCGCATTATCGTGAAAGAACTGACTTTTTTTTTACACTTAATTTTAGTTAAATATCTTGTTAGTATTTACGTTTTTGGTTCCGAGAAAAGGGGTGAATTTTGCTCGAATCGTTGGAGAAGAATGGAGAACAAAGGGGCTACGATTCGTTACACGATGAATTGTTGATTGTTTAATTAACGGATTATTATCGTACGAAAACGATTTCTAAAATTGCAGGACAGTTTTTTCATTCAAGGATTTTTCACGAGATCCGCAAACTCACCAGCTTAATTTACGCGGTCGCAAATATCGTTAAAACGTTAATTACTTTATTAATAACGTACGAAATTATGCCAGGTAACATGTTAGTTTACACGCACACGTGTACAGGGTGCAAACCTCAACCCCGGTGTGTTTCAACCTGCGGATCTACAAACTACGAATGTCCATTGACTCTCTCGCCCCCATTCTCGTTCACTGAGGAAACAATGCGTACGTGGGAAATAATTGAATAAAGACTAATTGGCAGGGAGGTATTGTTATCGTGAATGGAATTTTCGGTGATGTATGGAACGAAACGAGTAAACCAGGGGAATAACAGTTCCGTTCTCTCGTGTGTTGAAAAACAAGATTCATTTTTTTTATCATATCGAATCCTCTCACTAGCTCGTTTATCTCGCGTAAAAGTCTCGTTTATATCGATATCAACCGTAAAATGGGGCTATATTGACATTACGGGGAACTTTGTTAGTTTTTGGGGCTACTGTGACAGAACGACAAAATACGGTTTAAATGTGTTCGCACCAGTGTGAAGCTCGTAAAACAGAATATTTACGTAAGTTGCGAGATATCGAGATTATAATGGTGATATTCGTATTGCGCAGGAAATTTTGGATTACGCACTCTCCAATCGAAGCTTTTTTGGATGAAAAAAAATGTCGACCCTCGGCAGGTGCCGAAAGTCGATATTCGTAAATTACTTTCAGGACTTTGGGGGTTCGGGGGAGGGTCAAATTTTTGTTTCGACCAAAAAGACTTTGTAGGGGGGTTGCGGAAATTACCCGCGCTATAAGAATATTACAATTATAATCTGGATATCTTGCAATTTACGTAAATATTAAGATTTTTTTATCTAAACGATATCACATAAGACCGATTAAGTCTCGGATTAAGTGCCTATAATAGTAAACTAGGTACTCGATATTTTTATGTAAAATATTTCCTAAAGATGAAAATTTGATAGTAAAAAATCGTTATTTTTCATCAAATTCTATGTAAAATCCATCAAATATTAAATTTGTTATCAAAATAATGTGAAAAGTAATCATTACGCTTTGGATCTTCGCTATAAATTGTCCTTTAATGCCTTATCAAAGAAACCCCACACTCGTGGTTACTTCGACACTTTTTAAAAAATATATAAAAAATAGTGTGATCGACAGTGGAGCTCCACTTATAAGTTTGATAGCGAAAAACTTCCAAAACCTGTTCAAAAGTAACTCCGTTTGACAAAAATGAAAAATTTCAAAGTCGTTCGCGGTTGCCAATATCTCTCGCTATACATAGAGTTTGATAATAACCCGAGATATGACTGCGATATATTTTGTTTTTCTCGTTTTCATGTTGCAGGCGGAAATGTGATGCCGACGGAAAGGATGCAAAGGCGGAGCTGACGGCACAACGCAATATGTTCCCTAGCGCCCAAATTAAAATGAGGTATATGCATAACGTTCAACGTAGTTATACCGTATGTATCAAGCCGAAACGCGCGGATGGCAAATATTGCCGGTGAAATACTGCGAATATACTCATGCGATATTGTATACACCGGACTTCCTGTTTATTGTTATACGTATTGAACGATATTACAAAGGTCCGCTGGTTTATTGCGACTTTTCCCGTTTAACTTTATTTGCGATCGTTCTCAACTCGACCCCGCCATTTTTCATTTCAACGTGTTGTATAAATAACGTTCATCGAACGTAAACCAAGATTTCGACCCATACGAAAAACGTATAAAAAAAATCTTCATTATTTTTATTAATTGACGATGGTTCGACGATCCGATTAATCGTTCGGCGAATAAATCATCGCGCATGGAACAACGGTGTCGATAACGTAGCGAAATTCACGGAGAATAAATCCAACAATAATAGAGTCGTCTAATTATCGAATTACGCGTATCATAATGCAGCCAATAATCTGAACGGCGATGTGGCTAATTAATTCAGAGAAGTAATACATTCGACGATATCCGCTCAGTGACGCATCCGATAATTCGGCCAATTAGTCTTGATTACACGCGTCAAGTATGATTTATCGTTTTATTGTCGCAGGTCGACGTCTAATGGCGCCTAACGTTATAAGTATCTTTGTCAGATTGCTGTCGCCGAGCAGTTCGCCAGCAACGTCGCCAACGATGTCGAACTCATCGTCACCGACACCACCGACACCAGCGGCACCGCCCGCCGCTGCAGCTGCAGCCGCTGCATACAACGCTAAGATGACGGGAATACCGTGCGTCGCAGCGGCCTCGAGGTACACCGCACCTGTTCACATTGACGTTGGTGGCACGATCTACACGTCCTCCCTCGAGACACTGACGAAGTGAGTAATCGTCTCCTCTCTTATCGCTAAATAATATATGTTATAAGAAAATATCTGCGGAATATAGGCTGCGACTATGTACATTTTTTTATTATTTTCTTTATTATTGTTTGATCCAACGAAAATTAGCAGCTATATAAATCATAAATAATATTACAGTCCTTTTATCCCGCGTATATCGACGTTGGTATAATTCGTCGTATCGATATCTAGCCGAGATATTTATAATACGATCGCAAAATAATTCGCGAGTCGATATTATTTTGAGAGTTTGAATTTTTCTAGCGAATAATGATATTTGAAGCGACGATGTTCTAAAGACGAATGGGGGATGCGTCACTTTGTCGATGATTTAAATATCATGAGATATCGGCCCGATATGATTTTCCGCGTTCTTATCATTCATCACGCTCTACATACATCGACGATATCACCAGCTATCCATCTGCTATCTAGCCTAGAATTCTTTTTCGAACAACTGGTTATTCATCCTTTTATGTCGTCTTGGGATGAGCTCGATCGACCGCAGGCTGGAGAGACGTCGAAGCTCACAATTAGATTTCCTCTCTCGTCGCGGATGACAAGTTTTCTCTCTCTCTCTCTCTCTCTCTCTCTATGTCCCGTGTTCCACTTCAATGATGATAATCCGCTCTGAATCGTAGCCGACTAGTCTGTAATCTGCATAGCTGGTGCAGAACTAATACAACCATAACGGGCACGCGAATAGGACAACGGCGCAGAGGCGTCGCGGAAACGTCTCAAATATTTTTTCTTTCTACTTTTTTAATTCTCTTACCTTTTTCCCTCCGCTATACGTAAGTCATTATCCATAGGGCATTCCGTCTCGTAGCTCGCCACCGGAATAAAAATAAAAATAATATTATTTTTATTACATTTATCGCAGTCTCATTTTTTCGATTATTTCATTTTAATTAAATTCAGCAATTTAATAATGAAAAAAAAATTGTATATTTCGTAAAGCTATCGGTGCATGTTTCTATAATATTCACACGTATATAACGATGCACATAAACTCTCGCACGAATGTATTATATACATGCATCTAGATGCAACTGGCCACGCTTCGCTGCACCTTCCTCCCTCATTACGTGTCGTTGACCTTATTGTTTTGTTGAAAGTGCATAGACACTCACACACAAACACATACATTTGTATATATATAGACTATCGTATCAACCACTATAATATTACCTCTGTGTCTCGCGCGTTCTCTTTAACGTCGGTGGACCACTGCCATTCTCGCACGATTACCACCCGGATTATTTTATCAGTCGCAGACCGCGCGCGCTGCACCCAATGCAAAATGCACCGTACGAGCTGCATGAAACGCTGCGATATCTCTCCGTGACCGCAAATCATTATAAAACGCTTCCGCGAACGGTGTACGGTGAACACACACAAACACACATAAAGAGAGAAAAAGAGAGAGAGAGAGTGGAGAGGAGGCTCCAACATTGGCGACTGTATAGAAAAGCAACGACGGATCTATATACGCGTATCTCGGTATAATATACACGCGAGCGCGTGTTTCGCGGGACCTCGCAAGAGAGAGAGAGAGAGAATCCAGGCGTTACATTTGTCACCTCGACTCGGTGCTCTCCCCACACTCGCGGCATCGAATCGCGAGATCACG
Organism: Netelia inedita; assembly: GCA_964017225.1. NCBI lineage: Eukaryota > Metazoa > Arthropoda > Insecta > Hymenoptera > Ichneumonidae > Netelia > Netelia inedita. The sequence goes on from OZ024924.1 coordinate 27,895,896, forward strand.
CGGCGGCGTCGCGTTACGATCAAACGATAAATAACCAATGCTACACACATGCTTTATAACGGCATCATCAATTTTCGAATGCATTTTGCTCCGGGCTCTTTGGACAACGGACAACGTTATCGCGTGGCTTATATCACGTATACATACGTATACTTGGATTTATATAGATGTATATTTTTTGTTTAGATAAATATCGCTTGTAATCATATAATTGTAATTATATATTGATCGGAATTAAATATGAATGAACAATATCGAAAAATTACCAAAAAAACATCGCGATGGTACAACGATTATTCGTTTTTTTCGATTAATTTGTAATAATAATCGGAAGGGAGCGTGGGGTAATGGAAGTAAAAGTAGTTAGAAACACTAGTCGTGTTCCCAAAAAAATCGAATGCCTTCCTTAAACTTCGTTCACGTCATGCGAGTGCCGATAGCTGCTTCAGTGCCACGAGTAGGTATAGTGGCGACGAACACAAATGTATTTTGCGTCCTCCATCAGTTATAAAAAAAAATCGTTTTCTCGTAATCAAAGTAAGTATCTAAAGTTATCTTACTTAGTTGTATTTCGAGTTCATCCGGTGGCTGAGGTCATGTATTTTGGTTTGGAAGTTTAGGAAATAGGTAAAAACATCATTTGTTTATATTATTATGATTAATTCAAAATACTTTCTTTCGGGATGATGAGAACCCTAGGGGCTTCCATTGTTGGATCCACGGCCATTAATCAAAAAGCCCACAACGATCTCCAAAACTAAATAACATTCAAAAATCCTGACCGGTACTGTCATGAAAAATGTTTATGAAGAAAAAAAAAGAGACGAGACAGTAAAGAAAATAATGAACATTTACGCGTTAAAAAAACTCTATTTGGATTAATTATGTGTTCGTTAGTTTATCATATGTTAAACGTATAACAATGTATGTTTACTGTTACTAATATTGACCAAAAAAGTAGTTAAACTCGTCAAGTTTGAAGTGATGGCTCCCATTACACATATGGTTAATTTTTAGCACCCATTGATCGCCATGTTGGATAATGAGAACGCCGAATGCATTTTTGAAAATTCATTTTTTTACTAATTAAAACAATTCCAGTTTCTATTTGATAAAATAAAAATAAAAGGTTATTAACCACAAGACTAATTAATATTCAAAAGAACACATAATTACAACAATAAATTGTTTTTTTTCAACTTTTCCTTACCTCGCTTTAATTACCCCTCGCTCCCCTAATATAAAAAAATTCACAAAAAATTCACAACGTTACAGCGATTTCTTGATTTTCGCAGTAGCTAATTTTCGTTTCAGTCGTTAGATTTTTTTTCCAAAAAAAAATAAAAAAAATAAAAAAATAAATAAATAAAGATTAAAATCCGCACGAAGTGATTAACTCGGCACCCGTCTTGGTTAGCTCGAAACGGATTTAAATATAGATTTAATGGACTAGTTACCGGAATTACCGCGGAGCTATTATAACAGCGATATAGCGTGCATGTAAAAGCAGAAAGTCTCATTTCGCATTCGTTTCTCCGTCATCGAAGTACGTAGTGAAGAATGCATCGACTGGTTGGGAATAGCGAGTTTTTATATATATAAATATATACAACAGGGTATATATCGGAGATCGAGAAAAGTTAATCGCAAGAGTCTTTTTCATGTACGAGTATACGCACTCCGGGACCCCGTTTGCAAAGCAACGTATCGAACGTAACGAAGCCGCGAAACAAACGTTGAGTCAACGTCAATTCGCGGACTACGCTCGATCTTGAGCTATCAGCTGTCTTTCGTCGAACGTATAAGAACGTGACACGAGATTTCTCAAGCCTTCGTAGGTCGCTGCACAGTCATTAACGTAAATCGAATGCAAAGACACTTTTACGAGGCTCTTCGAGAACGAGATAAATGAGACAGTTTCTGTATAGAAATTTCTTGTATATATATATATGAGACATTCCATATCAAACGAGCAACGCGATTTTCTTATGTTACCAAAACTCACTTCCTTTTTTTTTAATTAACGTATAAATGCATTAGTATTATTGTAATTTCTTTAATCATCGTAAAATGTTGTTTTAAAAAAAACAAAATATTTCTAATTGATTGATTTTTGTGATATGAAAAATGGGGGCTTGCTCGTTCGACATGGAACGTCTCGTATATAAAACATATCCTCGTACAATAAATGTTGTATGATCGTTGCCATGGTGTACACGTTGCTGCTGTCGCACTAAAGTGTCGAAATTATGGGCAAGTCGTGAGATAAATGTCATAGTCTTAAAATATTTAATATGCTAATCACAGAATATCGATAGACATATAAATGTAAACGTGTATATATAAATAATACTGCTATTTGTTTAATGAATATTTTGCTGCTAATTACGAAATCGAGGTATTTGATATGCAATCGATAAATTTCACGAAATCTATCGATAATTGACTAAATGTGTTAATTATCGTGAAGTTCATATGACGATCGCATATTACATTACTGTTTGTCGTGCGAGAAGAGTAAATTTGCAGTGGAGTTGAACGTTGCTCGCTAAAATTTAACCGTACCTACCCGAACAAATCACTCTCATATATCGCAATATATTAATTAACTCTGAAAAAAAAAATTGTTCTCCACGTTCTCATTATTTTCATCAAAGCCACGAGAAGCCTTGTGTCACCCTCAAATTCACATCGAGAAAATCATAATATTCGTTAAATTAACTCGCATATCTCATCGTCATTCCTTTTTTTTAATATAAAAATGCTAAGAGAAGGATTAAACTAGGTGAAATAAATTATCGAAGAAAAACAAAATTACAATACGATATTCCGTTCTCGATACGAGCCCTCGAATGCCGCGTATAATTTGCGGTTTCCACTCTGGACTTCCTCGATCGACCGGACATGCAATCACGATGTATACATAAGATATATACAATTATCCACTAAAGCTGAGCGTTGTTCCTTGGCTTTTCATTTCTCTTGCCTCTCTTTTAACTCTTTTTTTTCCTTTCTCACTCTCTTTCTCTCTCGTTCGTTCTCTCGGATTCTGCGGACGGGCGGTCCGCCCGCGGAATCTGAGTGATGTGAGCCGATCGTTTAGTGTTTTCCCATAGGATCTCTCAGGGTTTGTATACGCGAGTGTGTGAGTGTGCGCGCCTCGGCAACTCCGCGAGCGGATCTGACCCGGGATCGGACCCCGCAGAGAGCTCACGGTTCGCCCGCGCATACACCGGACCCAGGAATGCCCTCCGGTAATCACGGCCCTGTTTTCTCTCTCTCTCTCTCTCGTCCTCCGCCTCCGATCGCTCATGGCTCGATATCTACATGTATACAAGCACGTACACATGGAAACGTCACGATATATATATATATATACATATATGGAGCGTTCCAACCCAAATCGACTCATCCATGACTCTTACCCCCTGCCACCCCCAATTTTCGACAGTATTATCATGACCGTGAGACTTACGCGGTCAGACACTTATTTTTTTTCCAACGACAAAATTCGATCTACGATATTCAAGCTCAAAATTCTAGTGAAAGGAAGGTCACTTTTACAGATTGGAAACAAAAATTCACTCTTGTGAATAAAAATCGAGACGTTATTTAAAAAAAAAACGACTAGCTTTCGGATGTAGGAAAATATGAAAAAAATATTGAATTATTAATTCGAGAGAAAAAATGGGCCCATTTGATAAAGAATAGCCTTCGCTTGTAGGTACATGCGTTATGTATATATATGTGTGTGTGTGTGTGTGTGTGTGTGTGTGTTTGTGTTTGTATTTGTGTATTTACATGTTACACGCCGCGAGAAAGCGCAAGAGAACGAGTCAGGATCATCGGAGTCTTGTTTCTTCTCGACTCCCACTATATCTTCCTGTTGGATGTTCTTCCTCTCTTCTCGTTCCGTCTTTTCCCTATCTTGACTTTCGCGAGGAGAAAAAGGCTCGGGGGCTCGCGAGGGGCGCTCACGAGACGCTCTCGCATCCGCGCCGCGATCTCTTTCCTCTCTCGACCGCGAGACGCGCGCGCTCCTTCTTCCCTCGTGTGTCTCTCGTCTCGACGTTTTTTTTTTGCTTTTCTCGCTTCGTTTTTCTTTTATTTTTTTCTCCTCGGTATTCTTCTCGTCCTCGGGCCCAACCCCTTTCCTCGTCCCGTGTAGTTTTCTTCGTTCTTTTATTCTTACCTCTTACCTTCCTCCCCGCCCCATCGTCATCCCACCCCTTACCCTCACCCCTTCGTTCAAAGACGTTTATATGTTTATGTATATTCACCCTCCTCCTCGCCCCACATTTAATATATACCATGAGAAATCAAGAGCTATTCCCATCCAATGTGGCCAAGTCGAGTCTAATTTTCGTCCTTAATCGATCGATTAATCGATCATCTCGAGCCATCTACAGATAGATTAATTTTTTTAATTCTCCTCAACGGTCGTTAATAACGATCGTTTATCTTTTTAGCTCGACATAAAAGGTAAGAAAACAATTTTGATTGATATTTCATTTACTCGTCGAGCCCTCCAACATAAAACAGTCTAGCCGAAATATAAAATATCGCAATGGCCAAGACGATGTTTTTCTTCGATGGTTGCATGGGCAGAAATCCTCGCCAAATGGGCAGAAAAATCTCGATCTCCGCCTTTCTCTCTCTCTCTCTCTCTCGCTCTCTCTTACTCTCGAGTCGATCGACGATGAGAGACAGGAGAGAGAGAGAGAGAGAGAGAGAGAGAGAGAGAGAGAGAGAGAGAGAAAGAGAGAGAGAGAGAAAGAGAGTGTAGGCGGTATACACCGACGCTACTTTTGCTCGATCCTCGGGAAGGACGACGCTCCGATGGTGGTGTACGTACCCCGGGGTTACATATCTCTCGCGAAGTCGAACGCCTCGAGGCTAGCGGCCGCCGTCGTTATTATACGTTATCGGGGAGGAAGGTATGGGAACCAGCCGTGGGTTACAGCTCTTCGTACGTACATATAGTTAACCGTGCTAAAGTTGGGGAATATGAACCAACCGAAACGTTTCCCCTCGTAACCATTCGTTACCGGGGCTTCGCATTTCATTTTCTCGCTCGAAATACGAATTATTATTAAGTATTTTTCGTTCAACATTTATTTACCGATGATTCGTGCCCTTTATGGTACACTTTTTAATTGATTCGGGTAATACGAAAGATCCGAGTCGATCGAGATGAAATTATTTTGTAAGAGCGTATCTGCGTTAAGGGCTCGTGGTTCGTCTTACCCAACTAGGCCATATTTCCCTACTTTATCCTACGTATATATATATATATATATATGTGGACAAGCTCCATCTCCTCTCTCGCCCTTCGACCCGAGTGAGTTTCTCTCACTTTGTGCCCCGCAGCTCGCTCATTCCGTTTTCCTTTATTTCTCTTCCTCTTTCCACCCCATTCGCCTTCTCTCGTACGTACGTACTCGCAATGCCAACCCTCCTCATATCTCTCGTCATCGTAGTTTTCAAACTCTCTTTCTCTCTCTCTCTCTCTCTCTCTCTCCCTCTCACCCCACTCTCTTCTTTCACTGCATACATCTCCGCACGACTGTATTATATGAAAAACAATGCGTCTCTCTATTCCATCACGTCGCTATCGTGTACAACGCGAATATGCACTTTTTTCCATCCCAATTCCGAAAACGAGATACCCCCAATGTAAAAGGGAACGAATTTACGACCGAGAATTCTTCAAGATTCGCGCGTCTTTCGCGAACGAACGAAGGAGAACGCTTGAATTTTCTACCACTCGAAATTCCTATAAAACGCGCATAATCGTTTCCTTTTTCGTTTCGACGAAACGTAAAGAAAAAAAGAAAAAAAACAACCCTTAAAAAACGTAATTAAGGGAAACTTTATAAAAAAAATTAAAATATCCGGTATACAGTGTATTTTCTATCGATCCTCTCGCACCACTCTTCGTCTCGATTCGCAAGCAAAAATCCCCAGCAGCCAATGTAAACGTTGCACATTACACACAAAGGTATTTATGTCTGCAACTGTGTAATAGCGCGCGTGCATGTGCATAAATAGTACGAGCTCGCTTCCGCTTTTTTAGCCCTGGGCGTATTTCACCCCCCCCCCCCCACCACCTTCACGGCTCTTTTTGCTTTATTTTAAAACCGTACGTTTTTTATTTTTTATTTTTTATTTCTCTTTTATTTTTTCATCCTTCGTGTTTTTTTTCCCGTTAACTCCGATTCTCCCCGCGTAGGTACACGTTGCCGGGAGTTTGTATGCGCACACTCGGGCAAACGGGAACGTCCGGTAATACAGCATCCGTTTCGCCGTAGCTTTCACGAAAATGATATAGGGAGTAGAAGGTAGAGTCGACGACGAGCCGACGATACGCGACGAGAGAGTCAAGAGAGTGAATCCACCCGTCTCCTTCACCCCCTCCCCCTCGTTCAATCGTATTTTTCTTCCCCCACCTCTTCACGATTATTATATATCCTTCATCTGCGTATATCGGTAACGATATATTTACTTGCTCGCCATACGCCGGATATATCGAGATCGCGATAATCGCTCATCGCGCGTCCGACGCTCTCGCATTGCCCTCGTTCTTTTATATACCTATATATATATATTTTTTTAAATTTTTTATTTTCTCTCTTGCATCTCGTTTGTCGTAATTTCTTCCCATGTGTCATACTTATATACGCACGACGACGTCTTCCGTTTACGACGACAATTTTCAGTCAACGTTTTTTTCCCAAGATTTATTCGACTTCCTTTCCTCCGGGTGGTTGCTCTTATAATCATATATATGTATATATATATATATATGTGTATGTGTGCACGTGTATATAACGTTGCGCATTCGTAACGTACGAACGTGTGCGCCGAGGCGGCTCGAGTTAATTAAGGGAGAGGAGAAGGTCGTCGAGATGTTTGCGAGAGGAGGAGGCGAACAGCTGCAAATGTACCACCTACCCGACGATGTAGTGTACTTTTGCCTTCGGCATTTGGCGGACGAGACCAATTCCGAGCGATTAGCTCAACAGCAGGTGCCGATATGTATATATATATATGTATATATTTACGTATGTATGTATAACGTATATTCACCTGCTCTTTCGTACGTCGATACGTAGCACCTCTCGCAGAGTACTTTATAATTTTAGAAAAAGGGCGCGAGTTCGAGTCACGACGAACGAGCTTTAATTAAAACAATTTTATTCAATTAATCGACCGACGATCGATTTTTGATCGATTAATTAAATTTATTTAATTTAAAAAATGTCTAATTATTTTTTAATCGTTTCCAGGTATCCCGAATCGAAACTCGCCAAGTTGTTCAATGGCAATATCCCGATCATGCTCGATTCACTGAAACAGCATTACTTCATCGACAGGGACGGTGGAATGTTTCGACACATATTGAACTTCATGAGAAATTCCAGATTACTGATACCGGATAACTTTGCCGATTTGGATTTGCTCCTGGAAGAAGCGAGATACTTCGACATTGCGCGTAAGCTTGGATTGATTTTTATTTCATACTTAAGGGTGTCGGGGTGGTCGGAGGATCGTATGAAAATTTGTCAGCATTTTTTGTGAAAAAAATGGATGAATTTTGTTCACTTTTTAATTACTTTATTAAAATATATTTTAAGAACAGCGATGAACAATTTTACGCTGAAATATTAATTGAAAATTTATTTATAACAATTTTTCCGACACAAAGCCGATCCTCGATCGAAGCATTTTGAAAAATAATAATTTTTGAAAGTTTGAAAAATGACGGACGCCGAATTTTGGATGATTGATTTAAAGGAAGAAAAAACGTTAACTTTTTGTCAAATTATTCGAACGAGCGCTTGTTGCCCATGTCCAAAAAAATATCCACAAAATTACGTATCGTTCGATCGATTACGGTCGATTCGAACTATAATTTTTATAACTAAAATATTTTCGAAACGTAGAAAATTTCCAAAAATTCCGAGAAAACAAAATCCTATCTCCAATTCCACACTCACCCCTAACTAACCCCGGCAATTTTTCCCAATTTCACGCTCTTATTGAAATTAAACGATTTGGCCGTTGAGAAACGTGATAATTCGAATCTAATTCTCGTACGTTTTCACCGTTACGTTATGTTTCAGCGATGTGTCGACAGCTGGAACAAATGAAGAAGGAACGAATAAAAAACGGTTCGACGATTTCATCCCCGAGTCCACCAACGTGCCAGACCGGACGCGGTGGAAACGTCGCACCCCCGTGTACGCGTGACGTCGATCACAAGCGTACCGAGAGTTACGAGTGCGTCGCCCTCCACGTCAGTCCCGATCTCGGTGAACGCGTTATGCTCTCGGGTGGACGAGCGTTACTCGACGAAGTATTTCCGGAAACGACGCAAGCTGTTATAGACGCTCGTTCGGGGGTCGCGTGGCATCAGCAAGACGCCCGTCACGTTATAAGATTTCCCCTAAACGGCTATTGCAAATTAAATTCCGTTCAAGCGATAACGAGGCTCTTGAACGCCGGTTTTCGCGTTGTCGCGAGCAACGGCGGTGGTGTCGAGGGTCAACAATTCTCCGAGTATCTCTTCGTTAGACAAGGGATGAACACCTGACAGAACTCGTGCGCCCAAAGCGCTTCGGCGTGCGGCGAACGAACTCGTCACAATAATCGTAACGATCAGTGAGACGCGCAGGAAATTCCAACGATTTGTGTCAACGTTTAAAAAAACAACAACAAAAACAACAAAAACAATAAGTAACGAGGGTGAAAAAACGAAGGAAATTTATCCTCGAAATTCTCTTCGACGGTGAGATAAATTTTTAAGAAAAAAACAAAAAGACAAAAAGAAAAAAACGTCTCGATTATTGGAACGATCGATGAGGAACGAAAAAAACGTTCGTCGATCGTTCGATACGAGATTACCCTCCTCGATGGTATCGCGACAATTTTCGACTACCCGGTGAATGGTTGAACGTTATTCGAGTTTGAAAAATTCGTCGATGAATCGATTCGGTCCGCGGGAAAGAGGGGGAGGAGTTTGAGTTTGGGGGGTGCTCGAACTGGATCGGAAGAATTATGAATTTCCTCCGAGCGAAGCGTTCGCTCCTTTTTTTTTTACGCACTCGCTATTCGAGTTCGAGAACGCAAAAGTATAATTTTATTCGTCAATGTCGATTCGGTTTGAATTTATTTTTTATGAAAGGAAAACTCGACGAAACGCGAAATGGAGGAAGATAAATTAACGAGAAAAACGCGCTCGTTCAACGACGACGAATCTCACTCTCCCGCGTACGTTCCAAGTGACGAAGTTGGGAGAAGAAAGATCGCAAAAAGAAAGAAAAAATGCAAAACGCAAATGCAAAAAGGTTAACGAAAAATGCAAACAAAAGCGAAAACGAAGGAAAGGAAAAAGAAAAAAAAAAGAGGGAAGAATCGTGAGCGAGCTGGTCTTCTCTGGTTATTAAAATATCTCAAAGGTGTACCTAAAATGTATTTATATGCCATACTAATTATTGTAAATAATAATTATTATATATATAATTACAGAAACGAAAAAAAAAAATCAAGACGAGGCAGAAACGAGAAACAAAAAATGTACTTATAGATATCGAGACACCAATGTGGAAACAATAAAAGTTTATTACTTTCATTTTAATACGACGAACGTCACGATCACCGAGAAAATCGCCGGAAAATATACATTTGTCTTTTTTTTTATTATTTAATTATACGCTCGTTACATTTTCAGACAAAAAGAAACCTCGAACACAATATTCGAAAAAATTGGAGTACCAGGGATTCGATACAAAACGTTATTTTTGACCCGACCAGCTTTTTTTTATTTTTATTTTTTTTTGTTCGTTTAACGCCCGACAAACCGGACCCTTTTCATACCGACGCGTGTATATACGCGTGGAGGATAGAGCAAGATACGACGTTGGGTTGATAACGTAACCGCGGGAATAAGGGATAAAGGTGGAACAAACGTTATCGCCCAAGGGCGAAGTAACCATGGTTACGACGAACTCAATATCCGCGTGTCCCGCGGCTCTTTCCTGCCCGAGGCTGTCATCCCTCGAACCCACCGAGCGAAGCGCCTAGCTGATTATATTCCATTTCTGGATCGCCTCTGGCGTTCAGCCTCGAAAATCTCCCCCCTTTCCTCCCTCTTGTGTGTGTATGTGTGCGTGGTCTCTCAGTCTCTCTTTCTCTCTCGACACTCGACACGTGGAGTCTGCTGGTAGCCTTTGGCGTCTTTCCCGGCAAAACAGTTTGAATTTCGAAGGATCCGAGCGATCCTTCGTCCTCTCTCTCTCTCTCTCTCACTGTTCTCTTTTCATCGATATAATAGTCGCACCTGCCCTGAGCAAACAATCTTCGGAAAGGAATAAGAAGAAAAAAAAAGGAAATCTCTTTGGCCCGTTGAAGTAGCGTTTGTTCGATTTCGTTCGCTGTCGAACGTTTAAAGCTCTCGGTATCGAAAACGCGTGAACGAAAGAGAAAAAAATGTTTGCGGATAGGGAAAGAAAAAAATCTCGAGACGTTTTCTTTTTTCTTCGTGACGCTGGGTCATCCGATTGAGTAATCTTCGCGAGACGAAAAAGACGAGTTCATTTCGTTTCCATCAAAATGAAAAGAAATTTATCATCTTGATTCGACGAATTGATCTTAAATTTTGTATTTGAAAGAAAAATATTTTTTTGCAATTCGTAAATTAACGAGAAAATCGTCGAACGTTCGATAATATTTCGTAACGATTCGTAAGTAACTTCTCGGCTTTGTCTAAAATTAAGGCAAATTCCCGAATTTCGTTAAACGATCGAAGCACAAAATATATTAATCAGATAAAACACGCTTTGTTCGTATCTTTATTTCTTTATCTCGAGCCGATGTCTAAAATTCATACAATTTGTAAAAATATCATACTATTACCAAATCGGCGATCCTGTTCTTGTTCCGTTTGTTTCTATTATTTTTCTTTTTTTTTTAAATTTTTTTTACTTTGTTCTTTGTGCTTTTTCGTCGTTCTTTTTCATCGATCCTTACAATCGTCGTTAATAAATGACGCCTGTATATAATAAACCTGTTTAACTGGCAGTACGGAGACACACTTCTAGGATTCCGGAAGAAAAGAAAGACTGTAATGTTTCCACATCGTGTTATCGATATTAAATATGCAAAGAGATGAACGCGGGAGTCTGTCATCGAATGATTCTTTTTTCTTTTTATCTATTTTTCCTTATTCCTCTTAATGATCAACCGGAGGAGCAACGATTAGCTCGATTCCAAGGACCTCGGCTCTCTCGATATCAAAGGTGAGAAACGCTTTCAACGTTTTTTTTTCTTCTTCTTCTTCTTCTTGTTTCGACTAAAAAGATGTTCGTTTCGGAGCTGGCAATGCGGACGCTATCCGAGGAGAAATGATAGAAGACAACGCGCCGGTCCTAATCAGCTCGAACCGATAGCCAAATTGCGAGCATCTTACTACGACGATAATCGGGAAGAAAGTTTGCCCGGAATAAATGCCCGATTGTAGCAAACCTGCACGAAAGCCTGCATTTCGATAAATTATTGTTGGGAGATAACGCTTATCCTCTCGATTATAAATCAGGTACGCAAATTCATCAAAAACTTGACAACAGTGTGCGAATGAGAATTATCGAAAAAAGCTATTAATTACATCGCGGATCGACGTTCGTTCTCGTCGTAAAAACGAAAAAGGGAATAATTCCGACGCAAAGAAAATCTTTCACCGAACCAATTCGTTTGATGTTTTAAAAAAATATCTTCTTTAATCGTAAAGAAAAAGAAAGAAAAAGAAAAAAAAAAAAAGAAAAACGTAACAGCTAGTGCCTTTCTTTCTTTTATCTCCGTTTCTTTTTTTCTTTTTTCTTTTTTATAAACACTGAAAATGTAGATTACAACATAATATACTGATAACAATTCCATCCTATGGTGGAGAATAATCGAGTAGCTATATTCTGTTGTACCAACATGGAAATTATCACCTATTTTTTCTTCTTCTTCTTCTTTTTTTGTCCTTTTTTTATGTTTTTGTTTCTTTAATTTTTCTTTTCTTTAATCCTTTTTTTAGTATTTACGTGTAATATTGTATTGTACAAATTATTCCATACTTTTTGGACAGTGTGCTCAAGGTATATCATTATTAATCATTATTATTTGCAAAAATACCATTTTACTATTCTTAACAAAAAAAAAAAAAAAAAAAAAAGAACACTCTCGTTTTCTCATACGCTTATCTTTTATGTATTTATATTTATATCTATATATATATATATATATATATATATATATATATCTATATATATATATAAATTTATATATATATACATATACATATATATAATGTATTTTATATATAATATATTACATTACGCTATCGCTACAGTGTCCAAAAGTATAGGTCAAGTATTACAATGCAGCAGGCATATACATAAGTTGACATAATGTACATAACGCGTTTCCTTCAATCATACACACTCGCTCTCTCACTCACTCTCTCACGCGCGCGCGCGCAGCTTTCAGATTGAAAAACGAAACATGCCATATAAATTGTACGATATATGGCGATTAACGGAGTGAAAATTGGACATTGTTACGATGATGAAAGTAAACTGATTCGAGACTGAGCCTCGTGCGAGGACGATGTTGGAGAAAAGGGAGGGAAAGGAGGGAAAGGAGGGGTAGGGGGGGAAGGAGATGAAAAAATGACGACGAAGACGACGACGCATGTGCTCATACACATTGAGTACACCGCTTCGTTCGTAATTGTTTTGCAATTATCAGTGTTTGAAAAATAAAGATTGTTCTATTATGTTACACGTTTTAAAAAAATCATTTTTTGTTGTTTTTTTGTTTTTTTTTGTAGCTTTTGTTTTGTTTCAGTCATTTACATCAGGGGTTTCGGGAAAATCCTCACTCATCGACGCGGTACTAACACAACGTTTCTTCGAATGTATGCGAAATAGCCCAGGCCGACCCGCAGAGTTCTCTCTTATGTTTTTCTTTTCTTTTTTGTTTGTTTTTTCTTCTCTCTCTCTCTCTCTCTCTCTCTAATTCGTCGTTTTTATTTGATGTTTTTTTTTCTTTCTTCATTGTACGCGTATGATAACGTCGATGCGATAAGCAACGCGAAGAATAAACTCAGCGTCGCATTGCCAGAGGTCCGTTGAGGAGGCCAGCTCACGCAAGACCGTGCAAGTAGGGCGCCTTTTGTCGGGCGGGTCACTCGCGTTCCTGCCCTTCATAGTACATCACTTCAAGTACGATTTGTAAAGCGTCGTGCTTCTACACGTTTCTTTTTCTTGCTCGAGAAGAAACAAAAGATCGCGAAAATTGACGCGTTTCAAACGCGGCCTCATTGGCAACTGACGATTTACACCAGAGGACGAGGCATTTTGACCGCTACTATTGCCACCCTGACTACTCGACGAACCGGTAACATCGAGCTTTGGCTTTTTTCTTGGACCTATCGCCTGTAACGCCGTTAAATTCGCCTCGCGCTGACGGAGCTCTTCCATCTCGGCTCGTTGCATCTACAACGGAAAAACGAGATTAAAACGCGATTGAAACAATTTAAACGATGATTCGTCGCTTTATCATTCGTACGTCGACGCAAAGAGAGACGAGTCGAAGCGAGAACAATTGGAAATATCTAAACATTAAATCGACGCTGCTTACGAAAAGTAGCACGATTCAAATTTCTTACGAAAACTACTAACGCGTTTCTAATTTCACCGCGAAAACCAACGCGTTTCGATATTCGACGCGAAAACTAGCATGATTCGGCTCCTGCCGCGATAACTGGCATGTCCGAAATATGCTAGTTTTCGTGGCAAAAGCCGAAACATGCTAGTTTTCGCGGCAAATATCGAAACGTGCTAGTTTTCGTGTCAAAAGTCGAAACATGCTAGTTTTCGCGGTGATATCAAACGTGCTTTTCTTCGTAAGAAATCTGAAACATGCTAGTTTTCGTAAGCAGCGTCGAAATATTGTCTTTCGAACAAAGCAAATTAACTTTTTTCTTTTTTTTTTTTGAATAATAAAAGAATTATTCGTTAACGTTTTTACCTCTTTCGCTTTCGCTTTTAGTTTCGCTTGTTCAGGGTCTTCCGTTTTCGCGCGGCTTTTTGCTGCTCGCAAGAGCAGTTCTCTTTCTTGTTCCTCGTGTCGTCGACGCTCCACCCTGTCCAATTCTTCCAAGAACTTCAACTGTGCTCTCACGTCCTGTGTCACCTCGTACCTCGGATCCACCTTTGGACGAAGAACGGTAAAGAACGTGTTTTTTTGTTTTTTTTTTGTTTTTCATTAGCAACGAATCATAATCGGCAAATACTTGGAGAGATAATTCAAAGAATTAAAGGAAATTGAAGTTTAATCACCTTTATAAGGTCTATTCTATGTTCCGCTATCACCGCAAGTTTTTCTACTAAATTCTTTAATCTCTCCTGTGTCGCGTGCGATATTAACGCGGCGACTTCCTGATTGGGTTCTTCCAATCCGTAACTAGTAACTGAAAAATACATCGACAAATTAATTATGAAATATCGAATGAAATAATACGAAAATAATAAAATAACGAATCTTTTTCTTAATAAATATACGATCCAGTGTATCAAAATTTATTACCTATTTGTTTAATCCTCTGTTGTAGCGGATTCAAGTGTAAGAAGACTTCGTCTTTGCAAGATCGTATCTGAGTACCAACGAATTCCGTCGAACCAAGAATTCTTTGAGATTCCTCGGCGAGATTTACGCCACCCATAGCCGCAACATCGTTTATATCGTCGTCGCCCCTGAATCGTATAAAAAAACACGTGTTTATTAATCAAATACGTCGTATCGTTCCCTCAGTTTTTTTTATCCCTCAAGAAAATAAAGAAAATCTATCATTACACGTTTCAAATATGCCGAAAGAAAGAAAGAAAGAAAGAAAGAAAGAAGAAAAGAAAAAAAAGGAATAAAAAAATACTCACGTATATCCTGCCGATGAAAAAGTCTTTTTCTCTTTCTCTTTAGCAGTTGGTTTTGGTACAAGAGAAGGCACTATGGTTTTATTAATCGTAGTGGCGGTATTAATGGTTTTACTCAACGTCGAGGTTGCTGTTGTTTTCACGACCGTCGTCGTCGTCGTCGAAATTATTGTCGTCGGTACGACCGGCGGTGGTGGATGTTGTTGTTGTTGTTGTTGCGGTTGGGGTGGTGCTTGTTGCGCTGGTGTCGGTAAAGGGGTAGGTATCGGTACTGGCAATGGCGACGAGGACGCTACAGTGGCTGCAGCGGCCGCGGCTGCAGCCGCTGTTGCTTTATGCTGTATATGAGGCGAGGGCTGTCGCATACCCGCGATCGCGACTGTCGATTTTATACCGTAAGTCGCTGGAGTGCGTACTATCGTCGTTACGGGTCGAATCTATATACAAAAAATAAAGATTTATCGTAATCTACCATTTTGTTTCTTTAAATTTTCGATTACCAATTGATTTTATCGGGTTAAAATCATTTTAGCGTTATACTAATTCCGTTTTTATTCCATTTTACGTTCGAATATAACTTAAGGGTATTAAAACCTTACACTCGTGGACTATTTTAAACAAAGAAAAGTATACAAGAGACGATTAATTTCCATTATTTTCGGGCATTCGACTGGTGAGACAGTCACGAATATGGACAAATATTCGATTTATTAAGACGATCGAATTTTTAGCTTATTTGCGATAAGTTAGTGTTAAAAAATAATAATGATATACCGACGCCACTTACCAGTCTCTGTGGAACAGGCTGAGGTGGACGTACAACAGTCGGTGTAGCTGCGACAGGGGGTGCCATTACTCTCACCGGGGTTTGTACCATACTCGAAGCAACGACGGGAATTTGCGTTGGAGCTACCGCGACGGCAGGCCTCAATTGATTCTGCGTAAAAATATATATATAAAAAAAAATATTATATAACGACAAAATCTTCACTGGATACATCGTTAAAGAATAATTTACACGGGTGAAAGAATAATTTTCATTAAAATGCAAAAATTAATAACATTAATTTAATATTTGTATTAATTAAGCGATAAACTCGTTGAGAAAATAATTTTACCTGTTGAATAGTCGGTGTAACAGATGCTATGGAGAATACGACGTTCGCTGGTGGTGGTTTGATACCTTCGATGACCAATTCTTTCGTGACGAGTGATTGTCGCAAAAGCGGCAAACTCTTTTTGAGAAAACCGATGAGACATGGCTGTGGCGATGCATTCAACAATCTCTCGAGTCTATCACAAAACTCTTCGGGTTCAACTTTTGTATCGATTAGCTCTTGTATCAACGTCCGAACATTTCGTTCCACTGCTTTAGGTTCCCGACTAGACAACTCTAATAAGTTTGCTAAGAATCTACGACACTTTTCTTTGGTATTATCTGTGGTTTGACGCTGAAACGAGACAGATCGTTGTCAATTATACTTTATTGCGTATTTATAGTTTTGATAATTTGGAAGATAATGAGAAACGATGAAAACGAACTTTTGGCCCTACCTGAGCAGGTGTATGAACGGTTTGTACAGCCGTCGTCGGAGGTGTCACAGTGGTCGTTGGGGTCGCTGTTACCGTCGACGGTGTAGCCACGACCGTCGGTGTCGTTACATTTGCCGCTACCGTCTATTGGATTTAACAATTGTGTTGATCACTAAATTTCATTTTTATTACATAAAATGTGCGAGAACGTCTCCGGTATTTCTTAAATTGCAACCTTTAAACAATCATTTTCATTTTATCACAATTTTTTGTTGTTTAAATCTTCGTTTCTATTTATTCTTTTTTAAATATGTAAATTCATATTTTCTTTAGAATATTTATTAATCATTTCTAAAAATGGCTAAAAATATAATTTTGCCGTATTTTCATCATATTTATCATCGATATTCAGGAATGAATTGAAATTAAGACGTTTCGATATATTTTATAGTCACTAAAAAATCGAGACGATTCAACCAATAGAATTAAATCGATACATAAGATATCGGTATTACGTTTTATCTACCAGGATTCATTCAAAATTCCAATAGACAATTTCTAAATGTTCATGCCAATGCGTATTTCCTTGAAACAAACAAAAAAAAACCCTAAACAAAGCTGATAAGAATAATCGCGAAATCACTTCTGCAAAATTGTTATCTCATATGCACAAAATTTTCATTCAGCACCGACGCACTTGTACCTTACATAGACTCAATTAAGCTCAAAGCTTGAAAAAAAATCCTGAAACTCTTCGCGAACTGTTTTGTTCAATTTAAACTGGGCAATTCTATCGAAATGTTATTGTCGTTCGTTGTTGAATAAATTCACATATCATTGACAATTGATCGAGTCACTCAACGCATGTTACCCGAGTATTTTTTTCAATCTCAATAAATTCTTTTCTCAAAACATCTCAATCGTACGAAATATTAATTCTCTCTCGAAAATCTCTGTCGCAAAAAAGACGGTAACTGTAAAATAAAGAATCAAACCGGCAATACGCACAGAAAGATGCGAATGGGAAAGAACGTGGAACATGAGAAGAAATTCGTGTAAATGACTGCGTCAGCGTGATAACGGACGAGTGATTTTGTTTTCTCCGATATTCGCGAATATGTGCGATACGAGAAATCGAACTTTTGATCTCGTAAGGCAACGAAGGTCGAGCACGCGCTCGTTGAAACACGCACGTTCTTCGCGTTCCCGGTTATTCGCGTGGGTCATAGTTTCGAATTTCGCCGCTACGAGCGCCACGAGTCGGCCTCGTGACGTCGTGAGATCTTGCGAGCGAAAAAATTCAGAAAATTTCATTGTTTCGATACGAAAAATCGTAATATTGCCAAAGTTTCTTAGCGCTTTAACGCGTAAAATAGCACCGTTTAAAATATATCGATAGAATAACGTTATAAGAAAACTTTCATGCGCACGAAACTGTAAAAAAATCGAAACCGATTGTTAAATCGGCCTCGAGGGAACTAAAACTTGAATTTGCATTCAGACTGCGATAAGCATGCATTACTATAACAATTGAAAGATAGAAAAATTTATACATTCACGAAAATCACGAAATTTCTCTAGCTACGATCGAAAAGTAACGCTGGAAAAGGGTTAAAAAAAAAAATCTTCTACGCACGCATCTAAAAGGCAAATGCTGACAACGAATCGGATAGAACCGAGACAATAACGTTCCAATGGAATTGCTTTCCGAGTTACCCAACCCAAAAATAGTAAGAAACAACCAAAAAAAAAGACGGAAGAAAACAAAAATGTAAAAATATCCAAACTCTACCAAGATCACTACATCGAGTCTCGTAGGAGGTATGAGAGTGCGTCACCTGAACGGGTTTTCTTAGAGTGGCGAGTGGCGGACCAGTGAACTGTGTGTTCAGCCTACTTACAGCCGGCACAGAGGCTAGACGATAGGTCGTGGTGCCGGCGTTTTGTCCAACAACAGCGGCGTTACCCGCGATACTGTTTGGCGTTACATTCCCGCCGCCGGTTGTTCCCGCGCTCGGTGCCGGACCCACCCTCAACAATTGATATTGACCATTTTCTGTTTTAACGATCAAGTGTCCTTGCGCGCCAGGCTGAAGACCGTGAAGAGTCTGAAGCGTTATTTGCTGAAAATATTCAAAGCGACAATAAAATTACACGAATCTTACGAAAACACTTAAATCGACAAATTACTTCATTCAAACTGACTTTCTTAAAACACAAAGACAAATTTGTTAAAACCTTCTTTTCAATCAGAGAATATTAAAAAAAAATTCGATATTACAAAATTCCAAGTGTTTCCAGATTTTTCCAAAAATTCGAAATTTTATCCATTTTTCCATAGCGTTCTGAAGTATCGTAGCAAAGAAATCATGGAAAAACTTGAAAACTCCCAGAAACTTGTACAAACGAGAAGTAAAAAAAAAAAAAGTAAAAATTATTCTTACCCCTGGTCCTCCGGGTCTTGTTCCAACGATATGTTGACCTATAACGACTCTCGAAGCGACCTGTTTACCAACCGAAGGTCCCATAGGAGTAGCCGGCCTCATGGTATTTACATTAAGAATCTGTACGTTGCTCGGTACGATCGTCGATGCCATACCACCTTTGCCTTGAAGCGTCGAGTGTAACGTCGTATTGGCGACGTTGCCTGCTACCGAAACGGGCACCGACATCGGTACCGAAACCATGCCACTGGGCGCGCCGCTAGTTTTTATAACCAGCGCCGTGCCGGATTGTTTATTGACATTCGTACCGATAGACTGACATCCGCTCTGACCGCCGGAACTTACGTTAGCGACGGCGTTCGACGTTGTTTGTAATACCGCCTGAGACGTAACGACGCCCAATGTACCGTTCGCCAATTGACCTACGCTTTGAGCGGGAAATGATATTTTGTTGTTGACTACACCCGTCGCTACAACCTGTCCGCTCGACGGATATATGATCTTTACGGATTCGTGTCCTTTTGCCAAATTTCCTAACTGATTCTGATTGGTCGGAACTTGATTGGTAGAGCTTTGATTAATGTACGTATTTGGCGTACCCGATACGATTCCCGACGATTGACTGTGTTGATGCTGTTGTTGTTGTTGTTGTTGTTGTTGCTGTTGTTGTTGTTGTTGTTGCTGTTGTTGTTGTTGTTGTTGTTGTTGCTGATGTTGCTGATGTTGCTGTTGTTGTTGCTGCTGCTGCTGCTGCTGCTGCTGCTGCTGGTGGTGTTGCTGATGTTGCTGATTGGTCGTGTGCTGGTTTATGGCGTTGGAGGTTACGACGTTAACGGGTACGAGGGTGCTCGTTGTTATTATTGACTTTGATAATTCTTGATTCATGAGACTGTTGACCGAGACGTTCCCACCGCCACCGTTCGCAACCCCATGTTTAAGAGTCTGTATCGCGCCGATGGTGCCCCCGTTCGATATACCGTTGCCTGTCAATTGATTATTCTGATGGCTTATAGTCGTTGTACCCGTTTGACTTATCGCCGATACTGGCGTCGATGTTACTAACTGAGTCTCGAGCGAGCCAACGATAGCGTTTACCGCCGATTCATCGACGTCCGTGCTCAGAGCTTCCTCGAGAAACTTAGCTGACGCCATTTTCTTCCAAGCTCCAACTGTAAACTGTTATGCGCGTGCGCTTGTCGCAAATTTTTCCCATGGTGCATTGCCCGAACTCCTCCTCCTTCTCCTCTTCGCCCCCACCCAACGGCCTCGACGACTCAACGGCAGTACTGTGGCGACGCGACCGACACCCCACTCCTCCGCCCTACTCCGGTGCAACGACGCTGTAAACGATGCTGTTCGCGCGACTTTGTCGTTCGCGCCCCCCCCCCCCCCCCGCCGCCGACTCCGTCACCCACCTTCGGTAACTTTTTAGAACGGATTAACTCGACGCATGCGACCGGAATATACCGAAAATTATTTTTGCTTCACCGACACTCGTACTTCGATACGGTTCGTTTGACATCTCGCTATATCATCGTGCCTGTAGAACTATTCAATTTTCATGCAATTCTTTCCTTGCGTTTATGGCCGAGAGGATTATCAGCTTATTTCGGTGAAAGAGAGACGCGAGTGGAGAGATTTTTCATCAACGCCCGATTATTCCGCGTTCACACAATGCTTTTCTCGATAAAATGCGAATATATGTATACATACATATATAGGGTGTCAATATTACCCATCGGGCAACGAACACACGCACTCGCACATCATCATACGCGCAGAGATATCTGCACACACGAAAACACACGTCACCCCGCCAAAATGGCTTACTTCGAAAGCATTGGTCCAAGCGAGAACGCTCGTTCTATCGCGTTTGGAAAGACATCTTCGTTTCACAAACAATTACAAACTTCGGCGAGGAATGTCAATCGTTTCGCAAATCTGGACGGTACACGATCATGTGGGAACGCTTTTTATCACACTTGTGACGTTCCCTCCCGTTGCCACTTGTTTATTACCACCACTGCTATTGAAAATTGCGGGGGTTCGCAAACTCGTTTAACCAATGTTCGTTTAAGGTTTTACCGCGCGTGTTCGCAAAGTTCGATTCGATACTAGCCTTTGCCCGCGCAGAGACGATCTGCCGGTATGTATAAGAATACCGCGACGATCGTTCATTGAGCAATCTTGCTCGAACAATAACGTCATATTTTCCAGTGGAATACAGCCGAATAAATACGATTTCAATAGCATTTTGTAAAATGTAGGTATGTCTTTCGTTTACGGCATGAGAAGAGAGAATAATGTAGACAGCCCAGCTGAAAACGTCCAGGCGTTTTCTCGAACGTCGTGCAAGCCCGCCATCTAGGTGATCGATGGTCTCGACCACGAACTAAAAACAGTGTACGCCGTCAAAGCCTCAGTTTCATAAAGCGCAATTTTCACTACGATTCGTTTTCCGAAAATGTTGGGACGGTGTGGGTCTACTTATCGGCGTTACGAATGCACATACATTATGCATGTTGGATAGATATCTTTACCGGCAGAGTTCTTTCCTAAACATTTCTTTTGTATGAATTGCCGTGAAAAAAAATAAATGAGTTCCAGCATATTTTTGTGGACAATACTGATTTACTGAGTAAAAATTTGCATTTCACGTACATATCGATCTTCAAATAACGAAAGTTATCTCCGGTTTTTTTCACAACACCATTTCCGGAATTTTTCGAATGCCCTATCGTCGCCTATCTACATGCTTCGCTTATTCATAGTCACTCAGTCGTTCTCCGTTCGTCTTGGACGCGTCGCAAGAGTAGTTCTGGCCATAAACTAGGTTGTTCTCAACTTGTACGGTCGATTACCGTGATGAAAAAAGAAGCCATTGAATACAACTCTTGTACGAAGCTTTCGTCGAGATCAACGATATTATAATATTTTAGCCATATCGATCTTGACGATTCTTCTAACCGCAGTGTAAACAATTGAAACTAATATAAAAATGTTTCGTTCGTCGAACAAATTATCCGTGTGAATTTCGTTGTTGGTGAAAATTTTCCAAGTATTATACCCGACTTGTACACCCGGTGTGTCTGTGTGTTGAGATTCTGTTGGCCCGAACTTCTGTGGACGCACAAACAAATGTCTCTCGGCTTAGCGTTCGGTCTGGGCATCACTGCTGAGACATCAAGGAGTCAAACATCGTGGCACGAGCATCCGTAATTCCAAGGTTGAGAACCATTCGATTTTTATGAATCAATTTTTTTTTACTACTCTCCTGTGTCTCGTTTGACGAATTTTATATGAAACTATCCGAACACGATACGATCTCCCTTTGTCCTTCAACAACGAGCATCGTCAATTCGATGTAGGCATATTCGTTCGCGATCTTCCTTTAAATTTTCTTGTCTGCCCTTTATTCCAAGTAATCTTCGCTAAAAGTACTAATTTTTACGAATTTAGACTAATTTTACAACAGTTATGTCAATTTAGAGACATTCATTCAACATTTTGGCATGAACACTTGTCGTTTAAAACACAAAGGTACAGAATTGTTTTATTTTATTCGTTCATGACACTTTTCATGATCCACAAAATGCTTACGTTCAAACAAATTTCGAGTTACACATGCAAATTCGCGATTTGCAAAAAAATTAATATTTACAGAGATCGTTACAGTGAATTTCCATACAGAGAACCTTGTGATGAATAAACCATCAATTACTCACGTATTATTATTGGACTAATATTAAAAGTTTGTCGTCTAATAAAAATTGCAAAAACATGCCTTTCATATATTTGTTATAATTATGTCCTTTATTTTGTTTTTATACGTTTTTTTATATCTTACAGTTCGAAAAATCTAAATAACTTTCCTTTACGCGTTAAATACTTATATTCTTTACTCGATATTCACCTTTGTTTATGATTCCTATTCTTACTTAATATATTGACTTATTTCAATATATTATTCGAGATTTTCAAACTCTGCTGCGAATGATTGAATATAACTCTGACGATTCTAATATTATAACTCATTTACACTAAATCAACGATATTCGCCTACCGTCGATCAGTATTTCGTTTTTTTTTCATCATATTTGTATAATTCGATATCGTACGAGAAAATATTTTATCTTTATTTACAGAATTAATGTGGAAACTCTTGATTATTAATGAAAAAAGCTAAATAGAATATTTTTTTTTTATTGATTTCAGGATTTTTGGAGAATCCGTGAAAATCGTGTCGCGTAATGATGGCCATGAATACAAACTATTTTGACCCGCCGATTAATATAGACAGAGTATGTAGAATTTGTCTACTCGAGAGTACCAATTTAACATCGATATTCTGTACCGAACAAGACGTCGACGATTTTTCCGGTCTCTCGCATAAGATTCAAGTTTGCGGATCGATAGAAATACACGAAAACGATGGTTTTCCATCGTTGATATGCGACGTTTGCGTTTATAAAGCGAGCATCGCTCATGAATTTCGACAACAATGCCAACAATCGGACGCTCGTCTCAGGCTTATTTACGATAAGCCAACTCGTTCGAATATTACCGTACGTATGATTTTTATTCTCTTTAATTCCCACCCGCTCCGAAAGGATGTTGGAGAGCTAGGCTCGGTATAGAAACGAACCATTACGTTCAAAACTCTACTTTAATTCCTTATTATTAAATTTCCATATCACACTTTCGAGTATTTTAGAAAATATCTAAACGATCGAGTCGCATTCTGAGTAATTCTATTTTAACGCTAACTTTTATCCCGTCTCGCTTCAAAATTAGAGTCATCTGTGAAAAAGACATCAACGCACGAAATGTCTCGACCTGTGAAAATGTAAAGAGTGCGAGAAGGCGCGAAAACCGTTGCTAGAAAAAGGCTTTTAATCCGAGTTTCATATTTACTAAATGCTAAAAAGTAGAGACACGTACGATCGCGAAGAAGAATGAAGGATTGTCTTACCGTTTCCTCGTTCCATCTATAAACAAAATTACTACCGACTATTTCTCCCGAGTACAAAGCGTTCCGCGTCTCGAGTATTACAAAGTTTAGGTCAAAATAAGAATTCTGCGACTTTATTAACGACTACGATATTTTACGTTTCGTTGAGATCGCGTGGTAAACACGTTTCTTTCTATTTTTCTTAATTTCAATAAGAACATCGAATATACGGTAAAACGTCGTGGTGCGGAATCCAAGTATTAATTAGCATCGCGTCTCTAAATGCAAAAGATCAATCCTCATGATGTAACAATACGTAGAATTCTTATCGAGACTCGATATCGCGACACCGACGCATTTTTGAGATTGCATAGCAACCTCCAATATCCTTTGTAACGTAGCCATCGTTACTCGTACCTGATCGAGGTCCCATTTTATCAGGATTGTTGTACGCAGACCAAGCCACAAACTCGTATAATACTTACGAGAAAGTTATCGACTCCACCGACGTCGTACTACGTCAAGCAGGAGCTACAATCGTCCAATTCGCAGGATTACGCAACCGCCATCGAGGCTTACACGGAGGGTCGGGTCGAAGCTGCGAGAGACGAGCATCCAATCGATTGTCAGGACGAGAAGCTATTTCTCTGCAACATCGGTTTCGACGGTACGAAAGACATGGCGGAGAAGGAAGCGACGATACTCGCGGTCGAATCGCATCAGGACGAATGTCCGATCGAATCGTCCGAACTGACGACGACTCTCGTGACCGTCAACGCGAATGGACAATTGGAGACGCAACGTTTGATCGTTAAGAACGACGATGTAAAATGCACGGAAGTTGAATTGGGAGAAGAATATTTGAACGAACAATTATTGAACGACGGTGTTGTCGAGGAACGTGCCAATGTGGAAAACGATGATTTCGAGGAACAACAGCAAGAGGAGCTTATTCGCGAGACGCAGCAAGAACCGGAGCATGACGAGACGGTACCGAAGAAACGAACGTCGTCGAGAAAACTCAAGTCAAAAGGTTACAGCGACGAGGAGATTGTCGAGGATGATTATTTCAATTCGCTCGGAGTAAACGATATTCCGAGCAACGACAAGCCCAAATACAAATGTAACGTTTGTTCGAAACGTTACATGACGCAAAAGGGCTTGAAAAATCACGCACAGGTCCACGAGAAGAATCACAAATGTCCGATTTGTAACAAGCCATTTTTCAAACTAAAACACATGGAGAATCATCGAAAGATTCATAGCGCAAAACCACACGCGTGCCAATTGTGTCACGCGAGTTTCTCAAAATCGCCGAGTCTCGAGCGTCATTTGAAATCACACGCTGATAAATGCGACGATACGACGAGTAAACTTCACGAAATGGACGTTGTAAGGAAAGAAACTGAAACGAAAAAGGACGAGCCTAAAAGCGAGCTCGAGTCGGAGGACGAGACGAGCCTTACGAACGATAACGATGAATTTGACAATACTCCAGAGCTTTACAAGTGCGAAGATTATTCGCAATTTGATTCGTCCATGAAAAATCTCAAACGACACAATCTCGTCCACGGTGAGAAAAAATATTCCTGCACAGTTTGTAAAAAATGGTTCTTCAGGCCCGATACGTTGAAGAAACATGCCGAGAAACACGGACACGGCTTACTCGACAATCTCGTCGATGAGAACAAATTGTTCGAATCCGACGACGATGGATTCTCCAACTCTACGAACGCGCGTGCCTCCGGTAACGAGGTAGTAAAAACGCGAGACGAGAGCGACGAGGATGGAATTGGAGAATACAAGTGTCAGCATTGCGAGAAAATAATGTCGACGAAAAATGGCCTGAGAAGGCACGTTTCCATGCACAAACCAAAAGCCGAACCGGCAACGTGCGAGATATGTAAAAAAGTCTGCGCTAGTCAGGCCAGACTAGGACTTCATCTCAAGACTCACAATAAACCAAAGGAGAAAGTACAGCGTGAGTATCTTTGTCACATCTGTAGCAAAGTATATCCTAGCAATTCGTCGTTGACTTATCATATGAGAACTCACACCGGTGTTAAACCGCATGTTTGTAAAATTTGCAACAGCGGCTTTACTACAACGACCAGTCTCGCTAATCATATAAGAATTCATACCGGTGACAAACCTTTCGTTTGTCACGTGTGTAGCGCCGCGTTTGCCGTTAGTTCGGCTTTCAGACGACATCTCACTCGTCATACCGGCGAGGCTAATTATCTTTGTAAGACTTGTGGCAAAGCGTTCAAGAGACTGAGTACATTGAAAGAACATACTTATACGCATTCGGGTGAAAAACCATACGTTTGTAAAACATGCGGCGCTGCTTACAGTCACAGCGGAAGTTTGTTCGCTCATCAGAAACGCTGTCGCGTACAGTATGGTGAAATGATCGAGGAACATCACGTTGCTCATCATATACACGTTAATAATGTTCAAACGGCGGTTCGTTCACTCGCGGTTATAGGTCAGATGTATTAGATGAATATCCGTTCTTTTTAAGTTTTACGAATTAACATCAAACACGAAGGATTATTAGTAAATAATTTTAGGAGAATGAAAATTGAGAATCATTCGTTATTTGTACATCTATCCATCAATCGCTATAATTTGCATTATACAGGGCTGTTGGGGAATTTATCTCGATATAGAAAATAACAAATTTGCTGACGTCGGTACAAGTAAAACTAGTTTTTCTTAAATTGTCTTGAGATGAAAAGAAACAAAAAAAAAGCGACAATCCGTGGAAAAAGAGGATTGCGTGGGGCTCGAAGTCGCAATCCCGGAATTTATTGTTAGGGTGTTTTATTGCCTTGTTAGCTTTAGCTCGTAACGTATTTATTCATTTACGCTCGTGCCTCGCCTCGCCTCGCTCGACGAAACGTTTGTGTAGTTTGTGTGTCGCGTATTCATTTTTACTTCAATTTGCGACGATGGACGACGTTTACGTTCCACTATCCGCGTTGCATTTTCCAAGTCTGCATCATTATTTAGACTTGATTCGTAAAAAAAAATTGAAAATTATTCCATAATCGCATTTCCCATTTCGAAAATCCTATAATTTCTGAGATACGAGTCCAAGCGTTATATACTTTTTGCCTAGTTTTGTGACGAGCATGATTCCGATCACAAATAATCGATTGGATTCGATAAAATTCCCCAAAAACATTAAAACTTTCTCGTTACTCCAAATCATATTTCATTTCGCTCAATCTATATTCTTGTTTTCTCAATGAGCGAGTGTGTAAACGGAAAATTCGCCTTTAACACACGTCCCTTTGACTCGTACCCAAAAAACATATTCGACTCGTGAGAATTAATATCTCGGTCAATTTTGATCGCGGGAAGATTTAAAAAAAAAAATAAACCTTATTGCTCGTACCGATGCCAACTACCTAGGTATTTTCTATGTTAAGATAATTGCCTAATAACCTGTATATACCAGTCGCTGTTTCTATCGGCGCAACAAACTATCGTTAAAAATAGAATTAGCCACTGGAGCGCGATTGGTCCATACGACTGGAAATGAGAGTGATTCATTTATCAATTACAAGTTTTGTCTCTGCGTACATTGATGAACGTTCGATCTCCAGAAATTCGCTCTTTTTAGTCAGTGACGCTAATACCAGAAGCGTGTGAAACGTTATGCATTTATCTTGTATATCATACGGGGATAAGAAGCGTTTTTCACCCGCCGAGAGTAAAAAATTGTGTCTCTCGTACGAGATAAAACGCATTACCTAAATGAGGTAAATTTGAGAAGCTCGGACGTCCGAGGAGCCGCACGAGCATGCGGTTACATATTTCTGTATATAAGCCAGGCAGCTTTGTTTTTTCTTTTTTTTCCTTTTTTTTTTTTTTACAAAGACTTTATCCATGCACATCATTCACACTCGATTAAAGAGGTTCGGCTAATTGTTTCATCAATGACGAAAGACCAACGATAAATTCACCCAAATTTAATAATGATCCGAAAACCCCCGATGTATTTTTACGTTTTAACAGTTTGTAGTGAAATTTTTGTATTTCGAACGTTATACAAATTTTGCCGCAGCAAAATAAAATATTTTTACCGTTCTAATAGCCGATCCTTCTTTGATTGATTTTACTTTTTTTTTCATCTCGTATTTAATCCGCTGCGAAGTTTAGAAGAGACTGATTATCGTTGATATACGCTAGATATTAGTGATAATCATTAAAAAAAACATTAGGTTAATCAGATCTGTCCTAAAAAATTTGGATTTGTGTTCACGATCTCATCGGCTGCCATTGTTAATCACCTAAGATTGGGAAACGAAGAGAATCCATGCAACAGTATCGTTCTTTTCGTTAAAAATCAAATTCAAACGATCAACGTCACAACGAGTGATAAGAGATCCCGTATGTAGCTGGATAGTGGAACAATTATAAAAATTTAACCGGATAATATCTCGAGACTTCGGCAAAATACGATCTATGCGATATCGAAGAATCTCTATAAATGATCCAGCTGGATCGTGTGTATATAAATAATGCAGCATTCGTTTTTTTTTTTTTTTTCGAGAGAGAGCCGACGTCGTTAGCTTCGTAAATCTTTTCTCGCGCGAAGGATTCTCAAAGTTTTGCGTTGGAACGAAAATTCTTCGTAGTAGATTTCCGTCGCGCGTAAACGCGACAACGCGGGCGATGTATAGTCTTAAAATTAGGCACTTTGATACCACGATAGTATGTAAATGTATGCATTTTTTTTTTAATAAACACGCTTAAACGATATTTTCTGTTAAACTTTTAACTTTTTTTTAAACCGTCGGACTTTTTCCTTAAAAATGGATTTGGACAATTTTGGATTATTATTTTTTTAAATATAAATTATAATAGCTAATTACGATATAGCGAATACATCAATCAACGACCTTCTTCCTCTTTCGTCTTTTGTTGCTTTTTCTTCAATAATCTGTAACGACGCCAAACCGACGCGCGTGTTCGATTCAAGACTTTGGCCAAATCGGCAAACATACGCGTTCTGTCTACATTTTTACTCCGCTCGATATATTTTATTATGAATTCATCTTCGTGATAAGCGTATCTAAAAAAAAAACAAGAAGAACAAAGTTTAGAGAAATTTTGAAGGACGAGCGTTATATCGAAGATCGAGACATTGTTCGTTGGAATTTTGAAATTTAATAATTTCTTACTTTTGGCTTTGATGAGAATCGAATAAATTTCGAAATCTATGATAAACGCTGTACAGTGTTCTGTTGGGAAGTCCATCGGCAAGAAATTGGACAAATTTCTTTCTCTCGTCCGTTCTTTGAAGATAAAAATGGTAGTGATGCCTCAGGAACAAGAATGGTTTGGGTTTGTTAGGCACCCAGCCGTGCGACTGTGGAAAAAAACATCGCGGAATAATAAAATCGTAAATCTTTGACGAAACGACATTTTTGTACGTAATGTAGTACATTGCAAAATGCTTTCCAGTTGTCGATGATTATTTGATCCTCCTCCGGTGTAAAAAGTCCTTTTTTTAAGAAACGGGAAGGCGCGAGATTTTGAAAAAGTTTCCTTTCTTCTTCCGAGGGAGCGCGAGTGCCGTTTGATTTCTCTATTTGGTGCTGAAGAGGCACCTCGTGCCTTAGCTCTATGAATAATCCACGCAAACGCTGACGAATAATAATTTGACATTAGTAATAATGTCTAGGCGATAATGTAAACGATTTCGGAATTATCCGACGGATGGGACGAATAATTCCAAGGATTCAAGCGTAACGTATACATAACCTCGAATGTAATACACCGTACGGCAGAATTGTGTAATTTCGTCTATTAAGTATGACCGAGAATTAGCGGAATAAATGATTTTTCGACCGACCAATTAAAAGTTTTCGCAACAATGATTAACGATAAAATTTCGATCCTTTATTGACATTCGAATACATGGATATAAAAATAAAAAAGCGATTTTTTTCTTACCTCAACTTCTTCCGGTGCCAATGAATCAGCTGCTTTTCTCTTGTTTAATATGTTAACGATCTCGTTACTGTCGTCGTCGCTAGATTTATCCTGAACACAAAAATTGATACACCAAATTTTTCTATTTAATTAATCGCGATTCTATCTTACGAATTGATAAATTTGTCATTTTTATTGTATACACTCAACTGTTTCATCCTCGACATTATAGATTTTTATGCGTTTATATTTTCGTGGTCGTTCTGTCATGTTTTTTTCTTTTACATATAATTCTTATGAGAGCCCGATATACGTTTGAAAGTTGGGTCGCTCCAACAAGAGCAATCATAAAGTTTACTGGTTAACCTTCGTTATTTGACTATTTGAGAATCTGATTCCTGTCAGGGGTTACACCGAAACGACTCAAACTAGAAATCAGTAGCGAGCAGTGAGGTTAGCAACGGTCAACAAGGTTGAATTCTCGAGAGGTGGTCGCGTAGGGCGACATCTGAGCGGCCAACGGATGAACAGTGGGTATTTTCGCGCCTTCGACACGAAGTTGGCTCTGTTAGCGTCATCATAGTCATAATTGTATATTGCGAAAAGAGCAAATATATATAATCTGGAGGTCCGTACACGCCGTTCGGGTATTTTTGTCAGGCCCTTACGCGTTGTTCCGATGTTTCCGAAAACACAGAAAAATGTTTATCAATATGTATTCGGTAAGATGAACTACCATTGTCAAGTGCTGCCAATACTTTAAAGTGGGCGAGTTGCGAAACGACTGAAGAAATTTATTTTTGTGTTGGTGTATTACCGACAGTACGATAGCAAAAGTGAATCAGTGTGCCTTCTAGTATTCGCATAATCAACTGTAGCCAGCTCATGCTACAGAAAAAATGCAATATAGGTATTGCGTGGAGAATTCGTAAGAAATATATCTTCGGATAGAATTTTTCGTGAATAGAACACGTTTGTTGGCATGTTCGAGGCGGAAGGAATGAGATTTTCGCGGCATCGTACCGTATATAAAAACTGTTGCTGTGTAGAAGTATGCGACAGCAAAGCTTTTAGAGATTTGATTCCTCGACTTTACATTTTCCCGGACCAAATGTTGATCTTGTAAATTTATCCAATAAATTTGTCGTTCTCAAAAAAATATGCAGACGCGAGACGTGGGTTACAGAATGCAATGATGGACAATACAATAACAAAATACACGCGTGTATGTTCGCTGCAAAGAATAAAACGTTGTTTAAACGTGTGTGAACGAAATAAGAGCTTTTCACACTTCGTATTTCTATCGGCGGTTCGTAAAACCGCACCAAAATCAGATTTGAATATCAATATTGATGAGATTTCGAGGAGGTAAAAAAAGTTTGACTCTGTCAACATTAGGCTCCATGGGAGAAACGCTGTTACACCGCAACGTTGCGCGTCATATTTTGAACTTTTCAAATGTATAATTAATCGACATTGACCGTTAAATTTTATTTCATCCTACGCTCGTTTCATTCTTTTCTGTGGATAATATTAATCCAAGATAAAAAATATATAAATTCCATCACGCAGTCGAACAGTGCACAGCGCCGCGGGTGGCCAAGTTTGGTACCCGTAAGCTAGGATGACGTACCGACCGAGACGCCGCGGGTGGCCAAGTTTGGTACCCGTAAGCTAAAATGACATACCGATCGAGCACATTCGGTCGGTAAGAATCTTGTTACCCTATTTTTTTGGATGTATTTCACTTTCAAAATCAAGGAAGAACGCCACTATATTCGGATTTTACTAGAGCGTTGAATTATCGTTTTCTTATTTCCAAGATATTATTAATTTCAGAGAGTATTAGCAAACGCCAGAATTAATAAATTCTTTTGGTCAAACAACGACTCGATCGGTATATCAATTTTATCGTTTTATCAATAAAAATTCTTTTCTTCAAGAACTTTTAAGAACTTTTCTCATTTTCATTAGATTATTCATAAATATCCAACTGCAGCTTGAAATAAATCGTCTCGAAGGTTAAAGTTTCACAATAATTTTAATTATTCGAAAAATCTATATGATCTTTCTAACTCGAATAAACTTTTTCCCTTACTGACGATGACTGCCCGAAATCTCAAATGTTCACTGTTTTTATAAATATCTCGAAAGCCCAAAGCCTTTCTCAAATTATTCCAGTCACGTATTGTTCTCAAACTTTCTTTTACACGATTATATGTTTTTCCATCGATCATACGAATGCAGCAACCCCATTCCCCAGAGAATAAGAAAAAGTACAAACACAAGTTCAGAAAAAGTTGAGTGTACTGAGAAAAAGATCAAGAATACTGCAATGCAGTTTAGTACAAACGGGAAAATTTCGCTCGTAGAATAAAAGGGAAGAAAAATACTAGTATAGGGGTTGTGTTCGATCGCACAGACCCAATGGTTCGGACGGTTCGGACCAAGTGTGTGACGCACGAATTCGTTGTCGAAATTGTGGACAGAGAGATTTGTGGGTATCGAGTTCTGTTCCCGATTTCACGAATATAGGTGATCGAATGTACGCTCGCATTATCGAGTAGGTACTCTTCCTCGTAATAATCATCTCTCCAGCGTGGAAAACAATGCGTTCGGGTGTTCGAATGTCGATAACAGATTCGCTCCTGGTTAACGACACTTGGAACTTGATCCAGAGGATATCGCACTCATCGCTTGTGACAGTCCAGCAGAATTGTCTCGTGGATATTCAGTTTATTGTCGGGCTAAGCTAGTGTTCGAGGCTTTATGGACAGTTCCCTATACATATATACACTCCTATATATATATAATAATAACTTATATATATATGTTATTTTCGAGTTTAGTTCCCTAGATATGTATATATTGATATCGATATCGATATCGAATCGACAACGATATCGAGTGCCACTATCACCCTCGCCATCCTCCTTCTCGTATCACAAGCAGATGATGTTTGATTACCCCTCTCCTGTTAATAGTCACACTATTATACTCTCGTGCAACTTGAAGACCTATGCAATTTCCTGTAATTTTCTATTGCTCGGAGCAAGCGAGAGACGGAATAATATTTTCTGTTATTTTTCTCAATCGCGAAACCTTGTGGAAACGTGCAGGAAATAGTGGGGTTGTTCAGGACAATCGACGGAAGTCCGTATCATCGACCTTGATACTCCTCGATATGAAAATTACAAATTAAAAAAGGAAACAGAATTCCAAGAAAAACGAAACGAAAGCTTTTCTCGAAAATGTGGTTAAAACTTTTTTTATTGCAATTTGGTATTATTTCGGCTGGAAAAAAATTTGAGCGTATTTTTTCCCTGACGTACAATGTAAATGTATAATAGACATTGATATGTAATATTATTCAGAGTTTTAGGCAACTATCTGACAGAGAAAATAATTATAGGCAATTGGCGTCAGTACAAGCAACACAGTTTCATCAGAATTCACCTTCGATTAAAATAGGCTGAGATATTAATTAGCAAAGTTTAAAAATATGAGCCATAAGCTAACGATGCAACAAAACGCCCAATCGACAAATGCCTACATCACCCCACGCAAAACTTTTAATAAAATAACCGTTTATAAACGAACGACCAGACGACACGGTAAGAAAAAACAATTTTTGTTAACAGTTAACCGCACGAGGCTTGATGGCTTATACTTTTGACCTTTGAAAATTAATATTTCGGCCAATTTTTATCGCACGATAATTAAAAAAAAACGTTTCGTTTGTACCGACGTCAGCTACCTTGGTATTTTTTGTGTCCAAGAAGAAGTTCTTTAACATAAAGTATAGAGATGATTATACAGACAATTATCTCGATAAAAGATATAGATATATACAGATGTATATAAAGGAGGGTGGTACGCCTGTAAGTTTGTACGTCGGAGGGTGCATGCGCGCGAAGCTCGTTGCAGGGTTCGAATCGCGCGTTGCGCTGCTTGAAAAGTGGGAGGCAGCAACGCCGGCATTGTCGGGTTGGGTTATATCAGCCACCCTCCCGAGGAGGGTGAAACATCGAAGCGACGTTGCACCCCAGGACAGGCCTGCGATGTCTCGAGGATCCGCAGTTTCGCGTACGCGCTTCACCGGCGAGTACCCCTCTCTATTAAAACGTCATCGCGTTTTTATCACGTGAGCCTTTTGCGCAATCAAATTCCTTCGTCCTATAAAACGTAACGATAAAGCCTCTTTTCCCCCTTCGATTCGAACCGGTACGATCGGTATATCGACAAATTTTTCGTTCTTTCTTTCGATCACAAAAAAGAGTCGATCTCTTTTGTTTTTTCAAGGGCGTTTGGGATTTCATCCGGTCGCGAGTGTGTGATCCAGTGTTTAGTGATTGATCTATTGGTTCTTGGTTGTGATAAAAAAAGAAAAGAGAAAACAAAAAATACAACAACTAAACAAAACGAAGAAATATTAATCGAGAAGAGAGTCCGAAAAGGAGAAACAAGGGGAGGAGCTTAAGGGTCTGGCAATCGTACGTAGAATAGGACACGATTCGTCCGGAGTACACAACGGTGAGTTTATCCGGAGTTTAGAACGATATATTTGCATATTTATCGAGAGAGGACCAGGTATGATTCCGATACGACTGTAATTCTAGCAAATTTTGGAATATTCCAGAGGGAACACGAGGGATGTAGCCGTGCGCGTTAGTTTAATTATTCCGTAGCCAGACAGTCGTTAAAATAATTATAGTCCGCTCGTGTTGCGATAAATAATTATAGTCTCGGTTAATTACCGTTTCAACGTAGGGGACCAAGCGTGCGTATACCAATTCCAAAATGATTCTCATTGTATATCCGTACGAAGCACGAGAGTGCGGGCTGACGGTACATTCGACTCGTTAAAATATTGTTCCAATTCGTTTTAATGAGCTAATTAAATCGCGAGTGCGGCAGTTGCTGATAGCACGCATGATTTAGGGGTGAGAACAAAAAACGAGGTCGTGTACGAGCCGACAAGATGGAAATTCGTGTTTGTTATCTTTTTTTTCCTTTTTTTTCATTCGCGTTCGTCGTGATTACGATTATTGGACAAAAAACGAATCGATGTTGAATCTCCGAGTGACAATTTTTTATAAACATCACTGTCACGGACGACGTTCGATCTTAAAAGTATAATTACATTGAGAATAGAACTAAACCAACCTGTTTTGACTACCTCGAACGATAGAAACGTGACCTTTCTTCGATGGTTCGATAATTCCAAAGTCTCGCGATAGTTAAACGTAGAAACGATGCGACGAAGTTACTCGCTCGTTTTACTCCCACGAACCTAGCATTCGACATTTCATATTTCATGACTCATAAACCATCAACGAGAAATAAAATATTCCCGAGGACTCGAGTACTCCATAATTGGGTATTTACAGAAATAACAGAGTCATTCTCCCATGTGTCGCGAGTTCCGTATGACTGTGCCGAAATGTTTACACGAAGTTGCCGAGCGATGGGAGAGACTCGGTTTACTCAGTACTGAAGTTCTCACAACGAAATAACGAATGGACGATCGACGTAATGAAAAATGGTTTATTGTTTTTTCATTGTCATAACGGTGGTTCGATAGGAAAGATTCGTTGTACGCGCGTTATTATTATCGATGTTCAATGCCCGAGAGAAATTCGTGATAGTAAATATATGCTTGTAGTAAAAATACACTTTTCAAGCAACCACTAAATATTTTTGTTCATTTATTGAAGAAGAACGACGATGAGAATTATTAAATATTCGTGCAAAATAGTTTTTGTTAATCGGATGCAGATTCGCGCGATGTCGAATTTATTTTCTCTATGTATACATATATATATGAAGAATAAAATTTCGTTGGCGCATCTCGTCATGCTAGGATTGAGCCGCGTCTGTTGAGTAGGGTTTGACGGATGTCTGCCGCGATACAGGACTGAACCACTGATATACGGATTTCATATATGCCGCTGTTGCTGATGTTCGCCGAAGCGTTAGTCGCGCGTGTATGTATGTAACGGTCTCGCGCGAGAACCTACCCGAGCGTCAGCCAACTACCCCGAGCGTCAGTCAGCAAGCCATTGCCCAGCGTTCCGGACGGTGTAGCGACTGGTCTGACCAAACTGACACTTTTCACTTAACGCCGCTCGTAACATAATCGCATCGATCAGCAGCTCATCGTTGCCAAAGTGCAACGATGCAATTTTCGCCGACTAGTCGTACCGCGACTAGATGCGATATATTCGAGCGTTTATACATTTCCCCTTGGTTTTTGTTTTTCTTCAAATTTTATTATCGAAGTCGAAATAATTTATTCCAGTGGTAAAAAAAAATGATAGGTGTAAATTAAAATAATGATCGATCGAGAGAACGTGAATGTCTCCGATACGAATTGTTCATACCGAAATTACGTCCTTTTAAAGAAGCTTTTGATCGAGGATATTTACAAAGGAGCTATTTCGTATTAGAAGATTCAAATCTCATGATGAACAGGAGAGGGTGAGAATGCTTTGTTAAGGGATGTAGCGTCGAGGCGGGGCTATAGGTAACGTTGAAAATCGATAAAGCTATCTCGTTGGCGTGTACACAGTTGGAAAAGTATTCACGGCACGTATGGCCAAGGTGCACGGCAAATAAACCA
This sequence comes from Netelia inedita, assembly GCA_964017225.1. Taxonomy (NCBI): domain Eukaryota; kingdom Metazoa; phylum Arthropoda; class Insecta; order Hymenoptera; family Ichneumonidae; genus Netelia; species Netelia inedita. Next base: position 27,932,373 of record OZ024924.1, read on the forward strand.
TTCGTTTGCACCGCAAATACTACGCGGCTTGCGGGGATGAATGAATTTAAGCGAAATGCTGTTTGCTCTTCGAGACTCTGGGCTCCGAGTCGCGACTGCAAGGTCTGCAACCGTTAGTAGGAACGGGGCTGCTTTTCGCCGGGGATGTGCTTGCACCCCAGCTGCGGCACTTGCCCGCTCTATACGTAATTCGCGAACAAGAAGCCACCAGTCGAGATTTACGCTATGAGAATGTTCAAACTTACTTCCTTGTTCGCGAACGCAATCATTGCACAGAAATATAATTAACACCACCCCTTGTCTCGTATTTCTCACCCCGTCGGTGTGTCTCGTCTCTATGCGAAAACGGTAACGCTATACGTCGCGACAATAACCCGAAGTTTATTGCTCTTTTCCTCACGTTGTGACAAGAAGCGAGATTATCGCTCTCGCAAACCTTGATTTATCAAGGGCTGTCCGTGATGTACAGGGGTTGAAAAGAAGATTTTCAACTTGGAATGCGATCGTGATATCTATTTTCATGGATATCTTTTACCACGCGTGGAGCACGAAAATTACTATAATAATTTTTAGTGTGATAAACCCGCTTGCTCTCTTGATTCGTATATGTCTTATCAAATTTTATCCTAATGAGAAAAAGATGTCCCACGTACTTTGAAACACGAGTGCGAAACGAGGCTCGAGGACCATAATCTACTTTTATATTTATAGTACGTAATAATATTTTCCCGAGTACAATGAAATTACGATAAAAATAATGGCTGGTTTCAACTGCGATCTCACCGCCCCCTCGTGCGTTGCTCGGCTAATGTACTCCGGAGTTTCATAAGAACGATTATCGTATTGATTATTCAGCATGGCACGCACGGTAAGAGCTCGGGCACGTGGCACTTGTTGTTCTTGACAAGTCCTCCCACGATCCTTCGAGTTTACCTGAGAAAATTACAATAATTCGATCGATTGATCAAGATTGTTAAAATAATACGTCTTTATACGGTATAAGAATAAGTGGGAATATATTTCACGCGTTAAAAGCAACAAAACGTTTTCTTTTCACGAAGCATTACTCAATTCTCGAAAATAAATGACCGAAACCAAATTTATTCGCTGAGAGAAAGATTTTATTCGAAGATACGAAACACGGTTGAACAATGTATAAATACGTATTTTTTTATCGCGAATACGCCAACGAAAAATAAATTAAGAGAGAGACGTAGACGTGAATAATTAAGTGTACCTACTAGGAAATTCGATGGATCGTTTTGGCCTAATTCGTCTCGAACGTCAGCAGATTTATTTCGGGGTGTACGGATCGTTCGACAGTCCGTTTTGTTTCCAACCGCGAAGGTTTCGCGCGCTATTATTGACCCAGGGCGTAAAGAATCGTCCGAGAGGAGACAGCCACCCCCCGAACCTGTCGGCGAGTGTGACATTTGTTAGTGACAGAATCAGGCTAGGTGTCTCGAACGTCTCTCTCGCTAAATCTAGCTTCGAAAAGGTCGGACGTCACGCGACCTTTATCCGCCATTCACCTTTCCCCCATACGTTCCCGTCGAGGTCCGAGGAATATAATTTCTTTTTCTTCCCCTTCTTTTTTCCCGCTCGATGACGAAGAGCATTTTGCTTTCCAGGTTTTTTTTTCAAGAATGATGGACTTTGATATCTCGGTTAATTGGGACGAGTGTAAAAACCTACCGATTGCTATGAGAAGCGCTTACGCGTCACGTCCACGGGTGACTCGAACGGGGTGTATGTTTGTTTTACCCTCCGGCACGTTTCCATTCTGCGACTGAGTCAACCGTGCTTTTTTCAATCCCAGGCCATATTTGTCATGGGTGAAAGATAGCGAATCAACCCCGCGCTCCTAACCTAGGAATGTCCCGTAATAAGCACCCTCGCTCCAACCGGCGCTCATTACGACTCGTTTCTACCTCTGGGTCGATACAAAAAAAACGTCTCCGAGCTCCGAGCGTCCATTTACCGAACACCGGGGTTGTAAAAAAAGTTGGGTTAGTTCCTCGTCGATTTGTACGTTGTAAACAAAAATAATACAGTTCCGGAATAGCGTGATTTTAAACTCAAGTGCATATTTAAAATTAGAAACGTTTTTGACACGTTGTTACGGAAAATCGGAGCTAAAACTGCGGAGATTGAGCAGTTTGTCGGAACAAAGACACAAAGAGAGAGAGAGAGAAAATGGAAAACGGAAACGAAACTAAGACCGACTTGTAATATCTTGTATTTCATTGTCTCGAATTCGCAAATTTGTTTCCATTGTATTTCGCGAGCTCGGGTGTCGTACTATCGCGTTATAACGGTGAAATAGTGGAAGTACGTAGCTCTCGTTTAACGGGATGGAGGATATACGGCGGAGGTTTCATAAGATTGGATGATCGCGAGCAAGAGCACCCCTGAAAACTCATCACCGTCCGGATGATCCGCTACGTTCTCGTATTTGCGGTTCTCTCCGTTGCTAGCTTCGTCTTCTCTATTCTCGCGACGTCGATGCGTATACACCAATCTACAGCTTGGTAGCCAAGGCGAAATGGAACACGGACGAACGAGCGAAATGAAAGGATTTCTTCGAGAGAAGGTCAACGTGTTATCGAACCGAGTGCAAGCAAAAAAAATTACAAAATGTGATTTCCTAATGGTCGTTATCACGACAAAACGTTATCTCCCGGGAGAGAAGGTGGAAGTCCAGCAAGGTCGTTGGTTAATTCAGATAATTTAACCCCATTTTCGATAAACCGGGTAGTACGAGACACAACCCCGTGTGTGTGTGTGTGTTTTTTTTTTATCTTCTTCCGGTCTTAATACTTGGGTATCTTCGGTATTCCCTCTATCCCCCGATCTTCTCCATCCGTTACTTCGCGCCAAGTTGGTAACCGGTATTGCTCTTGGTATACCGTGTTCGTGAACCAATTTCGATTCTCCGTTCCTTTTCTATTCCGAGATCGAGTTCGTACACGGAGTTCGATGAGTTTTCCCCACTTTGGCCCTATTCGAGCCCCGCAGAGACGCGAAGAGAGCGTCTGCACCAACGTAAACCACATACACCTTCGTATCTCCTTCATACGGCTATGGTTTTCTCTATAACGTTCCTCGCAGGAAAATTCTTTATCCATTTGTCTATCTGTACTCGCAATAAATGAACACATCTATTTCCCATCGAAGTGTCTACCCCCATTTTCCGATCTCCGAGGGCACCAATTTTCTCACGTTTCACGAATCTCGTTAAAATTACGATTTATTATTTGTTCTGTTATATCTCCGTTGTCAGAAACCCATTAGTCCGATTAGTTTCTACAGTTTTTCCGAGACATTTTTCTCAATTGCCAATTCTCTCTTCTTCTTTTCCCTTCGAGAAACACCTGCGTTTTTATGCAAATTATTGCAAAAAATGAGAATATATTTGAAAAACGAATGAATCGATTTTTTAAAATAAATTATAAATACTTTGTTTTTTAGGTATCATAATGTCAAAGTTCTAGAGTATAATTTCTTGTAAGGACAGCGTAACAAACGAATCGAAGAGATTATAAAGAATAAGTTCGAAGAGTTAAGAGGGAGTTTATAATCCTTGGCGAAGACAATTGACGAGCCAATGTTGGATGCGCTTTATTTTATTTTCACTGTTTCACGAAAATTGTGTCAATGTCTTCGAACGCAGGAAATTGTTAACGAACAATGATACGCTTATTATCGAGAAGCAAGAAGCGTCAAAGTTTCCTCGACGTCCCAGTCAAACCTTATGTTACTCGGAATGAATATCGTATACTATGGGATATTCAAGGATAACTTGAAAACCAGGTTGACGAATTTTCATCAACTTTTACCTTCTTGAATCTCGCGCGGATTTCTACGCGATTCCACGTAACGTTACTTTTGTACCAGTTTTGTCTCGAATCGATCTCGGAACGCGAGCTCAATATTCGTATTTATTGTTAATAAAATATGTTAATAAAATAACCATAATACGACGACCATCGCCCCGTTTTTACGAAAGTTCGTGCCAAAGTTAATCCGTCCATCAGATCGAGCATACACGGATCGAGAGATCAGCCGATTAAACGTTCGTTGATTGCCTTAAAATTGCGCATTCGTTTGGAATTCTATAGAGAGAAATACCGAGGCACGAGGTGGTAAAACGCAAAAGCCACCCCAACGTTCGCATCTCATCCCCTCGATCCCAGAAACGTTCCAAGTGACTCGAATTTCGTTTGAGCGCTATGGGCGTCGTTATTTAATTCGTGCCAACAAAGTGGTATGCCCGAGTAGTCCCAAACGGGTGCTTTATCCGTAATTTCACCACGCCAGAAATTCATCTCTCTTCCACCGCATCTCCGTGCGTATGTCGATCATCGAGCTCGGGTTTGTAAATTCGCTTCTCCCCTATTTGTGCGACGTTAACAGCACACGGTGGGAAAACAAAAATTCCCTCGATTTAACAGCATCGGCGAAGCTTCGCAAACCGGAAACTCGGACATTTCTACGTCGTGATAATGATAAAAATGAGCAAAATAAAATTAGAGAAACCAAAAAAAAAATCGTTACCTGCTGATGCACCGTCCCCTTAATGAGTTTCATGAAATTGCATAGACCTATTAGTACTCTTTTGTTCCATTTAATTATCGAACATTTCCCATCCACTTTTATGATCGAATAATACGTTTTGTTTGTTCGGTGAAATGAGCGCATATCATTCCCAGCGAGACTCCATTGTCTGAACGAGATTCCTTTGTGGGGTATGTAGATAAAAAAAACAATGAGTTTCACGAATGTGAACTCATTTGTGAGATGGACTGATGATAATGGTATGGTAGGAGTAGAGGCACGAGTGTGAGTGAAAAAATATACCGAAGGTTTCTGTGCGGGGGTGAAATGAGAGAAAAAAATGGGATGGACGAAACAAGGGTGGCTTCGGTCGTTTCTCGTTCCCCGTGCTTTTATTGTACCACCGGAAAAATTCATCGTGCAAAGCTGATCCGCGTTAACGGAAGAATGAATAATGCGAATAGTGCGTCGTGTTAATTGACATTTTTATACCAACGGGGACCATTGTTCGTCGGAATGTTCGATCGTCGTTCTTAAGAATTTGTCTTCTTTGAGAAAGAATGTTTTCAATTTTTATTATTATTCCTTTTATTCGTACCAGAAGGATCGAACGGGGTATAACCGAACAGCGGTGTCCAGTGGCGACGACAGCTTGGCCCATAAAATCCAATTAAGGTCCCTCGTCATGAGAGACAGCACCCATACGTGGACGGGTGGTCGGTAGACGGCGTGTAAAATGCATACAAGCCTCGAGCAAATTTTTTTTACTACGGCTTCGATCATTTTTGTAACTAGGCGAACTACCAGTCTACTAGCTTCATCTTAACACTCATAAGGTTTCATTACGTTTTCTTCGTTTACTCTAGTTTATCACCAGTGCTGAATCATCGTGCGTAATTCCGCTCTTTCCTCTCTGGATAACATGCGCCCGTTACCACAATTAAAAAACAAACGTTTTTTACATTATGAAAAAAACAAAAAACAAAGAAACGATCGTTATGTTCGCCCTAGGCATAATAACAAAATACACTGATCCATCATATTCAATAAACATTGACGATAACGCATCGTTGCCTCCATTAATTTCTGCCTCTGTTCGCGAATAAAAAAATAAGCAAGCTAAAACTGGGTCGTAAAAAAAGTGGTCGAAAAAACAATACGACTCGTATTGCATTGAGCTCTAACGGATGATTCCAACGTACATAGAGTACGACAAATAAGGGAACAAAAAAATGGGAAGCTCCTGCACGTGAGTTACGTGGATACATGAGCTCGATAATGGCGACGCTGCTATGTCGCTTCTCTCTCTTCTCCCTCCGCGTCTCTCCACTGGTGTCCATCCAGATAAAACACTGCCTGCCTGCCCGCACTCGACTATTTTTCTTTGTTTCGCTTCCTTCTATCTCGTATCGCTCCCGTAACGGACCGATGCCGTCGTGTAGCAAATGCCGCATCGAAGTGCTGGTTACGCGAAAGCGCCACCAGGTTAGGTTGCTCTCCAAGCGTTACGCCCTCTGCTGCCTGTATTTTGTACTACGTACACGTCCATCGAGTGGTTACGCCATCTACGGCCCGACAATGTACTGCAGCCGTACTGCAGCCTGCCTTGCAAGCAGAGGCGTGTTCCAATTTCGTGTGTTTCGTACGAACAATTAGAGAATATACATCGAACGCGCGAGGGCGGATGGAACGAGCTGAAAAAGAAGAGGATCGACGCCTCTCCTGATTTATGGAACTAACCTTATGGGTAGCTACCCTCTCACCCCTTCGAACGATCTTGCATTCCACAGCCGAGGTAGACCGTCGCATTTTTTTTCTCCTATCGTTTTTTCTTCTAGCTTTTGGTAGTCTCACTCGTTTGTTCGTACAAAGCCGAACGTCGCTCCGCCCATCAATTGCATTGTTTTCAACCTTTTTTTGTTCACAGTTCTGTTGTACCTTCCCTCGGCTTCGTTATTCGGCATGGGTGATTTATTAGTGTTTTTTTCCATTGTGATCGTCGACGGCGAGAATTATCCGTGCGTTATTCAACGGTACGCATATAGACTTATTGGACCCGTTGTCATAATTTAAAAAAAATCAACGATCGATCGGCATTTAATCGTAGTAGAGTTCAAATATTTGAATCCATTAATATCCTGCTAAATATGGATCGATCCGAACAAGTCCTAAAACATTTGATCGTCATCGAACAATCGAACGAAATGTTTTGCTGTATACGGTTCGAACGTATTTGGGATTATCGTGGGATTGGAGTGTGCAGCACCGCCAGAGGATGGTAAACTCAGCGGAAATAATAGTTTGGATTTGTGGCCAGTGCTGCGGCGCTAAAGCCGCGTTCTCCATCCGTTATAACCGCGCTATCGAGTTGCTTCCCATTCTCCCACGCCGGGCACGAATATACTTCTTCGCTGACCCGTGCTTCGAAACTGCCACCGACGAACCATCGTTTTCCCCTTGGTACGTCATTAATTTTTTATTTATTATTATTATTTTTTTGGTGATCTTATACTCTCGTCGCATCGATTAATACGCTCGAGTTCAGACATTCGATATTGGGTACGGAATTACCTATCAAGGTTGATCGAAGCGACGGTATAATCGTCGAGGAATGAGCTATCGTTTTCGTACCCTATCCCTTCATTTTTTATGTTATCGTTTCAAGATGATTTTCTTTTTCTTACGAAGATCGTTTTTCGAATAATTCCGAGTTGGAGAAATGGGGAAATGTATTATTTCCGTCGAGCTGTCATCGTACGCAACGAACAGCAAACTATAACGAATGGTCGACGAGCGAGAGACAAAGGAGGTCGAATACGTACGAACGAAATGGCGAGACACGGATGAGGCCAGAGAACTTGGAAATTCGAGGTTAGGACGGGATAATCTCTGAATGATAAATCGTCTCACTCCCTCCGGTATACGCTTCCACTCGCGCCTTCTCTTTCTCTCTCTCTCTCGCTCTCTCTTCCTCTATTACTAATGGAGGACACCGGAAGTAAGCTCGTGAAACTATCCTCTCCGGGTGAGCAGTTCCCATTCCAGGAGATGAATGAACACGCTATTTCGTAAGTCATCTCAGTTACAATCCTGTGCTAATTCATCGCGTGATTAAAGGTACCGACTGTACCATGAATTTTTAGCTTCGCGAATAATCCCAGATGTGCGCCGCACAACTTTTCCCTGCTTTATTACAAGGGTATAATAAATGCGAAAGTTCGTCCTCTTACTCGAAGATATCATCGTCGAAATGGTTCGTCGTTTATTTTTTCCTACGGAGGAAAGCAAAGGGTGGTGTATCCATGGCGAAGAGACAGATTGTGGGTAACGTTTAAGTAGCCAGGAGCTCGTAGGTGGAACGGAAAAAGGGGCAAAAGTAGGTACGTGGGAGGGATGACGAGGGAGGCGAAAGATGAGAGTTAAAAAAGAGGGTAAGTGTACTCGGCAGCCACGGTAAAAGAGTTCCAAGAAATCGGGCAATGGGAGAACGATGGTAATCCTCGCGGATGTCTCCTCTTTCCTCTCGAGCCATCGACTTTCTTTGTGCCTTGTAACTCCTTCTCCCTGTCTCCACCGTCTTTTGCTACAGACGATTTTTTTCAAGCCCCTTTTCGCCCGGGAAATATCGTCGCGGAATGGGCCAGCTTGAGAATCACGAGGGACGCGCGAAATGCAAGGCATAAACGAGCGGGTGAAAAAAAGAGCCCCGGGGCTAAAATGGAAATTTCGTTTCATGCTCGTTCCCTCAGTTGTGGAATACGAGAGGCTTTGGAATCGACAGTTTACGAAGAATAACTGTGACTACTCCCTCTCTATACTTTACTGTCGTTGGCTCTGGTTCGGGTGATTTTGGAGATACGGAAAAAAAAGAAATCGAACGAACCGTGATGACGCGTCATAAAGTGTTCCGTAAGGGTTGAAGTCAGTAATATCGTTATCCATGATACTGTAAAAATAAATAGACCTCTCTAATAATAATCCTCAAAGTTATCATGTACAGCGAAAGAAAGTTATTTTTCCAATTATGTCTTATGGTCCAAGGAATTACATAATGTATTATAGAAAGTTGGGTCGATCGGGGCGAATAGTACCAGCTACAATATATATATGTGACTATACACGAAACGTATAGACACGGATACACACATATACGCTTGATTAACTTCAAAACAGGTGCCGGAATCGTGGGCGTGAAAGGGTTCCAACGGAAGACCGAGGTGTCTTCTTCTATAAGTAGTTACGGCGAGGTTTCTCCCAGGGGAAAGGTTGGCCACAGCTATTCCCCTCATCATGGTGCAGTTCGAGGTCGATAGCCCCGGTCGACCAGTCTCTCCCTCTTTTTACTCCCTCTCATCTTATTTCACAACCCCTGAGCAACATTTTCCATCCGGGCTTCGAATTTAACAGTTTTGTAACCCTTACACCTCGAACGACACCCTCGTGAAGTACATAAATTATTTCAGACGATGATCATGGGGTTCCTGTTGCGCGAAGTGGCTGGAATAAGAGAAAAGTTTCTTTTTTTATGCGTGAATGAAGCAAAATAATGATTTATTTAGTGGGTAGCTGACACGTGCGATCGGCTGTCGCCCACCTATGAACATCGTAAGTCGAGAATGAAGGGGCTTTGTTTGCTCGACTAAGAAAAAGTCCTCGGGCATCAAGAGTAATCTCTTGCATAACAGTCACCACGAATTCTCTTTTTATTTCTTATCCCCCTATTTTTATCTCACCCATCTGCTAAACTCTGGAAAGCTCTTAAATCGATAGGAAACACGTGTAGGCGAAAAAGACAGGGAGGTGGAGCGAAGAAGGGGAAGTCGCGGGGTCAGCCAGAATCGATCTAGACACACGTCATGCGGCGTATGTCTGGTTCCGGTAACGTCCGACACGAAAATTCCCCTTTCTCCCACAAGCTTCAAGGGCTCCTTCCTGTTCTACATTCGCTTTTCAAGATTATTTCTTGTATTTTTAGAGTTTAATGGTCAAGTCGTTAACTTTGCCAAACTACTGCCCAAGAAAATATCTTAGAAATCTTAGAAAAGCGCAGATGCGGAAGATATAATTCGCGACGGAATTCCGGTCGAGACTTTCAGCGTTATAACCGAAGATCCAATCGAGAGAAGTATCGCAAATTCGAATCCCATATTGCTGCAAAAATCTGCTATTCACGGAGAAGGCTGGACAAGTGCACGGTATCTTTGTCTCGAATATCACCAGTATCCTCGAGGAACCCTAGAGTGGTATACGCTAGGGCGAGTAGAACCTTTGTACCTCGCGCTATACCGACAGCATTCGTTAAATCTGCAAGAAGTTTGGTCGCAGCTCTCAGGGAAAATGGAGGAGTAGGTGGGGTGAGGGGAGGGGTAGGTGTAGGGGTTAGGATGGTTGGACAACGGGGCTTCCATGTACGCCTGTTGGCAGATATAGAATAGGCGAAACGTGTACGGAGGGGGGGATCAATAGGAATCCTGAAATATATGGCGCAACGTGACACAAGGTTTGAACTTTTGACCCAGCGTGCACACAACGTCCTCTACCGGCCATTATGCACCGACTCTCCATTGTCTGCTTGTGCTCGCTCCACTCTCCGGTCCTTCTCCTCGCTGGCACTGCAACGCAAACCATGCTAAAACTACCGAGGTCCAACTCACTTTCATGCTTGTGCAGCAAGAAATAAGGAGCAAATGGATGATGGACATAGCGTTGTAACGGAAGGGTCGATGGACACCTTGTGAACGTTCATCTCTTATCTGCTTTCCTACCCTCCAGTTGCGTCTTCGAGGACATCCGAGACTTGGACAATAGTCGTCGTTAGAAAAACGTACAGTGTGCCTTCAATTGTGAAAAATACATCGACGTGTTTCCCGCCAATTTCTTCATTTTTACTATCGAACGAGAAACGCCCGTTAAATTTCATTGTAATTGACAGTTATTGTTTGCCATGAGATAACGAAAATTCTTTTCATGGTGTCAAAAAATCAGAATATATACGAGGCCTCCATCGATGCCAGAACGTCGATCTTATTATTATAATGTAATAATAAAACTCGTGATATTATTTTTCCGTGGTTCTTGTCGTTTACGATCTTTTGGATTTTTCGTAAGGCGCAGTAATAATAGAAACTGATATTTGCCGAAGCGTAGCAAGAGCTCTTCCCGCACATCTCATTAAACCAGATACGTTGAGAGGAGTGAGCACATCAAGACTGGCACATAGTGGAGGGATGAATGTTGGAGGAGAGGAAAGGTTGGGACGAGACTCAACTATCATTAAACCCCTGGAGTGTGTAGCATGGCTTTTCTAAGGAAAGCCTTCTGGAAGGTGTCTTGGTTCTCGGTCCATGGTCGATGCATGGGGAAACTGCCGTGGCTGTGGTTAAGCGGTTCACATAGACGGGCCAACAGCTCTTCCAACGTGGGGCGAGCTTACCAACTTGAAGTTAAAGTCCGGTAGTTGGGTAAACCAAAGTGGGCTTCCTCCCTTCCTTTACTTTTCACCTTTGCCGTTTCGCCGCTCGGCCCGCCCGGAGTAACGCCAAAGCTCCGGTCCTCCGAGTACGTAACTTATCGCTTTTCCAGGATTAAGGGATGCACGGGGAGGCTTCCACGTTCCACGTTTGCGAACGCCTCGACCTCCCAACGCCGACACCAACGGCACTTCCGGCCGTTCCGTCCTCTTTCTCGTTCTTGTTTTTTAACCCCCCGTGGCCACCTTGATCTTCGCGGATGGGCTTAAAAGCCCCGAACGTATTTATCAAATAAAGTCTGGTGTCGCAGCATGGGTGGAAGAATGAGTTGGACGAATTTTGTCGGATTTCGTCGACTCGAGCTCTTTTTTTACGAAGAATTATCGTAATTATCGTACACAATGTATATGCCAAAACTATCGACCCATCGAAAAATGCTTCTGCGTGTCGGTAGAACGACCGAAGAATTCGTAAACTGGTAAATTTCAAAACCCGGCAGAACCCCAAGAAAAAAAAGAATTCAATCCATAAATCGAATTGTTTTCTCGATTATCCTATGAAAATAGAACCGATGAGAATAAATTGACCGTTTGATTCCACGATTATCCCTCTTTTGTTCAATAAAACCCGGAGTCGAAGAGCTTTTTGAGACTGTCAAAGGTGTAATCGGAGGAAGGGTGAGAAAAACGCTTTGGTCGTGCGAGTATTGTGCAAAAAGCTTGCAAGTCGCCCGTGGGATCGTTCGCGTCAATTCGCGACGGTCGTTTCTTCGTTTAAAGGCTTATACGGGCTCGCGGTTGCATTTCATACCGTTGAATTACGTTTTTCTTTTCCCGCGACAGCCCTCGGGGTGGTTGCGTCGCCATCAGCCAGGTCTCGAAACACCGGGAGAAATGAGAGCGCCACCACCGAGACCGAAGCGAGGACTCGTTATCCCATGCATTATGCAGCGCCGTTGCTCACAACTCCCGGTGGACGGAGAATTGCGCGGCCTTCTATATACCACACACACACACATATACCTATATTTCTCTAACTCTGCTTCCCTATCTCATAATCCACGAGTTTCACGGATTTTCAAGTCTTGATCCGTAGGCAATATTCGAGCACGACATAAAGTTTCGCCGTGATTTGATTTCTCGACCGTAGGCCATATACTCGTTAACCGAAATTCGCATTTCTTTCAGCCAAAGTCGATATGAAAAAAAAACTCAAAATACAAATAACTCCTTCAATAATAGCCTCGAATAATTAATCCACACCAATTTAATTTCTTTTGCGAAATAATACAAAGACCTCTTCTCCACGTGTTTACGACCGCGCGAAGGAATTAAATAAAATCCGAGACTCCGTATATAAATAAAGAAAACAATCAAAAGTAACGTGATAGAATTATGTAAACGAAGTAAACGTATTTTTGCGGCATTGTCAGATTCTAATAACGGAAGAAAAGGGGTTTTCTTTGTTTAGCGAGGAGGTCATGCGAATTTGTCGTTGGATATAACGTTGAACGGATTCCAAGGGAGCTCGTGTGTTCCAGTTCTTCCTAGTTGCAAGGGTAGCTGGGTCGGTGTTTCAGAGAGGAATAAGGGTGGGAAGAGAGGCGTTCGCTTTCGTGGGATGATGAGCGCTCCCTGTCTTTTATAACAAAGGGGTTCTCTTCTCGTTTTTCACGACCCCTTATTATAACCGCATAGCGCGGGCTTTTGAGTCTCACAATGCGACGCAACAATGCTCGAGTTTCTATTTCCGCAACTATGCTTTCAATGCCGTGCTCGTACTTGTGTTGACACAACGTTTGAAAAACGAGAATACAAACAGCGTACATCGCACTCCGCCCTCCCAGCCCTTTCACTTCCGTCGTATCGTGTGTCATAACCGATTCTTATATCGCGACGTGTTTCTATCGAGATAATATGAACAAAGAAATTAATCCAGACGTGTCGATGAACATTAGCGGAGATTGGAGCGCTTTTGAAATAATTTTTCAATTATTTACGAAACAATCGATCGGTAGAACGGCGACGAGGAGCTTGAATTGTTCGGTGCGAAAGATAAGAATTTGATAAGAGAAGGTGATGAGGACATGCTCAAGGCTCGCGAGATACCGAAGGGGGGTGCCCCCTAGTGTAATCCGTTTCGAACGATTAAGTTATCGTGGAAATTGACATTTGACTGCTTTGCCCTGCAATCCTCTTCCCGTGGCACCCCTCGCGCCGTCGTTCCGGCAGCAGTCGCTTGGGGATGCATAAAATATGAGGTCGAGAACCCCCGAGCGGAAATCCCAGAGTATAACGCGGCCCGCAACCCCCTCGCGGCAGCGCGCTTCTCTCAAATACTACCAGCCATCACCACGCTACTACCACCCTTGAACACATGTACAGAGGACGAAAGCTTCGCGAAATTGAAAGAGAAAGGACGGAATTGCATTCGTACGCGAAAACGTTCTACGTTACTTTTCAACAAAATAATCCTCGACGTCTATTTAAATAAGAAAATATAAATGTCGATTTTATGAAAGTGTAATTTCAACGTCGTTCCAATTCGAAATAACGAAAGAGATTGAAGAAAAACTCGCGGTAATGGGCGCGTACCGAAGGATTGAAAATTGTACGTCTGTCGTAGGCGCACCTTCGATGCATAAAATTAAGGGTTGCGGCTCACAGGGGTTGTACGATGAAAAAACCGCTAGCTTCATAGGCGTCTAATCGAATTCGATGTTACGGCGAGATTTGCCGTCTCCGTCTCTCATTTCTGTCCGTCGTGGCGCGTCTCTCTAATAGTCAAAATTATCGTTGACGAAAATAATTACACCGCGTAGCCCGAGGTGGCGCGTCCTTTGCAAATCCAGTTAGTTCTCGTCGTACTCGACGTAGTCAGCAACGAAGCCACGTTCTCGTCGTTCTCGACATCAGAACGAAATCGTGAAAATTAAATTGGTCCTGGCATTCTCCCAGCCATACTACCGTCTAGTCGAATCCATCGAGTTAAATTGTCATAATTATCTTTCGTGCGACTCGGAGAGAAAGAGAAGCGTTGCTCCCGTTTTACCACGATCTCGACGTCACATTTGTCTCTATTCCGTAATCTAATATATAATTCGGCCTCTAGCTTCCTCCTGAATTCACAATTCGTTTATTCGATCTATTCGAAACAATTATTTCTATTGGTCTGCAATGCTCTTTTGGGGCCGAACTACGATGCGACCTCGCTAGATAATTCGGAATTTGTAAAAGTGAGATTCAAAGAGGATTGATGAGCGATCGATATAAGAAGGAAATATCAAAGGCGCACAGAGTAAACGAGACAATTTGGCGGGAGTATCGTTGGTTCAAAATAACGAAAATTCAACGTTGCGAGCAAGGAAAACAAATTCGAAAAATATTATAATGAGAAAGTGTTTTTTAAAGAGAGAATTTATCGAACCATTAAAATACAAAATAGAAATTATCCTCGAAAATCGAGGGCAATGCACGTACGTTCCATGTCTGATATAAAAAACAGCTTTCTGATAGGTCCACCGCGATGGCAGCGCCAGCTTCGGCAGCTCTCTGCCATTCGTCAATTCTGGCTATATCGAGCCGATATAGCGATAACGAGGACTGACAATCACCGGCTCACTTTTTGAATAAAAATAAACCAGATATCGCTCGAATTCCCGGCCACGTCAAAGTCTATTTATTTAGGAAATAAAGACGGCGAATGGTAAAGCCTCCCCCCTCCCCGTTCGGAGTTCGAATTCCAAATATCTCTACATACATCGGGCGCCACTAGAAGTACGCTTCGTAACGAGAGAAAGTGTTATCGACAACGCAAAAAATCGAGAAATAATTCAATCGAACGCGGACTATAACGATAAATTTTCACCGATAAAACTCAACTACCGAAACCGAATGCTCTCGCGTTTATGAAAGAAAAAAAATGTACAAATTTGCGTTGAATAAACGTCCGACCAAAAATATTTCGTGATGAATATTGTGAACTAAATAGTGGCGAATATTCGCCGTTACGAATTAATCAACTAAATATGGTTTTTTACGAGCGTATATATTTTTCGAGTGCGAAAACGGCGCAGGATGGTGGGGGAATCCATATGAAGTGGAACGTTGAAACAAAACGAAATATCCTTGAAAACGTAGGAAAATAAAGTGAGCTAAGCTCGAGGGTCGAAAGAGGATTTTAAAATGAGGTGTAGCATGGTTTTTTTCCAAGGGTCTTAGTGCCGCTTCTGTTGTTGCCGAGCTTGTGTATGTCTCTCTTGATCCCCGAGCAAAACCGCTGAAAAAGCCAGGAGCCGCAAACATCTTTCTCGCGCGCCAGTTTTGTATGAAAAGTCTCTGGTCCTAGGAGAAGTGAGATAGACGGGAGAGAGGGAGGTAAAATGTGTGGATGGAAGTTAAAAAAAACAGATTTCTAGGCGGTCTATGTGCTGGCTTCCTCGACTGGCGCGAGGGACAAGAGGGATGTTACGTTCCGCGTTTGCGAACGCACTCGCGCGAATAATCATACATCCGAGGCTTTTCTGTATCTATTCCGGTTGCTCGTTACGGAAATGCATCGTCAATGTGGAGATTGCTCTCTTTCGCTTTGTGTCGTAAAAAAAAAAAAAAAAAAAAAAAAAAAAAAACAGAAATTATTTTCATCTGCGACTTTCTCGAGTCGAACAAAGAACGTGTTGAAGATTGAGGTCGTTCGGATTATTCATAATCCACGTGGTGGCGTTCAAAAGAATATGCATCTCGTGGCTTACATTACGGTCTCGTTAAAAAATCACGTCGACGGTACTCCACTCATTTTTCCGGATGGCTTTTAAAATTGTATCGAAAAAGAAGCGCGAGAAATAAACCCTTCCAGAAAATATTGAAACTCGCGATGTTCGCTCGAAATAAAAAAATAAAAAAAGATTAAATAAAAACAAAAGATGCGAATAAAAATTATATATAATTTGGAAATAAATTATTTTATCAACATGGCGATTGTACAAAAACTTCGAGTTAAATGCAACACCAAATAATAAAACTGCATCGGGACAGAAATTTCGCTCGAGTAATCGAACCATGAATTCTAAAAGCCAGCGGATTCTCAACCTCCTGAATGTTCGGTTTCAAGATTAAACGAGGGGGTAGGTACTCTTACTACCCGCGAGCGCAATGCACTCGAAGGAAGACAAAAAATCCCAGCACAATGGGACAAGTCAATAAAAAAAAAGAAAATAAAATGAAAAGAAATTCGTTTGTTCGGAAATAGTAGCCGCGGAGATCTTTCAAGATCCTTCGGTGAATGAGAAAAGAGATATGGGGGAATAATGCGAGGATTGAGTTTTTTGGTTAGTCAAAAGTGAGGTTCGCAAAATAGAAGTAAGGAAGAAATCGAATTGGCGGTAAAGGAGGGACGCGGAAGAGAAAAGGGGGAGAACAAGAGAGGAAGCCGGACGAGACCGAGGATCGATTCTTCAAAACCCTCGAGACCCGGCGCTTTTCATGGTAAATTGGCTATTGGTAAAGCCAATGGCTCCTTCAGGGTGAGAACAAAAAGTTCCAAGAATACATAGACATACATACATATATATATATATATATATATCGTGAAGAATCATGAAACTATGGGCTATTCCAGTCGAAAGCTCGCAAAAGTTACAAAAATAAAAAAACATTCAAATAAATTGTTCGTCGTTAGACAGTTAATGCACGAGTTGTGAAAAATTATTGCATTGTCACTCAAAGTGAAATTGGCGAAATGTCATCGTTCTTTAAGCGCACGGTAGACGAATTTTGGTTTGGCAATGATACAACGCGAGTAAGAGGAAAAGGGGAGAACGAGGTCGCGATAGGTCGGATGGAAATTGCAAGCTGAGCCACGCGAAGCATACGTTAGCTTTAATGCCGTTGCAGCAGCAAGGAGGATGGGGGTTTTGTCCATGTGCATAGAAATATGTGAAGGAAGATGGCCCTGCGATCGGGTGAACGTTGGGTCGGAGTTTTCGTACCGTCGACATCTCGTGTGACCGAGGCAGTGCCGGAGGTTTGCCTCGCGGTGTCGCTCGAATTTAGCAGGCTTAGGCCAGACGTGAATGCGGGCGAGAAGCAATAAATATGTCGACGGTGTAAATCCTTTGGGAACATGTTGATAACGGATTCGTTCTTCTACCTCTCCGCGTCGACCAAGAGAAATCTTTTGTTTCCGAAACTTTTCACTCGAGCACCGCGATGATGCACGCGCGCGCCTCACTGTGGCGAAACTCGGCGAACTACGAAGTTGAGCGTGGCCGCGGGGCGGAAACTTGAATATTGCTACGAGACGAATAAATAATATTAAGTCCGAACGGAATGTTTTGTATAAAAGTACGAAGGGAAGAAACAAAGTCTGCGTCGAAGAAAAATTTTATACACCCCATTCGCGAATAAATAATCAATGGTTTTGTGAAAACTATCCACGATTAATCAAATCTATTATCTCTAGAGTGGCACAGCGATTTTTATTTTAAGTCGATTCGATATCCTACGTCCCTGACGATAGTGCTGTCGTACTCGCCTACCATTCCGATTTTTAAAAATTAGGGTTGATATAATTTTTTGGGGATGTTTCGGGTTAGATCCGATTATATAAAATAGCCCCTTTCCCGATATGACACAGGAGATAACTAGATCCAGCCTACTTCCTTTCACTTCTTGCGACCAATCTAGTTCGACTCATAATTCAATCGACGTGGTATCGAATTATCGAATAAAAGGCGCACGAGGTAGATAGACCGCCCGAAATTGTATATCGCCGCTGCCATTTCGTAAATCAATATGACCTGCCGCGTTTCAGCGCAAATGGACTCTTTGATAAAATTTCACCTACTTTCATCAATGAATGACACTAGTGTCTCCGGTATAGAAAGCAATATGGCCACTTATTATTGATTGAATATGGACCATCATAGTACACCCGTGAGAGTCGACGCGTTCAAGGCACTCGACTCGGCTAAAACCACTCTGTTCTCCATCTAGCGCCTGCACTAGGTGTCGGTAGTTTCATTACTCGATCCATCTCGCAGCTATCGACGGCAGCGCGCGTGAAAGGGTAATGAGGATCGGCTGACAATAAGGGTCATCTTGGAATCAACCAAGTTCCGTTCTTCCCAGTGGTACGGATCGAGCTTAATAATAGATATTTCTATCTGCTATAAAAACTAGAAATATAACATTTTTTTGAGCAAGTGCAGTTTTTACTTAAAAAAACCCTTCGTTACGACAGAAATATGAGAATTATTTATCGCCGGCCACCATTACCTCCATGCTCCCTGGGTCGACACAGACCAACGAACCGACCGGGGTGTACGAGGGTGCGAAATTTCCTTGACGCCACCTATAGTAGTTCTCACTCCTGTCATACTCAGCGCACCCTCCCGTTTGACGTCGACGCCATCGACGAGGATCCCGGTCGTAAACGAGTTATCGTCGAATTGGGATACTGCACTCAAAACCCGCCGGAGCGTCACCGAATAAGGGCTTCATCACTGATACCTAACACTCCATGTCTACCTTTTCCCTATCCCCGTCCGTGTCCGTGTCTGTAGTGGCTCTTACAACTACTTCCATTATGTCCTCTATCGACGGATGTATTCGACGATGGACTTTTTTTTATTCTCGTCTCCGACGTCAGGGTGGTTCGAGGTTGATTCATCGAGCCCTTGCCACAACCCCTTTATATATCGCGGGAGGCTCGTGTCTGACGAGCTTCCACGAAGCCACGACGAGCTAAATAAAGCTCCTACGGAAGTTTTGTTCCAGGTGGAGCGAGACTACTATAAATGGCCGACGATCATAATTAATGCATCTAAATTAACCGCAAGGATTATAGAGTTTGTTTAACAAGATATTATTGTTTCTTAACGACGCGCTATTATATCCATCCTTTCTTTTTGGAGGGCACGACAATGTCATCCAATGCAATGAAATGCAATTTTTGCGTTAACGGTGATGGATCATACCAAGGTAGGTTTGGTATCGCGCATGCGTCCTATATGATCTCTGAATTACTATAACGAGGCGCGAGATAGAATAGGCCTTTGAATTTATGCGGTGAAAGATAGAGGGGTGACCGTAGGATCAAACCAGTCGAGATAGGACTTGCACGGATGCAATTTAGATAAGGTAAATTATCGTAGGCGAGAGGATAAGGGGGGGGGGGGGTTGGTGAAGCTCACGACGTCGATAAAATTCTAGATGGACCAAGGGGTCTCCGGTCGTATCAAGAGTTTCTACGGTCCTGTACTACTAATAGTATGCGGTTCGTCTGGTATGAGTTGGCGTCGATATATACGTGGTGCATGTATGAATGTATAAAGGGGTGGTTGAAAGCCCAGAGTAAATTTGTCCCCGGGATGGCGATGAGGGGCGGCGAGTCGGAAGGGTGAGCGAGTTGCCCGATCGTGACTAAGAATTTAGGGTGACGTATGGTAATACGGTGTCTGGTCCACGATCGATAACTATGCGAAAGTCCCGGAGCCAACAACCTCCATTTTCCATAGATTACGCCAATTCTAATCGGGCCTTTCGACCATATTCTATTCGATTATTTCGCGCTATCATTTTTTGGCTCGATACAAATCACAAATTCATCGTGCGCAGATTCGTTCAAATATTTGTAGATTTTTGATAATGTCGACATTATCGATCACGATGTGAGAAACTTCGAAGGATGAAATTCGACGAGTTGCGTCGATTTGGAAATTAATGTTGGTGAATTACGTCTCGTGTACGTTTAGTTTAGGGTAGTAACGGCAAGGAGGAAAACAGTACATAGTTATCGTTATGGAGTATCACGCGTAACACAGGGTGTACGAGAGGATGTTGAGGGGTGAGAAAGTGAGAGAGAGAGAGAGAGTGAGAGAGTGAGCGTGAGAGGGAAGGGAGAGGACTCTCCTGCAACGTAGAGCTTTGAATATGCATCGTATAGATCCGTTCCCTGCCTGAAACCAGCAACAGCAGCTTCGCGTAGCGAGCACAACCCTCGTGTAGTACGCGCAGCGCGCGACCGGTAAATTAATTAATCCGATTACTAATTGCCACTTGGCTCGTTAGCCGGACAATTAAAGTCACCGTTCGTGTCGAGGTGCGAGCCTCGATATCGTCAAAACACTCGCGAGCCTTTCCACTATCGATTACGAACCTTGTGGCGAAATTGCCGAAACTTCGGTAAAAAAAAACCAAACAAACAAGCCACCAAAATATTCATACCGCTTCGAGGTAAATTTCGACGATTGCACTTCGATCGAGGAATTATGCAGTCGGATTGAATATTTTTATTTCTATTCGATAGAGAAATTGAAAACGTTTTTCGGATTTATTTAAAACGACTTTTAGTGGAGAACTATCGATAGAATTATAATAGGGAAAAATTAAAAAATTTCCATTAATTTTTATTCAAAATTGTTGAGAATAAATTGATCTTTAAATAATTCAAAATTCATCCCGCGTCTTTCGATTCTAGTCAGAATCGGCAAATCGAATCGTTCGAACGATAAACTCGTTCGATATTTAAAAAATTGTAAATCTAATCGCGCGTAACAACATAGAGGGAATAATTTGTGGTCGGTACGAGTATAATTCTGGTATGCGAGAAGATTAATGGGCAATTGGTCCGAGCGACGAGAAAGAGAGAGAGGGAAGGAACGGGAACAAAACGGTTCGGGTGCAATAGCGAAAATTGTGAAAGATAGCGAACGCACGAGGGGTTGAAGAAAATGGGATGCTCGGAAGAGCGGAATGGCCTTGCTAATAGGAGGGATGAGGGTGAAATATCCCCCTTGTATCTTTCGCGACACTGGAAATCCTTGTCTTGTCCTGCGCAAAAGATTATCCACAAAGCTGATCCTACGATATTGAAAAATTTCTTTTCTTACACAGCACGCCATTTTCTTTTGCATGTTACAAGAATTGAAGCCTAACAATTTCTTGAAAGTCTTTGTGTGTCAAAGCACGTGATATAAAAAAATCTTCTTCTCGTATGAAAGGAAAAAAGAGTCGTTGGGTCCAAAATATTGCTATTTGTACGCAAATAAACAAATGTTGTTAAATTATAATAATAAAATAATGACCCTCACATTTGACATGATATTTGTCGAATTTACAAAATTGCATTTTTTTAGCGGTGAGAAAGCATCGAGCTCGTTTAATCTCCTAATGGTCGTCAACCAGCCCTTTCCTAGGTATGTTTCCTCAAAGGGCTTTTGAAATATAGAACGCATGTGGTACGCCGTAGTACAAGGGAGGCGTAAGCTTGCACGGAGCTTCGTTCAAATTTCCAACCCCCCTATGAATCCTGTCCTCGATGCGTCATCCCCATTATTTTACAGTCGACGAAGCGCAAAGTATTGTGTCTCATCGAGGGTGTAAAAAGCACCCTCTTCGACCGTTCAATCCTCTATGCACGAGCTTTTGCAGAACCGTCGTCTCGAGGATTGGCCTAAGCGTCGATCTCACGATTTGTTTGAGAAAAATCTTTGTCTCAAAACCTTTCCACAATTTTCAAAAGATTCCATTTAATTCCCGTTGCGTTGGGCAGTCGAATCGATCCGTATTCAGCGCTGATTTTTTTGTTTTTTTTCTTCGCGGGGCATGCGGATTTTTCGTGCCTCCCTCCTGAAAGGTCGACAAAAAGAGGAAAAAAAGAGCTCTCGGGAATAAGAGGAAAGAAAAGGGCGTTAAGGTGCGGGCAGAAAAGAATCCGTAGTAGTTTGACGTTTCCAGCACGATCGATCATTCATCCGAGGCAGACTCGTTCGATTTATCGTGCATAGCCTATACACACACATATATACACAAACATACGAATATATATATATATATATATATATATATATATATATATATATATAGGAAGAGAGAATTAAGTTGGCGAGGGACGAAACGCGAGAAACGGATATCCGTGAGTCGTGAGACTTCCAGAAGCTTCCGAGAAATCGCTAGAGTCGATCTTAATTACCCCGTAGTTGAACGTATCGATAACCGAGCCACGATAGCAATCTACACATCGATAGTTCGTACCGGTTAAACTACTTTAATGCATCGTACCGAAACTCTATACTCACCCTTCGACTCACCTTCGATACGATAATTACGTTCTAGATTTGTATTTTTTCGCTAATAAATCGGAGCGACCTGATTTACACATCGTGTCCAATTTCCGTTTACCGTATGAATTTCGTTTAATTCAACAGCCGCGACATAGCTGTCGACGTATCGTTGGGAAATTCTCGGAGCGAATTTTCGTCGACGCAGAACGAAAAGAAAGTTTCGTCATCCATTTTGGCAGCGGTTTCGACACTAGGCGAGGAAAGAGGAGCCAGCGAACGAGAGAAGAATCTCGATGGATAGTCCCGCGTGTACACTCTGTTGCGTAGAGACGTTCACATATACGTAAAGTATGACTCCGCGAAATGGAGGATCGTCCCTCGCATTTACCGGAATTGGATTGCGCCCGACCTATACATTCTGACGTCGTATTGCCAGGGGCCAAACTCACGTATACTCGGTGGCCACCTTCGTGTTTGTACAAGCCCTCCTCATTCCCTGTACTTCGTGCAAGCTTGCACGAGTATATGCTGAACGTCTACAATTCCATACCGACTATCCCACCAACCAACCGTTCCAAACAGATTTTCTTCTCGCGTGTATCGAGCTTGGGCCATGATAAAAACATCTCAGGCTAGACAAAAGGAGAATACAAAATTTTACGAATGGGGATGAGAGGGTAGAAGAGTGTGTGAGAGAGAGAGAGAGAAAGAAAGAGGGAGTCACTGCTGATAGACGATTGGTAGAGCCGGCTGAATTTGCCCTCGGGGGCCAAACGTCCTCAAAAAGATACGCACTCTCGTACGAGAATACCAGCTGGCCCCCGCTCTTGATTTTATTATAGCTTTTCCCTCGGGACATGTTTCGAGCGTCTCTCATTCCTCGGCAATGAAGTAGCCCGCTCTTTCTCTCTTTACCTCTCTTGTTTCTTCAATTTATCCCTTTTTTTCCTGCTTCCACGTCATTTTGTTCTCGAATCTCGTTCTCTCGTCATTCGTACCTCGAACCCTCCCGAGGCGATCCGAGAATTCTAGAAAAAAGAATTGTATATCGACGTTCCGACGACTAGGACTCTTAAATCTTGAAAGCATTAAACACGAGCCACCTAAATCAGTAATTCGATTCGTTCGATTAATTCGATAGTTTCGCGTTTTATATCGTTGCTCGCGTTATAGACTTACGATTTTCACCGCTACAACTCCAGCTATACTGCTGATTATGCTCAAATGGTCCGGTAAAATTCCAAAAGGCGTATAGAATTCGGAGAACATAGATCCGGAGGATCGTAGAAATAAACCGGGATAACGTACGGCCGGCAAAGAATTTGGTTTTAACAAGCAAACCGTAGCCAAAATGGAGGGAAACGAATACATTTGCGCTTGAATCAACGTGGTGGGACGATGTACCACACGCTGGTCCACGCTCCGACCCCACTTTTGTCTCCGTAATATGGTCCGGCATTATTAAATTCCGTCGAATAAAATATGTTCTCGGTGCAGCTGGGCGGTGGGGGGGTGGGGGGTGGGGAGTCATCGCAGATATTCAGGAATCTCGATCGTTTCTTTTTTTTCTTCTCTATTCTCTCCCTCTCTCTCTATCTTTCGTTTTTTTATTTCGTTCTTTCGCCTCCATTCACTCGCTCTTCATTCCATATGAATTTTTCTCTCGAATACCAAAAGCTCTGTTAAACCTCGCTACCTTTTATCGGTAGAATTTTCAAATATAACTTTGTTTCTTTTTTCTTCCCCATCCTCTCGATCTCTCCACATGCATATGCAGAAATTCGATGCAGGCGCTCGATCTCCGAGTTCCTAAAATACCAACGATATATTTCTCGTTATCGTACTTCAATATCTGATATTTCTTTTTTTTTGCGATACGAGCCGACGTTTTGTTTTCTCTCTCGTTTCGTACGTTGAATTTATTTGTTTTGGCGCCCTGGGGAATTTCGTATGCTCGGAGTATAAAGCGCGATAGTAGAGTTGGTAATGCGCGGATGAAAAAAAATTCTGATAACAATAATCAAACATAACATTTATATAGCGAACAATTTTTTTCCTACGTCGGATCCAATCTACACGCTCACGAAGTTCGTTCTTGCGTTTCCACGGTGAATTTGAAAAAAAAAAGAAAAAAAAAACAGTATTCACAAAGTCTCGTCAACGTTTTTCAACGTTTTCTCGACTTTTCGTTCATTCATCCTCGGCGTTTCTAGGTACTGGCACGGTTGCAATTTGCATTTGCGAAATAACTTTATTTTTGCGTATAATGTCGGATAAGGTTGCCAAACCCCGCCCCCCGCCCCCCCCCCCCCTCCACCATCCTCACCTTCGCCTTTTTCCCCAAACCCCCCCTGTCTAATTAATTTTCTTCCTTCGCTCTTTTTCCTTCTGGACTTTTCGGGCATTCACGGAAAGTGCATTTGCGAAGCGGCAGTTTAAAAATTCATTTGGTCCGGCATACACGCCACGTTCTTTCCCGAATGCCGTCGGGGTCTCCGTGTCTGCGTTTGCCGGTGAAAATTCAGAGTACGCGTTTCGCGCGAGGGGTCGAGGGGGGCGGTGGTACAGGGTAGAGAGAGAGAGGGGGGGGGGGAGGGGGTTAAAGTTTTAACGAACGAGGGAGAAAGGGGGAAGGCAAACAAGTATGCACACAGAGAGAAAAAATCTGTCTGGCCAACGATGTCGAGGGGCATCCACACTTGTCCCTCAACCCGAGTTAAAAATACAAACTGTACGCGCAGGAACTTTCCACCATACCTGTATGTGGGTTGCATCATCGGTAATAGTTTGTGCCGTTATCCATCCTTGCGTTATTCTTTCCTACAAGGAACAAAACATTTTACCTCGTCCATGATGTAAAATAACGAAGGGTGACAATAAATTTAAATGCGTCCGCGTTTTTAAGATTACACAAAAAAAGGATAGCCCCGCTATACCAGAGATTACATATCGGGTTCTACCTCTGATCCGGAAAATCTCGAAAATTCGACATAAGCTTCCCCGCGAACGTATCCAATTTTGCAATGGGAGCGCACGTGTACAGCAGCCGAGTCCATAAGAATTCGCGATTACGATAAATTCTCGGAGGATTTTCCGGTCAGCTTTTCTCTCGGTGGGTTGAGAATCGTTCGTAATAGCCGTATAGGTAGGAGGGTGTATGTTCAAAAGCGCGGATCCGAGGCATGGTTATAACGTCGTACAGAGAGGAACCGAGAGATGCGTGATGCCGCGAAATGTGCACCTGGCGTAGATGCGAAACTCCAATTTTATTCAACGGCGTTAGCCCGGCAGGAATTTAATATAGTTTACAATGCGCGAACGGGCCGGGTGACGGTTTAACGGCTCTGACTTGATACGCTCACCGGTCTACTACTACAATGGCCGTGAGACCGTCGAGCTACCAACGTTCAACGTCCGAAATTAATTGCAGGCGATGTGCTGACTGGTTAAAAAAAAGAGCGCGGGAGGCGCAAAAAAAAGGAGAAAATAATACCCATCCGCGCATCGTACCCCTCCGCTCGTTTCTGTCCTGTTCCG
Source organism: Netelia inedita (assembly GCA_964017225.1). Classification (NCBI taxonomy): domain Eukaryota; kingdom Metazoa; phylum Arthropoda; class Insecta; order Hymenoptera; family Ichneumonidae; genus Netelia; species Netelia inedita. The sequence continues at coordinate 27,957,999 of OZ024924.1, forward strand.
ACGGTCCGACAGAAACGACGCACGAAAATAGCTTTGCGGGGTTGCTGCCACTCGCTGCTACGTACCTATACCCTCGTAAGAATTAATTGCGCCCCGTTACTATCGAAGTAACTCGCGCTTTTCCGTGTAATACTCACTCCGCACGCGGCGGGCACCCTTTTTCACACGGGCGAGGCTTCATCGACCGGGATGGCATTCGTTGCAACCGTCACCTACCTGGATCATTTCACTTTTTTTTTCATTTTTTGATTTTCTACACGCTTTATCCTATCGACTCCGATATCGGACACTCCGCTGGAATATACTGCCATTGTTTCTTTTTCTCTTGCCCTATTTCACTTTATGCCTGTGACTGCTGCGCCCCTCTCTTCCCCTTTTCTGGCTCTCTCTCTCTCTCTCTCTCTCGCGCTCCTTTTTTTTTATCGTCCGATCAACCTTTAATGAAAAACTATCGGCAAAGAGCGTGAGAATGACATTTAACGAATGATTTCCGTTGAAAAAGCAAACGGAAAAGCTAAAAGCCCCACGTATATATTTTTGTCAATTGAGCCGCGTGACAAATAGCGGGAAGTGCTCGGAAAATCATTTCAACGGAAGCATAAAAACGTAGCCCGGGAATACTCCGGCTTCGAACGAATTATTTATTGGGACGATCATTATTTTAACTTTTGTCTCAATTTAAGAGAAACTATAATTACCAACGAAGAATAACGAGTATAATAATTCAATAAATAATTTCGGTCATCGACTCGGTAGATTCCCATCATAGGGGTGACTCACCCCTATAATATTCTCCCCGTGGAGTAAATGAGACAGAATAGTACGTATAATGTTTCGGTCAATTGACTGAGCCGTTTTAATCAAAATGACGTGCGGTGGGCGAAGAAATTATGAGCTAATGAAGGGGGAAGAAGAAGGGTTGTGACATAAAGTCCGCAGGACGCCGGTTAATAGCGACGATTCTCAGAACTTGGCTCTTACACTATAGAACGCCACGTGACAGATATAAGGGGTAGGAAGAAGCGTATATGTATATATATGTTATGTTATCACGTGTACTATCCATAGCGCGGGAATTGTCCGTTAGATGAGGGGGTTGGTTCGGGGAAGGGTGGTTTGCAAGCAGAAATAGGCAATCCATGCTTGCTCGTGCGCACTATAAATTCTCGCGCTCATAACCCTGCCTAGTCGGCGGTACTCACTTTGCATTGTTGCCGGCCCACTAATTACGGCGATCAATCATAAACTTTCCGTACGTGCTGGCGAACACCACAGGCACCTACTAACTCCATCCCTGTCTCACGTATTCTCTATCCATGCTTACGGCTTCGTGGACCTCTCTCTCACTCTCTCTCACTCTCCGTCTTCCTTACCGCCACGTATTCCCCTTCCACGATCCTACACCTCTCCTTGCGTTTCCTCCCCTTACCACTCAACCCCCTCCAACGTCCGTTGTTGTCTGGACACGCGTAGTTATTAGTAACCGGAAGTGCCTCGAACCGTAACCCGTTATGATCTGCTCGTACCTGTTTCGGTTAACCATGCTCGCACGCCTTTGTACCACCCCTTTCGTCCGAAACCTCTTAAGCTGTCGCGAACACAGCGGGCGTTGAAGAAGAATCACTTTTCGACCCTTTGTCATATCTCTTTCCGGAATGTCGCGAAACAAAATGTTGTTTATCGGTTCGATGATTATCGACGTGAAAACTGTTGAGAAATATTCTTTTCGCTGCAAATTACGTTCTAAATTTATCGAAATTACATCAGTGATAATCGGCGTTTCGTCGGAAGTCGTTCATATCCGTTCGATATTGGAGAAAAGTTTTATGGCTCATAAAATTGTAAATTCAACCAGCTGGTCTCACCCCCCTCCACTAACGAAACACCTTCTTCCCGGGGCGGAGTCGAAAGTCTCCGTAATCACGTAAAATCACATCTAACGACTCGAATAATCGAACTTGTTCGTAAATGACGATGAAGGCGAACCCTGTGTTGCCACGACGCTTTATCCTCCGGACCACGAGATTTCTTCTCGGAGCGATAAAATTTCACTCCGCCACAATTACGGCCAAGTTTACCCACCGAAAGGATCGTTTTCGCAAACTCTCGCTACTGAAGAATCTTCCGGGGAAACTCTTCCGAGAGTAGCCAAGGTTTGGTGGCAGGCTGTGGTTGCTCGATGTCGAGCGCAACCCCCAAACTTACTTCGATATTCTTAAGTGCTTCGCCGAAAGTCGTAGCTCCTAAATGAATTTTAGAATCGTTTCGACCGGGTCGTTGATCAACGCGACTAACCTAACTAGGTCAAACGATACTTTGGACCGAGTCTAATTCGGGTAATGCATTCGCATCGATAATTATTCCTTGGTCCCGATGAATAACTGGTTTTAACTTGGCAACATTTCATGTTTTAGATTTATATAGTTGCCGTTACTTTTATCGCGGGAAAGGGGTCGTTTTCATCGACCACGCGTCGCCTATGAATAAGTCAATCGGTTGGAAATGTAATGCTTTATCGGATGGTTCGAGGCCATATGTTTCGTACGGTCACAACGATGTTGCAAGAGAGAGACCAGGATTTATACGTATACATACGGTCGTTTTCCCTCGAGAATACGTAAGCCCGGTTGGCTCGGTCGAAACCGTAGTCAGCTAAAGTCGATCTCGCTAGTGCTTCGTGTATGGGTTATTCTGGCGGAGAAGGGATGCGGCGAAAAGTAGTAGTGAAAGTCGACAAAAGGAGGCAGTAAATGTATTAGTAATGCGGCACTTCGATGATAGCGCAAAGCAATTTATACGAGGTGTATTAGGTATTGAGAACAGAAAAAGAAACTATACACGGTGGATACGAGAGAAGAACGGGAAACCCGATAATGCGGAGTTGAAAAGAATAGAAACTGTATTTTTAGACGAACGTTACGAGTCTCAATTTCACAGTTCAACGTCGGCTTGCGACGTTTGATGGCACTCCGCGAAGTTTTCGGACCGAGGTCGTTACACTTCATTCGTCTATTTAGGACACGTCGATAATTCTGTATAAATTCTATTTTATCGTTTCGACTCGATACGTACGGATATTTATACAAGTTCGAGCGGAACAAACATGATGGAAATATTCAAAATTTGTTTTGAGAATCTTTCAAAAATTGTCGAAATGTGATTAATTTGCTTTGAGAATTTCTCAAGAAAAAATGGCGAGAACGAAAGGCTTTTTACAAATAATGGATCCTAATTGCCAAAACATATATCTCGTTTGAAAACGAAAACAATACGATGCAATTCGATTTTCAATAAACCATAGAATCCATCCAATTCCTTACGTCGTATTCCCGAGTAAACGAATGATTAGAAACACGTGAAATGGAATATCCGAAGCAATTGAATATGCAATTTACGTCCAACAATACCGGCTATGTGCATCACTACTGTAAGTACGGACGAAATTCGAAAATGCTACGGTACAACGTAGTCTCTTTTGTATAGGGAAGCGTACTTGGGTAACTCCGAGAAGGGTTGACAACGTCGTGCGGGCTTAAACCAAATCGTTGTTGCGCGTTACACAATAAGGGAAGGTAGATAGGAACTGTGGAAACTGAGAGAGAGACTGTTACCGATAAGACCCTCGGAGAGAATTTAGCACAAGAGGAAAGTGTACGGGAGGATTTCCACGTACGACTCGACGAATAAATGAGGTTGGCATCGAGAACGCGGTGGAAGTGTTTCCGGAGATGGTGAACGACTGATAAACAAAAAGAAAAAAGAAAAGAGGATAAGATAATGGAAGAGTGTAAGCTACGTTCGTAGAAGCCCGCGTCGCGCAACGTGACAAACACATACGTACAATGTCTCGGGTATCATTGTCGCTCCCATTTTCTTCAACTCTCCGGCTATATGTTCACATGTCACCCCCTCGATCCATTTCACGTGTTTCGCATAACGAATCTATGAAAATACACCTTCTTTTTCCTTTTTCGGTATTTCTCGTCGCACTTGAGCGAAATCCCCCGTTTTTGCGACACTGTTCGTGTCTATAGGGGTGTCTTTGAAGTCTAACGTAGTGAGTATCGTCGATAGGGGTGACAATATTATCGATTCTTCATTAAATCGGCCATACTTACTAGCTTCGTATGCTGCTTGAGCTCCTTCTTCAGTTCTACAATGTAACTAAAAGTACGTACTAGGGTAGAGAGTACCCCTATTCACGGGGGATGAAACAAAAGTTCGCGAAGCGTAAGTACTTTCTCGATTCATCAAAAAATCGATAAGACGTAACGAGATGGCTCGACAGACGATACAACCTCATTTTCTCTCGTGTCTTCTTCTTGGAGGCGAACGCCATATTTAGATACCTGCATAATTCGATAAATATTTTCTCAAGTGGCTCGCCATTCGTTTCTGGAGGGGTTTGTCAGTGGTGGCGTTGTTCCCATCAGACAATGATCCTCGATGAAGGAGATCGACGATCAGCGAATGACGCTCTTTTTTTGTTTTTCCTGTGCACGACGTTAACGAGGGACAAATTGAGGAGTTCGGTGCTCCATGCGACGTCGTGGATATTGCCGGATTCGCGTACTCCGCACTCCCAGACACGCCAATTCGCCTCTTCGAACCAAACCCCCTCCCCTCGAAACTTCTCTTGTCTTAATTACGAGCCACCACGCCATGCTGCCCGTGGACTCGTCGGCGCGTTACTTTCTCGATTTTCCACCCCGAGGCTAACGATTATCACTGGTGGCGAGGAGAGCGTAGAGTTGAGAATCGTCGAAGGCCTCTCTGCCTTTCTCCCTCATCAACGAGATTCAACCTTAATTCCCTCGAATTGGCTCGACGCCCCGGCCATCGAGAGTCCTTTTTTTTCGTAATACATTAAGTTTTTCGTAATTGCACGAGCTTAAGGTGGTGAAAATATGATTTTATCGCGAACTCTCCCCTTTCGCTCCCTTTACTTAATATTTAACGACGCGAGACTCGACCGAGCCGTTTCGAATAATTGTGTCGTGTCCAGTACGGCGGTAGCGTCGTTATGTCGATTGGAAATTTATCGAAATCAGAGAAGTGCCGTACAAAGCCAACTTGGAAATGGTCCAAAAGTCTCGTTTACAAGGAGTTCCTGTATCTTCTCGGAGTACTCTGTGAATCACGGTACACGTGAATCGAATTGCCATTCACTTCGAGTTTACGAATACTTCAGGTAATTTTTCTTGTATCTCGCTGACTATTCGGGGGGAAACTTCTGGCATTTCTACTCGAAAGTCTTCAACAGCTCATCGCGAAATGAGAAAACGACGTTCGCGAGGGTGGTCTGGCGTCTCCTTCTTCTTGTTCTTCTTTTTTTGTTATATATTTGTTTCTTACACCAAGAGGAGACCCTGACCGGAGACGTTGAACTTTTGGTTTAAGAAGGAGACTGCGAAATGGAGGGAAAGAGATGCCGAGGGACTTAAAGGACTCGGTTCTGGAGCAGAGGTCCGTAATTAAGACCCTAGAGCCGTGCTCTGCACTCCCTACGTGGATGGAGAAACCACCCTCTCACCCTATTGTCCTCTCTTTCTCTCTCTCTCTCTCTCTCTCTCTCTCTTCCTCTTACTCGCACTGTCTACTAGTTCGGTAAAGTAGCAGGGACTAATTTGTTAAGATTACGAGAGAAAATCCCCTAAAGTTCCAACCAATTTTCTTCTTTTACATCTCTGCTGCTGGTCGATCCCGAGTCTCCAGCGGCGACTTCGAGCCCGTTACTCCCTTCTCTCGTGAGTTTTTTTTTAGTACTTACAGACCCTGTGAGGAGAATCCTACTCGATTGTATGACTCTACCAATTTGTTTTAAAGAGATGATGAAATATTTGCAAATATTTATATTGATTAAAACGTATTTTTATTTCATGCGAATGTGACATTTATTCATATTGATCGAATGAAAATTGTACATTGCATTGGATTAATTACACGAAGAGGAAAATTATAATATATTACACGGAGAGGAAAGATTTATTTTCGTGAAATTCGGTAATTTTGTAAATTTGTAATTTGCCGAAAAAGGAAACGATAATATTCGGCGTGCCCGGAGTTTGATGATTATTACACCGACGAAACCTCGAAGTAGCCAAGTTTGCTGGGTTCCTTGCTCTCGTAATTTATCGGAGATGGGGAAATGGGACGATGGGTTCGCGTTAAGAAACGAGTTAACGACCGTGCGATTAATTAATAACTCAGTTTTAACCGGTCATTGGCATGGAATAAAATGGTCGCTTCCTCCCTCCGCAAGGTCGACCGAGTTCATCTCTTGCAAAAATGAAACAAAAAAATTCTTTCAGAGACGTTTGTGCCTGCGGGTATTTTTTTATAATACATTCGTACCCGACGAGCCGCGGTGTAATTTCATTTCCCTCCTAAACGCAGCCTCGGGAATAACTCGAAACTTTCTCGTCGTCTTAAACCGCGATTAAAAGTTCCCCGTTTATAAAATACTAACAGGTTATTGTACCTCGGATATTTTCGCAACATGAAAAAATGTACGAATTTTAAAATTTTTCGTCGTATCGGTAATTTTGTAATATTCGAAATTAATCAGGCGATTATCGATAAGTGATGAAATTAATAATGAGCCATGATTTTAAAACCATACAACGGTAAAATTATTTTGTTTTTATCAACCCCTCGTAAGCTCATAGAGAAAGCACGATAACCCGGAAGAAATTAAACAGCGACGAGGTTACGTTCGCGTATAAAATAAGTGGAAAGATTGGAGAACAGAGGGAGTCGGAGAATACAGGGAGAGAAGGACAAAGCGAGGAAAAGGTTGGTGACACCCTCCTAGGCACAACACGTACGACGCATAATTGGATTAGAGTTAGTTATAGACCGTGCAGGGTTGAACGCGAACGTGGTCCAGGTGAGCGATACGCTCTCTTCTCATCCTCCTTGCTTGGCTCATTCTCGTGCCTCTCTAACCCCGTGCAATTTCTATATCTCTCGGCCAAGAATATTCTCCCTCGCTCGGTTGTATCTACCGTACATAGCCCTCGAGCCTTCTCGTTGCACACATCATCCCTCTCTGTCGCGGAATCACTCTGTGCGTTCGCGTACAACATCCTTTGATAGAACCCTACTTTGCCTTCGGGCAACTCTCGTCTCTCCTGCCTCGAATTAACTCATTTGCATGCTTATAGTTTTGGGATAATTAAATTATCCGCGATAATTATACGAGAGTGTCGGGTTCCACGTCACGGCAATGTTCCGAACGAAATATTTTCCTTCGATCGCGCGAGAGTCGTCGATTAAAAAAACACCTTAAAATAGCTATCGCGGAAAATTAGATGGATACAATAATATTAATGTTTATTTTTAATTATTCCTTTATTTATCGCACGGTCAAAGATTTCTTCACAATAGTTGGGAGAAAAATATTGTTCGAGAAATTCACCGGGGGATAATTATTTCTAACGAAACCGGAATCCATATTCCTTTAATTAAATTCGCCATTATGAGTAAGGCATCCAGAAGTCGAGAGGGTAAAATTTACTTTTTTTCATTTATAACCATACCGTGCTTCGAAGCTGTTGGTAATAAAAAAAACTTGCTTCCACCGTGGTTCGGTTGTGCAGAATATACTCATAATGCATTTCTATGACTTCTCTTTCGATTCACGCTTGTGCGATATTCAACGTGAAATGGGCACGAGCCACCCCCCCCCCCCCCCCCCCCGGGGCTGGTGCTTTCCTCACGGCAAGTGGGTAGGTGAAGTCGTGCACGAGTTTTCGTAGTATGCTGTAAACGTACTTGAAAAAAAAACATACGAATATGCATGTGAGAAAAGAGAGAAAAATAGAGAGAAAGAGAGAAGGTGCGAGAGGTGGAAAACTTTCACCAGGCGCCTTTATGGAAAGAAAATGGTAAAACGATAAAAACATCGAGAGCGGTTCGGTCACCAGGAACAGTTTAGCCAACGCTTTCTATATACAAAAATCCGCCTTCTCAGGGGATTTCACACCGATATTTTTCCGGGGAAAATAACATTTAACGAAGTATGTCGTATCAAAGTTTACTCGGACCTGGGTAGATTATTGGCATAACCCGAAGGAAAAAAGTGACATTTAGGGGGATGTGACACGTCGACGTAGGCGCAACAAATTGCTCTTGGTTTTTTTTTTTCCCTCGGAGACAGTCGCTGTCTTGGATTAAATTATATCACGCCTCTATCCTCTCTTTTCCTCGCGAGCTACGACCTAATTTACTTTTGCTGGAAATATCGACCGTGTACACTCGAATTTATAAATTTTTCGAGACGCGTCTATTTTTCATGAGGACAGAACTGTCATACGTTTCACTAAGGATATCCTTTAGAACGTGCTGTTTTCGCCAAACTTTATCTTTGGTTATCAAACATTTACCGGAGTCTGAGAGACGAAGAATAAAATGAAAAAATAAATAAATAAAAAATACGTGATACGCGACCCAGATCGTTCCTTGGGAGTTCAAATTGCATATATTCCATATCTTATGTGGCGAACTTAGTGAAAGAATATCTATATAGCGGAGGGAAAGGGGGTGAACCATAGCAATACCTGCATCACCACGAAAAGTGGATGGTGTTTCTTTTTTCCTCGACCTCGTGGGTTACGCGTTGTCTCGCGGTGAAAGAGTTTCCGTTCTCGACTCAAAGGGATAGAACGAATTGATTCTCCCGAGAGAAGCGGACAGGTACCGAACCACGACGGAGCAAGGCAGCGCCGCGATGGTGGCATTACGAAGCTCTCGGGTCTTGCCGGTGTTCTCGCCCAGTTTCTCTCGTCTCAAGAGTCTCTTACACGAGGATGGAGCCCGGCGTACAAATTCAACGTCTCCTGGTCTTCCGGTTCGGCTTTCTCTCTTATGCCACTGCCAACGTTTTTCTTCAACGGATGAGACAGGGAGAGACGTTCTCATAAAATTTTCATGCCTACATGCTCGACGCCCGTTTCCATCTACCCATCATACCAGGTGGCCGGTATCGTTGCTGCCGCTATTAGGGAAGATGGCGTCGGTTGTGCAACCTGAACCAGCTCTCAATCCCCCTCTTGATTTGCACACTCTCGTCGAGCATCCCTCTTGCGTCACGATTCTCGCACTAAAATCCAACGGTTATTCGCACGCGAAACGTACACATTCCCCTGTATAACCCATTTTCAACGGGCAACGTCGCTCGAAATATCGCGTCTGTCGGCTTGCCGTATACGCTGGCAATCCGCTTGATGAAATAAAACAGCGAGGTAACAAAAAAACGGACACCCACACGCACATAGACACAGGCATAGAGAAAAAAACAGAAAAGCGAAAATTGAGAGATCGAAGGTAGATTAATGGATGGAACGAACGATCGGTCCGAGAACAAGAGTGCAAATCACTGTTAAATTCTCATTGAAATAGTTCAATTGATACCGAGAAACGAGTAGAATTCTATCTATATATTTATTCGGTAATTTGAATTGTTATATACGAGATTTTTTTCTATTGTCATCGAGGTTGACGAACGTTGCATTCTTTGCGTAAAATTAACGGAAGCTAAAGAATATTTTCCAGCAGGTCTCATTCGGTTAAATACAGAATATTAATTTATAATCAGTTAGTCGGAATAACATCTGGTATTAATCGCGAAGCTGTGTTTCTTACGATGTACGGGACGACAGTGTCGTCAGTCGGCCCCGGATGATCGACCGTATCGGACAATAGGTATATCGAATGGAATACGACTTAGCCGTGAGTGCTGCCATTTTCCATTTACGGTAAAAGGAAGAAAGACAAAAGGATAAACGTTTTACTGCTTAAGTCGTTGCGATAAACATTAGAGTCACGAGCAAGAGAAAGAAAGGGTGCGAGGGAGGAAGAGAAAAATAACAAATCTTCTCGACGATCATACAGCAAAGTTATGTATTCGCCAATGCTATCTCCTGGCTACCAGTAAAATCCCGGCGGAGATCCATAGATCGACATCTAGAGGGGGGGTTTGCATTGAAAATAATGGAAAAGGAGATTCGAGGCGCGGAACCGCGAACGATCGTAAAGTCTCATCCCGAGCGCCCGACCGACGATGGAATTATTAGCATTCGCGACGGAAATTCCACGGTCGAGCGTTGAATAACGTTTTTTTGGTCGTTCGATGACGAGAAAGAAAGAAAGAAGGTAAGCAAGAAATAAAGAAAGTAAAATGTTTAAACGACTTTCGTCATCCCGGGTGTAGTGACCGAAGGTCTCCGCTCGGGTGCTCCGAGTATTGTACTGCGCGGCATAAGAGACGTAGAAGTAGTGGGTGGGCGCGGTATAGTCGAAGTACCGCTACAAAATAGCGCAAACGAGCGTACCCAGAGCAACAATGGACGCGTCAAATGGCGTGTAAAGCTTTTAGCTCGAGTGTGCTTCTGTCGTTGGGTGGAGCCCGTTGTGGCCCCCGTGTCTAGTCGGGTGTGCTATTTGCGGATTTTGCGTTTATCGAAGCGGGCACGACGAGAAGAGGACCAAACCAACATAGCATCTGCCCTCTTCCCTCGTTCCACTGACTCTCTCTCTCTTTCTCCCTCTTTCTCTGTCTACATAGCCATACTAACCGCCGTTACTGAACGAACCTACCCCTTCTGCCACCGCGACTACTAGATGCCGAATGGGATTCCGTTGCAATATAATCGAATATCCTAGTATCGTATAGCGTATCCAGTATACCGTCCTGCCTATACGATTAAACATTCCTGAGGTCATCAACCACGTATGAATCGTTCTCGTGCCCCTAATAAGTCGACAATTATAAGGGTTGTTATCGAAATCTACTCACCACGAGCTATTGTCCACGTGGACATTACCATTGTAGTTTCTAGCCTTGACCACTCACAGATCGAAAGAATCTTACTTGAGGTTCGCTGAGGGATTTCATCCATGCGAGAAGCAGGAAGCTGGTTGTGATTAGAGCTTAGCCCTTCCGTTGAGACCGAGTGGTTATTGATTATTTGCATCTGGCTATATCTATATTTAACGACCCTCGGGTATGTTGCACTTATGAAGGAGTGAGCACCCATCGAGAATGAGACCTCGTATATTAATTTAACTGAAATTAGCTATTACGTGTATATATAGAAATATCTATAGACCGGACGTACTTCGTAATAATATTGTCATAAGTTGGACGATCTGTAAGCACGCTCATGAGTGTCGGACATGCGAACTGAAACGATAACTATTAGCAAATAAGACGAGCTAGCGTTGTGCAACGAATGCACATGGGAATATACGGTGATAAGAACGATAGGAACAATGAAAATAATAGAATAATTATGCGACAAGGAAAGCTACGTGAAAAGAAATAACACACTTATCAAGCGTACGTGTGTCGCTTCGTCGCCCCGTGCTTTTTTTATCCAATTTCTTTTTTCGTTATTTTTATGTTCTTCTCCATTTTGGAGTTGCGAACGCGTTCGAGCGTACCATTTAAACGACCCCCGGTGGTTGGTGCAAACGACCATGGGTATGTACTCGGTATTTCCGGGTAAAAAAAGTATAAGTGTACTTATCCGACCCTGTGAAGCGTCCCAAGGGAGAATTGGTGCATCAGTGGATTCAATAACATTTGGCTACCAGCCAAGACTCTATTGCCGTTCCGGTATCGGAACATCAATCATCCACGGGGTATTTCGTATCGTACCCCGAAATTGGAAATACAAATGTTAGAGCGACCCTGTTTTTTGCGTTATCAAACTATCAGCGAGGTACGTCGTTTGCGTCTGGTGAAACAACAAAAATAATCTCGTGTTCTCGGCTTGGTTACATAATTAATAATAACATAAATAATCACGTCTTTTTACAGCCGGCTTAAGGGTCTTGCGTTTCTTGAGATTGATGTAAAATCTTGAAAAAAAGCTTATTTTGTTATGGAAACGTTCTCAAGTATTGACGACTGACTGGAGAACCTTCGAGCTGTCACCGCGTCACGGACACGCTATCGCTGATAGTTTTTTTCTACCTCGATCAAAATAGTTATATGAACAATCTATTTTTATACGACGTTTATGATGACCACTGATTACACGATTTTTGTTTCTTTTTCCGTTTTTTCGGGTAAGTCAGCTAGCATCGACTCTTTAATCTGGTTCAATCGCGGCTAAACAGCTGTGCCCAAAGGAAGATCTCCCGACGCTTTATTTTTTGTTGCTCAAGAGTCTTGAGGCACCAACCATCGTAAAAGGTACGTACGCCGGTCCTTCTGTCAAGGGATTCAAGAATGCCAAAGAGAAAATGAAGGAAAAACGGGAGAACCGGGGGGATGAAAGCTTTTTCCCGGCTGAACACGATAGTTTTCCGAACGAAAGGAAATATCTTTTGCCGACGACGTCTCGCTCTCTCCCTTATCCTTTCATGGCAGTAGTAAAGCAAGAGCCTGGGATAGCGTTGCGCGGTGTATCAGTTCCCGATGGAATACCGGAGCTGTGCTCACTCGAACATGCTCGAGCATTATGGAAGCTTCTTCTATCTCTCTCTCTCTCTCCCCCTCTCCCTCTGTCTCTTCTCTCACTCTCTCTCTCTCTGTCTCTTTCTCTCTCTCTCTCTCTCTGTCTCGCGCGCGATTCCTTTCTTTTCGCTTACACATTTCTTTCTCCAAAGCTATCTCGTTTTTTGTTGCCTAGTTGCTTACGTTGTCTCACTTCTCTTTTTATCCTTTGTCAGAAACCTCCGCGACCCCGCCGAGTCCTTGTTTGGTGCACGTATTTCTCGTTTTTGTTGACGTCCGACGCTTTGAGGTAGATAAATGATGTAGAAACATTTACGTACTTATAAAATAGCCGATCTAGACACTCTCAAATATTGACTCATTCAAATACTTTTCTACAGATCAATTGGCATTATGCCGTGCTGGACACGATCAAAAGATCATGAGATTGATAAATTACCCATTTTCACGATTTTAAATGTTTTCATCGGGAAAGGGCCAAAAATGGAGAAAATCGTGTTTATCTTCAATGTGGAATTTTAGATCAAATGCGGTCGTGAAATATTTAAAAAAAGAAAAAATAATAATTTTGATTATGCTCCTGGAATCTCAAAAATCTAAAAATATCGTAATTGAGAAAAGTAAAAAAATCAAATCAAGATATTGATTTTTATATTTTCTTGTTATTATAAGTTTGTACCTATCGAACCTTATATCATTTTGATCAAATAAAGCAATTTTTATCGAGTTCTTATTATAGGTGATGCATAAATTTAATGAGACATCGGGCTGGTACGTTGAAGCACGAAGGATCATGATATTCGAGCCGATCGATGTACAATATCATGCATATATTTTCCGACGCAGACTCGGAGGTTTCGCTCTATATATTTTTTCCCCATAAAAAGCGTAGCTATTCATCCTTAGCCTCGTCTCTCCGTCTCGTTTTTTTTGCCCTCTCCACCGCTGGTATTTTATATTGCTATCTTCTCATTTCCTAAACTCTTTTCTTTTTTTTTGCTGAGCGAGCTTCATCCTTGATTGGGCCGGATCTTACGGGGGATTTGGTGCGAGGGGTAAGAGGAGGAAGTGGAGAAATGCAGAGGGTTGGCTACCGGCAAGAAACCCACCAACGGCATAGACGCCATCGAGGCGATTGCGTGGAATTTAATTTATCGCTCTCTTATTCTTCTTTTACCTGGAAGAAGAAGAGAATAGTCGATCCGCATCAGAAACGAAGCTTCCTGAGAAGGAAAAGAAGCACAACATTCCGGATGCGGGAAGGACGTAGGCGGATAGTCATAAAAATCGATAGGCGGCGTATTCTTGTTTGAAAGACATATATTATTCGAAACGTCCTTTTCCATCGTGAAGTATTCTCGCTATCGCAAAATTTTATACCACTGACATATAAAAAAAAGTTATGCGACCATTGTATATAAAGTTGACTACGACCGTGGTCAATGGGATGGGAACATCCTTCGGGGGGGTTGAAAAGGCAGCTATACAATTTTTGCTCGGTTACCTCGATTTACAGCGAATTGAGAATAGAATCGCGAAGAATTTCAAAAGAGCCTTATCGAGTGAAAGCCAACGAAAGAATACAGGGAGTTTATCCATTAGTCATTTTAATGGACGGTGAGTGTGTTCGATGATAAGCTATCTCGCGACCGTATGGGTGCAGGGGTAGTAGTGCAAGAGTATTAGAACAAAGATGGTGGCTACAGAGCGACCCAGGTTACGTATAACATCTCCGTTCCACGTTGTCAGAGAGGCTACGTGAGCTTTTCCACAAGCCATGGCCCATGACTGGAACTTGCACTAGGTCGGAGGGTGGGAAAAGCAAGGGTTGCGCGATGAAGAAGGACGAAGGAGAAGGACGAGGGGAGAAGGTACAGGCGCGTAATTAAAACGAGCTAGTGAGGAATAACCGTGATAAATCCCAGGCCCCGAGACATTTATACTCGAATATAAATGATTTAGCAGGATAAAAGGAAGAAAAGTTGGAAAGAGTTTCGAAAGGCGTGTTTCAGGGCCAATGTACTTTTTGGCCACGCGGTTTCTCTTTCCTCTCTCGGACGAGGACTCGTTCCTCTCCATTATCAATGATTCTCTTCTCTTAAAACGCCGTTTTCTCCATCTATCTTTTTCGCCCCCTCCCCCACCCCCCTTATACCCTCGTCCACCCTTACCTTTTATCACCCTGTCTTGCTCTTTCTTCGTGCCAACCGAGGATCCAACTTTCCCTTCGTAGCGCAACGAAATTCCACGAGAGTTCACTCATGAGCTGAGCGAAAAAGCATTCCGTTTGAAATTCTTCCTCCGTTCATTGAGTCGAGAGCTATATATATATATATATATATATATATATATATACATATGTATGTATGTATACGCGAGTGTAGCGATCCACTGTTCGAAAGCTCAACACTGAGGGGAAAGGTGTGTGCTCCTCTAATTGGCCACAGTATCCGTAAAACTTTTCGGAACGCAGTCGATATAACGAAGTACGTATTTCCCACAGCTTTCCCAACCGACACTTTGGCTCGATGTTCTTGCGTTGTTCTTTTATTATTTCTTTCTTTCGGTACGCTTTACTTTAAAATTAGTCGTCGACCGTGGAATTTCTTGAATTGTTTCACGAACTCGAGCGAACTCGACGGAGGATCGTTAAGGAACACGAGCTTCGAAGAAAATATTACATCCGAAAGGGTCAAGAAGATGAACGATATTTAAATTTATCGTTGAATTAAAAAAAAAAGAAAGAAAAGAGGAGACGATCTTTATTTGACGTTTGCGACCGCTCTTAAAATATTTATTATCGAAGCCATTTCAAGGTATTCACGGCTTTGAGCTCGCTTACACGTGACCGATATATTCTCATTCCTCCCCTAAATCGTACAAAATACTGCGGATACGAAACTCGTAAAAAAACGAATAAAAAATATCATGTAAAACAGCAGAATTTTTATGTCACTCAGTCTCGCGACGTTCAACAAGGTTCACCGGAAAATTCGGGACTAGTAAAGCATCGCACGTGGAAGTAAATTCTCGAAACGCTAACAGGTTCTGTCAGTGGAAAGAGATTTTTTTCTTCTTCCTCGTACAAGGAGAAAAAGAATACGTGGGTTGTGCGCCCGAGCTGTTGGAATAGGGAGGCTAACGCATAACCGTTTATAACCGCGGGACGTATAACTTCTTAAATTTCCTTCCGAATTACGGCTTATAGGCCGGTTTACCCGGGGATTTTAAATTCATGACGTCATTTCCCGTTGATAAAATCCCCTCGAGCCAGTGTGGTACCCTCCCGCCCCGCTTACCTTTTTTTACGGGCATCAGTTACAGTTCCGCTCGCAGATCACGGTGCCAAACTCGTGGTGCCCTCTGCACGTCATGTGTGCTACTCTGAATGAGATTTCGCGACTCTTCCTTCTCTTTCTCTCTCTCTCTCTCTCTCGCTCTATTTTTAGCTCTATCGCGTTACGTCAAAAACGTTACCCGTTTCGGATTCTCATATATATTCTTATATCCGCGTGTGGACTTGGCTATCGAACGAACAAAAATCCAAGTGATTTGCAAGCCCAAGCCTGTGCCTATAGGTACCCAATGCGAGTCAGGTGAAAGAGCGTTGAGTGACGTTTCTCGGATTCCTCGTGAAAATACAATCCCATTTCGATTTCACATAACACCCTCGAATTTTATTCCCGCTTTGGCATATTCTAGTTGGCACTTTTACATCGGATACTTTTGAAATTCAATATCGCACATGGGAAAAGTACGCAATTTCTTGAATATCTCCGTTTAAAAAATTGGATATTCGATCGAAGTAGAGATAATTCACCCATTGATGGAACGTCGAGGAGAGAATGCTTTTAAACCGAACCTTTCTTCATCGGAAATAAAAATTCTATGGGAATTTGAGTGCGAACGAAACTTTCGATAATTTCGCTCAATGGACGAAAAGGAAATACGATTTTTGACAATTTTTCTTAGCGGTTGTAAAGATGATCTCACGTGGCTGACTATCGATCAGCGCGCGTCTGCCGTTAAAGAGGAGCCGAGGGGTAGCTTTAAGAGAAAAAAATAATGACAATGAAAAAAAAATAAAAGATAATAAAAAAAAGTCGCTTTGGCGCAAAAATTCTGAGCCCTTTTGAAATTGGATTTCTTGGCTCGACGGTGGCATGCGACGGTACTTACTTCGAGATCTTTTCATCGCTACGCGGGCTTTCCACCGCGGCGTCGAGGAGGGCCCTCCGCGGAACTCTTTCTCCCGCGGGAAAGAGAGAGCGAGGCAGACAGTGAGAATGCGTGTGAAATAGAGAGAGAGAGAGAGAGAGGAACTAAAAGCACCGGGGGAAATGAAGCGAACATAACGCGAAGATTTTTTCGCGGTTCGGCAAATCTCGTTATTGAATCTCGACTCACCCTTATTCCATCCCCTAAACTTCGTATCCCATAGGCTACATCGTAAAAGCCGAGCATCTCATTCGCCTCCTCGACCTTCTGACATCTCATCCGAACTTTGTACTCGCTGTAAAATGCGAGACGATGCATGTTTTAAAAAAAATGGAACCACCGAGGGTTCCATTTTCTTCCGGGACTCGATCTTCATGGATAATGCGCAGGTTGGGCTAAGCAAGTTTTATTCGTCGTATGTACACATTTGCTGACGTTCCTTAATAATAACAATAATAATAATAATAATAATTTTAATAATAATACCTATTAATAATCGATAATGAGAATAATCCTCGTACGTAACGAGAAATCGAAATCTGTTGACGGTTTTTTCACCCTTAACGCCAATGTTAAATATTATAATATTGGTGAGACATTTTTTGGCGATAAGGGTACAAGGCTTATGAATAAAAACGTGCGTAACGGTCGACAAATCACAAGTATACAGAGTTTTCAAATAAATAAATATATTTTGCAGAAAAACAAAGCATCGGTTTGGAAAAATTGAGATTTATAACGAAAAATTGAATTTCGATCGCATCACACGTTTTAAAGCCGCGTACCATCGACAAACTAATTTACTTAAAGCCGTTTACCAAAGCCCCTCGGGCCTACGGTTTGTCCCAAGCGATTGCAATTGCAGTTGGAGCGGTGACAAAAAAATAAAAATCTGTATGAAAATCTACGTTTCGGTCCGCGGTACAGTCGCGCTCAATTCTCGTCGCCGTTATCGTTCGAACTCGATGACTCTCTCGCGATCAATAGTATAAACTTAAAACCAAACGATTAAAGAATTGTATCTTATTACCTGTGCCAATAAAATGTAATTGTGCATCGAATAAGACAAAAATAAAATGTAATTGAGCAAAAGTGTCATCGAAAATGTTGCGTCGGTTATCAATTTTATGAACAGAATAACGGCGTATTATCTTGAGTTAACGCTTGCGAAATCGCTCGATCGGGATTCACCTTGAAGCCTATCGGGCGGATTTCTGATAGAAGAAAAGCTAATCGCAAAAAATACAGACAACGAAGAAACGTCTTGATCGGTAAGAAAACCTCCCCTTGTTCCGTTGCTGTCGATTTTCTCGAAAAACAAGAAAAACATTCGACCGAAAGAATCTGTAAGAAAACAAAAAAAAACAAAGATTTCTTGGTTCACGCGGAACTGGAAGTCACGCCGATTAATGACGGCCGTGATATCGACGTCCCCAGAGACTGCTAGTTCCATCGCCCTTGTTGATACAGAGATTCGCGACGGTATCCTTTCTCGGAGTTCTTAGGTCGTAGGCAAGACCGAACCATGCCATGACCTCGATAAAAGCGGTCGTTGGATTGAGCCCATAAGCTCCGAGCTCCGCTGCTTTGTAGTCCCATGGGAATGAGTGATGATAGTTGTGCCAACCCTCGCCAAGCGTGAAGAAAGCTACGGTCGGATTTTCCGTTGGTTTCACTTTCCTGTTCAAACAAAATATATCTTGCCTATAAACTTGCCTACCTTGCGTCTTTTACTTTGTTCTCGCGAAACTGTGCTAAAAAGCAGCTTACACCTTCGATCCTCATCATAGCTATTCGACCGACATTTCAATCTCCTTCTCATCCCTTAATCTCGACAAAATTCTGTACGTATTTAAAACTTTGAAAGCTACTTTTTGTTGTAATTAATTTTACTCTCAGGAATTTTCGACGTTACTTAAAATGTTCGGTCGGGGCTCGAAATATCTCTTTGAACAAGGGAGAGGATAATTATTAAGCTGAATTGTCGGAGTGGACCAAATAGTTATTAGATCGCAGGAGTTTCGGTCGTGGATATTCCTGGAAACGGTGGCATGCTGGAGTCAATTAGGTCGGTCAGGTTGTGTGTGTACAGTTGGAGATATTAGGGTGAGTGGCCGACACGAACACGCGAGATGCACCGGAGAAGGGTGGTTTCGTGAGGTAGGATGGGGGACTTCGAGTAGGCGAAGGTACGTGAATCCCTTAGCGCCAAGGCACGTACCTGTTGTACGGGCGATTGCCCCACATGTGGGCGAAGCTGTTGACGAGGAAGGTTGCGTTCAGCAGCCACACGTACCGGATGATCACGGCGTGAATGCTGATGTACCAGCTCTCACCCCACAGATAAACGGGCAACATGGTTGGCAGTACGAAGCACAGGAATAGCATTATGGGCGTGTAGTATCTGTGGACACGTGACGGTAATTTTCTCTGTTATGAGCTTGCCATCCTTGAACACTTTTGTCCTCTCAATATTCCGCTCTGAATAACATTCCCTACGTTTTCATGAAGCTCGAAATAGACGCTTCTATTTTATCGCCATTCGTAACTATTAGGTACATTTGCGATCGCTTATTCGCTTCATCCACTATTCAACGTCGAGTCAATAGAAATTTCAGTGTAAGTTATTTTGAACGAAACGAGAAATGTCAGGAAGAAAGGGAGCGAAATTAATTCGAGATACGTGAAAAGGGAATAAATTTGATAACGATCCGACTTACTTGTCTGCGAAACGGATGACCGGATCAGCCTCGATGTCACTCATGTCGACCCTACCACCGTGCTTTTTAACCGCAGGGTGACGACGCATCATGAGCCAGCCAACGTGAGAGAAGAAAAAACCTCTATTAGCGTCATGCGGGTCGGCCGCGGTCTCAGTGAATCTGTGATGAGTTCTGTGGTCACGTATCCACTTGTACAAACATGTCTGGAAACGCCAAAAGAAAAAGAAACACAAAATTAGTAACATTAGGACATTTATTTCAAGATTAAAAGTCCGACCCAAAGCTTTTTCCTCCCTTTTGACGATTAGAAAAAAATGGCCTCAACGATTTCTCAAATTTAATAACCCTAATTTAGAGCGTATAATTATATGAATGCGCACTATGACTAAAATAAGATTTTGAAACCGGGTTTTTCAGGAATATTGCCGACTCGACTCGAGCGAGAAGTAAAAAGAGAATCGCATGAAAATCTTTCGCAGTTCGAGAACATACATTCATTGGAATAAGCTCTATGCCAGAGAGGAATGTTCAACTTCCGGTTTAACTAGCGATAAACTTTGGAGTACACTTCGTGGTTCGTGGACCAGCACGCGGTAATCCGAGACGAGCATACACCCCTATTCTCTCTTCGTGCCATAGGGGGCTTATACGGAGAGGGTGAAGAAGGGGGGAGGGGGTGGTACGCTACGAGGATCTTCAATGCCAGCGATCAAACTTTCCGGCTGATTGGGAGCATTCTCGATCCCGGAGGTTTCCTTCTGTCGTTCTCCGCGGAGAGTCCGGGCCCGTACGATCCCATTCGCTTTTGTTCACTACCCAATTCAACCGAGACCTCCTCCTGACAAACTTCGTTTTCTCGGTATTGACTAAACAAATGTTCCGCTATTCGGGCATCATCATTGGAGCGGAACTCGTCTTTCCATGCCCTCGATGAACTCTCGAATTCTCGATCTTCCGAAACGAATTTTTTTAAATATCAAGTAATTTCAAATATTTTCATACAAAATTTTGTCAAACCGTAATCGTGTAACGCTCCACCGAAGGTAGATAATTCCATGTACGCTTCGTAGCGTTGTGCTATCTGGCCCATTGTCCATCTCGTTTCAACATCCACTCGGCCATATTTGCCTACTATACGTCTGCCGATATACATCTCTCCTCGACGGCCCCAATTAGCAATTTGATTGATCAGCTTTGATTAAAGCGGTTTCGGGCATTTGAAGAGGATTCATCGCGCTCGAACAGTCGAGTACTGATTTCAACATGCACGAATGTGGTCGATGAGTTGGGTTTCAGCATGAACGAACGTGATGTAAGGAATTATCAACCCCTATTGTAGCAAATGCAAGTATGTTTTATCGCCGGATCAAAAGTGAACATCGAATGTTCCACGTGGTGTCCTATCCTTTCAAAAATTGTATAAAAGTCAAGGACGAACAAAAGACCCTCGTATTTTGGCACGTCACTAGTAAGTACTAAATAAATAGAGCACTTCCATCTTAAGATCGCGGTTATTCGCTCCTTGAATTCGTATTCGTTTCCCATTGGTATTCACGAGGCGAGATGTAACCGGAGACAGGTCGTGACGTTTACCGTGGCACTTGGCTCGTCTCCGGGATGTTACAGCCCGGTCCAATAAAGACCGGAAGTGCATTTTCCGTTGGTGCGCGTGCAAGGAAAACCTACGAGAGAATGAGGGAGTATCCAGGAGCTCGAGTGAACCTCTCGTCAGGAGAAGGAAATACACTCTATTGCGTCGACGGGTAGTATAGCTTGTAATGCTCCACATACTTGCATATACAGAGGCGCACGTGCATAATATAGAAACGGGCACGTATACGTCCGTATGTTCCCTCGTTGGGAACGACGGGAGAACTGGAGAGCTCACTCGTGGCAACGCGGAACGATACAATTGCTGGTGGGATTGCTCGCGCGGTAAACTCCCGGGAAGTTTGCACAAATGTATCCAGACACCGCTCGAGCCCTCGTGCACTTCATCAAACGTATCAACATTTGTATATCCGTGCTCCTGGGTAATGTCACGATATAAGTGTGTACATCATCTTGACGGGGGAACGAGGTTCGTCCAAGTAGACATACCGGGGAAACGAGGGTCACTTAAGAAGAGAATCACTCAAGAAAAAATCTGCCGGGGTAATAGGGATCACCTATATTACTCATTTTATGGCAAAAATTACGTTGCTCGCTTAAAAAATAAGCTTTATAAAAACCTCGTTAAGTTCCTTAAGAATATTTAAAGCTTTTGATAATTTGTTTATCTTCATTTTAAGATTTAAATGTTCGATTTTTAGTAACATGGTTGACTCTCATTCCCCTTGTGAGCCGCATTCGTCCAGTGACTCTAAATCTCCGAATCTTCCTCGCGGAGTAAAATGCGAACTACCCTTGCAATGTGTGGTTTCACGTAGGTATGTGTCAAGTTATATACATCGAGTGGCTAGGGGAGAAAGTACGCAGAAGGACGAAAAAGAGTTTGAGTTTGCAAGAAAAGGACGACGGCAAGTGGTTTCCACTCTCGTATACCGATGCTGAGTCATTGGGTCTGTTATGCGAACAGGTATTTACGTAGTAGACTCGACGAAAAGTACGTAGTACGGGTACGCAAGTTTGCAAGAAAGGGAGTATCGAACGACAGATAGGAAAAACTATCGTTCGACGTTTTCGCACCGATGTTGTTGCAGTATCGAACGTATATCGGCAAGCAATTCCATTGTGAATCGAGATTTACTCTCTATTCCTGAGGTATACGTACCTTTAACCGTATCTGCAATCACTTTCTTACTTTTTTTTCTCGTCTTCTATCGAAGAGAAATAATGGGTGCGAGGGAAGCACAACCGATACTCGATTTCCATAATGGTCTCAACCCTCCGTTAGAACGTTTTCGAGATACAAATAATGCGCGCGTTATACCACGTCGGACCTGTTCAAGATAACAAAACAAAAAATTCCTAACATCACCCCTAGGCCAGTGGGTTGTTTTTGAAAAGATCGTTATAATCCTCGTACGTGCGTTTCGCTTCTAGTGGTGATACGCGTATTTTGCAACATCCCCCAATTCACCCATTTCCATATTTTTCCCTCAATGTTTTTCATTCACCCTCCCCGTTCGATCGCGGTTCTTTCAATCCCATGACCCTGTGTTCCTGCGCGTACGTGTCCCTCGAGTTACCGTTTCAGACGTAATTCGAAACGGAGCGTGGTATACTCACGAGGTTTGCTTGCCGGAAGCGATGTAAGTCCCACAGAGACGCAAGGTTCATACGGGGTGAGACAGAGGGAGAGAAGCAGAGCGGGAGGGAGAGAGAAAGGGCGCTAGCAAGAGGGTTAGGGTAAACCGGTCTAACGGAACGCAGCACGCTAGGAGAGTAAACTTTGCTTATCGCTATGAGATTCGTACCCAACGAGATACATCTTGGCTGTCACACGTACACCCCTTCCCTTATCTTTGCTCTCTCTCCATCTCTGTCTTTGTTTCCCTCTATGCTTCTTGTCCAACGTGCAAGTTACACGTATATATATATATAATACGAAGCTTGAACGTAGTAACCATTCGTCGCGATTCAGTTGCAGACTACACAAACTGTGTACACAGTTTCTACGTTGATTCGTCTGTGAGAAAATTTCACCCTATAATCCTCCACCTCCTCTGGAAACAACAATATTACTCTCAGGATAGAATTGATTCGAGCGCTTCGACAAAGTTATAAAATTGATTCAACTCTATGGGAGAAGTCCTTTTAAGGGACTACGTATTGATAGGTCCAAAATAGAGATGGTTATCTCGCGTTTTCTGGTTATCCAGCGAGACACGAATTGAGAATATTAAGAGCATAATTGACCTTTCTGAAAATTTACCCGATTAACGAAAGAAACAGTTCCATCCAATTGACTTAAGCTTCCTCTTAACTCAAAGTAGCCGGTTACGTTTATATAAGCGGGGGAAAACGTGGTGGAAATAAGGTATTACAGTCTTGGTGCTCTCAGCAGTATTCTCTAATAAAAAAGGAGGAGTAAAACCAAAACAAAATACCCGACGCAGCGTGGATATAAAACGTTATTCACCCGGAAAATTGAGCTCTTGTATAGGCGATTGACCCGCCGGCTGCTTGAGACAATTTCTCAAGCTGGATATTGCCGAGGCGCATTGAAGCCGAAGGAGAGCTGACTGGTTGCGGAGGTAGGCATTATATACCAGCGGCTTGGAGTAGTGGCCAATATTCCAACGGAGACTCTGTTTTCTATTTTGCGAATAGGAATTGCATCTCCGCTGACTACGAGCTTCCGAGTTGGATATTCGTGAAGGAAACGCTGACTTGGTGGTTCTACGTGCTGGGAGCCGCAAGCATGAGCTTCGACGTAACGCAACCCCCGCGTATGGATAAAACCAGCAACAGCTGAACACCACCGGTCTAAATCGGACATGGAGGCAAGAGGCGAGATCCGGCTTTCGTGGCAACGGAAACGAGTCGAGACCAACAAAAAAACGAAGAAAACAAACGAAACGAGACAAAGCTGTGTAAGCTGCGCGGGTAGCTAGTTTAGGTTTCGTGACCGATAAAGAGCGAGAGAGGCGTGACAGTGCACATGGGACAAAAGTTCGTTCGAGGTTCACGGTACTGGTGTCGCACACGCTTTCGTCCTTTTTGGTGTTGATAAAAAAAAAGAAAATCGAGTTCATACTGCAAAATGTCGCGATCGTCGTTGGAAGCGAGAATTCGCTTTTTTCTTTCTCTTTCTCTCGCTCACTCCCTCTATCGACTGTCCGTGAAGCACAACCGTGCTTGCGTTTCGTCGTTGATACAGCTGGAGCCAAAAGTGGATACGCGAAATACCGTAGAGGTTTTTGAGGTTCTATCCTCGTACGGCGTTCCTCGGGCCGTTTCACGGTATTGTCTTACATTTCCAGTATTATTGTCGGGGGTCTATATATTTGTTTGCCCCGGGTAAGGGAGAATTTGTACGTGTGCGGTGGGTAGCAAACTACGGTGTCCTCTCGCGTGTGCGATCGTAGCGTCGATAGACGGAGAAAGTCGCACCGTTTGCCTCGGTTTCCGCGAAGCTCTCGCCGGTTTCCAATACTCGTGTCCCGATACCACCCGTCCCGATTGAAACAACCCCTCGTTTCCTTCGCTATATATCCCCATCGTCTGTGCCAACGTGGTATCACCCGGTGGCTGGCTGTTGCTGTCTGCAGCCGTTCGTAACCCGTCGAATCCCTCGGGAATTTCCGAGAAATAAATTCTTCAGCAAGCATTCGTCGTCCGTACACCCGTGTAAGAGAATATTTCTATACGATTTCAGCGATGAATTTGCCTAGATACGCGGCTTTGCCAAACGTGACATCTTCTTACATCTCATGATGTATTTGTCTTGTTCTATTTCCGTTACCAAAAATGACGTTGGTGACCATTTACCGCGGATTTAAAGTTCTTACAGATCGCCCGGGGGTTGGTTTCACCCTTCGACCTATCTAACTCGCTGGGAGTCAAAAAAGAAGAGGCATGATGACAAATTGTCAATAATCTGTACTATGGGCAACTTGGAACGCGATTTTTAAATTAACTTTTATTTTTCACCCCCCTTAGTAGGGATCGTATGGGATTTTCGTATCGAATCGTCAATCGGTTGATCGATTTACGAATTTCGGTGAGTCCATCAATTTTGAACGTACAACGTCCAAGATTTCGAGCTTTTCTCGTGCCAAAATGGAGTTGAAAAAAGCGATTTTTTTCGGGAGGGTGAAAACAAAAGAAGTAAGGAAATGTCTTCCGCGACCATTCGGGAACTCCCATTCGTTACTACGTCGGTCGGACGGTCCACTGATTTATTCAAGACTCCGCGAGTGCTCGATTAGCGAGGATTTCGCCTGGGAACTCCCCGAGCTTTTCGCACAGATCCGGTCGCTCACGGATATTAATGCGCCGACTAGAAGAACGGGAATCGGGGCAAAAGATTCGGAAGAATCCTAGCATGTAATGAGCTTTCGTTAGCAGCGCGAAAATGAGGAGTAGAACGAGAGGGCAGTGGCCCTTCCGATCGTTAGTGAGGGAGAATAATTAGAATCGTCGCACGATCGAAAATCTCGTTATGAACGGGTAGCTAGGTTTTTAGGTCACATAAAATTTTTCTTTTTTCTCGTGATTCGACACGTTTACACGTGCTATGACGACCGCGGAGATTCGACCTCCTTAATGAGACCAGGAAAAAAAATCCGATCGACTCGACGACACGAACGGTTCATAGATGTTTTGAAAAATGTCGTGCAAAAATATAATATTTCTAAATATCTCAGTCGCCAAGTTTTGTGACGTAAATTGCGAATTATTATTTATCCATCTATTGTTACAATAGTCGAATGACCAATCTAATGGTTCGATCGAAGCTTTTAAAAATATATATAACCGGCACATCCTCTCTCCGTTTTTTTTTCTCAAAAACCGAGATAAAAGTTTGAATGTAAGTCATATTTAATTCACCGTCCGTAAAATCATTATTGGATTTCGATAATCGTGCATTATATCGTTCCGTCGTGAGCGCTCGCAGCGTCGAACCACAGTCGAGAATATAAAAGCACTTGAAAGAGCTCGATGGGGCATAGCTACGGAAAAGTGTATACCGCAAATTTTTCCATCATCCTTTCCCCGGCCGCAACTTTTCTTTCTCATCTCAAAAGTTTAATAAAGAATTTATTTTTTATTCTTCTTTATTGCATACGGAATTTTTAGAGATCCTGTTGACATTTATTGTCTACTCCTTTTTTTTATAGTTTATCATCCGGCGTGATCGCTCGCGTAAAACTCGTTGGAAAAATCGTAAAAAAAGAGGAAGCAAACGCAAGAAAAACGGTAGAATAAACCGGACAAACGCCAGCGAGACAGCGGGACGAGAGAGTAAAAGGGGAAATGCAGCGAGGCTCTTCCGCGAGAAATTGGCGTGAGAAACGTTGTTAAAGAAACTTTGGACATTTTTAGTTTTTACTACTACGGCGATCGGAGCAACTGGGGCGGCACAAGCTTTTCCGAGAGTCGAAGCGTTAAGAAGTGCTCTTCGAGCTTTCCGAGACTGGCAAAGCGCACGCGAGAGAGAGAGAGAGAGAGAGAGAGAGAGACAGAGAGAATTGAGACGGCGAGAAGGAGGTTGAAGTAAAATGCGCGTTGGAAGGATAAGAGGGAAAAATGTCGAGGGTGAAAGGTACGTGGCGCTGAGGCAAGTCTCGCGTTCCATCGCCTCGTAAATTCCGTTTTGTGTGATTTATTTTGATAACGAACGAAGTTTAAATTTCGTATACCGAACCGAGGTCGTTCCCACCGGAGGCGAGGAGTATAAGCTTGTACCGAAATCCTCGTGTTATACCAGAGATCGGAAAGACGTTTGTGGGGTGTGCGATTCCTCTCGGGCATATTGCTTCGTTCGAATCCTTTACTTTTTATAATCACCGAGACCCATCGCTTTATAAAACCAATCTCGACGTGAAACATCTCGAGATCAAACCGAAGCGAATCGATTTTGATAAATTTGGAAAATAATAATAACAAATTTGTTCTAATAAAAATAAAAATATTTACTCCATACCGATAAACGAACAAATTTTTCTATCGATCGAATAAAATCGATTCCTATTGAATTTCTTTTTCTTTTTTTTTTCTGAACAAAAAATAAAACGATACTCGAATTATCCTTTCAACAATTTCTCGAGAATGTCAATTCTCATTGGGATCATTGTGCGAGAAAGTTTCTTAACGTCGTAACGAAATAATTCGTCGAGCACCGATGAGAGATGTATAGCCTCGTAGCGAGCGTTACCGAGTGTAGTACCGAGTTTCGCTTTATTCGAACGCTCTAATTGATCGTAAAGTTTTCCTCGAGTCTCAACTCGCGAACATTGTGTAAGAGAAAAAGACGCCAGGAATAAGTATAAGAACAATTCGCTTACCTGGCCGGCCATGCAGTAGAGGTAAGCGAGAAATACTCTCAGCGGTAGCTTGGCCGAATAGCTCTTGTGAGCCCAGAGACGATGCGCCCCGGCGGTAATTCCCAAACCCGCCATTATTCCGTAGATTGGACCTGTAAACGCAAAAAATATTTATCGTAAAATTCTTTTTTCTCCTTCGAGTCGATTTTTCTTTCATTTTTCACACGTCCTTTTATTATTATTATTATTGTTATCACTTTTATTATTACAATCAATAGTAATAATAAAAGTATTATTCGGCTGGTAATACTCTGATCGATTTGTCGTAAAAAAAAGTGGAATAGTGCGGAATTCTCCTTGATCACGTAGTCGCTCTCGAGCTGTCGTCTGCTCGCCCTATCAGCGCAATATCCTCGATCGTCCCATCCTTCGCCATTTCGTTCCACCCCCATCAGCTACTTTGGCTATAATAACCGGAGACAGCTCTTGACTCGTACCTACGAACGTGACTATATTCCGTCGAGCTACGGCAAGAGTTGTTCTATCGTCGACGATAATCGCGAACCGTACCGGTGTGTAAACCGCTCGAGAGAGGGAGAGAGAGAGAGAGAGAGTTTTTGCAGCTACGTAGACACGAGACGGAGACAATTTAACATTTTGTTTATATTCACTTATAAAACGTGTATACGCGAGTAATATCGCAAGATGGCATCGTGGAAAATGGATATGATGGATCGTTCGGTGTCAGGTGAAAAACAGACGCGTCGCTATCACGATCGCGTCCGACCAGCGTTTGACGAAAAAAAAAAAAAAAAAAAAAAAAAAACGATGAGCGAAGTTTAACCGAAATTATAATTACTTATAATCTGATCGAAATGAGAATTAATAATCAATTGGAAATAAAATCCGAGTTTCGTTGTAATTAATTGTTTCATTAAAAAATAATTAATCGTTTATGAAAAATTAATTAAATTTTTGTTTGTATCGATGCAAACTCGATGCGCATTGTAACGAGTTCAAGCTTAAAGCTGATACATACTTCCCACAAGATTAAAGCGAAAAATATTAACTACGTACGTCGCGTATACGTAGAATGCTTCTATAGTTAACACAAGCGGGGCAAGCTGGCTCTGATATTGCCTAGTGCGGCGAAAGAATACGCCGTGTCAGCGACTAATTAGCGCACTATACCGAGCTCGGCTGACCTAATTGATTTTATCCCAGCGTTGAATAATATCCCGCTTCAACGCGCCTGCTGGATATCGCTTTAAAACGGAAAAGAATCAAGCTCGCGCCGTACCTACAATATTGTCTAAATCCCTCGTGTAAAGCGTCTTTTCATTTTTATTATACAAATTTTCCGAGGTCACCTTTATTTTCATTGCCTCAAATTTTTCATATCGCACATCCCCCCGTGTGACTCGGCGATAGGAGATACCGATCGAGTCTATCTTTCGTCCCATTTTTGAAATATCTACGAACAAAGTCGAGCTACGTTTCAGACTATTCGAGCAAAAATATGTACATTCGTTTCTCAGTTTCCGTATCTCGTCCTTTTCCCTCGCTGGTACACCATGCCGTTTCCGCACGTATAGCCACGGCACGTACGTACACACGTTGACTGGAAGGGATGAAGGGATGGAAAGAGCGAAGGAAGAGCTGAAAAAGGAGGGATGGAGGCAAAAAGAGAGGAGACAAATAATGGCGAAGACGACGAAGCGAAAGAGAGAGAGAGGGAGAGAGAGAGAGAGTAAGCAAGATGGAAGAGGTGGAATCAGGGAGACGAGAAAGAAAATGACCAGGATGGCTGATGATGGTGAGAATGCAGAGGGCTTGTGGGAGCTGGCGGAAGAGAAGAGTGGGCGTTCGTAGAAACGAGAGTGTCAGAAGCGCCGGTCCTGGTGGCTGTTACCTCGCTTCGTAGTTCGTGCGGTGGAGCACTTTTCTCGCGAAAAGCATACCACCTTGTACCACTACCACTGAGAACCCAACGCCAACAGTTATACAGGCAGATTCAAATAAAACACGACAGACGGTCAAATTAAAAAAAAATTCAACCGTAAACAAATTTTCATCAGTGATCGATAGTCAATAATAATTTGTCAACTTCGAAACAAAAATCGACTATTTTTATTTCATCCCTTATCGTGAAATTCATCCCTCGATGCAGACGCGTCAATTGTTTATGATTGAATTTTATTCCAACGAATCGAGGTCTCGATTGACAAAATAAGAGAAACATTCTGAGGGGATGAAAAAAATATTCGAATCGAATTTTTGCACGATGGATCGCTACGCGTCGTAATGTTTTTTTAATCACCCTGTATACCATACTACTGGAAAATCCGGTAGTACCAATGGCATCTTCATTTTCGTAAAACGTATTCCCGTATCTCGGGAGACCGATGCATTTTGCGAATGCATCCCTCTCGAGCAACGTTCGCGCCCTCTTCCCCATCCTCTCACCACCCTCACCACCCTCATACTCGAGCATTCTATATCGCTCTTGTAGCTCTTTACCTTTCACTCAGAGTAGTCGGATAATCCTGCGATGCGATTCGTCGCAAAGACCGGTAATTCTGATGGCACCGTCAACCCCGAATGAAAATGAAAGGGGTTTTCTCGTACGAATTGACACTTATATACATGTTTTTCTTAGCTACGTCCACATTCGTAGCTTCAACTCCAGGAAAATAAGTATGTCATGAATTTCTTACGAAGGGAGAATTGCCGGGATGCCGAACTAGGAACGAGTGGGAGTGAACGAGTGCAAACTTTTTGCGAGAGCAACGATAATTGACACTTTTTATCTCGACGTTGTATTAAAAATGCTGAATTTTTTTTTTAAGTGAATAAACGATTGTACTCACTGAATACCCATGTCCAAAATTGAGCATCTTTGTAGCTGCTATAAAACGAATAAACGGCCAATAAGTGAAGGATGCCAATTCCAACGACATTTCTCCAGATGACAGGTTGTTCGCCACTTTGATCTTGGGCTGGAATTGCTTCCGCGTGTGCCTCTTCGGTGAGGGGCTGTTTTTTGGGAGGATCCTCGAATTGCGTTACAGTCGAGCTATACATGTTGCCCTGAAGATAAACAAAAATATCCATGCCAATATCTTATCGTATCGAAAATCGATTCATTTAAAAATGTTATAAATTTATAAATCGTTATTGAGTTCGATACCCCTTGAACGAGTTTCCGAGCCTCGAGCGAGCGAGTAATTATAAAATGTATTTTAAACGTATGCGCCGAGTTATCCTTAATATTACAAAACCGTCAAAGTCTTCCTGTCCGAGAGGCTAATACTGAGCAAAATTGATTTCAGACCTAACCAGCGAACAGTTTTCCTTAAATATTCGTAAAGTTGGCCACGTTCTCGCAATATCGTTGCATATTCTATCGACCCATTGTATTATAACGTTATAACGGTCTTGCTTTATAATTCTTTTCATATCAATTATAAAATAACGATGAAGCATTATTTCTTCGGATTTCTCCTCACTCGCCGATTAATTTGTAAACCCCGCTCGAAATGTCTTGCAAAGCTCGATAAACAATTGATCGATTTACCGATAGAAAATGAGCGATTTCAAATTACATTTCGCGATATAATTCACGAGAGAACCGAGGGTAATAATAATAATTCGATAAAAATTAAACGAAGAATTGTAATCGAAATAATGTATACAACGAACGTTTTCTTCGTTTCGCGACGTGACGTGGACTAACGGCCGAGGAAATATTTCAAATTTTATTGTCGAGCTGTTAAACGTGGGATAAAAGATTGAAATAAAAGTTGAGCCCGAGGGGCAGGCGTTGAATTGGAGCGGGGTCAGGCTCAAAGCTTTGAAGCATGTTGTGGCATTTAAACGCGGCAGGGAATGCACAGTCTACTCCGTTCGCCGGGTAGTACGTTCGGCAAACAATCGGAAATGAAACGTGCGATGATTCATGTTGGCCAGGTGGCTCCGGGGTAGAAATGAATTCGCGGGCATCCGGCATTTATGGCAAAGCTACGGACCAAAGTCAACCCCCGCAGTTT
This sequence comes from Netelia inedita, assembly GCA_964017225.1. Taxonomy (NCBI): domain Eukaryota; kingdom Metazoa; phylum Arthropoda; class Insecta; order Hymenoptera; family Ichneumonidae; genus Netelia; species Netelia inedita. Next base: position 27,989,389 of record OZ024924.1, read on the forward strand.
CTATCCGACCCATGGTACACTTAAATCTCGTATAATCTCTTCTCGGTATTATCGTTATTCCCCAAAAATATCCGCGTTTTCGAACAAAAAATTCGTTGGATGAAAATCCGTCTGTCGGTAGATACTAGGATTTTCGAAAGATTTCTATTTTCTATATCGTCTATCGCGTCAGCAATAGAACGAGGAACGACTAAGCGTTGTGTCGCTTCTTTCAGAAAGAAAATTAATATCTCGTTCAATTATTCCGACCAATCCGCGGTCGTAAGATAAGTTTAAGGATTTATCAATAAAATCATGAAGAATAAAGCTAAAAATATAATGTATCGGGTGAAAAATTTATCACATCGGCTGTTGTCAGTCCTGATAATAAATGTGTGCTAGGAAAATGTCAAAACCAGAAGAAATATTATTTATAGAGTTACTCCTTTACACCGTGACACTGTCGTATGTCGCAAACATATATAAATATATAAACAGTCTCCAAGGGTGGTAACATTGATCCAGGAAATTCTGGATAATGATAAGGAATTCAGATGGGTAGTTCGTACGCCCAGTAATGTCGTCGAGTCACGCACGAGCTCTCGCTTTTGTTCAGAAGCTATGGTAACGTGATAAACATATGGCAAATATCGAGGGTGTGGAGATAACAATTTACTTCGGTTCTACCATTGGCCTAACGGTCTGAAAAAAAGGATTGGTTGTAAAAATATTTAACGTCTTTTCGATAAAAGGTTGCTACGACAACTTTGACTCGTAGCTGTCGACAAAAAAAAATTCCTTTTCTAATAATTTTTAGAAAATCGCAGAGACACTTATGTATTACAAAATCTGCACTGCAAAATATCCAGTCATTGCTAAATAAAATACTAGTCACGATATTTGTTTGATAAATTATCGTCTACGAGCGAGAAAAATCACTTACGATTTTCTAACTGTCCGCTCATCAGCGAGAACGTCGAGCCGTAGGTCAGGGTTTGTTTCGTAATAGAATCGTGGTATCCGATGTCGAGACGACGGCGGTACATTATGAGTAACTTTACGTATAATTATTAAGTGCTTGGCACGATGACGAGTGAGACGCGTCCAGAGTTCATGGCGAGTGCAATCGGAAAGATGGCCTCGTGCCAGATGAACTATCGGAGTGATTATGCTAATGTACGATACCGGAAAAACATTCATTTTTTATTTTCAGCAGGTGAACAACCCTCAGATTAGGTAACGCAGTCGTAATAGCTCGTCATGACTACGTCATTTTTGTTTTACATATTTTTAATCGATTCAGATTTGTTTCGATTAATTAGCACGTGTTTTATCGACCGTGAGTTAATTCGACTCGTAAAAACGAGAATTTCCGGTGAACGTCGTTTTTCTTGCCATGCAAGAGTCGTCGAGTCGAACACGCACCGTATTCGCGTGTAACTCGTTTGTATTTTTGATTTCTTCACTCCGATCGAGCCGACCGTAGTTCCGAGCTCGGCGGCCAAACTACTTGCATCAGCGACCATCGAGGCAACGGTGCGCAAGTTCGCGGCCGAGGTTAAGATCTTGACTCGTGATTTTTATACTCTCCTCTCTCTCTCTCTCTATCTCGTTTACTTTCTACAACATCGTCGGCTCTGTACTTTTTCTCGGGTCGAACAAATTCCATTACCGTACCCAGCGCGATTGGTGTCGGTGGACGACGAAACCACCAACTTGTCCACCGAGTGGTACTCGCTTTGTCGCTCTCGATGGGACGAGAAAAAAAAATAGAAATCCCCTTAACGATTTCAATTTAAAATATAGTTTCGCCGACGTTAATATTTGCGAAGGAAAATTAAAAGTCAAAATAAATATAAAATGCAACGCGTGGACCGAATATTTATATGTTCGTAGACAATTTTTTTTATCGATCGGGCGCGTGAATAAAAGAGTATGGAAAGCCAAACCCGAACTATCTGCCTGTTGAGCGATTTTGCAAAATAACAAAAAAAAAGATATTTAAAAAAATGGGTCCGGCTATTCTCTCGACCGGCGGTTACATTCGTCAATCGATATATCGTCGATTACTCGTACGCTCATACGCTACCTCCATTATTCATAGCTGCAGCATTGAAATCCCACGGGTGTTCGAATCCTATCAATTCGCTCGAGAAATATGTATTTTGCTCTGTTACGAAAATGCATTATTTTTCGTAGGATATATAACACGTGAGATCGTTTATACCGAACTTCGATGACCAATGAAAAATTGTTCCGGTTCATACGGACCTCGTAATTGCCACAATGAAAATGTAAATTTCGAAAACAGATCGTGTCTCATTTGTTCCAAGCATCGAACTAAAAATGTTATGAATTTTTTCAAATATTATGAATTATTTTTAAATATTGTATGATTGAATGAAATTTGATTAAATCATTCGCTTGCGTACGACGGGAGCTGCAACGTTGCGATATTAAATCGTGCAATCACTGTCTGTCTGAAGATTTCACCGGATTACTCGATAGCTCTGTGCAATAGTTCTAATCTATAATGTTTTTCATGCCACATTACCTTGCCTCGATGTTGCAATTTCACACATAACGTGGAACAAAATCCATTAAACATTCTACCGCTAAAGGTGGAATATACGTTTTATTACAAATGACCATTTTTTTTTCTCCTGGGTGAAAAACAATTTCTACGTACTTTCGATCTACTTACGTTTCCACGAATTATATTCATCATTCTTCTGTCGGTAAGAAATACGTGAAATACCGCCGCATGAATTTTTTGTTTTCGTTCGTTCGCATTCGTTCGCCCTCGAATTCTAACTTCGGTTTTAGCTCGCCCATTTTGTAATACTCCCAGATTTACGAGCCGTCGAACTGCAGCGAACGATAATAAGTACGCGTAAAACTTAAGCCGTAAAGCAAATATTTCTTCACCGAATACTTATCCCTTGTGTCATTCTTGAGAAATAATTTATCGAGAATAATTCTCGTTTTTGCACTTTTTTAAAAATAAAAATGGACCATTTTTTAATGTTAAGAACAAATGTTTAATAAAACTATAATCGACCGTAATGCCTCTCGACCGGAACACCAGAATATTATTAAAAAATATGAACGGTACAAAAAAAAATCATTTTTAATTCCATTTGACATTTTTAATAAAATTACGCGTCAAGTTAATAGCAAATTGCGCGTGTATCGCGCTTACAACTTCCAATACTCTCAAGGACAGTGACAGCTCGATGTGAAGAAAATTGCGAAGCACCGGTCGTCTGGAAAATTAAGGGGAGGCAAATTACCAGCCTCGCGTGTATTACAAACGGTTATTGCAATTTTTTATCTTTTTGTTTCTCGATGTGTTGACTGATTGCTATGTCACGACACGTGTGTTTCGAGACAGTGAACAGGATGCATGGTGATTAAGTGACGAAAGATTTTTAAATCACCCCCATTATCTATCGGCGCCGAGCGTAAAATATTCGAATTGATTATCACACGTTCGGTTTTTCCAACGATTTCACAGTTTTATACTTAACTGCGCATAATCGTTTTCGCCGGTTCATCAACACTGATCAAAGAGCATGTTTCAAAAGCCTCGAATAATTAGTGCAAGAAATAACAATAATAATCAAAGTCAATGAAACGTATCCTCGTGCGCTGGATCATCGTACGATATTTTCTCGAGATTTCGTCTTACACGTTAAACTGCGGCTTATAATAATAAACGTAGGATGTTTGACGAAATATTGGATGTCTTTGCTATAAGCTTCGAGTTACTGCGAAATAGAACCACCGATAAAGAAATAAAAATAGTGTTAGCTCTGAAAAAACTACCCTACAAAAAATCATCCCAGTTTTCAACCCATCAACTTTCCTGAGGGATTTTTCCCATATTTATTCTTCCATCGTGTGTGTGTGTGTGTGTGTGTGTGTGTGTGTTTGCATAAAAATATACTTTTCAATTTGCTTTATACTCCGGCTTTGGTTATAATGTGTACACCGTTGGGAGCACGCAAACGTGCACAGACGCGGGTACACGCGATTGCGCGAAAGTTAATTAACAGCATAAACACAATGGAGCTCGGGTGGATAAGACTAGCGATGAAATATCGTGGTATAACGAAAAAGGTGGTCGAGGGATTTTAACTTTCGAACGTTATACGAGGGCAAAAATTATAAGTGAGGTACAGGCTATTTACGATAACATTTAGCTTTCAAACTTTGCCCTCCTCGTCTCCTATACCGAACCTCTCTTTCTCCTCGACGGTGAACATTCCCCTCGATGGACGTCTTTCTCTCTCTCTCTCTCTCTCTCTCTCTCTCTCTATCTATCTTTATCTCTCTCTCTGGCTATTTCTGCAGCAAAATGGGCCAACGAACGTGCTGGGAGCTTTCGCATAGCCCGGCCACCGATGCTCTAAAAACATTAATCACCGGTGCGGTGCGATACCCAGAAAACCTATTCAACGTCACGAAGCGAGACTGATCGGTGAAAGTTCACGATTGTTCGACGCTCGGCGTTTATGTCGATATTGAACGGGAACCGTGACTCGATGGTATTACGTTTTTTTTAAATATCTAAATTAAACAAAAACATTGTACCAAGTAATGAAAGGAGACTGACTTTGCAGCATTCCGATTAATCGCGAATGAACGATATGATAAAGAAAGTGACGTTTTCTTGAAGCAACGAAGCGTCGAAGAATACAGCAGTGCATAATCAACCGCGGAGCTGAAACGATACGCTGGAATTCACACACTGCGAGGGTGTGCCACAACCTGCCCCAATAATAATATTGACGGAAGCAAGTGGCTGCGATATTACAAGTATATATGTAGATTCAACGTTTTACGTCGATATCGCTAGCGGTTTTTTTCTAATGCTTGTCATTATTATTATGACACAATTTTGCTGATAATGCTACAAAATTTTTGAAAATCATTTCTATAATTGTTTTTATTATCCTTATTATTATTATTATTGTTATTATTATAATTATTATTGAGAGAAATGAAGTTTTCGATGATATTCTACAACATTATCAAATATAATTTTTGAAATTTGATTTATTATTATGATTATTATTACCATTATCACGAGAAATAAAATTTTAAGCATATTTAAAATAACTTTCTTCCATTCGATTTATTAACGCTATTATCATTATTATTAAGAAAAATTGAATTTCGCAATTATATCCCATTTTAACATTATCCGTATATTTCCGAAGGGAATCGCAAGGGACGTTACTTTCCATTTCCGTACAAAAACAGTCGGGATCGGGATCGTGATTGAACCGCCGATAAATTATAGTTCTCTCTATTGTCCTTTGCGAAATGTCCGACCGACGATCCTTGTTTTATAAGAATACGACTACACGTGCGAGCGACACTTGTGTATCTCGTATACAGGATGAAAGTATACGAGAGCTGCGGCAACTCGATTTCGCACGTACCAAAAAAAATATGAAATGTATGGAGCGGACCACTCGCATGCGAGTCGCAATCATGACGTAAAGAAAAACAGGAAAAAGATAAATACAATACGAAATTGATAGAAAGCGTGTCGCCTAAGGCGTTCGCGCAGATATATTTGCTCACCGTGCTTTTAAAATTGGGGGAGATGCGTGGTTTGGTCGTTCGCGTAATAGTCGATTGCGAGTAAAAAGCAATAAATAATATCGCGAAATGTGTAATTCCGTGCGGAATAAAAGAACGGTATAAAACTTTTTTTTTCAGGAGCGAAAATCAACTTTCGTGCGAGTTTGAACGTTTACTTTATATTTACGGGAAATTATGTGATTAAAAGGAGAGTGATGCGATCGACTGACATATGTCATAACGTTAAAACGCGAATGATGATCGAGCACGCAATCCACCTCGTTTAAATATTTGCATCTCGCGAATCAGCAATGCACGATCGATAATTTTATTATTAATAAATTGATTGATCAGAAAATAATGAATAAAAAATAATTCACTCATAATTACGAAAATAATTAATTTCAAATCAGTCAATTAACGTCGGATGAATTAATAATAAGAACGGCTATTTGAAATTTATCACCACTTTGATATTAATTATGCTCGACCGAATTTCGCTGGCCGACGTCGACTTTCTGAAAATGAACTATTTATTATTTACCTCGACTTTCGCCGAGTTGTTTTCAAAGTACTTATAGTATAAGAAGCTCTATACGAATTAGCACGTACCACGTCCATTAGACGTGTCGTATTTATGTATGTACGTTTTTCCTCCGTGCCTCATTTTACAAACATTTAGCTCGCACTCTCACTATTTCTATACATTATCGTTTTCTCGTGCAGTTCATTATAGGAAGAGGAAACGATAGTTTCGCGATTTATGACATCAAGAACCCGGAAGATGTCATCGATAAACTCGTTTTGCTACATTACAATGAAAGCGAAAGGTAACGCGGAGAAAAAATGATCGATTTTACTCTCTACCGTGGAAATTAGGTATCCATCAATAATTTACCAATTAGTTTAATCGAACAAGCACACTGGCAATCAACACGCGGTTCTTAATAATTGTATAATTATAATAAACATTACAATCAACCGAGTAGCGAATGAATGAAATTACTAACTAGTCGATTAATGAATAACTGTCTAATTGATTATCATAAATTCAATAAACACAAAGATAATTTGTGCGACCATTAGTCGATTGATTATTATCGTTCCTTCGGTAGAAGTTGCATTGTAAAAATATTCTTTTTATTTGAAACAGTGAATTGAAAAATAGACGTGCTATTTGATTGCTCGAAAATTCCATACGAGGCGACTTTCCGTATAAAGACTCTCCTCCGTATAAAATTCAATAGGCTCGCGGAAGTCATACGAAGCATTTCAGTTTTCACGCCATACGAGCGCACCGTGAAAGATCCCTCGATTTTTCATATCCTTCTCAAAAGCGAATACGTATCTCGTGTCTTTGAAGCGATTATCCACGGTAGCTTAGACATACGCAGAGGCCGATAGCAGCGAGACAGGTCATACGCGTTTCTCCTCGACGGTTTTCCCGCGTTTTTTTTTTTCAAGCAAGATCTCATTCCATTACGTAAAGGATCGATAATCTCCGATTTTTCCGCATCGAGGTAGCGACTCGCAGCAGGAAGAATCGGTTCATGGTTTACAAGCGTAAATATTACGTAATGGAAACTCGATTAAATGAAAAAGAAAAGAAACGCAAAGAAAAGAACGTACGCCAGGATCGTATACTTTATATCGCGGTGCGCCACCGGGAAACGATGATTGCCACCCGTAATGACAGACATACCGAGACGACGTATAAACGTACGAGTCCAGTGTATGTTTGCGCGCGCAAGCAAGAGTGATTATCCCCTTTCCCTCTCGATAACACGCGGTCGAACCAGGAAGCTGAGACTTTCTTCGGTGAATCATGCCACGAGAGTAATCGACTCCAGGTCGCTGTATCTTTCATAGACCTGACTTAGCTTTCATACCTCTTTCTCTATCTCTTGAAAGGCTCTTTCTCCGTCTCGCGCTCTTTCCCTCGCAACTTCTCCCGTTGAGTATAACGACTATTTTAGACGACTCGTTATGTAGGTACGCGAGACGTAAGTCGAACGTAACTAATATGCGAAAAGATCGCTCGGGTAATAAAGCAACGACCTAAGGTAAACTTTCTTCTCTGTTAAACGTACGTAACAACGATCGATCGAAATCGATGCACTTTGCGGTTTGGAAAATTTCTCCTCCCGTGGGTTATAATGATAATCGTATCGTTATAACTACGGTCACCAGTCCGAGTTACAATTTGTCATGCTGTAACGATTATTTGACCCGAGATATTTAATCATACACGAGACTCGATTATAAGAATCATTATTCTTGGGAATTTACGTTATTGGGGGTTGAAGAGAGAAAATGTCATGTTTGGGATACGACACCCGTAATCGATAAAATTGTATCGATAATTATGAAAAAAATTGAATTCTCGATTTGTAATTTTTGATTTTTTTTCCTAGTTGGTTTCGAAGTCTGAGGTTTGTTCAATTTGGATTATTTGGGAGACCTATGGTAATAAAAAACGCGGGTGAATCATTTTGCTATTCTCTCGAGAGAATAGCGATTTATCGATGCATCATCAGCATTATCGAATTTTAATTATTGAACGATGAAAATTGCTTCGAAAAGCCCAAGTCCTACGCGTGCACATTCGGCTCGTGGCAATTATCGAAGATTAGTTATAACGATTTAATGAAGCACCTCGCTGCTCCTTATAAATTTACGATTATTACTTTACTATAATATTGGCGCGATCGATGAAACGAAACTTGACGATACATGAAAAATTAATTTTTCATCGAGAACACTGTTTACCCCTGCCCATACACATTTCGAGATGCGAGCTCGATTGTTCGGTGTCGCGACGCGATGATTGAAGATAATATCGGATAACGCGTGCATGCACCTTGCACCCTCGGGCTCGCTGAAGCTTTCTTCTTTTACAGTGTTTTACTTTCAATACTCGTCACGCGATTATAACTACGTGTAGAAAAAAAAGAGATCGAATCTACATCTAAAAATACCTCTTCGTTGATATCGTTACGCTCTGTGTTTGTTTTTTTACTAACGAATGAACTAACAAATCTTGCGTGCTTATAAGTCGTATAGTTACAATGGCACGCGGTCAGCTTCGACGTTAGCTTCTTATTTCGAATACATTGGTCGTACAAAGTGAATAAAAAATCCGTGTCATTTATTTTTGTTTACTCCGTAACGTTAATTAATTCGTAATGGTTCCTGATGAATAAATTAATGAAAGTACTTACTGTGCGTCGGATGAATTAATCAAATGAACGAATAAAATCACACTTCGCCTCTCGTTTGCGAATTATTATTTTGACAGTTTGTGGACCGCCGATCTAACGGGGAACAACGCGTGTACTCTGCCTGGCTAGCTCTCGGTTACGTTAAAGCGAAAAATTTTTACGTTCGGAACGTGGCATGCTCCTGCTTATAAAGACTCGGGTTTCTCGGGGCTGAAGGAGGAGGGATGGATGCCCAGTGCGAGAGGGACGTACGTATAATACGCGATAAATGCGTTGGACCGAAGAAGGGAAGAAGCCGTGAACGGAACACTCAGATCGGTTCTCTTGCTCTCCAACTTTCCTTCCACAAATTTCATTTCCCCTCCCTTTATTCTGGTCCCTTCCACGGAACGTAGACATTCCCCTTCTCGAATGGACCGTTGAAGGCGCCGTGGCCTCTTCGACGTTGCATTTTTTTAACGAGAACAAATTTCTTTTAATCTCCGAACTTTCTTTCGATTTTGAATCGACGCGTGAGATTTAAATGTAAACGCGAAGCTTAATCCAGTCTCTAATTCGGAATTTAAATACAGGGTTAATTGTAAGTTTTCCCGATCGATATTGGACCAATATCGATCGATAATCGATCGATAATTGGGCGAGAGTCGTAGAGTCTCGAGTCACGAACATTCCTAGGGAAAATTACGTACTGTTGTTGTTTGCATTATGCAGAGAGAGAGAGTCATATGTAATCGCGATTCGATTCGAAACGTGTTACCAGTAGCGATAGAAATATCTAGGAATGGCGAGTAAACGCGAAGCGAAATAAAAGAATGAATGAGAGATCGCAGCTCGGATAACTTGCTGGATAAGTTGGCGTGTTACGAGTCACGTCGCTGGAGAACGTCGTAACTCATGTATACGGTTGTTAAAGTAATCGTCTCGTTTCGGTATGAAACCGATAGACGTTACGTCGAGTACGGATCGACGCGAGTAACGTCGAAGATTCTTTAATTTCACGAGAAAGTACAAAATACATTTCCGACATTTTCCGACATTTTTTCGATACAAACGTTAACGAATCGGCAATTCTTACACGAGGAGTTCAAAGGAGAATCGTGACGCGGAGAGAGTCATCGATGAATTTTTCCCAGCCTGTTTGGTTTCATTCGTGTGATGAATCTTCTGGTTGTCGGTGGTGAAAGTCGAAGCCTACCGGGTATTGTATGGCAATGGGTCGTGTGTAGCAGGTCTCATATACGTCAGTTACGTTTTGTAAATGTTAGTAACGTGAATACCACAGGTGTTTACAGGATGCGAATGAACGATGAAACGAAACTAGAAATTTCATGATTTTTAATGAAATAATGGATATGATTTTTTATATTTCCTGTCAGTTGATGATTGTCGATAATTACAGTAGCTCGAGCCTAATTGCCTCAATGGAAACGACTTTATTAAAACTTTTCATCAATCAATCAATCGAATCACCGTTTGTTTCGTTTTCTAATTGTAAACGTATAATGTGCAACTAGGTCACGAATGTTGATGGATCGTGGACAACGGTGTCGATAAGATTAATGTCTCTGATCGATCAATCTCAATATTATTCCTCCAATCTATTCGAGTTTGCGTGACGAGTTGATTAACACTTGCGGAAATTCATTTGTAGAAACGATTCGTCCGCAATTCTATAAACAATGACACTGGCGCCTATAAATATCCGACGACCTTTCAAAACGAATCCATCTTCAGAATTAAAACTCTCGCAAAGTATAGGTCTTCGATTAATTGATGGTTGCCTGAACTTTGATCACGTCGATTACAACTAAATAGCGGTCAACTATTTTTGCCAGTAACTGAGAGAAATCTTTGTTCTATTTAAACAATAAATGCCATCAGTGCGTTTTGAATTCTTTACGAATATAAATATAATTGACGAAAAGTAAAGACGATGAGTTTAAATTCGACCGGTGTGCGGTTATTATATTTAGAGCGTACATGCGCTGACCCTGATGAGAGTTTGAGATGCTCAATGGTGAACGGCTCGACGGTGAGCGTGTATTTTTTTTCACAGTCGCAGCGTCGCTTCGAAGAAAGCATTTCACTCTTGGGTCCAGCGTTAACCGGTTTTTCGGTTCTAATTTGTGCATGTGGGCCTTGGTAAAGTATAACGCAGTGGCGCATCAACAGTTTGATATCACGTTTACCACTGGTACGATCTCCAATCGAAAGATTTCCGTGTAAGGAGCCCTGCTTGAAATAAAAATTTTGAACACCTAAAAACGACGTTCACGATTATTTAATCATCATCAACTGCCACTTTTTTCGAATCTTGTGACGAATATCCATGAAATTTTTATTCTCGATTTCTTTTTTATCACTGATAAACGACGTTATTTATGATCGATTTTAACGATTCTTTACGAGAACCTCATCGAACCCATTTCCTCACGCAACGCTCGGTCAAAAATGCAACTATGTAACAGAATTCGAGCTCCATCGTAGAGTCTGCGAATAATGCGAACCTATCGTAAAAAGCTGGCGTAAATCATAAAAAATAAAAGCGGGACGTATTACTTTTGACGCGGCACGCGGTGTCGTAAAATTCGCCGTCTCGTTGTTACATACAAAACAATCTTCAATACACTCGTGCAGTACGTAGATACAATGACTGACCTATACCCACGATACATCGGCAAGCGTCGAAAGGAAATTTGCCACTACTATCGGTTCTCTCGCCGGCAATGACGCATTGCGAAAAAAAACACATTTTACCAACGACTTATTGCAAAATCTCGCAATTTTACCGGGCGATTCTGTCTTATTTCGCAATATTAGTTCCTGACAAACGATAGAAAATATTTGTCGGAGCAACGACGTTCTTTGACAAACGTCGCAATTTCGCGACGAGTTCCTAAGTGGACGCGCCTGGGAGACGAACTCGACGACGTCTTTCTATCACGAGACACGATAAGCCGATTTCGATTAATTCCGGTTCGATTTTACGCAATGTGCCACAGAGGGCGAATGGAATGTGAAGATCGGTTCATCGCACCGTATGAAAGTGCCGATGCTCGTGAAATATTTTGGAACGTGTTCAGGAGCGTTGAAAAAACGAGCAATTGAAAAGACAATTTTTAAAATCTGTAAAAGTCTTTCGTTGGCTTACACTCGGTACCTGCAAATTAATACCGAGTACCAACGGGCACTTCGTGTCGAGTGAGACGGAGAGAAAAAAGGATCAGAGGTCATACATATTCATAAAATTTTATTCTAGGCAACGTTATTTGCGGTCAACGGGATAATACGAGAGACTGATAGCACGCGAACGAAACGGTTCTCTCGGCACACGATGTACACTTTTTCTACCTTGTTCAAATATATGAACGGGTCATGCCCCGGTATCGTGTCACTGTACACGTTATGTAGGTCGTCGTATACGAACGAAAACGTGAACGCGTATGTGTAATTAGCAGTAGCGAGCAAACAGACGAATCCGTCAACTACTTCATTCCCTTTGACGGGCCTCGTCGATCGTTAAACCCAAAAGTTTACGGTAATCCCCGAATTCAAAATATTCCAACTTTGAGGTCCACGGTTGGCGATCGAAATTCGTATCTTTGCGTCGAAATTGGACGCTGTTGTGAAAATATTCTTCAATATACAATTTGGGGTCGATGATCTACAAATCGACGGGATGAGTGAGTTAGCAAAGCAAACGACGTTTTGGGACTCGAACGACTAGGGAAAATAGAGCACCGAAAATTCTTGAAATATATTTGTTTTCCTCCATGCGTTTACCGATCGAACCTCGATTCGTCACTAATTAGTAGATGTAAGGATTATTAATCGATTGTTAATTAATCTTTCTTAGTTCCAATTCTCATTGCTGCTGGAATAATTTCTTCCTCGGAGAGGAAAAGTACATTGTTTTTATATTCGTGAGATATTATTGAACTTTCTTTTTCAAGAAAAAACACCTAAAGTGAAATTCGCGCAGATCGCATAATTGACGAACGATGAAGCGATGGAAAGAAGGTGTATACGTAACACAGTCTGAAGAAGCATAAATCGTTACGAATCGTCTCCCTTAAACGAAACTCGCTTTGAGCAATTCGCCGAAAGAACTCGTCATCCACCGAAACATTTTTCATCTTCGTCACACGAAAGTCATTTTCGACATAATTCCAGCCATTAATATAATTCGAGAGTGGGTCGAGATCGATACACGAGCCCATTCGCCTCCAAAATCCCGTTACAACCTGGCCCTCTTTCTCTTTCTCTCTCTTTTTCTCGCGAGGCTAAGATTCAGCCTCGTTCTTCGGTTATTTTCCACCTCCCACTGTGGATAAAATTTTATTCCCACATGTTTCTTCGAAGTCTCAACTAACTGTTCACGTTCCAAATTTACATTCCGCATCATTTCTTCCAAAAACAGTTATCAAAATCGCGAATAGCATTGGAACGTGATAAATAACCGGATTCATCGTTTTAAAATCTGACCGTGGCCTTGTACAATAATCATTGGAGGTCATTGAACGAATAATTTCATGTCGCAACCATTCGTTGGTTTTCGCGATGGCGTAATGTCACGAAATACATTTCGTAAACCACCTGTCGCAATTTAAACGAACGGTTAACGACTGAAGAGCAGACGGGATTACAGATTTTACCGTCTGATCAGTAGGCAAGCTATGAATGAACGAAGAGTTTAGCAGGAAGTCAATATCGTCTTCAGATTTTTATAGTGCAATTGGCCTTGACCCTGCGGTTTCGAAGATTATCCAACCACCGGTAGTCGATTCGTTCCGATTGTTTGAAGTCCGAATGATACTTCTACCTCATAAAAAAAAGTTTCACCTCGCTAAATAAAGGTCGACTAACAATTATCAAAAAAAAAATACGATTTTTATGATAATCGTCAATGATTTCACACGAATCACGAAGATCGTGAAATATTTCTACCCAATGAAGCCCAAAGATAAACATGATTGTGTTTACGTTGATCGAGAGCTGCGATGAGGCGTGACGTGGTTTACGCGACAGCCCCGTTCGCGTTACACCCCGCGAAGCAGTAATAACGCTTTTAGAGTCGTTACGGTGAACGCACGAGAGTGCGGAAAATAGAGAGGTGGACCGCGGGCCTATAGTGAGAGCTAATATAACGGTGAAGCGGATGAGAGTACGGGCGAGTAAACAGGAATACCGCAGATGCGTGAGTAATCGTACCAGAGGGGGGCGCAGTGTGTGTGTAAACATCACCGTGCACTGTCGATCATTCGTGTTGTAATATAGACGAAGCGCACTCTAGTCAATTGTTCACATGCGAGGGTATTAGGCGATAGACATCGCGGGATAGCAGCCCGCTACGGTCTCGTTAAAAAGAGAAGGTTTTTCTTTCGAATTTTTCACCTCGGTCTCTTTCATCTCGCCTAAATGGATCGCAGTCCGTTTGTTCTCCCGGTTTGCCCCGTACGTCGCGTTTAACGACCCTTTAATCGGAGCAATCTTTTTACACTTTGTCAATTAGAACTCTGATTATACGATGTTAAATGCATCGTTTATAAAACATTGACAACCGTTATTTTAATATAAAGTTTCATTAATCATAACTTACATATCGATTGCGAAATCAATACTTTTATGATCGTCTAGGGAATAATTAGTGCGTTACGCAAATAATTTCCGTGTTTGTACGATTTTAGAAACGCGCGTTAAATGACCAACGGTGCGAAAGTATGATTTTTCTGTCGCCTCGTTACGACATTATTTTATGATGGGAATTAAACATGTCGGAATATCGCGGTTGTAAATCAATGTGAAAAATTGGATTTTTTAACGATACGGGGAGCTGTTTCACTCGAAGGTGATCAACGTTAATGGTAATCGCTATCACGTGTCGCCAATTACCGACGTAGCGAAAATAAAAGACACGGATACGGTATTTTTCAATCAACTTACTTTATCGCGTTGTTTTACGGATTTGTTCGTGATCTTCGACCGAACATGGAAATGTATCGTTGGCAAATGTCGAGATTATTATTTAACATCAACTTCGTTAAAAATTGCTCGATGGAATAATTTGCGATATCATTGAGTTCCAGAAAAAGATGAATTCGAAAATACAATTTTTCCTGATCCAAGTTACGGAAAACCTCGGCTCGTAATGAGACTCTTTGTAAATTACGTGCATTTTGCAACGTTTTATCGCTGTCGCGTGATTTACTACGAGCTCCGAGGATTACGAGTCTCGATGTTATAAGTAGAGTCTATTTGACAATAAGTACTATTTGAAAACTTCCAATGTTGAAGATGTCATTATTTGATTTAACGGTCCGGTTGACGCAACAATAGCGTCATGCTCCGCAGTAACGTCAGTTGCATAAAAATGATAGAGAGGCGAACGATCAACGCGAATAAAAAATAAAACAGTTTTTTTACGATACAAAATGCTAGCCAACGATTTGGTAACGAGGGAATAACGAGCCACGGTTGGTTTTTATTATGTCTCGTGTCTGTCGATTAAATTCACGCAAACGTACATCGTGTTTCAATGATGATAATTAGCCATGCTGCACCCGTTAGAAATTTGAGCAGTTTGTATGAAAAGACTGTCGGAAAATATGTTCAGTGATCAAAATCGATCATGGAAATGCATCCAGGAAGAGAGAAAAAACAGAGATTGGGTGATTCGTCGAGTTTTCGGTTTGGAGCGAATTACCACGAACGTGTATAAGCCCTAAACGGGCCAAGCACATTGGATTCACTCGACGTTGGCTTGCCGACTGGCCGGGCCATTGGAACTATTGAATTTCCAAGGCCTCGGTGTGGATTCGATCCCGAAAAGACGAGGGATTTCGTGAATAGACTCGAAAGCCTCGCTTCCACGAAACTGTTCATTTAAATCAGGCCAAATCTCTCGACCAAAATACTCCGCAATCCACTACTACTTCATCATTTGATGATGCAAAACTTTATCGAGGCTTCCATTCTTCCAACGAGGCACGGCGGACTCCCCTCTACTTGGTATTCCGGTACTCGTGGACCAGACTCGAGAACGTGAATGGAAAGAATTATATTTCGCATCCGATGCGATAAAGATTATGAAAGTTTTGCAATTATCCCCCTCTCCGCGAACAAAAGAAACGGCTGAAAATGATTTCGTTTCGAAATATAAATACTCTCACATTGTTCGTAATGTTTTCCTAACCTTGATTACCTTCCATCGTTTAACGCGATATTATGTCAGATTTGACATCGCGGATTCGTTATTAACGTAGATTCGAGCTTACTGCGTGTGAAATATGGTAGACAGGGTAATGTTCGAGTGGTTGGTAAGACCATGGGCTGGATGACTGGGAGCCGATGAGTGCAGAGATTTAGGTGCGAGAACTCCTCTCGAGGATCCGGTGGCATCGGCTTTACTGGGAAAGCTGTAGGCGCGATCACGCTATCCTCCTAGGGATGACGAAGGTAATCCTTTCTCAGGACGTTCGTTGCTGTTGCGACGTCGACGAGCAGTCGCAAGAGGGTAAAGTCGAGCCATCGTCTCGCCAACGTTACCGAACGCTCCGTACCTGCGGAAAGTGGCAGTCTGCTACCTAATCCGGCTGCACTAGCTGTTTGTTGAAAACTGAAATTTCAACCCTCGGTTCCTGCCTCTCGCTCTTTTCTTCCACGAGCTATCAACCCGAGAACGGACGTACGTATCGTATAACTATAACTCGCTAGATAGCACGACTAAAGTGAAATTCGTGACACAGGTGTACACACATAATCTATTTCTGCACTGTTTGTTATCAATCCCACTCACGACACTCGCGCCATAGTTCTCCGCTCGAACCGTGATACGTAGATACTCGTTTCAGTAACGAGATTTCGCGACAAGATTACGCCTCTCGTACCTCGAAACTACTATCGTACGAACAACGATGATTGGAAGAACCAAGATTGGAGTATCGAAATAAATAAAAAGAGAGAGAAAAATATTCGGCAGTATACACAAATGTTTGATCGTCTGATCAAACCGAACCGATGTTTAGGTACACTACAGACGTGAAACCAAGCCAGCTTTGTAAATAGTTATATCCCGTTTTTGATTCGACAATCATACCCGAGTATTTGAAACAATTTTTTATTTTGTTCCCATCTCCAATTAAACCAACGACTTAGAAATATTTCAGCGTATTATAAATTTCATCGTGGAAAAAGTCGATTCCGGGTGTCTGACGAGGACTATTTGGAAAATATGAGTAGATCTTGGAAAATATGAATGCCTCGGCTCAGTGACTAACGAGAGTTCCGGTGCAACCTCTCGTATACCACCATGGAGTGAATAGTAAATCCCGCGCAGAAAAGAATCCACTGTAAAAGTTCCGTAAAGATTTCCATTCGTATTTGAAAATGAGGACGGAATGTCGGTACGAGGGGTGAAAAAGACTGGAGAGATGCACGAGAAGGCGGATGTCTGAGCGATAACGAGGAGATCGATGAATGTTTGTGGTCGTTCCGAGTCCATTGGTGCAGAGGATCGGTGCTTTCAAGGGATGGGACGAAGAGAAGGACGAAGACATGATACTTACGCGGTATAGTTGCTCGTTCAAGAATGAAGGTTGAACCGTCCCATTTATGTTACAACTCATTTAAATTGCGCAAGAAATGGACAGCGATAATAATTGCCACGAGACTGTTCTCATCGAGACTTAAATCCTCGAGAACATTTGATTGGTGAGCAACAAACGCATAAGGGTAAAAACAAACCCTATTACCTTTTTCCCATTTTTCACTGAGTGATTCACCGATCATTCTTAAGAAAAAAAAATGGAAGTGAAACTTTTGTAGGAAAAAAACATGAAACGGAGAATAATTTATCCCTTTCCGTCCGTTCTTACGTGAAAAATCATTATTTTCGCCCGTATCACCGTCTTCCATGTCTCTCTAACATTGTCAAGTGGCAAAAGGAAGTTATCAGCGAAAACGCCATTGATCCTTCGGTTAGCACGAATGCGCGATAATAGGATAGCGTCGAAACGAGAGAGAAACGTTGAAGGAACGAAGAGAGTCCGCGTGCTCGCCTCCCGTCATTCCTTATCGCCCTAAAGATTAAAGGTTGGCCGGTCGCCACGGTATGTCGTGACGAAAACGACGCGGAACGCCGTTGACGTATATATCGCGGTCGTGTAACCTCGAGGGAATTTCTGGCCCAAGATTTTTCCGGATATAGGCCGTCTACGGACGAACGCTTAGGGACGCCTATTTCTTTCATAAGTCTACGAAAGAAAGACATATGGATACTGAAACGGTTCCCCACCGTTCCCTGCTGAATTATGGCGATGGTGCTAGTTTTTTTGTTAAAATATTTTTCGTATCGAATCTACCCTTCATCCCACGAGATTCTCACGACAGTAACTAAAGAATTATTACCAAGTAAAAATATCTGAACCTTCCAGGCTGGTCGCGACTCAATGATATTCCAAACTTCGGAAGTAAATGATTTCTCGGAGGTAAAGTAAGAGAAGTGGTGGCTCGCCGGTGGAATGAAGCGCACACGGGTAGAAGGACTCGACCATGATAGAGTATAATGGTGAAGATGGATGTGAAAAGGGGTGGGGAGGTGGGCGATGATGGAAACCTGGGGTGGTTTTAGGCTTTCAGGTATATCTGTAAGGCGAGCTCCTTGGCGCTGGTACCTCGGAGAGTGGCGATGGCTAGCTAAGTCGCTCGAAATAAGCCACTATTACTCTGGCTGAGCGTTGATGTATCGCTCGTTTTGCCGTTCTTCCTTCCCACTGTCGTCGTCGCAAAGGTCAACCCCGTTGACCTTTTAGCCAGGGAAGTTCATTGTTCCATGGGATTTAACGTGCTTCAAGCACCATTGGGCGACGATCTTGCCGGGCTTAAGGACGGTTTTCGTTCATCGGGGAAGTGGAAGACTCGTGGATGGATCTTCTTCCCGACGCTCCGACGATACACTGCAATTACAAATAAGCTTTGGGTTCGCTATTACGCCGTGAACTAAATATTGCTGTCATGGCTAGTCGGTCATGAGACTCACCCGACAGGAAGATACGACGCATACAGTCAAAATCCTTCGGATCATTTCCATCTGCGTATTATCCTCCTAGACAAGATCCAAGCTCGTAGGCCATGTGAGAAGGGTGAAAACTCCGCTGAGAACCGACGTGTCTTGCACCACTCTTGCCTCACTGGATTTCTTCCAAATTTCTTCGGATTCTCCGCTCTTCCTGATGAATTATGCAACCCCGTGGAGTCTAAGCGTGGTCTCGAGGTTGCATAGCGGAGAGCTTTCGCACCATTCTTCGTTTAGCTGCTTTCCCAAGAATAACGCTCGACATATCATCGGGCACTTTCCCACGAGGGCAAAAGGGCTTATCGCATAGGATCCTGATTAACCCGGGCGTCATCGTTGAGATTGAACGAGAGGAAACTAAACGCGCGTGACCCAATTGGCAAGATTGCAAAAAGATATCACGACTCGTTGGTGATAAATGGAAATGATTAAAAATCAATACTGACTTAACGGCTCGCGACACTCAAAGTTGACAGCCACCCTCGTTCGTTCGATTTAAACGACGAGGGCTTCGCGCTCGAGGGAAATTTATCCGGGGACGTACGGTGGATAAACGGCCGGAAGGACGGGGGTTTGGCTGGCTCGACTCGAAGGCTTGTCCGCTCGGGAGCTATCTGTAGGTACTTTGCACCTCGAGACTGATAAGAAATTGGACTGACGGCTGTTTAATTGCTCGACGTCTGGCTCGTAGTCACGCGATTCCCTTTCTTCACTCTGCTCCTCGCAAACTACCTCCTCAACCTGTTTCACCATCCGAGCTTCTGATCAGCGTTTTCACGTTCGCTCGTGGCAAATTTACACAAAAGAACGCGCTCGGGTACTTTGCTTCGACCTTCGAGCAATACAAAAGCTCACTATCTTTTTTCACGAATACAACGTACCGTAGGAAATAACCTTCTACATTCTGCCCTCTGATTAATCGAGGTCGAAGCAACGGGGTCGGTTTTCGTTGTTATCCTCGTTCTACATCAAAATTTGCATTGCCAACTCCATTGACGTTCAAATTGTTATTTTGCGCTGTGCGAAAGGCTCTCTTTTTTCGAAACGATGTCGAGGCATTCTATCGAACGGAGATGGCGACAAAAGCGATCGGTTCGCCGCATAGGCACGGAGCGAACTGTCGGAATTCTAGCAATTCGTGACGATTCGATCAACGAATTTATCCGGCCACCGACCACGTTACGATTCATTCACCGACCCGGACTATATCAATTTCCGAATCAAAAGTCACGTACCGTTTGTACGTATGTATGCGGATGTATATGCATAGTGTGGCATATGAAGCGAGAAATATAAGGGGCGGGTGGGGTGACTGAGGGAAAACGCGGAGACGCGCGGTGGAGCGAAAATACCGCGGTCATTTTTTTACGATTCGTCGACGGGGTAGGTTCGTCTGTGTCAGTTCGATCGATGTTCATCTATTAAGCTGAATTGCTGTATCAACATTTTTCGTTACCTCGCAACCCCTTGAAACGAACTACGCTCGCGCTTGTTCAAACGTGTTTTGTATGTAAAATAATTTAATATTCCGTCGTACAAGCTCTTTTATAGAAACAATTTTATTTTGTCAGTTTCAGCCTTGGTCCCTCGCTCTCGGATGTAATTTCTTTATTCTTCGGTCAACGGTAGAAAACGAAACGCGAAAGTGAACTGGATAAAAAGGAAGATTTCGATCGAATATAATATCAGCGAGCGGGACCTTTCGAAAATTACATTGTCCGATAGAATCATGGCAGAGTCCAAGAAGGTGCTACGGGACGAAAATCCGTTTAAACCGAAGAAAACGTAGATTGGGGGTGGGGGCTTGGCCACTTTTGAAAGCTCGCAAGATCTAATAATGCCAGAAGCAGCCCACTCGCGGGTTTTCGAGTAAACCCCACCGGGGTGTTCGTCCGACCAAATCTTCCAAGTGCAGAGACGGTGCTCTCTCTTTCTCTCTTTCTCTCTATCATCCTTCGTTCCACCTATTCATCCCTTGAGCTCTACCTCATCCCTCTTCGAACCCTCGTGGTCCCGCATCTGCAAACGAGTAATTACTTTGTGTAATTACTTGTCGCGCTATGTTCCAGTGGACCAACTTCTTTCTCTCAACGTTTGATTTTCTCCTTAACATTCCCTTTCGTATACTTCTTTCACGTTCCGCAGTCTTCGACCGTCCCAAATCCGTCTATATTCCTGAGCGAGCGAGCCTCCGCACAACTTTGTCCTTATTCCATCTATTTATCCAGCCGTTCTCTCCGTATACTCGATCGAGTCTTGTTCCTAAAACTACTCGTCGTTCCGTCAACCTCGTCGTCGTAGTTCGAGCTTTCTATCGCCGTCGTTTCCGACTTACTTCCTCCCCACCTGGTACAAAGTTTCCTCGGTATCCTACAACTCGGTCCTATCCTGCTCCTGTTGAAAATATTAACGAATCGGCCTTGGCTTTAAAGCTTGTTTTTTTAAACACATATTTTCTAGCATCTATTTCCCATTCTACTCGAATAACGTCGTTTCTTAATAAAATAATAATCACGTGTTTATAAAATCACGTTTTTAGGGACGTTTTCGAAAATTTCGTGGAGCTTTGAGAAAATAGTTAACCTCGTGAAACCCGCAGACGTGTAAAAGTTCCTGATCGAGTGCAAAATTATCGATCGACCTTTTTTAAGGGCTGTACAAATTGGTGTAATCAATTTCCGTCACCGCTCGAAGTGAATGGTCGATCGACTTATCTCTGGTTGCTCTATCCGGCATATAAAGATCGTGTCCTCGCTGTAAATGGAGCAAAGCACGAGCAATACCTGTCTTCAATCCCCGCCACGTCGCTCCGTGACGTGAATTTTCCCATTTTGTTCGTTCTCCCGAGGAAATTCGAATTTCCTATGAACGTGCAAGATGTGCTCTTCCAACGTCGAAACTTCAATTCGTCGTTGACAGTGGCGAGAATGTTTCCGAAACTACCCTACTACCAAAAAAACTTCCTGTTTCCTGCAAATACGAAATAATTTTTTTTTTTCGAAAACATCCCTCTTTGATCGTGGATCATCCTCCAAGCACACTCGAGTATAGTTGTCATCCCTTAGTTCGGCAGAAAATTCAAGCAATCATTTCAATATCCTTCATCGACCCTGCATGTTCCTAATAAACGTAAGTTACATACTGGAAAACTCTGTTTCCCGGTGAGTCGACTGTAATGCTTTCGTCAAAGTTTTCATTAAAGGCTGAAAAGTTAGTTCGAGCATTCTCAATTCGCGATATTGCAATACACAAAGCCCGCTATCTTGCGCTTATAGGGTCGTTCCGCTTTGACTATTGCGATCTATAGCCAAAGCTCGCTTTCTAGTTCGTAGTTTCACCCTTGCAGCATTCACTCCCGGCGTGTCGAGCGGCTCACCCCGTGCGCTGTAGCATGCGCTTACCCGATTGCTTACGTAATGAGGCGTCGCCTCTCCGCGGAGCTCTCCGTGCGGGCGCGTTAGCGTTTAATTAGAGGCTAAATTGCGCGAGTTTTCTCGTTCGAGGATAGCCGAGGCACGCACCACGCCCAACCCATAACCGAACAACCCCTAGCTTTATCGAGAAGCAGCTTCGCTTACACCGCGAACGCGAGACGAGACGAGGGAAAGGCCCGTATCTCGTATCTACGAACCTTTGGCTGTTGTTCGCGCGTTATCCCAACCCCCCCGACGTAGCTCGTCTCCCTTGTTCTCCAATATTACCTCATCTTGGCTTTCTCCCACTCGCGCCCTTCGCTAACTGCGAAACGAGCGTTGTACGTAATTCTTCGTAACTACTTCGTTCGTGGTTATACGAATCTCGACCAATGCCCATTCAAGGAGGTCTAATTGCGGGCGAAAGAAGTACGGTAATTGATTTTTTACTCGAGGTAATATTCAATTTCCACGTGAACCGAAGAAGAGATCTTCTTCTTTTTCTTCTTCTTGGTCCTCTTCTCCTTTTTTCTTTTCGAGAAATGAAAAAAAACTCTATAATTACGGGAGCGAAGTAATTGTTTTGACTCGAGGAAATATGGAAATCTTTATGGTCCGGAGGTCACTACAATAAACACCTACAGATTTTTATATTTATATACGTACTTATCCATTTTATGTTTAAACGAATCTTGTTTTCAATTTTTGTTACAGATGCAGCATCGGACGACTCTCGTCGTGTCACCCTCAAAGGTAGGCTGCAACCTCCAATCCCTTAAAATCATCAATGGGCTCGATCCGCTCAACAAATCAATTTGAAACCGGGCGAGGATGTCCTCCGCGCGGGAAAGGACTGGAAAAAAAATATAAATCTGTCGAGAGAGGGCTCCACAATATCGTCGACGTTTTCTGCTCGTTCCGACATAACGAACGCACTCGTGCCATGACACGCCCAACGTTATTTCCCACTGTTGCTCGAACCTGTTACGAGGAGATGAATCGACGAATAGTTCGCGTGTCATATTTTACAAATCCTACCCTAGAGGTAGATAGATAGTGGCGCATCACTCGTTTTTCACCCCTACGATGTAAAAAATTGCATAGGACACTTTTTTGTTCAGATATTCTCGTTTCAGGGCTGAGAGTTTCGGAGCGTGTGTTACTCGAGGATTGCTAGTTTTCGCGTATCGTTTGCTCTTTGTTCGTGCTTTCGCTCTGCGCGTTTCCCCGCGTTTTATCGAGCGCCAGGCACGCAGTGAAAGCATTTCCGTACGGTTCAAATCCACTTTTATGCTTGCCATGGCGAGAATGAAGAATGTTGTACGGCTCTACGATATGGAGAGTGTAATATACAAAAACAAAAATCAATTTCCGACGAGATGGAAATCGCTATGGTGTCGGTATGAAGGAGGGTGCGTGTGTGTATAAGAGGGAGCAAGAAAGAAAGTGAGAAAAAGTGAGTGACAGAGATGGGGGAACTATTTCAAAATTCAAACGTTTCTAGTTTGCGACTATGTTGATAGCAATTCTATAACGCTATACAGATTTTGAACAACGATGAAACGGTTGGTATGGCTGCGAGTATGGAATTGCATATTGGAAAAGTATAAGTTGCGAGATTTATTGCATGCGCCGTGAATGAAGTTCATTTGACGTGTGACAAAAGTCCAAACACGTCTGCTTGACGGGAAATGGATATTTGAACGGAGAAAAAATGTTTCGTGCCTCATGAAAAAGTTTTTTGATGTTTTTTCAATAGCCTGCTAAAATACGACTGTCGCAAATCGAATCAAGCCGACCTTTCTAATAAAGAAAATATATTTATACGATTCCACAATATTTATAAACGAATGAGGTGAGCAGAAACAGGAGAGCCGATAAATTTTTTTTCATCTCTAGCATCTGCTTTGAAAATCAAGAAATTGTGACTAGATTCGTAGGAAGATTCATCGAGGGTGTTCGATCGAATTATAGGGCTCTCGATCAACGTCCGTACTAAATTCTTCGCAAGCTCAGCGCCAAATGGTGCGGATCTGATCGATCGGTTAATTTGGTGGCTCTAATCGAGCGAATGGAGAGACACAGCCCAGATGTTGCGCAATACCTTCTACTACCTGATAGCTGTACAAAGTGTATAGTGTATCTTATCCTTTTGCTAATCTTTTAGAGCACTCCCAAGAACCGCCATTCGTTAACAACAAGCTCGGGGAAAATATGTAAATTGAAACCGACTCATTAGAACTCGACAATTTGTTTCCTGATCCAAAAATATGTCTACGTCGAGGCCGTCGAACTTTTTCACTCGTGGTAAAAGCGCGAATGGCAGTCGAGATTTTCCTCGATTCGACAATAAGTCATGACTCGAGGACTGTACGCTTGAGCGCACATTTTTCATACGTCGAGAATCTGGGAAGTGTAAGATCGAGGGTTGAAAAAGATGAAAGGGGAAAAATCGCGAAGCTTTCTCGGCAAAAAGCTGTCTACAAAGGTATGTACTCGATCGACCGGACGATTTTGACCTTCTTTCTCCTACTCGAAATGGAAAAGCACGAATCCGTCAAGAGCGCCCTGCATTTTTCCGATCTTCGGGACACTTTGCCATTCTGATTGTGGGAAAGTCTCTCGAGTGTAGGACAAAAGCGTCAAAGATTCCTCTCCACAAATACGATAGTCTGTCACTTTTCACTTTTTCCACGAATCTTTTACCCATCGTGTTTCCAGCTGCATGGTACACGCGAATGAACGAAAACGGAGCAAAACGTATCCAGCTTCGCTTGCTCTTCACGTACCGCTTCTTCTACGACTAGAGAGATCCCCAGACTTCACTGCCATTTTTACGATTCTCTCGTTGTTTCGCTTCTCTTTTGGCCACGTTCTACACTGCAATTTTTTCGTTTTTCCTCCTTATACTCCTTTGTTATTGGCCACTGCTCTGGAAAAAGAGGAGCCCCGATATCGTGTTCATGGGGTAAAATCTTTTTTTAGCACTTGTAAAGAAGGGCCCGAAATCTCAGACAGTCTGACAGACCGAAATGCGACTTTTATACGATGTTGCCGAATGAATTTTTTATATTCTTTGTGTATAAAAAGGAAGCTGTGCAAATTGAACGTTGCTCATTGCTCCTTCCCAATTTCTCCTCGCGCGCAACATTTCTTTTATAGCTTTCACATTACATACAGGAAGTTTTGCACGTAGGCTGATTTTGATGTTTGTTAATGACAAATTTTGATATACGAAACGTACGCCTACAGAGGTGCTTTTCGTCGGAATTCTCCAGTTGTCCTTACAGCGTAAATTTAAAATTCGTAGTGGTCGCGCATTCGGTAAGCCCGACAAACGTTTTACGGGTGCGCCTGCCGGTTCAAAGACTCGAAACTCCATACCACTGAAATCTCAGTATTATGCATGCGAATATGTGTTCATTAAAAGCTCTAGGTCGCAGTTACTTTCAACTTTATCCCTTAGAATATTCATTTGAGACGCGCGATTTAAAACGCTTTCTCGCTCAAAAACGCAAATGGGACGTAAAAAGCAAAACGGCCACAAACGAAGAAATTCCGAGCGGCGCTTCAGACGTTTATTTTTATTTTTTGTTTAGCGAGCGAGAAGAGCATGTTGCTAAAATAAATAAAAATTAAATTATTAATAATAAATAAACGTTTTTACGTAAAATTAAATTAATTCGATACACGGAAATTTATCCTGTGGCTATTCGTTCAAATTTTCAGAAACACTTTATTCCGCTCCAAAAGTACAAAGCTTCTAAGGCCTGAAATGGCACAAGATGATAAAAGTCAAAGCAAGCTAGGCGCATTGCCGAGTTGGACCAACCAACATTGTTTCATTCTTCTTTGCTCACTCTGAAACAACATTTCTCCAAGCCCTTCCAAGTGTAGAAACACTCTACTGTCGGAAAATTATGCGACAAAAGCTTAGGCACTGCGAGAGCTTCATGCGTGCTAAGAGCTCGCATGTAGCCGAGACACGTGAGACGAGAGTGACGATGCTCTTGGTGAGCTTTGCTGTAACCGTGCATAGGCCACTGACACATACGTATGCAGAGATCCGCATAGAGAGAGAGAGAGTGGTAGAAAGTGGGCGAAACTCGAACGAGTAATGGCAGACGACAGGGAGACGTTCACAGGGAGCGCATAGTCACACCCGTCGCTATCCAAAGTTGGTAGCTGTCGCTGAGTGCCAGTAGTCCCGGGGATGCATTATGCTGTATTATGCAAAAGCAAGAGAGCCTTCCTGTTCCGCAACAATGAAATTCGATTTGAATGCGGTCGAGTTTTGTGGTCCAGCGGCAACGAACTGGTGCAACGAGTGAGAAAGAAGTACGACTCCCGAAACGGGTTGAGGGTGGTCGAGGCCATAAAATGGCAAAGAGTGAGACGTAAAGCACAGTGGCGGTGGAATCGTGGCTGATGCAATGGAGGAAATGAAAGAAGAGGAGATGGAGGAAAGTGAGAGAGAGAGAGAGAAAAAGAGAGCGATCTATACCCGCGCATCTTTTGTGTCCCACCGCCTACTCCGTGTACGAACATACAGATGCTTTTTCTTCTCTCGCTTTGCCTTGATGCTACCGGGGAATAGTCCAACCCGAAGCCCATCCTTTTTTCCGTTCGTTGCATGTACGTTTGTGTGCGCGTTGTCCGACAGTCAGGGAGGGTCGGGACAACCGCGCGAAATATTTCGCAAACGTGTAGCCCCAACATTTTTGGCCGAAGTCCAGGCGAACCTTTCATCCTTTCGTTTTCCTATTGCGAGGAAACTATCTCTCCGTCTCTCTTTCTGCAACCCGACTAGATGAACAAGCGGTGTATTCCCTCGTCGTCGTCACTCACACTTTTCTCCTTGGATCTTCGAAGTCTGCTAGCGAACCTCTATGAAGCGACCGAAAAAAGGAAAAATGAAAAAAAGGAATGAAAAGAAATGAGAGGATGTAGACGAAGGATGAATGTATACGCTATACCGGTACATGCAACACTGATGGCTGCGTCGAGGGATACACTGGCACGACCAAAGAGAGTACTCGCGTTCTCGGCGTCCGTCTTTTCCTCTTTCGTGTCACCGGGTAAACCTGGCGGTAGGTAAAGTCCTTTCTGCGGTGCTTCGCTCTCGCGAGTAAAAACATACCACTTCCTCGGCTATATCTTCGTCTAGCCCCGGAAAATTCCCTCGCGGCGACTTTGTAACCTTCATTTTTTCTTCTATTTTCCCATTGCTTCTTCCATCCTCATCCCGCAACAGCGACTCTATTTAATTCTTCCGCGTCCGCGGAGATGCGCCAGAAATGAATTTTTACGACGGGTCGGTCACGAGAAAACAGACGCCCTAATCGTGCTCTTGCTACTGACACTTTTCTTTTCCCGTCAAATAATAAAGTAATGTGTGCCAAGTACGAGCCAAGTTAACTTTATCAAAAGTTCTTTTTATCCAATGAAAATGGACCATGAAAGGATTTCCATAATTTCATTGTTGCAGATCTCACGCTGTCGTGCCTTGGCGGAGATTTATTAAATCCCGTTTATGAATTTATAAATAAAGTCGTGTCGAAATTTCCGAGAGAAATTTTCAAACGGATCCTTGCATGTCGTATAAACACGACCTACCGTTAAGTTTTACGAGGTTACTTTAAACAGGTTTTGGAAGTTTTTTGTAGGTAACTTTTTTTAACATCCTAAATTCCAACTTGTTTTGCTCCAATAGAACAATGTGTTCTTTGGCTATCAAATGTATGAGAAAGGCAAAACCCTCCCCCCACTTTATTTTTATATATTTTTAAAAATGTGTCAAAGTAACCATGAGAGTGAGGTCTCTTTAACAAGGCATTCAAATGCAATTTATATCGAAGATCCAAATTGTAATGGTTACTTTTGACATCATTTTGATAACAAATTTAATATTGTATGCATTGCACGTAGAATGAAATGAAAAATGACATTTTTTAGGTACTATCAAATTGTCATCTTTAGGAAATATTTTATATAAAATTATCAAGTACCTAGGGTACTATTATAAGCACTTAATCAGTTTTATATATGATCGCCAAGATCGAAAAACTGAATACTTACATAAATGGCAAGATTTCTAAATTAGAATTGTGATATTCGTATTGCGCGGGAAATTTCGGATTCCGCAACCCTTCCCCCGACAAAGTCTTTTTGACCGGAATAAAATTTGCCCCTCCCCCGAACCCTCAAAATCCTGAAAGTAAATTACGAATTTCGACTAATGGTACTTGCCGAGGGTACAAATTTCGTTTTGTCCAAAAAAGCTTCAATCCAAGGTTGCAAAATATTTACTTCTTCGACCTTTTCACCGCTGTGAACTAGCCCCAAAACTGTCAAAGTTACCCGTTAATGTCAATATAACCCCATTTTACGGTATCTTACATATATCGATTTAAGTAATAGATTGCGCAAGACGATCGCGTAAAACCATTAATCTTAAATCTTAAAATCGAAATAGAACGGGAAAATGGGACAAATCTATTAACGCTTAGCGTTCATATTATTTGAATCCGTGTTTCGTGCATGTGACACCAGAGGCAATGTTGCAGCTCGACGGGTGTTCCCGAGAATTGAAAAGGGGTACGGTACGTGATTCGGTGGCTGCTGGTTTTCCTGTTCTACCGATGGGTCTCTGTTACGGAAACACGCATCCAGCTACGCGATCTCGGGTACGTATCCACGAATGTGGCAGTTAAGGCAGGTGGTATTACCGAAAAGGAAGCTATACGAGACACGGAAGGAAGAAACGAAGGAAGGAAGGAAGTGGGTTGGGTTCGAGGCAGACTGAGCCAAGCAAGTGTGGTATTAGATGTACGAGTAGCGTACGAGTGGCAAACGTAGCGAGTAGATGGGCCCAAAAAGGGATGGGGAGGTTTACATTTGCGAAGGAGAGAGCAGCCATCCGAGTTACTCTCCCGACAGTCCGGGACGTCGAAACGAGATATCTCGGTATAGCCGTGGTACTCGTACCGAAGTAAAGGCGAACCGGAGTATCGCATCTACCAAGATCCTGGAACACGGTCGAGGCTACATCTTGAGCACTTTCCCATGTGGTTTTCTCGAAGGCGAATGTACCAACGACGCTCCGTCGTCTTCCAAAATACACAATGCACTCCTGAAGCGAAAACGCTCGAGTGGTTGAACCCATGGAAACGTGTCGCGCGTGTCTTGGTAACACTCGCAAACCACTGACGCTTCCACCTACGGCTTATTACGCGAGAAACCAACCCGGCGGCGTTCAATTCACCTTCTTCCTTTCCAAAGCTTTCGTCTTTGCTACAAGTCCTGTCACAATGTCTCGCGTTTCCTTACTTCTCTTCTCTTTTACCAGAAACGCTTCATTGCATTCCTATGCGTTCCACTCGTACATAATTTCCTCGACGTTGAGAACGCAAAGCTCTGCTTCAAGGGAAGAGACAAAGTTCTAGACAGCTCGATCGTTAGTAAGGCTTGCCGTAGGTGCTTCCGCATTTAATTATCGTCCGTCATCGTCGTAGTCATCGCCCGATGATTCGGAAAATTGGATACCTCCTTCAATCATCAACCAGTCGTATTTCTGTAGAAAACGATGTAAACCATTTTGACTTTAAAGTTTGGTATAAAACCTAGACAGCCGATAGAACGAACCCCATTGACCTTGCAAATGTGATTGAAGGTGATTGTACTTCTATCTACATCCATCGATATTTATTCAACCGAACTACCTACGTTGATGGAACCGTTAAATATTCATTTCGAAGCAAGAGGCATTGGTAAAGCATTATTCACACGATAGGATGAATAAAATTATGAAAGCACAGCGATATAATGCTGGGTGAAAATCCTAAAACAGTGTCAACGGTCGTTAAAAATATATTTGACATCGCCTCTCCACAATGAATTTATACCGTTTAATATTTCTCTTCTGTTATGAAAGCTCGGTCCCACAAGTACGAAAATGCGATCAGTTTGTTCTCTCGTTACGAGTGAGATATGCGAAACGAGAAACAATTTTAACACTCCATTTGGCCAAGCGAACCGTACGTATTTTTAATTAATGCATTTCATATATTCGTTATTATAAATTTGCACGGATGAATATGCGGAAGGTCATTTCGTTTCACATAAATTAATTTTATTCCGTACGAGTTTTTTCAACATGAAATAGCACTCCAACGATACATCCTCGAGAGTCTAGGATATTAAATGTAGAATCTTGATATTGACATGACGAAGTGATGGGGAGGGTAACTTTCGAGGCTTTGAATATGTTCATAATTTCTCTATTCCCAGTATCATATTATCCTTCGTATTATATGTAAATTAAAAAAATCATAAATTTCTGTATGTCATTATAAAAATAGCAAATTAAGTTTCTTCAATTTTGCCCTATTCTTTCATGCCTTAAACACTTCTCGTCGTATAACTCGATTGAACCTACCCCTTGGAAATTATACAATGAGGATTATAGCACCGTTATCGTCTTTGCTCTGCACTCGAACTCACTTGCACGTTTCTAATAACTGTACTCGAATTGAGAAATAGTATCCATCCAATATCTAGCATATATTGTTGCAAGAGCAGCGTGACCGCCTGCGGCGTAATGCCTCTTCCCCATTATTCGAGATTACATCTGGTTACCGTTGTGACAATACAATCCCTCGTGTTATTATGATACGCTTCTAACGTATAACCAAACATACACCTCGAGCAAATTGTAATCTCTCTCTCTCTCTCGCTCTCCCTTTCTCTCACTGTACATCTGCTATATTAGGGATTAAAAAATTCTCGATAAGTTGACGAATTTGTGCCTGGAAAACATTAGTAGCTTCAAAGATTATTTCTGTGATAATTAATGAAAGAACGGTACGGATATTCGTTATTTCATACATTGCGGAGGTCTTGCTGACGTTGAACGCAGCCAACATCGCCCGGTAGCTTCATGATGTTCTTATGGATTTGTGGTACGACCGACACCCTGGCTACGCCATGAGGGAATATTAACAAACTCATCAAGGCTTATCTCCTCTCTCCCGGACGACCGAAGAAGAAAGCCAATGGGCTCTTTAAGATCTCGGTCAGGATAAGGAGAGGTGGAGGTGCGGTTGATAAAACTGAAGGAGGTAGGAAGAACCGTCTTCCATTCTCTACCGCAAACGACAAAGACCGCCGAGCCTCTGCTTTTATCGCAACTATATATTCATAAAGTGAGCGATAAACCGAGATCGCGAGACTCTCTCCGTGCTTGTGTTAAAATCTATACAAATTCATAAAGTCTATAAATTTTCTAGCTTTCAGCTTTGTTAAAAACTTCCGACCACTCGGGTTACGGATTTTAACCATCGATCAATGTGCTTATCAAAGATAGGATCTCATCTTCGTTTATGAACATATGGTTTCTATAACTCGATAAAAATTCGGCGCGATAATTACAAGAAAATAATGAAGAAAAATCTCAATTATTTGAAATCGACACTATTTCGCAATGGGGTGAATGATTTTATTTAGATGCTTTGACCCATATAATCGATCGAGCAAATAGGACGGTAGATGAAACATCCAACTGGATCGGAGCGTCTACTAAATGAATTCACGCTGACTCGTAATATATCGTTAACGAAGTATTGCGGAGTAATAATATTTTTAATTGACGCATAATTCATCGATATCGCGTTAGAGTTTTATTTTCATCTTCGACGTTTGTTTCTCATCGGTCCAAAAATGATCACACGAGCTTTGGCCAAATGGTTATGCTTGAATAATCGATACAGTAAGCATTTATATTCTGCCGAAAACAACAGCTTCATGAATATATGAATGGCTATCAAAATTGCAATGAAACGAGATTGAATTAACGATGCAACGTAGGTACATGCGCGGTTCACCATCCCCGC
Source organism: Netelia inedita (assembly GCA_964017225.1). Taxonomy (NCBI): domain Eukaryota; kingdom Metazoa; phylum Arthropoda; class Insecta; order Hymenoptera; family Ichneumonidae; genus Netelia; species Netelia inedita. The sequence goes on from OZ024924.1 coordinate 28,021,559, forward strand.
ACAATGTTCGATATGCCATCGATGTTCTCTGTACCAACGCTGATGAATTCGAATGGTCTCGTTACTCGTATTACCGGATCTCAAAGTGGATAAGTGTGAAAAATTGTTTTGTTCCTGTCGTGAATATTGATCACATGGTCAGCAAAATAATTGATTTTCAAGGTGACTCGTCGATGCATTCCGTTGCATCAAATTATATTCACAAAAATTTTATATATGATAAAATCGAAATTTAAAAAAAAGCTCGTACGTAAAGTTTACCGTGTCGTGAGTTGACACTGGGTGGTAAAACAAAATTGTGGACTCGTGAGAAAATTCCACTAAAACTTTTAATACTCATGCTGTAACTGGCGATGAACTCAATGATAAAATACACGACACTTGCGTGCTAAAACAAGCATGTATTTTATAAGTTGTTTATCTCGAGAGAATTCTTCGGTCCCATATTGCTTGAATGACTTTTACCTGTTATCCAAACGTGATTGTTTTATGGAAATTAAACAATGGATATAGTCGCAAGCTTCTTAACAAAAGTATACCTGAAGCTTGAAACAACTGTACGAGGCGGTAAAAATGTACGTGGTGCGTGTATCGTTAAACATTACGAGCGGATAGTACCGAAGCCATTTGCTATTTAGTACGTGGATGTAAGTTGTAAACGTCGTAGCTTTATACTTGTATTACACGCCTTTTTAGACTCGTATGTACGTCGCGCAGAATAGAAACGTAATATACATCGTAGCTGCACGAAAGAACGGGAGGTTGGTGAATGCTGAATTCGAATTTATTTACTCATGTGTGTACTAGTCCCTCGTTCGTACAGCTCAAAGTGTAGGTTCGCGGTTAAAAGCTTCGTACAAGCAACGTGCTGTTGTGCTGTAACGATGTCGTTACAACGTACCATGAAAAAGCATACAGTTTACAGCAAGTGTGCAGCGCACTTGTTTTCTCATAATATCGTCTCCATGCAAAACTACCGAGGACATGCCAGAGTGTTTCATTCTTGAAACGACGATGAGACCTGCACCAAGAGTGAAGGATAACGAGAAGCATAAAAATACATTGAGCCAATGTAAATGCTAAAATTCATCTGTTCTCTCGCTCGGGTAATAACATCGTATCATTTGTTAGATAGCGTTTTTCTTATTTACTGACAGAAGCACTTTTATTACTAAAGAAACGTGAAAAATAAAAATTAAAAATTAAAGTTTTAATAAATAAGAATGTATTCTTTTATAGAAGCTTCGGAAAAATTGTACGTGATGCCGATTCCATCCCAGGGGTTGTAGGCTGTGGTAGAGATAATTTTCGCTCTTTTTCTATCGAGAGAAAATTGAGGGACAAATTTGTAGGTCGGTGGCGATAAGGTTGATCAGTGGAGCGGCAATTTCGTTGGCTCCGGTCACGATAAATCGAGCGAACACGAGAAACAAAAAGGCAGCAGACTGTCTAGAGTTCTGGTATATATATCTATTATATCTGGTGTATATATATATATATTATATAGCCTATATCTTGGGTCCTTTGCTAGAGGGGAGGAGAGCTAAAGAGACCGTGAGGGAAAGACAGAGGTGGAAAGGAAGGATCCACGCCCCGGCAATGGAGGCGTCGGTAAGGATTCGCGGTCCATTAATCCGGCGACGATCCCTTCCGCACTTCTGGACCCGATTTTCACCCCTTACCCAATCCCTCGTTCTACTAATCCACCCTTCTTCTTCAGCTACCTTCTTCCTTTTCCTCCTGCCTCTTTCTCACGACGCCAACGTTTATACGTTCCATCCCGTGGCTTTCGCTTCCATCCTCTTTGTGTACTTTCTTTCCTGGCAGCAACAATAGCATTTTTCTGATTGTCCATTTCTTATCCCTCTCCCACGATAAGTTGTTTCCGACAATACGTGTCCTTCCCTACGGTTATCACCGAACTGAAGCGTTCTACTACCGAGACGTCCTCAAAAAAAGAATCTAGCTTTCATTCACTTTCACTTAGCAGGGTACTTGCGACGAGTATTCGGTAAACGACGAAAATAATATTCGGAACAATTGACAAGATGCCAGAAATACTAAAATTCCAATTTCTTGGTATGAATGCCAATTCCTTCGTTTCAAGAGGAACAAAAACAAATTCTGGAGGTCACGTCGCGTCATGATCTGATAAAGATTCTGTGAAAAAGCTGTTGTAACGACAATTGGCACGAAGAAAAAACACGCCAAAATTGACGCTAATTTTTTTTAGCCCATCGACTCGGGGTATAAATTTTGCAAACCTCGCTTCTTCACCATCGAATCTTGTGCCTCTTCATTGCTCGCTGTTCATTTATTTTACAAAATTTTCCACCCACCAAATGCTAAACCATACGACGGTATTCGACTGGGGTCTGGCAATGAAAACAATAGTAAGGAAGAATAAAAAACAGAAGAAGGGAAGAACGAATGGAAAGCGGAAAGTTGCGAAGGGTTGGCAAAAGACCAGGGGGTGCGACGAGAAACGGAGTCTTGCTGGCTTTGTTGGGGCTGATGGTTTTTCCGTTTCGACTCAACGACTCGCGTTTGTTCCACAGCACTTTTTTACGTAGCTTTTTTTATTACGTTCGTAGTTGACAACGAAATACTATGGGAATCCTCAAGCTACTTTTATCATGCCCTTTGCTTTTCCATTTGCTTCAAGACCTCTCCCTCTTTTTTGCTATCTTCCACAAGCCCGTACTTATTTCTCCATGAATTTGTTAAAACGACCATCTGAAAATCGAATTTCGGTCGTGCTTTCGTTCGATACGCCCGTGACTTTAAAGCCTTGAGGAAATTACCAAAGTTTTCAAAAATCGATATTACGACAAAAAGGCCTTGGTTGTCTTCAAAATAAAATTTGCTGACCAGTTGTCAATCCGAATAACGCCTATTACAGTTTAGCTCATCCACCTTCCATGAACGAGAGTCGAGTGTCTGAGATATTTGATTATCGTCAATTTTTCAGTTTGCTCAGCACGTAAATTTCTATACAGCGAAGCGGGTAAACTACTCGCGCTGCCAATACATGCTCGTCTTCTAGTCTATCGTGTGCAAAGATCCCGAAGGTTCATGTTCTCGTAAGTAGCTTTGTAAGATATCTATATAGGTACTTTTGTACAAGCTCAGTTGCGAGCTAAGACTCTCGAGGGCCATTACCAAACGCTGCAGGGCGCAACACCCCTCCCGATTTCCACTTACTACGGTGAATGCGAATATAGATCCGAGGGTCTTTGTGAATCGCCCTTTGTATTCTTCATCTTCGCATCCCCTCTTCATCTTGCCCTCTGTCTTTTCGAAACGACCACGGACGCGACCACTACAATTCCAACCCCCGGTTCTTCATTCTCATCTCATTGTTATCATGCCGTGAGTTTCTTCCCTCTTCGCATCTCAACCATCGTCCATTATTTCATAATTTTCTTTTTTTCGACTCGCAGCTCTTTCAAGTTTTAATTTTAATTTCTCCTTACGACCGGCACACGGCTTTGATTACGACTTTTCTAACCAGCAATCAGTGATCTTCCGGCTCTCTTTGCCCCGAAGACTTTATAAGAATCCTCGTGTCACGTGCGTTCATGAGAAATTTATCATCTTTGTTTCTCCATAGAAAAAATATTCCGGGTTGTATGTTCACAATATCCGACAAGTCGTCAGAAAGTTTCTTTCTCTACCAAATAATTAAATCCTTATTCCATCGAGCCCCCCTGTAACAATGATAATAAATTAGATCTTTTGTAATTAGTTTTTAAGGTGCCAGTTGAGGTCAAAAGTTTTCAAGAAAATTGAGGCGTTCTCTCCAATTTTCAGTTTAACGAAATGTTTTACGACCGCGAGGCTAGTAACAGTATGCATTCGCTATGGTCGAGCGAGAAAGAAGGGAATGGAAGGGTAGACTAACCCTTACGAGCGCGAGGGGTCTTAATTCCTCGTGAATATACATATTATATATAAACCAGTTAGTTGAAACACGACGACCACATCGGTGTGAAAAGGTGGCAGGCAACGAGTACGACTTCTCGGATCTTGCATCTAAATTTTATCTACGTAAAATGGAATAATTAATCAAATAACGTTAACGTGGAGTCGGGCGTGCAAAGTGTACGCTCCTTGAAATTTATCTTCAGCAAGAACTACCATTCGTTCGTAATATGTTCTTCCGTCCGATCAAATTTTCATATTTAATGATCCATTAATCATGCGACGGGTTGTCTATGTCGCTTCTTGATTCGAGTCGCGCACATGCAGATTATGTCCCTTGTCAACACATAGCTCCGACAACTGGTGAAACAACTTTATTGCACTCTTACGACCGATACATATCGATCCTTTTTCCATTATTTCGGGATCTCCGATGTGCTCATCGTTTTCCCACTGCCTCGTTCTTCAATTTTATCGAATTTTCTCTCAACGTCCGAGCTCACGCGGAGTTCTTTTTTACATCTCGCCCCGGTTGATCGCGAAGCACAAATTTATCGATACATCTCTTCGTACCTTTCTGCTCACTGCCTCGGTACGTTTATTATCCATTCATCGACAGTCTTTTTCCATTCATCGTGTCGGACACACGTATCACGCGTCGAGACGAAGAATTCAAGAGCTTAAGAGAGATCTAGGAAAGTATTTACCTCCATTTTTCAACGTTTCGTAGCTTCGACGTCGTATCTAAACGTATCGATAACGGTCAAAGAAAACAAATTTCCGGACCGAGAATCGTCCGATCGATAGGTTTGTCCACGGGACGATAAAATCGATCATTCCGTAGGACGTTTCACGGCGTGCAGGGGGTTTGCTCTTGGTATGTTTTACTATATATTGTACGTTGGATCGCTCGAATCCGCGCGTACGATTGTAATTTCACGGTGTTTTCGTTTCGACGAAATTGCTCTCGAAATGGCTGGAAAGAGCAACAGTGGCATTGCACAGAGCAATGCCAGTCGGTTGTTCAGGATGCAGCACGCTTTCGACATTGCCTACCGCGTCCCCGTCTCTTTTCGGCGATCCACCAAGTGCCGCGACATACGTTGGACGCGTGGATATCCCGGCGTCGTTATTGGACCAAATTCTCTCTTCCGACCTCGGTCCATCTCTCTTCGTGTCGATTCTGGTTTTGTTACCGGAGGGATTGGCGTGTATCGCGCGTAGAGAATCACCTCGTAGCGTCAGAAATTCACTAGTGACCTCGCTGACTTTGCTGCTTCCACCTCTCGTATAAACCGTGTGAAATTCCACGTTTTCGCGAGTTCGATACTTTATCGTCATCTCCCATTCCCTCCCTTTTCTAACCGAACGAGCACCTTCGTTTCTCGAACTTCGCCGATCGTATCGACGATTCGTTGCTTCGTGGTTCGATGATTTTCTTTCATTCGTATAAAATGAAGCTCCTTTTTGATTTTATCGTCGCATTTTTTTTGTTTCAATGAGGAGGAAGAGCGATTGCATCGATGCCAAAGCGAATGCTTGTAATATCGAACTAGGGCTTGAGGTACAACGAAGATATTAAGCTCGTTATTTCTTCAGCTTTTTTTCATGTTAGGATTTGTTATGAGAAATAGAATGAAAGAATATAATACGTTTGTTCGGTGCTGAAGCGATATTTCTTGTCAAACGCAGCTATTGTCTTATTCTCGTCTCGAATATATGTCGATTTCATCCAATATCTCATCGGACGTAATGCCACTCGAAATATTACGTCGATAAATATAGTCGAAATAATAGAGGGTCGGAGGAATGCCCGGATACGATGTGAAAAAGAATCTAGAAGACGGTGAAACATTTGTCAACGTGGACTCGATGATACATATCGCAAGATATTGAGCTTGCCGAGGAAAAATTATACTCACTCATTGTCCGAGAGAAGTTATAGTGGGTATGTGCAGTCGATTGAGGCTGAGCAGACGTAAACCAAACTATCGACGACCAATTCGTACGTCCCATAATAATCAGAAATTAATTCAAATGGTTATTTGTAATTGTTTTCATCAACGTTCGATAAGTATTAGAAAGTTGTGAAATTTAATTTTTTAAATATATTAGGGAAATATTTGCAGAATAAAATTTAAAAAAACTTTAAGATTCTGTCGTGATAAGAAAAATACATAAATATTTAAATCGAAGGAAGAATCGATGAAATTTCTGGCCACAATGCTTCGAGAATCTCTCGTGGGAATTTTCACATATGTCGTATACGCACACGTGGGAAAAGCGAATAACGTAGAGCGAAGAAGGCAAATCCGAAAGAAGTACGTAAATTTCATATCGATAATACAGCAAAAGTCCATTTATTTATTATAGTTGTATAGCATTTCATCGTATCTTGGAGATTGTTTATAGCTAAACTTGCAAATGCACGATTCACGATTGTCATTTCATCGTTCGATTTAGCACCATTATCACTGCATATTTACGTAAATAATCTGTACAGCCGGAGAGGTCTACTGGGAAACTTTCTTCGTTTAAAATATTCACATCTCGATTTTACGAGAAGAAGCGCTTCGTAAAATATTGTTTCAGAACAAAGATTTTTTCGAAGTTCAACGACAAAAATAGTAACTCGATCGATGAATCGAGAATGAAGTGTATGGAGCAAAAGATCGGGTTCCTTTCACACCCAAATCCCGGATTTGTTCTCTTTCTCTCGTAAAAGATAAAATTTTAAATTTATCGCGAGGCATCATGGAGAATAACGATAAAACCGTATACATAGCTCACAGAATTCGATTATATTCGAAATACTTTCGAAACGAGTTTCGTGCGGATATTTATGAAAATTGTTTACAGCCAAATATTGAAAAATATGTAACAATGCGAGAGAGGAAAATTTCCGATTGGGAATATTATTGCAGAAACATTGTACATTGGGAAAATAAAATCCAGCGAAAGTCTAGACTCTATCAGCATTAAATATAAATGCAAAACCATGTGTCTTTTGCAGGTTATAGCTCTAGATCGTAATCAACCTTTGATTTTTTTGACTCGATCAATTTCTCAATTACAGCAAGAAAGTGAGTTTGCCTCTGTCGTGTACTCGAGCGAAATTACAGTACAAAAAGTGACTTTTGCGAAGAGGTTTTAGGTAAGGACAGCTCTCTAGCAGGGTACGAATCGATAGACACTGGATGTATCGAACATTCAACCCTCGTCTCGCATATGGAAAGGGGATGAGGGTTGCAGGTTGTTGAACTTGGTACGAAAGAACCCTCCTGTCGTTCGACAGAGAGAAAGACAGAGACGAATGCATAGACGAACTGCGAACATACGGTCTCGTCAGTCGATGAAACATAAACGCTTCGTCGGACCAACTTTACCAGCCTATAGTCGCCGTTCTGTCTGACAAAACATACACGGATCTACCGTTCATTCTGGTGCGCGCGAAACATCAACGTACAGACGGCTTTTCACGTTTATTTTTACTCCCGGCACATTGTTGTTGCGGACTTTCGTTCAATATTCCATTCACTTTTGTGAATTTCCGAGTTTTATTTCCCCTCGGTTTTTGTCCCTGTTCATCCACCACCGATGGTGGGCTTGGATTATAAATTTCGAGCTTCAATGAAAAGTATACCGCTCTCGTCGTCGTTCGTCCGATATTTCGGTGATAAATATTTGTACGGTTTTACCATCCGGTTTTCGAAGTTTTCTGACCGATGGACAACGACTCGATTTTCTTGTTAAATTTATTCGTTATGTATATGTATTTTTGTATTGTTATATGTTTTACCATATTGCGTTATTGATAGAATATATGCAAAACAACGAATCGAATCACGAATGATATATTGACGCAAAATATTCTTGATATTGATTTTATTTTTTCTGCTTGTCTGTTTTCTCAGATATCGATGATATAAAAAAAATATACAAACGATTGATTGGTTATAAATCAATATTAAATTCAATCGCACGACTTCTACGTACTTTTAAATTTTGTACCATCTTCCACTCGCGCTGCGTGACGACGTATATGACCACGATCATAAACCATCGAGAAGCAGACGTTCCGGCGTCAGAAAAGTGTATACCTGACTCACGGTCGTTGCGATGGTTATTTTCATCGCACAAACGGGGAATAGAAACAGAGCAAACTTTTCGCGTTTCACCCAACCGCTTTACTTCGTTCCATAGGCACGCTATGCGGTATAAAACTACCGGGGAAGTACCAACGATTGCAAATAAAACACTCGAATAGACGCAGCAAATATTTATCAATTCTATTGTTAGAGTCTTATAAATATTGACGAGCGAGCAGAAGTGACGGCACGAAAATAATCTTTAAAGTAAATATTTGGAAAACGTAAAACGTTCACGAACAATTTATGAAACTTTGGATAAAAAGATCGAACTTCGAAATTAAGTTGCGATAATTTCGTGAAATTTTGGCCGAGTTTCGATAAATTTTAAATGCGATCGAACAGCGAAGAGGTTCGTGGTAAGACCGGTGTCGGAAGGCGAAATAACGAGATTCCGCTCTTACACAGTAGCGGGAAGTTTCGAGTTTCAAACCGAGTTTCACAACTTATCGATACATCGTAACATGGCGGGTGTTCACTATCAACAGCAATAGATCACTCGTGTGCAATGAATAACTCCCCGACTGTGATACCTCCCTCTCTCTTCTCTACAATGGAAAACTTGCTACGTGTGTCGGACTATCTGTGTAAAAGTTTCAAAGACGTCTGGCGAAGACGTCTTTGGTTACCTCTCTCTGGTTCCTTCCTTCCTTCCTTTCTTACTCACCCCGTGTAAAGCCTCGAATCCTCGAGCTATTCCTTCACAAGAATACAACAGTCCGAGCAGCCAAAAGATTCCCTTTTTTCCAACTTCTTTTCTCAAACTTCGCCACAATAAACCTTTCAATATTATCTTCGCTCCTTTTCTGCTTCGTAGACGCGGCCCTCGGTACTTCACTTTCTAGATGAAATTTCGATGAGCAATCGAAAACTGTTGAAAAATTATCTTACCGTATTCTCACTCGATCGTCGTGTTTGTTGTTGAAATTTTCAGGGTGTTTCTGATATCGAGGACCGATAGATGAACGATTCATGTCCCATTATGTCATAAAAATTCACGACCAGTTTAATAGTAGAAAAAAAGTAATTGGAATCTAGAAAAAGCTTGCGATACGCGTATACGTATACTGTCCTTCGAGAAAATGCGTTGAAACAAAAAGCATTTTTCACAGTCTGCTATTCCCTCGGGATGGAATCGAGGAACGGACAAGTAAAAACGGGCTTTGTCATTGTAGAATTGCGAGAGAAAAGCTGACGCACGGATGTCTTTCCGAGGATGCATTTTACATGGGCGTAATAGCATTTATATTACATAAAACAGAATGCATTATTCAAAGCTTTTTGTGGCTCTCGTCCTGCTGTTGCGACGACAACCGCGACCATTTACCATGAAACTTATCTTCGCACATGCGTATCTTCTATACATGTGATATACACTGACGTACATTTTAATATTTTAACTATGCGATAGCTCTGGCAATAGCTTCCTTTAATATGCAATAGCAGTATTCCGAAACAGGCGGAGTAACGTAGAATTGAACGAATGTATTGTGTACGAGATATTGAAAAATTGCCCTCTGGCGAAATCAGCATTTTTTCTATATTGCACCAGAAGAATTTCATTACTCAGCACCATAAAATTGCAGAATTTATACGAAATACGATATTCAATCATTTTATATTTACAGAATCTTCACTCGTTTTTATAAATAAAAAAAAGTAGAAGCCCCTAGAAGGTAGGTATATCGTGTTTTATAAATGAACGGGTGCGACGTTCCTGACGTTGAATAAATTACACTCGAAGGTACTAATTCTTCAAATACCGCTAAAAAATTAAATCATTAAGCAAACAATCTGGAACGTACATCCCTTGACTCCCTGGGTAACGACTGTTTGCCCCTTAGTTGCTCTAAAGTTACAACCCCTTGTCAAATAATTCACGTCAGTAGCCTTCCGGAATTAAAAATACAAGTGAAACAGTGACTAATTTTGAATACATTTACTCGTTGATACGAAAAATGCTACATAAATTTATATCGGAGAATAATAATAGCCTATAGCGTCGAAGTTGGATACAGTGAATTTCGTACCGTGGTTGAGTTACAGCAGATTGTACGGAATATAGAGTACCTACGCGTTAGATGCGCTTCATAGTCGAGTATGATCAAGCGTCTCGGGTACCTACGTCGCGTCGTCAGCGAGCTAGTACCGGAGATGCTTTCCTATCGACGGGTCGTTATTTTTCATCGAAGCATCCTCGACGAAAAGCAATTTTACGATCCGAGAAGGTCGGGAAATGCGTTACTCAGTTTCGAGCGTCTCTCGTTTTATACGTAGGGGTGGGCTTATACATTCCTCACCCTATCAAAGTTTCGCCATTGTCGACCACACTTACATCATTCCTTCCTGCCATAAATATTTACCGCCTAACCGATGTTATACTCCTTTTATAGCCCCTTAACAGCGACACACATATTCCTCGGGTCACCTCGAACGATAAATAATATTAAAGACACACGACGTTTCACATCGCCAAGTTTCAATCGATTTTATTTCCAATCCTCGACTCGATTTCACATTTCTATTAATCTTATTCTCCTACTGGGTACACTCTCTGAATAATTCCCGGCAATCGATATCGACTTCTCGCCATTCTTAAGTTACAACTGCGAAATATCGCTGTTAGATAACGTTCGATGCTTGCCAGAATCATCGTCGATAAAGCTCTGGTCAGCCAAGGTTGAAACTAGAGGCAACTGGGCAAGAGACGTTGGACAGTGAAACGTCAACGGCTAGGAGAGCTTTCCGAACATTTTGCGGGTGCGTGAAATTTGCAGTGTGCCTTCCGGTTGAGCAGCCCTCCTGACTCGCTGGCTGTATTGCAGAATGCAGTTCGCCACACCAAGCTAGATCTCATTATGATAGAATGGGCCGGTGTGAGGCTTGGCAGTTCTGAATAATGCGCGGTTCTCCAGGGATACCCGGCCAATTATTGGCTACCTCAGCAACACCAAACGGTGGGAGGATGGTAGCATCGGTACACACCGGTCGTGCCACCCAAATGTGCACCTTCCATCCCCTATTCCCATTAGCATCTCTCTCATCCTACCTCTTCCTCCCTCTAGTCCCCTATCTTTCTCTTTCCCTCTCTGGTTTGGCATAATCTTGCTCAATATTCCAACCTACCGCGTATCGGACCGTTTCGGTTTGTATATTTAACGCAATACGACCTATCAGGTAGAACTGTCCACGTCCCTGCTAATCGCATTATTTCTTATTCCTCTAAATACATCGTTAGCAGGATAAAAAAACATTGGCGATTTTTCGGTATCGTTGATCAAATCTGCACGCGGGATGATCAGCTTTACATTTGCAAGGTGTAGATTAAGGGAGGCTCTATTAGGCCGCGCAGGATCAACTTGCGGTTTTGTACGCGTAGGGTAATCGTTATATGTTGCTGGGAAGCTCGAGCTACCTCTTGTGTTTCTAGCCCCAATCATGCAATGACGATGCTACGACCACGAATTTATCAGCCTTCGATCGGCATTGCTTCTCACCCCTAGCCAACGAAGCACCGGATGTCCGAGCTTGACTCCTGATGGACGGTAATGGAAGATCCTACAACCATCACCCCTCGATGAACGAACCCTGCAACGTTTTCCACATCTCTTGCCTCTGGTGAATTTTATGCTTTCCCCAACACCCTCTCCGATCACTCTCTGTGAATTATCGACACTTTCGATGATCTATAAGGTTTTTGCTTAGGAACGGATTTTACCCTGAGTTGTTGATGGCGATTTGGTTCGAATTTTGATGTCTCTCCCTGTTTTATTTACGGTATTATGGTTTACTGTCCTAATTTTTGTCGGGGAACCTGAAATCATTGAGTACAATAATTATTATTTGTTTTCCAATAAAGAGAAAATTAAGCTATTGCCAAAATTTTAAAGGATGAAGTATCGTTCCACCCTTAAGGTTCTCATATGTCGCACAGGCAAAAGTATACCGTAAAGTCCAGTATGGTGTGTCTTAAATTCTTTTGGAGTGCCATGACGTTATGGAAAAGACGTTGATCGATCATGGAGCATCGAGCCTTGCTTCCAGCAATGGAGGTATATAGTGTCTATAACGGCATTCCCGCATCACATTTTCATCTCACGCAGCCACCATAGCACACCTCGGTTTTACGTGACACGAACGAGGGAACATGAGTGATAGATGGAAGATCGAATCTCGCCTTCGTGGCATCGCCTCTTTCTTCATTCTCGCTCGCTCTCGCTTCTTCTGCCCTCATACACTACTTTATTCTTTTTTCTACTTTTCTTCCTGCCCTTCTTCGTTTTTTGTTCCTGATAGAAGAAGTTTCCTTCTTTTACACTCCGTACGTCAATGGACCCGCTCCTTTTATTTCCGGGAAATTCAAAACTGCAGTCTCTTAAGGGATGAAACCACCCTGACCGCCTGAAGAAAGGCTCTCTTTTAAAAAATTTAATAAGTTCGAGCTTACGATCACCATGTTTTCATTTGTGAGCCTTCAGACCGCCTTATATACTTCAAAGGCTAACAATTACATTATTCATTCGAGCTTCGCAGCTGCAAGATGGGTGTTGTACAGAGAGGAATGCATTAATAATCTTGCCACTAGAGACTTCCCCCAGCGATAACGTCTACGAACCACATCAACATTGTAGCTATCGGCACATGAGAAGTCTAAAATCAAAGGCAAGGTATGTAACGCGGTAATACCCGACGGAATGTATGAAAGGTCGAAGATGCGGTGACGTAGTGAAGCAAAATAAATAAATTCAGCTCCACTCTGAGAAACGTCAATCCACTTTCTTGCAAGCTCCTCAATTGCTTTTCTCTATTTTACACCGGTTCTAATGATCTTTTACGCTATTCCGAGTATACAAGACAAAATTGCATTTCATGATGATAAATAAAAAAAGAAGATTTAATGCAACGCGCACAACGTGTCAACGGTGGCTACCGTATTTCTTTATCAAATATATTTTGTACATAGCGATATAATCATGTTACGAAATCGAGACAAAGTATGAATTCATTAATCCGATTTGTGGTGTTTGATGCAACGTAATATCTACCTCCCCTAGCACAAATAAGTTTCACTATGTCATCTGTGCTCGTTAATATAGGCGAGATTCTCCATAGCATCTTCTCCATCGTTTACATAAACGCGGATGCATCTTATACTGGCACTCTCGGCTCAGCATTTTCCTTCGTCCGTGTACTCACAACTTTGTTAATTTATTCAAGCGAACTTGCTACGTATTTATTAGCAACTTCGAAGCTGAAGTGAAGCGTCCCGACGGAATATTGCTCTCGTTTACCTGTTGGTTGTTTATAAATATATGTGTTTATATACATACATACATATATATATACTTATATACATATACGGCTATACACGTAACCGAACTGCTGTACGAATATGGCGAACGAAAACCTTCAATCGCGTCCCAACCTTGCTTTTACGCGAGAAGCATCACGAAACTTCCCTCTTTAACGAGAAGCATTTTTAACCCCGCGTCGACCCCGCCGCACTGGTGAATTTTCGCATGCAGTAGTGTTTATCTAAACTACTAAATATGTTTGAGTGCTCTTTCGTGTGTTGGAACTAAAAATCATAAGTTATCTTTACGGCAACGTATCGGTAGAGTCGAAGTTTTCATAACACAATTGGTCGAACGATCACGAATAAACAATAATTAGAAATAACTTTCTTCCGTACGATAGACGTTATTGCTCGATAATCAAATAAAAATCTTATCAAACTTGCAACATTTTTAGGAAATTTCGCAAGAATTATTCTCAACATACGTTTCTTGCTTTTTTTCTCTTTTCGCCCCTTACGCTGCGGCATGAGTCTAAATAATCTCGTGGATTACGTCTTGATGTTCAATATTTCGTAGGATTTGCGTCTAGCCTGGATGTAGCCCGATGCACAGCAGTTACCTGCCTGGATTTTCTTTTCTCTCTATACTAATATACGCTCGTGTATACAACATTTATGAAAGAGAGCCGGAGATTCTCTACCAAGGGGTTCGCTGAAAAAATATTCCCCTGTTCATTATGCTGCCGAGTCTCGACCGATGCTGGCAACGAGATTGCAGTTAAATCCCAACGATTTCAACTCCGAGACCCCCCATACACGCATTTCTTAATTTTGTAACACTCGGTACTAAGCTTCTTTTTCCAACTTGCTTTAGAATTATTATTGTACAACCTGTTGGCAACCATATTACTATGTATTAAAGAGAATGTAAAGCTCCCTCTATGAGGAACCCAAAATTGACGAAGCCCCTAATGGTCGTTCTCTCATCGCCTCGAATTTATATAAAAATGTTCATGTTGAAACGCAGAAAATCTACGTCACCCGTAGAAATGACTTTGGAAGTTAATAGAATATTGAAGTAAAAAATTAACAATTAATTTACAGAGAAGCACTTTTAATTGATTACTAGTGATGAGAGAATTAAATGGTTTGTGTAGCTCCGAGTTCCAATTTTCATCGGGACAAATACGACAGTGTGATATATAAACAAATATCAACTTTGTAAAACTTTGTTAACATCTCTAAATATTAAGTATGTTTTTACAATGTTGATCTCCATTGGTCGTTTACACTTTGCTATTCGTCCAGTTGAAAATTGGCAGCTAGATACGATCGCAACAAAGCAAACGAGCTTACACAAAGCTTTTATTTCACCCATCCATAGAATCAATCAGAAATTCATTATGCTGATCCTAATGCACGATATACGGTATATCAGGTGTAGTATTGGATTTAATCCAAAGAGCCCTCTAACTCGGAACAGAGACTTGGTAATTTGCGAATCGCGTGGAGTAGAATAGCAACGTATATGGAAGCCGTATATGACGTAGATGACGCATATAGTTTGGTGGAAATGACCGGACTCCGTACTCGACAATGGAAGTCGTTAAAATCCTCCGTCTCTGGCCAATCCGGTCGTGTACAATCCCGGTGGCTATCCCTTCATCCTCACGTTCCTTTGACGCGGTGGATTTTTTTCTGTCGCAGAAAGAAAAAAAATGATAGAATCTACCAATGCATCTCTCGGTTATCCACGCTATTTGTTAAAATATCACTTTACCTTTGATATTTTTCGTAAATTTGTTTTTGTAATTTCCCGTCCGTGCACTTTGTCAATGAAGCAACGTTTTACTGAAATATTTCAACATAAAACCAGTGTGATGTCCTTTGATCTATTAATGTTCATTCGGGACTGAATGTGAACATATATCTACGTTGTTTTGTGCTTCAACGCACCGATTTTCGCATGACACACGGCGGTGATTCATGATTTTATGAATATCACTGATAGGATATTAATTGGAACGTTGACAAAAACCATTAGCAATTTCCTCCGGAGTTAAACAAAATTGCATTGGAAAATTTCAATGCAAATGTGCGAATGAATCATTCACCCGACAACAGTCTCACTATTCATCATTATCGTGTAAACATTCCAACGATATGATTCGACTCCTGCATGTCCACTGTATTATAACACACGCTTCGTTGACTGAAAACTCTTTTATCAATATTTCATCACCATTTGCCTATGAAGTGAATAAAGCTGTAGGAGTAAAGATATGGAAAATAATTTTGTTTTTAATAACAGTTATGACGAAACGCTCGTCATAAAATGTTATGGACTAATGAGTGAGTTTTTATCCCGATAAACACTTGGAACAAAAAATTGTCTGTTTTGAAGAATGCGTTTCATAACAATTGGGGCATGATTAGGGGTGTCCAGGGGAGGGGCCACTATTACAATATCGTTAAGTTTCACAAAACCACACTCAGACATTGAATGCACGCTATTCTTCAACCATCCGTGAGTCCGATAAAACTCGAGCCAAAAACCGAAGAGTTGACGAACGAAATGGAACATACATACATAACAGTAGGTACGTGAAATGTATTATTGGAATATCCTCGCCAGCATGGCAAACCGCAATGCAGCTGCCCACATTTCACTCCCCCATCTCATTCGTTTCGTATGATCCCAACCAAGTATATATGAGTGTTCATAATGAACATTTATAAAGTAGAATTCGTATAATCCAATACTTGATTTTATTACCTAATCATACATTCGTGTGAACCGTATTTTGTCTCTACGTATGCTAAATTATCCGAGTGTTATTGGTTCGTCATGAAGTTACCCAGGAAATCTCATTTTCATATTCGCGAACGAACCTACTTTCTCACTGACAATGAGTTTCATCTTACGAAAGGCAAACTCTCTTCAGTCCTTAGATTGATACCCAAAGAATCTTTTCCCTGAAGAGCAAAGGTCATGAGAATTTCCTAGAAGGAGACGGAGTACCTGCCCAGTGCCTGAGAGGAACTAAATTCATCGATAAGAATGGGACAAATGTTCAGCATATTTTTCTCCAAAAGTTAGAGAAGAGATGAGAAATTTTCGACGCCTCGAAAGATACTGAACTGGAACTCGCTAGACGTTGTACGTTGACAGAGTGTCTTCGACGCGTCTTTCGCCTCAGCAAGACTGAACTGTAGCCATCAAGGTGTGTCACGCATTTTTCACATGTACAACTTTAATTTTGAAATTTCTAACCTGCAAATGCGATATTCTTACACCCAGCATAATTTCAAAATCATTCAAACATTTGTTCCGTTTGAACAGGATACAATATTATTCACATGCAATTGGATTTATTTCTATACATCGATCAACCATAAACTTTATAGCGTTCGATTACAATATATTCTATTAGAAATACCTCCGTGATAAAAATTTCATTTCACGTAAGAGCGAAATTTGTTTAAATGAAATTAATTAAATTTTTTCGCCGCAGTCTCAATAAATACAAAAGCCCTCGGGCTGTCCGAAAGCTTTCATTATTTAAAAAAACATACCCTACAGCGATTTGTCGAAATAAATGCTTCAACACGTACATACCCTCTGCTGTATTCAAACAGGCGCTAAAAGGCTTTGAACGGGGCTCTACCCATAAGGTTCTGCCCAGCTTTACGTCCCAATCACCGAATGTAATTTTCTTCCTCCATTCCAAGAGGCTTTCTCGAACTAGATTTCGCAGAATCTCGCGTGTACACTCGTGTCGCTCGAGGGCTTACCAATATTTTATAAATTACAGCCTCTCGTGAGTGTAAATAGAAAAGTGGAATGAAAAATCGCTGCAGAAAATTTAACATAAAAATATGGTTATTCCGATTTTTGTTTAAAGGATATGAATTCATTATCCGACAGTACGTAATTAGCTAGGCTGCAACTCATACATTGGTTTAAAAATAGTGGGTGCACTTTGGAACGAAATAAAATTGAATAATATTTCGTTTTCCTGAATTTGCGAGGCTTTAAATATCAGTCAGTATTTTTACAAATCAAACATCTGGTGGAAATATCTATTTATAAATTAGGTATTTAATCATTACATTTTAAATAACCGATAGCTACTGCTCGAAGTATTCAGCTACCCTTACTACCCTTCTCAATCCCATACCGAATTATAACAGCGAACCATTATCGCCACGTTCTAAAAGCAGTTGTTAATTATTCTCAAATTTTAATTACCTTCCCTGTTTTAAATTCAATCACTCGAATCCAACCTCAAGTCGATGCATTATTGATGCCGTCCCAGGAATAGTGCTGCTGTGAATACGCAGAATAGAGTAGATCTTCGATCGTTCGAAGCTTCTCCAGAGTAGAGCGAGGACGGTGCGGTGAATAAATAATGTACCGGATAGCACAAAATGTAATTACCGAATATAAATATATTCATGGGTTATAATCGAGTAAGGTACATCTATTTTTTCTTTTGTGAGCGTTAAGCCGGTTGAAAGAGTATTTTTGAACGGTTGATGAAAATTAAATCGGAGGCTGATGGTCGGAATATCGGAAATCTGTTCGGTCCGTTATTTGCGCAGTATTAATTGTTACAAAAGTTCAATCTAATCAATAAAAAACTCCATGCCCTTTCGAAAGTATCAACGAAAAGTCGGACTAAATTCACCCTCGCGAGTAGTCGCGTGGAAGAAAAGTCCATTATGCGTCAGACATCATGTTTGTGCCACGTTCCAAACTCGTATAGACAGCCACACTGTGGTTTCGTGAAGGTGATAGTTAACTTGGACGAAAGCTTTCGTAAGTCCGCCTATATCAGTAGCAGTAGAGCACGTTCGAGCTTCTAATGTTGGTTCTCCTTTATTGCCCATTAGCCCCGTTTCTGGTATCCAGCGTTAGTTCACTCCATCGGGGATCACCGACATTCACCACTGCTTCTTCTATAGCTCAACCAACCGAACCAACTTATCACATGGCACTCGAGCACTCGCGTAACCTCGGAGTGTTATGGAAGTTTAAAAAGCTATCCAGAATTGATGAGTCACGGCTGATCATACAAGATTTTGATTTTTCAACTACATAACATAACTGCTCAATGACTCTCGTAACGATAAATTGATTGAAGTAGTACGATTGAAATTTTGGCAAATATCGACGTGCTGATGTAGTTCCTTCAGAAGTCAAAAGCGAGAGGAATCTAGAACTTCGAAGGTTCAGCATAACTTAGGATAAGGTATTGATTTTTATTGAGAAACCAAGCTGTTTTTTATCGAACCGAGTACCGGTGATGCATCGGGAGTTTTACCCTTACGTTACTTCTCTCGCTCGCATCTTCGTTTCTCACGGCGAATAGACAGATATATAATGGCATGGGTATTGCACGAGACGGTCTGACACGGCTCAACGGCAACCCCGGAGCTCGGAGCCACCCACCACGAGAACCTATGAATTTCAAGGTGCCGCTCGTGCATGACCAGAATTCAGAACACACACACCGCTTCTCGCCTGCTCTCTGTCTCTAGCACCAGCCGCAGCTACACCACCGAAGACACCCTGGCAGATACCAGCCAAATACCCGTTTCGCGATCTCATCTCGGATTGCTCCATCGAAGCCACCCTTCCTCATTCTATTCTCCGCTATCTCAGCACGTTCGACGCTCTCTTCCCCAAATCACGATGTCTACCTCAACTTCAAAGTCTTTTTGCCTTTCATATTCCTTCCCCTTTGCTCAAATTCTATTTCATTGAAACGATTTCGGAATTGTTCATGCCTTTCGTGCAATCACTTACATCGATAATCCTACCTTCGAGGCCGCGTAACTTCCGATACGATTTTATCAAATACATTTTCATTATAGTTCAATTGGAAAGAATCGCCATTTCTGGAATGTTCATGGCACACGTTCTTTCAATGGACCGATAGAACCCATCGATACGTGTAGCCATGGAACAATGAAGGGGTAAGAGCAGGGGTGGCTTGCAGTTGGTAGGCAGGAGATAACAACATCGTGGAGGTGAATGGAAGCTTGGGCAAAGCGTTGGTTGAATCGGTGAAGACACTGGCAATGTCGTCGGTGATGTCGGTAATTCTTCGAGACAAATTTTCTTTTCTTTGTCCCGAAGACCAACGGTGACGTTGCCACGATGAAGTTTGCGCAATAGTAAACCTCGATTCGGTGACTTTGAATCACCGGACTGTTTCTGTTTCGTTCCGATCGTAGCATCGTCGGTCGGAGTTTTCTGGCCTCTTTTCTCGTGCTCCTTTTGATCCTTCAAATCCTGAGTCGCCTCCTTTCGCTTTCCAGGTATCTCCGTACGTTTCTGATCACTCGCAATGACAGTTCTGGCTCTATCAATTTTCTCTCCAGCTACAACATTAATGTATCAGTTTTTTGCTCTTCCTTTTTTCATTCGCAGAATAAAAGGCGCCGTCGATCTTACCCTTGCTAGCCTCTCCTACTTTCTTGCCACCCCCACTCGCTGTCTTCATCCTACCCTTGGCACCATTTCCGATCTGCTGATCGGCGATATCTTTCTCATCGCCCCGCGCTTTTTTCCCTTGTTTCCTGCTCGTCACTCCGTCCTTTTCTGGACTACCCCTGTAATCAATATGCACCATTAATCTATACAAAAAATCGCTGTCGTCCACAGCTTCGGACTTACGTCGGACGATCGCGTTTACTGGTCTTATCATTTTTTACCCTTTTTTGCCCTTCCCGCCATTCTTGCCTTTGCCCCGTCCACCTCCATCATCTTGACTTACGGGACCTTTGTCGTGCTTCGTGATTTTCTCGATGGAAGACCCGTCTTGGTCTCCGTCGCTGTCATCTGATTTGTCATCGATATGGCCAGCGCCCCAAGTATCGCAATGACAAGTCAATCGGTCTGCTCGTACTGGCGATAAAAATGTGCTACTACCCCAACAGCCAATTTCAAGCTTCGAACGTTTCAATTCCTTGCACTGATAAGGATAACTTTCGTTCGTCTCTTCCTGAGCGTAGAATCCTCGTTTTGTTCCACGTCCTGGTTCGATCTCCGTGATTATCGATTTTCCAAAGTAACTCAAACGAACGTAAAGCGTTATCGTGGCACCGGTTATGCGCTGATCCTCATCCACGATTTCATACGTCCCCTTCAAAGATCTGTACCAAAATAAAAGTCAGCTCGGATGGTTATTTTTTTTAATGGAAATTCGCAATTTATATGAAAATGCAACATCATCAAAAATAAAATTAGCTCGGAACTTAAGGTTTTTTTTCCGCTGCGAATACCGACCTCGAAATCGGCTGACGTTTGTGGAAACAGCTCAGGTATTCCTCGAGTTCCTTGAGCTCGAGCAATTCCTTGATTATTCCATTGAAAAGATTGTCGACGTTCACTTGTGTTATTCCGACATTCTGGCAAGAATCCATTTCAAAGTATTTCGATACTTCTTTGCGCACGTGAATTTGTATATCGACATCGTGCATTCTTTTCTCGAGGCTCGCCCTTGGTATTGCGAATACGATGGATTTGCCACCATGAAATTGTTCCTCTTCGAGATTCGAGCCGATGTAAAGCGCGTAATCGGTACGATGCGGATGTAACGATGTCCAGTCGTAGTTCAACATGCGGAACATCACCGTGGTTTTCTTCATTATGACAGAGTCGAAGATCGACGTTTTTGGAACGAACAGCTACGAGAAAAAACAAATTACGTTAATTACTCTCGTTCAATAATATTTCTAGTGGAAAAAAATTGTACACAAAATTACGATTACCTTATCGACAGCAAATTCGAGCATCATCAGTTCCAAATCGTTCGACACCATTAACGACGACATCCTGTCGAAATTTGTAAAATATAAACTCTGTCAATTTTCCAAATTAAAAATAGTCGAATATTGATTTAAGCTTGGATGTCTATTGCACAATTTATATTTTCACATGTCCGAAACTTTGGGTTATTACTGTCGAAAGGGGATTTTGAGAAAGTGACGTTTGATAAAATTTCCAATTCGTTTGTTTTTATCTGGTTGGTTGCCCATCAGTTCCGAGCGATTGGGGATTATATCGAACGCGTTCTAGAATATATATATACTCGTTTACATTGCTGACTTCAGAGGATAATTTTTATTACTGATGAAAGCTGTAATCAGCATTCATGTTTTTATCTCCCGATGTCCGCTGCGGTACGATCGGTTTTAGCGAGTCAATTATGGGCTACGTCGCAATTCATGATAATCTTGCGATCTAATACACGTTGAAAATAAATGTGTCAGAAGGTCGATAAGTTTCCGTGCTATATCTACGATACGACCGCTACATGAAGCCGCAGGTCGGAATAAAGTGTATTATAATACTTCGTCTACAGCAAGCCGGTCAACCCCGTTTTTCCATACTTCCGTTAGGTTGTCAATAGCACGACTTCGCCCAAGAATAATCGCACCGGTTGGATGATTTACCGTGGAATTTTTGTCGAGCCAAGAACGTCGAGTGGATCGGGCGCATAGATTTTTTATCTCAAACCTCAACCTATTTTCCCTTCGACCGTTACCCTTTACCTTCATCGAGTAATTTGTTTGACAAATCGTCGATAGGGGTGGAACAAGTCGTGCGCAGGATTTGCGTATAAGCCAAATGTCATTTATTCAGTCTTTTGTCCTTTTCCACACGACGCAAGTAGAATTGGAATTCAATGAGGTCTCGTTTATAAGACTGAGGAGAATCGATGCAAAAACAGACTTTCTCTCGAGTTTTTATACCAGACCTCTTATTCAATACCTCCTTCGCTGGTATTTGACGCGAGTCAATAGATCGATCGAAGAAAATAAACGTGTCAAACTGCGAAACGTGGAAAACTTCCACGGTAATTGTACACTACCATCGAACGATTCTCTCCACTTTTAAATAAGTTTATATTCTTACGGTACGAAAAGTTTATCGTCCATATAGAATATCCAATTTCAAGGAGCCATATGTGGCCAACCAACGCAAGTTTCCTAGTCGATCGTGCAGATTGTCCCGAAGGACCTAGCTCGTGAGTGCTCTCGATTCTCGTGCGAATAAAGGAACAAGCCACCGTGTGAGATTCCTCGAAATGATTACCTCACGCTTTCCAGAAACGAACTCGCTCTATTTCTCGTGCAAGCCCATTGGGCTCTTCGTGCATCGATAACTCGTGAAAAGACATTACATTCGCATTAGCAAACCCCGAACGATTCTTTCTCCATTTCCGTTTCGCTATCGTTCCACCGTTTTTACACAAAGATTCGTTTCATTTCGTTTTTTTTTAGTTATTTTCATTTGCTTCACGTTGGAAAATATCTGTTTCATGCGGTTGCCCGTGTGACCACATTTCCGTAGCGCACCTATTCAAAAATCGATACAATTTGAAACGGCATTGTTATTATTATTGTTGTCGTTAAATATCGTTATGATTATTTATTGTTATATTCTCCCCATCAGTAAGGCTAGCAACCCTCTCGTGCTTTTTCTTTAAACCTAAAACACGTTTTCCGCCTTGTTTTCTGGTGAATATATTCACCAGCTTGGAACGTTACATCGATAACTTGAGGGACCATTATATTCGCATTAACTTCATGTCCAAGGCTGCCTCGCTCGCGTTTCTTCCCCTAATGGTATTCTAGATTTTTCGTTTTTTGTCTGTATCTCGAGCCGGTCCCTTATCTGTTTCTCGCCATTTAAACCACGCGCCCCATTTCACCGACGCCGTAAGAGAAGTAATAAAAAGAAGCATTCCTATTAGGATTCTAAGGGTATAAAAAGGTCTTATCAGGATTCCGAGGGATGAAGGGTGTGCGGGTTATATAAAATCAATCGCGAAGCTAGGAATCGCAATGAAATCACATTTGACCCATTGTATAAAAATACACGTTGACAGCAGGGGTAGTTCGTGCTTAGAAAAAAGAAACAACCCCTCTTGTTCTTATTGAAGGACAACCCTTACCTTTCTCATAAAATCCATTCGGTCGAGTGGATAGCTAAGCAAACGATCATTAAAAAGAATTATTAAGGCGTAAGAAGGAAAGAAAAACGGTGGTACGTCGTCGCGAACCGATGTTTCTATGAAAACAAGGGATAGAAAGTGGCTTTGGTCGGACATCCACGGACAATATAACGCGCAAACTGTGGTCGGCAGTTCGCATCGGGTACAGGAAGCTTATATACACCACGAATGGCACTGCGGGGCCAATTAGAGCGCGAACTAATCGTCAATTCTGGGGATGTATGGCGGAAGAGGAACTGATCAATGCGACAGAAAAATGACTCGGCATGGTCCGCCTGGCTCTCGTTTCGCTGGCTGTCTGCCTGGCTACAATTCAAAACTATATAGGTGTATATGATCCCGAACGAATGAAGTGAAGAGTGAGAGAGAGAAAGGGAGAACGAGAGTGGGCTTGCGTATCGCGAGAAGTGAGAACGACGAAACTACGCTGTGGCTCGTCCGTGCCAGATACATAGCATAATAAAAATTGCTGGAGTGCACAATCCACGCAGCTCGTTTCACGTATGTTTCCCACACCAAGCCACGTATATTCGACAATTTATAGGTTCGCGTATTGCGCTATGCGCCCCGCGGAGAACTCGCTTGAAGAATTTATGCACCCTGGCGCATTTGTTCTGATCGTCGTCACTCTATTGGCAGTCGGGCGAGTATGTTCAAATGCAATTTAGCAGCTGCCATAAATTGACACTCGGATGTCACGCTGCGGCGACACTCGACAGGTGCATAGTTTCGCGTTCGCTACCTGTCCCCAGGCACCTTTGTTCTCGTCCTTGCTATTTCTTTTCTCTGTAATGAACAAAAAAATGTTGACGATTCGTAGTCCCGCTGATCGATCGATAACTATTTTTATTCGACGCTTACGTAGAGCTGTTGGTGCAATGAAAATTTACGGATGTTTTTGCGTCGGTTATATACGGGTGCCACCCAATTTAATTAACAATGGGAATATTACTGTGCCGGTCAGAAATTTAATGAAAATTTTCACCGAAGGGTTTGATTCCGTTTGCCAGGAAATGAAGACCGAAGGGCGAGACTATGGATAGTGAATTGGTCGTCCTGCGGCTGAAGATTAGAGTCCATCTGGTTGAAGGTCAATACGCATCGTTAAATACGATGCCCCTATGAAGCGCGTACTTTCAGGAAGCGTGCCAAATCCCAAGGGCTGGAAATTCTGTAGTCCCGGGGAGTGTTCTGCGCACGCGAATGATTTCGCGTTGACGGAGTTGATTCTAATAGGACAAGCGAAGTCTTCCGGTTAGGGTTGGCCACTCGGAGACGCCCGAGGCAAACTCGAGTGTCCAAGGCAAACCGCAGAGCATCGTAGTTCTGAACCTAGCACGGTCCTATTCCAGCCACTGCGAGCTACCCTTTGAGAAGTGCAACCACCTTAACACATTGGTTAAGCATGCTATGCTGCGTCTCGCCATTGTTCATCTTCGAGAACTGGACAAGGGTGGTTACCAATTTACCAAACAACGGCGCTGAATCTCGCGGTTGCCAATAAGACAACGTCAGATTCCACTCGAAGTATCTTCGGGTCGCGATGGGTCTCATCAAAGTTTGTCAGGGTCGAGTCTAGAGCGGGATGATCAAGTTTTCTCGCCGACATACCCATTCTCTTGAATTCTTTGACGACCCGAGTAACGAAGACTCGTGAAACTGTGGCTTCGGATAACGCAGGCGATAATTAACGATGGGATATTTACTCCCTTGGGATAAAGTATTAAACCCGGGTATTATTGTATTTTTACACCGGGTGGACCACCAGGTGTTGTCGATGAGGTTCACCATCATAAATTTCATGAACTTTCACTCATGAAACTATTCGCACCAAATGGCGTGTTATAAAGTACGAAATACGACAGGACAGAGCAAATTCCATTTGGAGTAAATGTTGGCTCGCTTTATATCTCGTCGGGTTAAACCGCCTGCAATGTAGAGCTTCGAGAGTTTTCCTGCAGCGTTCAACAAATTTACTGGCATGCCAGCGTGTGCGTTATCAAGTATTTGGCACGTGACAATGTCGACAACTGTCGGCTAGACGCGAGAGCGTTAACGAACGAAATGGCAATATTCGACGTGTTTTTATACAGTTTCCTTATTACTGTCTACACCCTGTTATGACATGGCATAGTTTTCTCAGACGTTCTTAATTTCGTTGGTTAAATTACAATACCGAAGGTAAATTCGATTCAATTGACACACCTGTGTGTCATTTCCGTGAAAAGAAAATCTTTTTTCTGAAACTCTCAACCCCCTTTGGCCATTACTCTAGCTCTCACATTTATTCCATTCCAGGTTACGAAGATTTAATTGTCGTAAATTTTCGGACTACGCTGAAATAAGTCCTTCTGAACATAATCAAACCCGAGATGTCTCGGATTGACGGGGCTCTCACGGTCCCAGGAGTACACCAATCGTTTCACGAAGATTCGATTTCTTCGAAAATCGAATGGAACTTTTTTCCCCACTATTCTCGCCATCTCCGTGTGAGATTGAAAGAAGAAGAAGAAGAAGAAGAAGAAGAAGAAGAAGAAGAAGAAGAAGCTGAAGAAGTAGGGAGTACGAAAAAGAAGAGAATGATTTACCAACGGTGGAGGAAGAAAATTCTTGTCCCGCTGTTCGGAAGATGGGGAGAAAAGTCCTTCGCCCGAGAAAAATTCTCTCGTGACAAAAGTTTGTCCGATAAGACGCGCGGGAACAGACTCGGGAAGACATTAAGATCGGGTTTTCTCTTTCGCGCGTGCTAGATCAACACAGCAGCGGGGACCCCCTCTGCGTCCGGCTAGAACTATCCTTTTACCTGACTACAACTGTATATTAGGGGATGAGGATGAAATCACTTTGTCGTACGACAGCTCTATATTTATATATAATGTATGGAATATAAGGGGCGTGTTATTTCGTCGCGTCAATAAAATACGAGACTCGTCGATAGGCGTTGCACGAACCCCCTAGCAACGCGACGTTACAGATAGTCAACTGTATCACCCTCCGTGTGCTGTAACTACGGTCTATTTACTCAGTTGTTTAATGCAAGAGTCGCATTTCTCGGAGCAAACATACTTTGCTTCAAAGCTTCCAAAAGAACGTAGCAAGAAAAACATTTTCTAAGGACCAATTTTTTCTACAGCCCTTTTAATTACCGGGTCTCTTTTATACCAGTCTCGAAGGGGTACGAGATTTAAATAACACCGTTCGGTGCTCGTTCTGTATCTACTTCTTTTTTCGCGTAACGCAACGTCACCATGCACAATATCATACCTCGCGTCCGTGCTTCACCTTTAAAGCTTAAAGCCTTCTCTTAACCTTTGAAGTTGCGTCGAACCGACGATAGCTCTCGCAACAGAAAAGTTTAATTTGTTTCTTTCCGAGAATCGTCTGATGTGAAATAGGACGAGTCTCGCTCGGATGCGACGTTATGGTTCCGTTTTTTGCACCCTGGTAACGTGCAACCGTAGCCCGGATCTTGACGTCGTTAATTACGATTTTCATTCATAGTTTTTATCGCCGGTTATACTTTCCGAGGGTGAAATTTGAATGCTTTATGGCGATGAAATATTAAAGTCGTTAGTGGTAATGATAATTAAAGTTCTTTCAACGTCATTACCAGGGGAAGAATCGAGAGCAAGTCTGTTTTATTTTCATCGCCGAACATTTTCAATTATAAAATTGCGCGTTTAAGTTCCCGAATATCGACCAAGTAGAACGAATCCAAACAAATTCCTTGAAACGTCAATGTGCGATCCAAAAAGTCTCGATCATGAGTTCCTGATGCCTGGATGACTTCTACACCCTCGACGTCTTTGAGCGACGTGCTGTTTTCTCATTTTGTTGCTTTCGCAGGCGTTATCGAAGAATTCAACAGTTTTTTTTCACCTCCCTTTGCGAGAATAAAGGGAACAACGGCGTCAAGCTCGCAAAATGGCAGTAATTACGAGGATGCATAGGAGAATTTGGAAAATTTGGGCCGGTTATTTCTGCACACCCTGAGCTTTAATTAAGACCACCGACGGAGTAAGGGCATAAAACGAAAGATGCAATAGCGCGCTCTAGCATCCCTCAACCGGCTTCTACGAGTCTACACGGTCGGGGCGCCGAATTCCCAGCGCTCGACGTAACACCCTTCGCTAACATCCTTGCTTCACTCTTGCTTCTCCTCTCTTGTCAATGCTTATGACGCACAAAGCAAGACACCGTTGTGCGGCAAGATGATGAGTTTTTGCTGACATTATACACGAAGGCATCCTATTTTGAGGCATTCTATTTTCCTCTATACCAATTTTTATTTCTAATGAAAGATGCAGAAAACGCGAAGTTTGAGAATTGTCCTAGACGTGAATTAAATTCCCACGCGTCCATTCAGCCCTGGCGGAGTCTTATGGAACTAATAACATAATGTTCTCGTAAGAATGTCGATAATAATTATTTTCCAACATCCGAACGATTTATCCCAAGCGAAAATATTATCGTTATCAACGACGGACCAGCGTCCTTTTTTCGATAGAATGTGCATCGACAGATCACCGACGAGTCTGGATGGAATAATAGATTCGCGATCGTGCTTCCGATAATAAAGACTTGTCAGTGCCAGATGTCGAGGAGCTTTCGATAGAAAAGCCGTTCTTGGCGATCCTCCCGATCTGGGTCGTCGCTAAAATTATCGATGCCAGAATTGATAATGAACGAACGTCCCTTATTTGACTCTACGGAATAATTCCACTGACAGATCGCAGCGAATGGTGAAATGTCAGCCGAGAGACGACACGTCCGGTAGTTGGAAAAAATCCAATCATAGCGTATTGAAATTAATTATTCAATCACGGTGATATATATCGAACACGAACGTGACATTTATTTTCCGCTATTTTTAATCGCTCGAGATACCGTGCTTATAAATTCCAACGTTCGATCGCCGATGGCAAAATATCGTAGAGAGTGCATTTCACAAATTTTTTACGATCGAAGCTCGCCCTAAATTCGTACGAAAAGAAACCGAGAATCGAAAATGAAATAAACTCAATGGGACGATATTCCTGTCATACTTTCTCGAGACTTGAAAAATAGTTTCTACGAACTCAAGTGGCCCGAGTGGTTGTTCAATGGTGTCATGGGGTTGAGAAAAGGTTCGGAAAAGCGTCGGCATCAAACCGTAGACAGACGGGCAACCGCCTAGCGGAGTTACTCCAGCTAAACGATGTGGGCATAGTTGCCAAACGCCAAAGGGTCGGCGAGCCACAGACGCTTTCAAGTTATCGTAAATTCCTTCGACCTGAGTGACGAAATTCGTTGGAGAAACCGCACATGTGAGGTTCCGCGTAAAGGGTCGGTGAATTCTACGAGTTAAACGATTTTGAGTAATGTATAACTTTTAATTAAATGACCGAAAAGCTCTTATATTAACGGCAATTTTTATCTTGAATGTTTCAGGTAAGCTTGGAAACTACATTCAAATCCTGGAACTACGAACGGTAATAATTCCTAACAGGAAAAGGAATCAATGAAAGTGCTTTACAACTCTTAAAGCTTCGTTTTTACTTTGAATTTTGTATAGAACCTTTTGAAATTCGTACCTTCTGGGCTTTTGGCTTACTCGAGCATTCTATGAAAATCTCCAATTACGTTAACGATGTGCCCTCGTTTTCTATTAGAAGCTTAAAAAATAGAAGTAGGTACGCATCTTGCAATAAATCTATATGATTGGCCCATTATATTTGGTATTCAAAATACAACTGCGAGCAGCACATAATCATTAACTCGTTCATAGACAAGATCGAACCATAGGAATAGTTATTGATACTTTTTAGAATATTTGCACCTCGTATCTTGACGGATCGGTTCGCAGCACCCCATAGATTGCGTCGAGCTATTCACTCAGACGCACATACTGACTGAAAGGGTCTTCCTCAGTTCGCAACTTGATTTTCTTCACTATTTCCATCCCTCCCATTCGATCATACACAGACAACTGTACACTCTCTTTATCGAGGTATTCGATATTCCGCGATATCTTTTCCAAGTGTCGCTTTTCTCCGTGAATCGATTATTGTGAACTCCATCCTCCACAATATGTTCACTCAGAATTTCTGTTTCGCGAAGCTCGACAGTGGAGTAAACGTGTCGTGAACGATATAACAATTTCTCTCGGAAAACAAAAAATATACAATTTTTGTATAATAGCGTAGCGTTTGTGATAACTTTATTCGATCCGGTTCCAATTTTGTTCAGCCAACATCGGTGCATGCCCGATGTATAACCTGGATCAACAATGTAACATGCTGATGTCGAAAGTAACAATCTTCGTATCGTTTCGTTCAAATATGAATTTTGGTATTAAATTGCGGAACGAGCTCCGGCCAGAGTCGGTGAATCAACGGACCAAGGGCGAGTAAAACTTTTGTAACGTCGAATTTCGCGTCAGTTTAAACGAATTGGGTATGCTTGTTGATCGAGTTCTCAGTTACTTGCGGAAGAGCAACAGGGGCGTCCACGGTGTATGGGTTATGACTGTGAAATAGGAGTTGTTGCATTGCGTCGGTATGATTCTCAGCGGGCAGGCACCGAGATTCGTGGATGGGGAAAATGGAAAACGAGAAGCGAGTTGTGAGAGAACGAAAGCAGTCGACAGCCGGTAGCCGCTGACGATATTACAAAAGTTTTTCTGGTTAAAGTTGGGCTAACCGAGCAGAACATCATCGTATATATCGTTGGGGTACGGCCCTATGGCTTACAAGAATATTCTAGTATTCAACTTTGTATCCTAATACCTTACCGGGAGCATCTAGTTGACGGATAAACAAATATTTATCATTCGCGATATTCCGGCAAAGCTCGTAGTTCGAACACGCGGTTTCAGTCGCATCAACATGTGCGCACCAACTTCCTCTGTCCTTTATTACCGAAACACACTGCAAAGCCACGAAAGAGAATCGTACGAGACGGTTCAAAGGATAGAATCTGAGATTTGTCGATTGTTCGATTTTGATTCTTAATGAACCTTGAACAATCGAACTACAGACTGTGCGGTTGTTCAATAGCATTTAGTTGATTTCTGTTGGTGGTGCTGCTGTCAGAGCTTTCCAAAGCTTGAACCGATCTGTGTATAACAAGCAAGCTTCCGGACAAACGTGGTTCAAAGCTGGGTGGGCAAACTACTTCAACTCCGAGAACCACAAGGAGGATTTCGAGGACCGATAACAACCTCGAGGATACGAATAAGTGTATACTTGTTCTGTTCCTGACCCATTGGGGAATACCTGATAATATTGACATGTCCCAGCAAACCACGTCCGTCGCACCTTTGCCCAGGGGGACTATTTGGCCGTAAATTTCTCCACCGAAATCTCGATCCAATCCATTCTGAAGTACTTCCCAACACTCGGCCTTCATTAATCGTGATATCGTGCCTTGGGGGAGGAGGGAGGTCGTTCTACTCAGTTGATTTCATCAAAGGACATATCGTGAAACCAGCAAATGTTCATCGTGGCTAAATGAATGAATATCTGTTCCACCAAACAATTTTATTGGAAAAACATATTAAATAATTCTCTGTCGTTCATAAAAGTAAAATAAAGTTCGGACGATCGTCACGTTTAGGACAACAAAAGATCCCTCGAATTGGGCTATCCATCAGCAGCCAGTGACATACAATCCAATTCTTTCTCGGTCGCTGTCACATTTTTCATCATGTCCACAAATTTATCCAGTGGGCAAAGTTTGCCACAATCCCGTAGTTCTTGCTCTTCAAATACAGCTGGAATTCCTAGGTAGTGGATAACCTGTGTCCCACAAACTCTCGTAAAGTTGTTGAATTTAAAAAACGTCATTATCGTACTAGTTGAATGAATGCCAGCTTTTATTAACGTACCTTGACGTAATGTTGCTCGTTACGGCTGACGAGTTCGATAATAACGGCACTCGAATACTCGGGCACGTGGGGCTTGAAAACGCCGAGAGTTATTAACAAAGAGGCAACGTTCGGCTCGTGGCCACTGAATAAATTTATCTTTCGTGGTTCTCTCAAATTACCATTCGCCGTGGACCTCATGTTATCTATAATTCTTTTTAAGATCTTACCTGTGGAAGAGTAATTCTTATAAAGTCGTGTAGTTGAGTACGTAAATTTGTAAAGATTTTTACCTGATTTAAGTTTCTTCAGTAAATCATTGTAATTCCAAATTTTGTATTTCATTATCATTGCGTCACGGAGTGGACCATCTGGAAATACATCACTGGTCCACTGGGGTAATGTCAAATTCATCGAAGATGCGGCCACTAAACCATTGTACAAAGACCATAGATCTTTTATATCGCGAAATCGTTCGCCAGTGATATTGGCCAACTTGGCAATAAGTGGACGAAACTTTTCGATTTCCGAAATGACATCTGACAATAAATTGATTCTTCCCAGCTCCTGCTTAAAACTGCAAAGAAATGTATAATTTGATCTTTATAGTAAATCATTACAATCCTCGAATAGCTCTGATCTGGAATAGAATACGTTGAACATACCTGAGGCACTTGTACTGTGGTAAAAACAAAGTATCACGCTCGCTGGGTATATAATCAATTGGAATTGGTTGCCAGTTGAGCTGAAGATTCCACTTTTGTATCTCGGCGGGTGGGTAAAGTGCGGCAAGTACCAAGCCTAATGACATTTTGGTTCTGTGAACGTCGCTGCTTATCGCACTGACATCCTCCGGGACATAAATATTTCCGAGAAAATCATCGTATCTCTTCCGAAGCTGTGCCCCCAATTTGTACATATTTCGTTTGCCTTCCTTGAAGAAGCACGAGGAAAATCAATCTTGTAAATTATGTGAATTGGAAAAGTTGTATAGCGATGCTGTTATTTCTAGTGGGTCGAGTGTATTCCTATCCATTACAAGTAGTTCTAAGTGAGCCGTTAGGAAAACAGACCAAACGGATCGTTTCTATTTATTACCAGTATCATGATGTGCACTTACGTTTGTTAATTCCCCTAGAGTCAATGGATAAAAAGTGGAATTATAGTCCGAATCCGTCATAAACAACTCGTATTCACGACTCTCGGGTACTCTGTTTCCATGTCGGAATACCTAGTACCAGAATTGCAGTCCATTTAATAAATTTCATCATACGCATTCTTACCATCGTTGATTAGATTGATCTATGTTTCACAATCAAATTATGATAATTGTCTGAATTTACCACGTTGATAAAGCGCACTTCATCCTTTGACTCGATAGCGATTATTACACCAATTAGTACAATCAGGAACACACTATGGACACGAAACATAATATAATACAAATCGCCGACCATTACGTTGCGTGTATGTACGTCAGCACTAACGTTGATAACTAAATGTTTCGCACAGTCAGTTCGTAGAAGTTCTCACTGCATTGTTTCCTTATGTTCTCGAGAGATTCTCCAAGCTGATGCTATATTAAATAACCGAGCCAGCTGAATTCAAGGATAATCGTTAAACGCCAGAACTCTGCCCGCAGGACAGTGCGATGTTGCAAATATTTATAGTCTTTCAACATTAGCTTCATGATATAACTTCAGGACTGCATTATTAAATATTCATACATGGAGTTAATACTAGTAACGGTGAAATAAGTTGCCGGCAGCATGAATTAATAATCATCGATCAACGATTCTAGCGATATCACATTTAAAAAAACACAAATACCGGTTTTATCCTTGGCAGCGACACTTCTACTGTACGCAACATTTATGCACTTGTCGCAAGGACGGACTTCTCCATCTCGTAAAATATTTTATGGGTTCTTGAACGAATACAAAAGATGTGAAGTTCATTCATCAAAAACCGCTACATCGTTCCATAAAACTCGGAAAAATGTGTACACGTGAGAATGGCTAAAATGGATGTATACAATTAAAAGATAAGACAAAAGTTGAAACCTCCGAGAGACATTTAAACATTCACGTGTGTGCGCGCGGGTATTTGAGAGTCGGATTTGAACGGTAGAATGCACACCACAGTCTGGCACACGATGCAGTATGCTTAGGTGGGTTGGAACGATAAGGACGTTGCCCCGGAAGCGAGCTGAGCGCTTAACAAACTCCAAGTTGGTGCAGCTGCGCGAAGGTCGTGTAGCTACACATGGCGATGGAATCCATGAGCGAAGAAGAGGAAGAGACAAAAGAAAAAGAAGAAGAAGGTGAAGAAGAGGAAGAAGTGGAAGAAGAAGAAGAAGAAGAAGAAGCGAAGGAAAGTATGAAGGCTGAGCAGCAATAGAGTGAGTTCGAGCGAGAGAAAGTGTGTGTGAGAGAGAGAGAGAGAGTGAGAGAGAAAACCGAAAGTGAGGTAGAGTAGTTTTCCCGGCGTCCTTCGCTTTCCCGAGCTGTCAAGCGGCGATAGTGGGCTACCGGCGCCCTATCCGTAGGTCCTTGCCTGAAGAGTCTGGAATGAAGGTTCGAGTGGAATGGAACGAGGAGGGAGAGAGAGGGCTCTACCGTTCTGCCGTGTTGTAAAACTTTTGGGATTAAACTCTCTAGCGCGCGCGAGCCTTCGACGCGTTGGTAAATAAATGGTTGGGTCGGTATACACTCCCGGTGTTATACGGGTTATACGGGTGGATAGCGCATACATCCAAAGGACCTCTTACGTAAAACGTCCGCTATATGGGAAGAAATGTGTCGGGACATCGGAGATGCAACGAAAGACGCGCGAGTACGTAAGAAAACTCGCGACAACGAGGGTGACTATGAGATAGTCTTCTACTGCCATTACTCCTAACGTACCGTAGAGCCAAGAAGCTAGATAATAGGTGCATAAACATGCTTCGCCGAACGTTCTTTCGCTCTACGCGTCAGGACGATCTACGAGTTTACACCCGATTTATCGTTTCGCGTTATTGCTCCATTATTTTTTGCCAACTATTTTGCTTCGAGTATTTCATACGGAGATGGGCGTCTTTGTCTCGTATAGAATAGCGAGGCACGAGGATATTTTATAGTGAGGATATAAATCGAAGACGACACTTTCAAGAGGCTTGTCTCGTATGCAACGTGTCGCCCTGATAAAACTTGCGCGGGGATGACGCTAACGGTAGAATTGGATAGCGGGCTAATGCAATTGAATAATCTAGAGTAGGAGAGGTAAAACCCTTTTTTGGGCCCTCCCGTTCCTAAAATTCGTATTTCTCTACGGATATGTTTTATCGCGATTGAGTGAGTTACTTTCGTCGTCATAATTCTCCAAGGACCTTCGGTAAGCGATACCGTTGCGCATTGCACCAACTTCATGCCACGGGTTGGAAACACACACACACACACACACACACACACACACGATGGAAAATGGTGAGTTGAAAACAAAAAACGACTACAGACCCCAAAAGAACTAATTTCGTTGAAGCGAGAATATTTGGATCGGTTCCCCGGAGAAATTGCCTCGATAAACGTTTGCCTCATATCGTGGAAAACGCATACCCTTCGCGATAGTTTTCAACGTATATAGTTTAGCGTATACGTGTATAGAGTCGGCGGTCGGAGAAGAGGAAACGAATTTCTCTCGGAGCTCGCAGCTGTTGCAGCGTGGCAAGGTATACGCTATTATAAATAAGGTAATATATCAGTGTGCGAAAGAGAGAGAGGGAGAGCGAGAGAGAGACTAGAACAGCGATATGCTTCCACCGTAGGAGGGCCTGTAGTAGCGACTCGGAAGAAAGCTTCTCGAAACACTTCGGTGGCTGAGGATGTGTGTGTGTGTGTGTTTGTGTGGGTGTGTGTGTGTGTGTCCGTATATGTTGCAGGCGGATGAAAAAAGGGATGGGTGAAGTAGGCGGGTTGCACGTGAGAAAAGCCAACTTCCCTACAGAAGTGGATGCCACGAGCTCTCGCCATTGCATATTAGCATACATAAATCCACTGGCAAATTGACGCAAAGAAGCCAGTGAGTTGAAGAAAAACCGACGTTCCATGTTTGCTCGCCAACTATTCGTGCGATACCGGTCCGACGCTACCTCCGCGTGCTTTTAATGCTATAAACACACGTCGACCAACCTTTAATTTCACTTTGATAAGCCCTTTCACAAGATAAGTCTTGAATTTTCCTGGTAAAAAC
Source organism: Netelia inedita (assembly GCA_964017225.1). Taxonomy (NCBI): domain Eukaryota; kingdom Metazoa; phylum Arthropoda; class Insecta; order Hymenoptera; family Ichneumonidae; genus Netelia; species Netelia inedita. Next base: position 28,057,034 of record OZ024924.1, read on the forward strand.
AAGTTTTTTCTAGAAGTGTTGGACGGATAACCCACTAGCACAAATCGTGGAATTGAATAAATCCGGTATACATTGCCGTAAGCCAAAAAATTACGACGAAGCATTGCGCTACTTTTGGATTACGGCTTGTTTCGCTTTGCACACGGACACCTGCGAACCCATGGAGATTTTGTAAAATTGTGATTCTCTTGCATTTTTCTATCAGAAAAGAAACAAAAGCAAATTTGCATGAGAAGGAAGAGAGGGTGCGGCTCTTTAAAGCCACGAGTACCTCGTACTATTCACGAGTGCCTTTTATCATTTTCTGCTTTAATTCGTTTAATTGTTTGCTAAAATATTTGTTATCGCTCTCTTGTAAGAAGATTTCCGATGTCATCACTTGTCGAGAGAACGCAATTATCAATGCAGCTCACGATACAATCTTCAAGTAGAAACGAGCCTCGATCCCAATGAGAAACTCGTCAATGCGGTAGAGGATGCTCGAGTCGTGCAAAGCACCCGAGTAAAAAGGGACCGAGTGAAATCGAGCGAGCGAATCAAATGACGGAGCTAACAGTGGGAAAAAGAGGACGCCGTTCACGTGCACGTTTCCCTCCTTCCCTCGCCCACTCTATTTTTTTCCCGTTTTGTACGTACTTCGCGTGCAGCGAAGCAAAATTATTATGCCTCGTGGCCTGTGGTATATCGCGGCGTTACCAATAGCTGTACCTCCGGGGAATATCTAGCACCTCCGATAGTTTCACCTGCGAAGGTAAACGCGGCCAAAGTGAGATAGGCACTATACCTTTTTCGATTCTTAGGTCCTCGTTGTTCGATGAATTCGAAACTTTTCGCTTCATCGATTCAAGAATACGTCACACGGACTTAGAGATGTGAAGAATTGTTTCCAATACTTGGTCGAGAGGAACGTATGGACGTTCCTCTGAGAATGGAAAGATGGAAGGAATCAAATTTCTCCGGGTCTTGAAACCAGTTGACCTGGAAAATACGTAATCTTTTGGCGAGCATATCAACCGTTATCAACGACAACTTCTACATACAAGAACATCTGCGGAACGTCCTTGTAATGAAATATAAAGGCCACGGATTTCTGCTGCCCAAAGGGTTTCAGAGGCTTTATATGTCTGCCCTATGTACCTCGAGTAGCCAAGTTCGCCAATGCGTCTTGGCCACTTGCGTTTATAATGCATGAGATTCAACGGTCGCATAAAGCGAAGCAACGTGGGATCTGTCAGTGCAGCATTTTCACAAAGCCGTTTCGCTGACCGCGTCCTCGTATGCGGAAAGAATGATTGGCTGCTATACAAAACTTCTCGACCGAATCCTCTTTCGACGATTTCTCCTTCGAATGATTCTGCCGGGTGAAATCATTTCCGGCCAGCGTATATACTTTAAATATCACGAATAGTTTTCATATTTAAAAAACGATTGTTTATCAGAAACAACGATACTTTCTCAAAAAGTGAATGCGAATGGTAATGTGCGAGGAATGGTAAGGTGTGCTCTAGCTAACAGAAACTAACCGAGACTCGTGGATATTCACCGACCTATATAAACGTGGGTTTTGGTTTATGTGGCTTGTAAATGTATCCGCAAGGGAGGATGTACGAGTGAGGTAGAGAGTGATGGGAGTAGAAGCGAAACGGACCAGCGTGCATGTCTCGCGTTGAAATAATGAGGGGGCAGAAACATAGAGAGGCGCGAATTTTCGTTGATCGCATAGATAGTGAGATAGACGACGATGAGCATCGTATTCGCGTAAATGCGGCTCACGGAATTGGACGGCTGAGGAAAGGAGGAGAGACGCATAAAGAGGCTGGGATTTCGAGAGGAACCAGGAAAGTAAGGGACTCTCCCACGAGGGAAGATTTAATGCGAGCCAGCCCCTACCGTGTAAACGTCTTTCGAATATACTGCCGCAAATTCTCGGGCATTTGGAACCATTATAAACCTTCGAAAGCGCTCGTTCGGATCCCTTTTCGCTCGGTTCCTTATCCTCGCGCCGTTCATTCCTGGACTCGCTCTTACTTTTCTCCCACGAAATCCATCTGGCTTGCTACGAAATGTCCAACAAATTTCTTATTGTTCGCCATCGCCCATTCGTTTGATGATTGAGAGATATCATTTATATCGTTTAATTGCACGTTGGATATTCTATTTTATTTCGATATTGATTATCTCGAAGAAGATAAAAAAGTAGATGGTGTGGAAGAACTTTTTTATTCTTCAGATAAATTAATGTTGTAAGAATTTCGTGCATTCCCTTTATTTACCTGCTGCACTATAAATGCATGACTTACTGTATTAATATTCAACAGGCATTGTTCATTGTTATGTTCGTCAATTGGATCACTCACATGAAGGGCGAAATTAAAAGTACCTCATACAGAATTGTTCGAAAACGAAGTAGAAATAAAAAATTTCTTAGAGTCTTGAATGTTTTTATCGCAAAATTTAGAGAAAGTAGAACCGACGATGGTATATTCGTGTTCCGTTAAAAATTGCTTAGCGTACATGGTTCTGAGAGCTTGAAGAATCATTAACATTGATTGAAATATGACGTACCACGATTCATTATCGATGAATTTTCTAAAAAGCTAGAAAATCGATATTTCCAGAAGCTCTAACTGCGTCAGGCTCGTTGACGAAAAAATACCTACAATTTTTAGAACATTTATGGAGATCTAAAAAATGATTCTACGACCATCTCAATGGTTCAATGTTTGTGGCTGTGGCGGAGATTTAAAGATCGCGATTTTTCAATCCGAAGGCCTCCAAAAACGATCTGAGCAGAGCAAAATTTTGTTTGCAAAAATGACTTCAAACGAAAACATTTTCATCAGAAATTTCCTATACCCCACGAAAATGATAGTTGTTCCTTTCATACTTGGCAATTAGCAGGCGAAAAATCAAAGAAACCGTAAAATGTCACCTTTTTCGGTTTTTGACCTGTACATTACCATATTTGACAAAAATGATGATGATATTCATGTTCCGCAGGAAATTACCTACTGAAAAATGTCGTATAAATTCTTTACAACGAAAACAAATGAAAAAAAAACACCCTCGAGATAAAACGTTCCGACATATTTTTAATCTCGTACTTTTTTTAAGCACCGATAAAAAAATAATTCCCGTGGTGTCAATGCTCGCACTCGAGCGGATTAAAAGGGGTTGGCAGTATTGACGCAACGCGGGCAGAACGATCCGATCGTTGTTACAAGAGAGATTAACAGGAGAATCGCATTAGTGGTAGTAGGTAAGCGTAAATGTGCGAGAGCAATTGGTAAATCATAAACTCGTACATTCGAGTTCGAAATTACCCGGAGGGTGTGCGTTAACAACGGGAAAACGTGACTGCGTGAGAGCAAATTGGAGAAATAGCGGCAGAGGGGGTTGGTAAGGTTGTAGCGAGTATTAGGATTAATTTAACACCAGGCATTGGGAGCGGAAATTCCAGTTGAAATATCGCCGTTCCAGGATGATTCGGTGTCCCAATAGCCTCGTACATCACCAAACTGACATTAACGTTTCTCATTAAGACAATTTGGCTGAAGATTTGGCTTACGGTTAATGTGGAAGGAAATGACACTTGTCATCGTTTCCATCTGTCATACGTGGAGAACAAGAATTACCGTCGATCCATTTTCGATAAACCATTGAAAGATCTTTTCGAAACTCAGCGAGAATAAAAATGTATTTGGAAAATAAAAATACTAAATATAACTAACGGAGACTTTGCAAGCGTTTAAATTTTCAATGTGTCCACATTTTTTTCAACACAGCAGTCGTTTCGCACACTCGTTACGTTATTTGTTCAACTCTTTCCTTTTGTCTCTTAGCCATGATTATCCAGGACTCCTGTTTCTCTTTGTCCTTGCTCTTATTATCCATTTTACTTGCTTTCTCGCCCATTTGGTACGGTGTACATGCTGTAACGTCGCTGGACATACTAGAGCTTGAGAGCCCTGTCTCCGTGCTGTTGCTACTCACCGTCGCCCGACTGTCGCGATAAGACGACGATTTACGGGCTTCTTCCTACACCGTCTGCCTCACCCTATTTCTCTCTCACACTTTCTCCCTGAAGCTTCACCCTCTCGCCCCGACAACCAAGCAGCGCTTTCCTACTCCCGACTCCTTCGCTTCCGACTAATTCGCATTTACAGTCCTCACGACCATCACCTACATGCACGTCCGTCTTTTTCCGTCTGATTAGTGGCTGTTCCTGTCGCCATTTCTCGCGCCGATGTCACTGTACGTCCTGATTTCCACAACGACGTACTCGTACAGTTCCATAATTATGTCAGACGGTACCGTTATCGAATAAAATAATAGAATAAAAACCTGCAGGTGTCTCCGAGGTCGCAGATTTCGAATCCAACGCTAACATTCGACAAGTCAAAATGGGGACAGTGAGTGATCGTTGTCCAAACCGATGGTAACCATCACTCGATGCGTCCATAAGGATTTTGGAAGAGTGTCTGTGTTTTGTTTTTCACGATATATCCAACTGCAAACGTCAGCCTCCACAGTGTACCTGATGGATCCGCGCGAAAAAAAAACAATTCCCCCATCTCCACGTGTCAACGTTAACGCATGGATGACGACAAAAAAATCCATTTTAGAGGATTACATTCGTCGTGTATATACGATGAATAGCGAGTGAACGAAGAGTCGAAAATAGAGTGGACGGGTTGTCGAGGACTTTTGGTCGGTCAATGATGAAACGTCAAAAGCTTCATTTTTCGAGAACGAAGATTAACATCTTGATGTATGTCAGTTATTTTTTTTTTTTGGTGGGATTGGTATAAGCCTAAGTTCACCAATGGTCCACGTGGCACAACCAGTAGGAGCTCGGTTACGGGCAACGCTGAGCTGCACTCTGTGAGCAGTTCATTTCCTCTCCTGTCGCATTTCGCTCGAGGATATGCCGGATGCAAATCAAGCGAAGACCCTCCTCTACCTGGATTTCCGGACCCGTTGCACTCTGTACATCGCTCCTGGTGCATCGTCAAGCCTCTCCAACCCCTTCTAGTCGTAACAAGAACCTCATTCGTGCTTTAAACGATCCTATTTCTTGGCAGCTGGTCCGTCTCGACGAAATGTTTCGCTTTAAGCGAAATATCCCTCAATCTTTACATCTTTACTATCGTACGTTGAACTCTCGCCACGTCCACGACCCATGCTAGTTTCCTGTTTTCCTACTTATGAAGAAAAACCCTCACAATTTGCACTTAGAAGTGAAAACAATTTCAAACGAATGCGCTTAAAAGAATCGCCGTTTATTCAATTTTGTTAAATCCAATTTAATTTCAATTTGTGTATTTTTCAAGTCTCATTCCTATGATGGATGATTGTTTTTTTCAATGAGTGTGTTGGTCGAAATAAACGGACGATGAACAATCCCATGTCAAACTTCTGTACGGGCGGAGGAATCCTGGGAACAAGCTTCGGGAGCACCGAAGGAGAAAATAAAAGTGAACGAGTGGATGATAAGGAAAAAGTGTTAGCTGCAAGCACAGCGTTGGGTATATAAAACTGTATATACCCTTTACGTACAACCCTGTGTTTTCCGACACGAAAAAGAAAGACAAATCTCGAGAGGTAGTCAGAGGACGAAGAGACCAAAAAACATCTTCAAGTCCTCTTCGTATTCATTCGCTAGCATTATTATTTATAATCCAAACATTTCAAACGTTTTCTCTAGCCACCTTGCTAAAAACTCCCCTTTCCTTCGTTCAGCCCTTATCCCTTTTTCCAAGCTCGCTACTTAATCGTTCGTTCCTCAGACAGATATAAAATATAATCTTTTGTATCTTCAACGGGTATCGTCATATAAAACCCCTCGTCTATAATTCTCTCGTACAATCTCGATATTATCGTCCCAGCCCTTTCACAATTCTTTCCAACAGCGACAATAATCCAACGAACGTTAGTTTCATTTACTCCCACGAAACTGCATTACTGTAATAGTTTGTATTCTCGAGATGGCACGTGCGGCTGAGTTTACGTACGATGCAAGATAAAGTGGAAGATCGTACAGCTTCGGTTCTCGGTACGATGCACGCGCGAAACTTATAATTACAAGCGCCCTCCCGCGAAAATTAATTGGCAAAAGTTTCACGGGACGATGGATGACTCTCGCCGAATGAATGTTAATGTATTTTGTATATAAGGCAATACCGCCCCCCCCCTCCCCTGCCCCCGCATCGTGGCCATTACATGAACTCAAAAAATTCATAGGATCCACCGACGCGAAAATTTAATAAGGAAGTGTGAGTTCTACTTCGAATATTAATTAACACCGCGAGTTTCTCCGTCGCTAAAAATCTTCGCCATTTATATAACGATATTATATCCATATATTTTTAAATATATATATATATACATTTATATGTATTCATTTTTATTTGGATCGATTTACACCCGCTAAAAATGTCTCGAGTCGTCGGAAAATTTTTCACTGATAGAGATACCTTGCCATCGGCAAATATAATCCATCATTCTCTAATATAACTGTAGATTCGAATAATCGGTGAATAATACGCAGGAAACGTAGACTACCATTGTCATATTGAGCAATGTTTCACCCATCAGCGCTCGAGTTATAGCCGGTGCGCTCGAGCTTCGGAGATGAGTGTTCTCCTAACGGATGAAGGAAGGATCGATCTATACGTGTACCGTTCTCTTGCGTTAAGCTCGTGGAGTACACGACTATACCTGTACAGGCATAAGATGTGTACTAAAGCAGCACGAACCTACGTGCCAGCACTATGCTCGTTCATCACCCTCGTCAACCCCATACCTTTTATCTTCCAGCTCGTGTGACCGTTGCAGATGGATAATGGCACACGTCGCACATAAACATTTCCAGGATCACTGAGCTTACGTCTCCCTTCTCTCGTTCACTCCACGCCTACCATTCACGTTTTTTTATCCAAGTTAGAAAGTGTGGAGGGTTCTCTTTTTTGTACTTGTAGCAGGCCCAACGAACATCCTTTTGTTCAGGACTCACAGGACCATTTCGAAGCTTTTTTGGGACGTTGACTCGGGCTGCCGAATTCGTTGACGTGAAAAACCACAAAGAATCTGTTTTTCCTGGTGACTGGTACAAAAACATGGAAAAATGAAATGTCGTGCCATATTTTCATGTTATTCCTCTTGTCGATTCGATAACTTGGCATTTGGGTTCCTGTTACCTCGTTACGTAGGTATCTAGTTTGTATCCCACTGATACGACCTCTGGCTCTTGCTAGCTGCTCATTACGCGCTCGCTTTTATTCTGCAACGTGAATGGAAAATACTGCTGTATTAAACGAATGGTATTTCATTTTTAAAACGAAAAAAAGAAAAACTTCACCGCTGTTATTCCCTTGTAGTTTTGTTCGTGATAATCTCGTTGATGACGAAGTATCCACGAAAAAGCTCCCGCCGATCTTTGTTTGTAAAATAATTATTCATTGCTCGCTGCTTACGCGAAAGAGCCCAATAAAGCCTGGATAAAAATAAATGGTCACGTTTGCAAAAATAATTTGGGTACGAGGTCATATGCATAAAGCTTCCTCTCCCTCGCCCTCTTACCATCTCTCTGAAAGCTGAAAAAAGTTGGATCATGATCTGCTCTACCCATACTACGCTCAAGATTCACAGAAGTTTATTAAAAGAATTATAGCATAGGGCCACGGGCTGTATTAGTCCGTTGTCTAAATCGTCCTAGGCCCTATAGCCAGAACCTGTGTACTCGGTACCTTTCACCGAGTCCAAATTAAACGAGCTACTGCGAAGTAAGGAAAAAAGAAGGGCGAAAGGGAGATGAAAAGAAACAGAGTTGAGAGTAGAGAGACAATTTTTTCGAGGGTCTCTCCCTGTACTCTGTCTCAACTTGAACAAAGAGCTCACATTTATAAGGGTTAACAATCGAGCGTATATCTCCGTCGACCGTGGAACAGGAATTAAATTTTCCTCAAGCGTCCAAATTACAAAATTTTATGCAATAAAAAAACTCCGAAAATTATCACGCCATTTATTTTCACGCAGAATATATATAAAATATTTTACGATATAGATATTTCAAATATACAGCAATAGATTCGTGATATTTTATAAATGCCCAGAAGCGAGAAAGCAAGAAAAGTGGAAATTCTGAAGAAAAAAACTAATTTCGTAAGAAAACCAATGTTTAGCCTACTAATTCCTCAGCGGGTAATTGGCTATATAGGAAATATCCGTGTCCCATTACCATTTAATAAGATTTCCGTGAAATTTGATTTCGAAGTTTGGTTGAAGTTAAAGTATTGGGGGATGGAAATGTTAAAGTACAAAACATCGACGAACGGAGGTCCTGGGTCGAAAGGGTGCTTCGAAAGTCGTAGTATATGTCGATTTTACGAGCATGCGGTGGCTGACTGGTAGAACCGGGTGCGGGAAACTGGGAATTAAGGTTGTTCCGGTAAAGCCGCAGACGCCCGATACAGCGAGCTTGCGGCTGGGTTAGTTGGCCAATTCCGGAGTAGAGGCGTTATGTTACACTCCCTTGTCGTTGGCGATGGATTTGCCTTGTGTCGTAGCGCACAGCAGGGAATCCATGTCGTTTAGAGAATGGCAGTAGTAGTTGACTTCGGTATTAGGCCCCCATCCACAGTTTTAGGCAATCGTTGGAGGGATGAGGATGATGAGGCAACAGTGAGTAGGTAGTCTATGCCGAGCCCGCGGTGCACATCACCGGAATCAGTCCTGCGCTCCAACGGTACTCTCCCTCGCTGTCTCTCTCCCTCTCCCACGGTCTGTCTGTCATTAAGCTTTAAAGTCGCCTCCGAGGTGTCCCTTTCTCGCTCGTTCTCGTCCGGCACGGTTGATTACTTCGACCGGAGGCTTTCTCGTTACTGCCCTCTAACCAAACGCCACTTTGACAACCTTTTACAATTAGCCCGTCTAGGATATGATTATAATACTACTCATGGAGATGCCCGGACGAGGAAGTAAGTCAGCCATGGAACTGGGCAGGCCAAAAGCTAGCTCGAAGCAAGAAGTAAAAAATAACGGGGGAGTGACTCTTAAGAGGGTTCCGTAATTAGAAAAACGTACCTCCTCATCTCCGTGGCTCTCGCTTCGTTTATATCACTTCGAAAATTCCCAACGTTTCATGCTCACTTGCAACACTCGTTCTGCCAAGAGTCCCTCGGCCCAACTTCTTTTCCTGAAAAAGTTTTCAATGTATAGCGCTTACTTAACGATCGGCAAAGTGCAAGTGCTCCCTCGCAGTCTCACTCTCCTCGTGCAGAAACGAGCCTCGAACCCTCCTTTTTCGCTAATGGCACATTGCCCTCCCTCACTTCGCTGCACCTTACATTTGCATATCGATATTCCACTCAACGTACTCCGCTTTTTTTCTGGATCTTACCTTGTACGGCACTTATCGAGATCATCGCTGATATTAATTTATACAGTGCTTTGGCTTCGCAAATTGCGCGAGAGTGGAAGTAAGAGCTCGGAGAAGAGGCAGAGAAAAAGAAAACGATAATCACGTTAACGTTCCCCGGTATCGTCAAAGTGCCGAGTTCATAGCAGTCTTTGCAACAATCACGGGCTACGAGTCGAACATTCGCGTCGGTAGGTACTACTCGAGGTATAAGGATACTCTAGAACCTGAAAGAACATTTGATCATCCAATAAATCGAGAAAATTGAAACTCTAATAGGAGATTTTAAGTTTCCACCTAGACTACGAGGCGCAGTCACTGGTTTATTTCATTAAGTTTTATCAAGAGCTCTTAAGCTACGAACGAAGATGCAGTTTTCCATTTTGCAAGAATGATCGAGGGTGAAATAAACGACGCGGTGGTACGAGGTGGTGGGCGAGGGAGAGGGCTCTAGCTAGCGAAGATGCAAGGCGTTATAAAGTCCGTTCCACAGGAGTAATGGTCGACGGTTAGTCAGCCGCAAGCAAGTAGTAGAACTTTGGCCCCTGAGCTCGGACTCGGCCGCGTCACGTTACGGAGGAAACTTCTCTCGGTAAGCGGATTAGGCTAACTGGGGGATTAGAGGGCAGCTGGATTTCTCTCCCTTCACCTCGCTTTTCCGTCTGCGCTGATACCTTACCTTTCCGCATTTCCTATGTTCCTATCTTCTGCTCTCCCACCCCCCATCCTTTCTCGCTCTCTCTCTCTCTCTCTGTTCATTTGCGAAGCTCCGGAAAGACCATGGTCAACTAACACTATCCTTTCCTTCTTGGCTCGAGAAACTGTGTTCTAGCGCGGCAACTGCATTGCACAACCTCGAAACCCCAAGAGATTCTCGTTCGACATACCCTATCGAACTGCTGATGCAACCCTTTGAAGTAGCCTGGCTGCCACAAAATGTTAGTTACGGGCATAACTTCCTCTAAGCGATCAAACGATTCTTAAATTCAAAAGTGGATGAAAGTATACCTAAGAGTCCCAAGGAAACGGTGGTGAGTGGAAATAGCTCTATAACGTTAAGTACGACCTGAAATGTAAAAACTCTCCGACCATTCGTCCATTTTCTTGAGCATAAGTACGAGTTGGTAAATCGCGTACAAATGGGCTCGTGACATCGTTGCCAATTCTCTTTTCCACTTGGTAAGTGTTCGCTACCATTGACCAACCATTCTACAAACTCGACTTGGTGCGCGATATATTCCTGAGACACGGGCGTGCACACATCCAAGAGTGTATAAATCCTGTCCATGACATTGTTTTTCAACGAAATTTTTTTTATCTTTCGTGCTAATCATCGTTGCAAGACTCTCTGCGATAAATCGATCTCGCTGGCGAATGTTCCAATTCGCACTTTGCTACGGACAGCAGAGATATATCAGTGGTACAGACATATATTCTACATTCCATGATATGCAAAAGTGTAGATGACAGGGAAAGGGGAGAAGCAAGAAGAGTGGCACGACGAAAAAAGAAAAGAGCGAGAGAGAGAAAGAGAGAGAACACACAATCACCACTTAACCGAGGCTCAACTACCGTCTCCTCTCACGAATATCATCCCCCAGCACGAAGCTCATATTTCTTGCTCGTTGGCGTTTCGGGGTCAACCCCGAACTCCGACAACTTGCTGGCACCGATGATTTATATCCGTGATATAGTTCGAATCGAAGTGCCGGGGAGACACTGCGGGCATGAGTGAACAAGGGTACTATGGTCGTGTGAGAGAATCGTATACGTGTGGAATATTATTCCTCGGTATTACAAAACGAACACCAATTCAATCGCTTTCACGCCCCAAGATTTTCACGGCTATTCGGAAAACCCGTTTTTTTTAATCGTCCCATCGTTAACTCATCGAAGTTGATGAATTAAACGAGCCTGCAATTATTTTGCTTCCATCAGTTGCATGCGATATTAAAAGACGAACGATCCCAATAAGAGAGGAAGAACCGCTGATTATTGTCACTTGTGTTTTGATATCTAATGGAAAGGATTAATCGTCAACCCTTCGATCTGCCAGAAGGGGTTTTCACGAGAAAAGTTATTTACATAGTTAATGCACACCGATTGTTTATCCGACAAGAAGGCAAACTGTGCCTTCTTATCGAATATCGAGGAGTAGTTTGGAGACGTCTGTCCTATTTTGCGACGATGATATCGATATCTTCATCACGATGACGCGAAAAATTCAGAGTCCGATCAAAATCCACGAGCAATATTTTTTGGCGATATTCACATAAGAAAAAAAAGATAGAAAATGATCACTGGTTTGATTCGCCGACTACGTTATTCGACAAAGAAATGAAGAATAACAATTTTGTACCCATCTATACACGGCCCATTTCCGTATTATACGAAGCACCATTATGAACCAACGAAAATTGGTTGCTTCGATGGGTCTACTGGGAAGCCTCGTAAAAGCTATTAGGGTTTATCTATCGAAGTCCCATAGCTATCTTGGTTAATTAATTGGATTTGCAATGCATCTCCTCGCTTAAGACGATTGTCTCATCCCGAATATACGTATATTCGGGTTTCCCTTAATCAAAGGGTGTATAATACGATCGAGAAATAAATTATATCGTACCCGGAGGACAAGTCGATTCGAGGGGTTGAAAGACCTTTTCTACGTAGCATCGTACGGTCGCTACGCTCCCTGTACAAAGACATGGATCGTATCGATTCCACGTAAAAGTGCAGACTACGTTTTAACACGTCGTTTGAGGGAGACGCTTAAAAGCGTCTTCTGCATATTGTTAGTAGAGAGCGGAAGACAGCAGACGTTGACGTGCATGAATCTGAAAGATTGTCCGCTTTACGGGGTGGATTGATAAAAAAGAAACCCTGGAACAATGTGTTGATGGATCGAAATGTGATCGATGTGATCGAACTATTTCAACATCCAATCTCCATTTCGAGCGATTATTTAGAGACCAACATACGTAAACTACTGGCGCATAAACTGATTCGAATTAAATTGTCGAAGCTTGCAGGCAATTCGTAAAGTTCGCAAACACCTGAAGTCTTGTGCAATCAACTTAATTGGAATTATAAATTCGTATAAACTACCTCTCCCTCCCTCTTCTGGTTTTATCCACGATCGAATTAGAAAGCGTGTGATATCACTGAGGAAACGGAGAACATCTACGGAGTTAACGTAGTCAATCTCGTTGATTGTGCAAATTCCACGTTGCCAAGTAGTGCGACACAATATTGCTCATGAATTATGTATTATTGTTTGTGCGTCTAGTTTTATCGGAACTTATCGCGCGACGAAGTTGTGCACGAGCTTATTATGCAAGTGCGGTAAAGTCCGTAGAGAGTGGAGGGATTATTTTGTTCGAAACGGAATTTACTATTCGCTGTCTCGGGCCAAGAGTTACATGCTACTCGATGTTGCTCATAGGAAGAACATTTCAAGAGCGAATTCCGAGATCTTGAGATTCGTGTGAAACTGTTTATCAGCAACAACGTGCTGTTTACCCATGCATTATATCGTGCAGGAAAAGCGCAGGTAATGAGACGCGATAAGCAACAAAATTTATTCTCGTAACGTTTCGAAGGATGCGCGGAAGATTTTGATAATAATAAGTTAGTACAATCCTAATTGCTGAAACTCGGCTTTGCGAATATGTCGTCACGTTCTCGTCCTAACCCGGCTTGTTTAGGAGTTTCATCACGGCGAATATCCCACGTGATGCCAAACGTATATACACTCGGACGAGGTAATCCTTGGACGACTCGGAATAAGATGTTTTGCATTTGTAAAGTCCACGAGAGAGGATGAACGAAACACAAGAGGACGAGGAAGAAGTAGAAGTAGAGAAGGAAGAAGAAGAAAAAGGTACGAGTGAAAAAACTCCATTATCCTGGGCAACATGCGAATCCGTGCAATAGGCATCTTTCGTTTGCATAATTTATGCGAAAAGGTCGCGAAATGTAGAAAACGCACGGGAGAGCCCGAGAGTCTCGGAGGGGGTTAGCGTGAAAAATGGAAAATAAAATAGCGAGCCACCGTTGGTGCGATGCTTGGGAAAAGTAACACAAGGAGCGCTTGGTGGCGCGAGAAAGAAGCTATCGGGGAAAGGAACGAAATAAGGAAGAGTGGAAAGGAAGCGAGTGAGGCGAGTAAAAAAATATATATATACATATATATTGTATATATATAAATATATATAATATAGGGATAAGGCGAGACAAAGAAAGGTCTAAAAACAAGAGAAAATATGAGAGCCTCTATATAAGAAAGGTTTCCACTTCATAAAACGAAGACGAGGAGGAGTGAAGCGCGAGACGGGGTGTTTCACTGACAAATTTATGTGCCGCTTACGGTTACGTATACGCAGAATTCATATTCGCCATTGCACAGAAGCTGCGATATAGTATCAGGGTTGTAAGAAGAGCACGGTGGATAGAACAAGGAGGTCGAAACCACAGAGCGAATATGCGGCTCGCCGCTGCCCTCGGGGAACTTTGAATCATCCCTTGAAGCAGAAAATAGACGCGTAAATAAAGTCATCTTACTGCGAGGCAAAACATTTATTCGATCTCCCTCGGTCAGTATCGCGATTAATTATTTTTACCACAAAAAAGAGAAAAAAACACGTAACCAAGGATCTAACGATATTGCATCGATTTCAATTGCAATAAAAAAACCTAGATACGTTTGAAATTAGTTTGTTTGTTCACAGCGTGGAGGGTGTCGGTATCGTGGCAATAATCATAATCCCCATTGTACGTTGTACACGAAAAAGACATTAGTTTGTCCCGAAGAGAGAAAGGAAGGGGGATGGAGTGAGAGAGAGAGGACTTGGCACGGTTATAGCACGAGATTCAGGGATGAAATTCGCGTGGTTCTATGTTTACGCGGAAACAGTTGTACGCTATTGCCGAATCTGGTCGCACCAGTAGGTATACGATAAAGAGGTTGGGTTCGGTGTTCGCTCGTTTACCTTTCGTTTCAGTCTGCCAGCGACATTATTCGATGGCATGTAGTTAGTATACGGCAGTGTCACCCATCCCAACCCCGATCTCATCCTCCCAAACCTTTTCTCTTCGCCAACAGATTACCAAACTATTATGCGGAATTAACTCTCGTAGCCACCAAATGTAACGTTGATTCAATTTCTCTCCTCGGCTATGCAAATAATCGTAACAGAAAGAGATTAAATTCTCGACGTGGTTGGCAATGGTACTGATTACCATCGATCGTGCCTCGAATGTAAAATTTTATAGCGAACGTGTGGTTACTTCGATGTTATTTCAACGAGTCAATCGTCAAGGAGAGAAAAAAACAACTTCCAATTCTCTAGAGAGAGAGAGAGAGAGAGAAAATAGTCGATATTTCAATAATCGATCAATTTATCGTCGTCCAATTTTACATATCGTTTGATTTGAATAGAACGTACGGCTTTCTTTATTATTATTTCAAGTACAAAACGTGACCATTGAAATTCTCGCGTGATTTTTTTTAATCTCGTTGCCGCGATTGCGCTTTGAAATCTGGTCGCATTAATAACGAAAGTAATGGAATTATCGTGGAGAGCTAATGCTCTGAGTGGAGAACGCGGGAGTGGGGTAAATAGAGACCCAGGTGGTGATGAGTACCCACTGGAGAACGTTGGACGACGTATTCTGTACCTCCATATACATTTATTTATATATATATATCTGTGTGTATAGTTTGACTACGAAACGCGGTCACCGAGCATGTTAAATAATTTGCATTAAATATTCTCGTTCCCGTGGGTTCGGTACTCGTGGCTCCGGGGCTTCCAGTTTCTACCCAAGAAATAGCACCAGTGGTACAAAATTCGACCAACCTCTTTTCCTCGTCAACCTGACTTTTCTCACGAAATACTGCCCATTCCGCATGTTTATTCGACTCTCTTAAAAGAACAGAGTTACCAAGGTAAAAAGCTGCACCAAAATTTAATATCCCTCCGTACGAAAACGGACGAAAAAAGTACTTTAAATATATCAATCGAATGTTCCATCGTGAAAATCGGAAAAACGAGATTGACAGGCATAAAAACATAATGGAGAAAATGGTTATTGAGAGTCGCGGTTAGCAGTACGTCACAGTCTCGAACAGGACTGGAAAAGAGCTGTCTCCGTTCGGGTGGAAATAATTAAAATTCGGCAGTTCTTTCCGAGCCATTAGATGCAGGTCGAAGAGCATCGCTGCTTTACAGATTCGCCCGTTCCAACGACGATCCCGCCGTCGATCTTCGACTTCCGATCCGATTTCTTTCTTCTATCTCTCTCTCTCTATCTCTCCCTTCGAAAAAAAGAAGATGAAAAAAACGACATGGCCACCCGAGTATCTTATCCCGCCGACTTCTCCCTGTTTTCCCTTTTCACTTCGTTTCTCCCGCGTGAGCAACGAAAATCGATCCAACTTTGTATGCGGAAAGCATCGTCGCTTCGATTACTCACGTGCGCCATTTAACACGTAATTGATTCTTATTAGCCTCGACCTGCCTACTTTCCGCCGAGAAAACTCGTCACTTCGATACCTTTGCCCTTTATCGTCCACCCTCGACCCTTCTTCTTCTCATTATTCTAGACGTTCGACGCCCTCTCCCAGACATAGACCCAAACTGGAAGAGTTTGAGTCGGAGATAGACTCGATGAAAAATAGCCTTTTCAAATGCAGACAAAAAATTAGCTGTCCAACGATTGATGAGTCTGTCTTTCGGAATCGATGCAACGACCTTCGCAATCATCTACTTTCTCCTGTTCCATCGCACGTGTCGATAATAAAAATCCCATTGTAAAAAAACATTTACACATACATCGGATGCTTCACCACCAAAAAAAAGGTTCCATCGTTTATCATGCCCGGACACAACGAATTCCGCACTGCCGATCGACCCTTTTTCAACTTATTCTCACTTTTTTCGTCGCGAGAAAGAAAAATGAACTACAAAACGGGGAACACGAGCTCGGAGGTAGCGAAGCGGAGTCTCTTAAAAACGAAAAAAAAAGAGTTAAGAAAGGGAGAAAATCAACGAGAGTCGGAGAACGAGAGAGAAAAAGAAAAAGAAAAAAAAGGTAAGTTCGAAGTTGGTTGTGGAGCACCATTAGCGAGTTCGAGGGGTGGGCCCAAATCGATCGAACTCGTTCAACCAACCGTTCGGTGACCTCGGCTTAAAACCTGTTTTTTTGTTTTTTCGTTGTTTTTCATCTTTTTTCCTGCCGAACTTTTCACTCGTTGAGCTCGCCGCTATTAAAACAGTGACTGGCACGGTCGCGGGAGTATGAGTCGGATGCGAGATCGGGCACCGAAATTTTGTTAACGCAACTACCGTCGAGAATGAAATGGCACAATCTACCGACGAAACTCCCCAAAGTTCTGAAATCCGATATTCCTGTCACATCATGAAAATAATTTTACTCAGGCCGCAAATAGCATCTGTTTTCTCGCATTGTTAGACTAGTGTATCAATGTTTATTATTCATAATTAAGGTTGTTCCAACCGCGGTCGCGTTACAAGAGCGCCCTAGTTGAGTACCGAGAGACTCGGTCCCTAAAGTCAAAACACGCGCCAAACAAACGAGAACGTACGCGATAAGGATGTGTGTAAATGAGGCCATTATCGTAGCTCCGTTACTTCTCGGAGGGTGAGCATGGGCCGTGTAAAAGGAGAAAAGCGTTAAGCCCAGCCTCCACTTTGGCTCCTGCTCAAAAACTTTGTATCGGTGATTTGTCTTCGTTATTCTTTTCGAGGAGTAAAGATGTCGGAAAAACGTGTCGGAAAAATATTCTTTCTGCTTGTCTTCTTTAAATTCAAGGGCTTATAAGACAATAATTCAACTGCCTTGAAAAAGATAGGCGAAAATGCCAATTAAATATGTCGTATTGAAATTGACGAGCTTATACCGCTCAATTTACCAAAGGACACATCGGATCGATACGTTCAATATTATGACGGGTAGGAGTAATCAATCGGACCAAAGGCTTCGGGGTAGCACGAAACGATTTTAATAAGTCCGATATTAAATACGCTCGGCAGAGGATGAAATTGTCGGTCCGATATCATCTGGACTGTCTCCGAAGAGTAAGGGAAATAGTGCTGGGGTAAGATCTTTCTCGCCAAACGAGAGAAATAGAGAAAGCAGAGGATGAGGTGAGCTGGAGGGAGGAAGACGAGAGAAGGGTCTTGGAGCTAAGCGAAGTTTAATCAAATTCGCAATCCAATCCGATCGTACAGAAACGCTGCTGGGAGAAGCTCTACGAAGTTGCAGGTTGTGTGAGAGTTATACGAGGGATAAAAGGTCGAGTCGATCTAAACCTACGGAAGTGTGTTTTGAACTCCCTGGTAGAGAAGGAGTCGGTGAAACTTGGCTGTACCTGAACAACCGTGGCTGCTTCGCATACTGCTGGCTCAATGGGTTTTTGAGGAACCGCTTTATCACGATCACCACTCACGGTCCGAGCTTCTTCAATAGGATCGAACAGTCGTTGGGACACGTAATTTTGGTATTCCTAGAAAATTCAAGGATTTTCCAATCTACATAATCAAGTACGTTATTATCGGACTCGCGCCGGACTGTCGTCACCAATTTTACACGTAGAACGCTAAAGTCGCATCGTCGAATGTACGAGTGCCTCGTTTCGTTGAAAAAATATCCATAGGCAAGAAAAAACTGGAAAGGTTCGCTGATCAAAGTGGATATAAAAATGGAAGAAACCGTGCAAGCGCAATTTCGAAAGCTTCTTTCAGCTTTCCCGAACAATCAGTGGCGATGCAGCGAGACCCTATGCTTACGGCGTCGGGAATTGCATTAAGAGGATGAAAGAGGAAAACCAAGAAGACACCGTTCCTACCCGTAATACCCCGCGCCCCGCTGTACCAACCTACAAAGTTCTCACGACGACGAGGTTGTCGTAGTCGATTTTACTCCCACAGGAGAACCGTCGACCGCGCGTGTTGGTCGCTCAGACATCTGATCCGGCTTGTGTCTGATTCGAATACCTACCCGGAAAATTGCACCCCACGGCCACAGATTCAGCGAACATCGCCCGATGGTTCGCCCCCTCCTTACCGCGAAAGTCTCGTTTGTTCCGTCCCTCTGGAAAAGTTCGTTCTTTCGAATCGCTAATTGCGACTCATCAGCATCCGCAATCCCCGTCGTGGCCCTTACTACCGCGGTTCCTGGGTTCAATCGTAATTTCGTCTTAAACAAAAGAAAAGAAGACGGGAAAGTACAGTCTTCGACAACATAATTTTTATTCATTTCACGGAATGAAACGAATGCACGAATATATAGTTTTTTATCCGCGTATAAAAATTACTCTTTTCGTTTGTCTTTTTTTTCTTTACCTTACAATATACGGTTCTTATGCACGTGTGGTACTTCCCAAGAGTTTAAATCTTCAGCAGTCAGCGAGCTACGCCGTAAAAGTGAATTCGGCTACAAATACGATAGCCTTGAATAAGAATCGTAAAGAACGAAACTCCGCTTGAAAAATAAATTTCCAACTTTCCAGAGAAGAATATAATGCTGCAATGGCACTCGAACGCTTCCAAGCTCATCCAAATATTCGGTTCCCCGTTGCTTCGACGTGACGAAAACTTTGGTCGAATTTACGTCTAGCGAGCGATGAGCTGCGATATACGGTCAAAGATCGCGTCGTATAAAAAAAGAATAAGGATTCAAGACGTTTAGAAAAAGGACGTATATCGCGGAAGCAGGAAGATGAGAATGAGGAATAGCGGAAGGAAGTGGAATCGAAAAATCGAACTGCTTGGCTATCGAGGGAAAATGACGAACGTTCGCACGCGCTCACGTTCAACGTATCAAGCCGGGTCGTAAAGCAGATTCAATTTAAATTCTAATGCCCGCTGCCGCTGTCACAGGACTGGAGGGCACGCGCCATATTTCCTCTTTCTCTCCGTTCACTTTCTCGTACAAACTCGGCAGTTCCCCTACCCCGAAGGCTTACTTTTACGACTATGCTATTTTACGGTAAGCGCAATTTCCGAAAACCATTAATATCCATCGTTGTGGTGAATTTTCATTACAGTCTCGTCCACACTATCCCTCTGCCGTCCTGTCTCCGTCTTTTTCTCTCCCTCGTGATCATTTTCTCGTATCATTTATCCCGAGCGTAATCACACGGGTCGATCCTGACGAGATCTCTTTACGTTCCAGTCGATCTTTTTCTTATTTTTTTCTCATTCGATCTCGTTACCGGAAAACAGGATTTAGTCGTGAAAATCGCTCGTCCGACAATGAGATTAATCGTTGTCAGCGTTTTACGACGTGACGAACGATAGAGCTGCTACACTTTGAAAATCCTTCGATCTCGAGTAAATACGACAGTTGGTGAAATAATTATGACAAATGAATTTCGAGTATTCGACACGATCGGTGAGTTAAATCCATCAAAGATTAAATACCTACTGGAAAAGGGGTGAATCGAAGCGCGAATTAAGGTTAAGGGATGACGGGAGGTCGGAGTGAGGTTCGTTCGCAAGCCGCATCGAATGTTCTCAGGACCGTGTCTCCATTACCATAACCATCCCTAAACTGCGATACGGTCACCTTGGTCCACCTCACGGAGAGACCGGCCGCGCTTGACCACCGAACCACGGAACACTAAACGCCTTGCTGGACATCCTACCCGTCGTCAACGTTACCTCCTCTCAACTGGCTCCGAGTCCAAACTCTCCTCGCGTCCGGCTTCTTCCACACTCCCAGCACCAACCCTATCGCAATCGACTCTCGAGTTTCGCCAAGTTTCATCCGGAAACCCGGCCAGCAAAGTTTATTCACCTCTCAGGATTGCACGGTGGGTAATTCCCTTCGCCTTATTCGGGACACGTTCTTCAACGATCGCCACCCGATCCGTCTACACAATATCCTGAAGAATTCTAAATAGACATACCAAACCCACCGAATTCGTCGGTTCAACTATGTGCTCTCTGCTGTGCGAAAACGTTGGAATTCAATGACTCTAATGAAACGAGCCCCCCCCCCCCCCCTCTGCCCCAAACGCCTTGTCGATTGTTTTAATCATCTTCTTAATGATTCGTCATCCTCACCCATTTCGTTGATCTCTCCCAAATGAGAAATCAATTTAAAAGCAACGTTTTCTTTCTCGCAAAATTTCCAACGTTATCGATCAGACGTAAAGAAAATCAAAAACTTAAGTCACAAAAGGGATTTTCTTCTCCTAAAAAAGTGGATAATTCTGGTGCAAATGTTAATACTGGTCGTTAAAGTCGGAGACCAAATGGTCGAAGAATTAAGATCCGTTACCTTCCCTGTAATTTATCCGTCGAAGAATTAAGACCCATTCCTTTCTCTGTAATTTTTGAAACACAAGCACGAGAGATCTGGAATGAAAGGACAACTGCGATAAGACTTGCACGCTGTAATCTTACAGTGCAATTAAACCGAAGCTCGTAAAGCATGTATATGACAAATAGAGGTCCGCTCTACAACGTTAAGCAGCTTAACGCGACGATAGCTATGGGGCAAGTGTTCATTATGTAATAATTGCCGTAGGCTCGTGTACCTTGAAAGTCACAGAGGTATCGTGTGATAAGGAGCCCAAGGGAGAGAGACAAGCCAAAGGTCAAATTGTCTGACCATTACGCGCTCTATCTACTTTGTACCTTGACCCAGACTACTCGTATCGCCCACCGCACTTTGGGCAAACGGACAATTACATTCTCTCGCATAGGTATTGCGAATTACAGTCCCTTTGCACACTACCTCCACGTGAAAAGGCCCCAGGGGCTCCCACGAACCATCAGATCCGAAAAAATTCCAAAGAAATTAAAACCTTTATTGATTATCGATCGAATAAACGCTTTTATGATCAAGGTCAGGTGAGCTTAAGAAATTATGGCGTCCGCTACGTTCTAGATGACGTTAAACCTCGATTCACTCCCTAATGGGTACTTATTAACGCCTTTATCTTATGTGAGCCGTAAAAAGGCTCTGCGCCCAACGAGACACTCGATCATCAAACATTCCGAGGAGAGGGAGGTTTGTCTGGAGAGATCGTAAATGTCGACACGGGTTTATTAAGTTTTATGATGAAAATTGAATCTACACAAGAGGATGGTAAACCAAATATTATTCCATTCGATATTAAAGAGACTAGCTCCATATACATTATTCGGTCATGAATCCATTGTCCATTGGATTCTATATGAATGCTCGTTATTCCAATGAGTATACTTCGTTACTTTAAAACCGATACTTAAAATTGCATGACAGTTTTCGAAGCTCACTCCTTGATTTTCTTAGCTACGAGCACAAAGCCGAGTCCGATCGTTTAATGTTTATGGGCGTGAAATAGGTCGCTGCATATATTCGGGGGTAATGCCGCGCGAGCATCAACGTCAAGATGCGACGAACGCATCCGTCGTTGTTTAATCGGGCAGTCAAGGAGTTAACGGCGCAGCGTCAAGAGGAATGAATTAGGAAGCTGAGATAGCTTTAAACTGTGGGAGCATGAGTCGCGTCGCGACGGGGCTGTCGCTTGTTTCTCCGTGTAAGTCGTCTCAGTGGTCCCTTCCTGTCGTTAAACCTTCGAAATTGCTCGCCGAAGCGAATCGCGCAGAAACGCCTTGCCGAGACGGAGCAAGCCGCGGTGTTTTGTCGATGCAAGTCTTCAGCCCGGTAGTCAAGTAATTACTTGAGTAAGCAACGCATTCGACTTCCTTATAGTGTCCAATGAATGGAAAATAATCGTATTCGGATGACGAAAAGTTGACTTTGTGAAAAGAAACAAAATCGTTGTAACTGTCCGCGCGTGAAATGGAATAAAGTTCATCGAAGATAACAGCTGTGGATCGATGACTTTTTCATGACGCTTTCGAACAAAACCGATAATTTACCTGGAAAGTTTCGTGAAAACAAACTCGGTAGCGTTGGAAAAAAACGGCGACAAAAATTTCGAAGAATCCCACAAGTCTCCGAAACTCGAGATTTCTCCGTTTTATTCCGTCCATTTTCTTTGCCGAGCTTTTTCCAAGCGTAATGTTGTCGGCGGTTGAACAAGGAGCTTCTTCGCTATTCCGGAAATGAGTGAAATAATCGACTTAGATGTCGTCACGGCAAGAAGACGCCCGCTCGGGAAATTAGTCCGAATGCAAATGCACTCGCCAGCTTTTTCCTTCAATTTTCTGGTCTTATTACCTCTCTTCTACCTTTTGTTCCGAGTTCTCATTTCTCCGGACTCGGCATCATCACGGCAAAAGAAAACCAGAACGATTGCCTCGCTGATCCAGTACAGGTGGCGTTGGTATGCTAAGCTGCAGTCTTCGCACCAATGTTTTGGGAATAATACACTTTCACGTCGCAAATATTTTTCTTTGCATTCAACTATTGAATAAGCTGTGGAATTCGAACCGTTGCACATTAGTTCTATCGAATTTGAAATATTATGTTTGATGCTTTTATATTTTATCTTGTCCTACGATCTTAACAGTTGGTTAAATTTAAAATGCGATCAATTTGCTCCAGCTCTGAGAAGATTGAAATGTAACTTTTCAATGAGGTTAACGAATAAGTATTGTAATCACATATAGAATTTTCTTCGTCGTCTACTTGTCTTATCCCTTTCTCTGATTTTCCTCTTTCTCCGCTAGTTCGATTTTAACGCTCATCCTCAAATCAGTTTTAACGTCGAACGAGCTTATCCCACTGAGGCGAAAGGATAAACCCTTACCTCAGAGAGTGTTACGACGTTTGGCTATATCGCACGTGACGTCTAATCGATAGTCCCGACTAGAACATTTTATACTCGTCGTACCTAAAGTTCATCAAACTCGAACCGACGTTTAATAATTACTTCCGGCCAATGTGCTAAGCTCGATGAAAACGAAATCTTAACTGACGTAGCTGATAATGGACGAAAAATAAGATTTCTAACTGAGCGAGATTTTTGTCGCGAAATAACCTTTCTTTTTTTCTGGCAAGATCTCAGTTTTTTCGCCACTTTTTCCATACCGACTATACGTACCCGAGAATGACTGAGCGGGAAAGATTGTCTCGTGAAAGGACAGGGTGTCGGCAGATATCGGAGACGATTTATCGAGAGGACGCCTAGAACGTTTTATCCGCGTCTGGTGTCAACCTCTCCCCGTGTTGACGTTGATTCGGCTGCTTAAAATCCCTCGTCTTATCTCAATGTTTGCAAGCACGAAAAGCACATGGAGCGGATCGAAGCGAGGCCTCCAGATAAGCCAATCTATCCACTCGCTTTCTTTATCGTTACTTCAGCCAGCGGAACATTCCCATTTCGTAACTGTTCGTCATTGCTCGTATCGTTTCATTTCAGAAACCACGGACAAATCATTTTTCACGTAACTATATAACCGGAAAATCAGAGCTTTCCGTAATAACATCCCTGTGGCCATGCTATTTTATCTTTTATCACTGTAAGAGTATGAAATAAGAAAATATTTCCATCGCGAAAAGACTCTTATCCGTGCTTAAATAAATCCGAAGTTTGGCACGATGGCCCAACGTGCTCTATGCTATTTTATAGTACAGGTGATAACGTATCTCTGATACCATTCGATGTGTGAACTCGAAAGTCTGCGGGAACGTGAGATTCGACAGAATAGGAATACTTGGAAAGTCAGAATCCGTGCACGGTGTTGAAAGATATCGCTAGGTATTTTGCATGTGAATGTGATAAGGTCGCACCTTCGCCGGTAGGTCAACATAGAAGAGACATCGATCGGTGCGTTACCACACTTTTTTTGTACATCAATGTGGGTAATCTTTTTCTCCACTTCCTATTTTCCAGACAAAAGTGACAGAAAACACGCCAGATTATCGAAGATTTTAAAGCACTGCGGACAAACACTAGGGCGGTAGGGAAAAATAACAAGAATCCAGATTAAACTCGCGAGTACCATTGAGCATCTACGATTTTCTTTCATTCCTGAGCTTTCTTTCTCCACAGCGGGAGAATACAAGGTGTCATTGAACAACATTTCACTAGTTGTATCGACGTGGATCAACGATTGGATAAAAAGCTTCGTGGGTAAAAGACGTTTCCGGTGGTTAAAGAAAGAGGCGCTATTGAGGGCCGTCATAAAAACTGAAGTGTACGGATCGATCGATTGAAATCTTTTACGTGCAGAAATAGAGATTTCTTGGCTGGTGCCAGCACGACAGTGCAGACAACCTGGGTAACATAGTATGCATGTGTGGGTGTGGAAGAGGTAGCTCAGTAGTATCCATAATGCATCTGGTTCGCGTGCAACGGTAGAATGTTATCGACACAATATTTATAGTCTCGGTACGTCGAGCTTTCGGGACTCAAGGCGCGTTTCCGCGAGTGAACCTTTTGAATATTGATTTTACCGGAGCATCGTAGCTTTTTCTCTCCCTGCAAATCGCATTCGCGTTCTTTTTTTTCCATAGTTACACACCGTCCTCTTCATTCCAGCCGACACCCTCGAATGTTCGCAACGGTATGCAAATACGAAATCTCAGGTTTTGAATTATCCAGATTTCATGGCGTAAAAAAAAAATTGCATAGGATAAGGAGGACTCGCGCAAATGCTTGGAATATATCTGCATAATAAGAAGAAATGAAGGTTGCTTTTCTCGTTTTCCTTTGGAACAAAGTTTGTCCCGGGCAAACATGACTGATTCGATCGAATTGAAACCGCTTAATCGTTTCAACTTGTGGCCTTTACGGGTCAATGGCTAGAAACCTATGAAAATATGAGAGTGAAAAAGATTGTTCGAAAATGCCAGTCAATTACCGGGTCGAATAAATTTATGATATTTTTTCTTCACGGTACAAGCACGTTTTGCGATGTTAATTGGAGCCGAGTGGAACCGAATCGAGAGTTCTGACGAGCGAAGAAAAGGTGGTAAGGCTGACGATACGGAGAATTAGTTAGCGGAAAAGTAATACGGGGTAATAATCGGATCGGAAAGCGATACGCTACGATCTCGTTTCAACTGCGGCAGCCAGGTGTGCAGTAGTAGCATATCCAATTATCGCGGGGACTTGGGGGATATCGTGCACACGCGTTAAGTTTGCAACTAGTTGCCTCGAAACCTGTTCCGTTCGAGCCTGCAGGGGGCAAACGTTGAGCGAGCGGATATGCAGTGTGGGTGAGCGTGGATTGAACTCAGCGTTAAATCGGGGCTCGAATATTGCGAAGGTAGCTCCGGTTTATCGGGGTTAGCTAGTCCCATTGAGCGTGAGGACTATCAGACTGTTAGCGCGAGCAGCCTTCTCGGCTAACGACAGCTGGGTTTAACGTCTCAGTTGCATTTGCTTTCCCCTGTGACCGTTTCCACCAAACGATTCAGTCCGGGACAACTGTCGTTGTTCCAAATCGCACTGTACACGTTTTCATCGCAATGTCGAAGCTCTCAGATAAGATTGTTGTTTCAAAGTACATTTCGGGGCTCCAAGACGAGATTCGACATAGAAAATGCCTGAAAGATATGGCTATATAAATTTCATAGTGTCATTTCATGATTATCGTTGCGGAGAATCTGAAAATAGAAATGTAATTCAACCGAAATTAAGCAAATCAGTCACATTTGATGATCCAATAAAAGCTCCAAATTGCTCCGAAAAGCTAACAATTTGGAAAGTATCGAAGGCGGACAATTTTAAAAAGATTGTAGAACTTTGATAATTTTCAGGAGCTCTGGGTTGTGGATGAGCAAGAATCCTTGCTGTATTTTACGAGTTCGTAACGCTTGATTTGTACCAAATAGTACGACGGAACTAGTTATATCTCAAAGAAGAAAGAATTTCCGTGTTTACCGCCTCGAGACTTTACGCTGCTTGAACGTAAGAGTAGGTAGGTGAGATATGAAAGAAGAAGTAACGCTCACAGACCAAGATAGAAAGGCGAATCCGGAAGAAGGAAGACGCGATAAGTTATCGCTCGTGGGTCTCTCGACCAAGGATTTTCACTTAGCGACTTGTTTATCGCCGCGTCTGGACTATGATGCCGATCGCGGTCTCCCGTTCACCCGCGCACTGGCCGATTCACTGGACCGATCTCGCACGGAACTCACGAAGGCAACGAACTCCAGGACCAGGATATTTGGCCCCGTTGGAAAATAAAAGTCATAAAACTTAAGACGATGATTTCCGAATGACGATAAGTTGTACTCTCGTGTCGGCTAGTCGTATAAATCGATGTCGGAAAGAACTTTGCGCAACCCCCTTTCCAGTGCCGACTACATGCATCAACGCCCTCGAGGGGAATGCTGCAAGACTACCAATGGTGCCTCTGGATTCTTCGAACCGTGAGAGCTTCCCTGCAACGTTCCTATCGAAACATGCACATGCGACGAGCGCCTCATTGTTATTTCAATCTTGTATTCTATCATTACAAAACAGACTCGCAAATATAATTCATGATGAAAACGCAAAAATAAAATAAGAAAGAGAGTCTCATTGCGCACAACAATTTTTTTTAATTGTCCAAATGGCCTTCGTGACGTCGGGCCATGTAATAACTGGGACATGTTGATAAACTGTATCCGTGATAGCGCAACACAATGAAACGTTGCAAATTACATTTCACAGGGTAGCGGTGTTACGAGGACCAAGGCCCCAGGCCTTATCGATGGTGTTTCATACGTCTCGTAAAACCATATTTTTCCCGCTCGCTACCACGGTATCGTGATTTAGCAGGGAAGTAATGGTGAAAAGGATCGAGAAACAGCGTTGTGTACTCGCACGGTATAAAAGCCTAGAGACGACAAAGATCAAGCTATCGCCTCGGTGGGACCGTGCGACATCTAGCTACGTACTCAGAACCTGGCAAGCTAGCTCGCACCACGAGGAAATACCATTTTTATAACTTAACTGGCCCATAAAGCATCGTAACCCTACGCCCTTGTGGCTGGCTGGGCCGCAAAGATTACGTGATATACACGGAAAATTTATCGTTGCCCCTTACCGAGTATGCTTGCTAGCAAAACACACGGAAGCACATCCTTTCTCCGTTCGTCGTACTGCGCGAAGCAGCCAGTAGCGTTGTGTGCACTATTCCACCGGGAACCTCGTCCATTCACCCTTCAACCCCCAACCCTTCTTTAACATCCTTGCGCGAACGACCCCCTGGTAGAGTCTTTCCCAACCCATCGTGACACATAATTCTATCGTCGACGGTAACTCTGAATTACCTACTCGGCTTACCTACAGCCGTGTTACGATGGCATTGTAATTAAATTCACCATCAACTCACCCCAGTTCCACGGTATGCACGAATCTTGCGATTCGTCCGATTCAACCAACCCTGGCCGGAACTATTTCACCCCGCAGCTCCTCGCGTCGCACGGGAAATTGAATTTCGATCATTGCTTCCGCAGTGAACAGCGCTTCCTTAATGAGGAAACTTGATTTCAGGCTTTGATTCGAGGCAGTACAACCACAGAATTCGTGCGGTTGGTATAAGATTCCTGTAATGACCTCACCGCCCCATCTTTCCAGGGCCATCATAAGCTCTATAACGCCTAATTGTGCTATATTTGCTTCATGGTACGGTTACGTTGATGAGAGCCGATTAGAAATACTGTTAAATGTCGTACGAATTAGACGGTGAATTTATCATCTAATAACAGTATCTTATAATTAACGAGGGCAGTGAATCAATAGAATATTTAAAGAGCGCTGAAGGACTCCTCAAGGGTGGCAAGAATATAACGAAATATTATTCGTCAATGATGAAACATAATGACACGTAAATAAAGAATAATAATATTTTGTTATGAAATCGCAAGTAGAAGGGGCGATATCTCTAAGAAGTCATGCATTGTTGGGGACAATACGTTATCTTATCACGGTTATCGTGTCTTTCGTCAAGAGGCTGCTGAGAAGGTAAGCGGATAAGGGGTATGGTATAAATGGGCATACACCAGAAGCCAGGTTGGGGAGGGACGTGGCTGAAACTTATGGTGGCGATAAGGGAGGAACCGGGCTGCTGTTGTTCGTCGCTGCTTAGGGTTTGGGCGTTGCTCTCGTCGTGTACCCGGTTGTTGTTAGGATGTAACATAGGTAGCGGTATTATACTTCCAGTGGAGACCACGATGGCCGTTTTCCACGCGGTTAGATTACGTTGTACCCTAGTCTACTGCTGCTACCGACGTTGATAATGTATCCGCGGTACTGCTGCTATTACTATTCTGACTTAACAACCCCTCAAATTAGGGCCGATCGTATCCCTCGACATAGTTCAACCTTTGTCGCCCAAACCCTTGTCGCACTTCGATCCAGCTTTACCTCGTTGGGCATTGCTCGATAACATGCGAGTGAATTGGATGTCGACAATAGTTTTATGGCTAAATAAATAGTGAAAAATCTTACGATAACCCTAACTTTTACTTTGTTTCAGATGCGACAGAAATCGGGTCTTTCCGCAGTTTACTTTCTGCTGCTACTAATTCTATCGACATCGGTTACTTCAGCAGCTCATTACAAGGTGAGTTTACTAATTGCACAACGCCTACATGTCGGGGTTGTATAAAACGCTGTCATTAATTTGAGTTCACTCATTCTCATTGGGATTGAACGTTGAGAAGTCGTATGTAACTTTCGGATAATATTTTCGGTCGACACAAAGGACATATTTGCAAGCAGCCTGCGAACGAATGGCATCATAAGCCAGAAATTTCAGCCTGTAAAACAATCTGATCGCCCGGTCGTGTACCTGTTTGAAATGCACAGGACAAATTGAAACGACGAGCGTATTAGTGAATATCCAAGGGCGCAGGGTGCATTATCCAAGTAAAAAGTAAAATGAGGTAGATAGATAGATATTGAGAGTGAATGAGAAAAGTTATTCCAGCGCGACGTGCCACACTTCGGGCGAACGAGAAAAGAATAGCCCCGTGAGATAGTTCGAGGGGAGGATGGAGCCAATAAGATGGTAGTCACGCTGATAAAGAGAAAACGACGAGAAGAACAGTCACCACAACGAAGAATGAAAGAGGCCCGAGGGAGAAAGTTGACTACAAGAGAAAAGTAGCAAGGCAGTGAAACTGCATCAACTCTTCTCAGGGTAAGAAAACTTGCTCTTCGGCATCTCTGTGGTTCAATTGAAGTTAATCGTTCGCGACATTGAGCCTCGTGGTCGCGATCGTCGCCGCACATTGTTCTAACGGAGTCTCTCAAACATCATTGTCCATGCTATCCCGTTCGTTCGAGCTTTTAATTTATCTACGCGAAGCACGTACCAAGAAGGCCCCTAAGATTCCCCGTCATCCCAGAAATCGAGTTAAAACAACGCACAGTCACAACCCTTGCAGTTAATTGCTTCACGAGTGCTCACGAACCTTACGAATACAATGAAATACGCACTTGAAATCGACAGATAAAAGTAGAATGGTCCGACTCGTGATTCTCCTTGCAATTTCTATTCCGTAGAAATGCGGCGCAGTGGTTCTCATACCGCTTGCCATGGCGTAGAACTTCTTATATCGTCCGCTACGTCGCGCCAGCGCTCGAGACGCTTGTAGTGGCGGCAATTTTCAAATAGCACAGGCGATAACTTTGCATCTAGTACAAGTTCATCAGTTTTTAAACGTTCTTCCCATTCGAAACAAAATTATATTCGCACGTACTCCATCAAAGAACAAATAAAGTGATTTCATACGAATAATCAAAGTACCGAAAGATTTAAGATATTTCAATACTTCGATCCACCGCAAACTTTTTCAGTTTTGATAAGTCAATTATGAAGTTGCCAACGATCTCATTCATACCATCGAGAAATTGATGCCACAAAGGGCGTAGTCGTAATAAACCTTTCAACCCATATTCCAAAAGGGTGTTATAAACTCTTTTCGCTGGAGATTATAAACGTGTAATATAATAAAGAAAATAGGATTACAGCTCGCGGATGAAACTGGCGCAAAAGGAGTATAGAGCTCGAAACCATGACAGTGTGCTTTCTACCGTACGAGGTAAGTGCGCTTCATGACAAAAAAGAAATGAAAAAAAAACACACACGCAGAAAAGTTTTTTCGCCATTCTCCGTGGAAAATGGCCGGGAATGATAATTAGTCGTCCGAGTCCACTTCGCTGGCGGGTTGGGGGGGGGGGGGGGGGTGGAAGGTTGGCGTCTGCTGTCCGGCCACGCGGAAAAGTGGGTAAACGAAACGAAGTTAAGTGTGCGGTATGGTTACATGGTACATGTACGAACCCGGTACTCGCCCGCTAGAGATATCCCGCGTTCGCTCTTATATTACTTACATTTTATTTTCACGACGAACAGGGACGTACAAAGGGACTGAGATTAACGTTCCTCCGAATTGAAAAATTAATTAGCACTACCATTTCGTTCACCGTAACTTATTTCCGTTTTAAAATATTTTACGAAATACTCGGTAGTTTCGGTTTCCATTGCCATGGACGACTTCCATCCTCTAAAAAAAAAATTTATCATGATACTTTATTTCTGCGAACTTATCTCCCTACCCTGCTAAACAATAAAATATGCCACCAGGTGCCACAGGATGACTAAGGAAAAATGTATAAATGTAGAGGCTCGCGGTTATTCTCAAGAGACAAATGTTTCAATTTTGCGCTCGCGTCGTCCGGAATATACACGTTTGATAAAGAGAGAGATAGAGAGAGAGGGACTAGGTGGTATTCTTGTCAGGAAGAAAAATTGTTCACGCTGGCGAAGAATGTGCGCACAGTGTTGGGAAAGGCAGCGACGCGAAAAATCGCAGAGAGAAATACATAGAAAAAAGAGAGAGAGAGAGAGAGAGAGAGAGAGAGACGCGTGAAGCGAAACGTTGGCGACAAAGTCGTTAAAATTCGAGTGTGCCATGCGGGGGTCGCAGTTAGTTCCCGGAGGGGTGCAGACTGTGTGCGAGGGGTTGACGCAAATTCCGAGGCGTTCATAAAACATGAGAGCATAGAGCGTCGGACTCGCGATGGTACGACGTCACGGCTCGAAACTGGCAGGAGAATTAGCCACTCGAATTTATGTTTCAATTTTATATCACACCTAGTTCACCCTCCTCTCGACCGCGGTCGTGGTCAATCTTTATTTCAACTTTTTTTCATTCCTACCGTCGTATATTTTTTTCATCAGCCAAAAATTACTCCCTTCTTTACCCTCGGTACTTCGTTTCAACGAAATAAAAAATAAAAATATCAACGAAATATACTGAACGCGAGGTATAGACGCGCCAACGAACGAAGCGTGTTCGAGAGACTCGATCGAAGACCGGATAAAGCGAAAAGAAGCAAGAAAAGAGGAAAAATCGTAAATTGCGCGCGAGACTGGCTTACGGTGTTCTCGTGTACAAACAACGAGATGGGAAACATAAATCCGATGGTCCGAGACGTGGAAGAACGTATTTCTCAAAGAATCGAGAGCGGAAACAGAAAGAAAGGACCAAGGATGAAAATATGTTGAGACAATACAACGGGGGCTAAAGGTACGAAATTTATAAAAGGTTGATTCTTAAAAGAGCAACAAGGGTTATGGTGACCTTAAACCTTTACGACATTTTCATTCCCCGTGAAATAAATGAAAAAAAATCCTCGTATCGAAGGCTTTTTTTTAAGACGTGGAACGTAAATAATAAATTTTCGGGGTTGGAACATAAGGAAAGCGTCGGCATTAGCGAGTTTTCTTCGTAACGTAAAAACAACAGAAAAAAAATTTGCCCAACAAAATTACGACTTCAACATTGACACAAAGAGTAAGGAGGGGACGTAAAGTTTTTCTCAGTTTCGCGGATACAATGGCGGCTGGCGTGTTTTTTTTACAATGGTGTTAGAGCTGACCGTGTCCACATTGAACATTTCCCGTAAGAGCATGATCGTACAAAGTCGTACGTTAAGATAGAGTTGTAAAAAAAGAATGAAAAAAAAATATTGCGCGACACTAAAAGCGGAAGTATAAAGAGATGGACAGGGAGCCGAACGACTCGGTGAATCGAGGCCGCAAATGAGAAGGAATAAAAAGAATACACAAAGCGGAAGAACGAGAGACGGGGCGAGCGAAAAGGGGAGAGGTGGGGTCGTAAATCACGACGGATATCACGTACAAAGGGAATGAAAGTACAGCGACATGGCGCCCCGGTATTATCGGGACTTCTGCTACGTTTCTCTCTCTCTCTCTCTCTGAGGGGGGAGAGAGAGAAAGAGAGCGTTGTGTTAAGAAAAAAGCTCTCGAAGAATGAAAAGAGTTCGAGGAACAGACAATGACGGAATTGAATCGTTTCTAGGACACCGAGGAAAAGTTGAGATTGGTCAGATCGAGATTGGGATACGAGTTCGAGACGAGTTTAAGATAACTGTATAAAAAAGCGTGAAAAAAAGCTGTCGTATTCCACATCAAAATTGTTTATTTCTTTATTACTGTTTTTTTATACAATTTTACGCGTATTTCGATAAGACATTTACTCTCTCTCTCTCTCTCTCGAAAATCAATTAGAAACTTCAATTTTGGAGAGGTGAGATGAGAAAAAAGCCAAGGTTTGCGGAATCATCCCTCTCGCTAAGGGATGAGAATAAAACGAAACGAAGGGAGGGTTAAGTAGGTCGAAGTAACGAATTGATCTACCGCGAAAACGTTTAGTACGGAAAGTATTAGAGAAAACTGAGCCGAGCCTCGGAGGGCGAGTCTAATAAGGAGGGACGATTCAACTGCACGGAAAATTAGTAAAAGTCTCTTTTCCAGCCAAATGGCGAAAAGCAAAAAGGAATTCTCTCGCGGTAGTCCTCTCTCCTACGTGCTCGCGGTACTTTCTGTCCCACCACATTTACATACGAATCTCCCTTCCAGCTGGAAAAAACGAAGGATCTTTTTTTCGGGTCTATGGGAAACGCCTGTTTCATCCCCTTACTTACGTTTTCTTTTTCCGGTCGTGGATCCGCGCGCGAAGATTTTCTTGGACCCTTTATTCATCCACGATTCCAAGCTTCAATGATTCGCAATTGGGGTCGTCCCGAAGAGCTCGTAGCTACTTATGCGTGAGCCAACGCTTATGGGGACTTTGCGAAGAACGAACAAAAAAAGAAAGAGAACGAAGTTTGGGGACGATCGTTGGCGTTCGAAAAGTCACTGTCTATTATGGAGATGGAGTCGTAGTCAGGAGTTATCTCGAGGATATATAGAAAAGTCAGAACTCCTGATCGATGACAGGTAAGACTGTTACGAGA
Organism: Netelia inedita; assembly: GCA_964017225.1. NCBI lineage: Eukaryota > Metazoa > Arthropoda > Insecta > Hymenoptera > Ichneumonidae > Netelia > Netelia inedita. Next base: position 28,090,639 of record OZ024924.1, read on the forward strand.
GGGATGAAAACCGATTTTTCATTTTAAAAAACTTGATTTTTAAAGCGAAATAGGATATTCCATTGCGCAGGCTAAGAATTAATCGCGTTTCACCCTTACCGCATTTCTTGGAGATAAAAAAATAGTAGTCGATAAAAAAAGCGAGCTTGGTTACTCGCAACGACTCCGAGGCTCTTCCCTCGATCCCAATTACGATACGGGGGTTGGAACCATCTCGAGCAATCGCGAACGTTGTACGAGCAATTCGCGACTTCGCGCTACCATCGGGGGTTAATTTCCAATTTATTTTTATCGCGAATATTTCTCGTCTTGATTATCGTTCAAATATTCGCCCCGGTACCTTCGTTGATCGTTAATAGATCGAGGAGCAAAAAATCGTAAGAATAAACGACGATTGCACACCAAGCTCCTCTGACTCAGGGGTAAGTTACCTTATCCGTGTCGAATCGGTTTTTCACCTCCCCGACTTCACCCCCGTTTCCTCTCGATTATTACTCCAAGACGAATGAAAAAAAGGTATCGCCTTCACATCCTAAAAGTCTGCAGAAAATATATACGTGCTTTTCGAGAAGAGGAAAAAGGAAAATGTAACAAGAATAAAGTGACGACGGTTGCAGAGGTACGAGGGGCGCATGGTCGAAGCAAGTCGATGGCCAGAGTCAATTCTCGATTGCTCCCTCGATTGCTGTATGCCGATAGAGCCTGCATGGTCTTCTTGCACGTTGGCGAAGAAAAAAGTAAACAAACGAAAACGAGCAACGAGGGAGGAAAACGAGCTGGCACAAAAGCAAAACCAACTCTTTCAACCACGCCATCGCCACCCGCGAGAGAAAAATATCCACGATGACGCCAAAAAACGAACCGCTCCAATCTCTGTCCCTCTCGATTTCTTGGTTCCAATGTAGCACGAGCTTCGATCGAATCTTTTACTCCATCGATGGAAAATATTTGTCGATGTTCGCTGATACGTCTTACAGGACGGTCTGGACAACTGGAAAATATCTTACTTCATATTTCGAAATTCAATTTCACTTCATATTTCACTTCATATGTCTATTTAATCGAAAAGGTAAACGTGAAAGTAAACGAAAATGTAATTTCAGAAGTAATTATGCTCGATCTAATTGAATTTTCGATTTCAAAGTTTCGTATCTCACTCCGCCGATGGAGAAATTCTCTGCGCAGTCAACTGAAGTATAAGTACTGATAGTAATTAATTAAAAATGAGAGTTATCGATATTTCTAATAAATTAGTTTTCATCATTTCCTTGAATATTACGAGACCAGCGACATTCGACGTGATTTTCTATAATGCAGATACTACGAATCAAATAAACGAATCGTCGCAGGAAGCGCAGGATTTTACAGGGAGAATATACAGATTCGCTCCCGGGGTAAAATTTCGACAAATATCAAAGAGAAACCGGCAGGAAATTGCTTTGCGAATTATTTTCCCACCCCCTCCCGCGTACATCTTCGAAAGATGAAAATCGTGGAATTTTCCATTTTCAAGCGAACCAACAATTTTGATCAAATCGTATTTTCCTACTGCCAACATTTATCCTGGCTTAAAATATCCCCGCTGATGTAAAGTCGATAAAAAAGTGAAGAAATACTCGTCCCCGAAGTGAATATGTAAAACCCAACGGCAAATATTTCACAATCTTGTAAAGGAGATGAGGGTTGGGACGGTATTTTGTTGCAAAGAACACGGGCACGGACGATGAGTCGAGAAATTCAAAAGGCGCGACGGCGTGAGCTAATCTCGTTTACACGCATTCGCCCATGGTCGGTCCACAAAGCATCCTGGCACGGCGTCTGTGATCGATGACCCAAAAGGATGCGCCGAGATTTTCCTCATCGTGGCACGAACGAATTCGCTCGACCCGTTCGTCTTTTCGAGCGAAAATTTGATCGATCGCTCTCCTTCTCTCCACTTTCCAACGAGGTTCGACTATTTTTCTACTCCATATTTTACCTTCGTATTCGGTCAGTTCGCGCCGTGGCCCATTATTGGTACGAGCGCTCTCGTGCTTCGTGAAAAGCTGCGGAAATTCTATCCGTCATAATCATTCTCGAATATTCAGTCGGCCGTTATATATAAACGTCGCCAACCTCCCCCCCCCCCCACCCCTCATCCACCCCCACGTGAATCGCACGTTTTGATAGAGTTTCGCCTTTCATACCCGTGACGCGTAGACTCGTCGAATCATTTCGCTTACCGATGCGCGTCAAAGGATTTCCAGCTCACGTAAATTCTCGAATCTCCTCCCCGCTGCTAATTTATTCCCAGTGGATTTTCACGCGCATGCCACGTTCCATCGAAACGATCCGTTCGTTGAATCGTAAAGTGAAAATATCGCTGACATAGAAATTCACGTGGGTTCGACAAATTTGATTCAACGCACTTGATATTTGAACAATAGATAACTATCGATGATACGAACAATAGAAAATTACGTTCTAACGCTTCTATACAACCGCTGTGCAAACCTAATTTGCATATGATCGACGTAACATCGAATCCGGACGAAATTGGTGATAGGGGTTGAGAATACCCTAAATAAAGAGGGGATTCGATTTGAGAAAGTCGTCGGTCCCGAATCGTTGACTTAACGAACGTCTCCCTGGCACGACATTCTCTTATTTTGCAGAAGGTAGTCAGATGTGACAGGTTGCCTCGGTGCATTACGGTGCGCGACACGTCCTGTGCATAGGGGACATTATACTTGGACACAGAGGAACTATGCAATGCCCGCCTCTTGTATGCCCAGACCCGCATACCATCCCAATTAACTGTGGCGCGCGTTCGTATTAGCTGATCTAATTGTCCTGTCCTATACTACTACACTTCTGAGTAGCTCGGAACTAGGACACCCCTAGCTACTCAACCTCTCCTCGTACGTTGCAATATGCAATCCACTTCCAGATCCATTCTCGGTACAAACACGGATGCTGGTGATTCCTGCGCGCTGACAAGTGACAAATTGACAATAATTCTTGTCGAATATTCCAACGAATGATTTTTATTTACTTTCATTGTTAATGGATTATTATACGACGTAAGTTCCAAGCGAATTATTGAAAATTGGATTAATTTTTTAGGTAAAACGTGTGCTAGAATGAAATATAAAGTTGTTAAAAAATATGATAAAATGACGTAATAATTTCTAAATTCATATTATTAATGCTATAACCAGCATGGCCTAGAAAAAGAAAACGAATATACCGTAACAATATGGTTGTCGTTAAGATCCGAATAAAAGTTTCAACAAGACAAGAGACAAGAATTTTATCAACGGATAAAATAACTCGATTTCCGAAACAATGGGAACGTAGAAGATATTGAAAAATTAGATTTCTTACGACGATAATCTATCGGGTCATGTTTCATTCCGAAATCCTGTTTTTACGGCAAGCGCCACTTCGGACGGATTCGAGGGAAAGAAAGCGATATAGAGCCCGAGCTAGAAAGGACCCGATATTATTGGCACTCAGGCTCTCCAGCCAAGTGGACACTTGTGGAGCTGATAGTTTACAACTACGACCTGTGCTTGCCTCTCTGGCCTCTGGTCTCTCGCTACGACGTAGCCCTTTTCCTCTTTTTGAGACAAACCTTCCAATCCGAAATGGATTACTAGTTTTCTTTTTTTTAACGATAAGAGATACGAAAACCGAACTGGCACTTTCGAAGACATTTCTCATATTTTCGTAAATTATACGACTAGGATTATTTTCATTGATATCAACGCAATGAGATTTCCTACGACCCTTCCATCCCTTAACTTAATCCGAGATTTCGTATTACAAATTTGTGAAAGGATGAGCCTATTTAGTCCTTTGCATTCGAGTCTCGTCATGTAAACACGTTTTAATATCCCTTATTGTTATCACACAGTGGGTGGATTATGGTGCTTGTCCAAAAAAAACCTTGCTTTATATCATCGCACGATGAAGGACGTCTTCACCAAAATCACACCCTTCGAACCCTGATGGTTCATTACGGGCTATCACGCTATTACGTCCTCGGCTATGTTGATTAACCCACGTTAACCCTTACATGAGAACCTTAGAAGGATGACCTAGGACGTTTCGCATTCGTGGCTATGATAGCTACGGGGGTATGATAGGTACGAGGTTGCATAAATTCACGATAACTTACATCCACCGGAAACTGTTGCGGGATGTCTGACAGCTCATCTCACCACCGTTATATAACAGCCAGGGTAGTCATCGAGCTACCCTCGTAAACGGATCCGTACGACGATCGAGCCAGCTCGTGGTACATTATGTATTGTGTATATACATAGGTATATATAACGTACCAAAACCTCGCTGTACATATGTATCGTGTATATGGGTCCAGTACGACAACCACGAACGTGTGGTTCTCCACACTACCCCTTCCTTCCATTTTGCAAACTTTCCCTCCCTTCCTCCCCAAGCTCGTATACACATATTCCCTGCACATTCATCTAAAACTCCATCGAGGCAATTAATCACAGCACGTCAACGGGCGTGAAACATGCGCCAATGATAAATTTCTACGCTACGTATAAAAACAAAATTATGTATTCGAATATAATTTCTGGTTAACTCGTTCGCGAAGATTTTTAATGAGTGATTTGCGAATTATAGGTAATGTTTATTCGCATTGCATTGAACAAAATCGTTCCTGCTGACTCGATCAATAATAATGAAAGATTGCACGGTGATTATTACGAGATTGTCGGTGTAGCTTGGATAAAACACACAATTATTGATACAAGCTTGGCGTTGATAGGAATAGTTCGATAAACTATCTGCAATCGTCAAAGTAGCTGGAATTTCAAACGATGATACTGAGGTATTGGCTGGGCCGAGCAAATATTGCAGATAGTATTGACAGTAACTACGGGTGGATACCCCAGATGAATACTGATGTATTTAAATAGCGCGACCTGGTTATGAAAATCTGCACACCAGTCTTGCTCGGTTCCCAAATCTACCAAATCCCTGGGCACCTATTTATTCTCACATAGATAGAAATATATAGAGATAGGTATATGGGATTGTGTACATAGATAAACAAGCCCAGGTCGTACGTGACAAACGACGAGTATTTCTCTACATAATCCGACTCGAGAATCGTCGATACTCGTGATACTGAACATCATGTTGTCGAAAATCCCAAGCGAAATTGCTAAATTATTGAGAATATGCCAAAAGCCTTCGAGAAAGGGAATGCTTTTGTTATATATAAAAATAAAAAAATAAAAGTTATTCGTTCGTTCTCATCGAGTAGATAGTAGTTTCTCGATGGAACGTCGATTCTTTGATCAAATTTTCGTATAAATAAGCCTCGAATCGTTTCGTTTGATTTTTTCATTAAAAAAACATGAATATACAAATTTTTATCCGCAAAGCGCTACGGAGGTAAGTAGTATCCTTTTGGTTTTCAATAAGCTGCTCTAATGGCCGATATTTCACAGAAGAAAGCAAAACGAATGTTGCAATTGACGTCGTCCATTCCACCGTACTTTAGAAGAGCACCACAATGTTGAACGCCACCACCGTTGTCCGGTTGTCCGCCCCATTGTTCGCTCCACTTCGTGTACCCGCTCTTGTGAAGCGAATCACCAAGGATCGTAACCCACTCGCCCTCGTTGTAGAGATCGTGAGTGCCGATGAAGGCCTCTTCGGTGTTCACGGCACCCCTTATCGTACCAGCTGATTTGAACAGATCCAAAAGTATCTGAAATATTTCCAATATCTCGTTATTCGCTCCGACTTTATCTTTGCAATCGCCCATGCTATTGAAAATAATTACGGCACGATGATAATTTCCAAAAAACAAGATTTAGAAGACAAATGCTGCTTTAGAAGACAAATTATTTTTTTTAATTATCAAAAATAAATATCGTTTTATTTCATGTTTTTTGTCGTATCTGATTATATTTTTATCTCAGTGATAACCATACTCAAAATTTGGATATGAACCTCCATTATTAAATAATTACACTCTGACAATTTTCAGAAATACAAAATTTAAGAGAGAAACATCATGTTTTAATTTGATAAATTTAAAAAAAACTTTCTTTCGAGTTTATATTTCCGATTATATTTTCATCTCTAGAGTGATATTCGTGCTGAATATTTGATTAAGATTTTTCAATAGAAAGTTTGAAAGGTTCGAAACAGATTTAGCGATTGAGTGGTAGCGAAAGGTTTTAGAATTAGGGTGAAAATGGAAATAGCTTGGGGGCTTACTTGTTCCTCGGCGAGAGAGTCTACGACGGCTAAATGTCCACCTTCCTCGTTGCAGACCTTTCTCGCCTCGTTGAAAGTCCCGGCTCTCGTGTGCAACTTGTGAGCCCCTAATCCAGGGGTGTAATGATAGTCGTCCCTCTTGGGTATACCGAGGGTGCTCAGGTCGCAGGCGCATGCCATACCGTGGATGACCATATTACGAAGACTCTCGGGATTCAGGCTTGCGGTGCACTTTGGAAATATAATGTTAGGTAAAATACCACCGTCTCCTTCGTTTCTCGAACACGGAGGAAGCGTAGACGTCGAAACTTCGAACGAAGCTTCGGTCGATGCCTCGAGTGGCGAAGAATCACCGACGAGCCAAAAACTTGCGAAAATCATCAACTTGATCGAAAACATTTTTCACCTAACTTTTCACGTTTTTCTTTACTTTTTACGTAAAATTTTGATATGTTCAATTTTGTTATTTATCTATTATTCCACGATGATTTATTAATTTTTGTATAAATTTTATAATTTATGTGTGTTTAATTCTTCGTTCCTTTATTCGCGTCGGCTCGTAAAAAAACGCTACAAATAGAAATGATTTTGTTGTTTCACCGAGTTTATAATGTTATGCAGGACGACGCCGTCTGCTCGGGGCAAACGCATCTCAAGTACTAGTTTACCGAGCGGTTAGGCAGCAGGAAACGTTTTTGTTGAAAGAGAATCTTTCTTCTGCCCTCTCCACGTCCGCCTCTGGTCCATTCATGTTCCCCGGGCGAGCCTCGCAGGTCTCTTCTCACGAACCAACTTTGCCTCATCTCGCGTATGTATCTCGCGAGGCAAAGACCCTTTTTTTCTAGCAACCCAAGAGACCCGACTTCTTTTACCGAAATTATTTTTCTCCAAAGGCCCAAATATAATGCCCAAATGCCCAAATATTTATTTAGCCTAATCGACAAATAAACGGTACTTTTTGTTGCTCGGTTGATAAAATTAATTTCGCATTTTGCATATTTGGCTGACGCGACACAGTGGTCCGTCGCGAGATCGTAACGGTCGACCATGAATCATAGTAGATAAAAACTTTAATCTGTAGTCGTCTCAAATTATGACGACTAATGAAACATAGTATGGTGCGAGATAAAGCGCTATTAATTGAAATATACGTTAGATGCTGGGAGTCGGAGGTCGTGAGATAACATTAATTGATGCGAATTCATGAGAGAATTGGCTACGTGTGGTCGAGGCAACCTAGTTTACGAATGAACCATATTAATAATAATAATAACAGTACAGTAACAACAATCAAAATAATTCATCCTGAAACTCCGTTTAATTATTACAGACAAGAATTATTAATATATGCGAACATCGAGGTGAACTTTGTTACTCGTTTTTATATCTATTTTTTTAATTACAGCGTATTAATTTTTGCATATTAAAAGAGAAATAAATGTTATCGAAGCGTCTTCAATAAAAACCAATCTTACACGAGACGACAAAAGTATATGTAAAGCACCACTGATGAGTCTCTTTTTGACGAGGACGTGAACTGTAGAACTTACTGCGAAACTCTTATATTGCGAGATTGTAGTAACTCGATTTAAAGACCCTCCATTCTCTCATAGCCCTTCATTATTTTTCTCTCTTAGCTCCGTAGGACTTCAAGAAACGACTTCTTTTTCTGTAAAGATCTCCTTTCGTTACAATTTAATGAAAACTTTAGTGCACCGGTGTACACGAAATACAAAGCATCCAACTGCGCTTCAAGACTTTCGTGCATTAGGATTCACTTTTCAATATTTCAATTCGCTTTGTACCCGCGGATAGACGTTGGTTAATTGAATATTTTAGCTAGACGGATAAAAATGATGACTTTGATGTGGACGTTAATTAATTATTTTTTATGTTTCGTGGAATGATTTATCAGACGATACGTTCGACGTTAATCCATGATATTTTAGTATAAATTAAATCTGTGAAAGAGCGAACCTTGTACCTATAACTGTAACAAAATGTGATATTAGCACACTCATGCTTTGCGCTGAAGGGTTGATTGACGTATACGTATGCGCATACATAATACTCGTAGTATAAGAGTGTATATAAAAAACGAGCTATAAACGTCTCTGCGTTATTTCCAGATTTTACATGACGCAATAAAAACGAGGAATTCGCATGCGTCAGCAACATGGGCGTTCACCCACTTCAACCACCATTTTCCAATTTTTTTCAACCAACATAAAAGACATATTGATAAAACTGTACGGTCCTTAAAAAAAGAAGCACCTCGTTCCGTTTTAACATAAGATCGCACTCCATCTCATCATCTCTGTGACAGCAAATCGTCCCTACCATGAATGGATAACGAGGGATTAAATATTACACGTGATTCGCTCACGATACGATTTATCTTGATACTCGATGTCGAGAATCTGACATACGATATTTCACGTGCGGTAAAACCTTTTGGAAATTGCAGAACGAAACGTTGGGTATTTTCGACGTTTCTTCGGGCTATTAGATCGCTGGGAGGCTAAATAATCGGAGAGAACGGGATCTATTTTCGAATGGACAGCTTGATGGGGTTGATGTGACTACCGTACGCTATAGTGGCATCACCGTTACATCGAGCGGTTGAAATCTATAACACACCGCAATAACCCCTCCAGAGTTTGATGACTATTTTCCACGGGCTAGTGGACAAGGTATCCGATAGTCGATTCATTTGCAATTCAGCCGACCCTTCCGTATGGCAACTTGTTCTCAGTTGAACGGGTTTGGTTGCATAAACTCTGTTACCGATTCGAAATACGTGCCTAATGTAGCTCTTGCCCATAGTGGCTTCGTTCTACACCTTCCATACCCCTCGCAACGTCGAGTTTCCAAACGATACAATTCGCTACTAGGTATATCGACGTTCTCTCTCTCTCTCTCTCTCTTTCTCTCTCGACTCATAATTGCTATTGGAGATACATTACTTCGCATCCGCGAACATCGCCCAAACATGACCCTTATCGACGTCAACAGCAGGACCGACGAAACCATCCTTGCTCAATGCGTATAGCGTTCAACGATCTACATGTAATACAAAATACAAATATGTATGTTCGCCCTGGTAAACTCTACCCTCTGTTGAGTTTCTCACGTTCTCGCCCAGTCCCTCGAGCTTTCCGCACTCTCGTGCCCTACTTCCGTTTGATTCGTACATCCTTGAACGAACGGCATGCAAAAAAGGGCAATTCAAATGTAAAGGAAAAACAGAACATGGAGCAAATACGAGTTAATAAGTACAAACTTTTACTCGCATTTGAAATTATTTTCATGATTATGCGATGAACATTTTCGTATCTAAATGGAAAATAAAATATTCTCGTATTCAAGTTCTGTCGCGTCGATTGAAACCGTTTCATTTCTGCGATTGAAATAAAACGTTAAGGCTCGATGGCCGATAGTGCCGTGTAGAAAATCGTCCGTCGCTCTGAATTTTTCGAGACCGTGCGAAAGCTACTCGTGATCACCTCGCGAGTATCGGAAAAACTTGGTTTTTACCAGGGTCTTTTCTCTCCAACTGCGGAGTCCATAGATTCCAAAGTCTTGTAACTTTTATGGCAGTTTGGGACACCTTGGCCGAGCTCGCTGTTCCTCATATATAATATAAAATATATATAGATATAGATATTTTAACAACGTTGTATGCCAGAAGAGGCACTATTCACCCTTGTGCCTCAGCTGCATATACCAGCCATATCGGCTTTTTGGCCAGTATTCTCCGTACGTTTCGCCTTTTCCTTCGTTGAGCCGAGTGTTTCCGACCGCACGCTTGAAAATTTACCGACCGACTTTTACCCCATCGGGTAATTCATCTTTTGGCGTCCGCTGCTCGGTGGTGCGCACCAACTTCACTCGACGCGCCTACCTAGCTTCTCCTTTTGCGCAAAATATATATAAAAAAGAGCACCATTTTTTCCGTACGATAAATCAGGTACTCTTTATGTTTCAACACGTTTCGTGACCGTTTTATCAACTAGAGTTAAGCGTGTGAATCGATAGTCTCGTCGAGAAGCGTAAAAAAATGTGTAGGTCAACAATATTGACAGATTTTGCGACTATGTTAAACCAGAGGTCAAACCGTAGAGACTGATGATCGAGGATAATGTTTGGTATCAATGCGATATCTCTTGATTCTGAACAGTGTGATTGGCCAAATCATTGCCAAAGAGAATCTACCCAGCTTCGAGCGATCAACAGGGATCGTGGTATTCAATCTGGCATGAAAGTGGACCCGAGCCGCTCGTTGGATGAAGCCGTTCTGCGGTCCACATTTCAACCGCGGTATCCGATGCTTCGGTTCAGAAGGAACGTGTACGCTATGGCTTCGTGCATAAACTTACACGTTAACCCGTTGGCATGCGTTATTTCGAATGCATTATCCCATTTCCTTTGATAACTGGAACAGCACGCAGCGATGCGATATATTTGACCGCATATGTACACGAGTGCCAATTATATTAATTTGCAATCTGGAATATTCAGCAATCTGTCAAATTTCCACGTAATGTTTTTTTAGTTATCTCGCCGGGCTGATGTTTATTAACTCGCGACATTTTACGGATGAAAATATAAGATGGGAATAAGTATAATAAATAAATCTTTAAAAGGGATGTCAGTTGGGGCATCACCTATTTTTACTCATCGACGATTTCATGACGTTGAGGCAGATTTATGGATGACGCATATATTGTGTATAGAGGGGTTGAAGGATATATCGATTTCAGTGAGGTCTGCGAATTTGCAGGACAATCACGTTGTGGCTTAGATATGGTAAGTCATCAATCATGGGCAGGCATCATTGTTGGAGACAATCGACGTGGAAAGTAGGGAAACGTTATATGGACTCCCGGGTTGAACGTTTGTTACGAGAGATCATCCTACCATGAATGATTTTCTTCGTATCGTCCCTAAAGCCTGAAAGGTCGAGGGGAATGGCCATTAAAGAATTACACGAATGTATAGGCGATCCCGTCTCATCGTGCTATCGGCGTTTCAGGGATTTCGAAGTAAAAGTTGAGGAAACTGAAAATTTTCTCGTTTTTTAATAATTTGAACAGAATATGGTAAGAAAATAGGGAGCGAGGATATTATATCCATGATCGATATAAAATTTCCCTCAGAATAGAGTCACTAAACGTTTACAAAAAAATAATTCACGTCCTCGGAAGGTTCCGCGAAAAATTCGAAAAATTGACTGTATCTCAGTTTTTGTTTATCTGATGCAAAATTGTTCGGTTAACTTTTTAGAGTCCTCGACGAGGTCTAAAAATTTGTTCCAGTCCCACCCGGATATCTCAATTTTTGTAACCGTCACAAAGGTTTGAAAACAGCGGTTTTTCGATCCGAAGAGGACCTCGGGAACGTGAAAATTTCATTTTCATGAAAATGACTTCCAAACGGTATATTTTCATAACAAATTTGCCGTATAATACAAATATCACAGTCATTCCTCTGATAATTTACAATTAACAGGTGGAAAATTCCTGACTGCAAAATTTTTCATCAAACTACGTTTCAATTACTAAAACCGGTAAAAAATCTAACAATCAGACACAGCTACCGTTATCAGGCATTATTCTGAACTACAAGCGATCATAAACAGATCAAGCGGAATAACGAAATCGCCATTTCCGAACGATACGTTCCTTATTTCATGCATTGCCCGTAAACGTTTTAATCGTTAATGCCCATTTTCGGTCAAATGAAATGTCGCTTATAAATGGACAATCTTTCAGAACTTATTTCAGATCGAGTATTTTTAAACCAACCGCATTAGTGAATGGGGGTATCGAAGATAAGAGAAAAAGAACAAAGTGTGGGAGGTGAAAATGGTATCGGTTAGAGGATCGTAGCATTGGCACCGGTAGATTACATATCCACTCAATCGACCGTCTACCATCTCGAGAGAGAACGTGCAGATCGCGTTGGTGGCTCGTTCCCTGTGGGACAAAACACCTGCAGAGGATGAGCTCACGATTCTACTCTCGGTTAGACAATAGTTATACGTCAAGGGTATAATCCGCCAGGGATCACCGTGATCGGAGGTTTCCCTACCCCTTTGACGTTGCTCTCGTATTCCCTCGGTAGACGCGTCAGGCCCCCTGCAAGCCCTTGCAACATTCGCTACGATATCACCCCGTTCGTTAATGTTCTCTCCTCTAAATTCTTTGTTAAAACAAAGGCAGCTTCTTTAAAATACCATAACTCTCGTATTTTTAATTTTGAAAATCCAACCACTGGCCCTAAACTGATCGTTGAATAAATCATAGATCGATTGTTCGGAATAAATCATGAGTACTTCTACCTATAACTGTGATCCATTCGCAACATCTTCTCCGCCCTGACGCTTTACTCACCACACGATAGATTTAATTGCGTTGCATTCTCGAACGAATTGCCGACAGCGTTTTCTCGTTAATCATTTTTAAGCGTCTAAGATTTTCAACAACCTCAATTTTATCCTCAAAGTTGCAACCTCATCTTTGATCGATAAATAATAATAAATCCTACAACCTTCACCCTATCCAGGACAACGCTCACCAAATAATTCTCCAAGAGTTTAACCGATGTCACTTGATTTTCGTTTCAGAGCACAAAAACCTAAAACAGAGCACCTCGATATTCCACGATGGGATCGATTAAAGTAAACTGAAGTAATGGACTCGGTTTAGGAACGGATCGAATCACGCGTAATACAAAACGTTACAGTGGCAAAGAACGAGCGTGAATCGATGGTAGGCCATTCAAGACCGTTTTTTTCTTCTCAGGATTCTCTCGGTGCAGGAAAGAAAAGAGGGAGGATCGAGAAGCTCTCGCGGACTTGATCACCGCACGTAGCTACAACGTCCCTTTCGTTCTTCCATAGTCTCTCGAATAGTTACCGGTATCGTCCATTCTGTCTAGTTAGTCAGGCTACCTCTATATCGGACAGCCGTGCTCGTTTATCGGGAATCGATAGTTTTACTTCGAGAATTACTCGAATTCCCGACACCCTCGGCCGGAAATCTTCACTCGACGAAACGCCATGAAATGTAGGTATGTTCGGATGGCTACTGGCCTAGTCTCTCCATCTCTGTCTCTTGGCTCTTCCTCGGCACCTCAGCCCACGTTTCTTCTTTCAAATCCTTCCGGACTTTGCCCTCTATTTCCTCCCTTTCACAAAATCACCCTCTGCTCTAGACACTTGGTTCTAACTACATAGCGGATTTCATATTTCGAGACAAAATTGAAATCGTGAAAATATTATTAGACAAGGATTATTTTCCATCAAAATAATTGATCGACGGTGCATCTACCATGAAATTTCTTCACTAAGGCCTAATTTTCCAGTGCTTTGATGTTTAATATCGTTAGAGCGGGGATTGATACCGATCGCGTATTTATCACGTAAGTATCGATCCGTCGATCAAAGCAAGTTCGTCACGTTGATATAACGCCAGCCAATTAAACAACGTGAAATCTGTCGCGACGATAACAGGCCTGCTCGAGCGAGAGAAACATGCCAGGGAACAGTCAATATATCCATCCTGAATGCCAAGCGAGCTTCCATAATCGCTCGCGTTTCATCCCCCACCCCTTTTCTCCCAAAAGCCCATTGAGCCGAGCGACTGACTTCCGCAGAGCTTCTCTAACGACTACATCTTCCTTCTTCGGTACGCCCATTCCGCTCATTAGCTCGTCCCGATATTAACCGTTCACCCGTTCTACGAATTCGTCGACGTGGAAGCTCTCCTCGGGATGGCTCAGGCTTGGACGTTTCAACCTTCTCCGGATCAGATTTTCCAACGGTTGGAAGAGCTCAGAAACCCGTGAAACACGTCGTACCCCCAAACAACCCTCGACTGGTTCAATCGTGGCTGATAATTCGATTTACAAATTGTTCGACGATCCAACTTCATCGAGATCCCTTCACTTTTGTGATGGGTTACGATAGAACATGGTTAAAAAAAAACTAACCATCCCTTTGGAAATAAATAATCAAAGTGGTTTTGACTTCAAAGGGGGTGAGAATTTTCTACTGGGCGCGTGTAAGCCGTAAGCAAATCAATAACGCCACGGGTACCGTCGGCTCATCCCTATCGTCGTAACGGCAGCAGGTGCGGAAGCGCATCCAATCAAGAAGAAATTAAACCCGTGGAAAAAAGCTTTTTAACTATGCACTTTTTCCGTTTCTACTCTTTTTTTCTTTCGTTATTTTTCTTTTCTTTTCGTTTTTTTTATTGTTTATTTCCACGATGGTCGACGTGTCTTCCCTGACAGAAAGATTTATGCCTGTGCTTTTCTCTTCTATACACGGAGAGACCCTTCCTTCAGTCAAGGCAAGATAAATGTACGTTGAAATTTTCCGAGGTACAAAATAACCTGCTAAACGTTCATGGCCGGACGTTTCTTTTTTCTTCGTATAAGCGGAAACACTTCATCAATTCTTTTTTTCTCCACGATACTTCCAAACTTTTTCCGTAAATTAAAAATTGCCACTTGTAAATTGTACATCGTACCTCTTATTATTATTATTATTATTATTATTATTATTATTATTATTATTATTATTTTACACGAATTAAAAAAAATTGTATTCAGATAAAAATTTCGTTTTCTTTTGTGTTACAGCACACGAGGCGTCATCGGGATTACGCCACGTCACCCTCCGGAGCTGGAGCGGCCACCCCTACCGCGAGTTTGCTCGATGACTCGGTTACGCCGACAGTTCTCCTGAATCACGAACAAAATTTCGATCAGAGTAAGGATAAATGAATTTTTCTCAAACCCTCAATTGTAATGACTTTTCAGAGTTCCAATTCTATTTCTACCTAATCGTTGTAATTTTTTTTACCTCGAATCACACGCGTCCTGGTCGATCGTCGTTGCTTTTCATGATGGAAAAAATGGCGTCGACGATAGAAAAAAATAAATCCAATCGTCGCCTCCATCCCTCTCGTAACGTCTTTCCTTGGAAACACGTGGATGCGATAAATCCCTCGATTCGTTCACATCCCCTTTCTACTTCTATTCACCACTCAATCACATGAGATCGTACGCCGCGAATATCACGTACAGTATCAAAACGACGAGCAGCAATATCGCTACGACGTGTACGACTATGCACATCTCGGAAAAATACGTGACAGACGGTACGGGGATGATCAGACATTTCTTTCAGACTGACACCGTCAATTTTTGTTTTCTTTACTTTTTTTATTCCCACAACCTAACCGTTCTCGTTGCGCTTATTTTTCATTTTTGCCAACATACCAAACCAGGCAGTTATGCAATTCCGATTACGCGAAAACTCGCGACTCATAATCTTGACGGGGCGGGGGTATGAAATCTGGATATCTGGATGTCTGGACCGAAACGACTGAAAATCCGATGGAAACGAGACTGATAAGAATTTTTTTCCATCGGTTATGTATAAAGACAGAGCGAGAGAGATTCGAAGATGCGAGAGCGAAACGGGGGTGGCCAAGGGGACATCTGGTAGTCAGCGGAACATCACGAATTCAATATCAGGCCTTACGGTATTAGCATAGAGATCGACTTCGGAGACCCCTCCTGAAAGAGAGCAATGCCTCGAAGAGCACCAAACAGGAAACAGCAGTCTCACCGTTCACTTCCTCGTCGTCTTCTTTTTTCTCCTTCTTCTTCGGCCAACTCCTCTCTTCCAATCTCTTCGACCTATCGCACGGGACCAGTTTTCCGTGGTCCACTCTTCCACAACCAGCTGTAATATATATATATATATATATATATATATATATACATGTGTCATCTACGTGTGCATACGACTGAAAAATGTATCGCCGAAGTAAATCGAATATTCTTTCTGTACGCTTCTATCTCGGCCTTTATCAAACTCTATGATGGATTTTTTTAGATAATATCTTCGATGAAATATCGCGTCGATTGTCTTTTTCTTCTTTGTCTCCAAAAAGGGGATGGATGATTGTCCAAAGTTTTTCAATGATTCGAACACTCGAATTGTTCACAGATCCGTGTTTGGAGAAGTATTGCGGTGCCGGACGAGAATGTCGTGTTTCACCGGATGGCGGGGTCGCACTTTGTATATGCGCGAAACGATGCGCCAGACGTCATAGACCGGTTTGCGGAAGCGACGGAAAGGTTTACGCAAATCACTGCGAGCTACATCGAGCAGCTTGTAATTCTGGCTCGCCACTCACAGCCAGTAGACTGATGAGATGCCTTCATCGAGGTGATTATTATATCTTATTTTTTCATCGAATATTCGACTCTTATCTTTTTCTAGTTTCTAAATACGATAAATGTTTTCATGCGCCGATCGGGCCGATAACGAGAATCGACTTAAAGCGAATAATAAATATCAATATTTTCGATACCAAAATGGCGGCCGTAGAAACAGATTGATCTACGGTTTCATTCACGCCTCTTGTTCATTTCAGAGAATATGAGTCGATTGTATGTTTTAATTAATATTCGATAAATAAATTGAGAGGATGAAATTAAAAAAATTCCTTCGAGCCGGATTTGAACCAGCGACCTATGGATGTCTCTCGCATCGTAACCAACTACAGTCCACCGCTCTACCAACTGAGCTATCGAAGGTCGTGTCACAGTTGTTTTTAATACCCAGTTATCACTGTATTAAATATGAATTTGTATAATTGTAGCGATATTCCTACGTAGATATATTTTTTTAGCAACCCGATAATCCTCATCGACACCCTGACCCGTGGGAGTACTGATAATCCTCGGGTGTATCGAAATTGGACGTGCGTACGCTGTATACCTTGCGAACGATATATTTATCTCTCGAAACGTTCACCGATACGCGAAATTATCGTAATTACGCTTTCCAAATTATCTGGATTTTATTTCGCGTCAATTCGAGGTCGCGTCATTTCGTTAATCATGAATCGACTTATAAATTGAGTGATCAATTGGCGACTGAAATTCCTCTCTATTTTGCACGTTTATATCCCATTTACTGAACAAATTAAAGTTCAATTGCAAAGATTTATATATTTAAATTATGTTTGCTACAATTTTTCATAGATAAATAACTTTCAAATTACCACGTTTATAAAATACCAACATAATTTCGGGATTCCGTTTGTAACATGAAATTAAATATTTTGCATAGGTGGCTCGAGTAATAAGGCTCGACGATGTGACATAAAACTTTCTTTACGTCAGCATATTTCGTGATATACCGAGCTCCGCTTTGGCCTCATGCAAATGTGCACGAGAATGGAAAACGAGGTCCGCCGTGAAAGTGGCACGCACACGCCCGAGGAGAACCTGCGCTCCAATTAACGATGAAAAAACATCAAGAGCCTTCGATAGCTCAGTTGGTAGAGCGGTGGACTGTAGTTGGTTTATTGTTAAGAGACATCCATAGGTCGCTGGTTCAAATCCGGCTCGAAGGAAATACCTTTTTTTCTTTTTTCCTAATTGTCGTCCAACGATGAAATAATGACGATATTTTTTTTATATTAAACAATTAATTTTTGCGTCGTAGAAAAAAGTTGATGGAAACTAAATAATGTTCAACAAAAACCTACTCGTGCGATTAACACGACTATATATACGTATAGACACTCGAGAAGGGACTAAATAAACGTAGCTTGAGTTCAATATTTTCCTTTCATATTCTGGATAAGAGATCACGGAGGATTCCAGAACTGTATCCAGATACGATGAAATCTTTTTATACGCGTCACCTATATATTGTAAATATGCATAATATATGGAGCTTGAAAATTGTCTCTTTCTCTCTCACACACAAACTCTGTCAACGGCTATACCTTCACCAGGGGGTCCCTGGTTACTTTCGCAAAATTACGAGGGTCGATAGTTCGGAAATTGAATAGAAAATCCACCCTCGAAACGATCCGTGCGCATATACCTGCACACTATGTACTCGTATTATCCATACATATATATTTCATATCGAATATATATGATATCTATGTGCTTTTTGATCGCTCCGGAAAATTCCACCTTGCGCAAACCCGCACTCAGCAACGCATGGGGGGTGTGATTGTGGATAAAACTCTTTTGCACTTTCACCACGACTTTAGAAATTTTTCAAATGTAAATCATAACTATATGAGAAAAATGTGCTCTACGTTACGCCCTCTTTTATATTTTTACCCATGGATTATCGAAAGTGAGGGAAAACGTGACGTTTTCTTTTTCTTTTTTTTAAGAATTGTTTACACCGATTATTTCCAATCTACATATATCTAACTCTCCCCTTCGACAATTTTATAAACCTATCTGATAATTTACCAGGATATTTTAAAAACTTGTGACAAAAAAAAGTTAATTTTTTCACCGGGGGTGGAAATCAACCCCGCAGGAAAGTTTGCAGTCCTCGGGTGAAGATTAAGGGAATATAGGTAGAGCGACGAGGGAGAACCTTGAACTTTCGAGCAAAGCTGCGCACAACGACCGGGGGTGACGGTATTATACGAAAGGGCTGATTAACCCCCTCGGTGTGTATGACGGATATTAGGGTGGAAAAAAAATGCGAACGTTCGTCATACACACCGAAGCGGCTAATACGATTATGACGAAAATGCAATCAAGACTTAATATTAATCTTCCTCGGCTAACAGGTAACGGGTTAAACGGTGCTAGGTATGTCAGAGGTATGCATAATATATCAGTAATCTTATGTTGAGATTTACTTTTAATTTTGATCGATTTATTAATTAATTTATTTATTTAATTAATCAATTATTATAAATTTACCAAAACTAATATCCATAAGGTGCTCAGGTCCATATAGAGCATTTCTTTACCGGATTCATCGATGATCCTTTTGGGCAATTGAAAGCTTCGGCAAAACCCTCGATATTCGACATTGCCTGGAGAGTTCGAAAGCGTGGCAAACCATGCGGATCGGCGGACAAAATATGTTTTCTCCTGGCCTGAGGAGTCGACGTCTCGCACCAAAACTTTAATATAACAGTCAAAAATTAAATTTTCTATTTTTTATATTAAAATGGAACAAATCGAAGCCTTTGTCTTACCGTTGCGTACGACAGCAGAAATAATTGATCGTTGCTAAAATCTCCGAGGCTTGGTAACTTTCGGTCGCCTTTCACACTCTCTCGAACTATCGCTTTATAAGCGCTGAAGACAGCTTGAAGGCCCGTCGTATCAGCAATATTTTCTCCGACGGTAATGATGCTGCTAATTATTGTTTCCAACGAATTAGCTTTTGTTAAATTGGCATATTGTTGAATGAAACAGCTCGCTCTGTCGTTGTAAGCGGTCTGCATATCATCGGGCCAATCGACTATTTCACCATCTTTGTCGAATAGGGCGCCTTGCATAGAAATATGAAGAAAATTTTGCCTCCTTATTAAACGAAGATCGTTCCAATATAATTTATTTTTCAAATCCTTACCAGTATCGTCGAATCCATGGGACAATTCGTGAGCGAGTGCAAATCCGACAATTCCGTATTTAACAGCACTAAAATATTTACAATAATTACGCGAAAACGTAATTTTATTATAATTGGGAATTAAAAAATTCTTTTTTTTAAACGTACTTACTCTGGTATAAGTGGAGCGAACAGAGGAGGCTGAAAATCTGCAGCTGGAGCACCTTCCAAGGCAACGATTTTTTTGTTTATTTGCAAAATGACTTTCATTAGAAAACTACCATGGACTTTAAATTCACTTCAAAATCTACTCACTCACAGTATTCTTGTCCATTGTGTACATTGCTCCCACCGCTATGGGATCGGATAACCATCTGATTGTGAAACAAAAATGTTTAAGTAGTAATGCAATATTGACGATGATAATAGTTTGTTCAATGTTGAAAAATTTACTCGACGTTCTTACTCTGGTTGTATTTCCCCATCTCGCAAAGTATGAATCATCTTCTTTGTTTGGAATTTCATACAATTCAGAGCATTGTTGAAATAGTCATCACTTATAGTCAGCTGTCGATAATTTTTTGCATAATTGAATTATTTTTTCCATCTTATTTTTATCTTCAACGCATTTTTGTCAAGTGAGAATTTGTTCTTTACCCCTTCGTAATATTCTTCCAAGTTTGTGATACTTCTATACCAGTCGGAAAACCCAACGAAAGCTTTGACGTTCCGTAATTTTTCAATCCATAATTCCTTTATCTCGTCACTCATCCAAGTCGATCCATTTATTTGCCTCTCCATTTCGATCTTGATATTTGATATCATTTCCAATCCCTTCGAATCAACGCGACGATAATTAATGACAATTAATAATCGTTGCTGAGTTTCTCGACTTAGATTGGGATCTAAGCGACTTCGTCCCACTCATCAATAAAATATATGCAATATATCTCACAGAATGATTTTTAGATTTTGACCATACATTAACAATTACGGGGAGAAACCAATCAACCGTAAAATCTTCACCTAGAAACCAGTTCTATCGTTGTATAGATCGTCACCTGGATATAAAATCCTAACTCTAAAATCTTTCATCATCGACAACCCCTCCGTACAAATGTCGTAGTAACAATAAGAGGAAATTTCACTGGCCCAAAAGTCGTTTACGTATCCTAATACTGGGACGTCACACTTACCACACGATGGCCATCCTCTGTGAAATGTTCCAGTACGAACTGATAAGATAACGCTCGAGTCAACGGCAATTGACCGACGCACTCTTGCCACCTGTACTTTCAATACTCGAATGAACTATTATCTTTCTTCTAATTCGAATTATAAACTTGATTTATTGTCAAATAATTCATTCGCTCATCATATTTATATCGATTGAAACGTATGTAATTATGATTAGAGCTTTAGATTTGGAAATTAAACTATACGATAAAAAAAAATTACCTGGCCGATGCTTCTCTGACACCCATCGTTTCCCTCAGATATTCGACGAGAAAATGTCTCATCCGAGAGTTAGTGCGATGAAACATGCTACTTATATAATGCCAATGAATATAATTTACTGAAAAAATATTTTATTTTAAATATTTAAGAATAACAGAATGATATCAAACATGTAAAAAATTATCACCGATTGTACGAAGGGACGTTCTATTGAGCACACCGCCCATTTCTATCATATAGTTGCGATCGATGGCAATCGTCTCTTCTCCGGTAATACTCATCTCCCCGATACCCTCGATCAAGTTTCGCACCAATTTCAAAAGATTGACCTACGAATATTTACAATATAAAGAACAATCGATAAATACATTTTTTTAAATAT
The DNA here is from genome assembly GCA_964017225.1 of Netelia inedita. NCBI lineage: Eukaryota > Metazoa > Arthropoda > Insecta > Hymenoptera > Ichneumonidae > Netelia > Netelia inedita. The sequence goes on from OZ024924.1 coordinate 28,112,142, forward strand.
ATAATCGAATCGATGAATTTATTTAAACAATAAAAATGAAAAAAATGTGCTCACCCGCGATATTTTGTTCTTTGGCATATGCTTGTCGAGCAATTGCTGTAGCAACGTTATTCTATCCCTAACAATACCAACGCGAAGTGGAAACTTGAGAAAGAACAAGACAATAAAGATTAATCTAACAATTCATCGATGAAGAATTAATCAATGAATTTAAAAAGTCGACAGCAGACGGCACGAAATGAGTTATTAAACGATACATCACCGTGTCTAAAGTCTTTTCAAAGGCGATCATATCGTCGACTTCTCTGGCTATTTTTTCATCCGACATCCACACACTCTGTTCATCGGCGAAAGCTCTCGCGACGCTCGCGATAAGTTTCGCATAAGACGCAGATTCTTCTTGATCGAAGAATGTCCGTTTTATCTCCCCGGTTTTCCATAGGGGCAAGTTTCCACTCATTAGCTAAATAACGAATAAACGAATCGATCTACTCATTAATCGATCATTTATCGAATCAAAGTAATTAAATCAAAAATAATGAATTAACTATTGAATTTTTATAAATTTCGTTGTAGACTAGCACTAACCAATATCTCTCGAACGGATGAATTATGCGGGCTCGGACCGATAAAAAGATTGTACATTGCGTACGAACCCGTTAGTCGCGAATAATAAAGCTCGATATCTTGCCACGAATAATCGAACGGATTCCACTGGCCGAGAGCCATCGCGATCGGCCAACCGCCCACGGCAGTGACGATCGACGTCAAGGGTTGAAGTCCATGCCTTTCCAGAACCTCTGAATATTCAGTTAATAATGTAAATTAATAATAAATTATTAGCAACAAAACATCGTCGAAGTATATTCCGTTTTGTTTTTGTCAAGATAATTTAATGTACCAAAAAATGATAAAATCGCGGACCTTCATCCATGCAGGATCGATACCACTGCTTCGCTTTTTCCATGGGTATTGCGTTAACGTTATCAGATTCCAACATCGCTAAAAGATTAAAAGTTATAGAAAAATCGATTCGACAAATTTCATTCCGAACGATTAATTATTTCGAAATTTTGTACTTCGAGCTTTTTGCGAAAGCAATTTGTTGTACATCGCGTCACGGTTCCATGTGCTGCGATCGGGTGGTAGTGCGTCCACCGAATTGGTCCATGCACCGCAAGCGTATTCGTAAAAATCCTCGCACGGATCGATCGTTTTGTTCATAGCCGAAAGAATAACGTTAGCTACGCGATAAGAGAAACGAAGAAAAACAACCTCCGATTAACGAAATTAATCTCTAATTATCAATTTCACGAAATATTATTACGAAAGATTTCAATACCAATCGTCTTGCAATCGTCGGTCTTGCAGACGGCCGGCTTATAACGATAAACACTTTTTTCAAGAACTTCGTTCATCGCCACGACAGAAACGACGATGAAAAATAATGCTCTAAAAACATTGCTTTTGATTAATTATAATTCACAACCTAATGAAAACAAAATTAGACGAGATAAGAAATTTTAGATCGTGCACAACACTCGAATCTTGTGATGGAAATTTTTTTATTTTTTCATTTTCAATAAAATTAATAAGTATTTAATGAGTTAATCGTTTTCGATGCATCACTAACGCACAATAATTCTTTGTGAATCATGTTGAAAACACTAATGGCATAAATATTTGTGGGATGGTCAAGTCGTGCAAGTACAACACGTTAATACGAACTATTCGCCATTTGAAATGAATTCGAGCAGCTGCTCGCGATATGGCGTAAGCGATATCGTTGATAACATAACTTTGTTGACTAAAGTTTCACTGTACCATAAGTAAGAGCAGGGATGAGGACCAATACGTCTCAATCGAGCAAATAATGATAATTTTTCGAAAGTGCACTCAACTCTGATAAAAAAAACGAATTATTTAATATCTTATTCAAAATAAAATCAAAATATTATAATTAATAAACCGTTGGCAATTACATTATCTGTTAAAACCGCGTACGAGAATCTTCCTACTTCGCACAGCCTCCACACTCTCTACGAACTCGTCGATTTGTAATTCAAAAAACATTAAAAGTGCATATCCGACTCTAAAAAATGTTCAAATCCCGCAGATTTGGCCGTCGCCAAAACCATCCCGTCGATATTTTCCGGATACGTAGAAAAAAATGTCCCAACCGTCGACAAATTCACTCGATCCACGGACAACATGGCAAACACGATTATTTCGTCACAAAAAAATAGTCCCCAAAAATAAAATAATTTTAAAAAAATTGATTAGAAAATAATTATCGACGATTCTTAATTTTTATTTGCTTTCTTGATTACGTATGCGTTTCACGATCGAACGAAGCTACAATTTTATCCCGAGGCGATGCAAACCGTATCGACTGTAGAAAATTCGGACCTGTTCCGATGCGTGTGCATCGTTCGAAACCCGTGCGAATCGGTGGATAGAGATGAGGAAAGTGCGACGAAGCCGCGATACAGCTCAATAGAGTATAATTAGGGTTCGTTTTATTCCGAGTAGCAATGGACAAAATCGATACTACCGAACGGGGAATAATCGCGGGTGCATACCCCCTCACCCCCCACCCCCCACCACCCCCCATCCATCCTGAGTATATTCCCGAATTCATCGTATCAAAATAAATATGTGCGGAATACGCGTGTTACCTCAGCGTGCGATAGGTTTCACTGTGTTGTCGCCATCGATGCTTCACTCCCCCGATACGCGCTTCGATTCTCTCGTGTACCTCGATGCAAATGAGAATCGTGTGTTTCCTACGTTATATCCATATGTTCCGTACCAACCATCCTCGATGCCATACACGCTGCCGTATAGAATATATTACAGCACCACGTTGATTAATTATCGTCATTTAATTATCGGAGGAATCATCGAGCAATCGTATTTTTATTTTACAAGGGTGAAAAAGCAACAAGAACGAGGATCAATTTTTTCGCTGCGTCGACGTTAATTTAAAGAGGCTTTTTAGCAATTCGGGTGTAAGAAATAAAAAATAAAATTTTTCGAGTTTCGACGAAAAGGGAAACGTTCGTTTTCGTTGTAAAAATCGATCGTTTTCTGGGAATATCGGAAAATTCGCGCGGTAAACATTCACGTTGAACAATTAGGGCGATACGCGTGTCCGTGAATATCGGAGCGAGGGTTTAGGTCCTGGGCGTTCTTCGACGTATTTCGGAGTTGGCTATACCCTCGATGGATACGAGTGTGGGCAGCAATGGGTCATAGAACGCATATCCAGAATAATCCTGATCCATTATTCGCAGAGAGGGTTGATAAGCTTCAGAGATTCGTTAGTTCCATATATAGATATATATACGCGAAGGGTATACGTGGATCGAGAGAGAGAGAGAGAGAGAGAGAGAGAGAGAGAGAGAGAGGATGCATGTCGATCAATCGAAATCACGTACTTACCCTCGTCGACTCTACATCTCCACTCCCATGTGCTCCTCAAACGAGCGACCCCATTCCCGCACGCCCTTTAATCCACGATACCGATTCTCGTCTCCGAAGTGAAAGGACATACGCGACGTTAGCTGGTCCCATTAGCCATAGAAACCCTACAGTGTTACGGCTATGCTCAAGATATCTGCATAGGTGCAACGGTAATCACAAACGTTTATCGAATGATTGAGCGTTAATTCCCGTCGGCTCTCAAATTTCAATCAAGCCCGAGGAGTCTCCTGTATTCTCGCGATATAATATCAACGTTTGATGACGAACGCTCTCGTAAGGCTCGAGAGAGAGCGTATAACGTTTTCTCGTCGATAACAAGGTTATAAAGTACGCAAAATGGAGGTATCGCCGTCGCAAAATGGCGTCCTGGTAAACTCGCGCCATCTAGCGGTGGGCTCACCACGTTAGAGCGTGCGTCGCTGGAACGCGGGCTTTTTCGGTATACCCGCGAAACGATTAATTACGCCACCACATGTCACACGGCAGTAGTTCTTGGACTTTCGAAATGCGAAGCCCGTTGTAAATCTCGTCGAAGGGGATAACGCCAGGGTTTTTGATAAAGCATTGCCCCGTCGCGCTTTGGCACAGTCGTACAAAACGGGAACAAAACCACTAATCCACCATCGTTATATCGCGATCGGTAAATGCTAATGGGTCTGATCGATATTCGCCAATGTACGAGGATCGTACGGACGAAAAACGAATGGGAGGGTGGGGTGGGGGTTAGCCGGTCGAGAGGGTTCTCACGTAGATGTATATATAGCAAAAGCAAACCCCGACAGGCCAAATGAAATTGGACCGTAACTAGGGTAGTTTAGCAGGATTTTCGGCACTACCCTGGCAACGTAGCAGATGCAAGCATGTTACGTACGAATATATGTACAACGTATTCCTCCCATATTACTCTGTAGCCTACGTCACGTCATCGATTACTGGCGAACCAAAACGTTGAATTTCCGAAACACAATTTGCCTTCGTCATATCGGCTTCGGGGCTTGCAGAGCGCATTCCCCCAGTGAAACCATTGCTATTCCATGTCAATAAGCTTAATATCCTCGTTTCTGTACCATCCGACCATACGATAGTTATTACATCGTCTCGGCAGAAATATTGGTACGTTCATCTCAATCGCTACCGAGCTATTATTCGAGCCAATCAAAAAATTATCGTTTCTTTTTTTTTCAACCGTACGAAAAGTTTGAAAACGGATCGATCGTTTATACCGTTTATTGACAAGAAAAACTTTATATCCTACGTCCTGACGGATAAATTGTGAAGGGATTTGGAGTTTTTCGAAAAAGATTCGGAAACCCAGCGGAACATGATAACGTTTTTGCCGGAGGGGTGGGTCGAGTCGAGTTGCCGAAGTTCGCACTGACGGGGGTGCCTAGGGAAAGAGGGATGAATCCACGAAGAGAGAAGTGTAGAGAACGGAAGTTGTACAATCTTTTTGGCGCATCAACAGGTGCTTCGTTATATCAACCAACTTTTATCAAAATCGTGGAACAAATTTTTTCAGTTTATTTCAGGGGATTCATTTTCTCGTGAAGAAAAATGATTTTTTCCATCCACGCAAAAATTACGTACCGTAAAATACACTTACATTGACATTACAGGTAACTTTGACAATTGACAGAATGCGTAAAATAATACTTTTGTTATCAAAATGACGTCAAAAGTAACCATTACGCTTTTCAATATAAATTGCATTTTATCGCCTTGTCAAAGAAATCCCACACTCGTGGTTATACTTTGATACTTTAAAAAAAATATATTCAAACATGGGGGGGTGCTTGACTTTCTTATTAATTTGATAGCCAAAGGACACATTGTTCTATTGGAGCAAAAAAGGTTGAAATTTAAAATGTTAAAAAAAAGTTATAACTACAAAAACTTCCAAAAACCGTTCAAAGTAATCCCGTTTGACGGTACGTTTCACGATTTTTTGTGTGAAAGAATCATCAATTTAGGATAATATTGTGTTGAAGACGATCATCGAGAAACACCGAAAGCTTTGCCGGTCGGAGATTCGACACCCCCTACCGTTAATCAAGATTCGTCAAGGGCGGAAAATCACAAAGACGACGTTCGAGAAAATCTCGTCGATTCCGATACTTACGGCCTCGAAGACTGTTCCGCCCAAGAGTACGAAATAATGAAGGTTCGTGGATAGTGCGAATTAATCATCTACTCGTCGAATTTATCGATTAAAATCGATACGTTAATTTAACCCCTCGATTGTCATCTCTCTCTCTCTCTCTCTCTATCTCAGGACAATCTGCTTCTGTACAATCACGCGAGGCTCATGACACAGGACAACCACAGCAAAGAATATCTCGTCAGTATAATGTTCTCGCATTACGATCAGAACAATAACGGCAATTTGGAACGGGAGGAACTCGAACAGGTGAGAATTTATTTTTCCTTTATTCGCGTAACGAGCAAGAGATATCGAAGATTCATTAATTATCGACCGATTTGATCGAAGATCGCAGAAAGAGAAGACTTGGAACAATTGAGCAGGGGATGTTCCTTGGGTCACATGATCAGTTACGACGACGCGGATAAAGATGGTCGGCTCAATATCAATGAATTCTACATGGCGTTCAGCAAACTGTACAGTAAGTATAACATTGTTTTATCTCTACCATCAATAGTAGGAAAGTCACTGGACCTACCTACTACTAAGGGATAAACAACAACACAATTATTGAATGTCTCCCAGAGACAGATTATAGTTTTAAAAACCCTAGAAGAAAAAAAAATGTCCACCATCGGATACGTATCGGTCTTCTGAAAAACGAACTAATCGCTAATAGGTGTCTCGGTCGTCTCGCTGGACAAGTCTCTCGAGATTAATCACATTTCCGTCCGAGTCGGAGATAATGTCGAGATCAAGTGTGACGTCACCGGAAGTCCACCACCGCCATTGGTCTGGCGACGCAACGAAGCCGATCTCGAGACTCTCGGCGAACAGGAAGTAAGATCGATATCGACCATCGTCCTAAATAATCAACGATTTTTAATCCGATAAGAGGAAAGATTTAATTCCTTCTCGATCGTAGATTCGCGTCTTCAACGACGGGAGTCTTTATCTGACGAGAGTTCAGCTCGTACACGCTGGCAATTATACTTGTCACGCACTCAGAAACAAGGACGTCGTTCAAACTCACATACTCACCGTTCACAGTAAGTTTCGAGTTTATACGAAAACAATTTTCAACGACAATTAAATAACTCATTTTTTAAATTTATTTTTATTAATTCTCACACGATATTATCGATTTTTCGTCGAAGCCTGAAATCTTACGGATATACTGTCGAATAGTGGAAACTTTCGTTTCGATTTCCAATCGCAAAATAAATCTTGCTGTCGTAGTAACCGATCGAGGGTAGGAAAAGCGAAATTTTTGTCGACGAGCGACAAAATTGCCGAGAGCGCTTTTGTACTTTCGCGAGTTTACGACAAGCTCCGAACGGTAGGAAAGCTCGAGACGCGTATATTCGCAAATCGAGACCGCGATTAGATCGCCGATGGACGAGACCGGACGAAGAAAATCGTCCTGTAAGGACAATTTTGTATCTAAGATAAGGATACGAGAGGGATTATTATCGCAACGAGCCAGCGAATGAGTCAAGGGCGGTGATAAATTGGAAGATCGACGATAAAAGATTACAAACCACCGTACAGTTCCACGAACAATATTACCGAGTATATAGTTCGTTGAACGAAATAAAATTTGCCGAAAGCTCAAAAAAAATAAAAGAATAAAATTCTCCTCCATATTTGCTATATTTTTTTCCGGATCACTGAAGCGCGCGATTCTTTGATGAATATAAACGAATAAGTGAGCATACGACGTATAATCTTTCTTCTCTCGTTCCAATCTCACGATAAACAATTTTATTCGTACTTTCGTCTTGCGAGTAGAAAATTTTATTACACTCTCGTTTCTTCCATTTTTTCTTCGACCTCTACTTTTATTCTCGATAAAGCGGTTGAAGCGATGCGAGTACTCGTGATTTTTACAATAACACAATTTCCTACCAAACAAAATACAACAATGTAATATCCCATGGAAAATTCTTCTATAATTCATTATTATTTCACTTTGTGTCTCTCACGAAAGAAAAAAAACTCCCGATCAATTATGTGTTTGATAAAAGTGTTATTAAAGTGCAAATGAAATATTGGTGATGAAAGCATTTCCAATGTCGTTGGACAAACGTGTTTATCGTTCGTAAAGCTCTACCTTTCGATTGCACCACCCCTGTGGTTGTCGAGAAGATTTGTTCGACAGTCGAGATCGAGTTTGCGATATGAAGAGACGATTGAGAGAAGATAATATCGCTTGTGGTAAACAAGGCAATTCCGTCGAATCCCGTGCAACGATCTCTCTATATACGTACATGCATAGTTTTCTTTCTACCTCGCTCTCACTTTCTCTCTCCCTCTCACCCCCTATCTCTCTCTTTCTCACTCCCTCTCGTTTCGAGACCAAAGTACCGATGCGATCTACTATATCGTTGTACACAGGCGACAATCTCGATCGTTTCGTAGTTTCCATTAAACTTTGACCGGTATACTTGGTATGATTTCACGTATACCAGCGATACCGGAAGTGAGAGTTACTCCGCGTCTCCAATCAAAGCGCCCGGGCGAAGAGGCTACGATGTCCTGCCACGTGGTCGGTGAACCGTTGCCTCGCGTCGAGTGGTTGAAGAACGACGAGCCCCTTCACGAGATGAACAAGTACGAGGTTGTCGGCAACGGTACGAAACTCGTAGTTCGTGATATCGGATACGCCGACACGGGGGCATACATGTGCCAAGCTACGAGCATCGGTGGTCTTACCAGGGACATCAGCAGCCTCGTTATACAGGAACAACCAACACCGAGTAAGTCGAACTGTTTAAGTTTTTTTTAATCGTTGTTTTTAATTAGAAACTTGTGAAGAAAAAACAAAACGACTAGTTTGTTTTTTGATCGTCGATTACGATAAAAATCGTTATCGCTTTCGATCGGGGAACGAACAAAAAATGGATAACGGTAGCGAGCTGGAACGAATACGTTCCATCTTTTCCTGGAAACGCAATTGTGTATTTCCATTACGATGAAATGACCGTGGACCACTCTCTGCCACTCATGGACATTGAACCAAAAAAATAGTCAACCACGATGCATAAAAAACGTAACCGCGCGTTTGTACGACCGCTGATACGAAATTGCTTCGAGCTCGTAAATACAACCACGGTGACGATGAAATAGAACAAATTTGGTCGCAGCCTGGCAACGTCGAAAAAAGCAAAATGTTGAAAAAAATTCCTTTCTACGAAATGAATGCCTCGCTGATGAAAAAAAACGTTTAGCGAACGAGAAGACGCGATACAACGAACGGCGTGATAAAAACAGGGGTAAGGGGTTGAAATTTTGAAAAGCCTTTTGGAACGAACACGAATCGTTTCGAGGCGATCGTTGAATCCGAACCTGATTCTCTAAACATTGAATAACCGCGACTATGATTTTCATCCCCAATTTATTTTCATCCCTTTTTCGTATTATCAGCCATATCTTCGTTCATGGAATTCCACCACGCTGTATGAATATTTACGCGCATTGGGACATTCAATGACAAAACCATTGCGTTTATTTATTTATTGGAAAAAGTATTTTTATGCGAATTTATAGACAACGCCATTTGTCGCTTTGGAATGAAAATTTCCGAGAGTCAGCATCACGCCGAATTTTATAATCGAAGCACGAAAATATTTCTGGACTCGTTATTTTTCCTGTCGAAAAATTGCCATTCGGATTTTCAAATATTTTGCGATATCGGTGTAAGGAAGGAGGATATCTATTTTTTTCGGCTCATAAATTGAAATACGAGAGGGATAAAAGTCGATGCGTGCTTGAAAGGGTCGTGCCTCGTTTTATGCGAGTCTGGCGGCTATGTTTTCATGAATAAAAATTGCTCTTTATTTTTTTACCAACAGCGGCGGCGAGCGAAGAGCGTAGATTTTTCTCATTTCACGAGTGGGGTATCGCGGTATACGAGCCTTCCGCGTGTCGTCTATACCATCGTATCCAATCGACGGATATTATTCCTGGGACACAGGTGAGCATCGACGATTCTTTTTTTTTACACAAAACTCGATTGGTCGCGCTCGACTGGACTCGGTTTGTTCAAATATCGAGCTGACTCGCGATCAAACATTACATTGAAAACAAAAACCTTAATTGCTACAAATTTATTTCATTTTTTCCCAACGATTTTAACGTTTTACTGCGTTGACTTCTAATCGAAAACAAAAAGACGAAAAGAAACGAAGAAAAAATATAATTTTTGTATTATCTTTTCTAGGAATACGTTTGCGGTGAGAAAAATACAGCGTGCAGCTGGGGACGAGCTATCAACGTAGCGAATCGTTACGTATATGTGACTCAACCCAACAAAGATAGAATTTTGGTCATCAGCAAAATACAGATGGTAGTTGTTGACGTAAGTAATCCAAAGGTTTTACATTCTTTCTCTCCAAATCAATTTTTCGATCAGGCTGGATCAATTAATAAAACGGAATAAACAAAAACAATGAGGATGCTCGTACTAAACATCTTTTCAAAATATAGTGAAATAATCTCTGAACTTGAAACCTCCTACTATAAAATGATAAACCCGACGACAGAACAGCCACGACTAATCTATCGTTGTCCCCAGTCGCGCAGAGATCAAATTTCCGAATTCTCCCAACGGAGAATTCCATTAAAAATACCTCCGTTTGATATAAACGCTACTGTACAGCTGCGAGCTAAAATTCACCGGAGCGCCAGAAAAACATCATAAAATTTTATTCGAGCTTTTATACTGCCAATACAATACACCAAAAAGAATGCAGTTCTAATTGATTTTGTGCCATTTACAATGTTTGCGATTTTATACGTTCAAAGTTATTCCTCTATTTGTATCCCCATTGCGAGGACACGAGGGTGAAAAACGATCGTTAAATACAGTGTTGAATTTCGTGAATTAAATCAAATCGGATATTGAAATTTTGTCCAAGTTTGGAGAAATTTTCGAGCGAACTACGGTCAACAGTGGCGATACTGACATAAATGGTTTTACGACTTTGCGAGACGAACCGGAGATGACGCTTCTTTACCGGGACAAATCGTGGGCTGTTCACCCATAAGTCGATGTTTACGGTGTCGTGTTCGCAAAGCTCGAGGCTACCCGCTATTGACAAATTCGAATTTTTACGAGACCCTCGTTCCTAGAGGCGAATCGCCGTAAAATTGCTAAATCCGTTGTCGTACTTTCATCCTCGTGATTCTCCACGTTTTCCAATGTATCTTTCGTCGTGAGACGGATGGAACATATGCGAAAGATGCTAAGACCTTATATTCCAGTATCGACGTCTTCCGGTCGATGGACCAAGGACCAGCGAGAAAAGCGAGCATCGACATGAAACAATAAATCGTCCTCCACTTTTCACACACATTTTACTTTCTCCTAAAACAAGCTTTGTTCGTATTCATTTTTATTGTTGTATTTTGTCTTTGATTTGATTTATTCGTTTTTCTTGAAATCCTCGAAAGTTCAACACGAAGAATTCGACGAATTTGTTAACTACGGGAATCTTGTGGTCCGAGAAAGGGTGTAAAGATATCATCGGGTGGAAGTTCAAAGCTTTTCCGAGGTGAAATATCCGAAATCCCCGTGTGTATAGCTTTTGAACGAAGGCTTGTGGAGGAAGGACTAGCACAGAAGGAGTTCCGCTACGACTCGAAGGAGCAAGACTAAAACTTGGCGCTAAACACTAAACCCCATGTCAATTTGTGTGCCACAAACTCGTCCGGGTCCACCGCTACGAGCAATATACTTTGCAGTTGCCACTAACTTGCCACCAAGTCAACCACTAATGGGCTTCTCGTCGTTTCTCATCCCCCTTGCAAGCAACTTTAACAAGGGAATCACTCGCCTAACCAGGCGCCACGAAATTGTTTCAAAACCGTAACCGTGCAGTTTTAAACAAAATTGTGTGCTCAGGAACCGTGATACTTTGGTCTCGATCACTTTGCTCCAGTTCCATCCCAAGTTATTCGACTCGAATACATCATGTTCGATTTAAATCCAGCTTTCGACCCGAATATACTTGAATATATAAGTTATAGGCAAAAAATTCACAACTTGCGTGCAAAAATAGAACTTAAACAATGGGCGAATTTATTTTCCCAGGTCGTAGCGACGGACAAATATCCGGTGGAATTACAGTACGTGCCAGCTTTAGATCAAGTTTGGGTATTGAACTGGCGCAGCGAGAGAGATATTGGCATTAAAACGGTTCAGGTGATTCGGGATGCTGCTCAAAAGAGAAAACATCATACGGTTCATCCGGAGCCGATCGATGGACAATTCGATCTTGTACGAGGCTTGTACATTCCTCGATCTCAAGTAAGTCCAATATATCGTCTCGATTGTATCATAAATGATTTTTAAAAAATCCTCGGTCAATTCGAAAATGTGAATGATAAAAATTATGGATTATAAATTATCTTCGCATTACTTTAAATATTTGTTATTCTCGCCGGTATATTGCTTCAGGACATTGGCCACATGTTCAAGTACGGATACGTGACTCACACGAATCAAAGGGGCATGTACAAGCTCGATCTGGCAAATATGAGATACACCAGAAGCGCTGATCTCGCTCCTTACAACTGCGTACCGGCAAATATCCAATTCCCAGCTCTATGTAAGTATCGACGATATTAATTTTATTTTACTAACGTAACTGAATATTTAAAGAACGAAAGGCAGAGATTGTGACGAAGATCCTCCCATTTTATATCAATGACACACGAATCGCGTTAATGATAATTTTGTTACAGACGGTTTTGTCATACTTCAATGCGAAGAGCCGGTGACTGGACGAGCTACCGGCCAACTTTTGCTCGATTATCTCACGGATACGGTTTTGTCGCACAAGCCTGGTCTGGTCGGAAGACCGATGGTTTCACCGGATTCTCGTCACGTTGTTACGCTCGACAAACAGGACAGCGGCGTTACTCTGGTGGTTCAGGAAATATTGCGTAAATGGCATTTTTATGAAATTATAGAAAATTAAGTGTCGAAAAATTCCTTTCTTTACGCCGATTGTCAAGTTTTAATTTTTCTATCGAAAAAATAAATTTTATTATTATTTGTTTCAGCAAACGGTCTCAAGTTCGCTTTCGACGTAAAAACGACCCTGAACATAAGCGACATTACCTTCTATCCATCTCAAACGACTCACGGTTACGATCTTTATGCTTCATCCACCGACAAAGAGGACATTCTCTTCCTTAATCTCGCTACAGGTAATTCATGAATTAAATCTTCAACATAAACTATAAATCTGAAGAAAAATCAATCATATCGAATGCGTGAATAATATTCATTAGAAATTATTGATCATTGAATTATCCCAAATTATTTAAAAAGTTTCATTGCCTCAGCGTTGATAAACGACTGGTCTTATTTTTCCAGGCAAAGTTGAAATGATAACTGGTGTTGGCAAAGCGATGCCGATGAATCTTGCGAAATGGGGAAATCCAAACAGACCGATCGTACAGAGCGGTATATTTGGTCGTTACATGGTCAGTCCATCGAACGACGCACTTTTCGTCTTGAACGGCGAGACGCGAACGGTTAATTGTGAAATCGGTGGTCTCGTACATCCAGGCGCGATCGTCTGGTTCTCCGTTGCTCTTCATTAAAAGAAAAACCATCTACCCTAAAATCCTCAAACGAACAAAACAAAATATCTATGTATATATACATAAAATTGAAGAAAAAAAGAAAGAAACAGCCACGAGTGGAGGGTCTCGATCGTCGAGGACATTGATGTGTCTCGAGACCGGAAACGGTAGGATGAACGAGACCAGATCCACGATTTCCAATCGATACGAATCAACCTCGTACTGGCACATGACGAGGATTCACCCGTATGCCGCTACTCCAACGACTCGGTACTTACATTTTTACAAAAACAAAAAAAAACGAAACGAATACACAAAGAAAATAAATAAAAACGTAACGATGATAAATAAGAAACAAAACAAAAGTGGCCTCGTATGATTTTTCCTTTTTGAATGAAAAATAAACGAACAAACGAACAAAATGCGAGAAACACAAAAGTACTCCGGTGACTCGGACGATTGGTATTAATTAACGAGAGTGTGAGAGACAAAAAAAGTTTCGCGTATCGGTTTGGATGTTTAATTAATCGGCTCCGTGTTGATTGTTGATTGATGTAATAATGGTGATCGAGCGATTGTAAGATGTGTTTAGCAAAAGCAGATTAAATTATCGAGGATATAGTTATATAAGATATCACCCTCACGCGACTACCGAACCACCCTCGCCCACCACTTCGAAAGAAAAAGGAAACAACCATAAACGAGCACACCGTTCACGCCCAAATTAAGAAGAAACAAAAAAACGGAAAAAAATGAAGAAATGAAAAAAAAAAGAATCACGCGAGCACTCGACCTTATTGATATCATTCTCATACTTAAGCAGTAAGGAGCGTCCCGCCGTAAACAATAATTAGTGATAAAAATTTAATAATATTATTACGTAATGTTAATAGATAATTATATTGTTACGTAATAATTATTAAAACGTAACGTTCGAGTATGTTAGCATTTTTACGGGGAAAATCCACTTAAACTTCGGGGTGTGTAATTTTATGATAAACGAAGAATTTTGAACGAGGCGAGAAGGGAGCGGATGGAAGAACGCGCATAGTTTTAAAGAACTATCTGTCGAAGCCGGAGTGATTATTAAATATAAAAGAATATGCGAGTAAAGAAAAAAACAGTGGCGAGCGAGTTTTTTTTGTTTGTTCTTTCTTAAACACATTTATAACTCATCGTCGAATCCGACCACTCTTTAACTTTATCGTGCTTTTTCAACGAAATTCCAGCTCGTTCAATAGAAATAGAAATCGTTCGAAAGAAATGTCTCGTTGAATAACGAGAAACAAAATGAGAAATTAATCCGTGAAATCATTTATTTAATGCGAGAAGCTCAATGAAGGTAAGATGACTCATCTGCTAATCCTTAAAGTTGATTAAACTTTAGGAATTGTTTTTCAAAATTTATTATTCATGTTTCTTGTTTATCTTCGCTACGAATTTTCATCCTTCGACTACTCGTTGTCGATTAATTTTCGTTCTACCTTTCAATGACTCGTGTCTGAATTCTCGCAGCATACAATCCTCGCTACCCGCAATCACTAATCGATATAAAAAATGTGACAAGGAATTGAAAGTTTGGTTTTTAAAAATAAAAATCATTAATACTCACGGATTTTTATTTTTATCGGTCGATCACCCGTCTTTGATTTTACCAAAAACAGAAAACGAGCCACCAGAGAGCTCCATTCGCGTTTCGTTAATTTTTCATCGTAAAATTAATCGACGCAACGGCAATCGCATAATTCTCAAACTCACAAGCCCCGTGCAAGCAGTCGCGAAAACGAGCCTCCCAGTCTCACGTTTCACGAAGCATAAAAAAAACTTGATTTCTCTTTTTCATCCCCTTATCGTTTGTCGCTAGAATTTGACGCTGTCGTAGACGTAGAAGAGTGTGTATAAAAAGTGCGAAGAAGTTATTTTATTAACATTGTCCATATCGGGATGTATAATTGTAAGAAAAATATATATATATATATAAATATATAAAAATAGATCGAAATACGCAAGACCGCGAGGAAGAAAAACAACCAACTATTTATAATACTTCCCGTGCGATCTCCGATAGCATTATATTCGTGGCGGTCTATTAATAAAAACAAACAAAAAATACACTCGTCGAAACGAAATCGAAGCCGAGTCGCGAGATAAACGGTGCACCCTTACATTATGAAGAAAAAAAAGAAGAAAACAAATTCTCAAGAAAAAAAATATATATAAAATTAGATTAACAAAGATATTTGAAGAAAAAAAACAACTGCATATATATATTTATATATATATATACATATTTACATATAGATATATATATGTATACATAAATATATATATAAATATACGTATATATTTATAATGGAAAGATTACACGTATATGTATGAATAATTTCTAAAGCGAGAGGTCACGTGGACGGTAAAAATACAACAACTGTCTCTTTTTCTCTCGAATGCAATTTTGTCCTAACGATCAATGAAACGTAAGGAAACGGTGAAATTCTTGTTGTTTCGCGATTTCCCTACGCATCCCACATGCCGTAGAGATCATGGACGACGAGAATCTTGCGTTTTTTTCTTTTTTTTTCAACCGTCCGAATATCTAAAAACGTTTCTAGCCAGGTTTTTGTAAATATCGTGACGCGGAAATAAGGATCGCTTTGCCGATGAAAGAAACAAACGAAAAAATTTAGAGAATTGCATAAAACTGCGGCGAATTTCAAGAGACGGAAAAAAGACGTCACGCCGACAGACTTATGTGTATTTCCGGTAAGACTTTTATGGCTATCGCATTTTTTTTCTATCTTTCGGCAGAATATCGAACGAATCGTCGTGTACCTAATATAATATCCGAGACCCGAGTAAAAAAAAAAAGAAAAAAACGACGTACAATGTAATTTTATGAAGTAGCATGATAACGACACAACAATAATTATGTATATTCGTATGTGTTTGTTAAGATAAATTTCTTGAAATAAAAAGTATTGTGTAAGTAATTTAATAAATAATCTGTAAACCCGATGAATTGTGCTCGATCAACGATTTTCATTCGACGTTTAATCTCAGACTATTCGAAATAACCTTGATAATTTTTTTTTATCTCAATCCCATCGTTGTCGAGAGTGTAGAATAATAACACTGTTAATATATCGCTCGACATCCATCGGGATAATTAGGTATTCAGGAAAAATGAGAACCACTCCGTTTCTTTCTCAATCTCCTTCTTTATTTTCTAATAAATTACGTTTATTTCGGTTTTTATCGAATCTATATTCACCTATCGTACAAATTCGATACACGATACTTAATATTTTTCTCTTTCTTTCCATCGTGTTAGCATTCGGTCGCGCGCGCTCTGGACTTACGAATGACGATGATTTTTCAGTTTTTATTTTCTCGAATCGATTAACAACATTCTCTCATTTTCACCAGAATTCTCGTTCGATCACGCTGCACAGACGCGGTTTCTGTTCTGGGATAGCCCGAGTGCAGTGCGCACATTGCTCTATGCCAACACGCACAAATCACTTTTCAGCAAATTGCTCGACATTGAAAAAACAAAATCAAACTAATCTTCCTTCGCGTTTGCCAGTCGAAAGAAACTAAGAAATCGTTCTCTTCGAACGGAAAACTTTGTTCATAATCTCATAATCGGACCACAGCGCGTGTTCCCTTCTTTCTCTTTCGTGGGGATTTAAAATCGTCAAGAAACTCTCGGACCAACGACACTCCGCAATCTTAAATCGCTGCAGAAAATTGCAATTTTCATTTGTTTCTATCGCGCGCGATTGGGAAGAACGTAATTAGATGAAAGGCCCAATCACGTCGCACTCGTATAAAGCCGTTGTTTCGAACGAATAAAAAAGAAAGGAAAAAAGAATATTAAAATACGAATATAAATTGCACGTTAATCCGAACGATATGGTGGTAAAGCGTGAGTTTTTGCCGGGTGAATTTCCAGTTCCCGCTGGGGTTCGCGAGGCTGCTCCCTCGTTCGATCGGGACAGAATCACGAGTAATCGACTCGAGTTAAAACAAACAAATGCTCTTACCGCGATTCGCGCGTTTTAGACTCGCACGAGCCGCAGAAACGGAAGATTCAGAGGACCTCGCAGCAGTGCCATCCAATGTTTCAAGAGCATTCCAAACAACGACGATTATATGTTGCACGGTTTTGTATTAGTTCCATCTCGACTGTAGAACAGTATGTAAGCGTTGCTGAAGTCTTCCTCCTGTGGTTTTTGTCTGCTCGTTGCCTCGTCGTTGTAATAATGCCATGCATCGGTGCGAGGATTTTTCGCATAAGCCGTATAATGACCAGCCGAAACACCTAAAGATTTTCAAAAAAATTTCATTCGACTCGCGTAATCTCACTCGTACGAAAATTTTCCTTCTCCGATCGAAATTTCCATGAAATTCAAACTACGAACTATAAACTCACCTCCGAAATGACAGACGCAAGCATAAAGATCGTACAAGTGACGTCCGACGCTGAGACCGGCCAATGGAAACGTCACCTTGTCGTCTAGTTTCATACTTACGCACTCGTAGAATACGAATCTGCGATTAATTAAACGGAAGAAAAAAACGATTAGACAATTTGTCATTTGTTCCGTGAACACGATAAAACGCGACGAATCTCTGTGAAGAAAAAAATTGGCTACTCACCTTTTCAGATAAACTATAAGGAACTTCGGATAACGATGAACAGTGAGCGTTTTCGTCGCGCACTGATTCCTCTCGCATTTTGGACAAAACCAAGGATTGTGCTCGTCCAACATTTCGCTAAAAATTCAAATATATTTCATTGAAAATATTCTAGAAGGTTTTTTAATTGTACGAGTTAATCAACACGTACCTTTGGCTGAATGCTTGGAGACAATCGTAGAGCGACAAAGGATGATGAGGACGTTGCTTGCTGACGCTTATGTGATCGATCGGAGGAACGATCGTTGGAATTCTATCCGTGTAACGAACTGCCAGTGTGTCGCCGTTTTGCAATGCAACCATACCGCTCTCCGGCACGCTGCAGCCAGTACAGTGAGCCGTGTACATACACCGTGAACAATGATGTCCCTATTCGTCACAAAACAACGGAAAAATGTCAGAAAAAAAATCTAACAAAAGTCCGTGAGTTAAAACAACGCCGTTCAAGACATTCGGATCTCTAACGCGCGGTTTTTAAGTGAAACGAAGAAAAATTTACGAACCTGTCCGGTGACGAAATGTACCGTATAGCTTTCCTCTTGCGGCACGACTCGTTTCACAACTTCATGAAGATCCTTCGCATTGACTCTCGACGGTAATTTAACCAAATGCGGATAACCGAAGAGTTTTGTGCTTTTTCGATTGTTAGTAGCTTCGTTCGTGTCGTGCCTGAGCACCAACGGAACGTTGAGAATTTTCACGGCCGGCCTTGGTCTTCCGGTTTGATCGATCTTCGTGAAGGACGATGATACCACGTGTGTCGAGCACACCGGGCACATACGAGGTTCCGCTTGGGTCTTGAAGTAGTTCTGTTGGGTAATACGCACTGCTCTCTCAGTTCTCACTTTAGCTTATTTCACAAATGTCATTGAGTACTTTCTGTCTATCGATGGACATTTTTTTATTCATTTCTCATTTCTCATGAGCTAACGCGTTCTTGAACGTTCGAATAACGAACCTCGATTAAACGAGGGAAAAAAAACAACAAGGAAAGCGTCTAAATGGAAAAGAAAATTCACAGTCGATAAGAACAGGGAAATAACGAAAACGGATTTGTGAAACAAACTAGTAAAAATGCATAGGACGATAAAAGTACAGTGTCTAAATGTTTACCGAGACGAAAAGGGACTATAAATTGCGAAATTACTTTATATCGAATTTATCGTAAACCCTCAGGTACACGGCAGTGTCAGACTAGTCTGAATTGAGTTCCGGACCCGTGACGGGACCGGCTCGGCAGATTATACTCAAAAAGCGGATCACGCGAGTTTCCATCTTGACAAATCACCACCTCCGCTCACTTACGAGCATCCCCGGCAACAAGGTAAATTCAAGCTTTTTCTGGTTCCCGCGCGCACAATATTACAATGCCGTCCGGCTAGAACGTTTCGTGACCTTATCTCAGACCTTCCCGAGGTAGGAAAACGGTGGCAACCAAGTGCCCTGCGCGTATACCCCAACTGCGAGATTGACACTGCCGTTTTCATCATCGGGAATAATTTAATAAAATTTTTAACACGCACGAGACAATTGTTCCAACGATTTAAATTTACAATTAATTCTACAAGGTTATTTAAGAAATAAAAAAAAAAGTGTATTCGTTCTCAGTCATTCAACGAGTCAAAGAAAATTTTTCATAATCACCGATGATTATTTGTTAGTCGACCGGAAAACAAAGAAAACAATAAATTCTTACCTCCATGCATGGATCGCACATTATGAAATTGCAACTGTTCCCGCTGTGTCGTTGAAGATCACCGTCAAATTCTTCCAGGCAAATTGTACACGGTCCAATTTCCTCGCCCGTGCTAACACCGTTCTCGCAAGGTTCGCTCTCGGTCACGCGATCTCCCACACCGTCCGGCACGGAGGTATAAGCATCCGGTGGATCGGACAGTTCGAAAGCGTATATCGACCGATTCGTGTCATTTACGTATCGTAGAAGTGAATTGTCGTCCTTTAAAAGTCGAATAAATTTTTGCACTTTAATTTTCCTTTCCGTTCAAGCTCAAAAGCGCTCTCGTACTCTCTCGATCGTTAATTTAAGTTTCGTATAATTCTGTACAATGGAATGTAGCCCCGTGATTTGGTCGTTACATTACGAGAGTGTTCTTCCATCGATTTCGATCTAGGAGGGCAGTATCGACGGCTATCGATACTACGCGATATACCACCTTCTTGACCCTCCGTTATATACATCGCGAATGTTAAAAATATAAATAATAATATGAAGAAATTGCGTTCTCACCAATATCCGAGCTATGTGATTTTCAAGTACTTCGGCAAGCGCAACGTTGCTCGTTGGTACATCCTCTTTGGCAAGTGTCTTGAGCAATTCTTCTTTGAGTTTGCCGATTCTCGATTGTTTATTGAGCGACACTACGCATCTGATCGGTGGATCGTTGTTGGCAGGGATATAAGTTACGCTCAATTGCCGTTCCATGGCGTGAGGCAACGGTACCGAAAGATACATGAAAGGTTCATAGGTGACCGATATGTGTTTGCAAACTGTGCAGACTACCTGAAAATATCGGATAATAGAATATTAGAGTAAATTAAATTTATAAAAAATTATCACTATTTCTTCATGCTTCTATAACGAAATTTCACGAGAAAATTAAGAAGTACGTCTGGTTTCCTTTTTTCTTTGTGAATTGATTCAACAATGCATGACTTCTTGTAATTATTTTTTATCCACAAATGTTCGTTTTTTATCAAAAATGTTCGAATAATTTCACTGGTCGCAAGAACACGCGAAATTTGATATATTTTATCGTGTGGGAGCGATAGAGCCCTGTACCCTGATTCTCGATGGGACAAGGAGGATTATCGATCCCCGTTTTTTTTCTAGGAGATTGCTTCGAGATATTAACGAAAAACCAATAATACCAAAAAAATCCAATCTCCATTGTATAAACGAAAAATCGGATATAAAATTCCGCGCTACTTTTCGTAAATTTACAAGAAATTATGAGATCTACGCGATTTTTAGTAAATTCATTGCTTACCGTGCTTTTGAACTGACCCTGGAATGTGTCGACGATAATGCTACGATTCAATCGCAGATGTTTCGCCCAGTGTTTGTCAGCCTCGACCTCGTCCTGTGCCGCTATAGCGCCATTTTCACCGTTGTGAAGCAATCTCGCGCATTGAACACCACTGGTACCGAGCTCGTCGCGTCTATGATTTTTCTCGTGATCTTCTAGTCGCATTCTCTTGACATTACACTTTTCCAAACCGCTGTCACACTCGGTGTCCGAACCACTCGAGAGACAATCGAGACTGCAATTGCTCTTTTGCACATTGATCTCTTTTATCCTTTTGATACTCAGTGTTTTGTTGTCAAAATCGTGATTTTCTGTTAAATTCGAATTATCCAGAGCCATTCGTCGAGCGAGATTATCCTTTGGATATTTTTGAGAATCGTAATGTATCTCGTTATTGCACTCTTGCTGATTGACGAGAAAATTGGCGTTGCTGGTTTTGGCCTCTTTGACAATGTCATAGAGCGTATCGAGTTTGTCATATTTCGAGAATGTCTCGTGAAACCAAGTCGAGTCGGTGCGTTCGTGAGTCTTGTTTAAAATGAAACTCGACTTTGTGTCTACGATCTCGTCCGAATCGAGGGTCTCCTCGTCCTCGTTTTCGTTCAAAGGCGAGGGGCAGGGTGAGATTGGCGAACAGTCCAGCTCGCGCATTGGTGAATCGAATCCTACGGGGCAAACCATTCGTTCAATGTTTATTTTGCTAGGAAATTTAAAAAATTCTACTATTTTTAGACAAGATGGAAGATAGAACATTGAACTCTGAAACAAATCCTAAATCTTTAAAAAATCAATGAAAAAAACTTGGACCGACCTCTCGGTGAGCCAGCCATTGTTATGTTGGGACTGTTCGGACATTCGGGAGTTTGCGGCTGTGAATCGTACGTGTCCATGAGTTCCAAGGTAGTAGGAACGGTACAATTATCAGAGGCAGTGACATTGGCCGTGTCCAAAGAATCGTCTTCCCTTCCGATAGAGACGGTAGCGGGGGAAGCGGCAGCAGCCGCGACAGCGGCAGCGGCGGCGATATTCTTATTCGAACTAATTGAATTGGCAGTGGTCGGGTTGGTAGTCGCTGGAACTTGGCAACTCTTGGCGGACTTTGCTGTATTCATCTGTTCGTGAAGCGAGTCCAGCAAGAGCGCGAGAAACTCTTGGCAGTCGTGCTGTACATTTTTATGAAAAAAATTCGATATTACGATTTCGATGAAACGATGAAAAATTGTAATCGTCCGGAATCGAGACGAGCTTCGATTTAATAAAATTCATGTTTAATTGAAATTTATTCGAATCATCGTGTATTTTCGACAGAAACTAGGAAATTTTGCAAATGCGTGAAAATAAAATACAAAGTTTGCAAAAATTGAAGATTGCCTCGATAACTCGTGTGTACCTCACGATGATGAATAATTAATAACCTGTCTGTAATCCTTGAATTGAGAATGATAAGCACCCAGAGTCTGTTTGAATTCTGTAGGTTTTACTACGTTGAACCTTCCGGACCACATTTTACTGAGCAGAGAGCTAAAGTGAGCCATTAGAGAACCCGGAGGCGGCAGTTTTTCACCCCTCCGATGCAACTCTAAGAAATGTCGCAAAACTGGCGAAGTTGCCGTGAGACACTGCAGTCCTGCGGCCATGAAGCACGTATTGCCAAGATTGCGAAGACCGCAAACTCCCGCAGGTGCGGTAACCTCTGAAAGAGTTTCGTCCATATCGGATGATTAATGTGGAACGCGATAAATCTAAAGGTAAAAAATGAAGATAATTTGGTAATTTGAAAATTTACTCACCTATAACCGAATCACCCTGAACATCCGAAGTGTCGGCGAAGAGATTGTTGAGCGCCGGACTCGGTGGTAAAAAAGCAAGACCGGCACCAACGGAACCTCCGGTGTCGACCGCCATCGTGTCTCCACCGACGTCCGCAAAATCATCAAAGCCCGGCGGAGGTGGCAAAGGAATCGCGTAATCCGATGCCGAACTATTAGCCTCGGTCCTATTTCGAATTCGATTCTAATTGTATTCGGACAAACGACTTTGCCACTGTACATATTTACAATAGGCAACTAACGCGAGCGCGCGCTTCCAAGCGTCAAGGAAAAGAATAATATCGACGAAGTTTCGAAAGAGATTTTTAAAAAATTTTAAACGAGATCTTTTGCTTTCGTGGGATTTTCATCGATTCTCCGAAGATTCGAACAACGTCGCATTTTATACGATTACTGTATGATATTCGTTAAAAAAAATTTATTTGACCGCTTTTTATTAACTAACCAGGTGTTCTCGATGCCCATATCGACGTCTCTGGTAGGGGACGGATTGTCCTCCTGTAGGGTCAGATGATGATCCAACGACGATGTTAAAGGACTCAAACCGGTCGATTCGGATACCTCTAAGTCCGGTACATCAGAGAGATCGGTGATTCCGGACGATTCGATCATCGAAATACCTCCCGCTTCAATGGCATCCGACTGGTTGTCCATTCAAACGATGCCTAGGCTACAAACGCGCAGAATACCTTGTTTACGTTCAGAAAGAGTTCGTAATTTTTATGATTTTCTCCAGATAAATTGAATCGAGAAATTTAGGTTTTACGCTATATATTTATTTCGTTCGTAAAACAAATTTGTATTGTATTCGTTTGTTTATTTTCTTTCAACTTCGGAAGTAACGTGCACCTGGATCAATGCAAAGTCGCGAAAAGCGTGTATTTCAACACGGCATTGGACAAATCCAATTTACTGATAGGATTTAAAAAATAAAAGTAGCAATTTTTGACAAATAATTCCATGATAGTTTTATGATCGGTATTTTAAGCAGACTATATTTTATTTTAAACTAAGTATTATTACTTGGATTATTCAAAACTGTAATGAAAGTAATCGCAACTAGAATCGTAGATCGTTACCATATTTGGTCGCGAGATGGGACTAATGCATTCTTACGATAAATTTTTACGTTAAATGCAGCCTGAACTACTTAGAAAAAGTATCGAGCAAAAAGAAGACTACAATTTAAATTAGGAAAAAGCTGAGTAGCGTATTTAAGAAAAATGTTTACAAATGCATGCATCGACTTTAATAAAGTTTATCAGGAAACGTAACGGGAAGAAACAAAAGAATTGAATAATTTTTATTTCAACTCGTTTAAAAAAAGCTGAAAATCATTTGCAATCTCGTGCCGGTTAAAATAATAACCGAGGGACAGATATAATCGTGCAAGGACAATCTTAAAAACCGGACTTATCCATGTTCGACTACGGCTCTCAATACCTTATTAACCATCACGATGACCTTGCTAATTCAACACAAGATGAACGTCTTGGCAAGAACTTGATCGACATATAAAGTACATTACAAAAACTCGCGATAAAAATTCTGGAAATATCAGTAATGTTTATCGATTGCAAATAGAGTCCACGGACATTGGTAGAACAAAAGTTACGAACATGGGAATAAAATTCATAACCTAAACACGTGGCCGTGAAAAAATCCGGATGCGCGAAAAACATCATATATTTGCGAAGAAAGTGGGACTAAGAAACAAATAGGCTAGTAACTCGGCGGATCGCGATTGAGACTCGATAATTTGATTTTCGCCAATCTCATCGCGTCCAAATGAGATTATAATGTAACAGAGGCCGATGAGGCTGGTCGATATGCAACGAAATGGCGTGAATTGAATGAAAATCTCAAAAAGAATAGCGTTCGCAGTGCACACTTCCGGTAGGCGAGGGAACGTGAAACGAAGAAAAAAAACGAAAAAAGAAAAAGAATAAAATAAGAAATACGTGATCGGCGAAAAGAAAAAGTACACGCGTTAGATCGAAGAAAACCGAGGGTCGATCGAATATCCCGAATAAGTGCAATCTCGAGAATTTACGAAAATGTCGTGTAATTTCGGAAATAATTACGCGGTTAATATCAAAGAGTACTCACTTATTACGACGAAAAAATCCACCGAAGTCCAAGCCGACCGTGGGCTATGCCGCCATTGCGGAAAACGGCATGGCCGGTGGATGCGCAGAAAAAACGAGGCAAGCCTTTATCCCACGACAGCACCACCACCAGCAGCAACAGCAGCGTTCCGAAAAATTTCTTTACGTTTCATGCCGCCCGATTAAATTTACCGCTTCGTTAGTCATACGAATAATCGCGGCTTTACAATTGAGAAAATGGATTTTTTTGTTATTTTATAAATCGACATTAATTACTTCGATTGAGAAGGGCAATAACGCGGGAAGGGTGTATAAATTCGGTGAAATCTCAAAAATCCGTAACGTGGCGATCTGACAATGACCGTCGGGACAGCCATTTTGCTTGAGCTCTGTGTGTAACGTGTAACTGTGTATTCGTGTCTGTGTATATATATGTACATGCTCGGGAGGAGCGAAAATTCTACTCTCTCCCCGAATGTTCTCTCTCACTCACCATTTGCTGCCAACTGATGTACTCGAGCAACAATCCCTCGACCGCCACCTCGCCCAAATCCGATCGAGATTTATTGCCTTTGCCTACCGTCACCGAAAACTACGTGCTCCAATGCGCACGCCAGTTCTTAACAATTGCGTCATCTCCGTTTCCGAATGATTTCTCAAAATTTTGAAACTTTTTTCGTTTTATCGTTCGATTTTTATCTTTCGTTCTCGATTACGTTCTGCGATCTATACACAATTTTCTTCACTCTAGGACCGTTATATGTATCTCGATCAAACGTACTTCAAATAAACAGCTATACAACGAAAGTGAAGTTAACACATGTCAGTTTCGTCTTTTGCTTCATGACCGGCATTTTACATCAGTTAAATGACTGTCATTTGCTATATTCATTCGGGGTCAAGTGACCGTACATAATTAAAGGAATACCGAAGAGAGGAAATCATAATGTGGATATTTATTACAGCAGCCCTACGCCGCTCTTTCACGTCTGCTCAGTAGGTGGCGCACTACCACAATCGCTAATGCGGCGAACTTCACACCGAAATTCCGAACATTTAATCAAAACTTTAAGTAAACGTTATAATCCGTGTAATGTTTATTTTCGCTGCTTTTGCGACTCCACTTTGTGTTTATTGTACAATCATTTAAAATTAAATTTGTACATATTTAAAATAAAAGGAAAACCATTGATTGTTGAAAATTTGTCCATTACCCTGACTAGCTTCAGTTTAATGAATTAGTACCGGAAGTTCATTAGCGATGGACTTCCGGCGCGTATTCCTGTTATTCGCTATCATTCAATTGAATAGAGAAAGTTACCGAAACATTACTGCTGCCCATGGCTCATGAAATAGTACACCTAAGCTGCCGAAATCCCGAGCATTTAAATAAAATACTCTCGCAATTATTTTCCGACTTTCTCCTTACCTCCAACAAAACTCCGGCTGGTCCAAAGTCACGGAACTATTCTTCGATTGTAGACAGTAATTGTCATTCCAGATGTAACATTTGATGTACGGATGTTCCGAACTTTCCTTAATTAAGAGTCAATGTTACAAGCGGCGAGCGACGCGAAAACGCGATCCCCATTTTCTCCGGCATTGAGCAACCGTTCGGGTTAAAATTTGACGAGTACGTAGAAAATTATGGCATTATGGAAAATTTCGCCATAATTCTCTACATACCCTCGAAACTCGACCGCTCAGTGCCAGGAAAAATATGAATGGCGTTTTCGAATAACTCGTCGCCCGCAACGCTATTTTCAAATTTTTTTTTAAAAAAACGCCATTTACATTCCTTGTGCCATAATTATCTATGTACTCGCCAAATTTTAACCCGAACGGTTGCTCAATGCCGGAGAAACTACTGTTGATACACCTAAACGACTGGGAAAAATTTAATACAAATATTTCTTCAAGATAAACAGTAAAAACATAAGCATCGATTATTCGATGATGACGATGGGGAAATATGCGGTATCAAGCCTTATTCACAATATACTTTATTAACGTAGACAAAGAATATTATTAGCAAATAGACAGTAAAAGTATCCAGATTGCCTGATATTCTTTAACATCGGTTCTTTAATGCGTTATTAGGCATATCGCATTGAAATCGATCAAATTATTAATAAGAAAATCGATGAAAAGCAAAGTGCTCGCATTGACTCGGAGTGGAATGCTCGGGACGAATATATGTATATATTTATATATAGTATACTCTATTACTTATATACAATTCTTAGATAGATGGTACACCAATGGAAGAACTCCCGCTGCTATCCTCGATATCCGAAAATATTTCACTCGTTCAATTCTTAGCCAGACTATTTGTTTTATATTCACGCGTTATCACCATTGTGATTAAAACATAGTTCTTACATTAAGATAAAATATAAATTGAGATTTTTAGCGGATAATAAATTTGGCCTCGATGCTAATTTCACATCGTCATAGACAAATTTATCAAAGCGCGCTTCGTTGATTTTCGTTTACTTTTCTCTCTCTCTCTCTCTCTCTCTCTCTCTATATCTTATTCTTCCATCGATGCGATAGACTCGATAATTACAAATCGTCCGTGTTACATTTAAACGCCGGTAAATGCTATGGTTCTCGACCTTCATTGTTCTTTAGTGTTTTTGTTTTTGTTTTTTTTTTGTTTTTTTTTTCTTTTTTCATAAATAAACAATTGAGCCGATACAGGGTAAAGAGTGAAACTGTTGGTTGGTTCGTATTATCATTTAGTTATTTACGCGTGGTAGTTACGATTAATCGTCCGAGCGAAGTCGAACCGGAGGATAATTTCTCTTCGCTCTGGCTCTTTTCTTATCTCATAATGTAGAAACGGTTAGTTTAAAGTCGGCGGCAAGTTCAGTCGAGTCTGTATTATTATTTTTTTTCTTTTTTTCCGATCGATCAGAGATGTAGATCTTTGTTTATTGTTAATCGTTAAATTGGTGCTTGGATTCATGCTGCTGTAATAAAGTCGTCTTCTACACCATTAGAATACTTTGAATCATTTGAGAGACCGCTGAAACACAAAAACGCACGCTTTTTATTTTATGGCCAGGAATAAAAAGAAAAAAAAATAAATAAATAAAAAGATTAATATTTTACTGGTTATTGGAACTTACCCGATCCACATACGACAAAGAGGAAGAGCGCCAGTAGCCATGGACCAACCGGCGACGACTCCTCCTGTCCTTTCTACAAATATCGATACGGAAACAACGTGAAGGTATATCGTTGGAAAATAATTGCGAAAGATGGAAAAATAAATGATGATAAAATAATTGTAAGGCTAAAAATTCTTGAGTAAAAGCAAATTAAAACGCATGATATTATTAAGACGACATTGATCATCGGTAGAAGAAACAAATAAACCTTTCTGCATGTTGAAACAACTTGACAGCGTGTATCAAATTAAATATCAACCGCCGTTACGTCTTATATCGTTCGTACAGAGCGTTTTATCTCGGTATGTCTTCATTTTTGCAATATGAGAAGCATTTTTTTGGAAGTGGGTCGTAAATGATTCTTAAAAATAAGTTTCCATGCAGAATTAATGAATGACATGGGACGAACATGTCACGAAAATAAGAAGAAGTATAAAAATCTCAAATATCGAGTAAACCGACGTCAGACGTGGAGCAGATGTTAATCTCGTACGTTTAACCTACAAAAAAGTCGAATCACCGGACACTGTTTTTTCAACTTATTTATCGATAAAACTGCTTCAAAATGTGTAATCAAGGTTTTTGTTGTTTAATACGAAAATTAACGAACCGATTGACGATTTTTCGTCAATTAATGAACAGCACATGACAGCCAGCTGTTGAACATCGGCTATTTGTCGGTGTTTGTGATACTGTAAGGATGGCTAGACTTACCGAGGATTTAGGAACGTTGCCCCGTAGCGTTATATTCTTGGTGGCCTTTTCGTTGGCGATGCGCATTCTTTGTTTCGGTGCCATGTTAAACAATGTTTTTTTTCAACGTTTAAACTTCGAGTTTTATGTTTGTCCCGAATACAAATGAATTTTAGGTCTGTTGCTTGACTCTGGAGGAGCGTGGACGAGGCTCCGAATGCGTCGATGCGAGGACGTGTATACGTACGACGTCTCGGGTTGACTTTTCTAAACTGGCAACGACTTATAGTTATATGTCATACCACGGCGCATGTGTAACTGCGCTGACACGTGAATACGTGAATATCGCACGGTGGCAATATTCCACGCTAATCTACGGCTAGCCAACACGTTTCAACCACGCGAGTCAAAAGAACTTTTTAGACGTTCGAATGTTATATTTTTCTAATGGCAAGTTTTTTTTTCCTTATTCGCCGATATATGTTATATTAAAGAAGTCGATAGAGTTAGCAATTTTGTCATAATTTATAAAAATACGACTTTTGGGTATTCGTTTGACGGATAACGCGCCGGAAATGACGTAGCTCAAATTCTGATGTGGCACTTCGGAACACTCTCCGCTACTAAACCTTAGACTAAGAAATATGGAGAGTGCACTGAAAACAGGAAGTTTACATAGTCTTTCCTACTTCGCCATCTATGTGTGCGCTTTCATTAAGCTTCGAGACACTTTTTTATCGTCACATGAGAAGGCAGTCCGGTTATATTACTTACTTCTTGGAATTTTTCTAAATATATAGTTTTCTATAATAAACATAGCTCGCCGTTGCAGCCTGCCTCCACTCGCAAGAATTTTAGGATAGACAAGAGTAAAAGAGAACACTCTTGGAGAAACGAAGCATCTGATCCAATTAGTGTTCTATTTTTTCCAGGTTTAATGTCCATAGAAATCGGACTAGTACATGTACACCTAAGTAAAGTGACACATGTACTTTAACTATTTAAATTATGGAATAATTATGAATATAATTAAAACGCATGGTACATATATCCATAACCATTAAACTTCAATTCATAATTATTTTAAATATAGTCCAAATCCTTTGGTTCGTTGGGACGTATTGATTTCGGAAAAGCCCACAATTTTATCAACCGTATAGTTAGAATCTGCAGCTTGGTGATTTCGCTATTTCGTGATATCTGCAATTTAAAAAAAAGCAATTCTTGTTGGTTACCGATTGAGAGAATTGCACGAAAGCTAGTTCAAGACAGATAGTGCTTGAATCGACCGTAACCGAGCTAGAGAGTACGATACAGACCGTGTGTTCCCAAAACACATGAAAATAGCCGTCCGAAAGGTGCAGAAAGATGTAATCTGACAAGATGCTATACCAAAGTTATTGCTGAAAAGAATCGTGTTCACGTAGAAATCTAGTTCCTATAAACAATATCATCAATATCCGCACGATTTTTGAGCAGTCGAGACGCTGATTCGATTTCGGTAATAAACTTTCGGATGTAATTTATGTTTGCCGGTATATAACCTCGATACGTAAATTCCTACTGCTTCATAATGGCAGATATATATAGACTTCCAGCGCGCTTCGGTGTCGATACAAGAGCCATCTGACGTGGCAATAAACAAAAGTTCTCCTCGTTATAGCTCCTCCGAAAGCGTTCGTGTGTGCGTGTGTAATTTGTAGAAACCGTGGATCTTTGATTTTCATGATTTTTTGAAAATCTATGGGGCCTCATCCCCGCCGGATTTTCTTGAATTCATTAGCGCAACCCGTGTGAGACGCGTTGTCCATCAAGTTGCGTATCAGCTAGTTGTGCCGACATCATGCGTCTGACACGTCAAATTCTTAGCCTTTTGCTAAGCCTACTCCCCCTGGTCCACACGGATGAGCACGATCACGTTGTGAGTAATTTTGAGACTCGGTGCTTAATAATATCTTATAGTTGCACTTATCCTTTTTATAAGCCTTTAAAAATTCTCCGGAAATACTCAGCTTCCTTGACTGCCATACAAACTTTATCTACCATTCTCTTATTCACTATTTATCGTCGCACTTTTTCTTTTTTCCTTACACCACCTTCTGTAACTGTTGTTTACGTTTCGAGTTTCGAAATATTTCATATCGTATGCTTTTTTAGAATTCCGCAAGAAATTGTCGTGTTTGAATTTTCCTCTTTTTTTTTTCTTTTCTTTTAATATCGATGTAACCTCGCTTTCTTTTCTTTACGAAAGATTTCTGATAATTTGCATGATAATTAATGTATATTGCTTTTATTATTCTGGTCAGTACGAGGATAAAGACGAAGTTGTACTATGGATGAGCACCGTAGGTCCGTATCACAACAGGCAAGAGACGTATTCGTACTTCTCTTTGCCTTTCTGCAAAGGGCCGAAACCCGTGATCGACCATTATCACGAAACCCTGTCCGAAGCTCTACAGGGTATAGAGCTCAATCTGAGTGGTCTTGAAATCCAATTCAAAAGTACAAAAGCTCTTTATTATCTCGATAATAAAAAAAAATAAAAAACATTTCGCGTGTTTCAAATAATTTGTTATCGAGAAATAATATTATAAATTCGACGATGTTCCTTTTAGGCGATGTCGCGAAGAACAAATATTGCGAGATAATTCTTGACGAAGAGCATCAAAAAGCTTTCATCTACGCGGTCAAAAATCAATATTGGTATCAGATGTACATTGACAATTTACCGATATGGGGTAAGTGCCAGAAACGTTGGAATTCTAACAAAAACGATTAAAAAATATGAATATACTTATAGTTATAGATTATAACAGATCGACGCTGAATATTTAAATTGTACAAAGATTAATCGTCTCCGGCGAAATTGTACAATATTCCGTTCGTACGACGATAACAAACCGAGAATTTTCTTGCAGGCGTCGTAGGGGAACCGGAGGAAAGTAACGGAGTTATTTCGTACTGGATTTGGACGCACAAAAAATTAGACATAGGCTACAACGGAAATCAGATAGTCGACGTTAATTTGACGAGCGAATACAAGGTCAAGCTAGTAGCGGGCAGTAAGATAACGTTCAGTTACGAAGTCAATTGGCGAAAGAGTAGCGTTAAGTTCGAGGATAGATTCGACAAGTACTTGGATCCAAATTTCTTCCAACACAGAGTGAGTTCAATTGTTTCCGATTTATCGTACGATCCAAACTCGCATTCGTCAAAATTGGCGCAAAATTAATTTTTATCGTTAATATTAATTTGTAAAATATTCGTTCTTTACAGATCCACTGGTTCAGTATATTCAACAGCTTTATGATGGTAATGTTCCTTGTGGGATTGGTCTCCATGATTCTCATGAGAACGCTAAGAAAAGATTACGCGCGTTATAGTCGTGACGAAGAGATGGATGATATGGAGAGAGATTTAGGAGACGAGTACGGTTGGAAGCAAGTTCACGGCGATGTTTTCAGGCCGGCGAGTCATCCGATTCTCTTCTCTGCTCTCGTCGGTGCTGGTTATCAGGTTTGTACAAACCTAAATAATTTCTAAGACAATGTTCGATCTAACGAACAATTCGACGTTGCTTACGAAAAGTAGCACGATTCAAATTTCTTACGAAAACTAACACGTTTCTAATTTCACCGCGAAAACCAACGCGTTTCGATATTCGACGCGAAAACTAGCATGTTTCGGCTCTCATCGCGAAAACTAGCATGATTCGGCTTCTGCCGCGATAACTGGCATGCTCGAAATATGCTAGTTTTCGTGGCAAAAGCCGAAACATGCTAGTTTTCGCGGCAAATATCGAAACGTGCTAGTTTTCGTGTCAAAAGTCGAAACATGCTAGTTTTCGCGCTGATATCAAACGTACTTCTCTTCGTAAGAAATCTGAAACATGCTAGTTTTCGTTGAAAAAATTATCTCACAAAATCCGCGTAGACGCGATCATTTTTGTTCAGACGCGAACGATACTTTTCCATCGTAGAAATTAAAATCCAGTACCTGGACGAAAATCTGTGTACAGTTATTGTCAAATACTGAAATTATGAAGATGGAAAGCAAGTTCGATGACTTTCATCCAGTTTAAAGACGTTTTTAGAAAAATATTCTATAAGATTATTTCAAGCGATTAGTTTCGTTCGTCACTTTTTGTTATTTACGTATTACAAATTGGAGTAAGAACGTTTTTTTTCCCACTCTTAACGAATGAAAAAGGTGACGGTGGTCGTATTCAGCGTTATCATCTTCGCAATTCTGGGCGAGCTCTACACGGAACGTGGATCGATGCTTTCAACCGCGATATTTATGTATGCCGCAACATCACCCATAAATGGATACGCGGGTGGAGGTCTTTACGCCCGAATGGGCGGGCGAGTGTGGATAAAACAGATGATTTTAAGCGCATTTATGCTTCCTCTAATGGTTTGCGGTACCGCTTTCTTCATCAACTTTATCGCCATGTATTATCACGCTAGTCGTGCTATTCCTTTCGGTTCAATGGTGAATAAGACCGGCAAAAAGTAAATTTTGTATAAAATTCTTTAAAAAGTTGAAACGATCCTAATACTTTCTCAATTTCAAGGTGGCTGTGACATGCATTTGTATATTTGTTATTTTGCCGTTAACTTTGGTCGGCACTATTCTTGGTCGTAATCTCGCTGGGACACCGGACGCACCGTGTAGAGTGAACGCGGTGCCCAGACCAATTCCCGAAAAGAAATGGTTCATGGAGCCATTGGTGATAATAATGCTTGGTGGAATTCTTCCGTTTGGATCGATTTTCATCGAAATGTAAGTTTCGTCGTACGAATAACAATATATTCTCTATTTCGCAAGGTTTCCCTTCAAATTTTACATTTTTAACCGCAGGTACTTCATCTTTACATCTTTCTGGGCGTACAAGATTTATTATGTGTACGGTTTCATGTTACTCGTATTCGTTATTCTAATGATCGTAACCGTCTGCGTGACGATCGTTTGCACGTATTTTCTGCTGAATGCCGAAGACTATAGATGGTAATTAAACTCAAACTTCTTATCCACTTTTAATCGTATTCTTTGCGACAATTTCTCAAGTTTTCATCCAAATAATTCAATGATTACTTCGCAGGCAATGGACGAGTTTCTTAGCGGCTGCGTCGACCGCGGGCTACGTATACGTTTATTCCTTTTACTACTTTTTCTTCAAGACAAAGTAAGATTCAAATAATTTATTATACGCGCGTGACTACTCCTTTCAAATTTATTACAATATTGTCCAACGAGCTATGCTTTATATAACGATTATTACAAATATTATCTATTTTAATTGCATAGACTTTCATAAAATTTTTCGATCGTTTATATTTTTTGCTTATACAAGCGTTTTACTTAAGAATACAAATTTACACCCGTTAAAAATCTCACGTTTTCTCTAGATTGTTATGACTATTTAAATTTTTCGGTTTCAGAATGTACGGCCTCTTCCAAACTGCGTTCTACTTTGGTTACATGGCGCTGTTCAGTTTAGCTCTTGGTATAATGTGTGGTACCGTCGGTTACATCGGCACCAATGCCTTCGTCCGCAAGATTTACTCGACTGTGAAGATAGACTAAAAGTAATCGCCCGACAAACAACGGTGATTTCTTATGATTTTATTCTACAACGTTAGTAAGAATAACAACTGCGATTTCGTACTAAATAGACATTAACGAAACGATCCCTCGTGGTTCCTTAATGTCTTGCGGTTCCAGCAATTATTTCATCCACACTCGGTCGAACGCGCCGATTTTCTGCGTCTCGTCGAGTTATTATTTGAGGTCTGATAGTTGTTTCTCAGCCTCCGTAAGAAAAAATTTCAGAATTTATGATGTAATTCGTGACATTGAATCGTCATTCGTTCGAACACGAGCATTATGTGCAAAACGATCGGACGATCCGCGTGGAATTATCGTCCGACATTACCAACGAGTTTTGTCGTTTCCAAGAGATAATCGCGACGGATCGATGATTGACAATCGCGAAAATATTTGAAAATTTGTTGAATATTTCGTATCTCATCGTCCGTCGAGGTTCCACTCTAATATATATATATATATATATATATATATATATATATATATATATATATATATATATATATATATATATATATATATATATATATATATATATATGTTAACAACCGATGAGTGATCATTGTAAGATAGCAGCAAACATTCGAGGCATAAAATAAATGAGAGACAGATTGAACGGAAAGAAAGACTTGTAAGCGAATTACACGATCCGGACTTAATAAATAAGTCACTTAAAAATGTACAGAACTCATTTATTCTAAAGGCCTTTTTCGCGTAGCTCAGTCTTTACTTTTCGGTCATCGATATTCGCCCGGTCCAAAATCATATTTTATTCTTTTTTTCCACCTGTTTCTTCACATATTTTCTTATCGCTTATCGCGCAATTGAAATAATGAACGATATCAGTGATCGATGCAATCGCGACAGATTTTTCAAGCCCGTATATTACGTTATTCGATCCCCATAAAGGCTCATAAAACTTGATTTCGAATCGGTAAAAAATAACGAGCCCTTCAAATTTTGAAATGTTTTTTATTCGCATAAGGAAAAAAAAAGATACGAGGAAGTCTTCGGACTAGTAAATAGTTTGTTTTGAAAATTACTACCCAAAGATTTTTAAGCTCAAATCTTGAATCGAGTTATGCGATCGAGGAGAGGCTAAAGTGCAATGGCAGGGAGTAAGAATCGTCAAGGGAATCGTCGAGCAAATGAAAATTGTTGTGTAATACGCGAATCCATTCTGCATCCCATACAAATTTACGTTTGTCCGCAAATTGCTCCTCACGCTTGAGAAGCAGTGTTCATCTTTAACTTTTGCAGCCATTGGACTTTCACGTTACTCTGAGGAGAAGTAAAAGGTCAACATATACTCATAAATTTCGGAAGAACGTTTTTCGAAAACAAGAGCAAAGCATTAAATCCCTAAGTTCGACTTTCATCCCGATTGTTAATCGTGTCCGATAACAAATTAGCCAATAATTACAGCAATCTCCGACGTACACACGAGTCATGCGGTATTTCCTTCGTTTCGCCCGAATAAAAATGTTTGACAAAATGTGACCGGATATTTATCATATATGATTTGAAAATTCCGAATTAGTCTGTCTGGTTATTGAAAAATATAACGTGGTATATTCAATCTCGTGCGATCGACATCGCGAATATTTCGTTCGCGTGCGAAAAGCTAGTAGTATATAAATATCCTCGAACGATCGGTCACGATGAAAAAGTTACGATGTCGATCGGACGGCTCCTTTATTTATAATAATTGTAATAATGATAATAATAATAATTAGAGTAGATATCGAACGGTAATAAGCGACGGTAATGACTAATGGGATGTTACGCTCCACCCCATAGATTTGTACAAAGATTTATAATCATAAATTGAGACGAATTTTTGTTTTCGATTGAATACTGTATAATTCTGGGCTCGGTGCTCTTCGTCGAATCCAGAAAATAATTCAAGAGCCACATACGATATTTAAGCGCGTAAGAATTTTCTGAGTTACGAGACAGTTATCAATAAGATTTTTAAACGGGAGACTCGATTGTTCCCGATTGTTCGTAGCTAACCAAAAACCCGAAATTGCAAACGGTAAATGGTAGCTGGGATGAAAATTTCGCAAACTATCCATCGAGCATTATTAGCATTACTTAAGCGATTTGTCGTTAGAATGTAGGAAAACGCCAGGACAAGAATATACAATTTCTACCAGAAATAGAGCATATTATTTCCTCGGACCGTACATTATTTTTGGGGAAAACACGCGGGTCTGATGATTACGTAAAAGTGGGGTTTAACATTTTTCCTCAGGTATTTTTTTGTATATTGCAAAATGTCGCATTGGGACGGTCGATTGGAATGGTGAAAAGATAGAGAGAGAGAGAGAGAGAGAGAGAGTGTTTTCTCGTTCACCAGTGGTTGGGTTGCGGGAAGAAGAATACAGTGGTCAACGCGGACAGCTTGAATGTCGTAATTTGATTTATTAATAGAAGATTCAGGACAAAAATACATCAATTAGAATAACCAATTATACCAATACACTTATATATTTCTTTTCGTTAAATAGATGCAACCCAAATATAACGCAAATAATTGAAAACGTAAGATTCTACAAAGACATCATTTGACATAGTTTAGCCGGTCTTCATCAGTTGTCCAAGAATGGCGTGCAGATCCACCTGTATTATCCGTGAGAAATATTCGATATGTTTATTTAATTTGTGTTTATTTCTAGACGTGTATACGACTCAAAGTTATATTCACCTATTTTAATGGTGTTTGGGTTTTCTTGGACGCTTGCCTGGTCTGGGCGGCGTTCTATCCGTCGGCTTGCTTCTTCTTGGTTCGGGGTCGGCCGCTCGCTTCGAAATGTCTTGACTTTCTTCAAGTTTACTGGTCAGTAGTGATTCTTCGTTCTGCGAAATAAATATAACATTTGTTTCCATAATTAATTCTATGCCGTGCATTGTGTCGTTCGTGACTTGTTTAATTGAATAAATGCACATTTTCATTGTCACGAAGAGATAATTGAAGATAGAGAAAAGAAATGTCTTTTATTTTTTAAAATAAATTTTGAAACGTTGTCTCACCTGGTCAGCATGGGAATATGCTGTAGAGACCATGCACAGAATTAGTGCAAGTGCCATGAGCATGCTAAAACAGGAGAAACCTGAAAATATACAAGAATGAAAATTCATTATTAAATCTTCATCGACAACTATTTTTCAGGTACCATCCAAAGTTCAAAACTTACCCTTCATCGTTGCTGCAGTGTTTTTTTTGTAGATCTCGTTGAAATTTGCTTCGAAAGAAACTGATGCAGTTACGAAGTTTCAAGCCGCTTATATACATTGTTGGCAATAGGTACAATTTTACAATAATACTTTTAATACTTTCGTAAAGAAATAAATAAATTAATGGCATAGTTCAGAATGACCTATGCTTGACTTTCTGCAATCGAACAAAATCGCGGACACGTGTATCAGCAAATGCGTCTCCTTACGGGCAAAGTATATTTTTTGCAGAAAATAAATTACAATAGAGAATTAATAGAAATGTCTTAAGTAATGGAGTAGGGTCCATAGGCTTCTTACATGCGAGCATGTAAGAAGTTAAATTAAGATTATAATGCTATTTAATTAGGAAGAAAGTTCATGAAATTTGGCTTAAATAATCCTTGATTTTACGCTTACAGAAAGAGAGAGTCGGCACGAGTACCTCAGTCTATATCTCACAAAGAAGCATATGAAATAAAGTACGAGACGCACGTGTTTGGCAGAAGAAGCGTCGGAGCTTGGACTTGGAAGGAAGCTACCGAGCAACCGGATGATTTATCGTAATTCTGAAAAAGAAAGTTCGATTTTCGGTATAAAATTGAAACTTTAAACATTTGTTATTAACAAATGGGGGAATATATCAAAAAATCATTCGGTCACTCGTCTGAATATCTTATAAACTATGTCAAGTCCAAATTTGAAGTAAATCGAAGGAATACATTCTGAGATATGACGCATGCCGCATGTCGTAAAATATATTTTCGAGATAAACGCGAAAAAAAACGTACAAAATCGACTATTTTCGTATAAATTTCTGGATCTGCTCAATATCTTTGGTGGTTCTTCAACATGACAATTATTTTTCGTATCTTCAATCTGCGATTCCTGTGCCATCGAACAATCCTTCTGAAGTAGCAGCTACGAGTATCGTTAGTTTTATTTATTCCATATGTACAACTTTTATCTCTTAACAACCCTTCCTCCTTCTTTCCATCTTATCTCTATTTTTTCAAACTTCTTAAGTAGCAGCTATATCTTCTGCTTCTCCGACTTGCTTCACTAAAATCATCATAAATCGGTTAATTTTTGGAATTTTCATAAAATCTTTGTGCCACATGAAAGTTAAGACTCTAGCGCAAGAGTCATTCTTTGCCCGTTTGAAGTCTGTGAATCTTCGACTTTTTTCAATAGGCATATCCGCACCATTTAACACGAAAAAGTTAAATGAAAAACAAACTCTCCGGTTTGGTGATTTTTTTCAACGAAGCACCAAAATGGAGACAAGGGTAATCTGAGTAACCGGAAGTCTTGAATTAAAGTCGGAGGTTGGAAAGTATGTTGCGGACTCGTACATGAAACAGCTCTCTGTGTCAATTCCGCTGATTCCGATGAAAATGAAAAATAAGAACAGAGTGCTTACGATTAGCGCCAATTCTACTCGTCCCTTACCGATACCGAACAAGGTGGATAGGGGTCTTTTCTCGTTCGCGACACTGGGCTGCACCACTTGTGCATTTTGCGCAAACGTTTAGACGGCAAAATCGATAATTAACTTCGTCGCCAACAAAACAGTTTCTGTTTATGTAACAATAAAATTAATCGTTCATTATGGTTTTGATTCCGATCGGGAACTAATGGATAATTTTCTCAATGGCGATAAGGTCAAAACTGGATGGAATTCGAACTCTAAAGCTAAGACTCCATAGACGCGGTGCACTGCGGCAAATGTGGCGTTGACCAATCAGAAGTCACGCGCGTGTGACGCGACGGCAAGCCGCGGCATGCCGCGTC
This sequence comes from Netelia inedita, assembly GCA_964017225.1. NCBI lineage: Eukaryota > Metazoa > Arthropoda > Insecta > Hymenoptera > Ichneumonidae > Netelia > Netelia inedita. The sequence goes on from OZ024924.1 coordinate 28,151,538, forward strand.
GCACAGCGTTCAGATTAAAAATTTTTAATTTTGCCGTCGTGCCGCGCGTCATTCGGTTAAAGTCGTCTACTTTCGGAGAAATTCGGAATCTAGCGAAGTTGACGTTGTTGGTTATGTCGATGATTATATGCCAATAATCATGGAACTGATTGATGACGGAAATTCAAGTGTCGAATATAACTGCGATGATATCAATGAACTTATTATTCATTATGTTCGGAATCGCCCGGAATTATGGGACTTCAATAATAAAAAATATAAAGACAATAATTTAAAACAAAAATTGTGGTGTGAAGTCGCTAAAGAACTTCATGTGAGCGATTTCCATTTTTTTTTTGAAACAACATTAATTTATTTGTACTATTGTCACTCAATGTAAATGTTTATCGAAGAGATAAATTATAATTTTTATCCATCATTTCCATAAATGGAGTACTCCTTTTTTTAGGTTATGTAGCTATTGTTTTATATGTGTACATCACGCATCTTCGATTTTACTCGTAGCGTGGCGCTGAAGTTTACCGCGTTCATGGAGTCGCTTTCCGCATGCATTTGCGGCAGCGTATCGCGCAGTACCGCGTGCATGGAGTCTTAGCTTAAGTCATCGCTATGGGGTTTTACAAAGATTTCTTCTTTTCTCTCTCATTGTCAGTCCAGAAAATAAATCGTTTTGTAAATCCGTCGCAATTATCTCCACTGTATTATTTTTCGATGCTAATTAACATTTATTTATTATTGATATGTATTTACGCACCGAAGAAAAGCACCATCGAAATGGAAAGATTTCTCATTGTTGATGTTTGCATAGTCAAAGGAGTCGAGTGTTTCGATCTTTTAATAAAGCTCTTACTATTTGTATTTCAGCCGTATTTTTTGTATTATTGTTTTTTCTTTCGCCTTCTCGTATCGTTCTTCGTTTCGTGGGCGTATTCGAATCACGGAGCTACGATTGAGGCAATAATGAGGCGAGAACAAAAATTTCGGACAAGTTATCAAGTCCTATCGAGCAAATGGAAATTAGTATGGAATTCACGAATTCTCTTTATATCCGATATAATAAATTTGCACTTGTCCGCAAATCGCCCCAAGAGTATAAAATTTCTACCAGGTATAGAGCATATTATTTCTTCGGACCGTACATTATTTTTGGGAAAAACGTGCGAGACTGATAATTATGCAAAAGTTGGGTTTAACAGTTTTCCTCAGGTATTCTTTAGTGTGTTACAAAATGTCTCATTGGGATCGTCGATTGGAATGGTAAAAAGATAGAGAAAGAGAGAATTTTCTCGTTGTCCAGTGGTTGGGTTACAGGAAGAAGAATACAGTAGTCAACGCGGACAACTTGAATGTCGCAATTTGATTTATTAATACACCATCCAGCCCGAAAATACATCATTTAGAATATATATAATTATGTATGTCTTTTCGCTAAATAGATGCAACCCAAATATAACCCAAATAATTGAAAACGTAAGATTCTACAAAGACATCATTTGACATAGTTTAGCCGGTCTTCATCGGTTGTCCAAGAATGGCGCTCAGATCCACCTATATTATCCGTGAGAAATATTCGATATGTTTATTTAATTTATGTTTATTTCTAGACGTTTATACTAGTCCATGTTATATTCACCTGTTTTAATGGTGTTTAGGTTTACTCGGTCTTTTGCCTGGTTTGCATGGCGATTTGGGTCTGTGCGTGGGCCGCTTTGGCTTCTTCGGTTCGGGATTGGCCGCTCGCTTCGAAATGTCTAGACTTCCTTCAAGTTTACTGATCAGTAGTGATTCTTCACCCTGCGAAATAAATATAACATTTTTTCCATAATTAATTCTATGCCGGGCTTTGTGATGTTCGTGACTTTTGTAATTGAATAAATGCACATTTTCATTGTCACGAAGAGATAATTGAAGATAGAGAAAAGAAATGTCTTTTATTTTTTAAAATAAATTTTGAAACGTTGTCTCACCTGGTCAGCATGGGAATATGCTGTAGAGACCATGCACAGAACTAGTGCAAGTGCCATGAGCATGCTAAAACAGGAGAAACCTGAAAATACACAAGAATGAAAATTCATTATTAAATCTTCATCGACAACTATTTTTCAGGTACCATCCAAAGTTCAAAACTTACCCTTCATCGTTGCTGCAGTGTTTTTTTTTGTAGATCTCGTTGAAATTTGCTTCGATGAAACTGATGCAGTTACGAAGTTTCAAGCCGCTTATATACATTGTTGGCAATGGGTACAATATTACAATAATACTTTTAATACTTCCGTAAAGAAATAAATACATTTATGGCATACTTCGGAATGACCTACGCTTGACATTCTGCACTCGAACAAAATTGCGGACACGTGTATCAGAAAATGCGTCTTCTTACGGGCAAAGTATATTTTTTTGCAGAAAATAAATTACAATAGAGAATTAATAGAAATGTCTTAAGTAATGGAGTAGGGTCCTCATGAGAGCATGTAAGAAGTTGAATTATAATTTTAACGGTAAAATGGCTTTGTGCAGATTTGTTGGGAGGAAATATTTCTAAACAAATTTGGAAGAAACTACATGAAATCTGGCTTAAATGCTACTTCATTTTACGCTTAGTCATTACGATTTGACCGGTGGTAAATGGTTCCAATGAAGGTAATAAGAAATCAAGCTTTCCGATTTTCGATCATCGATTTTTTAATTAAATATTATCATGCATTTTTTTTCTAAATTAAAGAAAGAATTCAGATTTATTTGACCTGCGACGACATTGCGTTATTGTTCTTCGTTTTATCGTTTCTAACGATAAAATATTATCAATGCGCTTTACTACACGTGTAGAAGGTAAAGTCGCAACACGATCATCGATCCGGAATTGTGCAGTATAACGTTCGAAAAAAATATGCAAAAATAAAATTAAATATATTCAGAAAATTATTGATAACTTAAACGCTTACCGTGCAAGAGTTTTTGGCTGCCTTAAAAATGCAAACCTTGGTCATTTTTCTTCAATGTATTATTTACGTATTAATTATGCAACCAAAAATTTGAAAGAATTCACACGATTTTTTGAGCCATCTAGTGAAATGCTGGAAAAACGAATTTTAAACGTTTTAAAAAAAAATTGTTTCTGTCAATAAAGCCCATAAACCGTGATGCGCATGGCTGTACTAATTACAATATACTATAATAATGTAATATAATAGTGTCATAATGTTTGAGCGAAAGGACCAAAAACAAAACTACAAAAAGGGATTTAAAGTTGAAAAAGAAAGAAAAATTGTCCCGCAACGGCGAATAAAAAATTTCTAACTAAATGGTGAATTTTGCAACACGAAAAATCGAGTTTTTTCCAGCCCTATTAGTTGACACTGTACAGCTTATTTCTTCGTAAAAATTCATTATTCGAAAAAAATACGAAACGTATCGAACATTCAACGAAATATTTCAAAAACGTTGAACGAACTCTTCGCCTAAAAAAATTAATGTCGCCCCTTAAAATATCATATAGAAAATCCTGCCCTTGTTTCGTACATATATGCGTATCTTCCACCCGGAGACCCTTTTCGCAACCAAAAAAAAGTGGTCGAAAAGCGAAAAGATGCAAATCTCTTCCTGTCCCTCAAATCGTAAATTTATCGCAAAAGATCTTCAGTATAAACCTGGGTTGATTTTGCCTGTCAGAAATTTGAATTTTTTAGAGGTCATGAAATTTGTTAGGGTGGGTAAACGAGAGAAGCTATTTTTCGACCTATTCGATCAAATTTTTTCGATGAGGATTCAAGGGACCGAGGCTTACACGATAAGTAAAGCCTGGGTCCGTAAGAATCGAAATTTTTACTTGATGAAAAACGGGATTTATTTTTTAATTCTCTCAATAATGGGGAAGAATATTTTTAATTTAATATTTCTCACGTTCCTTCGCATAAGTTGCAACCAATGCTGGTGCTTCCACCAAGGTTACACGTGTGACCTTAGATTTATCGAACATTCGATGACTACACGTGTTCCGAAGGAAAAGTCTAGATTGGCGATTGCGTTTGTATTTTATGTTTCCCACGCGCTGCAAAGTTTAATACCAACAACTTATCTTCCCGACCGAGAGACATTCAAAGTTCGATATTAGTTAAGGAATTTACAAAAAGATATGCATAATACGGAAATTACGAAAGGTTTTGAAGGGTTTATGGAATTATAAGAACGATTCATTAATTTGATCGTGGATTTTAATCCAGCAATAAATATTTTTTATTCGGAAGCTTTGTTGTTGAAGTTCATTAATTCTTCTTTTTAAATTCTATGCAAGTCTCGATTAGCCTATTGAAATTTGTTAATTCGGTTCAAAATCTGCATTGCAAATTTTATATCGATCACAATTTCGATAATATTTATATATTTCCGGTATGCTACTTATTGGGGTGGGGTGATACGGGTGTGGATTTTGTTGATGAAGTTTATTAATTTCTTCTTTTTAAATTCTATGCTAGTCTCGATTAGCTTATTGAATTTTTTTTAATTCGTTTCAAAATCTGCACTGCAATTTTTATATCGATCACAATTTCAATAATATTCATCTATTTCCGGTATGCTACTTATTGGGGTGGGGTGATACGGGTATGGATTGTTGTTGAGTTTATTAATTCCTTCTTTTTAAATTCTATGCAAGTCTCGATTAGCCTATTGAAATTTTTTTAATTCGTTTCAAATAATACACTGCAATTTTTATAACAATTACAATTTGAATAATATTTATATATTTCCGGTATGCTACTCATTGGAATGGGGCGATACAGGTATGGGATATGTCATGTGACAGACGTGGCATAACGAGGACAACGAGGGCGCTGATAAACGTCAATTTCTTTGAGACAGGCACAGGAAGCTTGAGTGATCTTTTAATGCACCTATTCATCTATATCCGCTTTCATAAGAACTCAAGAAAAATCAGAATTATAGGTACATCATCTCATGAGGGGTATATAAAGAGCTGCGATAGCGATCCAGTTTTTAGTTAGTTATGTTTGAAGCTGTTAGGCAGTAAATTTATTTTCATTCCGTGGCGAATAAGTTAACTTTGGTTACTCGAATCGATGAATCAGTTGTCGATAAGTTTGAAAATGATAATGTACAAGGTAACATAAACGGGACAATTGATAATTTTCTTTTTGCAAATGAAGAAATTAACGAATTTATCGTACACGATTGCACGGTACACGTGTAAATATTTTTCCTCATTGATAATTAATTTCAATGTATAATATCGTATAGTATAAGTATAATAATGTTGCAATACCACCCGTTTGTCGATAACACAATCAGTTCCCGTCTTACGGTGTATTTAAATAAAAGTAGTAAAAGTTGTTGAAATACACCGTGCGTGGGCAGCACGAGACTGCGCTATCAGGTGCTGCCACCATACGAGTAGTACAAGAAAGTTTGTGCGAAGGCGCGAATATTTTCTCGCAAAAATTAACCTATTTTATAAAAATATAAACGCCGGTATCTAATAGTATAGGCGACGGGTCTCTTTAAAAGTGGTTCCCCTAAAAAACTTAAGTATTCTATTTTTCAATTGTGACTAAACAGTATTAAATACGATCCAGCTGTCGATGAAAATTATTTGCCATAAACTGAATGTCGTCTACTTTAGGCGGGCAAATTGTCTATCTCACAATCAGTGACTGATCGGCGACAATGTTCGTACATGACAGCGATAAGAGGGAAAGTAACGTTCCGAGGATTATCAAACGGACGCAGTGAATTGTGAGGTGTCCCGGGGCACACTTCGGTCGGGTCGATTCCGGCGATCATTGACGTTCGCGATCCATTCTTATTCGATAATTCTTACGTATTTTTCCGATCTCGAAACGTTCTCATGTTTAATTTATTTTCAATCACGGTGTCACAAAACTTAACGATCGAATTAAAGCCCTAGTTATTCGCCCGATTGAGAACAATGGACTATTCCTTATGCAGCAAAACTACAGAATTCGAGGTAATTTGCAACAGTCACAATAATATGACAGTTACTATTATCACTCGTGTTCAAAACATTCGATCATATGGTCAATAATGAGCCACCGACATTCAGTAAACTTTGTATATAAATATTATTATTACAAATAAATTTATAATAGTATATCATTGATAAGTTATAATTCGAGATGATGAAATAATTTGAATATCCGGATATTAATTATCGCGTAGTATCGACCTTCGCGTTAATTCATAAATGCCTTTGTCGCATTGTCATATGTAACGTCCTGCAATTTGTTCAAACGACAATTTTGTGGGTATAATACATTGATTTAAGGAAATTGAAAATTAAGAAAACAATAGAAAATATTGAACTTAAAAAATAAAAAACACGGTCCGTTCTGTATCGCACTTAACAATAACGAACGGTTCAATCGTTTATTGGGCTATTATTCGTACTATTAATAGTGTCTAGTGTGGTCGTTTCGACCCAATCGATATTCTTATCTACCTTTTTGATTAGGAAGACTCCCTTATCGAAAATATCGACTCTTTTCAATGATGATACCGTATCGGTGACGTTTCTGTTACTGTAGTACGAAATAAAGCTGGCTCGTTCCTATTATGACCTTGATCGTGATTAGAGGTCATGCGACGAGAATGAAAACTTTCGTTCTGTTTTTGTATGGCAACAGTAAACCAGAATCACACAAATTCATAGAGGGAAATACGTAAACACAATTTTGTGAAGACGTTTATTCGTCTTCTTGGTTATTCGTGATCAGTCATTCAGTGATGTTATCCACGTACGGATACGGTCTTAGCCAGTGACGCTCACCCAGTGAAAAACTCGCGTAATTGAACCTTTTCCTTCGAATGGAAGAAATCAATCGTATTACGAGAGAATCAAAATTAACTTTCGACCAGTCTATCCGTCGTCGATCGTGGAATGAATCAAGTCACGTGACAAAATTCTAAAGTAACCGGGTGTTGAAAAAGTAACATTGAAAAATCGGTCCGACAAACAACGATGACAATCATATATATTTTCTTTTAATTTCTATCGTCGTCCTCGTTCTCTTATTAAATCATACGAATAACGACAATTTCGGTGACCTTCTCACGAGTGTTATTGTTTTCGTTGCGAATACACAAAATTTGTTTTCCTTATGAGTCATATTTGCTGTTTAACGTTCGGACCGTTCGATTTATTTCGTGGAATATATTGGACCAAAGAAATTAGTCAACTTGGACTCTCATCGTTGATCCGATGAAAAACTCGTCGAAGCCATTTTCTTTTTTGTTCTTTATTAATACGCGTGACGAATCTACGAGATATTGTTATCATTGATAATTCATGACGAATATAGAGAGATATTAGAATTATTTTGTACGATCGTCAAGTAAACGAGATTGACGCGTTTAAAAAGATTTTTTGCGTTAAAACGCAAAATTCAATGTCGTGAGAAAAATTTGAGTCGACGATCCTTGGAGTATCGTCCAGTTGGTTTTTTTTTTTTGGAAGATTTCGAGACTCGTACCTTTATCGATCCAAGATGGCCAAGCGCAAATTACCAATGTATTTCAACGATGAGGTAATAAGATGGAGAACAAATCTCGTATTGACTATTCTCCCACAGTGATATCGGCAGATTTAATATAATTTATAATTTATTATAATTTGCCTTCATTTAATCCCCATTATTAATTATTTTCCTCATACTTATAGTCAACGCAGAGTCTGATAATCGTTTTCGTCCTTGCAAAACTAAATATATTAATTTTACTAACTGTTTAGAAAAGTTATTACGTATGACATGAAAAATTGCAATAATATGATTGTAAAGGATGCGAAATATTGATAAGGGTTATCGTCATACGCCACCGAGATAAGAATATCGCCTCATTATAATTCTTATCTTCGTCAAACGGTCGCACCACGGTTAATTTCGATCCCGAGCTCCCCAACCTTAATTTATTTGTACAATTTTTTATCGTTCGATTTATTTAATCACACTTTCATCATCGTGTAATAAAATTAGATAACGGTATGAAAATCACCAATAACATCAAATTGCGATGATCCACATTTAATTTCATTGATAAAAAGTAATGACGCAGATTTCTTCCCTCGATCGCACTTTTGATATTGTATACACGAATCGACGTAGTCATAGATGGAGACAATGTGGATAACGTACCAGAGATTTTTTAAGATTGGTCGTATCCATCAGAGATACGCATCTATATAATATTTTGCAGCTGCAAAAATTGGTATATTTATCGGTTTAAAAATTAAATATACGTTAATGATAATGCGTGATGATTCGACAATGTTTTCGACGTAAACATTCGAATAACGTGCCTTCAGGGGGCAAAGTATGAACAAAAACCAAATCTCCGATCAAAACAATATTCTGGCCTTGTTTATTTCACTATAGTTTTTTTTTTTTTTTCATGTCTAAGGTATTCTCAGAGGGTAACGAGGAAGCTGGCAGCGATGAAGATGCGATACACGTCCTCAGGCCAGAGAACGAGAAGCGACGTAGACGCGTCAGCGACGTGATCGACAGTATGGGTGATAACTCGAGATTTTTTCCCGAAGGCTTTACGACTCCTCGTCGAGGAAGCATGTACAGTGACTTGGTTCGAATTTTCTACTTTATTATAGAATTTTACATTTTCGATATCGTTGGAATTTTGTTAATGTAAAGTTTTACTAGAAATCATTTAATCATTGGAGAGGGACTTAAAGCTAAAGTTAAAGTCTTTCACGCGTTAAAATTTCTGCATAAACATTAATCGTTACCGATTTATCCGTTTCTTTTTTTTTTTGGATTATTTTTAGATCAATTATTTTTGGATCATTAAACTTCAAAGAAACAAAATTCTTCTACGATTGTATTATTTTAATGAAATTTGTACAATTCTTTTTTAACAGCAGTTTTTTCGTAATTTTTAAACATTTTTTAACTTTTGGGATTTTTCGTAATTCAGATGTCACCGGATTCCGATGCTTCTGCCACACCCGAATTGGTAACTCCTGATTCCATCAACGTTTTCATGCCGGACTGGCTGAAAAGAACGCCAGACTTCTCGGACGCTGCGCCCAATACATTTGTCACGGAGACTCCTCAAGAATTCGTAAGGTAAAGCATCTCGATTATTTTTCTGAAAGGTTTTAAGCCTTTATGGAAATGGTTGTACTATGTTGGATAGAAAAAAATCGTATCAATACGATAATTTACATGTATCAACGTGCATTGAATTTTCATAGAAATGAGACAAAGATCGTTGCTTCGATACCGATTGCGATCGATTCCGATCGGTACAACATGAATCATCCACGTCGAGGCAAATGTATCATCTTCAATCACGACTACTTTGATATTGGATTTAGTCGACGAGAGGGCTCCAGCGACGACGCCAAAAGACTCGAGCAAACTTTTCAGAATCTCGATTTCGAAGTCGAAATTCTTGACAATCTCAATTACGCCGATGTCCTTGAAACGATAAATAAACGTGCGTACGACGAACAAGCGTCGATACAATTTTTCATATGAAATCTCTGATACGAAACAAAAGAGTTTGAATAATTGTGGAGAAATTAAAAAAAAAAAAAAAAAACGAAAATGTATTCACGTTATTTTTTTAGTACAAATAGACGATCATGGAGACGTCGACTGCTTGTGCGTATTCGTACTCACTCATGGCTTACCGAACGAATTCATTGCCGCGAAAGATGTTATTTACAAAACTGACCTAATTTGGAAACCATTTACTGCTGATAAATGTCCGTCACTCGCTGGAAAACCAAAGCTTTTTTTCTTTCAGGTAAGTTTCTCGAACTGTCGATCGTCAAGTTAATTAAGTAGTGTATTTAATGTATTGTATGTGCGTTTGTGATCGTAGGCGTGTCGAGGAGATGAACTCGACAATGGAGTTACTCTGGCAAGAGAAGCCCGTACGAGGACCCAAACGGACGGTTTGACGGCTTCGTACAGTATTCCAACTCATGCCGATTTTCTCCTCGCTTATAGCTCGGTGCAAGGTTCGTACTATCCGATTTTTTAACCACGAGACGATGTTGGATGCTAAAAAAGTCGACGCAAATTCACGGAATAGGGTCACGGGCGAATCGCGACGTCTTATTTTTCCTTTTTTGGTATTCGGCTTTTCACGATATTCGATAAAACGTTTTTGCAGGTTTCTTGTCTTGGAGGAATCCGTCGAGCGGTACGTGGTTTGTTCAGTGTCTTTGTGAAGTATTGGACAAGTACGCCGAAACTACAGATTTGGCAAAGATGCTAACGATAACAGCTCGTAAAATAGCCACGGAACGAAAATCCTTTAATGACTTAAATCCCGAAAAACACGACAAAAAGCAAGTACCATCGATAACGTCGATGCTTATCAGGGATATTTACTTTACTCCGAAATAGATACAAAGTAGAAACTCGTGTTTCAAAATTCCTTGAAAAGGAAACGAAAAAAAAAATCCCTCTTCGTTACGATATATTTATAGCGTATGATCAGCCACGACCTACCGCATCGTGAAATATTATACGATACCTAACGATAAGGTATGTTCCAAAGAATTTGAGCTTTTTTTTTTAACCATTCGATGTTTTCACGCGTCTTTATCGATCGAATATCAATATCAATGTTTATGTCCTTAAATGAATCGTTTGTGAGGAAAATTGAGGCATGAAGATACAGCTGTATCTTTCGCTCCGAGGGTGGCTCGATCGGCGTTCGTTCTTGGAAAATCTGCAAGATCGAATCAGCCTCGAGTTTTTGTTGTTATTCGAGTGCACCATACTACATTAAGTTGATGAAAGTTGTGTGTGACCGTGTGGATGTCCGTTATACGTAGTTTTCGGCTAAGTCTCGGTCGATGATTCCAGGTAGTAATGAATGATCGACCGAGACTTAGCCGAAAACTGCGTACAACGGATACTACATTAAGATCAGGCCTACGTCGTAAAATCATAATTGATAAATAATTAAATTAATTGTTAGAATACGCCATAGTTATATATATATGCGGTACGGTATTTGATAAATCGATGTTTGGGAGTATTACGAGCAGGCATATATATATATATACTCGAGATATTATTGATTTTCGATACTAGGCCAAATTTCTGTTAATAATCGTAATTGGCTCCACTCGCAGTCCTGCTCACTTTTCCCCATGTAGTATCTCGAATCGATTAAGCCTTTCCAAACAGAGCTGCGTTTGAGACGCGAGGTGAATAACCGATATTCAAGAACAACGAATTATTCGTCGAGAAGATCTATCGATTCCAAGACACGTTTGAACGATTTGTTTGATAATAAAGCCGATATTTCGGTCAAAATGTCAACCAACGAAAAAATGTATTTATTATTCGTAAGGGAATCTCGCGAGTTCGAATTGAAAGAATTACGAAAATACGTTACGAGAAACATGAATTACGAAGCTATGATTAATAACTATAATAAGCGATAACATATTACGTAACGGTTATAACGTACCGTGGTTATATTCTACGTATAACGATGAATAGCCCTTTCGCGGAAAGGGTTTATGCAGATTAGAAAGAAAAAGGTACGCGCTCGCGAGGGTGAAGAGAGCACCGAGCGTGTATTGCAGATAAAGGGGAAAGGGCGATTGCTCGTGTTCACACGAGACGAACCCCGGCGGCAGGAAAGGGGTGAGTCAGGATATAATACCTAGTATAATATCTTCGTACTATACACTGTTAGCAATTACGTGCAACCACACACAGTGCAGCGTAATGGAATATATTGAATATTATATCGTGTGGTACATTATATCTTGGTAACATACGATAGCGGCATTGACATAACAATTTTAGACAAAGTTTGAGTTATAAGATGCGTAAAAGACTCGATATAGGAACGAGAACGCGTAAAGAGAACGAAACTTTGTTACCGCATCGAGTTGATTGCCAACTAATAATAACAATAATAATAATAATAATAGATAATTAGTGGTTTATCCAACTATTTCACAGTTTCACAATTCTCTAAATCTTGCTAACGTTTCGCGAAGGATGGAGTTACGTGAGAAGGGCAATGTTTCGCCGCTACGAGCGCTGCTGGTCAATCTAACTTCCATTTTCCATCCGTGATGCATTGCTAAAAACATATATGTACCTGTTGACAAGCGTAAAACGTTTTGTTAGACCGGTCGAGCGAGGCGTTACATTAAACTAGAGAAGTATTTCATCAACGAGTAAGTTCCCGGTTTGCCAGGCATATTGACAAATGAACCAAAACGTGAGAGTTCAGGATGTAGGAAGGACGAATGAGAATCGTCGTGAGATTAAAGGTTACGCAAGTGGATCCAGCGAGAAGGAGGCACGAATCCCTAAGGCTGTACACGCTTCGAGGTATATAGAAAGGTCTCCGGTAACGTAGAGTACAGGACGGCCCAATAGGGCTTTCCTATCGGATATATACATGGAAGTAGGAAAGCCCTTGCAGAGCCTAAAGAGAGGATATGTAGTAAGAGAGAGTGAGAGAGAGATAGAGAGAGAGAGAGAGGGAGGGAGAAAGAGACAGAGAGCAACGGGAGTTTGCGCGGACAGATCAATACTCTGCACGTGGATCTCACTAGCCAACCACCCCTGTCTTGGTCCAGCACACAGCACCGCCAACCATCGGCCGAACTCTCTATCCCCCCAGTCAGCGCGCTCTCTGCTTTTCCTGCTTCCCTTCTGGATGCTGGATGCCAGAATAATCGCCAGAGTACACCCACGGCACTCGCATTCAGTCGCAAATCGTACGTCCGACCCGTTCCGCGTGACCTGGGCGACCGATTTTTCACCCATACGTTCTAGAGCTCGATTTTTTTTTCTTTTATTTTGTTATCAACGTTTTTTTTCAAATTCGCGTCAATCACGATCAATCGCGTCGTCGATCGTAACGCGTCGTCGAAAAGTAACGCGTCGATGATTATCCTCGACAACGACTGAAGGATTTTCCTTTTTTTTTCTCTTGATTTTTATTCCACGTCGTAGGAACATCTCGTTGGTTCGTTTTTCGGAATATTATCGCCGCGGTTATCATCGGTGAATTCTTCGTGCCGGCCAACGGGAAAATCGAAGCTAAGAAGGCGACTTGTGCGATACAACGTATTCTTATCGGGACGATGAGGTGAAACTCGCCTAGGGCCCGCGACTTCTCGCGACTTTGAGAGTCCGGACGCCGGACTCCCAGAGGTGAGCATCTTACATTTTCTACTAACCTATTTGTTTGATCGTTTTGTTTATCGCGCCCAACACCATTATCATGGTGAATTTACTTTACGCCCGCGTTCCATCTCCAGAGGTCAAACGTTTATTCCGGAAATAATAATAATGGCCTTATTCGACAATAATAATAATGATAATTGCTAAAATAATAAGAAATCCAATATTAAAATAATAATAACCACGATTCTTGAATTATAAACGCATCGTCGGAAATTTCGTGACGGAGACGACGCAGTTATTACCTTTATTATCGCAATAAGCAACGTTCCTACCTTCTTCCTGTTTCAGCTCGGTATCGCTAGATTTTTTATTTTCTGTTTAGTACGTTTAACATTGAAGCGATTCGAAGGAAAAACATGGAGAAATCCGCATGATTCGTCTTTGATTAATATGAAATTCATAGCAGCGTCGTTATTGTTTTTATTTATTTAAATTATACAATGATATCATATTTAAAAATATTTAGACACTTTGTAGAAAAGTTGTGCGATAGTTTGCGTGGTATTGGAATACGTTGGCGTCCTGGATATAAATAGAGACAAACGAAGCAACGAAAACGTCACTGGGTCGGCGATGAGAGAATACGCGATCGAATAACGCGGATTGCCATTCGATATTGTCATTCGCCCTCTCGCTTTCCTCTTTATCGTTAAAGGGGCTTTCCTGCCTTTTATCCACCGCGGCAGACTGTGGAGAACAAAAGAGAGAGAGCGAGAGATTTCAATGGTCGTTTTTTGCGTTACGAGGCATCGACGATACGGCCTGGGGAAAAGGTTTTATTTAATAAAAAAAATTATTATTTATGCCTGGGGAAAAGGTTTTATTTATACACTTTAATATTTACTACTGAACAAATATATTTTTATAAATGAAAATAATGAATAAGCGAATATTAATATTACCATTGACTCGACGTATTTGTTGCTGGAAGTTCAGAAATTTTGTAAAAACAATAGTTAAACTAGTTATTTTCATAAAAAGTAAAAATTAATACAGCCAGAACGATAATCCGTTGAGGAAAATATTTATTTATTATTCCCGCCTCATTTTTCTTGCGATTCACGTATTTCTATCAACTACGGGTGCACAGTAGGGAAGAGTCGAGCGTAAATAGATACGGAACGTTTCGCAAGTGGATTTTACGTGGAATCTCTCTCGGACACTCAGTTCCGCCCCATTTTCGATTCAAAACTCAGTGGCACACAGCATATCACAACAGCACCATCCAGGCTCTCTCTTTCTCGCGTGCGCTTCGCGTGTCAATTTAACCGTAGAACGGGCATTCAAAGAACGCCGGAGAGAGAGAGTTCCTTTCAGCCGAGTACGCAATATAAACTGCCGATTCACCAGTACCCAACAGTACCACTGATAGACCATTCTAGTCAATACATCCACAGACAGCTTTACTAAATCGTCTAGAGAGCCTCGAGAGTTACGATTCAACCATCGATATACCAGAGCAGAAGCCAGGTTATGAAAACTTTTCTTTCACTATAAATGCGAGAACGAGCTGAGTCTGTATTTCTGATTACCTTACGCCATCTTACGCATGAATATGAAATTTCATGTTTCTCTTACCGGAAGCTCTATTTCTGCACCGGATATCACTCATTTTTAGGTACGAAGTTTACCGATGGCGGCGCTGTCGTCTCGATAGTTATGATAGGTTAGGCATGCTAATTTGGAGGTTAAGGGATGTTATTAAATTAGAGAATACACGATTGTACAAAACATTCGGGCCACGCAAATTTACAAGTAACGATTTATAATATTGTGCTAAGCGATCGAAAGAAAATTCGAAATATATATTTGGTGGCGTCATGTTCGGCGTCACATTTTACTGAGGAATACTTTCCGAAATATCAAAAAAACATTTGCCTCAAGAATATTGACTCGAAGAATATGGAGCCTTTAGCTATCGTACTAGAACGTGTTGAGAACGTCGCGTCATTATTCCGATGAACGAAGGCATAAAATTGGCAGGGCGATACGTAACGCTGCTTGTACCCTCTTACCCTTCCACATTTTTCCATACACAACAATTCCGTGTTGCGAAGCAGACGCGAGAGCAAGCTGGATCAAATGCACTTACCCTTCGTACAAAACCCACAGCCTCTTCCCACGCTTTCCACTCTTTACCATCGACGCTCCCGTTCCCCGGAGAAAGTTCGGCGCTGTATCTACATACTTCTTTCCACTTCAACGGACAAGCTTCGCGATAATCACGATGCGTTCCATTTTTTTCTACTCTTTTTACGACGTATAGCTTCGAGGTTTTTCATGATTTTGTTTTGTTTACATTGCGCACGGTTGGTGACGAACATATCGCCTGTGGGATAGCGTGTATTCATGATAAGTACGAAACGCCAAGTCTACCGGGGCTTTCCCGGATGATTCTCCAGCTACGTACATGAATATTCACAAGCTCCTGAATATTTTGAGCTGAGATATGTATGCTCAAGTATCTCGTCAATTTGCTGAATATGATAGCGACCTGACGCTTGGTATGCCGAGCTTTCTATAAGGGGTAAACTCGTAAACCGAGTTTATTGATTTCTAATTATATTTCTCATTTACTCGACTTATTTCAATTAATTCATTGTATTCATTAAAACGTATGCTCGCTTAGACTTTATTATGGAAGCGTTAGAAGCAAAACCTTTCCAAGATTGAACTCTTCTAAGTAATACAAATTTCCATGTTTGCGAATGGTACGATGACTAGGGTTTTCGCATTTCCGGACGTACATCCTTTGAAGTCTCGTTTCAATATCGAGAGGGTGAAACTTGCATGCATATTTGTGCGGGAACAGCAGAATGCGTGAATGATCCGAGAAGGATGTGCATGGGTATGATGTTTTTCTATTCATCGCTCTATGTCCTTTGGTAAAGTTCAGATCACCCTTTATAGCTGAAAGCTCGAGTATCGAAGCTTTCTATCGAGAGCTTCTATACTATAAAAACCAATGTTTTGCTTTTTAAATGCCATTTTGAAGAGGGTTCGTTCTAGGAAGTAAAAAAGAAATCAATGTACCATTAAGCTCTAACTTTCTAATACGTGGCTAATTCTGGTAACAATACGCCTATAATTATCGATAAAGTGTTACGTAACTCGACATAGACGATCGAGGCCATAGCTACAAGCACGTGGATTCTCTTATATGCAACATCTGCGTGATTTCTATGTACTTACCTTAGCTATAGTATATGTTAGGCTGCTCCACTGCCTTACGACCTTACACATACCATTCTCTGCAAGATTATACGTCCAGTAACGTAGTAAGATCGTGCGAAAGCTCGTACGCTAGTGGTGATTGCTCATACACGTGGAATGCTAGGAAGTTACTATAGGGAAGACCATGTAGCGCCTATAATCTCTCTGACAACCCATGCGTACTAATTATCCGACGAGACGCTCTGTGTCCCTGACATTAAAGTATCGAACGATGATAATACGTGATGTAGCGCAAGAATCCATTATACAGACATGGTGGATTGTAAGGGAACGTGCAGGAAGGAAAGGTGTCCAATAACTTTGCATGCGCAACGCCCTTCTATATATACCATCGCTTCCTTGATGTACTGGCAACTCCTTAACTGTTCTATATATATATATACGTAAGCTGACAGATGGTGCTAATTACATCACGTACGGATAATTATTTTGCATCCTCTGTATGTTCACTTTGGAACCCTCAAGAGTCGTGCCTTGGTAAACTCAAACGCGACTATCTTACGATTATACAAGATAGCGAGTACGACAGCCAATGTCGAAAAATGTATGACGAGAACAGCGAGTACATTTCCGTGGGGATTCCCACAGCGTATCGTTATTAATCCAGAATAGGAATAAGTTCTGTCGAATATAGAGAATAAGTACCGCAAGTACGAACGACATTGAATCAGTCAAAGTATGTTATTAATCCAGAATAAGAATAAGTTCTGTTGAATATAGAGAATAAGTACCGCAAGTACGAACGACATTGAATCAGTCAAAGTATAATCCTGAATTCGATAGTTTCTCTGTATATTTTCGCCGACTATTAACGAAATCCGGATTTGTTCCGAGCCATGAACTTTGCCATTTTCCTATGTCATCTACTATATACACGATTGCAAAGCAGGGAGATGGAAAGCACTATGAGTTTTTAAGTTGAGCAGGAAAACCAGAATGAGTATGTAGGGATGGGTCAAATAGAAGTGATATTGCCCTCCGGACGTAAATACACTCGAAAACCTCGTTTCTACCATCCCGAGTTCATTAGGCTCGTAAAAAAGCTCAATGTGGTTGTACGCCAGAAGGAAAATGTCGCTGAACTTTCAAGCGGTACTGTCGCCCCACACTCGTCTCTTGACGGTGGGGCTGCAACCACGACCGTCGGGTCGCGACCTGACCCTTCCAATCTGCCAGCTTACTCTCGTACTGCTTCTCCTCTATGTTCCGTACCTATCCTCTATCTGTTTCCATTACCGGAGCTTGGTTATCCAGGCCACACTTGAATTTTAATAGGCCACAATCCCACAACTGGTCTTGGATTCTCCTGTTTTCTATATTTAAAAGTTAATTCTGCAACCTCATATTTCAATTAATTTCGCAACTTCTATAACACGACTGATACGCTCGTTTTTGCTTTGTTGCTGAAACTAACTTAAAGAACAGGGAAAAAAGTAGGTTTTTTAAAGTTCTACTCCGAAGTCCAGCCTTGAAATACTTTAGACTATGATGATTAGGCAAAACGTCGGCATACTGTTGTGCATTGATCTTTTTTTCTTCATCCGGTCTCTTTTTAGGGAACTGGACGTCCGAGTGGATATCGAAGCCTAATAATTATTGGCTCAGCAAAGTACCCATCTGTGCGGAATATTACATCGGACAAATATTGAAACAATTTAACCCGATAGAAGAGAGAATCGACAGACTACCGTCAAAAGGACCACTTTGCCCGAGTTAACGAGGAATCGTGTACCAATTATTATTGACGACCGGCGATCCACTCATTCTCATTTCATTTATTTACTATGACCGCTGTTAACGGACGCATTAAACATTCCGTGTGTCGTTAATTACTTGGAAACGCTATTTCCTAGTTTAAAAATAAATTTCCCTCTACCAGAGAGTAAATTGCGTTTTTGGGATGAGATAAACATAAATATTTGTAACCCGATGGAAATAGTATCCAATCCACGGGTAATTATCCAGAAGTCAATTGGATCTTTACTTGCATTGAAACAACTTCCAAGTTGTCCTGAAATTTTATAGTTCTAGCATAATATTATAGCTTCATTGATTTTCTCATTCTTATCTGCAATATAGGATTGATAAGTCGTCCAAATACGGTCATTACCGCGTTAAAATCCGATACGATCGTATGCACGATACGGGAGTGGAGATTCCGGAGTCTGCCAATTCCTTATCTATCAATATACGTCCCAGTGGAACGTTGGAAAATCCGAAGGTTCGCAGAATTTGGACCGATGAACATTCGACAATAACACGAGAGCTTGGAAAGACGGAAATGGAGGAAAATAATAAAAAAAAAATGGAATAGGATGCCTATTAAGATTATCTATAATCGTATTTCATGGTACCATGAATCCATGCACATTTGGCATATACAGCATCGAGTGGGGCAGAAAAAAACGAACGGCAGACTGAAAGAAATAAAGGGCTTTGTTTACTCGCCATTGTGTACGATGCTTATGCTCCGCTGGTCCGATAATTCACATCGGTGCGTTCTACTCCATGAGAGTATTTTTATCTTCGGTTCATCAATGTTTAAAAAAATTGACTTTATACCTAAATATTGCGAACGTTACTTAGGTCGGCGGGGTCAATGGGCCTTCTCTTGGTTACACGCTACTGCAATCGGAGCTTCTATATTTTTATTGAATCACAGCTACGAAAGAGACGGAGGAAGAGGCAGAGGCAGAGAAAAGTAGATAATAATCGACGGAGCTGGATAATTAGCGATATCGACGACGCGGTTGTACGGTTGTTGAGTATTGGATTTCCGAGGATGTCGCGATCGCTCGGAGGTAGAACTTGTGAAATTAATTGCGAATGAACGCGCGAATGATAATTGAAATTGAGCAATGTTTCAAGCCCGATAATAACAATTACTATAAAACATCATATTTACCACGAATAAAAAATACTTTCTGCACTCTACGTGTCTCGAATACAACTACAGCTGAAAAGATTCTTAAAACTATTATTTTACGATTATTAT
This sequence comes from Netelia inedita, assembly GCA_964017225.1. NCBI lineage: Eukaryota > Metazoa > Arthropoda > Insecta > Hymenoptera > Ichneumonidae > Netelia > Netelia inedita. The sequence continues at coordinate 28,170,993 of OZ024924.1, forward strand.
GATTTACTTATGAAAAAAAAATCATGGATCGAGTGAAGCCGGCAGAAATATTTCTGAAATCTTCCATATACGTATATACATTTTATGAGAAAAATTGGCACCGTAGTAATTTGATCATGGAACGAATCGACGATGGTACGAATTAACGAGGCCGCGACGAAAGAGGGTATTAAAAAAATGCTCGGGAGCGGAAAACGACGTATAGTTCAATTGAAATGACTCGTTAGATATTCGTTCCTGGTTCCACGTCGAGTGGCACGATCGTAGTTAATTTCCGACTCGGGCGTTAATTAGATTTCCCTGTGGCTTATCGTGTTTCCTCGCAGAGGCCCTAAGTACTATATATATAAAATCTGCGTTCTTTACCAGGTTCAGCAAACGAGAGGAGTGAAATCACACACAGCGAGTAAGCCCCGGAGCGAAAGGTTCGACGATAAAAAAAGAAAGTAAGAGAGGAAGAAGGATGGAGTTGGAGGGTTAAAGAAGAGGATAACGGAGAAAGAACGTTGGGCAAAAAGTGCGATGGATGAGAGCAAATGGGAGAACGGAGAAAATGCTCACGAAAATTCTCCCTCGAATAGCTTGGTGCTCGAAAACCGCTCCAGACTTTACCTACTCTCGGACTCTCGGGCGAGCTGCCCTGAACGAGACGTCGACGGTGAAGTCGGTAACTTTTGTATAAGCTCGTACAAATGTTCGCACAGGGCGCCCTTCCCTAGTATTTAGGCTGGACGAGAGGCTAGCCGCGCAGCCACTTATCGCGCACTTTCATCCATGGAATTTTGCGTCTATCATTCCCTTCTTCAGGGTGAAAAAGAAAACGAAAGAAGGGAGCGACGAGAAAATCAGCCAGAAGCTAGAAATTCCGCTCCCGCTTATATATTTCCGACTAAAGTGTCTCGATCGATCCGTTCGTAATAATATCCTTGAGAAAGTAGAGTCAAGCGATGCTGAAGAGCTCTTGGATATATTGTTTTTTTTTCTGGGCCAAGGAGTTTAATACGAGGCTTTCGCACACCTCTCGGTATATCAAACTTCTTGTTAAGAAATCAATCCGAGTTTTCGAAGTAATATGTCAAATAGGCAGAAATGTAAAATGCTTGGGCCATTGAGTCAAGCGAGTACGATTTCGCGAAATAACCCATATGTGAAATGTACATAGTACGTTGAAAATTCTCGAAAACCAGATGAAAAATCGTTACTCGCTTGAAAGAGGGAGAAATGTTTTTTCCATTACTCGCCCGGTAAATCGATTTTCCAGCTGGGACCCACGAAATCCAGGTAAGGATTTAGGTGGGATTTACAGAGCCCGGATGGAAATCAGACTGGCGTTTGCGGAATCCAGATGGAAAATAATTTCCTGCGTAGCAATACGTGTGCGTTCATAAAAGTCACACAACGAAAATAGTTTTCAGCGTAGGTTTTCATATAAGAACATTGATTCAGGCATACCAGGTAGATTTTCAGATGTTACCTGGGTTTTACCCATGGACGTTTATTTGTTTAATATCGCATTTCCTATTCTCTGTTTCTCTACTCTTTGACCTTACGCATACTACTTAGTAAATCGAGCATATTCATTATGCTCGAGGCAAGAGAAAGCAATCAACCATAACGATTGCACATGTATACATTTCAGGAGTTGGTGAAGGAGCTGCGTTATGGGGTTGTACGTACCGGGGGTCGCTGGGGTTCTTGTTTTTTACGCGGCTGTCCTCGGCGTCGGAGTCTGGGCTGCAACGTCCAAGAGAAAAAAGAATCGGCAAGGACAGGATGACATGATTCTAGCAAATCGTGGGCTAGGCCTCGTCCTTGGTGTCTTCACTCTTATCGGTGAGTTTTATCGTCTTGCGCCATTTTTATAAACGTTAATATAAAAAATAACAATCCTGATAACATAGCTCGATATCGGCACAAGAATTCGAGGTCTCAGTATGATTTAGCCTCGATCAGCCAGCAGTTCGAAGTAGTCTGTCGATTCACTTCAGATTTGCAGTTATCGCCTTGAAATCTCTAGAGTAAGGAATACGTCTGAAGACTAGACTGCGAAAGTTCAAGTGGTGACGTTCGCGAAAACGCTCGAATGCATGAAAAAGTCACATATTTTTCAAGGAGCACGATGTAAACTTGAATCAACGACTATGTTACATCAGGAACTAGATCATTACTGCCGAAAATCATACCATAAACTAGACGAATCCTGGAAACGGATGTATCCAGTGTGCAGCAAGTGGAAACGGCGGCTAAATCTAAAGAGAGATTCAACTCTGAAAGAACGCTGAAACGGAAGTGGGTGGAACTCGCCTGACTTTGTTCCAGCACCGTCGAGCCTCTCCACCATGTAATCCAACATTTACTTTCTTCTCGCGCCACCCCCGTCACGATTGAACAAACGCCACAACGTAGCGAGTTCAAAAAATTCTTTAAAAGAAAATAAACAGCGAGTACCGAATATACATAAAAAACAGAAAGGACAAGAAGCAAGCAAGTGGAAAAAGCACGTATAGTGCAGACGGACGAACCTATACGCTGAAATGAGTCGAATGGAACCGAAATATTCAGGAGTAGCAAAACGCGTTTGAGAAAGAGATATAACGTAGTAGTGGTATATGAGTCTCGCAGAAATGTCGTCAAAGAAGTTATAACGGGCAAAAAGAAGTATAAATCCAACGCCCTGCTGTGGCTTTTGATATGGATAAAACCGGCAGGCCGACTCATCCGTTAGCTCGTTGGACACTTCGTGTCTAATTTACCTTAATTAGCGACGCGTCCGGGTACCTCTTAATTAAGGAAATAACATGGATAAAGGAAGTCCGTCTCCATATTCTCAGGCTATTATACTCTGCAACTGAGATATGTATATGTATGTCTATTGTGTGACTACGAAGAATCAGCAAATGGCGATGCTTAAAACTACGAAATTTCCTACCGCTATATGATGCTCGTCTGAAGTACGCTTAGGGCTTATGAGTTCATGTACACGACTACCACTCTTTGTAGTCGTACTAATGTGTAGTCAACGATATAAGAGCATTTTCCTACGTTTCCCTCTGCTCGAGGAAAACATAGAGAAGACCGATGAAATCCAATAATAGGCTGGACTCGAAAGTGAGAACTACATTGATGGTATTTTGATCTTAGGAGGACTAACAATTAGAAATTAATCACACTTTCGTATATTATTGATTCAATTCCTTCATGCATTATAGATACGGTATACAACTTGTGAAACTGTTATCGAGCATAAAATTACATCTGGATATCAATGTTTTTTTATGGTAAATAATGTACGTAGGAACGCGTCTTGAACATTGGATCGCGGCAGTCGTACGATGGTCTTACAGCGTCTACCGTTACCGATTAAAATCCAAAATGACTTTTTTTTTACAGCAACATGGGTTGGCGGAGCATTCGTGAATGGTACGGCGGAAGTGATGTACACCAAGGGACTGGCTTGGTGCCAAGTGCCCATCGGTTACAGTCTCTCTCTTCTTTTCGGTACGTGAGTAAATCTTAAACTTATAAGCACATTCGTTTATTGTCGCTTACATAGTTGTTCATTCATACACACATCGTACGCTTCGTTGAATTAAATAATAAAATCCTTCGTGCGTCGAATGTAATTGTTTACCCCGCAAATTCTGAAATACGTTTGTGGAATTTGTATGGCTTACAGGAGCGATGCTATTCGCAAAGCCCATGAGAAAGGCTGAGTACGTAACGATGCTAGACCCATTTCAGCAACGTTATGGTGCAAGGGTCGGTGGATTATTATTTCTTCCTGCTCTCCTTGGTGATCTCTTCTGGTGCGGCGCCGTACTCAAGGCACTGGGCAATTCGCTGTCCATTGTCGCGGGTCTCGATCCCAACATCAGCGTATGCGCATCGGCTCTTCTCGTTGCGATGTATGTATTTATAACTTCCGGCGAGTATCGAGACTTCATTGATCCAATATCATGCGTAAATTTTACAATATATTTCCTTTATGTCCTCGCCACGATATTGCGGTACGTTGACCCCCAGCCCTCGGCCATTCGAATAAATCAATATCCGTCTAGAGGAAAATAAATAAATAAATTGATATTGTAAATATCGTTTGTCGCCTTTCTATTTTATATCTATTAAATTAATAACGCCTCAAGTAGTAAATTCCCAAGGACAATTCTTGGTGCGACAAGTATCAAAGTATCAATGTTCAATCGCTTTGAGAATGGACGGGTAAAGGCACAGACAGGCAATGTTTTTTGTCGCCTTTGGTGCTTTCGGTGTCGGCACGAGACTATACAAACAAAGTATCTATCTCTTGAGAATGTATCCGGCGCGATAACGATGGACTGCGAGATCAGAGGATTTTCCTCGACTGATGCAGTACGTGAAAACGAGAACTCTTTGATCGCTCCGCGCCGACCTCGTATAATCCGATTGACGAGGATAAATCCCACCGGTGAAACTTGAAAAAGAATCAGACCCTACACGTGCCATCCAATATATGAGATCTTACTGTAAGAATATCAACCCCATCGTACAGTCAAAGAACGATTTTACATTTGGAAAAAAGGCAATTTGGTATAAGGGGTGATAACATTCATTGGGGCTCCTATGTTAGTGATTTATGATAGATCAGTCAAAGCATCACGAAAATTCATTTCATCTCAATATCGAATTAAATAGAAATCATTTATTTTATTCGTATTAATGAAAAGTGCAATCCATTACACTTCATATCAATTTGATTGATCGTGTGAAAATTACGAATCCATCATTTATTGACAGATATACAGTGTTTGGAGGGTTGTATTCGGTCGCTTGCACCGATGCGTTGCAATTGGCTTGCATAATTTTCGGATTGGCCGTTGCCACCCCGTACGCAATTCTGAATCCGGCTGTGTCTCTGGACAAACAGATACTTAAGAAAGATGGCTGGCTGGGCGAGATAAAAAACTCCGACCTTGCCGAGTGGCTAGACAACATGCTTCTTTTAATATTTGGAGGAATACCTTGGCAGGTATATAAATATCCTATTTAATGATTCGTTTTTCAGGCAATACAATTTCTTCGATTAAGAGATTAAATATTTATACTGTGCTCATGCTCAATTTGATTTGATCCATTTGATCCATTTGATCGTAGGGATACTTTCAACGAATACTGAGTATTAAAAGTACCGCAGTTGTCAGGACGCTGTCGATTGCTTCCATGTTCGGTTGTCTTGCTGTCGCGGTACCATCGGCGATGATAGGAGTCGTCGCGAGAGCCACGGATTGGTCGCTGGTCGAAGGATTCAACATGACGATCTTATCGCAAGACGGAAGCGCTATTTTGCCAATAGTTCTGCGATACTTGACACCACAATGGGTAGCTTTCTTGGGTAGGAGTTTACAGAACAATCTTTCTTTTACGCTATAGAACTTTAAACAACATTACGGAATATAAGTTTACCTCCAAAAAATAATTCTTACGCGCGGCAATCATCGGAATTTTCGCATTTATATTTATGTTACTGATACGAGCGTATTTTTTTAGGTCTTGGATCAATATCAGCAGCCGTGATGTCTTCAGCCGACTCGAGTATTCTAGCAAGTAGTTCCATGTTTTCTAGAAACATTTACAGACTGGCTATCAGACCAAAGGTGCGTAGCTCTTTAGATTATATTATAATATTTGTATATTCTTTAAGATCAGTGCGATCGTCGAGATTTAATAAACAATTTGGGAAACAATGTTATTATCGTATTATCACAGGCATCGGAAAAAGAATTGGATTGGATTCTAAGAATATCGGTGCTCGTTGTATCTTTCCTATCCGCTGGAGTGGCCCTTTCCATTGGAAGCGTTTATTATTTGTCGTGAGTATTTTCATCTCACAATCGTAAACATTTCACTAACAAATTTCACAACAGCCAATGCCTCGCTAGTTGTGGAAAGCTCTTGAACAACATAAGCAGAATTTTTCGACCAAACGATCTATAATTAAAATGCCCTTTATAATATCCATATTTCTAGATGTTTGTGCTCGGATCTTGTGTACGTTGTCCTATTTCCTCAACTCCTGGCGGTTGTTCATTGGCCATCCATGGTCGACACTTATGGCTGCCTCGCTGGATATTTAGTTGCCCTGTTTATACGCTTTTCCGGTATGACTGCTAACTTCTTAATCAGTGATCAATTAAATTGAATTCATCATTGATTTTCTAATAAGAATAAATAGTCGGGACTCGAAATAACCGTTCTATGTTTAATGTTTCAAGGGGGCGAGGCAGGTCTTGGCATTCCAGCTTTCATCCACTTTCCTTATTACCACTTAGAGACTCAGACTCAAAAGTTTCCAATTCGCACAGCCGCAATGTTGATCGCTCTATTCACCCAACTTCTTGTAAGCTCTCTGACGAGAAATCTTCTGGGAAAAGGCTACTGTCCACGCTGTTGCGATCCTCTTGGCGTTTATTCACCTGGAAAATCGAAAGAGCAGTCTGGCGTTGTGCAGAGTAGTTCCGGTGCTGCTTTGATCGACGCTACGCTAAATGTTAGTCTTTGACACTTTATCTTTGCATTATATTATAATCGTATAAAATGCGACTGTATAAAATTGTGTTTATTTAAAAACCCGATAATGCCTCAATTATATACAGGGTATGTTGTTTAAATATTTTTATTCAGGACACGAGTACGTGTCACGGTTCTAGTGGAACTCCGGATGAGGATTCCGTCGATCGTTGCAGTCGTGATAGCGAAGTACCGGAGCATTATCAATGCATAGATGATCATCATGAGATAGGCTTCAGAAGTGTCAACGGTGGAAGTGCGGTTCACAAAGCGAATCGAAGTCTTCAAAATCTTCAAAATCTTCAAACTACTATACACACACCGGGAAGAACACGACCAGCCGTTCCTCTGACACCGAGCATTCATTCGGATGGCCAGATATTAGGAGTTAGAAATCTGCAGAATTCCATTGGTCCGACGCACGTCGCAAAGGAAATAAACGGCCCTCATGTACCTCTGAGGATCGTCAATCCGACAGCGACTCCCGGCAGTGTTTCTCTGATGGGAACTCCGTCGTACGGGAAGATCACGAATTTCGAAAAAATTCGTGATATCGATAGAATCGGTGATCGTAACTCGTTGGAGCTTAACTTGAATCTCAATAACCAAGAAACTCCAGGTATCGTTAAAAAAAATGTGATGGGTGTTAAGTTGATTGGAATGGAAGGTGGCACTTTAAGACGACCATCTTTGCAGGTAATTGAACAAACATCCATAAATTGTAATTTCCGTCCGAGACGTATTCAGATTTTATTTTCATAAGATTTTGTAACTTGATCGAAGGGAACATTTTCGCCCACGCCATCGGTCGAATTGGTTAATATCTTGGATAGACGACAAAGCGGGGGATCGTATGGTCCGAGTTCTCTATCCCCAGTTCCGGGTGTCGAAGCCTGCAAGACTCATGGAACGGCGATAGGGGGTCAGGCTGGTAACGAGCATTGTAGAATCAAGAGAGGCATTGTGAGGCACCACAGGTATTTATTTATCTATTTTTCATTATTTTACTAATTTTATTATACGATCGTCTTCTCTTTGTTGTTTGTAAACTATTTTTTCTGGGAAAATTTCACGAGCAAAACTTACGTCTTATAAGATTGATACGAGCTTTCCATTTTTTACCTGTAGTTTTAACGATACGGGTGATCGAGCGCTCACGACTCTCGCGAGACAACCGACCTATCCTTCGATGCCTCTTCGTCCAGAGGATTGTCGTCTCACGTTAATGAAGAAAGACAAGAAATCAAATGGCGTTATAGTTCGCCATTCATCCGTGGCAGATGAAAAAGGTCTCTGCGGCCGTGGTCTCGTACTTAGTCCTACCTATAGTATGTATGGATCAGCAGTAAAGACCAGCAACTATTTTGTCGCTGATGACGAGGCAGTGAGCCGATTTTAATGCTAGCATCTTCCAAGACTAAAGTCTGCGTTAAATTCAGGTAACAAAACTGATGGCATTATATAAATCCTTCCTGTAAAGAAAACATCAAACATCGAGATGTGCGGTTGATACTTGATACAAAATAGCTATTATTAATGTTTCTTCTTACTTGAACGGGCCTCGTTTTGAAACCTCTATTTCATTGCTCAAGATTTATTTTTTAACATCGTTGTACAATTAATACCTTCGTTTTCTAAGTTTCCATTAATCAACAAAGCGCCCCATAGTTTCGGTTAGTGAAACTCCATCCCCAATGTATATAAAATCTATATTGGATTAAGTACATACAATGTACCTATAAATACTCATCGCTATCTCGAGACATACAGACGCACACACACACACACACACACCCAACATTGTCACTCATATAAATAAGTAAGTAAATAAACAAGTAAATAGGTAAGTACATTAAGTAATAGGCTCTGAGAGGAAATGTTTGTAATAATTAGAATATCGAGACGTATTTATGATTACGTCGTCACTCAAATGCTCATAGGACATACAATATTTAATTGTAAGTGATAAAGAGAGCCCATCAATTCGCTATCTATATCTATCGAGAACACGCAACGGTCTCGTTGTTGTCTTATTTTGCTCAAGTTGTTTTAGTTGTAATGACATTTCGTTGTCACGTTCGTAGCTTTCGTACACATGAAATTTTTTGTGCTTTAATCAACGAGACTGTTAATGTGTCTGTATAGATTTTTAAGACACACATAGAATCATGTAGAACGATAGTGAAACGTCCAAAAAACGTGCAAATTCATGATAATCTGAATAAAATACGATACTATTTTTGCACTGATAGCTCATTAGCGATAAGCTCGACAGTAAAAAACAAACATGATTATTGATATACCGAACATGTGCTATTGCTATTATTATCAATAATGTAACGACTACGAAGTATTTCTTCGTCGTTTTAATGTATCATTGTATAGCCGTGATAGACCCCTGCTCAATAACGTGTACGTACATGAAGAAAAATCTTTGTTGCACAGACTTAGATACGTGCAAGATGTACAAGATTTTCATCCGCGAAATATTGACTCAGTTTCTTCTTATCGGTAAAAAAGAGAGAAGACAAACCCTTTCAGATCGTTCGTCATTGACAATTGTCATATTCGATGCATAACTGATTTGCAAAGTTCATCCATAGCGCAATCATTGAGCGTAATTTTAAAAGTTTCATCACTATCATTGAGAAATCACAACAGAATTAAGATAATCAAAAACCGCAAGACTCGACAGATTCAATGAACCTAAACTTATTTCCAAATACAGACGAATTGACCAATTTTACGAATCTAATGTCAAATCAGAATTTTTATACCTTTTCAAGGACGATGAATATTTCTCTTGTATCGGTAACTACAATACAAAGTGGACTGATATCGAACGGATTCTTCACCCCAAATTTTACCAAACCCGGACCAAAATGAATTCATATTTCGAGATGATAAAGTCGTGATGTTCCATTTCGATTAATCTCAACTCATAAACATAAAAAGTCCGACGGTTTGTAATAAATGTTAGGCCGGAAAGTGAGACGGCATTGCGCGGAAAACTCACTTACTTCATCTCCAAATACCTATATTTCTACCTCGGGATGCGTATCGCGTTAGTCACGCATAGCCACGATTATACCGTAGCGTCTGTTGCTCTTTTTCTTTGACGAAAAAAAAAAGTTAACCATCTGTGACCTGTGCCAGTATTATTAGCATGTAAGCAAAGGAAGTTGTAGGGCATCATCGTTGGCACGAATTATTTTCGCGGCAACAATGATTGCCTTGACATTCTCGATCAGAGGGAACCCTAGCTCCGAGCGAAGGCTCCAATAATTTATAAAACTAGCATAATCATAGACACTAGAGAATTTCAAGTATATAAGCCAATCGACTTACGGTGGAAATAATCTGGATAGAAGTATTGAACGATGAATATTTCATTTCAACCAAATTTTTTACGTTTGTCAGGAGTCTAATCTAATATGCAAGCATGCATGTAATGGAAAAAAAACATTACCCGGTCCTTATCCTCGAATCTTCTTGATTTAATTTAAAGTAATGCCGTAAGACTTGTAAATATAGTTATAGCGCGAGCGTAAAAAAACGTCCACACCGCGGTTTATTAAATATTAAATAGTCTATAAGGTAAATCATAGATGCGATATAATCAATTTTATTTTAATTTACAACACAGTCTCGATATTGTGTTATGTGAATTACGTGCCAAAGTATAGAATTACCAAGAAATATTATGTCGTAAGAAATTTCGCGTAAGTTTGCGTAGATGGGATCGTCGAATCTCAATTAAGCCGATAGGATATGTGATTACCAAAGAATTTGGTAAGATTTTCAAGCGAGTCGTTAGACTCGTCGGTGACATCTTGGGAAAGGATGTCATAGCTGCGAATACCATAACGCTGCACTAATGCTTTCTTTCCCAATATTCTAATCGAACATTCCGTTGACTACGTGTGATGTCTCCCTAAATCTTTTACTAAACTGATGGAGGGTTAATATCGCTGCACGATGCTCGGCTGCACTATTTTTGAGGGGTTTAATATAACGACCTGTTGCAACATAGATATTTTTAAGGATGCTCTATAGTCAATTTACCGAGTTCTATTTTAATTGAAAGTTTGACAAAATCTACAGAGTGTGGAGGTGATGAAATAATATCACTCAAGTATTCTTACTTACCTGAAAGATTTAATATATTTTACAGGTCACGTTGGACAAGGGCCCAGAATAAATTCACTCCTTTATATCATGACCGAATGAAGGAATAAATACATTGGAGGAAATTGCTCCTTTTCACCTCGCGCATCTTGAGGCAATCAATCATCAATTCTATTTTTAGTAAATACAATATCTTTTGGATAAGCAATCGGATGAGAGACGGTAGATCCTTTTCTCCATAGGAATTGAGGAATTTGTTCATACGTAAATTGGAAGGTATATTATTTTATTTTTAACGTACCACATTGTGAATAATTCCGTAATTCCGAAGTCCCGAGTCTCTTCTGTTCATGAACAATATTCAACGGTATTTCCTTTGTGTCGGTGTCAAAATTTATAAATTGCCGGTCTTTCGCAACATTTTCCACCGGTGAAATAACGTTTCGAACAGCAGTTACGAGTGCATAATGAATTGACTATAAAGCGTCCACGAATCGATTAATATTCGCAACAGCCTCTTAAAAGTCGTCGCATACGATTCATAATTATTAATTCTCGAAATATTCCACGGACAATCTCTGGCAAAGTGCATGCGTATGTGAATAATGTATCATAAACGGTAACAATTTCGCTGTCATCTAACGTTTTTGTTTGTTCAAGTCACGACTGACACTATGTAACATAAAGCAGCATATTTGTAATTTAATATTTATTTACAAGTTAGCAGGAAATCGGTCATAGCTTGCGATCCACAGAAGTCGCAAACCTACTTCGTCTATCATCGTTGCAAGTAACATCGTCAAAAGAAACATTTGTAATAATAAAAAAAAAAACTTTGTCTCAATTCGCCGACTAAAAACGACTTAATAGTTTATTAATATGTTTGGTCTTTTATCCTTCTCGACCGAATGTATCGGTTCGTTCAATGAGTCACGAACGTAAGAGTATTTAATACTGGAAAATATGATTTTTATTGATTAGTTATACAAAAGTAACACTCGTCGCATAGTGCACTCGTTACAACGCTGATTCTTGAATCAGCCAGTCTAACACTTATATATGTATATATATGTAATGTCGTATCAAGCTAACCATATAATTTAGCAGATCCTCTAAACTAATGTAGTTTACAGAACATCATAATGATGTGATATTATTTTTAAACATCACATCGTCGTACAAGTTGATTGTTCGAAGTGGGAATAAATAGATGAAGACACATCGAATGAAAGTAAACGCAAAACAAGTGAAAAAGGATTCGGAGTCTATTAAAGCTAATAATGTTGAATTGGCCATTAGTCCAGAGGCTTATATCTTCTCGATTATTTTCAGAAACATCATTCACTTTGGCATTCTAGTTATTTTCGTCGCAGAAGTGTTCACATGTTGTCTTCCACGGTTCGACTTTTATTACTGAAAATCAGCAATTTTCCAATGTAATAAAGGAATTGACATTGAGACGCCATCGTATCTCTAGGTAAACATTCACGAAAAAAATAATAGTTTATCAAACGTTGTTTGATGAATTGAGAAATGAGAAATGAATCTTATACTTATTATACTAAGTTAAAAACGCATGAACAAAATTGTCGAATGATCAACCGATCAGCTGGCAATGATACGACGTTCGAAAACAAATTTCGATTGTACGTACGATGCGAATAACCAGGCGGATTGTTTTCTTAAGTAGTAGCCAAGCATCATTTAACGTCGTAGAGAAATAACTTCCAAATCCTTTCGGATTATTCGTTTCTTACTGTCACCTCGGTTTGATTTTCAAGAAAAATCGTACTATTCGACAACTGGATAATTTGTTCCGACAACGATACAATACAGAAGGTGCGAGAGAAAATATATAATAACGGCCTATATTCTACAGTCGTACGTTATAATGGGCAAATCAATGGAATCGTGAGATTCCGTTATAAAAACGTTGCCGCTGTACAAACAATTGGGCTCGAACAGATATCATACGCTTTAATCAATTTTTATACATAATAGATCAATAACCAAATGTCTCATGGTTTAACGATAGATGAACAATGTGTTTTTTTTTTTTTTTTTTTTTTTAATGTGGATAACAATCGATATCAGTTTCTTCAATAGACATATTTCGTAGACGCATGATGAGATTTCAGTTGCTACCAAAGGTGATACGATCGTTATTCGATGCTATACGGCAATGTTCCTGATGAGATTTTAAGCTGAGAATGCTGACGAATGATCGACGACAGGTTGAACAAGTGTGTGGATGAATCGTATTTACGTGATTGCGAAATTGTTCCTCGCAATCGAATAGAGCCGTTGTGTTTGGACATTGCGTGCAATGATAACTTTTTTGGACGATATTCTCGAGACCTTGCGAAGCAAAGTCTTTTATTCCATGAACGAACATGATGTGATTTCGAAGCGGTGGATAATTCTTGTACAGTGCAGATTTGCATAGCATACATCGAAATACTATTTGACCGGTATTCGATGGTATAAAATTATGGCTCATCGATTTCGGCGGAGCCGTCTGCAAAATTGAACGATTGTTGTTCAAAACGTACGAAGACATTGATGGTTCGACATTTGTATTGGACACTGGAGTAACCAACATCGGTCCTTGCGGTGTCTCTTTCACGGTCCAGTTATTAAAAATCAGGGGATTAAACTGATTCGTTATACTATCCGGCAAACCGTGTCTTATCGTTTCTTGTCTCACCATGAAAGATGTCGTTGTCGGAACTGTCGGAGCTGGTGTTATCGTTGTTAATATAGGCTGCATAGAATTCTTAGTCGTCGACATAGGATCTACAGGACTCTTGGTCATCGTCGAGTTTCTCCAGCCGGTATAATGTTTTGTTATATGATTATTGAACTCCTCCATGGTTTCGCAACGGAAATTATGGCACAAGGTGCACAGCCAGTTATTGAGAGAATCGTTCTGATACGCGACAACCGGATTATTATTATCGCCCCTTGTTGGAAGATAATTATTGGAAGAATTATGCTGAAGAACGTGATGCTGCTGCTTGGATAGCTGCGATGGCGGCAACACGACCATTGGAGGCAAAACATGGAAACCCACTGAGCCACCACGACTTTCCAGAAGTCGCTGATTCGTTTCCGGCATCACGAGAGATCCGCCCGATGTTAAGAACGGCTGTCGTTGCATCGTAACGTTATCTTGAGACTGAGTAATCGTAGTACTAGTCATTACGATAGGATTGGCTATACTTCTGTTTAAGGAATTTGCCGAATGTCCTTGAACGTTGAGGTCTGCTTCGACGGAATTATTTTGCAATAGATTCGTAGTGGCCAAAGTAGTCGAAGACATATCGACAGTAGGAATATGTTGACCTTCGGACTGTATCCAAGCTCCTATCGAGTCGTTATTCAGAACTATGGTCGGCGTGTAAGTTCCACTTTGAGCGCTTCGACTGGTAATAACTTCTATGAATGGTGGCTGAACATAGGAGGGTGGCTGTGCCGACATCAATCGTCGTTGCTCTATAGAGACGGTATTAATTGTATTAATAGCCGGTAATGTCGCTGTAGATGTCCCCGAACGTTCCGAAGAATCTGGTAGGACGAGAGCGGCTGAAATTCCTTTCGGGTATTGAACATCCTTCCCCACCATGCCACCCATATGCACTTGTCGATGTTCGATGAGTGATGTTTGCGATTCGAAGCGTGCATCGCAAGTCGAACAAACGTGCGTTTTCACAGCGCGTAACTCCGATAGATTCTTTACGCGAAGAAATCCTTGCTTCTTTGTCCTGGTAGATTCGTTATCATTGCTATTTGTCGACGCTGATAGACTCATCCACCGAGCTTCCTCAAACGATAATTGGGATGCTTTGGCGGCCCATAAATAGAAATCCGCACGGCCCGATGAGCCTGAACCACTACAAGTCTGATTCGAACTCACACTCGACCTTGACGAATTGCTTTGCGATGATCCGTTGGCTCTTCCTGATTGATCATCCAATTCAGACAATCCGGAATTCCCATATTCTCGGCGTTGATCCAGGCTTCTTTTACTGTTGGAACGCGAGACACTCTGGCTTTGTTGTTTTTCAATTACACCATTAGCGTTATCCGCTGCTTTCTCGCTGCTAGATTCTTCTACGTCATCGATAATATCGATAATCTCTGGGATATTGCGCGCGTCTTTACGTAACGAAAGGGACGAAATATTTCTTCTGGTATGTTCGAGTTCCTTCGATAAGTGACTGTTTTCGGTCCTTTCCGAATAATTTCCGCTCGCTTGATTTAGACAACGGTCAATTGCAACTCCAATCAAACGTTCTCGCGTTACTTCGAACGTATTACCGTCCTCGGTCGATGTGGTCTTTCGACCAGATCCATTCTGAGTGTCTTTTGTGACTGGCGCGGCATCGTCGCAGGACGATTGACTATCGTGTGTTCTGTCCTCGGTTTGTGTATTCGGTATGTTGATATTTGTCGACGCAGACGTTATTACACTGGGAGCTCTTGACGGTCCGACGCTCACGGAACGATCTTCGAGGGTCTTAGCCATATGATTTTCCATGGAATTATTAATCGTGGATGGAACTTTTGATAAAACATCACGGAGCATCGATACATCATTCGTCTCCGTGACTAGATTGGTATTAGTGCTTGTAACCGATGAGATCGAAATCGATGTTTCCTCGGTGTTGAGAGAAATATTCTCATTCGTTGAGGATTCCACGGGGACGTTCGAAACAACTGCAGTTCCCGGGCCAACGTCGTTGTTGTTTCCTACTGCACTTACGGTTGAATCCTTTGTAGTCCGAGACTTATTCGCTTGAGTTACACGATTTATGTGAACCGTGGAAGCATTTACAAGATCTTGATCATCGTCGACCGATGAAGTAACCACTACAGGTTCTTTAGTTACCGCCTCAATCGGTCGAGGAGTACTCGTTTCCTTTTCCACGTGCTCTAAAAGCTGTTGCCGTGATATATGCGTCTTCCAGTGTTCCTCGAGATCTCTTACCGTTGTTTTCGTCACGCAACATTGCGTACACATGAAACCTTGTTTGGTGGAAGGCGTGGATGGCACGATGTAGATGAAACGTTTATCGTGGCTATTTACGGCATGATCGTTCAATGTTGACCTATCTGGAAAGCCGAGGTTGCATACGTCGCAAGATATTGAAGGTCGAGGGTTTCTTTTCTGTGTACGAGTAGCACGCTGATTATTCGTAGTCTTTGTCGCGCTAGAAGTATTAATTTCACCGATATTCTGTGTCTCACAAGATTTGCAAGTTTTAGTGTGCGCCTCGAGATCGCGTCTCGTCGAAAATGGTTTCTTGCATTTTGAGCAAACATGTTCGGCTACGTATATGTAACTTTCGTCGGGTTTCGTACCGACTGGCAACTTCTCCGTTCCGTCTATCGGCTGTATGGATATTCTCGGAAAATTGTAACGTCCGGCGACAAACATAGTATCCCTCAAGTGACTGAACCAATGATTGTAAAACAGCGCACCGAAACCAACGAATACGATTCGGCAGATGTTGCAGACGAAACGAACCGTACCGTCAGCGTTTTGACTCGCGTGAGTTTCCAAATGATGACGCATATCCACCCACGTGTTAAGCGTTAATTCGCAATTGGCACAAAATAGTCTTGCCATTCTTCCGTGGGTTCGATCATTCGCGCAACGAGTACTAGTGCGATAGTGAACCTCGAGGCACTCGCGGCGACGGAACAGTACTAGACAATGTTTACAATGAAGTACCATTTCGATCTGAAGATCATTTTTGTCCGTGGGCATTTGTTCCTTATCCCTGTGACACGAACAAACGATTGCGGATGATGTCGAAGAATCGTTGGACGTAATAGACTGCGTCGAACTTTGAATTGATACTTGCGCCAGCCCCTTGTCCCCGTTACTTCCGGTCAAAACTGGAGCGTCCGCGATATCGCAATCGGCATTCTCAGAGCTCTTCTTAGATTCCCCTTTCTCTTTTTCTTTGTTCGCTGCTTGATCATCCGGTACGTCTTTGGTCTTCGCCATTCTATACGCTTCTTGCAGTTCTTGAGTACTGTGCCGGAAAACATGTTCGGATAACGCCGATTTTGTTGCAAAGGGTACCGAGCACACGTTGCATATAAGATCGTTGACGCGACAAGGGATTTTCGAGCGAGCCGTTTTTGGCCCACTTTTTCGGCCCTGTGACTTCTTTTCCTTTTTTTTCGATTGTCGCGGTTCCGTGGTTTTCGCTATTAGCGATTCGGCCATTGGCTCGTCGTTCGTCGTTTGTTCAACGGTGTTACTCTTCTGTACGCTTTTTTCATCACAATTAACGCGATGTTTCGCTAATTCTATGAGAGTCATGTAACTCGTTTTACAAACGGTGCAAGGGAAGCCCGATTTGCAAAATGCGTTCGATGTTTTGTGTTGTTCCAAGACTTTGGCGTTCTTGAAAAGACTCTTGCACGTCACGCATTTGTACGTCGCTGAGATATTTTGACATTTGAGATGCTGATTATCACGTCGATGCTCCTTGCAATTGCAATGTTTACAATGTT
Source organism: Netelia inedita (assembly GCA_964017225.1). Taxonomy (NCBI): domain Eukaryota; kingdom Metazoa; phylum Arthropoda; class Insecta; order Hymenoptera; family Ichneumonidae; genus Netelia; species Netelia inedita. Next base: position 28,188,195 of record OZ024924.1, read on the forward strand.
CATCGAGATTCTCAGGGTTGCAGGTAGACGAATTACGTATCGACCGATCGTTACAGCAATTCGCATCCGTTAAAATACCCTCGGATAATTTGCACGGCGACGATTTCGTTATTGTTTTGTCATGGTCCTCCAAAATTGACGACTGTTCAACATTCGATTCGATCTTCTCTTCGGAACATTCTCCTTCGAGTGGTAGCGTTACCTCGCCGATCAATGAATTCGTGGTAGATTGAATACATTTCTCGGGACACTGTTCGGAGATTCCAGTATTCTCCGTAATGGCTGAACGATTTTGCTCGCATGGTTTTGTGGACGTACGTTCCTTTGCGCTTGTTCGATGATCCATATCGAGTAAGTCTGTCGCCGGATCAGAGACTTTAATATCCTCGTTATGTACATCAATGTCATCGTGCGAATCATGGTCACGCCTGATTCGCTTCCCACCGAATTTCGTGGTGTATGTTATATTATTGAGTTTGATTTTATTGCTAGAATACACATTCTCTTCCGAAATATCAATTACATCTTCGAGTCGTATCAGTACTACGAACGGACTCTTCAACCCTGTCGATTTTGTGCCATCAGTAGGATGTTCATGACGATCGGGACTTTTAGTTTGTACCATGTCGACCATTGCGATATCACGTTGAACCTCGGACGCGGTTTCCAAAGGACTTTTGTTACTCCGATTTTCTTCACGTTCTACAATATTTTCAACATTTTCGATACAAGAATTCACCGATTGATTTTCGTTTTCTTGTATTATCTGCTTTTCGGGCAGGTCGAGTGGCGTGTCTTCAGTGAGAATCGGACTCTGGCGATCAATCTCTAATTCTCCGGTCGGAGTAGAATTTTCGTCGGAATAAAGAGCGCTTTCGTCGTTCCAACTTTCCATCGCAGCCCGCGATTTGCTTCGGGTCATGGGGTGTGTGACCCAAGATTGAGTATATTTCACTGATCTCTCGAGCCTTGGATTATGATTCGATCGTGTCCTTGATTCTCTGATATTCAATGGTGTTTTCGCACGTTGTCGTTTCGATGGCATGTCGTTTTCCGATTCGTTTGCTAATGGGTCCTTAACATTCGTGGCGGACAGTTCTATTTCTTTATTCGTTCGAACGTTAAGCGTGGTTTTCGAACTCCGGCTATCGATCGACGACCTCGTTCGCCGTCGAGCCAATAAGAACTCGATGATTTCTTCGTCATCTTCATCTTCGTTACTGTCGCACATTATTGTTTCGATCGCTATCTCGGATTCTTTCTCGGATGGTCTAGACACGTTTACATTCGATACCGTTTTACTTTGCATCGTTTCATTCGTATTTATATTTCTATCTAGAACATCTGCTTTGTTCCCAAGTAAATAAGTCGTTGACCGAGTGGAGGTCTCCTGGTTAGTCGAAGATGCGGCTGGAGACTTCGAGACAGAATTTTCCAAACGCATCTTCTCTTCGAGTTCATTCTTTGTAGGGGACGCTTCGTGATTCTTCGTAGGACTCTTTTCAATATCGCGATCCAAACCCGGACATCGTACTTTCTCTTTCCATTTCTGAACCAAAGGACTACGCGAAGTATCGAGTCTGTTCATAACAATCATCGCTGCGCTTTTCGAGTTTCTACATTTCAATGACTCTCCGCTTGGCAACAGTTTTGAATCGGAATTTTTCTCTTTCCGGGGAGCGACGGGGTTTTCTTCGAGAGGACTAACATCGTCCTTGAAAACGCCGATGTTGCTTATATCTGCTGACGAAACACGTTCCGAATCAGACGCGATCGTCGAACACTTTTGTTTCTTCGAACAGTTTGATCTCCGTTGCTCTGTAAATGCATCGATTTTATTGGGAGAAAGCTTTCGCTTTTGTCCGTGCTTAATCGGACGGTGTTCTTCGTGTTCCTCATGCGTCGATGAAGATATCTTGCGATTTAGATGATCATTCTTTTCGGGCGATGGAACAGAATCTTGTTTCGAATGTTCCGTCGATGTATGAAATACCGTGTTCCGCGACTCGTCATATGGTTTTGCGATATGTGGATCGTGTTCGTGCGAGAGTGCGGCTCGAGTTAGTCGATCCCGATCATGAGAATTTTCTTCATTAGTTTTAGTTGTCAATCCCAATTCAGTTTTTTCAGTTTCGGAGCATATTTCTTCGTGGGAAATGGATTTATGCACGTTATTACAATCGTTATTTTGTTCGGATTCGTTAATTTTCCTTGGCGATTTTTCGCTAGATTTGCATCTACTCAAGTTTGAGATCGGCTCAAGCGTGACTGTTTCGTCCGCATTGTCTATTTTGTCCTTCTCCGGAGATTGTAGATTTTGTAATCTCTTAATCTTCAATTCTTGCAATTTTCGCAGTTTCGACTTTCTACGCTTAACATATACGCCATATTTCCACTGAAGTTGTCGTGTTCTCTTTTTTTTCGGTTGCTGCGCTCTATGTATCGCTCCGGGCTTGCTCAACACGGACTCGGGTAAACGTTCCAAACGTATGTATAACGGTTTGCAGACTTTCAACAGGTTATGGGTCGAACCATTTGTCGAAACGTTGGTTCCTTGATAAACGTTGTATGCCTTACGTGGCTGAAAGTTGGGCCTCGTCGACTTTGCTTTTTGAACCCAGCTAGTTCTGGTGTTCATAGATAACGAATTTATTGTTTGCGTTCGGATATCAACTCTGTTCACGCTTCCCATGGTTCCTAACATTGTTCCCACTCTCGATCATTCACCAATGTCGTTGAAACTCGTTCAATGTTGAAAGTTAGCGGCATAGGGTTTGCAATTTTTATACCCTCGTTCTTACGGCTTTAGCCACGCGTTTACATCGGAGTATCCTGTAAAATGTACCATTGTCATATTCTTGGACTTTTCCCTTTTTTTATGGCAAGTTAATGATAAGTTTCAATTTATAAGTCGATATTGAATTTTTAAGAATGCCAATGACGAAGAAAAGTATAAAATTGTTAAGTACATTCACAGATCTCAGGGAAACACAAATTTACATAGGTTGCAATTTTCAAGCCTGTATAAAATAACATCCTGTATTTTGTGAAAATATTCATGCGCCTTAGAACAAACGGGAAAGACATTCGGAGCAAAAGCGTCTGATTATTTGTATCGCATTACTTCGACAAGAAATGTTACACCAACTGAGCCATCGCAATTTCGAGAGGGAAAGCTGATTTTGGAGTTTCTATTCTTTATCTGCTACGGTTGACTTTTTTATAAAAAGAAAAGTATACTTTTTGCGTAAATAAAAAGTTACACTCCCATGGCCGACATAAGTCTAATAACAACCGCGGATGAAGATAGAATAGAAGAATGACTAAAAATGGATATGGTTACAACGAACAAGAGGGAGGATCGGATTTCGGGCCTTACACGTACAAGTGTTCATGCTAGAGAGCACAACGGGTTTCCAGAACAAGATACAAAAAGACGCACACATCGAAAATTTACTTTCACCGAAATTTAGGGTTATAATAGTCGCTCGCTTAATTTTGCCCATGCATTCCATGTCTCGCTCTAATTGAATCTAACGCGATCACGATTTTTTGACATAGGACGACAGCATCTATTGGATTTTTGGATATCGAAAAAAATGCAAACTATTTTCACGAGTCAATAAAACAAAAATAAAGCCGTATCGTAAAAATTAGACGCGCAATGTTATATTTTGTCTTTGGAACACAAAATGAATTATATCGTGTCTCAACGATTGAACTCGACGTTACTAGTCGATTAATCTTTAAAAAAATTCGGTGGGAAGCATCTTTTGAAAAACGTTCGTTGCTTTATTCAAGTTTCATATGATTGAATCGTATGTTAGGAAAATGTAATAAAATAGTGTATGGAAGTTACTGGAAGTTATATTACGCCGAGTTGTTCGATGTGAGTACAACTCTGAACCTTTTTATCATTTTCTGGTATTCACTTTTACTTTGTGTATTTTTGTTAGCAAACATTATTACCTTTGTTTATTGCAAGTGAAAATATTACGTTTTTCAAATGAATATTCTATTCATGAGACACAATCGCGATCTATAGATACCGTTACGAATAGGAAGATGCACTTGTGTGTATGCTTAAAAGTACAAATGCATGTGACTAACCTACAAAATTACTGATGACATTCTCTTGTTGACTCGCTGACGAATCTAATCGAACAATCGCAAGGATAATTTCCATCGATCATCTCCTGTGCGAGAGTCCTTCCCTCTATTCACTACAATAATTTCACGATACTTATTTATCACGGATATACGAGACGTTTCGGCGGGTTTTTATTTTCTGTAATGATTACGCCATTGTAAGAAACAAATTTGGATAGCTTCGGTCCCGCAAACTGCAACTGCCCAGACCACCGTGCCTGGACCAATCTATGACTCTCTCTGACTGAGGAGACTCTGCATATACAAGTATATAAGCAGTTATATAGGAATGCGTTCACGTACACAACAGGCACAACAGCACGCAACAGTGCCTACCACTGTGGCCACTACGAAAAGCGTCAAAAATTCAGAGCTTTTGGTCATGTTCGGAGTTTATTCGTTCACGTCGAGGTTTTCTTTTTTATGAGCTTAAAAGGCAATGTTTCCGCGCAAAATTTGTCCATTATTTCAGAATGGCTTATTCGCAATCGTTGCAACGAATAATAAGGACGAACCGATGTAACAAAAAAAGTTGCTACCGACGGTATTATTTACTTATTGTATCTATTGCATAGTCACTCAATTTCAACTAAATCAAACCGAATAATACAAGTTGCTTCGAACATATACAAAAGCCTGATCACGAATTGTTCATCTTTAGGAATCTCTCGTTCCGTAAGACGGCAAAAAAAGTAACCGGAAATCGAAAAATTCAGCAATAAAATTGCTTATGATCTTTTTTTTTCGTGCTTAAACCACACTTACGATTCCAAAGTGAACATTGGGAATTATTATAGGAGTATTCGGTCAAATCACATGGGGATTTAGCATTCAATGTTGTACGGGCCATACAATTTATAGGCAGCACTATCAATCCGCACTTAGAAAACAAAGATGGCGCAAGGAGGTAGTTCTAAGGATTCGTGAGCTCCGTGAACATAGCCACCTACTGTTTTGAGATTCATAAAATTTGACACAATAATCCGCCTAGCTTCTTACTTTCTCACAATACCGAGATATTCAAAAGTAAAACGATAATGAAGGGTCTTTTATGTGTTGAAATATTATATCACTGTGAAACCAACTTCACTATAATAACTCAGATTTTGTCTATAATATTCAAATTTCATTAAAAATATTCCGATTCATCTACAAATTCTCGAACTCACTGCCTCGCTAGCGCTGAAAAATTCATGGCGAAATCATCAACATACATACAGTTCACCGTCCGGCCGCTCAGATGTCTCCCCATTCGACTAACTCTCGGGATTCCAATTTTTACCCGAGCGTTGCTGATCTCTCTAATGATTTCTGAAGGTACAATGGCTCAGTTATATTCACGGAGGTACGATTTTTTTAATTATTATCCTTTGCTATTTTTCACTTTAATTTGTAATGGTAGAAGACTTGGGCGTTTGATATCATGACGTTTAGTCAGTGTTAATTTTTCATTGAAATGTAGAAGTGTTGTGACAGTCCCCATCGCGTATCGCGCTATCTAAAGACAATCAGAGATGAATGTATTCATCCGTTTGTAAATTGAAAATAGGAAAGTATAACAAAATTATGTTCGGCACCATCCGCTCTGTGGTAATGCGAAAAAGGCTAATGCTTATCACTTAATGTACTCGCCCTGCGAGATGAAGGTTATTCGTCTGACAGGAAACGAAAAAACAATTCGTGAATTAAAGAACGACGGAAGGATGACTTGAGAAGAAAAGTTTCGAAAGTGGCTCCGACTTCTCGGTGAGTGGAAATATCCTTTCTATTCTTCTTTTCTCTATAATTTCGTTTTATTTTTTTTACCGTCGAAAACCTAACTAAATAAAGGTTTTCGATAAAATATCAATATTGTCTATTACAATTTCGTCGTATTTTACGTGGATTTCTATTTCTTAAAATCGTTTTTACACACAGTGCATTGATTTCTGTCAGATCCCATTTAAGTATCCTTAGCTGTGAAATTCTTTTGCGCAAGAAATATATAAAAATTGTTACAGTACCCAAGATTTCGATAATTTCCCACATAGATACATTTTATTCCCCAATATTCGTGGTCTTTATCTAGCCAATTAAAAAATACAGAATAAATAATATTTGGAAAAACGATTCATCATTCGCCCGATCGATAAAAATAATTCCAGGGTCAATGACGGACTGGCTCTGTCGCAAACCAATAACATGATAAGTACTCTTTTGAAAGATGACTCCTGGTGTTACTGGGTCGTTACCGTCGGAGCGCTCTTCTCCTTCGTCGCTTTCATTCTGGCTTGCATCTGTAGCTGTCGTCGACACGAAAACAAGTACGAAAAACATATGAAAAAATTTTTTTTTTACTTATTACTATTCGTATATGTTTGGTTTTTTTTTTGTGCGAGTAGCAAAAAGACTTTAGTCATTAGTATTTGAGAAAAATAAAATGTCTGTGTTTCGTCGTGAAACATTTAGGTTCGTTATTTGTATTCCTTGCATTCTGCCAGAATTCTTTCTCTTGCGTTGAGAAAACGATTATTATTGTGTAAAAGATACAGATGTAGGTTTTCCGTTTGACTACGATACCTCTATGACGACAGGAGCGAGTTTCTGGGGCTCGCGGGTATGGTAACGATCACCAATCGTGTGGAGAATGAAGATTTCGACGGGCCACCGACGCCGGATATCTCCCAAATTCTTGTGCAGGATACTGCGGATGGTGGAAAAAGGTTTCAAGCACAAACCTGGCATGATCCGCATGTTCACTCGTTGATCTTAAGAATTCTATTAACAAATATCGACCAAACGCTGTTTCGCTCTTTCGGCATATCTTCCGTACATTATAAAACACTTATCAACTAACAAATTGGTCGATCGCTACAGTTTCAATTGCAAAGAACGCACGCTCGAAAGGGACTCATTGTTAGAATATTTTCGCCATTCGAACCATGAATTTGTAACAATAATGTTACCAAATCATACGTTTTTGAAAATGAATTTGACGAAATGGGAATAAATTTTCAACCTGGCCAAAATAGTTGCGAGGTCTTTCGCATAAAGCAGTACTAGCTATAACGTACTTTTGTTAAGTCGCTGCATTATTTATTATATAGTCAATATACGTATATTCCAACTAAAATGGATCGTTGCACGATTCATATCAAATTTATCGACTCGGAGTCAAAGTCGAGCTAATTTGTCGACTCTGAGCCAATCTTGAGCTAATTTGTGCAGAAGTCGTTTTCGATCAAATTGATTCCAGGAAAACAATTCATCATTAGGATTATACAACAGAATACTATTTTGTCGCTCACGGATTAATTTTCGAGAGACCTTGATTTAAAGCGTGCGGTATCTTCGAATCGGTTAAATTAAAAAATCAAAAGTAACGAGCATTAGTATGTTCGATAGTATTACAAACTGGCAAAGTTTTAAACATTTGTGAGGAGGTTGTAGATAAAGTTGGTTGAATCGGTAAAGAAGATAGAACATTGAATATAGAATATAATGGAAGAAGCAGGAGATCTTTACCAAATTTACTGGTAGGCTACAGCGTACTTGGGTTCAAATAAAGACTGTCTTTGTTTTATTATTGGATTTCAGGTTGGGTCTGGGATTAAGATATCTCCGAGTCCCTCTTTAGGTTCCTATTTCTTTTCAGCTTTCTCAGAATCCTGAGACCTCTGCATTAACTTTTCATACATCTTTATTCTAACATCGTTTACTTTTACTGTTGTTTTATCAATTATTCAACGTTGGACTTTAGCAAGGACCATAACAAAAATGTTAGCGACATTCGGGCATTTCATACATCGTAAACCTATGCTTTACTACCCTGCTTTATAACATTTATCGCAATTGGCAATAACATGGACAAGGGTTGTTTTTAAAATACATACAATTTTTTTTAATTATATGGATATATTTTCTTAATAACTGTTTAAAAATATCGAACAACCGTTAATATACGACAAAAGTTTTATCGGATTTTCAAATGATTGTAGTAATAGTAATTGGAAATACACTTACCGCCTTCCAACAGATACTAGTCACAATTTCTTCACTGTGTTTGGGGATGGTGATACAATTATAAGCTATCGAAACAGGACTTTTCATTTTTCAATAAATATATACAGTAGCCGCCTCGAATCCTCCTATCTACGCTGCACAATTAAAAACGAAGCGTGTGTTTCCCTTGCATCATCGATATATCCAGAGAATCTAATGTAACGCATTCTGTTGTTTTTTCTTTGTTGCGCAGAGCGAGTGGAGCCAATAGGAGCCTTCCCGATATTCCGAAGGACAAAAATGTCGGGAGAAGCGGGGAAGTTGAATCCGTGCCGCAGGATATTATTTATGAAGCGACCGAACCCATGGGAGATCCTTCGGAACTTTACGCAACCGTCCAGGACAAGAATGGTAGATTTAGCTGAAATTTTCACAACGACGCATGACTTTAGAAATAATAATGAGTTTTAATTCATCGGACATTGTTTTTTATTCCATTTTAATCGCAGTTGACAAAAATAGAGAATTCGAGGAAGACATTCGAAGCAATAGCCAAGAGAATTCGTCGGTTCTAGATGACAGTGTATACCCATATGCAAGACTGAAGACTTTAGAATCTACCAATGGTACATGGAATAATTTCTTATTTAATAAATATAGCTACAGCCTAGGTTTAACCCGGTTTAAACCATGAATAAGTAATACAACAATGTTTTTTTGCAGACGAACACCCATACGCGCAAGTTCAAAGTATCCAGAAAACTGAGCATAGTCAACAAAACAGGTATATTCAGATGCAAATCCTACAGAAAAATTTGCCTATAAGCGTAATTACATGAATTGTAGTATACACATTAAATTTGACGAAGAAAAAAATAATAATTGATGGAATACCGATTACAGAAACAATGTTAGCCAATTCACCGATAATAATCAACCATCAACGTCAACGAGCCACGCGTCCGGTGTTGGAAATCCCGTCGCTCCACCTAGAACGCGACGTTCCTCATCGCACAATTCTCTTCTAAATGTTGAGACGACCTGCGATATTCAAGCGGCAAACGCAATAACGGGAGGCGTACAAGCCAATCAAGATTTGCCTTACATGACACCGCCGATATTAATTCCTTTGCCGCATCCGCCTCAATCACAGCAAAATGTTCCTCATCAACATTTCAGTGGTGATTCTCAAGACTCAAGTAAGTACTCGACGGTCGATGGTATATTGTTCTTAATCTTGAACAACTTTTGTCAAAAGTGGACTAAGTAGCTGAAGAACTTTGATTAAACATGATATTATACATATATACAGGGTGAATCTCTTAAAGTATAGCACCATTTATTCTGGGGCAGATGGGACCATTACAAACAAAAGTTGCAAATAAACATTAGGGATATTTTTAATACTTTACGAGATATGAATTTTTGAAGTTTGTCCAATCAGCGCGGCGAGAAGCGTTGGAGCCGCCCACTCTCCGCCCTATCCGTAGATACAGCACAGTGTAGGGCGTTACATTTGGGATCGCAAAATTCAGAGCAGTCAATTATTATTATTTTATTACGCAGTCATTTTTATTTGTCGGGCATTGATTGCTCTGAATTTTGCCGAGAATCGTTGGAGCCGCCCACTCTCCGCCCTAGCCGCAGCCTAGCCAGTCAATGCCCGACAAATAAAAATGACTGCGTAATAAAATAATGATAATTAACTGCTCTGAATTTTGCGCTGCTATATCTACGAATAGGGCGGAGAGTGGGCGGCTCCAACGCTTCTTGTCGCGCTCTAATTGGACGAACTTAAAAAATTCATATCTCGTAAACTATTAAAAATATCCCTAATGTATATTTGCAACTTTTGTTTGTAATGTTCCCATCTACCCCAGAATAAATGTTGCTATAATTTAAGAGATTCACCCTGTATATACCAAAAGTATTATATACCGGTAAATTGCTTTTCAGAGGGTTACACGAGTATAAGCGTCCGGGAACCATTGGCTAATATAATTGCACAAACGAAAGCCTCGCATCAGAATCGACAAGCATCTCGATCTTTAACCGATCCCCATTATGCGACGGTCTCCGACGATTCGGGTGAGTGTACTACGAATGTATCGTGTCTATTTGATCGTTGATTAATAGGAATTAATTAATCAACTATTTAATCGTTCAGACGAGATGTATGCGGCGATTGACGAGCAGGATAAAGTTTACACGAGCGGCAGTGAAACGTATGCCCAAATCCAGCCAATGATCAGTGAAGTCAGTCGAACCATTCAGGTCGAACAACAACCATCGAATCAAGTGGCATTGCGCAGCGGTGTAGAAGATTCCAACGTATCATCCGCTCCGCAACCACCGAGTGTGGATAGCTTGCGGCACGTTGCTCACGCGCATTCCAGACAAGGTAAATTCACATTTTTTTTAAAAAACTTTTATCAATCATTTCACAAAAATTTCGTTATCGTTAGATTTTCTCTACATTGTGTAAGTATTATCGTTAAGGTCTCATCGAGTCTGCTTTTGACGATTATATTTAAAAAGAATTATTCTTATTTTATTCTTCTTCAGCATCGTCGTCGAGCGCGACGAGCTCAGTTGCTAATCCGAGTTCACCAAAGCCGGAAAAACGTCAGGCAAATTCGCCGTTACCGCCGCCTCCTCCGTTACCATCGGGTAGCTCGGAAACCGTAAATGACGATTTTTACGCCTCGGTCGACAAACGAGGTAAGAGCGAGGAACGTTCGCGTTCCAGTATATCTTCGGGAAAATCGCTGGAAGACATGTACGCGAAAGTTATGAAGAAGAAGCGAGATATCGAGGAGGGTCATTTCGAGAATCCCGCCCCGATCGTTCATACCGCGGAAACTTCGTCGCGTAACGCGACGACAACCAACAGAAAATTGAGTCTCGTTGAAATTAGCAGAGCTTCATGGTCGAGCCACGATTCCGTGGAAATACAGAAGAGAGAACCCGAGGGAACGCACTCGAATGCTTCAAATTCCGTGGATGTTTTTAACGCCGAGATGGACATAGAATTTTCGAAAATTGCGAGAACGTACGAGCTCGACTTGTCGTCCGATCGTTTGACATTGGATTCGGAAGAACATGGCTACGAGCCACTTTCGAATCGCAACAAACATTCGCAAGCACCGGCTGTCCAGAGTCCTTCTTCCGGTCAGGATGATCCGAATTACGAAATGCTTCGACCACAGTACACAAGCGCTGCGACAAAACCAATCGTTTCCGCTGCTGTGCGAAATGGAATTGACGTTTTGCCGATTTATTCATTGCCATTCAAACATCGCCAGGTGAGCAATGCATCCAGCGAGGATCCTGGTTACGAGAGAGTTCGATTACGCCGTCCCACGAATCTCGATCAAGACACGGATTCTGAGCCAAATTACGAGAGTATGCCTCATGACGCCGGGGAACCAAATTACGCGTCGGTCTGTCGTCCAGGCGATAGTGACACCGATCCCAATTACGAATCCGTCACTCACAGCGATCCGAATTACGAGAGCGTTCGTTATATGAGCGTTGCCCGTACTAGCGATCCACCTTACGAACGAGTTAACAATTATAAACAACAATCGACGAGTAGCAACGATCCTGTGGGATACGAAAAAGTTAATTGCGATCAAAGTGCGATTGATCCGAATTACGAAAAAATTAATTTATCATATACAGAACAGATTCATTATAACGATAGCGGTGATACGGACGACGAACAATACGTTCAAGTTTAATTCAAACACGACTTCGGTGATTTACGACGAGAAACCCCGCACTTGCGTGTACAAGTATTTTATAGCGAAACTCCAAGGAAGATCGTTGCGTTAATTAGTATTTTTCAAGACGATTTCACTACGAAATGCTTTCGTTTAAAATACGGTTTAATATTTTTTTCCCAGTAAAACTCTATTAATCGAAATTGAAACTTACGCATCTTTGTGCAAGTGTATTTGTTGATTCGAGATAGAAACACGAACGGTGTAGAGAGATAGGAAAAAAGGAGAAGAAAAAAAAATGAATAGTTACATTCGAGCCGACAATGCGAACGCGAAACTTGTAAATACATAGAATTTTTTTGTTCTATCAAGTTTAATATCTATCTGATCGACGTACGGTATTAAATTATTTTTTTTGTTATTTATTTATTAGCCTAAGTGCATTCGATCGTCCTCTGTCTATCTGCGGTATAGTACGCGATATTTTCTATTCTGGATGAATTTTGAGAGTTTTCGGAAGACGATTTACAGGTGATTCTCCTAAACGAACAATAATGCAAACAAATCTCCAAGACTGGAACATTTCTTTGTTCTACGAAAATTTCATTTCATCGATTCGTCGATGAAAAGAACTGCATTAATTTCCGCGTAAGCACGTACGTTCACTAAAGCATATCCAGTTATTGTCTCTTGTGCACAAGTTATAGGGTACGCGGGCGAAAGTTACGAGTGTTTCAAAAACTCGAATCGACCGTACAACCGATGAAAATTAATTCAACGAGACGGAGTAAATTATAAGAATAATTTATGTAAATATAGCTCGAAGAGTATTCTCGCTTTTCGAGGAGTAAAAATATAACCCGATGCCGTGTTTACGAAAAACCGAAACAAAACTACTAAGCTATAAGCTAAATCGATAGATACGTAATATGTACAGAACATCATATTTTGTTAATAGATTCTTTATATTATTATTAACACGCGTACGTTTGAGTGTATGAAATGTTAGCGCGATTGTGAATTTTTATACATACGTATCTCAGTACACAGCTTTTTATACGAAACAAAAATTGCTTACAGTATTGAGAAATAAAAAAAATGCCTAGTAAATTGGACCACTGTTTCACCGGGACGTCTCACCAAAACCGCGTCCTTTACAAAAATCTATTTTTCATGGATTTCACAGAGTCTCAAGAAGCCGTCCGGATCTCTGATGTAGAGTTTTGTAGGAAAAGTTTACGAGAGCCATTATTCCTCAATTATTCACGTATGCATCCATTTCCAATAGTCGTATTTCCGCTTTTGATATAGACTCGTTTATCGAATGAGGAAGACAGACGAAGAGTGATGTCTGTGGCAAAGATTTTTGTTAAATTATTCAGCATACGATAAATATTAGATGGATTAATCATAATTACCTGATAGCCTGTAACAGTAAACAGATCACTCCAACATCCGGACTTTCCCCCTTCTGTCTCGATTAAAGATATTTACCGTCGCTCGTCACCGAGCAAAAAAATACGTAGCTACAAGGCAGCAGAGGGTGGAGAAAGAATATGGTCATGATTTAATGTTTGGGTTCATTAATGATATAATATGTATAATCGAATTTTCTTTTTCGTGGTTTAATCGATCTATGATATCGTGCTAAACCCGCTAGCACGATTAATTTTCGGTATGGTAATTCTTACAAATAGCAACAACAAAAAATAAGATGATTCGATTAATAGGTGGAAGAAGGGGCCATGGACTGTCGCTTTTGTCACTTTCGCTGAACATTCTAGAACAATGGATAAAGGGCTTGGGGACAATATGAAAAAAAGAAAATAACAAGATGTAGACACGACGATCGGTTGATACGTGAACTTGAACGATTACGCACCTTCCGTAACGAGTCCCGAGTACATGATCGCGTTTTAATCTCACAAGCATCTCGGTACCGATAGACATTATGTATATATATACGTATAATTGGAAATGAGCAGTATCGTATCGGCTAATTTTCGTTATCATATATCGCTTGTATAATTATAAAAGTGCATATGCCTTCGTTTCACTTAACGCTAAAGACGATACAGATATATATATTAAAATATTAATTTGGTGAATAATTCCCATTCGTCTCGTATTTCTCGTTCGTCTCTATTAATTAAATTGCTTATTCCAATATACTATTTACGATTAATCGCTTCTAGCTTACGATTCTTATTATGAGCATCGTTGTAATCTGATTTCTGTTTTATATCTAGAAAAATTATGTGTACAAACCCGTCGATACAACACCTTTCGTTACTGATTGTTTTTTTGTTTTTTTTTCTTTGTTTTTTTTTCATCATAAAATATATATTAGGCATATCGTACTTCGCGAATTTTCTTATCTCCAGCAGCAGAGAGGACTTGGCGTTTGCGAATATGCTCGGATCGTCGTAAACCTGATACATACTTGACGGTCTTATGGTGATGTAAAACCCGTATGACTGTGTGCGATATCGAGGATGTTTTTTTTTCGTTTTTTTCGAAGCATCTTTGTATCGAAGACGATCGACTCGAAGTGGGACGAAAGAAGAATCTCACGTCGCCTGTTAACAAAGTTCTTGGGACGTGAGATTTTACTTTTTCCGTTTAACGTGGCACAGTGTATGAGAAACTTTGATTACACTTTCCGTTTCACAACGTCTTAATATGATTTCGCGTAAAGGACTCTGAATCGTACACACCTGCCTATCGCCTTTTAAATCTATTTATCCAATAATTCATTCTCGTCCTATAAATTGAACTAATTATTAAATAATTAAACTCGACTTCTGGTATTGAATTCTCGATCTCAGCTCGAGCGCACTAATTTTGGCAACGTTTCAAACATTTTTCTCTCTTAATATTGTGAAACAAACAAAACAAAAATAAGAAAAATAAGAAGAAGAAGAAGAAGAAGAAGTATTTGTCGACGCTTAATGGGCACTAGTCGAGGGCCCCTTATTGTCCTGGTGGCATCTTGAAATAGAAGTAAAATAATTATCGATAGAAATTCGCATCGCCTCTCAATTATCATTCCCCACTGACAACGTTTTTGTCTTTTTTTTTTACACATGAGAGAGCACAATAAGAAGATTAAATAGCACCAGAAACGACATTCTCCTTTGAAATTTTTATTGAAAAATGGTCCTTGGATTATCAGTCCAGGGCTATATATTCCTCCTGTCTCAAACACCCACACGCACGTACACACGGCACACATGAGACACTCGCCCCCCACATATACTCGCCCTTATCGCTTCCTTTCCATTCATTATTTTCATACTTTCTCCTTTTTAACGTTAACCAAACGGCGCATTTTTTTAATTCCATTTGTCCGAGATCCTTGAGTTACGACCCAAGTCCCTCACCACTTACGAAGAACGATCAACAATTCGTCCTATTTTTTTTCTCATCGTATTCTCGTTCTTATAACAATTTTTCTAGCGATTACGGCTTCATTTTCGTACACCTCGGCAATGTATCTCGCTCCGTACCGAGCATAGGAATATTACGGCAATTTTACCATTTCACAATGATCGGTGGGATCGCACTTGACGAAAATTTTTACACGCATAGATTGTAATATCGCATGTGTACCTTATTTATAATGCACCGAGTATCGCGAACATACTGTTTCTTTTTTATCTCGTGTAATTTTTTTTCTTTTCTTTTTCATCTGTGTCAGTTCTAGAGACGAATAGTATATATGTATATGCGTGAATCACGACGCCCAGGGAAGCACAGATCATCAATAACGTAATCGCAATAAGGTGACGATTTTTTTACTTTTATATTTTGCAGTGACTTAAGACGCGATTTTGACATTAAATTATGTATATGATGCGTGTGAGATCATTTGTAGTTGGCTCATTTGCATTTATCCTGTCGTTAATTGCACACACACACATATATATACATCCAACGTGACGTAATTATTTATTTACACGCAGTGTTCGTGGTTCTTTCTCGTCTCGTTGAGTGAACTTTTTTCTTCTTCTTGTGATTATTAGTCCCGCAAGGTGTTTTTATCAGTTTTCATTCAATTAATTTTGTCACGTTTGCTCTCGATCGGTATAATGATTATTTTATAATAACGCGGTCCGAACACACTTTAATCATCGAAACATCATCGGTGGTGTCAGTGTGTAATTTTTGTTCCTCTTTTTTTTTCTTTTTTTTTCCCTCGACACTCACAGTTTACCACAAAATTCACTCGACACCTTGAACCCTTGCACAGAGCTTTGGCTAATCTTTTATTATACTATCTATGTCGTAGTGGGTACGTATATTTCTTTTTTCATATACTTATACATAAGTCCTCGAGTTTATCAGCTAAAACAACTCGCTTTTCTCAATTTAAAATCTAGATGCTCCATCGTTTCCTGTTTTAGCATTTACAGCTTTTACAAAGAAAACATTTTGACGATTTTTCGTTTTACATACTCGTAATTAGGTAATAAAATGTTTGCCATTTTACCACGTTTCTTTCCCTCACTTTCTCTCTCTCCCTCTTTCTCGACGATAATAATGTCATTGAAGGTATTAAGTGGTAAGCCAGGGCGGTATTTTTTCTACGCGGTATGTGCATATTCCAAACTTTCGGTTTTTTTTTCTTCTTTTCTTCCTATGTATTTATGAAGATTCGTGAAGATGATGCTTTTATAAATAAATGCATTTAACTGTTTTCTTCACGATACGCTGATGTTTCGGAGATGTTTGGCTGTATGTTAGTGGCGTTGTTGGTTTTTCTTTTTTTCTTTTCTTCTTCTTCTTCTTCTTCTTTTTTCTTTCTTTTTGTATTTCAATTTCGAGATGAATAATACACGGTTTTTGTTTCTTTTCGATTTTTGACTTTGATAATAATTTGAAAATTTGTTTTCACAGCCACTATAAAACTCAGATGCACGGGCACGCTGCACGCTTTGATGTTTTATTTTCATTATTATTTATTTCGTTTCGAACGTATTACGAGACACGTGTCCGAGCTGTGACGAGATCAATATTGCCACATAATCGTCGAATCGATTTGCCATACTAAATAATAAAATTGCCAAGTTTGGGGGAAAAAAATCGACTCAGTTTTTACCAAGCATTTTTTTTACCACACTGTGTTAAATAATCCAAGTACGTAAAAAGTAAATCGACGAAAAACGTTTTTGCGAAAAAAAAGATCAAAACAATGAAATATTTTGTTTTTCGTGTAACGATGTACGATTAAACGGCGAAAAGGCATTTCGACGATTATTCTCTACGAGTTTGTTATTATAACTCGGACCTGATAAGAGATTGGAGCGCATCTTTTTCGCGTGGCATTTTTATCTTGAATTTGTGCGATTTTCGTTCGTTTATCAATTCTATGCGCAAGCACCCGGCGTATATAGGTATAGCGAGTACAATATATGCTGCGAAATATTATATGGCTGCGACGTAACACACGCAATACCGGAAGTAAACTTAAGAGAAAGGTAATTTCGATTAATTCGTCGATTAATTCGTTAATTAATTCATCGGAAGTTGAATCGTGACGCGCATCGCGCCGGTAGGCTAATAATAATTCTTGCAATTCTCGCAGCAGCATCAAATTGGAATAAATAAGATCGATGAGTGTCATACAAGAGATCGCATTTACGTAAAACAGTTTCTTTTTTATTGGGTATGAGTATCACATCATGGTTTTTTTCGTTTTTTTGTTTCTTTTTTTTTCTTTTTTTAATCTTTTATCGTCTCCCATTCATTGAAAGTAATTGAACACAGTGGTTCGATATATAAGTCTTACACTGACGTATGCTTGCAGCTATTTCTTTCTTTTTTTTTGTTTTTACTTTTTAATCTTTTCACATCTCTCACGCCACCCAAATTTCCCATAACACACCCTCTCTCGTTCTCTCTTTCTCTCTGTCTCTCAATCTTTCGCTCCACACTCTCGTTCGACCGACGTTGTGTACACTATAAAATGTGAAAATTCGCGCATAAGAAAAAGGGTCAATGCAATGAGCAACGGATTTCAGCTTTCTGTTTAATTTTTTTCATTTTTCTTTTCTTTTCGAGGAATCTTGAGTCAGTCGTTATTTTTTAATTTTTTTTATAATCTTCTTCTTCTTCTTCTTCTTCTTCGTATTTTGTTTTCTCTTTGTTCGTTCAAACTTGTTCGAATAAATCAGATTCGTACTTTTACCTTTGCGTACGCCTAGTATACCATATATTTGCAGCTGTTCTTTTGTTTTCCCATGGTTTTTTTGCTTCTTCATCTTCGTGGTTGTCTTTTTTATCCCCTTTATATCCAGTGCATAACGTATGGTATGACTTGTATTTATTTATTATAGTTTAGAATATACTTTGGTATATCTCCAATGGCAGCGATTAATGTGAAATATACATAAACTCGTGTGTATACTATTATCATTATTCATTATTAGTATTATTAATATCATTATTATTTATATTATTTCATTATTATTATTCATTATTCATTATTCATTATTTTTTATTATTATTACATATTACTGTGTTCTTTCTCTTTAGAATTTAGAAGATTGGTAATCCATACCTTTATTTGTTTGTTATCAATGCAACACATCTCTGTCCTTACGTTTTTGTTTTCCAATGGAAACGAGTGTATGTATCGTCAAACTGAATAATTGAGTGGCAGTCGTCCGATCTTTCGAAATCAAAATATTTAAATCATTATTAGCAGGAGGCAACGAAAAAAAAACGTGTACGTAAATAAAAAATAATGTAAGAGAATCGCGATTAGCCACGTAATTTAAAAAAAAATACACACACATATTGTAAATTATATCGGACAAAAAATTCGATCGTCACAATCAAACCGTAAAAGTATGTATGGATTAATTGCGAGAGATTCGTGACAAGTTTCAGCTTCTCGCATAATTTCAGTGGTTAATTGCATTTATCCCGGAGGATAAAGCGAAGTTTGATTGTTTTTATCATAGCGAGATATCGAAGGCGACGATAAAGATAAACGAACAATCATTGCAAAATTTGAAAACAAAAACAAAAAAAATGAAAATTCTTTCTTTGCATCAGAACGATCGATCCATAGCAACGATCACCACCGTCCGCTTCGCTTGCCGATGATATTGAGTAGAAAAGCGGTGTCTGCGTGTACAAAATATGAAGATGTGCGTACGACGTACAATATTTTGTTTCTTTCTTTTTATCCATCTTCCCTTTCATTCTCGAGTGATGTTTTTAGTATTTAGCAATTTTTTTCATTTCATTTTTGTTTCTTTCTCATTTTTTTGTTTTAAATTTATCTATATGATACCTATTTAGAAAAATTTGTTGGGTGAAAACAAACAATTTTTTTTTATCAACAGGACTGTACTAATTCTAGTTATCGATCGAGTCATGATTCTCATCGCGGATTAATTGTTTGTTCCTTCGTTTTGTTATACCTTTTCGCTCGTGTTTGTGCCTGTTTATGTCTCTGTGTGTAATTTTTTTATTTTTCAATTGGGACCCGCGTAGACTCGATATTATACTTACATATTTATATGTATAAACTTAATATGGATTCTAGAACGATTAGGTCCTAAGTATGGACCCTGCATGACCTTTACATAACGAACAGAGCTCGTGGTTTTTTAACAGACTGTGGTTGTCGCTATTGCCAATTTCCTTTCATTCTTTCCTTCTTTTATATTGTTTTTTTTTGTTCTTAATTTTTCGCAACGTCGTTCATGCTTCCGAAATCGCGAAGAACGTATTACGCGGGGGGAAAAAGGCGCTAAAATCCGACGCGATAATTCCACCGGACATAATTTTTTTTTCTCGTCTTGTCGCTTCCTCTGCCATGAAACGCAATGCCGAGACTTTACGTTCGTGTTCGTATTAACGCGAATAATAATTAAAATACACAATGGTATACGAATATCTTACTATGTGTGTACAATGAATTTATAATTAATACTCATCTTCCTTTTGGTAGACCATTTTCGCTTCTACACCCTTAACGTTAGACCAACACACAATGTTTTTTTTTTTACATCTATTACGGATGTACTCTGATTCTACGTACGCTTTCGATATCTTACTCCAAACGCACTCGTTGTAATCTCCATAGTAGTTATTATAGTACATATTTCTTTAGTCTTCTCGTCATTTTTTTTCTCCCTTCACACTTGCATTGGAATCAATTTTTCGATGCCCCACGGAGGATGCGCTTTTGCTCGCGGTTGAATGTGCGACGTGAAAATTGGGAGATGCGCTAATACGACAATGATATCGTCTAAACGTATAAATTCATATTTTTCGTCCGGACAAGCAAAAGAGTAATCAGCCCCAAAGCCCCTTCCTTGCTCCAAGCAAACGGTTACGTTCGTCCACCCTTTATTGCACATTCCAGACTACCCGGTAGATACGTTCAAATATCAACATATCGTCATCCTCATCTTTTCTATATAATATGTATATATAAAACGATTAGAAAATCAAAATGATTCCAATGGTTACGTAGGTACCAGCCTACATATTATTATATTATACTCCATTTTCTTCTCTCTTTCTTTTTCGTAGATAACAACGGCGATCCTTCGTTTCATCGAGCTTGAGACAAAGCGGCGATTCTACCGATCTCTCGCAAGCTCGACGAACTCAAATCGCAACCCTTAATCACTTTTTTGTTTTGTTTATTCCCCTCCCCCCTACGCGTCACTCGAGTTCGACGTAAAATCAGAGTGGTCTATAAACTATGTGCCGCATATCTACACTATTTATTTATACTTAATTCGATATATTCATGCATATTTACAGATGCGCATCACGCTTTTTTACGCGTATTACATTAGTATGTATACCACCCCATACTCGCACGCAGTATCCGTTAATCAGGAATTGTTTTTAACGTATTGGATTTTCTTTCGTTCGGATCGTTGTTCTTTCTTTCTCATCTTCATCGAAAGCTCGAATAGCGATAGCTGTATAAAATTGACGTCGTTTTATTTTTACTCGGCCATTACGTCTTTTACCCGTACAATTTGTATTTAAGTTTTTGGCATGAGATACGGAATTGTTGGATAAGCGACAGTCTCGATTCGTATTCTACAAGGGAAACGTGGAATGTGTCAGGTTGGTTAATTCATTTAGTAATCAACGATTACGATCGAGCCAGTCGTACAAAACGTATCGCTTTGGCCCGATTCCAATTTCAAGTGTTGGTGTCTAATTGCCGATGCCGAATGCGCACTTGGAGAAACGGATTAACGACAAGAGCCCTATTATCGTCGTTGTTATATCGCCTTTCAAAGTTTTACTCTCGAAGGCTATAAACCTTGTTAGAAACGTCGGAAAGTCTTGTTAGAAATCATACGTTACAATTCGTTTTTAGACCAATTCACAAATATTCAATTTCAACTATTTTAATTAGACTCAACAATCGTTCGGGTTTGTCACATTTTATTCCGGAAAATCTAAAATTCCAATGGGAATCTTTAAATACTCGTTTGTTCTTTATCCTGCGAATCCGACCGACTGAGCACTCTCAATCTGTTTCCCCAAATGGACCAATGGCTAAAGATTTCGCCTAGTAAAAATTGCATCATAGATCAACAGTTATTTTCGTCGATTTACAAAAAAAAAAACAGAGAAGAAAAGAGAGAAAAGAAAGCACGAACGAAAATTATCATTAACGACGCACGATCGAGCGCGTAATAAAAGTCGTTGAAATTACCGGCAAAAGCTTCAAGTCCTCTTTTGTACCCCTTCGACTAAAGAACACTGCGTGCATCCTCGTGTTGTATGTGTGTATGTGCCTTTCCCATCTGTCGCTCGCACTGTAAGTGTACGTATAACATATTATCAGTATGAATAATTTTAATAACGTTATTGAATTCGACGCGCGGCTAGTAGTGGCGTTTTCTTCTCTTCGCGTCGTTTTCTTCCTCGTTTTTTTTCTTCTTCTTCTAAATAGTATTAGTATACTGTATTATATACCATACATTAGTAATTACAAGATTGTAATCTGGGCGCGTTGGATCATACGCGGTGTTTCTGTTTCT
The DNA here is from genome assembly GCA_964017225.1 of Netelia inedita. NCBI lineage: Eukaryota > Metazoa > Arthropoda > Insecta > Hymenoptera > Ichneumonidae > Netelia > Netelia inedita. Next base: position 28,210,084 of record OZ024924.1, read on the forward strand.
GTTTTGTCTTGTTTCGTTTAATTTTGGCGATTGCGCTGATCGATCGTTCGTCGTTGCTGGAGTAATCAGGCACCGTTATTTTTCGATCAGCATGAGCGGCAGCATCGTCATCGATCAGTGGCTTATCGGAGCCGGGGCTCTCTGTTTTTTTCTATCTCTCTTATTCTCACTCACTCTTTCTCTTTCTCTTTGTCAATTTAGCCAGGCAACGATTAAAAACAACAACAACTTACACTTTTAAAAAGAGTCTGGTTAGCAACGAGACGATGGCGTGTACGGTGGCAATTGAAAATCCTGACGTTATCAACGACGATCGACGATAAGATCGTGACTTTGGCGCTAAGTGATCGAGAGATAAATGAAGGAAGACGAGGAAAATGCTTGCCACCAGTAGTGTCCCAAAGGAGACCACAGTCACACGCTGTCCGGACTACTCGGCTCGTCCTGACAAACGTTCTCGTCCTCGTGCTCGCTCTCGCTCGGCGGGCTCGGTTGCTCCAATTGATACTGATTATAACTATGGCTGTGGGCATGGCTGTGACTCTGAGGATGACTCAGGAGGCTGTGATTATGATGATAACAGTGACGACCGTCGTCGACGCGCTGCTGCAGGTCGTCAATGTGAACCTCCTGGACTCGTCTCTTGAGCTTGCGATGACATAACAGACAGAGGACGAGAGCTATGAGGACGGCGGCAGCTGCGCTACCCGCTGGTACGGCATAGCTGTCCGGTGGTACCGCTATAGCACCTGCAATATCATTCGCCAATTTTTTCGTTATCAATTTTACGACAACAAATACAAAAAGAGAGAAAACTATAAAACGTCTTTCGCTCGTTTTTCCTTTTTTGCTTCGAGTTTTGCCACTGGACCAGATCAAAGGGAGAAGATATCCCAATAAATTATATTTTGTATCAAAAAAGGACTCTATGGAAAGAAAATTATTTGAAACAAACTAAAAACTGGGGATTTCTTTTTTGGTAATTAAAGTTTTTGATTTAGTAAATTGAAACCCGGAGGGTTCGACAAATTTTCCGAATGTTTGAATTTATAAAGGACTATAGTTTTTTCCTCGCTTTTTCTTCGATGAATTATTAGCTTTGGAAAGTATAAAATCAACAAGGAGACGTGTGAGGGTATAGAGATTGAGAGAATACATTCACAGGCTTCGACATAGACATATTAAAATTAACATGCGACTAATACGGCACTATGGTCGAATGGACTATGTAAAAGCAGACTATGTGATTTAATGATTTCATTCGTGTTTCCCATGCGTAGAATGATAGGAACGGTTGAAAAAATACTTCAACGTTAGGGGACGACGATGTATCGCCGGTGTAATTCGATATTCATCTAAATTCTTCGGCAACGTAATTTGTACCTAAGCGAGAATCATATTTGTAACGATGAAATGATTAAAAACCGAGGCGAGCGCGAAAATCCTCGTAATACTTTTGTATCAGCGATATGATGGATTATCAATGGTTATTGAGCAAATAGGAATGAACAAATGATCATAACAACGATATGTTCTATAGCATTTCTATTAAATTTATAATAATATATCCTAAGCATATTTATATAGGTGTAATATATGTAATAGAAAATTCGAAGAACGTTTTATAAAGGAAGGATTATTTATCGATGAGAGTGCAGAAAGAAATTGTGAGTGAACTCACGTGATAAGGGAGCTCATTACATGCCGGATCGTCCGAAGCCTCTCGCGGGAAGGCCTCAGATGGTCGCGAACACAGAGAAGCACAGAGACAGACGAAGAAGCATGGCAGATAGTCCGGCGAGTGCTGGTGGCAGCGGGGCTGATGCTGCACCTGCGACACCATACAACAACACCATTCACCCACCTCCTAACCCCGTGGGATAATTCGTGTCTGCCCCTTGCAAACAAAATTTCTCTCATCCAAAAATCTCTCCACCACCATCGCAACAACCCCTGCGACCGTGCTTCCGTCCCACGAACCACTCCGATACTTACCCAAAATACATTACATCCCCTTACGATCTTTCAAACTCCTATAAAACAGTACCCCTAGCGTCACCAGGATCGATGCTACAAGAATCTATTGAGTATTGAAACTTCGTTCTTACAGGGTCCTCGGATCGTGGATAAAATAGGAGAAAGGTGATGCCTCAAGCTCAACGGGGTGTTAAATCTTTCGATCTTCGTTGTGCTCATGAGGAAGCTAACTCGGGATGTTTGTGGATTTTGTGTCTTCTTTTGCCACAAACGTTTCGATATTCCTATCGCACTTGGTAAATGCTGAACTAACATTTCGGTGTCGAATACTTTTCTGCTAAACTATCCGATAAGATTCTCTCACTTTCGTACCAAAAAACGAAAAATATATTAAAGGAAGTCACGCCTCGAGTTTCGTTATTCCATTATCGTGGATAAATCTTGCCAGCGATAAGTTCTTGTTTCAAAGCTCAATCTCTACGCTACCTCGTGGGTCCGATAAGTCGCGTGTCCCTCGTCAATTTATTTGTATTCTAACGGAGCGCGTATCAAGTTGTGCACATGCGAAAGGAAAAATTTGTTGCATGTTGTTTAACTTAGCTACGCGTGTTCGTTAGAATAGAGCGGGTACGTGTGTCCGTATTTTTTGTTCTTGTACATTGAGAAAAAGGTTTGGTAAAGTTAAAAAAATGCTCTTCGATAAATGTACACTTATTAAGCTGACTCCGATTAATCTGTCCCATTTTTGCAGAAATGTAAAAACGAAAAGTAGAAAAAGAATTATAAATTTCATAGATACATTCGTGATAATTTCTTAGAAATTACAAACAAATTTAAGACATTTTTACCGTGTGTGTTGACAATTAATGCATTATCAATTTCAACGCGAAGAAAAAGTTTATAACAAAAACACAAATTTTTCTTCAAACGTGAAAAAACAATTGCCATCCTTCTCAATTTGCTACACGAATTTAACGCGACTCCCAAAATAATCAAGCCCTTCGTAAATATCTTGCTAATTTTACTAAACCTTGTTCGCAATGTATTAGTAGTCGTAGTACTGATAGTGTGATGAGTTATTCGCATTTATTTCATCGACGACGGGCATGCTGCGATATAGTAATATAAATAATTATTCAGAGACATCAAAGTAAGACAGGTGAGTCACATGAAGATACAATAGATAAGTACTGTACTATAACGTGTACGTAATCAATATAAGACTAGAGTTAGTAATTAAGATTGCATACTCATATATGTATATATATCTTTATAGATGTACATAGATATATATATCATATATCGCAAGAAAATTAGATCACGAGAGTCGTATATAAGTAAGATTAGGATTAGGCCTCCGTACGGAGGGAAGATAGACTTGTAGGAGACATAGCGTGTGCTGAAGTCCAAATAGTTAATTGTGGCAGTATATCGAGTAGAGTAGTATTTTGGAAAAACAGCTGTTAGTATATAGTATATATAGCGAATAGTACTTTAATAAAATACATATATACGTGATATATCTTGAGACGTATATCGATATTTCGAAAAGGTGGTAGCAGAAGAAACATTGATCAGGATCGCGACGATAGAAATGAAAAAAAAACAAAAAGAAAATTGACAAATGGGATTCATTTGTAAAAGGACTTACAGTTCTCCTCGTCCGACGTGTCGTCAGGGCCGCAATTGTCGATCTTGTTGCAGCGCAAAGTTGTGGCGATGCAATATCTGCTTCTGCCACAATGAAACTGACCAAGTTCGCATTCGGTCGCGATCGACACTTCTGTCCAAACTGCTCGAAATCCATGCTCTCCCACTGCCTTGTCCGCGGATATAAAGCTTCGTCGAGAAAAATGTTAAAATAGGAATTATTTCATGACGAATAAATGTTTCGGCCAAATGTTTTATAAATTGAGAGATCAGTTATGGGTTTTAATTAAATTTGCTTCACCAACTGGAAAATCTAAATGATTTACATTTTGGAGACATTCGGAAGAAGAATATTAGGAACAAACCTAAGACGCATGTTATTTTCTTCGGAGAGGTAGCTCCATTGAGAATCGGGACTTTTAACCCCGCATAATTCGAGCGGGGGTGCCGATGTAGAATGCCACATTCTTAATACCGCTGCGGGACATCCGCGCACTAAAATAAAATTTAGTAACTATTGATTAACTTGAAATTACCCGAAGAACTCTCATTTTCTTTTTCCTCCGTCGCGTCGATAACGTTTTCGAAAATCCACGCATGTTCGTTTAAAAATAAACTTTAACATCATACCCGATTGTTCACCCTCCACAGAAAATGATTCAAAGTTCAAAAGTATCCGATGATTGGGCCTAACGCTGATGAACCAATTGCACGTTTTACTCGCAAGATTCCGCGCCGGTCCGTCATATTTGTTTGGAAAATTTGGACTAGTTATAACGCCATAGTCGAGACTGCTTATATTTGAGCCGCAATCTGTCGGGCAATTTAAAAAGAGACGAAGAAAGATTAATTATAGATATAAAAGGCTTGAAAAAAAAATAGAGCTCACCTCCGAAAATGGATTTGGCCACTTCGAAAGTGTAGCGAGCCTTGAATCCACTGTACACCAGTTCAGAATCCGAGTGCAAAATGACCTTCAGTCCTAGAGCACCGAGATTCGATTCAACCGGACCCGGTGACGTCATCCAACAAAATCTACCTATCAATTTTTCCGTGTCGTCGCGATACATATTGTAAATTTCGACCCAGTCGTCTTGGCACAATTCAGCCCTGTGGAACGTTTCAATGTCGATAAATATTCAAACAAATTCTCGCATACGATCGAAGAAATACAAAATATTTTATAAGCTCGCGAAAAAGATCGACCGTTTGGAGCGTAAAGACATTTCTGACCAAACGTTCGTCTTTATTCAGAAGTAATTAGAGAAAAATATTAATATCATACCCGTAATGACCAACGGTCAAATTAGCGTTTCTCGTTCTGACTTTGAAATGATCGAATACGAGGGTTACTTGTTCGTTTGGTGTTGCCAAAAATAAGTAAGTACAATTCGTATCGCTTGGATAATTGCTAGGATAACGTGGCGAATTAAATTCGCCCTTTTTTCGTGAGGAACTGCGGTATGTGAATGAGCATGTACCATCCGGTGCGGCCGTACCAGGTATCCTGTATTCCGTTTCGAAGTTGTATCTATTCGTTCGATATTAAATTACATTTTTGTCTTCCCATGATCATGACGATAAAGTTATGGATGTTCGATCGATTGATATTAAAGGCAAAACTCACCGAGCTTTGAAACCCAATCCCTGTTTCAGTTCACCGCTACTGAACACCATGACCAAACGTGGACCGTCGCTAACTACGTGGCTCGGATTGCTCTCTGCACCACATAACTCGTAATCGAATTTGTCGTACGAGTCCGTCGCCTCTTGTCCTTTTAGGTAGATCTTGAGATAACCTTCGGTACATTGGGAACTGCGAATCGAATAAAGTTTTCGTAATTTATTTTCAACCTGATAAAATCTAATTTTTTCTTATTTCTTACGAGATGAAAATTTGCGTGGGAATAAAAATAATAAAACTGTCGAGCTGAATTTTATCAATTAGATAACCTTCGGTACATTGGGAACTGCGAATCGAATAAACTTTTCGTAATTTATTTTCAACCTGATAAAATCTAATTTTTTGTTATTTCTTACGAGATGAAAATTTGCGTGGGAATAAAAATAATAAAACTGACGAGCTGAATTTGATCAATTAGATAACCTTCGGTACATTGGGAACTACGAATCGAATAAAGTTTTCGTAATTTATTTTCAACCTGATAAAATCTAATTTTTTCTTATTTCTTACGTGATAAAAATTTGCGTGCGAATAAAAATAATAAAACTGACGAGTTAATTTTATTAATGAGATCAATTATACTCACTCTCCCTTTGCCTCGCCTTTGGTTATCTCGAACGCCAGAAATTCGAGTCGTACGCGCTCCAAATGTTGCAAATCTTGCATACCGTAAATGAAGTAACGACATACGACTTTTGTTATGTAAGGATACGGATAGTTTGGACTGACAACGACACCCGATGATCTTTTCTGACTCAAGATTTTCTGGTCACACTCCGAGCCTCGTATGTGCATACCACCGTAGGTGCTTATGAAATCTGAAAGCATAAATTAGTCTCGTATGTGACGCAACAATTTTGAAAGAAAAAAAAAAGAAAAAAAAATTAATGGCTAGCACTTCACCTAATTTAACGAAGCTCTCGGAAAATTCAAATATTCCCTTGAAGCCACGATTTTGGGTATTTGCCGTGCGCTCGAGGGTCACGAATAGAACCGTGAGATTTGCTTGCGAGGAATACAGCACCAAATTTCGCTGTTGACCGCAATAAGTACCGATCACTGGCGATGATGTGTTCGTTCCGTCGAACACTTTTACGTAGTCGAATGGACAGCTGTAATAAAATAAAAAACAGTCTGTATATTTTACAATCACTCGAATAAAGTTTCTAATTGTTCGTCTGCAGAGATAAAATTTGAATCACTTTAAAGAGACAAAGTATCCGGTTTGACGTAGAATTTTTTTTACAACTATTTGAAATAAAAGTTAGTTATTCTTTTCTTACGTTCTAGTTTTTCAATTCTTCTCGATATATTTATAATACGTACTGTGGCCCTCCGAAGAACAAATCAAAGTCACGAAATTCAAGGCGAACACGCTGGCCGAGTTTTCCGATAAATTTGTAATTACAGGAGAGATCCTTCGGATAAGTGCCAGGATACGTCGGTGATAGTATGTTTCCCGTACGTTTTATGGAAGAGTCTACAGTGAATGAGCATGGTGTGCTTGGCGCTGGTGTACCGACCTCGTACTCGGCTATAAAACAAAAAATCAACATTTTTCTCATTGTCAACCATTCGATTTTCATATCTTCAAAGCCCTTTCGTTACAATGAGAAATTTCTATCTTTGTCAATGTTATTCGTTTCATAAAATGAACATGTTCAAGATTCAACGGCATAATACAATTATTCATTTACACTTTGCGAAATTAATTTTAAAAATCGTCTTTTTTTCGAATTATCGATAATTTCACTATTTCTTTTTTATATTATTTAATAAATAAAATTTGAAACACTCACATGCATTGATGAAAGTGTAACGACCGCTGAATAGGCTCGGTTGGGTGACATTCTTATCCGTGTAGAAGCTCAGTGCGATACCACGATAAAGTGATACGCGCCTTCGCGGTGGAATAGGACCGCAGTAACGACCACCAAATGGTGTCTCTATCAACTTGGTCGTATTCTCCGATCGTATTTCCGTGTACACATCCATGTACTCGTGAAGACATCTGAAACATCCGCGATACTTTAATTTTACGAGTCGCTCAAAAAGTTTCGGTAAATCATTTTCAATTTCTTGTCCCATTTTCCTCCTGATTTTTCCCCAAGTGTGAAATTATTCTATAGGCAAAATTTATATCACGAGCCACTTGTATCGCACAGATAAAATTAAATTTCTCATCACCATCTCGGGATTTGAAAATTAATGATTAGTATTTTCGTTTCCCTTTGCAATTTTTAAAAAGCCAATCGTGCATTTTGCCCAACGAGAAATTACGTGAAATTTGTCACAAACGCATTTCCCACAAAGACACACAAAATTCCATAATGAGATGGTAAGACATGCGAGCGAGACACTGGCGCGATAGCAACGATAACCCGAATTTTCACTAATTTTTAAATAACGTTTCGTCGTTTTTTTTCTACACTTTCTCAATTTTGTGCGGATTTATCCATGATTTAAGGAATTTTTCTTCTCGTTTTGCTTCTGTTTTATTACGTTTTTCCCGTTCGTTTTACAGCATTTACATCGATCGATATACTTACGCAGGTAATTCTCCGACAGCGGATCCACTGGAAAAAACCCAAGCAGCAACACATAAATTGCAAACTTCGATACGAGGACGTAATACGATAACGATATAATGACGTTGCCAGTGTGAAAGGTTGCATGCAACGCAAATTATTAATTTATATATAAATTACTACTATGTAATATAAGTATGTATAAATATATATGAGGACAATATTTAACGATAAGTCGTTAAAAACGTGTTTTGTAACTAACTCTGGCGGAGAGCCGCGAAGGCCAAAGGAAGTAAAGACAATCTCGACTCGCTGTTCAGGCCCTGCAAGGAACGTGTAGACACACTGCTGGGATTCACCTTCCGGATTGATCAAAGACGGTGCATGAAAAGTTCCGTTTTGCGGGCCATCCGTAATGCTGACAAATTTCTGGTCACACTCTGTGTAAAAAGAAAGATGAGGAAAATTAAGGGAAACGTTGTGATTCAATTTTTTGTTAAATCTTATACTTTCGTTCATGATTTATGAAAAAGTAGATGGAAGCTCCTTGCACTCGTGCAACGATCTATTAGCATTAAAAAAAAAGAGCATTAGACATTTTTCTGTTGTTCAAAGATATTTGATACCTGGATGTTCGAGGGTTTAATTTAAAGATTAATGGATTTGTCTATGTTAAATCGTGCAGTAAAGTGAATATTTTAGTGTATTTGTAATCAACGTGTTCAGCTAATTGTAAGCATGGAATTTAGCTTATCCAACGTAGCATTCGTCCTCGACCAATACCTGTAACGCAGTCTCTAAAAAAAATAATTAGCTAAAAAATGAGAGGATGATTTAAGGTTACAGGAAGTTTGACTTTCAAGCTTTCCTGTCGTTTCAGGCAGAGAAGCATTAGTCGATGATACACTGGAGCATCAATTTTGTATCAAGCATTTACAGACTCTAGAGAGTCAGTGGAAAATCAGCGTTATTATCATCCCAGGTACCAAAGATCCTCAACCTGGGAATAGCCGTTTTAGTTTCAAAGAGTGATTAGAGATACATAGTGATCGACCTCTACCAGACGAAGCCCACAAGTGTTCCCTATGTGCAAGAATAAATAAATTACTAAATAAATGAAGAGGCGAGTAGAGAAATGAAAGAAACAAAATCAAATAAAAGTGTAGAAGAAAAGGGAGAAAGAGAGAAACGTACTTGGTGTTCTGGCAGTGGTGATAGGTCCCGGTGGTGGTGGCAGGGTTGGTACGTAGTCTTGCTGTGGCAGTGGCACATCAATTACCTCGCGGCCTGTTATGCGAAGGGGGTTGGAAGAGATCGGCGATTAAAAGTATCCCGAACAAGGTCCACCGCCACCGGGAACACACCACACCACATTAATCATATGTTTATAGTACATAGATTACAGTAGACTACAGTGAAAAAATATGGGACTGTTTATCCTGATGAAATTAATATTCTATGCTAATATTGGTAAAAGTGGTGTAAACGAGACTCGTGTCGTAAGCTACGGGACTGATTTATACAGTTTTAATTTTAAGCATCTCTTGGCTTCTACTGTATTTATCAATGAGAGAGACAAAGAGAGAGATTACCAGGGATCAAAGCAACTACCCGAAATATCTTGAGCCAAAAACAATAATATTTCTTGCAATTAAGTACGAAATTTAATCATTAGCGATCATAGAAAATTTTGAGTGAAACGTTATTTCATTATTTTTGAAAAACGAATTTACAACCTAATATCGAATTTGTTCCGCATGTAGTTGCATTGTACCCCGGAGCTTTGATTAATCATATTGTGTATTCGTAAGAGAGAAATGTGTATGAAGAGAAAAAGAAAAGAAAATATACGTATGACGTCGCTACTTACCTGTAATAGCACGTGGACAGAGCAGCAGGAGGAATATGAAGGCAGGTGAAACGAAACTACTCCCAGAGGCATGCCAGAGTACTGAAGCCATACTGTGTCCTGCGAACAGATATTTCTTTCAGAACTTCACAGGACTCTCGGATCTTGTTCTCTTTTTCCAACTCTCTTTATCTTGTTTTTAGTTTTATTTCGTTTTTCTTTTTCAGTCGCCTCTTTTTTTCAACGCCGGACTTTTCTCACCCTCAAAACCTTTCCAGTTGGCAGACCAACTCGACCGTCCTTCATCATCTCACCCTAGTTAAACGCGAACCTTTTGCCACGCTATATAAATTTCTCACGTATCCGTTTTTTAAAAATTTTTTTAAAGCTTGTTTGAGATCTCTTACCATATCGTCAGTGTCTATTCCAGGCCCAGGAAGAACGAGGAAGGCTGATCCGGTCGATCATCTGCAATCAACACACGCATCATTTGTTGATGTTTGTTTACTAAACTTTTCTTAATTATTTAAATAGTTCATATTCATAATTTTCATAATTTTGGGGATTTTTTTTCATTAGGAAGTGAAAAAAGTTAAAAATAATCAGCTTTTGTCATTTTTATCGGTAAATTGGGGAAAAATAAAAATACAAAGGGCATGTTCCTGGTTTACGGACAATTCTCGATCGGTTAGAATTGAGAAAGATTGAAATAGATGAAAAAGTAGATTTTTCACGTTTATACCGGTTTCGCGAAAACATCGTAATATCCCAATTTTACGTGGCTGTAACTTCTTTTCTATTAAGCTAATTGAGATTTTGGCACTGTAGTTTTTAAAGCTGGCGCAGAGATCTGGAGAATGGCGTTGGATTCATCGCGATATTAAAATTTTTGTGACCATGGGGATGAAATAAACATGGCAAAATCGCGACCCCCCGAACATATACAAGAATCAATCTGTGAATTAAAAAAATTTGCGAAAAATAGAAAAAAGTTCGCAGTCGCATGAATTCAGTGCCATTGCAAAACTCGAACGATCTCAGATGGATGAGCGTAGTGTAAAATTTCAACTCCAACCCGAATTGAAATTGCAACAAATATAGTGAACTATGATTTTTGGTCATGAGCTAAAATCTCATTGTTGCACTAAAACCCGAAAACCATGAAAAACTGAGAACGAGAATACCATATTTAAAATTCACGGCAAATATGCGATTGCAAAAGAGTACCTAGAGTCATTTATGTCAAAAAAAAATAATCTTCCCTCTGAGGTGCATACATCCCTTAAGCCTTCCGGGGGGGTTGGTAAATCGAGGGTGTCGTGGCATGAAGTAATACCATGAAATTTACGTGATAAGTAAACAAGAAATCTTTGTTTACACATAACTATTTAGTTTTTACTCCACTATGCAGTTGGCTGACTGGACTCGAGCCTATCCACTGAAAGTGGTAAAAACCCGCCTATGATCAGCCACAGTAGTCATGCTCCATAATAATAATAATAATAATTGGTAACAATATTAAGAATAATTTATTATTCCCCGAAAGTATGAAATAACATATATGTATCAAATTACGAGAGTTTATAAAAAGTATGAAGAAAATTTAGCACCACGGTGGCCTGTGCGTAATTGCATAGATATCTTAAATTTAAAACAGTACGGCGCGGAAATACGTGAGAAAAAAAGTTCGGATGGCAAAGTGTAGAAAATAGGGGATCGTAAGAGCGAGAAAGGAGAAGAAGCGATGGCACGCTGCGTCGTTGGCAGAAAGAGGTGAATTATACAGTGAGGAAACGTACCACGCCCTCGACGAACACGCACCACCCCCCGCGGCTAACCCCTTCCACAAGGTTTTCATTTCTTATCAGTTCTACGGCTAACCGCTACAAACTTGCGATTTCGTGAGGGGGGGGGGGGAGTAAAAGCATAGCTTGTAAGTGCACAAGCAAGGAGCAGGAAATCGACGAAGATAATTGCGAGATAATACCTCGTATTATTTATAATTTATTAATGCTGAAACTTGATTTACATTCGGTTCTTGCAGTTTCTGTGAAAAATCGAAACAATTCTACGAACTTTAAATTAGCATTAATTATCGCGAGCAATCCCGGCTTAAATAGGACGAGTCCTGTGTAAACTTTAAATTCCTCCCCCGAGGCATATTTAAAAGTATCATTTTTCAGATCTTTTCTTTATAGACCGAAGAGTCGGAAACTTTAAAAATAAGAATTCCCCATTTAATGAGCTTGTTTCCATCTTTCATTGATTTTATTCTCCCACAATCCATTTTACCCCAACGACTCGACCATTAGAGCGATGCTCGCATATTTAACTATCGGAAAGTGGAGCGAGTGAGAGAACGATTTTTTTTTCAATAAACACCTTAAAATCCAGTATAAATTTTAACTCATAAAAAGTATTTTTTACGCCATTGTGAAATTCTTTTTTTTTCCCTTTTATAATTGTAAACTCGTTATCGACACGTGGAAGTTCACGTGGTTCCGCGCCCGCCGGTCTAAAACAACATTGAGCGAATTGTTATGCACAACATGGCACGGGGAGGGATGAACGGGCCGAAATATTTAATTCGCGCGAAATAAAAGGGGAAGAAAAACAACGAAACGAATAAAATCTTTACGAGTTAGCCTTCGATAAATTTGTCCGCAACCCTCCCCCTCCGTGTAAAGGAGTCTTCCAGAGTTCCAATATATCGAACTTTATGCAGGCAGCCCAAACAGGCAGCTATTTGGTACTGGTCCAATATAATGTACAGGGGGTGAGGTGCAGTTTTAGGACAGGTCCAATATAGCGAACGGTGCAATAATACAGGACATTTTTCGGAAATGCTCCAACGTACGAAAAAACCAAAAGCAAACGGAACTAACGAATTTGAAAATTATGTATATAAAATACATTTTTGTATGTATCAGTTAACTTTCATGTGGGACCCTGCGCGCTCGACACCCCCCAAACGCCAGCTGATATTTTCGTTAGCTTTTCCGCGTTACAGTTAGAATATTCGATAAACACACGAACTATTTTGTTTCTCGCAGGAGCCGCAGGATCAGCAAAACACGAGGATGAAGAAAATGGAAGATATGCCAAGAGAGAGAGAGAGAGAGAAAGAGAAAGAGAGAGAGCAGATAAATTAATTCAGCCACGCCCCACTCGCCACGTTCTAGCCAGGAGGTCAAGTGTTGTTTTTCCCCGTAAGGGAAGCTGAAAAACAAACCGTAGGCCAGATCCACCCCATCTCGTGACAATCGATCGCTTCACCAACGGACCAGAATCGTGTCAGAATCCAGTATATTTCACTGAGATTTTCGAAGCATCCCCTCTCCTACGTCCAATCAACCCCAATCGAACTATACGATTATTACAATCTATTTGCACGAGTAATGGAGCTTGCACGAGGCGAGCAAATACGTAACGAAATACAAACAAGAACGACGCCAGTCGCCACATGGTGACGGTGAATCGACGAAAATAAGGGTTGATAAGAAAATCATGAAATACAAATTTGAAGCGAACGAGGACTAAAATCGCGTCTCGAACACGATATTGATAAAGGACCAACTTCGATGATGGATCATCGTTCTTTTTCTCTTTCGTTTTATGAAGAATCAAATATGAATAACGGGCGTTCAAAGGGTAGGAGAGATGGAAAGAGAGCGAAGGAAGCAAAGAGAACCGCGCCCATGCACTCGGCGAGCAAGGATGCCTCGCTTCGCTCTCGGGATGGTCAATAGTTCTCGCCGCCTCGCTGTAACGCTACATACGACGTCTCTCGTGGTGGGCGTTGGGGAGAGATAGCGATTGAGAGAGTGAGAGAGAGAAGGAGGGGTGGGGGGCACTCCTTCGAGATATCGAATTTACGCGGGCTGGATCGGCCACGGGACATTCCACGGTCCAATAACGACAGAAAGAAGCAAATCCCCTTCTGTTCGCTCGCTTTCAAACGATTTCAGGAATTTTTAGTTAACGAACGACTGGAAATTTTCACCCCTTTCGTTTGTTTGTTTTTACCATGTGACCGAGAACTCCGACGGGGTCTTCTCGTGCCATTCGACAAAATTCGTCCTATCACTTTTACATTATAGTTCTCGTTTGTTCGTTGTTTTAGACATACGTAACGTAGTAATTCGTCGATTTTTATTTAACACTTCTGTTGTATCGTTGTATTTTCCGCATTGGGGATCGAATCGATCAACCGATGCGATTGAACTATTTTTTTCTTTCTGCTTTTTTGTCTGTTCGAACGTTGAACGAACCGGAATTAAACGTCGAACACAAACACCGTCTCGTTTCTCGTGGATAAGTCGAGTCCAATTTTTATACAACAGAGGACGATTAGAGAGATTTTGTTGGCGTTATCGTCGAATTTTCGTTAATTAAAACTCGCTTCGCAACCCGAATAGCTTCAATTATATTTCTCTTCTTTACGGTGCTTTGTACGTTAATGTTATTTATCGAACTTACGCGAATATGCGAATATACAAAATAGATGAGTCGGTACAGTCGGATGACTGTTTGGACACGCTGCCAGAGTTACTTTTACCCGTAAGAGTGACGAGGGAGTGTGTTTAAGAGAGAGAAACAGACGCACACAGAGACAGAGTGAGATGGCACGTTAACCTCCATGTGCAAGGGTGCGCGCGCGCACGGTAACAAAAGTTCGATCTAATCAGACGTATATCAAGAGAGAGAGAGAGAGAGAGAAAGGAGGGAGGGAACAAGAAGGGGGTGGGGGTTGAGAGTAGCGTGGGTGTGTAAGAGCGATTGACAACGCTTTTGACAAAAAAAATTCGGTCCATTAATTCGCTAAAAACTAAAATCTTTTCAAATTATAAATATTTCAAATATTTTTCGTATCGATACAGCGATAATACAAATAACAAATAAAAGTAAATGTTCATCCCTTAAAATAAAAATTAAAACGACTAGGTCGTTACAATGATCCGTGCGAAATAAATGAGGGATGAGGGTAGAGGGAGTATGAACCAGTTACCCAGAGTCTAAGCAGGAACGAAAGGGTGAAATAACGTGACGTACCGTCGAAGAATTTGGTGCATGGTCCCCAAGTAACGAGCGACGAGGTCACGAAAAAGACGATGATCACCACCGTGGGTTTAAAAATGTAGATGGGTCGGTGGGAGTGGATAAAGAAGCGACGAAAGAGAGAACAAAGGGGGATCCGTGAAAGAGTCGATGCGGAGGGGTAGGGTTCGGGGGTGAGAAGGGAGGAGTGATTAGAAAATTTTCTTTTTTCTTTCTTTCAAGGATTAAATTAATAACGAAAAGACACAAAAGAATTTGTTTTCCTACGACGATAAAGAAAGAAGAAAAGATATTTCTTTGGATTTCTTTAGCGTGAACCGCAGGTGATGTCCTTTCGATCGAGGAACGAAAGAAACAAGGATAAACAAGGGTGTAAAGGTCAGACAAATTTCTTGTTCACTCGCGCTCGAATCTCGTCATTATCAATAACGATGGCACGCACTCAGACACACGCACACACACGCACTCACTCACGCACGCACGCACGCACATAGAGACGCGCGCGCGCGCCTCCAGTCGATTATGCGGATGAACGATAAAAGTGATTGGAGTCGAATCGAGCGCGTGTGTAAATCAATCGACGTAATTATCAACGCACTAAACTGCTTATCCTTCGACAGCAGTAAACTTTAAACAATCGGCACTAGCAACAGCAGCAGCAGAAGCAGCAGCAACAGCAGCAGCAGCAGCGAGCCGCCGCCTCGTCACCCCCTAACTAGAGCATCCTCCGTGGAGGATTAATTCGCGCACGGCACAAAACACGAGGCTTTACGATCTTCGGTCCGATCATTTCGAAATGATAAAACGTATTGTTATATAGTGTATTATACTCGCACGAACGAGAATTATCGACGGGAATCACCATATCACTGTGTCACCCAACTGAAGCCTCGCCCGCGAAGCAGCAGCAGCAGCAGCGGCTCCACGACGACAGCACCGAATGCGTCTCGTCTTTCGCCTCCTCCTCGTGGCAATGTATATTTATGTGTATACGTATACATAGGTTTATAAATATATACATATATATATATATATAAAATTTATAAATATATATATATATATATATGTATATGTATTGGGTTTATGTATTTTATGTATAAGAGTCGCGCTATCGTAAACGTTAAACGTGTTACGAGCAACTCCCGCGACTCGTCGCGAACATCTCGACAGTCGGCTGCCGCTTCGTTCTTTTTTTCCCCGTACGCGAAACCTTCCCCGCTAAACTCGTAACACGAGCATCCCCCTCTTTGATATGAAACGATAAAGCGCCCTGGTGGAGATCCTCCACCACCGTTTATAACGCCAGAGCCAACACGCCCCTACTCCGTAACAGTCGATTTTTCGACGTCAGAGGTCGCCCCGAGAAGCTGCCACCACCCCTGTGGGCAAACTCGCGACAGGGGCTGCAAAACTCGACACGGCGACTCGGATCCAACAGGCGCATGTGCCACGATGCGAAACAGGCGCGATAACGCCGATACGAGGAGGTTGCCCCTTTTTTTTTGTCTGTTTTTTCCCCCTACGCGAGTATTACCCCGTGGAAGCTTGCCGCAATAATATCCAATTTCATTGTTCATCGTTCGGGAACTTGTATCGATAGATTTTGGTCGCATGGTGCAGAGAACCGCGGAGTATGGCTTTTTCTAGGAATTGGTTTTACTTCTCTCTTCGAGGCTAATTGAAAAATTAAGTGGATTGTCTGGTCCAGGTTTTCGTGGTTTTCTGTACAGGATTTCACAACCATTTGGAACAACTCTTACAGCAATTTTTCTAAATGTAGACATTGTTTGATATGTTAAATGGGTCTCTGATCAAGTTCTTGAGTGATGAATGCTGGAATTGATTATTAATCAAATTCGATCGTTTATCCAATCGGAAACCTGAAATTGTTTTTGAAAGAAGTTGACTGAAAAAACAAGTTTCTCACAAAAGGGGTGAGTTCTTCCCTCCAAAAATTTGCCAGTTTAGGAAAACAGATCATCCTTTTTTTGGAGTAACTCGTTTTTTCCCTATATATAAAAAATAATACATGGGGTAAACTAGTCCAGATTTGAAAAGTCATCTGCATTAGTTCGGTAACGGGGGATTTATTCAAAACGTCATCGTACTCACAATTCACGAGTTTAAATCGTGGCTACTATGTTTCATGAATATGTATGCAAATAATGGCAAATTCTAGTAATTAATGTTGCTCCATTTTTGTTGATTACATAACGACCAGGAAACTACTCTTGTTCAGGTGGAACATTCGCTGATGATTAAGAAAGTTTGGAAGAATATGATGTCGAATTGCATTAACTGATTCGATTTAACTAGGATTATTATATATTAATTTTTGATTGGATTCATGGGGTTCCTGGGCGGACGGTGGATAGTATGGACAAAGGTTTTCATTGTGCAGAAAGTCTCGATAATCCTCGATCGATTGGAAATTCATTCCATGTTCTCTTTATTTTTAACCAACATACTCTCCACAACAAAATGGCACCCATTGACTCAGAATTGTTTCGAGTTTTGTTCCGCATGTTTATATAATATATTCCACCGTTCCCAGATTTAATCCTCGAGTCGTAATCTAATTTATTGGCTACGTGATTTAATATTAATTATTGAAACAATGAAAATGTTACTTGAACTGTCGAATAGAGACTTTTTGTTCCTAGGTCCATTTCGATTTACTTTATTAAAAAAAATCATTGTTTAACGACCAAAATTGAATTAAATTGTTTTTGGTTTGAATCGCGCGCCAATTTGTTGCGACATCTTGCGAATTCTGGGTGGCAACGTTACAGTAAAGTAGAAATTTAGGACCGGGAATGTAAAGGTAAAAAAGTATCGTCAGAATATCGCAGAAGGTGCATAATATTGCTAGTAAATGCGGAAATACCAAGTGTAGCTAAAGTGATTCACTTCACGCTCGTCGCAGAACTGGTTAGCGGTATGGAGGGGGACTTGACATCATTGCGCAAGCGCCATAATACTGTGGACACAATTAAATGACATTTTCTGTTGAATATTATGGATTATCGAGTATCGATATAACATTTTTCTCTCAACGTATAATTTTTCCTCTGTTGGCTGTGAATTTTTAACAACTTAAGTTGGACGAAACTATTGCAAGAATGCCAAGCCGACGGTCATTTCATTTATACAATGTTATCAGGGCAAAAGTTTTAACCTCGAGAGTCGATCCGACGGGGTGATATTTGAGCGGCCAGGTAGTGTACGAAAGCATCAAACTGTGCATATACAGTTTGATGATTCCGACACAAAGTTGGTTTCGCTATCATATTCACATATATGACGAAAACCCCATACGTGCCCCATACATATCGCAACAACATCCGAACGGCATGTACTGTCCATCAGTATATCTATATATGTTCTTATTGGCATATTACGCTAAAGGCGGCAACTTCGTGTAGAAATCATTAGGATGTACACAGTTCACCGTCTGGCTGCTCAGATGTCACCCCGCCGAATTAACTCGACATGTACGACAGCTTGCGGCTAGCTTAACGTGGGTACAAAAAAGTTCACCCTTTGGCCGCCTAGATGTCGCAGAACCACTACTCGAGCTTTTTGCTTTCGTCGAGCGTTGCTGATCACCCTTCTAATCTCTGGTTTCGATTCTCTCTGATGTTACAAAACTCGACCTCATCCGACTATATTCACACAGATGAATGGGTGAAATTCCCAAGGAAACCTTACTTTCTTTATCTTATGTAACTCGTGGTTCGCGGCCGATACTTCCCCTTCTCCAAACGTCCATTATCCATGCAGTTTTCTCGTAATTACGCTTCTGTTGTGACGAACGCGAAGGCATCTGTCAATCATGTAATTACCTTTAGTTAGGGCAGATATTCAGTGGGACGAAGTTTTGCCTATAAACGATAAAAAAACACTGCGTTCGCCGAACAATAACAAGTAAGACTGATGCCAAATTGCAATATCTAATAATCCTATTGAGGCAAATGACAAATTTAAATCTCGTGTCAAGAGTGAACTGGTGACAAGGAGAACTCGTTCGATTTGTTTTAAATATAAACACGCCTTTCCAATGTTCAAATATACGATTGTTTTATATACAAACAAGCGTTAACGGAAAGTCTTCCCCTTCCCCTGACATTAGCGACAATTTACAATAAATTTTCACCGATTTATCGCCGTCACAGATCATTTTTTCGAATGTCGATCGTCAGTAAACTTTATACGTGCAACAATCGTTATTCACTGTTCTCAATGAAATTTTTTCACGTGCCTGTTGTGCTATTAATCAATATCTGAAAATATACTACGACTTGCAAGAACACGCGATAATAGACACGTCTGCTAACATTTGTAGACCTACGAGACAAGTGTTTTATATATACGCATATAGGTTTTTCTGTGACCAACATTAGTATCTCAATTCCACAATTTTTTACACCGAAATAGTTGAAGACTTATTTGTAGATTGACCATTTCGAAAAAAGTGAAAGTTCCTACGTTTCAAACATTTTTCCGGAAAAATCGGTTTATAAGAAATTGGCAAATCTATTCATTCATAATCGCGAAGTTTTTGTAATGTTGTAAGAACTGATTGCGTTTACAAATAAAATAGTTGCAAATACAGAAAAACCCTGCGGTCGATTTCACCTGACAATATATATATCGTATTTTCATAAATAACCTACTTTTATTATACGGCCCTTATTTTATCTTCAATATTCGTATTAATCAACTACCCACGAAAGATCCATATTTCAATGTGGGAAAAAAAATTCTTTAATACAACGATCAACGTCGATAATTAATATTCAGTCGTTAACCAATATACATGCAATCCTTGGAGAATTTTCTTCCGTGTAGTAACGATTCTATAAAACTCATTTTCAAATTGATATTTCATCGCACACGCAGAAATGGCGCCGAGCGGACAGCTTGCTATTGTTCAGTCGAAATTCACATCTGGAGAAAATGTGATAATCGTATCCTTTCAAATTTGCTTTTCGAAAAAGTTTAATGCGTAATGATAATCTGTATTAATTATGTTTGGAAAGTATTTCTTCTCATTTTCATGTCTCAATTTATTTTTACATTTATAAAAATATAAATAGTAGTTTAAAGTCTGTTCTAAATATGAATATATACCCTTAATACGAAAAAAGGCGATGGAGGCATCGTTAATTCAAGGATACGTCAAAGCTACGAGACTCTTGGCTCTAGTCAACAAGGAAACAACGAATGCTCTTGTAATTTTACTTGCGTCTAGAAATCCGCCTCAAGTTTACAGTGACCTTACTATCGAAAGAGTTATTCCCATCGATCAAGATTTCAAGTGCGATATAGGTTTGTACAGGTGTAAAATGCCTTTGCTTAATCAATTCGTTCGAAGACGTTATCGGTTTAAATGTTTATTGTAAATCAGAAACAGCTTCGGAACAGCAGGATGGACTCGACGTTCATCTAAGCGTTTCGTCGCGAAAGTTACGTCTTGTTTTCGAAATGCGTCCGGGAGTAGGAACCGGTGCTATAGTATCCGAAATATTTCGAGCTATCGAAGGTAACGTTATCGAATTATCTTTTTTCACTTCCTTTTTCGTATATATACATTACAATTGGGATTAGAATTTAATTTGAAATATCTTTTATGAAATATCAATTTAAAAATGTAGTTTACCAGAAGAACAAGAGCTCATCGACGGATTATCTTTGGATTAAAAAGCTCACTGGTAGCACAAGAAATTTGGATACAAGCGGTAGCGATGTGCGCGAAGCTTGCGATCCTGTAAGTACTTATATGCGACGAATGTTATTCGTGGATTAAACGTAACCGTTAATTATAACATAATTATTGTTCCTCGTTAACGTCGTTAGCTCGTCGAACTGGAAAGTCCGGATCTCGTTGTTCCGCGTCGCAATATCGCGAGTGGAAAAACTCCGGTGGCGGCTAGAGAATCGGTGGTGCGTTATCAAATGGCATGCAAGGAAGACGACTACACGTACACGGAGAAATTTAGGTTGATATTTCTCTATGTTATGAATTAACAAAAAATTAATATCATCGGCTTACATTGATGATTTTCTTTATCATATCTCTTATCTCTAGAATATTCATCGGTACGTGGAACGTGAATGGACAGCCACCGAACGGCATAACCGTAGAAGAGTGGCTGAGCTGCGATCGGGAACCTCCGGATTTATACGCCATTGGTTTTCAGGAATTGGATCTGAGCAAAGAAGCTTTTCTTTTTAACGATACACCGCGCGAGGAGGAATGGCGGTATAAAATATTTTTAACATATTGAGAAAATAACGAGGCGCTAAAACTCACTTTTTGTCATCGAACGATTATAAAACGACATTAGAAAAAATATTGCGATTTCGAAAAAAAAAAGTGACTTTTCCCCTTTGATTATTTTTTTCTATACAATTATTACGGCTGATAAGATATTTTTTCTTGAATATCCGAATTGTTAACGTTTTTTAGACAAGTGGTGAAAAAATCATTACATCCAAAGGGTGTTTATCATCAAGTTGCATTAGTCAGACTAGTGGGAATGATGCTTATCGTCTTTGCTCAGGAAGCACATCTGTCCTTTATCAAGACGGTTTCGACCGATACCGTTGGTACAGGTATTATGGGCAAAATGGTGAGTAAAAGTGAGCATATGTCGGACACGTTGACTTTCGTTTATTATGAGAATAATAATGAATGTCTCCTTGTGAAATATTGAATTTTTTCAGGGTAACAAAGGTGGGGTTGCGGTGAGTATGACTGTACACAGTACGTCTATATGTTTCGTCAATGCTCACTTGGCGGCACATTGCGAGGAATACGAGAGGCGAAATCAGGATTACGCCGATATATGCGCAAGGCTCTCGTTCGTGAAATACATGCCGCCAAAAAATTTTAAGGATCACGAGTAAGTACTTTGCCCTTTGACTGTTCTAACGAAAATTCGTCAAAAATTTCCTTTGAAAGATGTCGAACAAAGCTGCTTCCTGCATGAAAATCTATCATCTAGTTATTTCATTTTAACTCGATTTTATACTAACGAATTTAAAATCCTCGTTTGTTACCTTTCAATTTGTTATTTTTCTCTAACAAGTCATATCTACTGGTTGGGAGATCTGAACTATCGTATAACCGAGATGGATGCGACGATAGCGAAAAATCACATCACAGCGGAAAATTACGAACCCGTATTAGCTCTCGATCAGCTCTGTCAGCAGAGAAGAAACGGCCGAGTGTTTCAGGGTTTTCACGAGGCCGTGATAAAGTTCAAGCCAACGTACAAATACGATCCAGGCACGGATAATTGGGACTCGAGCGAAAAAGGTCGAGCGCCAGCCTGGTGCGATCGTGTACTCTGGAAGGGCGACGCGATTACTTCCATCGCTTATCGAAGTCATCCGGTACTCAAGATATCCGATCATAAGCCAGTAAGCGCGATATTCGATTCTCAGATAAGAGTCATCGATATGACCAAGTATCGCAAGATTCACGAGGAAGTTATGAAGAAATTGGACAAATTGGAGAATGAATTTTTACCTCAAGTAATGGTCGACACGACGGAGATAATATTCGACGTTTTGAAGTTTCTCGAACCAAGTGGCAAGGAACTCATTATAGCAAATACGGGTCAAGTACCTGTGCAATTTGAATTTATTAAAAAATTGGACGATACGAGTTATTGCAAGGACTGGCTTCATATAGAACCTTACACCGGTTTCATCAAACCCGGTGAAAAATGCGATATCAAACTCGAGGTTTACGTCGACAAGAGATCAGCCTGTAGATTGAATTCCGGGGAGGACAAACTTTATGATATTTTGGTGCTTCATCTCGAGGGTGGAAAGGACATATTTATCACGGTAACGGGAACTT
Organism: Netelia inedita; assembly: GCA_964017225.1. Taxonomy (NCBI): domain Eukaryota; kingdom Metazoa; phylum Arthropoda; class Insecta; order Hymenoptera; family Ichneumonidae; genus Netelia; species Netelia inedita. Next base: position 28,232,703 of record OZ024924.1, read on the forward strand.
ATGAACGAAGCTGCTTTGGTTCGTCGATGGAAGCGCTCGTGCACATTCCCGTGCCGATAAGAGAAATACCGGTTGGACGAATTATTGAATTGGAAAATAATAAGAATCCGGTCCAAGATCCTTACTCGGTGCCGAAAGAAGTTTGGTTCTTGGTCGATAGACTTTATCGTCATGGAATGAAAACCGTCGGTCTTTTCGAGACACCAGGATTGCACAGTGAGATCGTAGCTATCAGAGACTGGCTGGACACCGGAAGTCTCGATCCGATGCCTGGTGGTGTTCACTCGGTCGCCGAATCTTTGCTTTTACTTCTCGAATCTACCTCGGAACCTTTGGTACCGTACAATCTTCATAACGTTTGTCTCTCCGCGGCTACAAATTATCTTCAGTGCAAGCAAATCGTCATGCAGCTTCCGGAAATACGAAGAAACGTATTTCTTTATATTTGCGCTTTTCTACAGGAATTACTGAATCATTCTCAGGACAATGGTCTGGATGCAAAGACATTGGCCACACTGTTCGGCTCGATATTTCTGCGCGATCCACCTCGAAGCCGAGAGGAACGCAGCCAGAGAAGTCGAGCCACTCAGGCGACCTTTGATCGTAAGAAAGCCGCTTTTGTTTATCATTTTTTGGTAAATGATCAAAGCGATTTTCTTGGTCGATAGACTCACGTACGGTCTAGTATTAATGTGCTATAGAACGAGACGACGTCGAGGAGGAACAGAAAAATATTGAATGTCTCGTAGTGACAAAAGTGCGTAGGCTTTTTTTTCATACGGGAGACGCGAATACTCCGCAGGGCAGAGGCGTTTGAACGAGTAAAAATGCCTGACTAATATATAGTTTAGACGTAAGTAGATCAAAATTAATAATGGCAATTGAAATAAATGAACGTTTCGAGCAGAGACGAGAAGGAAAATTTGAAAGTTTTTCACGTCTTTGACTCGAATATGTGGATAAAATACAGTGCTGAATTAGGATCGTTTTTGAGGACGTTTCAACGGTGCAGTCTAGTCAAAATAGTCATAATATTGGAAACTATATTGTTTTGTAATCGCGTAAAGTTTTTTTTTTCGTAGTCTTTTTGTCTAGAAAACCTAATATTAATCTCTCCAATGTACAACTGCTTGATTAATCACTTTTTGGCATTATTATTTTTATTCTCAAGAAGCATACTCTAATTTTGATCGTATCGAGCTCTCGGACTTTGTATGTAAAGCATCCTTACATAAATCAGCGATTATATCTATTATAAAAAAAAAAGAAGTTAAGAAATTGGTAATATTTTTTTTCTTAATTGCCCTTTTAATATCTTTTTCTTTGTTTCGTTATTCACTATTGTAAATCACCGTTCTCAGTATTTTGAAAATGGCAAAGTTTTTCAGATTTTTATCACAACAATTGTACAAGAATAGAAACGATCTTTATTCGAAATACAGTAGCCTGCATGCACTTTCTTCCAACCTCGGACAATTGTAAATCTTCGATTCTCTAGTTTCTCGTTGTTTTATTGTTTTTTAAAATGCGCGAGAATTTTTCTCACACCTAAATTGTTTTCCACGTAATAGCGAATTATACGCATTAAAAAAAACAATGTGTGTATGCGACTGAAAAACTATTGGAATTGATATTCGATTAATACGGGTTAATATACATTCGCGTGCAAACTATTTGCATCGTTGAATTTATCGATGAAGATCCATCATTTCTCTAGAGTAATTTTGTCAAATAAAAAATGCCCATGAATCTGAGACTGTACTGTTGGAATATCCTTGAAGCGATGCTCAATTATGTAAAACTCCAAGCTTTATTAACATATAAAAATTCAAAGGATTTTTATGATTTTGGTAAAGGTTTGAAAGCCGAGCCCAAGGTACTTACCAATTTTCTTGCGAGGGATTTCACAGTAAATCGGACGATTTTTGCCCGATAAAATGTTTAAGCCTCCTGTAGTTTACAATTTGGGTCTTAAACAAAAAGAAATAAACAATGGTTTTAGAGAGACGAGACGACGTTTGAGTCTGTAAATTTGCGGACGGTAGAACGACACAAGCAGTGCAGTGTGGGCATAAAATTGGGATTTTTTAAGATTTACTGAAATTTCCACGCAGTCTTTATTCAATTTTCATCTGAAGATAAATGTGGGAAATCGGACGAGTTTGTTTACTGTGAAATAATCCTAAATAGATTCGATCCCGCGTATAAAAACCAACTAATATGCGTTGACGATAGTTTCGGTAAATTCGAATAAAGCTTTTACGCTCGTTGAGTCCTAGCTATGTATATGATGGTACGGAGAATTTATTCCATGGCTCTTGCTGTCGGATGAAACAAAATAGAAAACATTTTGGTCTTTGTTTTCAGATTCGCAGGAGCCATTGTGAATTTTCCATGAAAAATATTACGCTTTACGCAATGTCGTTAATTATATGGTATGTAAGGCTAATTCACCTATCGAGCGCTTGTATTTGTATAGTGTATTATCTGAGTTTGCCTGATTTATCGAACAGTTTATTATTATCATTATTTTTTAACATCACAATTTGTACAATCTTTTGGGCCCAAAGCGTCTATCCGATTGTCGGCAAAAGGACGAGGATATTTTTCGATCGTATCTTTATATAAAAAAAAGCATCTTAAGGTTTACAATCGTGATGTGGACGGGAGAATTTTTTAAACGAATTTGGATAATCGGTTTCGGTGAAAGATTTAACGAAGACCGATCTCGTATTATGTACTTTGATACGTTTGTATCTAATGCGAAAATATACGTACTAAGATAATTACGAAAAATATCGATTCGAAGCTCCGATACCTGTAAAATCATTTGCAAATTTTTTTTTGCGAAAATCTTGAGTCTACGAATGAACCGGATTTTTTTATTAAACGAACGTTTTACGATTGTCTTCATCTACTTTTCAAGGCTTTTAAATTCCGTCGCTTATCGACTTGATACGCAATACAAGCAGTAATTTTCCCTTAATGTTTTATCAACGTAAACTTTCCGATCGATTAAAGAACTTTCGCTCTTGCATTTTATATTTTTGCATTTATATGGGAAAACAGCTTTTCGTAGATTGTAACGAGTAGACGCATATAAATTCAAAGCGGCAAGGATCGTAGGGAGGAAGCAAATTATTTTTCGCTCGAAGAACCTTATATTTTCATAATTTTATACGAATGAGAGAAAGCAAAAATTATACGATGTTGGCTTAAAATGAAAAGAATCACGACGAAGAGATCCGTAGAAGTTTTTTTTTTCTAGGACGAGCCCGTTGCGAATTTTTATGTAAAATTTCCATGTATCAATGCTAATGTATCTGTAGTAATATGTCTGTTGTTCATAGCCTCGATGCCTATTTATAAGCTAGTCCGTAATGAATTTCTATGGCTCGGTTGAATAGGAAAATACGACCACGAACATTTCCAATAAGCATAATTATTACCATGGCTAAAGATTGTCATTTTTTTTTTATCGAGAAGCATATTCTCGTTGCTAGTCATTCAACGGATACGTAAATTGCCTTTCAGGGATTGTACATTTAACGACACAGTGATCGCGTCGAAATGACAATTATTGAAAAATATAACGAGCAAATGAATAGCGGAAACTTTGAAGGTTTGACCAACTATTCCTTCAGATTGTTGGGTTTGATCGTTTCTCGTGTAACGAGTATTACGCGTATCCTTACCAACGTATACTTTCGAAAAGGGCTGTGCAGAATGTCCACAATAAAAAAAACTGTAAGCAAAGTGCAGAAACGTGCTTTTCGTACGAAGTACGCGATGAAACGTACAAAATAGTACGTATTCGTACTACTAAAATATCACGTGGGAAGCTCTAAGGGGAAGGTATAAAGTACCGAGGACAAAGGACGGAAGTATAAAGTTTCAAATACTCACAGTGTAAATGCAGAGTACGAAAGTTCAACGTATGCAACATTAAGTACGAAATTCGGCTTAAAAAGTTCTTAGTACACGAGGGAAACGTGTTAAGCGTGTCGACATAACTTACGTAATACAAATCGTGAAATTATCGCGACTTAAGGTTACGTCGAGTAACGATTTTAATTCAAGACTGGCGCGGCGGCTAGTAGCGCTGAATGGTGGCGCCATCTGGGCGGACGAAGTACCAACTAACGATTATTCGTTAATTTTGTTTTTCTTGTGGTTTTTTAAATTTATTCTTCCTTATATTCCATGCCGTATATTGTTTTTCATCGTCTTAAAAAATTGTTCGTCATCTAACTTTATTTATAATTGCCTACGCCTCTACGGTCTTTCACGCTCTTGTACGCGACAGTTGTTTTGTTTTCATAGGCATCTGAAAAAGTCGTGTGTCCAATTTATTAATGAATCGTCTTTAATATTACGTTTAACGTTTATGATACGTTCGATTTTTAATCCAACTGTTGCGACGGTCTCAACATTGTTAGCCAATCATCGCCTACCATAGAGTCTTATACTCCTAATCTCATTGTTTGCTAATTCACAACTCTACCGCCTTAGTCCACGATTCCACTGATGATGTTTTCTACTCTAAAATGCTTCTCTCCTAATTTTTTCCTTACGTTTGGTACAATTTACAGATCCAAGTCTATTTATTCACCGGTGTCCCAAAGCACTATCGATTATTTCATGATGTTGGAAGTGAAACTGATTGTAACGGAGTTGTGATTAGCGAAAAATGAGATTAGGAGTATTTTATAGGGTTCTATCGCGATAGAAAAGGTGGTGGGATAAGAATCTTGGGGTCGTTATACCGTTTCGTGTATCATTATTACTTATCACCGTTGAATTTTGTCGATCGCTATCCCAGATATGTAACTATTATCTAACATTCATATCGAAATTTTACTTAATTACAACTCGATTGAATTAATATCTTTCCTAATCCTATTTTCAATGCGAATTTTTCTTTAATATTCACAATTCCGAGAATCTTTCTCCGAGATCGAGAAATTCTTTTTATCGTCGTGGATGTTTTTTTGTATTTTGTCACGCTGTAGGTCCATTCGGCAAAATTACTCCGATCGCTATTATTTGCAAAAAATTGAACACGCGCGACCGCCGCGAATGGTTCTCGATTACGCGTGGCGACAATTCGATTTTGTATCAAAAAACTTTATTAGGTAATAGAAAAATATCCTGCTTCTTTTGGAATACAGAAATTCGTAGAACATATGTAATGGATTACATGTAATGCGATAAAAAAGAAAAAAATAATGTGTATCGATCGTTCTACCAAGATCGGCGTGCGAATAAAACAAAAGTTACTCACCATCATGCTACGAAATATTAAATTAGTACGAAAAGATAAATGGAGCTTGCTATCGCTCGTACGATTTTAGTTTTACGGATGAATTATGACTTCTTTTCCATCGAAATTCCCGACTCGATCCGCATAATTCCAATGTCGTTGTCAAAGAATTCATATAAAAATGTAAAAAAGAAAAAAAAGAAAGAAAATGAATGACGAGTACGACAGAAAAATCGCATTTTTTCTCAAGTTCAACTTGATTTTTCGTTTATACAATATAGAAGTTATAAAACCACAAAAAGCCGATTTTTCGCAAGCGAATCAATGCGGCAAGATCAATGAGACTCTTGGGCGAATATCACTCAACGCCAATATCTCGGCTCGCCGACGAAATATACGAGTAACTTTGAGCCAGAAGCATTACGAATTGACGATAGTGTAAGTGGAAAAAAATCAAGTTTAAAACCTCCGAAGGCTTTTTCGCGGGGCGCGCGTGTCGACGATAAAGGGGCAAGAAGAAAAATAGAGATCAGTTTGAACGGATAACAGTTTACCGAGCAATCTACGAACGATCCCGTTAGAAACTGAAACCTCCTTCAGGAGCGCTCTCGGCAGGCTGAAAGTCCAACTGTCCATCGACCGTCGCTGGCGCAATATCCGCATTTTCATTATCCTGAAAAAAAAAAATAATAAACAAAATCACGACGATTGCTTAATAAAATTAAATAATATCCTTTTCTTTGGTAATTATCGAGATTAAAATGAAACAAGAATTTAGAATAAAATCGTTTCTTTTTTTTTCTTACGCCTTCCGAGAAGAAATTGTCGATCATCGCAACGGCTTTCTGGTAAACTTCTTCATTCTCGTGATGTTGCAGAGCCTCGAGTTTGTCGAGACCACCGACCTCCTCGATCATCATAGCAACGCGCTCGACCTCACCCATTTTTTCTGCCGCGTTGAGAATATGCGTCAAACCATCGAGAACGACGATTACAGTTTTGCAATCTTTAGCCTCGAGAAGATTGCAGAATGGAGGTAAAACTCCAAGCTGTACGAGATGAGCGAGCTGTTGAACCGTTCCACCCGAGGTTAAGTTTGTTACGGCCCAAGCTGCTTCTTTCTGAGACTTGAAGTCACCCTGAGAAATAAATATTCCGTTTGGTCGGATTCAATTTTCGTAAATTTTAACCTAATCGAGTAAATCGAACGGTTCTTACAGTCTCGAGAACTTTGATGAGGGATGGCAATAAGTTAGCGTTGATAACTTGCTGAATCTGCTCGCAATTTCCGGCTGTAATGTTGCTGATGGTCCAACAAGCTTCTTTAACGATATTCAGTCGCGGATGATGAATCAAATGGAGTAAATTTTCCAAACCACCGCACGATATTATAGCGTCTGTCTGATCGTCGTTACCCGTGACAATATTGCCGACCGCTCGAAGTGCCGGTGTAAGAACCAAAACCTGTGATGAACGAAGTAATGCGACGAGCTTCGGCACGACACCGGACTCGACGACCACCTGAATCTTCTCGTTTAGACCGTCGGTCAGATACGAGAGTGACCAGCATGCATCGGCTGGAATCGAACGACAAAAAAATTAGTAAGAAAAAAAGGTTTGGAGTAAATATAAACGAAAATGTAATTAAATATAAAAGAATTTACCGAGAATCTCGGCATCGTCGCTCGAAAGAAGACGATTCAGTGTGGGCAATGCACATTTTACCAATTCGAATGGCGGTGGTGGATTTTTATTGCGGCACATGTTCGAGATTGTCCACACGATGTTTCTCGTGATACTCACCTTTGGGACGAAAGAAATAAGCATATTGTCATGTTTAGATTTATGATTGTCTAGTGTCACGGACGATAATAGTAAAACAAGAAATCATAGACAAAATTTTGCTGCAATGTTTTGTATTTTAATATTTTCGAGATATAGGGTAAAAACACCCAGTAGTCGACCAGGAACAAGTAGTCAGCCCCTGCCTATACTTTGTACGAGTGGGAAGAGTACAAAAGATATGCTTTGTTCTCTTCCCACTCATACAAAGTATAGGCAGAGACTGACTAATGGTTCCTGACCGACTACTGGGTATTTTATCCCGTGGATTTGAATTATGCGTACCGATGTGTCGGGCTTGATGAGATCTAGCAGTAGAGGCATGCAGCCGTGATTTAGAACGAGATCACGCGCGGTTGGTCCATCGCCGGCTATGTTACCCAGCGCCCATACAGCCTGTTCGGCGACGTTCAATGCCGGTGATTTGAGCAATTTAACGAATTTCGGTATCGCACCGTTTTGTATGACGACGTTGGTTTGCTCCGATGTGCCAGAAGCGACGTTGGTCAATGCCCAAGCTGCTTCGAACTGCAGGGCTGGGCTAAGAACGACGATGAAGATTGTTTTTATTGCAAAGCTGACTAATCCTTAACGATAATGGCAATAATATCGACAAAATGAAGTACGTACTTGTGATCGTAGCTCAGAAGTTCGATACAACGAGGAACGATGCCTTGCTGAACCATACTATCGATGGGTGGATTTTTCTCCTGGCTGAGCATTTTTCTGCACGCTAGGGTGGCTCTCAGTTGCAAAACTTCATCCGACGAAGCCATTCCATCAACAATTTCCGCCATTGTCATCTTGATCGGTGATTTGTGATGTTCCGGTGACTGCGAAACTTCTTCGTCTATATTGATATTGCGCCTTTTCAACATCTGATCGTCCCTTCGCGCCTTGCGCAGCTCCACCGATACCTCGTTTCGCCTTCTGCGAGCGTCCTGAATAAAGAAATTCGGTGTTTTCTTTCGTTTCAGAAAGATTTGGCTAATTTTCATTTATACTCACGTCGTGCTTCATGTTGTTCTTGAATTTTGCCATGCGGCTGTTGTGTACGGTCTCGGGCGCAGGCATCTTTGCTATTTAGTTGGAATTCATAAATCGTGACGAATAAGTACGTAAGAAAAATAGGGATAAGATCATACGTCGTTTATGCGAAAAAATTGTTAGAGGTGACAAGTCGCGATCAATGTCAAATTTTGTTTACAAACGATAGGCTTCGATTGTTTTCATACACCAAACGACGTTATTGGAGTTCGCGCACGAGTCGATTATATGAGATATCGATATATGTCTCAGAATCAATTGAAGAAATAACGTTTTATGATTATTCGAATCTTTTTGTAAACCGATGGAACTTTCTAGACTTCCGGAGTATTCGTTTCCCGGCTATCACCGAGCATGTTTGTTCGATTATTTTTGGTTAAGTTGCGACATTTAACGTCATTGAGTTTAACGGGTAATGCGTTGCGGATGATATACGTATTTATTAATATTATTATTGCCTCTTACATCGAAAAACAAGAAATAACTAAGGTACGAGAGACGAGAAGAAAGTAAACCGTTGATGTGTTATCTTTATCTTTCTTTTCAATCGTGCGACACTCAAATTGCTGTAACGGTCGAATTCGCGAGGATTGCGCCGAGTAACAAAGCCGTATATCGAGAAAGCAGGGGGGAATAACACATTTTTTGTTTTTTCTTACCTGAGACTCGACAGGTGTGATTGTTGAAGAAAGTGATGCCAAGTCGTAATTGCTTGCCGTTAAGATAAATCAATAAATGTATAAAGAAACGGACGAACGATAAAACGTTGAAATCACGGCCCGCGCGACAATGGCTGGCGTAGTTTCGAATCGCGCAAAGATTCTCTCTCTGGATATTCTCTTCGTCGTGTTCCCCTCTCGCTGATTGCTTTTGACCTTCCACAACCTGTTGATCTGGGCGAGGAAAGAAAACGAAAATCAGGATGGTAGCCCATGCGAACTCGCGGGAACGTTCAATACGCGCTGCTAACGTTCCTGGTTTGAAATTTTGAACGGAGTAATGCCTAATTAAATGTCACTACTTGTTTTACAAGATGAATGATTTATTATGTAGAACCGACCGGTTATTCATCCTATAAACGTAAATAGCTAGATAGATCATTGGTTATTAGGTTAGATCGAAAACTTATTGAAAAATAAGTGCTTAATTGTGTGGGTGCGTTCGAGTTTCGAGTTGAGACTCGATCGAGATATCTCGATCGAGACTAGCTCGAAACTCGAACGAGATATCTCGAAGATGGCGGACTTTGAGCGCGATTCAGGCGCGTTATTTGAATTTCCAAGTTGCCAAACGAACGAAATAATACTCTTTGTGATTGAAAAATACAAACCCCTATTATATTATTAAAAGTTGGAAAGTGCCAATCAACTGTTCGAACACGTTTTTTTTTCACTCAGGATCGGAAGTAGAAAGGTTGAAGAAGAAATTATATTACCATTACGAACTCTTTTCGTTTCAATCAAGAACAGAATTTTACTCAGGCGATGGAAACTTCACATAATCTTGTTTTGTTTTTACCTTTCAAATATTTTATCGTAATAATGTATTTTATAGATATATTTACATGATAATGTTCGTGTCCTTGACAGTTCGGAATGTAAATCCCAAAAGTTTTGAACTGGACGATTTTTAATATCGCTTGTCTCGGGTAAATATATATGTAGGTAGACTCAAATCGCATTTATTATATGGGGCATTCTTCGTAAAGTAAACCAGCCTTTTCTCAAATTTTTCTGATGCTTCCTATAACATGTCATCTTGCGGTATCAAACTATGGGAAACATCCGAGTGATTTAAAATAAAAATAAATGTGGCTGATTTCTTCGAAAATGCTTATGTATATTGATTAGTGTGTGTCTGTGTATATTTTAAATTCATATTCGCTTTACAATATTCAAAATAAAAACAAAAAGGTATCAGAATTTTTCTTTTCTATTTGTATTTAACTCCTAATTATGTGCATCGTATATATAGAACTTGTTCATATTCATCTCATTAAAATCCTGAAAAAATCCACGGGTTAACAATAATCGGCTGTGAATACATATTCTATCAAATGCCTCCTTTCGTATTTTTCCAACACCCAATATAATAAACATAATAATCATAATAATCATAATAATCATAATAATAATAATAATAATCATATTAATAATAATACTAAACAAATAATAATATACAAATTTATGTACATATCGTACCTACCTGCGAAGATTTTCTTTATTTGTTTGTTTTTCTATTTGTATAGAAAGGAAGAGTGATGTGTGCGCGGGTGAAGAATATCGTATAAGTGATTTCGTATCTAATTTCTTCATATATCAATTCGTATTTTATATATAAACGAATAATATGTATTCTGCAATACTTCTAGAATTTTTCTCTTCCCTCAATTATTTCATGTATATTATTTCGTCTTTAAGAGTAAATAGAATATTATTTAGAATATTATTTCAATGAGCAAGTGGCTAGTGCGCTTCTCGTCTCCCATTTTTGTTATTTCAATTTTCACTTTCACTTTGTCCGCGCCTTACGAGCCGCAACTTCACCAGTCTTTGTGGTTTTTATTAACATTATATGTATACTGTAATTAATCCTTTATCTCGTTTGCTCTCGTTCACACGCCTATTTCTCGATATTTGCTCATCTTTTTTTATTTTCATATTATTTTATTTATTTATTTATTTATTTATTTTCTTTTTTTTTCTTTTTTTTTTTGGTAAAAACAATTAGACATGGTTTTGGTAAGTCCGACGATTTACGGAGTTAAATAAAAAGACTATAAATTTTGGTATTCTTCTTATTGACAAACATAATGACCCGATGCCCAATGAGAAAATATAAATTTACGAGCGGGGATATCGTCAATGAATGGAAATAGAATCGAGGCGATTGGCAGTTTTGAAACCTCCGATAAGATCAACTTTTTGAGCAGAGTCTCTCGATAATGTTGTCGAGAGACGAGTCAAAATGACGAAAATAAAAACAGACAATAAAAACAAAAACAATAAAACAACGAAGAATCAAAGGGTTAAGGCACTCCCAGAGCCACTGATGAACGGCCAAGCGACTACTATGTTGGATCTATCATCGTCAAAATATCACTATTCGCGACTATTTTTCGAAATTTTCGAAATATTTGTTCACATCCCCAGTACTCGATTAAACATTTTGTTTTTTATATCCATTTTTGTTGTTGTTGTTTTCTCGGGTAAAATGTCGGATGAACCATCGTCGTATATTCGTACAAAGAAATGGCATACCGGACTAATCAATTTTCGATAATATTTCTAAGTTTTTTTGTTTGTTTTTTGTTGTTTTTTTTTCTTCGTTTGTTTCACAACTCTCTTCCCTTCCGGTGTTAACTTATCTCACGTGTCGAATTCGCAAAGTGTCGAAATTATGCGATATAAATAGTATTATAATACGTGCAAAAAAATGAACGCCTTCGGAGTTAAAAGAGAGAGGTCGACACGGTCATCAAATATACAATATACACGTCGCAGAAGCCTGTGTAAATCTTCGACTATGCATTTTATTCGGATATTACAAAAACGACTTTTATAGCGCATTTTTTTTTCACCAGGGTTCACCGGGATCTGCCAGTTGCTTTATCATTTTCTTTCCCCTTTTTTTTCACTTCATCCTCGAATTCTGACTCCGTACGCGAATAGTAATCGACGACTTATCGACCATTGGCTATATTTTTTTCTAGCCTCATCGAGCAATTTCGCACTACCCTTAATTTGTCGCGAACAATTACATTTATTTCTTCGATCGTTTCTTCCCCCTATCACTCGTACGTCGTGATTACGAAAACGTCCATATATACACATACATATACATATATTTCTATATATATATATATATGTGTGTGTGTGTTTATGCGTATGTATATTTGCATAGTATTCGACCGGAGACGAAGCAGAGAGCAAAAAAAGAAGAAACAAAAAAGAAGAAAATAACCGGCAGATCCGAGAAGATCCTCGTCGATAAATCTACAAAATCTCGGTCAGTGTGTTCGTGTTTGTGTGTGTGTGTGTGTGTGTGTTTTCCCTTGAGGATGAGGAACTTCCATAAAATACGGACCCCAGATTCATACACATAATATACATACGCAGCACATTCTTACATTACATAATTGTGTGTGTGTCCTTTTTTTTTCTTCCTCTTCGTATTGAACATTCGCACAGGACTATCTTTTCTCGCGTACTTCTCGCATATTCGTCTTTATCATTTCATTCGTTTCGTTTTTCTCTCCCAACTCTGTTCTCGTCCCTTTCCATGTTAAAAACTCCATTTCTTGCGCGTGTGGGTTTGTGTGTGTGTGTGTGTGTGGGTGTGTGTGTGTGTGTGTGTGTGTGTGTGTGTGTGTGTGTGTGTGTGTGTGTGTATTTGTATGTGTGCGTGTGTACGTTTTATCAACGTGTTTAATACAAACGAACGCTGTCGCGCTTCTCTCGATGGCGCGTTTCTCTTATCTCTCGCTCGTCTTTTTTTTCTTTCACATTTTTTTGTTATATTTTATTTTCTTTATATAATAATAATCGTCCATTATCGTTTTTTTTCTTCATAATAATTATATACTTTACAAGTGGTTACCTAATAATTGTTTCAAGATAGTGCCCGACCTATGGGGAGGGTTTTTACTTCTGTTTTCTTGTTGTTGTTGTTGTTGTTGTTGTTGTTGTTGCTGTTGTTATTTTTTTCTCTCTTTTTTTCCTTTCTTTACTTTACCGTTATAATAAATAGGTACGCTACATATGCAGTTTTTCTTTAAATATTAGATACATAATATTTTTTTTTTTTTTTAGAATTTGGTACTCTCGAATCGACTCGTGATCGCGCATCGTACAATCACTCGAAATTTTCTTCTCTCTCTCTTTCTCTCTCTCTCTCTCTCACACACACGTACATACGTTTCTTTCACCCTCTAAATCATTATATTCCCTCTTATAATGTCAATTATATATATATTTTTTTCTTCTTGTTTTGCAGCATTTTACGTGGTAATAGTTGTAATGGTATCGTGTAACTGTTCTCTTTTTTCGTATTTCTTTTATTTGTTTGTTTTTTTGTCTTTTTTTTTGTTCATTTTTGTTTCTTTTATTAACATAGCCCCTATTTATGCTTACAAGTGTGTCTCGTCATCGTTTTCGCGATCGTTTCGTTCTCCTTTCACCGCGTTACATTCCTATTACCGATTTTTTCGTTAAATTCATGAAAATTTTGGGGCAGGGGCGGAGGGAGGTAGGGGTTGGGATGGTGGTGCGCGCGCGGTTGCCGAGGTGAATTAGTCGTTAAATGAAGAAAGTGGCATATTATCGTACGATTCGTTATCGAAGATTTCACACGACACACTCATACGTACGCGTATAGTCACGTGTGAATATGTGTGTGTGTGTGTTGTGTGCTGTATATATATATAATGTTTAATATTGGGCATTCGGAACAAAGTGGCTAGAACTCATCTCTGTATGGACCGGCTGATGCGTACGTGTACAAGATTTGTTTTTTCATTTCTTTTTTGTTCCTTTACATTATACTATATAACTTTAGTATCGGAAGTGTGACGCCGTATACTAAAAAATCTCATAATGCGTTCTGACCGCGGGCGTCTCTGTTTTCTTGTGTTTAATCAATTAATTTATTTTATGTTTTTTTGTATTAATATCGTGTGTTATCGGTTTTTTTGCTATTACTCGTCAATATATATCGGAGAGATGTGTGAGTTCGTGATCGTACCTCCAACATTTTGTCGCGTAGAACCCTCGCAATTCGTAATAATTATGATAATCGGTTTAGTGCTAATAATAATAATAATAATAATAATGATAATAATAATAATAAATACATTTTTATGTTTATACCGGCATTCTTAATCCTACTCGCGTCTGTGAAGGATGTGTGTGTATAATATATGTAGTTGGTAGTTCATCATTTAGATTTTTTGTTTTCTTGGTTTCACCCCTTCTCGATTTCTCGGTCTTTCTCACTTCCTTCGGAGTATAATAACATACTTACAGTAATTAGATTTACATTATATTGCGATTTTTCTTAATGAGTAATGCTGCGTGTTTCGGTTCTCCGTTTTTCCTTGTTTGTTTGTTCCACTTCGTCATAATCGTCGTCGATTAAACGTTAATCTAATCGTGGATATAGATATTATTAATTAACGTCGCACTCATTCGATAATAAAGTCTCTCTCGATGCGACGAGTCGCGCATTCGCCATCACGCCGTATCGTCCATTTTTTTCTTACGTTCCTCGTTCGATCGATCGATAAATTTCAGTTTCACGTTGTTCATTTGCATTAAATCGTTCGTCCCGATAAAATAGTTGAACGTTCGCTCGCTCGTTGAAATAAATAAAAAACACAAGAAATGAAAATCTTCTCGAGCAACACAGCGGTCCCAAGTTGATTTTGCGATGCTCGCTTTGTTTTGCATTGTATTTTTGGTTTTTAGAACAAAATTATGAACTTTGCCACGGTGTTTTAGAACGAGAAGCAGAAGTGGGCTTATGAAAAAATTCATCGATCGACACAAACGGAAAATACAAGGTTTAGGCACACTTTTCGAAAATTCAATCGACGTAACGATCGATCGAGAGGCGCGTGCCAAATAAGTGTTTATTTTTAAGAAAATTTTGAAAAAAAACAACAAAAAAACAACGAAAATTATGAAACACGCACGGCATTGCGTCGAGTCGACAATTGGTTTTGGATCGAAACAAAATTTGACTCTCTTCAGCGAATGAGAAATGTCCCGATTCGACCGAGGTGCCCGAATAATTCCCAGATGCATTTATTACGTTTGTTTCAAATGTATTCGAGGTTCTTCATGAGTATTTCGTTTTTTCTACTGTTCCGATCGATAAATAGCGCATATGCGTAAACTCGTGCGCATATGTCACAATACAGTGTGTATATACATACATATATGTATATATATATGTATACGTAATTATCGCGTATGTAGTTGGATCAAAATTCCCCGCGCTTCTTCGTCATAACGGAAAACGCAATTTTCGTGTTTCTCCGCGAGTGTTTGTATTTATTTTTATTTTTTATTTTTTCATCTTTTTCACACGGATAACCAGGGGCGAATGTGTTTATCCTAAGACGAAATTTGGGTCTCGATCCGATGGTATGTTTATCTTTTTTTTGTTTTTACGTTTGTTTTTCTTTTCTTTAATTATTTTTTGTTAGTTTATATTTTCCACCCTCCTCCCCCTCCTTCTCTCCGCCTACCCCCTTCCCCCAGGCGCTTTCCGTCCCGCGCGCTGATTGACTAAAACGTATAATAATATGAAGTTGGCAGTTTTCGTTAACGTGATTTGAACTGGTGTCGTGTACGCTCAGTACCGGGGACGACACAAGATATACAGCTTACGATTTTCCGTGTGATTTCTCGTTTTTGTTTTTTGGTTTTTTCAAATTCCTTGATTTTTATTGTATTCTCGCGAATCTTGTTTTTTTTGGTTTCTTTCATCTCCAACTGTATAAACCGATCGTCCACTGTCCCAAACGAACCGTTCCGTTAATCGCACTCATGGAAATAACCATCCGGGGTCGCGAGCCGCCGGGGACACTCTCGACGTTGTGACGCCTTGTTTTTTTTTCTCATTTAGTTCTTGCTTTTCTTCGCTTTTCCTCCATTAATTTAACTTTTTTTCGCTCGATTTCCTCACTATCTTTATCGCGTTGTCTCATCCCGCTTGTATCTTATCACGCGCTACGAATTGGATTTTCTTATACTGAATTTCTTACCGCCCATCGCGACAAACGCTCGCTCAAAATTGATTTTAATTACATTTGTTTTTTGTTGATCGTTTGTTTCATTTGTTTTCTTTTTTTTTACAATAAACACATTCACGACCAAACGAACGAACGAAGCTGGTCACTTCCGGTCTGGCTTCCTAGACACGCGTTCCCCCCATGAAACGTTCGCTTCTGCTACTCGTATCTAGCGTCTATCTATAAGTGTCTCACTTTATGTATTTCTCATCTTTGCTTTTTGGTTTCTTTTTTTTGTTGTTTTTTATTTTCTTTTTCTCATTTCGTATAATATCTTCAATGGAGTTTCGCGGAGATCTTCACTCTCTCGACTGTTGACTCGACCACGTTTATACTTTAAAGGTATATGTATATAATTTTTGTTGTTGTTGTTTTTTTTAAGATCTAAATATGTGCGAACAATCACGTGTGTCGTGTGCACTACATATTTCTCGCATATTGTATATATGTGTATACACACACACACACACCCACACACAGACGTATGTATGTATATACATATATACATGTATAAATATTTTTTTGTTTTTTTCAATTACTAATATCGTTATAATATATAGTATATATATAGTATTTAGTTTCACAGTACTTTTAATGAATATAATACTCTGTATAAAAGTTGTATTTACCTACAGGGTGACCGTTATTATTTTATTTATATCGTTTAATCTGCCTCGTCTTTATCGTAATTTCTCCTTCTTCTTCTTCTTCTTCTTCTTCTTCTTCTTCTTCTTCTTCTTCTTCTTCTTCTTCTTCTTCTTCTTCTTCTTGTTTTCCTTCTCTCAGTTAGTTCAATATTTTCGATCGAGCGTCTGCGGGCTGAATTTGTTCTTTTATATTTTCTTTCTTTCCGTTAATTAATTAAATAATATCTCGTTTAATTTCTATACGATATTATCAGCTGTAACTCTCGTGGAGAGCTCTGCCCTCGCTCGTCGAACTTTTTGTCCGCGCTTGAAACGGAAATGATTATTTCTCTCTTTTTTCGTTTTTTTGAAGTCGTCAATAAAATATACGCAATGGATGCCAGCATCGGTGACGTCAAATCGTACGCGATATATTTCGTCTTGCTCGTGTCGTGCCGGTGCCCGGGTACGCGTTTTTCTATTTACATGATTCAACCCCGCTTCTAACTTCGTCGTTATTCGCTTGGATTTTTTAAAAATCTTCATATATATATGTATTTGTAATGTTTATATGATGGCGCTTCACGTTAAATCGACCTGCATGTGAACCTCGCGATTTTCTTATAGAAAAAGAAGACTTTAGGAAACAACGATTAATATCTTTTTGACATTTTCATTAATTACCATTTCGAAACAATATTACAGAAGGAGAATCGAGTGTCTCTATAACAGGAACCGGTCCAACGACGACAAATGTAAATAATTCACTCATTCGATTCTGATTAGCAATTCTCCGAACGATCTAAAATCACTGGATCGATATTCGTCTTTTTTGTTGTTGTTGTTTTTTTTCTTCCTTTTTCTTAAACGACACTAATCGAATAGTCAATAAGAAGAGGTTCACATCCTAGGTAATTTCGACGTGGAATACGTCGTATATACATATAAATAAACAAATATTATGAAAATATAAACAAGCGACTCTCGTTAAATTGTGCATGATAATTAATATATCGGATTGCCGATTTTGCGTTAATTACGCATTAATCAATACTCAATCGGATTCGACGAGTTGACGTACTTTCGAAAATGTTCATTCACGCACATACACACGCACAAACGCCCACACATACATACCCCGACACACACACACACACATACACACACACACGAGCGCGCGAACACACATATGCACTCTGACAGTCTGACGTAAAGACACCGGTGCTCGTTACATATTATATCTCGTTTCGATGACGCGGCATGTATCGAACGGAGAACTGGGCGATAACGAGATGCGCTTAATTAATTAATTAATTACGCGAACTCTTGATGACTATGAAATTCATTAGTACAGCAGTATTTTGCACACACACACACACACGCGCGCACACACATACATATATGCATATGTGTCGCAACGAATTTCCTCGTTATTGCTCCATTTCCCTTCCCCTTTTCATCATCCCCTAAGAATTATTCAATTTTCGGAAACCATTCACCCGTCCATTATGCGAATTATTATCGTCATACGAATCGTTCGTGATATTAAATAACAAAAATGTAGCAACGATTAGAGAAAACACGATTAATTTCCATAGTAAAATAATGAAACAAAAGAAAAAGACTATTGTTTCATTGTTTCCAAGCGGAAGAAGTGCGTGATTCTTCGTCCCAGGCAACCGCACGACACGTCTCAGACGTTAGTAATGAAAAATTTGGGGATTTCAATAAATTAAGTATGTATTTGTGCTGTATAATATATCACAACGATAAGAGAGTCACTTTTTTCGTTTTTTGTTTTTGTTTTTGTTTACTATAACTACAGCGTAATAATAATAATAACAATAATAATAGGAGCGATAAAATAACTATAATGAAAATATAATGTTTGGAGGAAGGGATTCAGCACTATAGAGCTATAATAACAATAATATTAATTTTAATAATGCAAAGATGAATTCCGTCTTAATGACAACGATTAATAAAAATTATGGGGACACTCGTAATAATGATAACAGGTTTAATGAACAACGCGTTTATAGAATTTCACGTAATTAACACATGCCGCGGGATTTCGATTATTATTATTATTATTATTACCAATATTATTATTATTATTAATATTCATATTAATATTATTATTATTATTTTTTTTATGATTCCTATCATTATCATAATATCAATGATAACAGAAAGTTTAATATTCACGACAACGACCGCGCAACGAATTAATTACGTTTTTAATTGTAACGATGATAATAATGATAATAACAATTGAATATTGGACACACGAATGACCATCTCATGTCGTTTTCTTCATTCGTATTTTTTCGTTTCTCGGTTACGTCGGTTCGCGTTTTTTGTATCGTTTTATTTATATTATTTTTATTTTGTTTGTTTGTTTTTTTTCATTTTTTTCGTTTTCTTTATCATAGAAAGTAGAAAATGCACGCTGATCACGGGGGACGTGTTACGTCATCCTGGAGGAAGTCGCGAGGACTGGATATTCGTTGATACGTGTCGAGTGGAAATGATGAAAATTAATTTCATGATTCTTGACGAATTTTTATTCGTCGGGATATCGCGGTCAATAATTTCCTCGTGAACGAGTCAAATTGATTTTTTTAAAACTAGTTTTCCGTTACGTACTCGTAATCCTTATTAATTAATTTTTGTTAAACAAAGAAATGTTTATTTTGAGAAATGAGGATGCCTACAGAAAATATTTTTCGAGTATCTTGTGTGGAAAATTGAAATAAACATTCCTCTTTTTTCTTCCGATTTTTAATTCATCAATGTTGTTTTCTCATGTCGTGCAATCGGTGTGAGACTATTCGATGATAATATATATGTAGCCTGATATATATATATACATATATATGTATATAGATATAGATGGAGATGTGGGTCGGGAGGATTGAGGCTGACGGGGCGTGTCTGGTCGATATCGTGAATGGCAAAGCTTTCACATCCTCCGGCGCTCATAGCATCTTCTCTCTCTCTCTCTCTCTCTCTCTCTCTCTCTCTCTCTCTCTCTCTCTCTCTCTCTCTCTCTCTCTCTCTCTCTCTCTCTCTCTCTCTCTCTTTCTCGAGCACGACGACATTGAGACAGGATAAGGGAAAGAAATGGAAAAAGAAATTGAGCTGATAATTCTCGTCGATGATTTGAAGAATGGAATAAAAAATGAATAAGAAATACCGAATTATTTATTAATAACAAAATTAATTGATACTTCTAATTACTTGCAATTAAATCTTGCGAGAGTCTTGATCCGTTCTCAAGTCTGATAATGACAGAGACCTCCGTTATCATTTTGTCATGTGAAACGGAAAACCGGGAAAGAAAAGTAAATTGCGGTGAAAACTCGTGGGGAAAAAAAGTCAACGGGGAACCGCAGAATTAATTCCGGCACGGTGACAATGGTCTTTCGTCATCCAGCTCGCGATTAATTAGCCCGGGAATTAAGGTAGTTGGGGGTGAGGAGGAACGAAGAAAAAATGTGAGAGAATTTTCGCCACTCGAGTTCTCCTTTCCATCACGAGTGTGTGTATGTGTGTCCGTGCGCGCGCGCCTGCATGTGTGTGCATGTGTGTGTGCCTGCTGTGAGTGACAGTGAGCGATTGAAACAATTTCCTGCAGTCTTTCGTTTTTTTTCTTCATCCGACTTTCAGCCTTCTCGCTCTCTCACTCTCTCTCTCTCTCTCTCTCTCCCTCTCTCTCTCCATTCGCTTCAGATTTTTCCGATGCTTAGTAATGTTTGTGGGTGATAAAATTAATTGTCAGACAATGAATTAATTGATTCGTTAATTAATAAGGAATTACTAATGCGCGATCGATCATTGACCACGATTCTCGAAATCGTAAAATTGCATTTATTCAAATCCTCCATAGCGATCGACGATGAGTAACAAAGTGAAAAAAAAACTGATGTCAATAAATAAAAAAGAGGAAAAAAGACACGATTTATAATATCGGACAACCATTGTCATAATTGAAAATGTATCGATCAATAAATTTTCGCATATTTTCAGTCTCGAACATTCAATCGGGCGCATTATTATTATTTTTTCTTAAATATACTTGCATTCTCTCTTTCTATCTCTGTCTCTCTGTCTGTCACTCTCTCTCTCTTTCTCTCTTGCACTGTTCTAAAGTGGTATGTATAGTATTTTTATATAATAATGGTAGTTCTCATTACAAACATTGTCCCACCTCATCGCGCCGTAACTACTTAATATTTTTCATGTGTTTTCGTCCGTATCTCGTTTTTTTCTTCCCTCTCGCGACTTTCACGTTTCGTTTTTTAGCTTTTTTGTGTAAAAGGAAATATTCTCCAACGTGCCGGGAAACACTCGTAATTAATAATACGCCGTTATCGTGGCATATGTATGTATATATATCTATATATTTTTGTTTTCAAATAATTGTTATATATACATAAATACTCACTTTTTTCCCTTGAATTTAAGGGTAGAGTTCTCGATTTCTTTTTTTCATCTTGAGCCTTCCCCGAAGTTTTTCCATTCTTTTGGTTTTTCCGAGCCTCTTATCTTTCATCGTTCGTCAACGTGAACGTTCCCTTACAAATCTATTCGACCAAGCTTACTCGATAACTAGTGTTTGCTAAATTGACGTGTTTATAACGAATGTTGTATCTTCATCATCCATCGTATATATATTTTCCTTTTGTTTATTCCTTCCCGACCTTTTTTTTCCCTCGTTTAATTAAACTTTAACCGTCTTTAATCGTTTATCATATTTAATTTTTGTTTTTTTTGTTCTTTTTTTTCTTTTTCTCGTTCTGGCTTAACGTACTAGAGATATATACTGGCAATGTTTTAAGGGTATATTTTCGTCTTTCGAGGCTTCGCCAGGCACTGCACGCAGTTAAGTAGCAAGTCGTATGTATACATATACATATATACATATATATATATATGTATTTATGTATATGAATGAATTAGAGACACACTCGCCGTCGTGAATTTTTTTTTCTCTCGTTCGTTTCGATCTCCATATATATTTTTCTATCTCGTTCGTTCGATTAATTAATGTTTTTTCTTTATCGCAAGCTTCGGTCTCGTTATGCGATTTCTCAGTCTTCGTAACGCATCGCGGGTCAATCTCTCTCTCATTCCTTAGCGAATATTTCTCTTTCTTTTCAAGACAGTTTCCCCTCGAATGGAATTATTGAGCGTTCTCGATGGAAACGAGCCCGCGCTTTATTTTCATTTATATACTAATTTATGTAGTGTACTATAATATAGCTTTTTATATATATATATACACACGTATATATATATAATGTTTTTTTAGTCGATCAATAGAAGTAGTTTCCACGAGTGCGTGCGTGAAGTGCGTGCGTTTAGCCCTCTGTCCATGATGAAGGAAGAGTCATTGAGCGTGGACCAGTTTCGGTCGAGGATTTCGCGCATAACCTCGCCTCATCGACTGGCCCAATTGGTTCTATTCTTTTTCTTCTTTTTCTTCTTATTCGTCTTCTTCTTGTCCTTCTTCTTTTCCCTCTTATTATTTCCTATTATTATTATTTTTTTTTTACGCAATTTGTTATCTGCATTTTTTGTTTTGTGTTTCCTCTTGTATCTCGTATACTCTACATATCTGTATATATGTATAATATATCCCATTCATTCTCGGAATGTATCCCTCGATTAATCGAGATTCGGGTGACGAGTTTTTCACGGGGGTGGGTGGCGGAAGGGTGGGCGGGAGGGGGATAGGGGCGAGGGAGTGGAAAAAAAAGAATACGAGAAAGAAAAATTGAGAACAAAAAATCGTCGATTTTCCATATCGATATATCGATCTTTCGGTAAATTCGCGATTATGTCGAGCCCAGCTCGCGCACAATCACGATTATATTATTATTATTGTTATTATTATTATTATTATTATTAATATTACTATTATTATAATTTACGTACGGCAAGTGTGTTTGTGTCTGTGTATGTGTGTGTGTGTGTGTGTGTGTGTGTCTGCGTGTATTTCTGTTTTCTTCTTCTTTCTTTCGTACTTGTGTATATCGTTATTATTATTATTATTATTATTATTATTTCATATATATATTTATATTTATATATGTGTTTGTGTATATATATATACATACACATATAAACATATACATATATATATATATACTTTTTGTTTTTAATTTACTGTCTTTGTTCGCTGCAGTGCCCGAAAGTCGAATTTAAGTCACAGCACGTTTTAGTTTCGCTTCTTCGTCATCGCGTTAAACACCTCGGCTTTCGTGTCTTCGCTCTACGAATTTAATTTTTTTTTTTGCTATATGTCTCTGTATTTCTCTTTCGTCGCTATCCTTCGCTCTTCGTTCACGATCCTCTTCGACGGATCGATATTTTTCTTTGTTTTGTTTGTTTGTTTGTTTTTTTTTGTTTTGTTTTAACGCTACGCAATTTCGCTCTATCGGTACTCGAGGCGATGGCCGATTACTTGGCCTCCTCGAGAAACACCAGATCGTCCGCGACTACGTCGCTGATGTGTAGATATATGATCCAGTACATGAGATTGAAGCACACGAAGCATACCGGAAATACGATGCGTGAGTACTTGTCGATGTCCGAAGGCGTGATGCCTGGGAATGAAATTTTAATTTGCGTTTATATCTGGTCGAACTCCTGGACTACGAACTATACGAGTCCTTTTACTTGTAATAAAGAAGCGTGCGAATTTCACAGGCCAAATATTAGCAATAACGATAATAATATTTTTTTTTCTTGCTTTTTTTTTCATTGTTTTGCTCTTTTTGTGTGTGCTCTCAATAACGAAAAGTCGTGGGAAACGATTCACCGGTAGCGCCGATTATTTACTCGAAGGTCTGCATGGCTTCTCTTTTTTTATAACGAGGCGTTTGAAAAATATTTACATATAACATATATTTTTTATTGTTTTTATAAGACGCGTTGGAAAATCATCGCGATAAAAAGCAATGCAGCTACTATAATCGAGAAAATATTATTTCGTGAATTTCAACGTTTTTCCGTTTGTGTTTGTTTTTCGTCACCGGTGACGTCCCTTTGACACAAAATGGCGGTGTGGTGAGCGCGTGAGACCATTGAATTTCATAATATTCACGGTTGTTTCATAGCGCAGCATAACATCAGCGAGATACGTACAACGATTTCGTTACTATGAGGCACGAAAGATTTGCCGAATCGAAATCTTCGTAACGCAAATTTCACATTCTCGCGAAAAGATAATGAAATATTTTTTTTATATATTTTTTTTAATAAACAATGGAAAAAGAAATTGATAATTGTCGCATTGGTGAGATCGAACATAAAAACGGAAAAACTTAAAGAAAACCGTGTTTCTAGGTCTCTAAACTACGTGAAATGTGCGTCATAAGTGAAAAATTCTATTCGGGAATTCTTTGCCAGGTGAATTGATATTTTGACTTTTAGTTTTTTCTTTTTTTTTTCTTTTTTTTTCTTTCTTTAAGTAAATTTTGATTATTACAAGTAGGCAGCTCGGATGGTTCCTTGGATTGTTAGATAAATGTGAATTTTGAACCTACATGGCGTACCGTAGAGTTTACTGATGTCCTTGCCAGGATGTATAAGATGTTGAGGTGCCGGAGGTGCTTCCTCATCGGCACGACCGTTTATGGTATTTTCCAACGTGCCACCCTTGCTGTGTGCCTTGGGGTCGTGCACCTTGAACCGCACCTCCTGGACAACACGGGACCACTTACAAGAGACACGGCAGTTCGCCGTGGGGTGTCCTTCGTACGAGGTCTACCCCTTTATTTATCGGCTTGTCATGCAACATTAGGGGAGGGTCATTGGAGGAAACATTCTCAAGCGGTAGTATAAAAAATTATCAATCAACATAATCAGACTTTCACGTAGGAATTCATCGAATTGGACCAATCATCAGGAATTCGTGTCTCCTATTTTCCGATCAAGCGTTCCATCAATTTTTGTATTCGTTGCAAAATTGATGGTATTATTATTATTTCAGTTTTTTTCATTGAAATTTTTGATACATCGTTCTCGTTGATCGATTCTCGAAACACAATTTAACGCTTTTATATCGTTTCATGGAAAAGTTTTCTCAGCGTTGGTACAGCTACCGAAGAAACGGAAGTTTGCCTAGACCGCTGCGCGCGATTGAAGCTTCTTCGTCTCTCGGTCTCTATCCGTGTACATCGGGGATGGACGAAGTAGCGTACAAAGTTGGGGGTGAAACTGAGTTGCAACGAGCGGGTAGATACACATAGTTCGACACCTCCGGAGACTCGTGCGACGGGTCGTCGTTTTATGCATGCGATCCGGACTTTTGTCAGGTCGAGTTGTAACCCGAAGGAAAACTCGAGGGACCCCGGAGCCGTGAACCGAAGCTGGTACGTATAAATATTTATACGTCGTATACGAGAAAGAGAGAGGGAAAATACCACGTCGTTACTTATTCGGGATGCGTGCACGAAGGATTTAACGTCCAATCCGGTCATCCGCGTACATTTAATTTTTCAGCCTGATATTTATAACACGTGACGAAAAACGAATGCGACTGAATTTCAAGGTCAAATCCATACCAAGATCAGGTCTTCCGGTACGTCCGGGGAGCTTTGGCACCAGACGCGTGCAGGATGGTTGAGCTCGAACCGTAACTTTATAAAGTATAAGTTCCGCGTTCGTAGGACGAGCGAGCACCAACGAGCCGAGAATAAGAGACGAAGATGGGGGTACCACTACGGTGGGTAAGTTAACCCCTCGGACCTTCGCCGAAGCTATTTCAATATTCAAGAGATCTCTCGTGTTCATTCACGCGGTATCCAGCCACCGTTCGACCATGGGATCCAGTTTAATTTATATCCCCGGTGGAGATCCCTTCTTTCCTCCCTCGTCACCGCCACCCTCCTTTGTCGTATTGGACAAGCGCGCGGGCGCGCGAGAAGGCGTTTGACCCAGGCCCGAAGACGCGAAATGGGCCGGGGAGGATCAACTTTTATATTGAATTAATAATCCTTTGAGAGGTTTCTCCCACTGGACTCCATAAACTGAATTGCAAAGTTTTGTATACCAGACTCGCGCGCGGTTACTTTGATTATTAAACGATACAATATCGGGGTGACGTTCGCGAATGCAGCTACTACATTGATTCGGTCACTGGGATAAAATAACCGAGAATAAATTACAAGAAACGAAAGAAAGGAACAAAAAATAAATATAAGTCGTCGAACGTCGATTGATAATTTTCATTCGGTGATTTAATCGATTCTTAAGACGTTCGCGAGATTTTGATAAGCCAAGATCCGGGGCAGTGCTGATTTGAATTTTTATGAGAAAATCATATTTGCAAACTTAAGTTATCTTTAACTCGAGATTTCATCCCCTTTCCCCTCCCACGAAAAAACGAATAAAGGAATATTTTTATTTTACAAAAAGCGTTCCCCGAGCCGTAGCGTCGACGTCATTCATAGACAAATTTAATCTCGACGGAAAGTCCGCTCGAACTGGAATAATTCAGTTCCAATTTCCAATTAAAACACATCTTTTCCTTGCCGATAAGGTCTCCCGCCCTCTCGACATCGCTGCGAACGCTTTAATATTTTCGTTTCTACCCCCTCTCCCGAACTACCCCCCAATACAATTCTCGAGATTAAAAGAAAATTTATAGTGCACCTCGGGCATCGGTAGCAAACGAAGCAAACTGGACGAAGCCTCTCTCTTTCCTCCTCCCTCTCTCGCGCGCACGAGCTATATAGTAATGCATTATATGTATATATATATCGCTCGTTTCTCCCGAGTTCGGTGCGAATGGACATTCATTTTGCAATACCTTTTACCTCCTCCATTCTCACCTTTCATCCCTAGGTGAAAAAAAACTATATAAACCGTACGAAACAAAAACACGTAACATCACACCTATATAATCCGTATCAGCGATTCGTAGGAAAAAAATAAAAACGGAAACAAAAGAGCCGAGGCTCGCGCGCCCTCCGGCTTTTATCACGTTGAGTGCATACATCGGGAAAAAAACCCCTCGTGAAAATTTCATGCGGCCTGAGTCTGTCTTTTATCGAAGTTTGGCGGAAAGCATCGGGTCACCGTCGGTGACGTTCCCGATGGGAAATTGAACGTTAAACTTCTATACGTATATCGTGTATGATGCAAGCACGGTAAATGCACGAACATTTTTCTATCCGCAACGAGCCTCGAGGACATTCGTTTCCCGCGCCTAGCCAAGTGTATAATTCGCGTTGTTAATTATTTAAAGCTAATTAACCAATTTCCACGGGTTAAAACTCGTCGGAGGGAAGTACTCCCGCGGTAAGCCCCCATTGGCCCTGTTTTTTTGTTCGCGGTTACCGGAGGGTTGCAAGGGTGCCCACAGGGGGATGTTTTTTGCCCCCGTAAATTAAGGACACCACGAGCAGACTCGAGCGTTCACCCGAGTTCGCCAAGTGCTTTCTTCTTAAGCTTGATTTACTTCTGTCTTTCTTTATCGTCCGATTGTTCGAAAATAAAATGGCCGAGGTTTCCCACAAAATGGAGCGATTTCCGGCCGTGGTGAATTGTGGGAAGGCGAGCTCTCGGGAATGGAAATAAAAATCTTAGGATCTTCTTGCGAAAGGATACGGGCGACTAGGAAACTATACTACACGCTTGATATTATCGAGGGTTGTTTTGGGTTTGGAACGAAGTAAACACACATAAACACACAAATACAGAGTTTTGAAAAATACCGTAAAAAAATTCTGGCTGGCGATTACTCACAGTTTGTTTGGGCGCGTGGTCCCCGTGATCACCGACACCTGGGACACCCGGTGGTCCAGGATTTTCTCTCGCCGCTTTCATGCTTTCCGCTATTTTCTGGAATCTGTTCTTCCTCATCTGAATCCTTTTCGCCATGTATCCCACTGTCGCGTATTCTGCGAACGAACGAACGTCAAACATTAAAAAAGCAGGGCGCGCGTATCACGAAATATTTCCATGGGAAGCTCTCCTCGATTTTTTCCTTTTATTTATTATCTTTTTTCTTTTTCAATTTTTACGCTCGTTCCTCTTTTCTCCTCGCGTTCTTCGGGACATCGAGTTCGCATTTCCGGAATCCAAACGCGTGTCTTACGTTCACGCAACACGGTTTACCGTTCCATCCCACGGAAAAAAATTATCCTCGTCGACTCGTCTATGTTAAAATTCCAATCAGGCAATATATTTTTTTTGTTTTTGTTTTTGTTTCTGTTTTTGTTTTCTCTATTCAAGCAAATTAGTTATATGGTTTCTTTCTTTTTTTGTTTTGTTTAACGAGCGTTGAGACCATTGACGACACTATCACGTGATGTTTATCGCTCGCATTAAAAACACCCCCTTCCCCGCCCCTCAACCACCGCGCTCCGGCCGATCGCGAGGGACACGTGATTTCTCGTTCGTACAAAGTTTCGATGGGATAATAATCGAGTAGATAACGTTTGTGTTATCAGAGTTGAAACGTTATTCTTCCGTGTATCGTTATAGCTTTCCGGTTCCTCTCGAAAACGCGGAAGGATCACGACAACCGGAAGTTTGCCCGCGGACGCGAACCGAACGTGGATCGACTCGACTATATATATATACATATCTATATATGTATGTATAGATATATTTATATATAATATATATATACATATATACGTATAGAGATATATTTTGAAATTGTCGTAACGATCCCTCGTGGCGTTTATTACGAAAAAAACCTTTTATAACTTCTCGGCACTCGAGCAAAGTCGTTCTGGTACCGTTACAACTCTCGATATTTTTAACTATTTTTTTTAAACTCCTTATATATGTATGTATATCGTTTTATATCTTTTAAAAATTTTTGTTATTAACAAGTAATCATTCTTTTTTTCGACCATATTTTCGGCCTCTTCGTGCAGTGGTCCTGCAGGATCCTTCACGGAAAAAAAAACGTTTATGCGAAAACATTGGAATTACTCGGCCGGAAAATATATCTGCAAATATAAAAAAATTGATACAATATATACAAACGTACATATATATATATATATATATATATATGAATGGTTCGAACAGACATAGAGATTTTTCGTTGACAAATATTGAAAAACATGTGTAAAGAATGGTGTTTTTTTTCTCATATACATTTTTTCCGTGGAGGATGTATATCGATAGGCATATACACATTGTACATTTTTAAATATATATATATATATAGATATATGGATAAATATATATGTATATATATTTATGCATTATTGGTGATGACAGAAAGATATTTCGAGAAGATTTTCACCTCGGTCTTCGGATCGGGAAATCTTTCTTTCATTCGGTTGGTTCGACAATCAAATCGCGATAAGGAATTAATATTCATCGATGACGATAACGAGACCGACGACCAAGGACCGAAGTCGACAATATATATATGCATGTATGCAGGTTAAATGCTCCTTCGGTGAATTTTCGCGCGTTAAACGATCATTTTCATTAATTTTGACACGGGAAATGGACAATATAGTGATCGACACATTTTCTCACTTTTTGGCTCGGTTTGCGAAAACGTCATAATATGGATATTTCACGTGGCTGTAACTTTTTTGTCATTGGACCGATTTACATTTGGCATTAAAGTTTTTTAAACCCAATGGGAAGATCTAAAGAATGGCGTTGATATAATTACGATATCCTAATGTCACTAGTCGTGGCGGCAAATTAAAAATCGCCATTTTCCGAACCGAAGGTTGCATGGCAAAATTTACAACAAACGATCCAACGTTTTGAAATTCTATGAGAAATTGAAAAATTATTGCAGGCGGCTGAGGCGAGCGCGATTTTATAGCTTGATCGAATATATAATATATCGATAAAATATACCGCAAAATTTCCAATTCGGCCGAAAGTCAAGTTTTTGCTGTTTAAGTGAACGAATGATTTTTCGGATCACGAGCCAAGATGGAAATACTGTACCAAATTTCATCTTTTCATCGACTAATTGTGAAAAATATATATCCATAATGCCAATTCTCGATTAATTAATGCTGTCGTCACCGACATTTTCATTTATCCTGCATATACCCATAAATGCATACCTATTCACGTATGTATATGTAATATTAAACCTCAGGCTGAGTGATTTCTGGTCGTAAGTACTTTTGGGACGACATCGTAATTTTCGAAAGGCGTGGCTTTGATATAAAAAAAAGAATTTGATTCGGTTCTTCGTGTCTCTGGCATCCGTAAATTAAATAACGACCAAAAATTCTCTCGGCCAAATTTACTTCGATTCTGGGTAGAATATTTCGTGTAATTAACATGTTCAAATATACACACCAAAACATACCTAATCTTATTTACGTTCTCGTGATTCTTGGGTTTGACTATCTAGTTCCCTTACCTGCTTGCTCACCGTTAGATAACTTTCTCTCTTCCTTTCCATGCCACGGTTGGCCGAAATCAGACGAGCTATCCTTATCTCCCAACCATTACTACGTAATAATATTTAACAAGCCGTATAATTCCTATATAATATTTTGCTCTTTAACCTTCAACCGCTCCGTGCTTTTCTTTTTTGTTTTCCATTTTTAATTTATAGATCGAGTGACGTCAGCAGATTACAAAACTTCCTATCGTTATTCTAGAATGAAGCGTTTTTCAAGCGCGCTAAAAAACTGAAGCGACAAAACGTACAAAATGCAGGCATTCATTTTTTAATCAAATTCGAAATAGAATCACCTTAAAAAACAAAAAAACCTCGTACATTCCTTCGTAATAGACGGTTCTGTCATTTTCCTGTTCAAAATTAGAAAATGACCTGGGTCATCTCGTATCAGCGATGCGCAATTTTCAGCGAAGATGAAAATAAATATTTCATCCCCTCAACCCCCACTCCCCCGTTCCCCTCCCACAACCACCAAGAGTTCTTCCCCTTCCCTAGCAGGACGTCACTCTCGCGACCAAAATTTCTAATGGAGCGGAATATTTCCTCTCGTGGCTCGATATCGGGTCACTACCGCTATACACCTTATACGTGTCATACGTATAACTCATATTCTATACATACCGATGTGCGATGTATATTATAATATACTATATACGATATATATATATATATATATATATATATATATATATATGTAAGAGCGTAGGTTGAAGGGTGAATTATAATTAGCGGCGGTGTAATCGGGTCGCCAATTTTGGGCTCGAGGATGAGCGAAGAAGGGGGTCGGTTTAATACCCGGCAGCCCACCGAAGTTGCAGTCGCCGTTTGCTGTTGTCGTTGCTGCCGTTGCGGATCCACGTCATCACCGACGAATGAACACGAGGATGACGTCGACGGGGTAGCGTAGACGTGGTTGAGGATGGTGACGCTGACGACGAAGGATGACGTGAACTCCTCTTCGTTCTGCTCGTCGCTTGTACGTTACAGAGACGAATCGAGGCGTGTTACGAGAGAGTCGAGGACAATGTGACGCCATTATTTTACGTTGTTGGTGCTCTTTGTCGATAGCGAAAATTAAAAAGGTTATAAGATACCCAGTGTATTAACGATTGAACCGAAGAATTTTTTTTTCTATAAATAATTATCGACCTTTCGTTAATTATGACCGATATAATTTTCATCATCCTGTATGATTATTTTATATTTTCAAAACTTGACGAGCGGGCGAAATAATTCGAGAATATCGAACGAATAAAAAACTTGGCGGCGTCACATTGGGTCTTACTCTCCCTTACGTCAGTGAAGAAATATATATATATATATATAATATATATACATATATTCAGGAGAATCGGCTTGCGGCGGAACAAGTTTTTGCTATTTTTTAGATATCACGAGTGAAGCGAACGTTTTTGGTCTGTAAAAAATCCCTGGGGGATGAAAAACAAACAATCTATACCCAGTCACGAAGGCAAAGTCCCTCGTACATAAGATTTCGAGATCGTACAGGGATTTTTTTCAATATTTAGCATGCTTTGCCTGCCGAAGCCCGATTCGCATACCTATTTATATATACATATTTATTAATATATATATGTGTATATATATATATATGTATATATGTACGTATACATACGACGAGCTGCGATGCGGTTTATTTCTGGCGTGCATCGTAGCATGAAAATCGTTCGATCCGCGTTTGTCACGTCGTGGTTTTAACCCGACGGAAAACCCGGGGCTACCGTCTTTGTCGTCTCTCGTAATAAAACATCGACGCTCAACGAGAGTGAGAGAGAACCACATCTCTATATATTTCACTCTCTTCGTAAGCGATTTTTTTAGATTTCTTTTCCTTTTTTTTGCATACATATCTTTTTTTTCGCCATGTATAAAACGTAATCGGGCAAAAAAGCTCTACGATTCGGGATATTTTCTAACGCTGAAGCTCTGTTTTTGTTGTTTTTCATTGTTTTTGTTATTGTTGTTGTTGTTGTTGTTGTTATTGTTGTTGTTGTTGTTGTTGTTATTGTGATTGTTATTGTTGTTGTTGTCGTGGTATCTATCTCTCTATCGCAGACAATTTTTTTGTATAATTTTGGTCAAGGTCGTCGGGCAAAAAAGCTCTACTCATGGAGGATGTTTCGGTCTAACGTAAGCTTCTAGGTTTTTGCTTTTGCTCGTTGCTGGGTCAAGCTGTTATCTTTTTTATCGTATTTTTTGTTTTCTTCTTTTGGTTGGATCGTTGTAAAGCTCCGCAATGGAAGTGTATAAAGTTATCACGGAATAAAATAATGTTGGTTCAATTTTTTTGTTCAGCCCTATACTAAAAAAAAAAAATCGGTGGATGCATCGATATTGGTCATTGAAGATCTAAGATTGATTTTGTTTGCACGTAACGAACCGAAATTCGTAAGACACGTTTGAATCACGATTCGAATCATTCATACATTCCGACGATCGTTCGTGAAAACTCGTATCGTTCGGATTATTTTTCGTAGCCGGAAACACTCGCACTTTAATTCGCGAACATTGCGACACGTGCGAACGATCGGGGATGAAAAAAGAAAAAAAGAAAAATAGAAAAAATTCGAGATGATTGTTCGTTGAGTGAATATCTTTACGTTTTGATTGCGACGAGGAACAAAAAAAGTTGAAAAAATTGTTTTATAAATCGAGCAATGATCACAATCGTTGCATCTACACCGTGCAGTACTATAAAGAAATTTCTACGATCAGCTTTAAATAATTTTTGCAAATTCATTTTTCGATACATATACATATATATATATATATATGTATATACATATATAAATATAAATATATATATATAAATATATATATATATATATATTCCTCGCTAATCTACTGCGCTCTAACCACTACTCGATGTTTCATACCATGTGTTTTTGTTTTTTCTTTTTCTATGCCCAGTACGCATTCGAATTTATCCAATCCCAATTTGCCGTCGTTTTTTTTGTTCTTTTCGTCCTTTTTTGCTTTTTGTTTTTATCACCCATTTCGACGGAATTGACCGTAACAGCAAACGCGAAGTCCCCGTTTCGCGGTGCACTCGTGTACAACACCACCGAAGAATTCAAATTCCATGGACGTGGGGGCGAACAGATTCGGACGAGTTTTGACCGCGTAGTTTCGTTAGTCCCGATCAACACGCGATCTCCACCCTCCCAACTCCCAAACCCCATCATGCGTAACGAATGTATTTTTTTTTTCTCGGTACGATCGACGCTTCCCGCTGCTGGCCTGTGGAACTCGAAATGCGACAGTTTCGCTACCGAGACCAACTTCGAACATCGAAATTGGGATTTCGATTTTTTTCTCTCCCTGTTTTTCTTTTTTTTGTTTATGTAGCACAACGATTTAAAAAAAAATAGTACTCTACGAATCTCGAAAAAGCCCCGGGGACCAACGATTAAAAAAAAAGCGGATAAAACAAAGGAAACGCGCATGAACGGAGAGAGACCTCGGAAGAAACGGAGCTGGGGATATAAAACGCGCGCGCGTGTGTTTATCGGGACTTTGCGTGCACGCAGTGAATGGATAAGGACGGGAAAGTATGAATTATTATTATACATTACGTTGTATATATATATATATATATCTACATATCTATATATATATATATATATGTATGTATATGTATATATGTATATACATAAGCGATAGGGTTGCGTGCTTGAGGGAAACAAAGTGCGACGGGGATGAAAGATTATATATATCTATATATGTTTTTTACACATATATATAGAGGTCTCAAGGCCCTTTCCCGAGTACTCGTCGACTTCGTCACTCGCACGTGTGCGCTCGAAGCGAGTCCCACGACGCAAAAAATCAAAGATCAATGAAAAGACAGTGTAAGAAAAAATAAAGGGAAAATAAAAAACGAAAAAAAATAATTGCCTTACTTATCGCATACGCGGGAACTTGCCCAGTTCGATTCTAATCGAGTTTATCGGTGGAAACGTGCGGAGACTGATCATCTCGGACTCGGGAATGGGTCTTGTTAATTATTCTTTTTTTTTCGTTTCTTCTGGTTTTCTTTCTTTTGTCTTTTCTTTTAAGTATATAATGAAAAAAAACGAGCGTCAGTCGGGTCGAGAGCAGTTTTGTATTAATTGTGCAAATGTCCGATTGAGAAGTGAATTCGATGCAAATACGATTTAAGAATTAATGAAAAAACACGTTTTTTTTTCGTTCTCGTTATCGATCTTTTGATTTCGTTGTTTTGGATTAATTTTTGGAAAAAAACGCGAGAGTGCCAAAGTACGTTAATGCCACAAAGAGAAAGCTGGCTGACTCTCGTGACTCTTCGGTCTCGTGACTCGCGATGACATTTTTCTTTAATCATCGAGTCGTTAATATTTTCTTTTTCTTCGTTACTTTCATTCAATAATTAATATTTATTTATGTATATATTTATATATATATATATAGATTGGCGTCAATCGCGAGTCGTGGATCAGTCGATCGAACGCAATCGGTGCACACTGCTTCGTGGTCTAATGCAACGAGTAAGAAATATCCAGGTGTCACCTGGTTAGGAAGGGGATGAGGGTAGTTTTTTTTTTCACTTTCCGTACTATTTTCACGATAATTCAAACGACAGAACGAAAGTGCTGTACACAACGATTGCTTTTACGACACAGTTTGCAACAACATCAGCACGTGAGCTTTGTGCAATAAGGCGCTAGAGAAATAAAAAAAAGCTCAAAAAAATGTACGTATATATTGAAAATTCGCGTGACAGTGTGGAGCGTTTTGGATCGATCGATCGTATCCCATGATTAATCTCGAGTGTACCGAGCGATTAATCGATTCACTTCGAGTCCGATTGAGATCGTTGCTCGCGAAAGCTCCCGCCGGGACTGGCGTCTCGACGTAAAAATACAGACAAGACACATATAGACAGAGACAGATAATACAAAGACATAGGCTGGAAGGGAGGGTGTTCT
Source organism: Netelia inedita (assembly GCA_964017225.1). NCBI lineage: Eukaryota > Metazoa > Arthropoda > Insecta > Hymenoptera > Ichneumonidae > Netelia > Netelia inedita. The sequence goes on from OZ024924.1 coordinate 28,267,669, forward strand.
TTTTTTTGTTTGTTTTTTTTCAGGTGATGTCGCGATCGACAGGCTCGGGATCGCAGGTGGGGTGGTTGTTTTTGTGGTTTACTTTTTTTTACAGTGGCTCTTAACACAGTAATCAGTGTTAATTCAGACGATCGTTTCGCTGGACTGCAGCACCGCGGCAATGTCACCCGCGTCTGTGATGTCTGAAAAATTTATCTCGAGGAATTTTCTGTGTTTTCTTTTTTTTTCTGCAAATGGATGCCTTGGGAACATGAAATATAAATAAATAGCCTCGTGCGAGAAACTTTCGTGCGAGCTTTCGTTTTCTCCCGTTCACGTTGGGTACTGAGAACGATGAGCGTGTCGGCGGTGGTCCGGAACGAGTCAGACCGAAGCAGGATTTTCGTACGACGATTTTTGGGGGGGTGAGCCCGGGGGAGACGGCCATGTTGTTGTCACCACAGAGCTTAAAATTATTTCTTTCTCATCCTTACAAATATTTACGAACTCGTTACGTTTATTCGTTTATCGTAATAACGATTGTTATAATTTTATCCGCGTGCTTTGCGGTAAACGCGGTCGGCAACTTACCAAAGGTACGTAGTTTCTATTCGTTCATTCGTTCAATATGAAGTTACGATTAATTAAAACCAATCGTGTTGGCGAAATGTTGCTCGTCCGTTGCTACAACCCAGCGTGACAAATTTATTAAAATTGAGAAAATGGATCACTGATGGTAACACCGTCGTAGCAGGTGCCATGGCCGTTCAAAGTTTCGAATTTGGAGGATAATAAAGTGACGTTAAAATGTAATATCATACGAATGATAAAAAATTAGTTTTGGATTAAATATATTTTTAATGACCCACGTTTGTAGGTCCTTTTGAGATTTAATGCCTCGAGTGTGAAAGTTTGAGCGGGCATTTTGTATACTCCTGGGCTCGATCATCAAGCATCGCATTAGTAATCTCTTTTCCCAATATTGTTCTGCATATATACGTAAAACAATTGAAAATACATGAAAATCTAGCTCCTTGCGGACATGAACAGGACACGTTGCACCCTCCGTCATTCTGCAATGTGACCAATGAGCAAAAATCACGTGGTCGGTAGCACGGCGTTGCAGCATTTATAAAAAATGAAGTGCGTTACCCAAGGATCATCACCGACCGAGCCGAGTCCCCGGGACTTACCCCAATGGAAGGGGGATGTGTAGTGAGGGTTGTTGGGCAAGAGGTCGATATCGATATCGCAGGGAACGTCGAAGACGACGGATGATGACGACGACGACGACGACGACGACGACGACGACGACGACGAAGAAGAAGAAGAAGAAGAAGAAGAAGAAGAAGAAGAAGAAGAAGAAGAAGGAGAAGAAGAAGAAGAAGAAGAAGAAGAAGAAGAAGAAGTAGTAGAAGAAGAAGAAGAAGAAGAAGAAAAAGAAGAAGAGTTAGAAGAAGACGGGTCAAGACGACGGTTTAAAAAACGACGACCAAGTCGATCAGGAAGAGACGGATCGACGAGAGCACGACGATGGAATGCGTGTAGGGCCGGTTTTGGGGCGGTTCCGTTGGGGGGGGGGGGGGGGGGGTTGGGGACGAAGACGGTCCGCGCGATAACTTACCGAGGAGCGACGCGAAGACCATGACGAAACAAGTTCCCAGGTAGACGTCGATGGACTTGACGTAGGAGATTTTGGGGAGGGCTGCGTTAGTCGAGGACATGAGGGTTGTCATGGTAAGCACAGTGGTTACTCCGAGGGCGACCCGAGCGGGGGTTGCGTTTCGGTTTAGCCAAAAGCTCACCCATGAGATTATCACGATTAATCCCGAGGGTATGTAGATCTGGATCAGGTAGTAGCCCATCGATCTCACGAACTGGATCTCGCAAGCTAGCCGAGAATAATTTCCTGCGAAAAAATAAGAAGAAAGGAGACATTTTCTCATGAGTTTTCACGTGTATTTACTGGGATTGTTTTTTTGACGATTCTTTTTTTTGTCTGATTGCTCTGGGTTTGCATTCTTTGTTTGTTTGCTTTTCTTTTTTTCATTTGTTTTTTTTTGTGCGCGGGCTAGTTTTTATGATTACGGTGAGGTGCTGGCGTCGATGACGTTGGAGGCGACCGACATTCGAAGATCGTGGTGTTGCGTCCCTGGTGCATTCGTGTCTCTTCTCACATCCTTTTTTTTATCAATTTTTCTCTCTCTTCTTCACGCTATCTTTACATTCGTGCGCTTCTTCCGTTCCATTGGTAACTTGCCTCCATAGTTTCCTCGTCGATACATCCACCCTTCGTGTTCCCTCCCATCCTATCCCTGATTCACCTTTTCTTATCCCCACTATTCTCTCGAACTTCCCTCCGGGGCAATTCTTCCTTCTTTACCCACCCTACCGCTCCCTTTTTGCAACCCCTCTCAACCCTACCCTTTCTTCTCGCTCACGGGGGTAGTAAATTGGTAGGTTTTTTTTCTCCTCGCACACACGACGCCCATATCCTCGGGTTTCCTTCGCTTCACCGCGGCAATATCCGGGACCAATCTTAATGGCCATTGCGCGAGTCCCGCTATACTTTTGGAACTATGTATATTTATACGCGCCCTTGTATATCCTTACGAGGGCGCAGCCTTCTGGGTCTTAGTTAGTCGGTCTCTGCAGGCTTTACGACACTCTACGCAGTACCATTGGTGCACGAGGCATATATATATAGAGAAACATATTGACCGTCAGCGTGGCACGGTTAGGTGGATTATAGTACAGTTGGGCAGCAGTTGGGTAGTTTCAACCCCAGGGGCTTTAAGCACCTCGCCACGGCCACTTTGCACGAGGGAGAAAACACTTCTGGCACGCCAGAAATACATCCCGGTACCAGATCGACCGGCAATACTGGATGACTGGAAGCTGGACCCTCGCCGAATCGAAACTCATGAAAAAGAATCGTTCACGCCTACAGACTGATTTATAAAGTAAGTTCTATTTTTCCACCCCCTCCATCTCCCTCCTCAATCTTTCCTCCTATCATTGATGATAGGGGATGAAAATGGTATTCTCAGGATAAATTTGAAATAAGATTTCTCTTCTTTTTTCAGTAACTATAGTAGCGATAAACAAATATTTTTGAGATTGGACCATTTCTGAAACAGCCTGTACGCCAAAACACTCGTCGGTACATCAAAAGGGAGGTCGAGGGGTGAATCCGTAAGGGCCTTGCAATGTCTTTCTCGTGAATTCGTACACACATCGGAGGATTCCAGAGCTCGTAAAAAACTTGCCCCGGTGTCTTCGTAAAAACCACCCTCTCACACTTTTATACATATATAGCGCATCCCTATCACCGTTACAGTCAGGGTATACAGCGTTACATTCCCTTGTACGAGAACACTGGAGAATATAGTCGAGTTACGTAATGGATACGGTATCATACACGAGCTGAAGAAGCGATAGACGACGCGGAAAGTCATCGGAATGAAATTTTTTTTATATCGTTCCAACCCCCGACGCCCATTCGAAACTGCGCGCATTGCAGTCTGTACTGCAATGCGCGCTCTCGGTACATGCAATTTCTGGATTTATTTCCTACTGTCGACTCGTTCACACTCGCACTGTACATTGACGTTCGACGGTGATAAATAAAAGGAGGGAAAAAAATAAGAATAAGCTTTTATACCACACGGACTCATGACTCGGCTCATGCTTTCGTTTCTTCCGACATATTTTTTTTTTCGCGATCGTTAAAATCATACCGAGGGTCGTTAACGGGGCTGCGAAAGTCCTCTCTTTGTCAAGTATTCCACGCTTTATTAATCCTTTCATTTACATTCGTTCGGAAGAGAAAAAATTCTCCAGACAATGACAAAAATGTAGATTTTTTATTTTTGATTTTCCTCATCACGAAAAAATGCGTATGTGCTTACGAGTTTTGGAAAGTGTACGAAATAGAGAAAAAAAGATTGAAGTATCCGTAAGACACGAGTAAACCGAGAAAAAACAAACAGCTGTGACGGCCGCTCGTCACGAGAGTTTAGTGACCGATGTACAGAGGGTTGAAGAAGATTCTTCACAAAAAAGGAAATGGGAGCTTTCACTAGACTTTTTTTTCGTACTCGTCAGCCTCGTCCGAGACGAAAGTCTCGCGCTATATCTACCTCGCAATGAGCACGATGGATTTGCTTTAACGTGCGCGTCCCTTCCAAAGGACGAGGAAAGAAACGAGCTGGAACATTTTTACATTGTGATACACGGGGGTACGTGTGACGAAGATGAAACAAAAAAACACCGAGACCGTCAACAACTCGCGACTTTCTTGATCTCGCACTTGCACGCGAGAGATGACACGCAAGACGATGAGAGATGAGGCGCGAGAATAGCCGACGCCATTTTGGACTCTCTTACTTTTTTTTCGTACGAAGAAGTGTACTCGTAGCTGTGCGCATCGTACGTGTTTGGAGTAAGCAAACAAATGACCCTTTGACATTTTAAGAATTTCGACGAACCATAATTCACGATTTTCATGCGAGCTTCCTCCCCCCACCCTCGCTGTCATTAATCCTGTGGCCGCGAGATTTTAGCTTTTTCTCACTAATAACAAAGTGTACGTTATATATTTTCATCAATTAAAATACGAATTTTTCATTTCATTTTCTAAATCTCTTAATCTTTCCATTTTTCACCCTTTCCCTCTCTCTCTCTCTCCCTCGCTTCGTCTACGAGTTGAGAATTTTCCAGGCGAATAGTTGCAATTTTCAAGCTGGCCCAAATCTTCGATGAACTCCCGTTTTATATCATTCGTTTCTTATTCGTCCCGATCTCGATATATCTGTATAATAACTTCGTCGCTCGTTTCTTTACTTCCTTTATCTCATCTTCTCGAGCGAGCGCTCGGGCTCAGCGAGGATTTCACGAGACACTAATGACCCGCGGATAGAAGCGAGGAAAAAAGCAATTGAGTGTATATATATATGTATATATATAAAATTCTTTTTCAGCTATCCGACACTCGCACGCCATCTCGCCCTCCACCCTCTTCTGCACCGTCGGACCAAACCCACAGACGAGTCGTTGAATTCGTTCTCTTGAGCTCTGTGAATTCGTCTGTCGAAGCTTTTTGGAGATAAAGCGCCCGATCATCGCTGCATCACGAAGACCGAAGACCTCGTTCTCGTATGTATATATGTACATATATATATATAGCGTTACCGGGCGTGATTTGAGTAAGGGTGGAAGAGAGACGTATGAAACCGATGAGAATATAATATAAAACGTTCTTCCACGCCTCTGACGACGACGACGACAACGTTGAAGAATAAAGGACGAACGAACAAACGGCTTTTATAAAAACTCGAACGTCATCTTCACCCTGAATTCTGCTCAATGGAGCTTGGTCTTGACTGATATATATATATATATATCAGTCAAGACCGAGCTCCATTGAGAGAGAGAGAGAGAGAGAGAGAGAGAGAGAGAGAGAGAGAGAGAGAAAGAGGATTCTCCCCGATAATTCCGGAAATCCGCTCTCCAAGCTTCTTCTCTCCCTCAGCATTCGAGACTCGGAGATTTATGAATAATACCTTTTTCTCCTTTTTCAGTCTTATTCCTCGAGGCAGACTCGAAGGAATTACAATACAACGATACAATTTACGAATATTTACCCACAATGGGGATAATCATTTTTTTGTTTTCATCAATTTTCACTTCTAACAATTATGAAAAAGTTGACATTATTATCAATTCGAGTGTAAGAAAAAAAAATTATTCGAGAAAAATGGCATCGTTCGCTAAACATTTGGGTAGATCGTCGTTCGCACGACGGCAACATTTATGACCGTATAATTTTTCTCCAGCTGGTTCTCTCGATGGAAGGAAAAAGTTTTTTTTAGGTCCAATCCCGCGAATGCAGCGGAGAATCTCATCCCGGCTTGATGCCGGGTAAGAATATTTGGCGAGTAATTAGGGCCAGGCGTTGAACCGTGCGCTGGTTAAAGCCTCGCGGATGACCGCGCGGTGTCTGCGGAGCGGAAAGCTCAGAGAGTCCAGGATGAGAAGTTACTCGTATAACGTGTAGATGTATATCTATAGCTTTTGGGCCAAGAGCTCGGGGGTGAGCACTTTGGAAATGTAGCGTACGTATAGTTGCGTATCTACGTATATCCCTATAGGCACCCACACACACACACACACACACACACACACACACACACACACACACACACACACACACACACACACACACACACATATATATATATATATATATATATATGTATATATATATATATATTATACATACGTAGACGCAAGGATAGCCACAGTGCCGGTTGTTCCGGATTGCCGAGTGGCAATGAGTGGGAGTTGAAGAGGGCAGCACATGCCGAGTAATTCGCGACGAGAAGGAGGTGGTGTCTGCTGACCCTCCGATGCGAAAATCCCGAGGTCTGTGGGTCATTCGCAATGTGTTATCTATGTCGTAATTAAAGCCTTCAACGGACTAACGAGGAAACATTCCCAAGTGTCCGGATCCGATTTCATCCATGATATATTCATGTATGTGATAGATCTTCAAATCCTGAGAGGCGCGTATTTTTTTTTCTCATCGGTAAAACTCCATATTTAAGGGGTGAAACGGTTTCATGATTTTTTGAAGAAAAAAAACAGACTAAAGTTCTCGTACGAATGAAACTGCTGGATTTCGATGAAAATTGTAATTGTAGTAAAATAAAATCCATAAAATCCATTCGAACAAAACTCCCTTTGAACATCCGACTGGAACGACTCTTTCTTTTTTTTTCCTGGAAATTCTCAGCACTCGAAAAAACTCTCGAAAAACGACGAAACAAAAATGAGCCAAGTTTCATTCATTCGTTTTGCACCTTCGTTATATTTCCTTCTCGTTCGTTGATAATTTTTTATTTGTTTCTTTTTTATTTTCAAGTGCACCACCACCCCGTACAGACCTTTCTTTTTCACTCAGCATTCTCTTCGCGTTAGAATCATCCACTCGTTGCCAATTATGAGACACAAAAAAACTCGTACACTCGCTACACATCGAGCCTTGGGAATTGAATGGTACAGTGGGAAATAAGGCAAAGCACACACGCGCCCATCCCTTCTTTTTTTCCACCCATTCCCTGGGTAAAACCCGATTCAAGGGTGCTGGTAGGTATATGAGCAGTTAGACTCGTCCATACAGCTCCTTCGTTCATATATCCGCGATGTGTATACGGTATATTGTACGAGCATTTTGTAGGGGTGCGTTGGCAGGTGGATTGCCTGAAGAGACTTTCCAAGAGCGAGACACACCGGAATGGCGGGGCGGCGGGGGGGGCGGATGGAGAGTTGAAGCATGGGGTGTAATACACATAGAGTATTGTATTCATCGTATTTATATGGAGTATACGTACATGTCTATGCATCTGTACGACGAGGGGGTCGAGGGACGTTCTTTCATCGTCCTGGTTTGCCAGTAGTCTCTGTATATATTAGTTAGAGCGAAGCCAACGGGGTAAAAAGAAACGTGGGGCGTGGGGGGATGAGCACAGTTTCACCGAAGTGGATCTCGCGGGTTCCAACTCATTCACTAGAGCTCGAAACTAATGAAAGGAGACGAGAACGCCCGTTGAACGGATATATGACACCGGGCATTTGTATAATATATATATATATATTCGTATACGTTTGATGAACGATTCGTGGTTCATACGTAGATGGCCTAAGGGACGTTTTTCGTGTCGGAGAAAGATCGAGCGACACATTTCCACGTTCGGGAATAAGATGAATTTAGTTTTCGTGGCCACGGTTCGACGATATCGTTCATCGTCAATGATATCTCAATGGTTTTTATTTATTTTTTTAAATATTTTTCTTTATACCCCCCGAGGGAACCTGCCAATGGCGGCAAGCTTCGAAAAAAAGATAACCAACGACTCCCTAATACGTTTTTCGACGCTCCTTGTCACAGCTTCTGGCAATGCCAATATTCCATACACATCGAGATGAAAACCAGTTCCGGACTGGCCGATAGAAAACCCACCCCTTTCTCCCACCGCACTATTCCCACGTCCTGAAAACGCGCAAGGCAGCGTTCTTCCTATTCGAAAATGAAATGGAATCGTGGCCGTCCAAACGGGGCAGATAAGCGAAATTCTCCTGTCTATCGCCCGCCTATCTCTCGTCTCGTTTCCTCCACCGTCGCGTATCTACTTGACCTTTTCTTTTTTTTCGATTTTTCTTTCTCGCCCGAAAAGTCCTCTGTATGGTGATCATTGTTGATATCGTTGACAGGGTGGAACGAAAATGGAGAACGCCCCCGCGCGCCCGAGAGATCGATACGTATTCTGGCGCTGGTGAGTGGAGTTTTTGTCACCCGGGGACAGTTACGTGTAGATCTGCAGATCTATTTTGTACCTCACTTGGACTGAAACCGTTACCCGTGCGTTCGTACATGCACGTATACCACACCCCCTGTACTCCCTCGATGCGCAGAGTTCATTTTCCGCAACCCTCGCGCGAAGGTATCATTTCCGTCTGTCGATATTCCCTGCAACGTGTATACAAATAAACATACGTACATATATATTCATATGCACACAAAAGGGAATTGACGATACGATCGAGGTGCGAGGATCGGTTGAGTTCTGCGACGAAGAAAATTTCGAACACTTTCGACGTTCGTTACGTTGTTTTCGTTTTTTTTAAATGATGATTTTCCCTCGATCCAACAATTTGCAGACTTCTCCCGTTGTCCTTGTCACGATCCTGGGGTAGTTGTTGTTTCGTCACTTTTTTTTCTTGCTTCCCTCCATCCCTCCGTTGCCCTCTTTCTCCCTCTCCCCCTCTCTTTCCCTCTCTCTCTCTCTCTCTCTCTCTCTCTCTCTATTTTTTTTCGGCATTTTTTTTTACCTCATAATCTAACTAATACGTTACCGGTGGTCAAACTAATCTCCATGGCCCGTTGTCGATGACCGAGGACCTTGAACTGAGGTAGGGAGACCTCGTTGCTCACACCAACGCTGTTGGGTCCTTCGTTCCACTTGTACCGGATGTCCCTCATCGTGTATCCGACTGAAAAAATAGAGAGAGACCCCCCGATCGTTTTGTACATACCTTGGCGGTTAGACCGCGTTTTCGTACTCTTGCGCAGGCTCCGAGGGGGCCTCCACACACAACTTACCTGCTTTCTTTTTTTTTATAATTTTTTCGTTATATTTGCGTTTTTTTAGTTACGACCGGTTTCGTTTCTTTTTTTTCACGTTACTCTTATCACACCCTATTGTACCCTTCTGTATTGTTTTTAATACACATCTTACTTCGTAATACACACATACACACACACACATACATATATGTATATATATCTATATATATACGTACATACATACATATATATATATATATATATATATTGTATAATCGTACGTGTTTTTTTCTGTTCTCTAATGTTATGCGTATAGCTTTTTTGATAATTTTTCTGGTCTTTTGTCAATTTATACGCATACATATAGGATCGTTCTTTGGTATTCATCACATCTTACGAAATAACGTAAAAAAGTGCCGAATATATATATATAATACAAGAATATTTAAAGGGGGCGAGTCGAGGGTAGGAAGGGTTCTTTTTTTTCGTTTCGAAGAAATTTGTAATTTTCTGTTCTTTCGAAATGTTTTTTCTTTTCGAAATAATTGAAAAACGTAAGATGCATGGCGATTATTTTGGAGGGGGTTGTTTGTCTGGAGATAGGGCTTATGATGTAAGCTTGACGATAAAAGAAAATGGGTGAAAGTGCGTTTGTGCGTTACGAAAAAATAACTAAATCAAATAAATAATATTAAGAATGATGACGTCAATTATTTTTGTGTGTTGTTCGGTGATTTCACAAGGATGCCTCTTTATCTCCCGTCGTCTCGACAATCATCGTATCCTCTCGGTTCTCGTGTCATCTGACATCTCGTGTGTTTTTGTGCCTTTTTCTTTCTGTTTTCGGTTTTTCTTTTTCTTTCATCGATTCGCTCGTTCTTTTAGCCATTTTTATTTTCGCTAAAGATATTTATCCCTCTTGCTCTTTCTCTCTCTCTCACTCGCTCTTGCTCTTTCTCTCCCTCACTTGCGCTCGCTCTCTCTTTCTCTCTCTTTTATCAATTCGTATACGCCCATCGCGATAAAATGGAGGCTGGAAGACACAACCTTGTTTATCTACCTGTAGAGAGGTGTATGGTTGTCTGACGTTGCCTGTGCCCGAGCACGCGAAATTGCGGCAGTTCCACCTCATTTGATATGCCGACCGAATGTAGGCCCGCGTTCCATTTGTACCGAATATCGCGCATTGTGTATCCAACTGCCGAGAGAACAAAACACAAAAAATCTCCACTCTAACGTACAGTAAGACACTTATGGCGGGGCTCTCTTCTTGCTTCACCCGGGTGGCCGGGGTTTTGGGAATGATGGTCTCTTTTTTGGTTTTTCTCAAGATGTCCATCACCGATTCGTCCTCTTTTAAGAGAAAAAAAAATTCCAGGCCAAATGGCGAAAAATATGAAAAAATATGGTAAGCCGAATTTTTCCGACATAAAATATTCAATTTTTATTATGGCTGACGTTTTTGCCTTATTTTTTTATCGATTTCTATTTCTTTTTATCACAATTCTTTATTTTGCTATAAATCATTTGCCTCCATTTTTTTTTCGCCAGAGACGTCACCACAGTGATGCGGTTTTGTGACGCGAATCCGTGGGAATACCCGTGAACGTTTTTGGACCTTTGAATATTTGTTTAATATGATAATATTATTACTTTCAGGAGACGAATAGAAAAATTGTTGATCGACTCGGTCCAAGAACGTCCACGGAAACAAAACTAGGATGGATCACAAAAGAAAGGGGGCTCGAGAAGAACGTACACAAAATACATATATTTGCAAATAAAAGAAAATAATCGTTCCAGACGAGCCTCCTCCTCGTTCAAAGCTACGAATCAAATTAATCAGGATTTTCTTTTTTTTCTCGTGGTTTTCGAACTTTAGGCAAGAAAACTCAAACGATGCGTTCGGGTGTGTGCGCGCGAGGCCTGGAAGCTAAAGAGCGCTCGGATTTAACAAAAAAAAGTCTTTCTTTCACAATAACTCATTTCTTCCTTCGGATAAACAGTTTCTAATCAATAAACTCGAAGCTTTCGGCAGGTGCAAAATGCCTGAGAAAATTAAAGCCAGAATTATTTTCCAACAATTATATCGTCCAGTCACGCGATTGTTGGTTAATGTAAAGCGAGAAATACTTTCGAAAAGTGCGACGGGACACAATTTGAGCATTTCGAAACTTCAAGGGTGTGTGCGCGCGCCTTTCATATTATTATAGTTCAAGGGTAGTATTCGAGTGGGAGAAGAGGTTTGGGGTGGTGTAAGAGAGGCCTTCTTCTTCGGCCTCGCGTGCACATACGAACGAGAAACATTCCTGAGCAACGGAATCGCGTTTGGGAGGGTAGTTATAGTACAGAGTGGTTATGAGAATAGACTAGGGGTAGGGGGAGGCTGGTGGTTTGAGGGATGACGTTATAGGCCGTGATGGGGGGTGGCTTGCAATCGTTACACCAACATTCCAGGATTTCAAATGGTATCCTTGATCGGACTGAGACTGGCCGCTATCTGCATTGTAAGAATTCTTCAAATTCTAGATTAAGTAATTTCCCGATTCTCGATCGCAATTGTTGCCTTCCAAGAGGGCGCGTACGAGCCATTGTGAATCTTCGAGGAAATTTTAAGGGTGGGATCGAACCGAACGAGTATTTTTCAGCGTACGAAAGATTTCATTTAAAAAAATGTTTATTAAATATTTATTCGATAATTCGTAATTAACCAATGGTTTTGTTCTAATTGAAATTTCTCGGGGTTGGCAATGGACGAGTTTTATTAAAAAGAATAAGAAAAACGACCCTATTGTCATTGCGTGACTCGGTGGCATTAATTATTTCTTCTAACTTATATTTCTTCGTTGAGAATAACTCTTGGGCATATCGTATGGCAAATTTATTCGAAAGTACGAGACGACTTGTCTTATTCGAAAAAAAACTAAGGAGTATAACGTGACGGTGGGGCATTAATTATATTTTTTTATTCATTATTTTACCCCTTTTCAAATAACTTCACTATACTTAATATGAAATTTATTATCGTACTCTCCGATCCCTCGTAAAGTTTGCACGTAAGAATGTTTGGGATCGTGATAAAACGATTTGCCCACACGTGACTCAGACTCTGCTATACTTTTCGCATAGTAAAACACGATCGGGGGATGGGGGGTTTGGAGGGATTTTGGGCGTTGCGCAACATTTTTTTAACATCGCGTGACAAATGCCAGAAAAAGGAAAACCGAGAGAAACGCATGCTTTCTCACTATGCAGATACCACGGTGCGACAATGGTAATTATTTTGTCTTAAAAATTGAATGAAAAATGAAAAAATATGAAAAAAACATCAAATTTACAACGAACTGGCAGTAGACTCGTCTGCTTCCTGGATTGAAGTGTAAGCGTGCAAAAACCACGTTCGTTCCAAGTGAACGACGACCGGGCACGGGTGGTACTAAATTGTCAATGATATGTTTTTGATATAATACATCGATGGGGTTGAATTTTGTTCTTTTGTAACGGCATAAAAAAGTGGTCTAGGACGAAAAAGAGTCAACGATGGAAAAATAGATAGCAAGAAATACATAAAGACATACATAAATATATATGTGTATATATGTATGAATGTAAATATATATATATTACATTATGTTGACGTGCAGGCGTGCGGCTGTGTTACACACAAAAACATTCAAAAGAGAAAAAAAGCTCGACGTAATCGCATTTGCAAAAATCACGAGACTTTACATGCAATGCTCGGATCGATCAGTGATACGACTCGACGTGTCATCAGACATTCAGTCTTTCGAACGAAAAACGATTGTTTTTTCGATTTATTTTGAAAAAGTATTATGATTTGAGATTTAATTTTGGCGTGTATTATAAAACACAGTGATATGCATATAGTAACCATGACTGAGAAACATCTGATGAGCGTACCGATCGAGGAATCTAATTTTAAATTAATATCTGATTCCTTAAATTCGCAGTGATACAAGCCTATCTGTGTCAGACCGGTATATGATGCAGCCTTGCTCTTGGGTATCGATTGTTAAATCGGAATTTTCTTCGATCCAAGAATTTTGCTTGAAAGCAAAACAATATTCAAATGAATTAAATACCTTCTTGATTTTGGTAAATCCCATCCCTTAATTAGTGGGTTGAAAGGTAATGAAAAATTTATTGCGAAATACCTTGAATCATTGCCTCGTTTTATTCTTTCTTTATCGTTAAAATATTCAACGGGCGATAAAAGAGATTGTTGGTGACACTTGTGAATGGTTGACGCGATTTTGACCCCCGTGAATGCTCGACTCTCGGCTGGGAGTATAATTGCGTCCGTGGGTGCGACGGGAAAACTCGTGTTGCGCGTCTTCGCGTTCTTAACGAGCGCCAGGCATGCACCTTTACCTCTTCATATATATGTAGGTATATATATATATATATATATATGTACGTGAGACGAACGAAGCAATTTTCTCGCAAGCGTCTTTTCCTCGACATCTGCCTTTACCCCCAAATTACGACTCTCCCACGCAACCTTCAGCAACGAGATAGAAAGAGAGAGAGATAGAGAGAGAGAGTGCTTTTTCGAAACCCTTATTTTCTAAAATGTTCCACAAATCGAGATTCAAGGAAAATTAAGAAAATTGTTTCGTTTATTCCTCCGTTTCGTGTTTTCGCAGTTCTTCAGTTTGATCGTGTTCATCTCACTTTTATTCATTCATTTTTATCCGTGATAATTTCACTCGTCCCTTGATTTATATTTTTTTAATGAAAATAACACGATCGAACAGTAGGCAAGGCTTGTGACGCTATCATAAAACACATCTTTACCGAAGTGCGGAGGCTAAAAAATTAAGGCGTCCGACTACACGCTTTGGCCAATTATTTGCTTATAAAAAAATTACTTTATTCGCCATCTAAAATAAACAGCACTTTTAACGATTACTTTTTTTCTTACGTCGGGCACAACAGTACGTTGGAGCGCAATATAAGCTCAATATTTTTCATGCATCCTCGAGCAAAAATCGATGTTATTCGCGAGATGAGTCTTTTTCCTTCCGGTCAAAGTTCAACTCTAGTAGCTTGCACGTTATCGTCAAAGTCAAAGGAAGCTAATATCGTCGGGTTGGTTCTATATGGGGGCAAGGAGACCCCGGGGGAGGAAAGACGGGGAGGTGCGGCAGAGTGAAGCCACACCTACCGAAGTCTCTGTGGTTTCGCGAAAGTTCAAGTTTCCGACGAGTTTTCCGATTGATCAGAGCAAAAAACGGAATTCTCGGAAAGAGAGACGAAAAAATTTGTTCGCATAAAAAAAATAAAAAATGAAAAGAAAAAACAACAGAAGCGAAATGAAAACCGGGCGAAAGTTATTCGAGCGAGTAAAAATAAGTTTTAATCCCGTGAAGTAGCCGACGGACGTTTCGTACTCGATGAGATTGAATAATTAAATGGACAGAAGGAGAACTGAATCCAGACGAGAAACGCAAAAATATCGCGGGCAACCGCGAGTTAAAAATTGATCACGAATGTAGCGAGCTTTCATCTCCGGGGTTGTTTTGCAAATGAAAAAGTGTGTTAATTTTTTCGCAAAGTTTTTGGAAGATTTTTCAACATGCCGTGATATTCCATAATTTTGTACAAATGTTGATCATCGAACCATACGATAAGATGGATTAATCGATCAGTCGATATAAACGTTGGGTGAAAAAAGAAAAAAATCTTCATCGACATTGATAAAAAGAACTGGAGATTAATTGGGCGTTTTAAAAAGCTCGATATTGCACTAAATCGATGACTAATTACTTGATTCAGTCGATATAAATATTCGATATACATGATTCGTGCTGAAGCATGCCGAATTCGAGCTAAAACAATTTAATCTACACTACCGGAAGTCATTCTCGCCACTCTCGATGGTTGAGTGACGTGTACATACATACATATATATATATATATGTAAATTAATAAGGTTTAAAGAAAATGATATAAAATACATTGTATATATATATATATATATATATACATACATATTCACGCATGCGCTGGCTAGATGCACAATGCGTCAGAATTCGGTTCTTATTTTCTGTACTTTTGTTCTGGTTTATTTATTTATTTTATTATTCGGCATCGGCTTGCGTAGGCTCCTCAGGGCCGGCCGTCGTCGGCCAGTTCGTCCCCGGACACGAGGCTCAGTGCTGTATGTTGGAGGCCTTCGGGATCGTATTCACTTTTTTTTTCGTTATTTTTTTTTTGCAAATGAAAAAAAAATCATTTAATAAAGGAAACAAAAAAATTGCGAAAGAAACGGCCTATGTACAAAAGGGCTGGCGTGTGTCGTTCTAGCGGGAAGCCAAATCTGGCGAAACAATGCGACGGGTGCTACGACATGTTTTAGTGATTCGAAAATTTAACAACCAAAATTCACTTTCTCGCTTTTCTTTTTCTTCTTTCATTGTTTTCAACACGAATTCGCTCGAAATTGCATCCTCGCTAGAACCATCGTGGTAGTTAGTACACAGTGGAGACCCTTCGGAGGTTGCATTATAAAAATTATTCGGCATTACACCATAAACACTATTTTGCAATTTACGTATAGATAATATCGATATATATCGCTAAAAATATTAAGTATATATATATGTATATAGAAAAAAATTATGTAGTGTATCGAGATTGTAATCGATCGAGAAACATTCGTCGATTCCGTAAGTCGGACCAAGCGGGCTCGTTTCTTTTTTTAAATCGTTAGACCCATCCGATCTGAGAAATTTCTGTGAAAATCAAGTTTTCGAAACCCATTTTACCGACTATGTAATAAATCGTTGCATTTTCTATCAGTCTCGTGTGTGGTTGAAATAACCGCTAGTCCGCTTGGGGTCACGGAGTCGACCATGTTTCCGAACGATTGAGTTTCTGTCGTATTTTTTTTATTCCCGAGGTGTCTGCCTATCCCGTGCAATTTCGTGGCATGTAATTGTATTTCGGAAAAAAGCAGAAAATGAAAAAATTGCATATCAATTGAAACGCTCGATCGAGATAGATTGATGAAATATCTCCCATCTGCGACTTGATTACGTCGCAACTACGCGCCTGGCCATTCCGATGTTACTGAAATATTCTTAACATTTTTTTTATCGACCAAATGATTTGGTTAGTGAAATTGATGTTTCGGCTCGAAAACTGCCCGAAGACGCATTGATTGGCAAACGCTTCGGTAGCGCTCGCTGAATTTCGTTCGACCTCGCTATAGTTCGCTCGTTTAACTGCAAATTGTACGGTTTTATAAATGTTATCGTTGAAATAAAAATAAAATTCTTAAGTAACATTATCGATATGAATTTAAATAATAACGTTAATAAAAAGAATGCGCCTTTATACTTGATATTTTTTTATTTTCATACCTCGGCAATGCCATGGGGGCGTAAAACGCGAGTGCAGTGAGAAAAAGAAAAAATTACGAATGAAAAAAGGATGAGGAGAAGAGAGTGCATGGGGCACACAAAAATGATGTTTCCAGCCAGGCAAACGGCCGGCTAGAAGTAGTTCAAGTGTTTCATATTACGTCCCGTTGAGACCGTACAGAGTTCCCACTACCGGGCTACCCCTTATACATTTTCCGCGATATTTTCATATTTCCGTGTACCAAGTTTTTAATCCCCGACCGTTCTCAATCTCGAGAATATTAATTAGCATCAAAGTATGCTCGTTATTCGTGAATATTGCCCGCGAGTTCCAATTGTAAATTTAATTTTTCAAACTTGTTACGAGTTCTTTTTTATGTTTATCAATTCTCCTATTTATAAATCGGAACGTTATGAAATGCTCGGAACGTTGTTCAACCCTTTTGCAAAAGTTATTATTCACGAGAGAGCAAGAATATTCGCGTGCAGAAAAATTGCATGAATTTTATTTCCAATCGCAAGAAATAATGAATATTTGCGAAATCCGTAGGTGGAGTGGATATCGCTCTCTGTACATTGATAGTTAATTAGTCGTACAATTTGCAGCACAGCAAACGTTTTGAGAAGGAACGAAAGAGCGAGTGGTCAGTGTCGACGAATAGTCGAACAAGCTTGGGGCGGTCTCTGCGCATCCCTTACCCTTGACGGTATTGGGAGCTGCAGTAGATAAGTCCGTTCGTGGTCAGACGTACGTAAAACTCGCAGTTTCAGTTCCAAGAAACATTTATATTCGTGTCATCTACCCAATAAATGGTTCCATTAATTTGTATCAATCAAATTCCATTGAACTAACTAATTCAATGATTCCAAACAATGTTATATTTTTATAGTTAATTTAACTTCTTTACCTCTTATCTCGAATACACGATTTAAGAAATGATTAACATTTTAAAACGCTCGAGATATCTTTCTGACGAGGAAATCTGTCAATGTCAAATATGTCTCGTACTTTGCGTGCAGCTCTTACGTACGTTTTTCTCGATGTATAAAAATTGACCCCTGGTAAAAAATAAAAATAAAAAAAATTCCAACCAATTCACATAATTCATATAGTAGTCTCATTCGATTCGTACACGCAATGCTTATATATGGAATATCAGCGACGGCACAGGTGCCATATCACACGTCAAGATAAACGGCTTTCTTCGTGTTTTTTTCTTCTGTCACGTGGATTATAATCATAACGTGGAATATTTCATAGTATTAGTGACACACGACTGAGGGCGGTATAAAGCTTGTTTGGTGCTTTTGCTGCACACTGTGCTGTTAGTATTATCATAGTAGGTATATATATACATATATATATATATATATATACCATAGAATATATATATTTATATATATATATATATTTAGACATAATCGTTGTACAGTATGAGAGAGACACACATAACGTTTTTATCGTGTATTCCTGAAAGTGTGTACCGAGAAAAAAGGATTTTAAGAGGATTCTTTTGTACCCTCGATTGCAATTAGATGCATGAGGATTTTTGTATTTCTGTACTCAATAATAAATATTTAAATTAGAATAAAACATTTGAATAAAAAGCAATTTTTTTTCAACGAAAATAATGACTATCTTTTTTTCTCGGTGATGATGTATTGTAGGTTTTGTCGGATTGTATAAGAATAGCAATTGCGGCGTCGGAGAGAGGTGAAAGACGGATTTGTCGATGGAAGATTTGTCGTCGGTGAAACAAGTGTTGGTGGCATGAGAATCGAAAATGAAGGAGAAGAAGAAGAAATGTGTGAACAGGGAGGCCGGGACAAAAGTATGACGCGTAGATATGTGAAGTGGTGAGGTATATATATATATATATACATGACATGAGAACTTTTGTCCTCGACATAGAAAATGTTGAGGAGTTAAAGAAGGATGATTCTCTTTCTTCGTTGACCTGAAAAATGGGATGACTTTATATAACAGAATTTTCATTTCTTTTTTCTCGAACGTATTGTTATCGTGATGATCGATTTCGGTCGTTATTTTTTCTTTTTTTTTCTCTACACGATGCCGTACACGTTCTATTATTCCGGATATTTGAAAGTTGTGGGGTCCGAAATTCAATGAATGAAGAGACTGACGAAAAATGTATGAATACAAAAATTCTATGAATTCTGTTTTTTTGTCCGTCTATATTCGGCAATGAAACATTTGCATATGCCCTGCGGCATGTGGGGGATCGATCTCTCTCGTGTCACTAATTCTCTTTTTTTTTACTTTTCTTCACAATCCTAAATTGATCCATGTGTAAGGGTTTGTAAAAAATAATATATGTATTTTTTTCCGTCCGACGGATGACTATCGAGACGAAACGAAAAAAAAACAGGAATTAAACATCGTGTACTTACAGCTCTCGATCTCGATGTGACAGAGCTGTCGATCCATCGGGAAATATTGTAAGTTCATCGGACACGAAGCTGTGATCGTTAAGCTGAAACAGAAATTATACACACGGAATATTTTTCGTCAATGACGAAGTTTAGATAAAAATTTGACGATGAATAAATAATAATAATAATAATAATAATTTCAAAATCCGCACGAATATTCATGATATAAAATTTACAATAAAACATTCATTATAAACCGATGAAAAAACAAAATATAAAATAGAGAAATTTTTTTATATCACGTACTCGAAAAACCTCGTTTGTATTGTTTTTGACCAAATATTTGTAAACATGAATAATCGGTAGGACGAGCACTTCCGAAAGTTCATAAATCCTCTGTATGTTATACGGAGTTAAATAATCACAACGAAACCGTGTTAATCTCAACGTGAGTGGGGCAGACAGGGAGGCAGAGGGACAGACAGAGAAATATATAGATAAAGAGAGGGATGAAAAAGGGGCGCATTAACGTTCATCAAACATATTTTGCCCCATTCACGTACAGTCGCATCGTGCATCATGCAGCAAAATGGTCTCCATATATAGTATACCGGCTGCATACAAACTGCATGTATGCAACTCTCCCGGTAACGAGTATATATGCAATATACATTGCACACCATACGTATATATATGCATATATATATATATACATCATCCATGAATATCAACGTTCAGCGCATCGCGGGCTTAATGAGTTCGCTTGCCCGTTCGCGAGTCCTCTTTGAAACTTGACTTCGGCAAAGTGGCATCGAGGCTATATAATCGTGGCAGGGGTTGAGGGGGTGGGGGATAGGGTATGGTAGGCCAGGTAGAGAGGAATAGAATGGGAAAGGAGACAGGAAATAGAGGTGAGGTGAGGGGAGAGGGGTAATGATATTCGTGTTCTGAGGGACATTTTCGATGAAAATCTACCCTTGAGAAGTTTTCAGAAGAGCACTTTCCAGATTACATTTTTCGATCCTAATTTAGGACTTTGGGAAAATTGTGATTTGCAGCGGGGTGAATCTTACATTTCGGCCTGAGCGAATTCTAATATTGCGATGTCTTTAAAATTATCGGAGAGAGAAGCGAAGAAGTAAAATTATAAAGTTTGATTTACTTAATGATAAATTTTTATTGTTCTGATTAAAATTTGCTATCATTTTATTATTGAAAAACTACGATAATAAAAGCGTGCATATACAATTTTTCCGGCATACAAAAATGTTCGTACGCGCATTCTCATACAACCCCTTTTCCCAGCTTCGAAATTTTGCCTACATCGAAAATGCGTTTCTCACAACCATTGTAGTATTTTTTTTCATTATTTTTCTATCGGCTATAACTATAATGTATATTTTTCGTTTTCTGGCTCGTCGAGTGTGTACAACGCGAATAGGAATTTCTACGGTACACACTGTGTCATACACACACGTGCGCACACCCATACACATACGCATACACTCGAGTATGAAGAGAGGACACGGTTGGTTTAGAATGCAAAAAAAAAGAACGAACTGTAGAAAAAGGGTGAGATACGTGTAGAGATAGATCGGGAGTGATGGAAATGCACAAAGAGAGTGAGTGAGTGAGCGAGAGAAAGAGCCAGCGAGAGAGAGAGAGAGAGAGAGAGAGCCATACACACGACTGAATCGCGAAAAAGCACATAAATATGAATTTTGTGCGAGAATACGTTTCACGCTTTTGCGATTCCATTGGCAAGAGTGGGTCCGAATAGCTACAATGCTAGTGAAGGTGTGATTGAGGGGGTGAGACGAGGGTTGGACACGTTTTTTTTCGCGAAACTCTATTACGTGTCCTATTCTCTTTCCCCTCTTCTCCTCGCGAATGTGTATATATCTATACACACCCTCGCTTTATTCAATGTTTAGTGTATATATACGAACGACAAACAAATTGTGCTCGTCATACCGATACGAATTCGGCACGCAGCGACGCTTTTATCGTCGTACAGTGTCACATATTTACCAACGATGCTTCTGGGATATTCTCCAATTTTCCACTCTCAACCCCCCTCTTCACTGTTTCTCACCAACCCTCGCACACGCACCCACTTGGACATGAATCATTAATGAACCCAAAATCGGGGAGCTAACGCTCCAATCAACACACTTCCGGCGGTATGAATTATATATACACGTATATGTGCTTTCCTCGTCATCGAATTTGGCCCTTGGTTGTACCGCAGGGATCGAGCACATCTAACACACTCTTCGTACAGCCGCGTGTTTTGTGTGGACTCGAGTACGTATGTACCTGCACAACGTAGATACAGGTACGAGTACATTACACAAATTGCATAGAATATGTTTCTCTAATTTATTATATAGTATACGTATAAGGGTAGATCGGGGTTAATTGAATCGGTGACGTTCCATTCCAACTTTATACTTGACCGTGTTCTCCTCATATATTTGACAAGACTGCCACGAAGGATAACGTTATTTTCACTCGGGACTTTTATAGTAATTATATTCTTTGTCTTCGTTACCAGTGGATATGTTTTTCTTTCCACCCTGAAAATGTGTACAACGATACGCGACGAGATACACTGGCGTTCGAGTTAACGGATTAAAACCAGGAAGAAGGAATGGTAACGTATTAACGCGAATGAAAAACAAGGTAAGCATATTTTCTGTACTCGGGCATCCAATTTTTATGGTCTCGAGAACGATAAAAATGAAGCCGAAGAAAATTAAAAATGCGGTTCGTCGGTTACAAATGATAATTTTAACGAGCGAGAATATAAATACCTCGAGCTGAGATACTCTCACGAATAAATGTTCACGTATTGTGATCTGCATATATGGCACCGTATGCGCGCTATAGTTATTATTATTATTATTATTATTATTATTATTATCTTTTTTACTCCTGCTCACCACCAACTCATCCGCATATTTTTTCAAACACCACAATTACCGTTAGAGTCGACCATCCTGAATATATTTCCAGCCCGAAAGTACTGCAGCGAACGTCACATTAACGTTGCATGCACTCTTTTTTTTCACGACGTTTACTGGTTTTATTTTTGGTGGAACGACGAGTCCCACGAATCGCGAAAATACTGCAAGCACCGAAACATTGATTGACGTTTCAAGGCTTCGAACGAAAGTTTAACGGACCGCGGGGACGAGCTAGACGTGAAATATATATCCGCAGTCTCGATTTTTTAAGCGCGTCTGACCATAGGCAGATCCTGACTACTGTCGATTTTCAATAGGCTTATACGGCAGCTTAATTTCGTTAATTTCGTGACATTTTCTTATCTCTTGTCGATCATCGATCAACGTTTTTTACATTGTTACTTAATTTTTTTATTGTTAATGAAAGAATAATGATCCGTGATTTTTTATATAAAAAAAAAAAATTCTGCACAACGATGCGAACTTTACTAACGTTTGGTCAACCCGATATCACTTTCGGTTAAAAATTGATTCGATCTATCAAAAGCCTGCACCTCTGCATATATTTTGCGATTTTCATACAGAGAGCCTGCACGAGTGAACGATAGCCAAACGAGAGACGACCCTGCAATGCCAGTTAACAGACAACATTCATCATCACGAACGAGGTTTTAGACCAGCTAGAGCTCTGGGCAGGAGATAGGAGGGAGGTGAAGCTGTTCGAACGGTTGAGCATGCTGAATGACGCTCGGTGGATCGCGGATGAAATCGGACGGATCCTGCGGGTGGCCTGTCTATACGTGTGTGTGTGTGTGTATACGTGAGCGTGTGAGCGGTCGACGATCGGGCTGGACTTTGATGAATCGCTTTCGTTCATTCTACGTTGAAAATGAATCGGTTCATCGGCACGCACCGTCATAATACTGCTGCAGCTGTTTCGCTAACCCGATCGTACGAAAATTTTCCCAATTTTTTTGATCACCTCAAATAAAACAAAGAAACATCCCTTCCGAACGACGCGGAATAAAATTTCTGCAAAATTGGCAAGTTCTTGGTACTCCGGGGGGAATGATTTCCTTTCATTCTTTCGAATTGAAGTAGAAGCATACGGGGATTACGGGTGCTAGACTGAAAACGATAAATGAAATGAGGAGGATGGATATTTGCGAAAATTCTGCACCGCCTGTGCACCGTTCCCATTTTTAGTCGTGGAGGGGTAAGAACGGTTGTATGGAAAAGTGGTCGATATCGGCTCAGTCATAAAAAATAAAAAGGATATCATCCCCGAGGGTACATACGTATATATCACTATATAATAAAAATTTCTCGCTACTGACGTGGTGTAGAAATATTTGGAGGTCCGATCGGGGTCGAATGGAACATTTTACTCGACGATTTTACTATCCGAAAAAAAGGAAACGAATTTTTGCAGTCTAAAAAAATTGTGCTACTCAGTCGACACGAAACGCCCCATACGTATGCATCTTACTCGCGGATTTTCTTTTTCACTTTACCCACGAGTCTTTTACCAGCTGCGTCGCTATTACGTATTATACGCTTGGCATTCTCGCTTATTCCAATGGTCATTACGGGTATTATTATGCACATTTAAGGGTGCATTATGTAACATCGCGCTGCCGGCCAGCGGAAAAGAGAAGCTATGTTTTGCTCGTGCTGCCTGGTCTGCGAAAAAAGAAATCTCGGGGACGACCTTTTCCCTCTCTCTCTCTCTCTCTGTCTCTCTCTCTCATTTAACCTCATAAATTGACGAACGAGAAGAGAAAAGCATGGAAGCTCTTGCCAATTTATATCTATATACGATGTGGAGAAAGAGAGAGAGGGGGGAGACCCGTTTCGAATTCCTCCCAAGAACGATCTATACATGCGAAATTTTCTTCGCACACGCGCGCATTATTCGGCACGCGAGAAAGTATAGCTCTCATTGTACAATTCCTAATGACTTCTTGCGTTACAGACGCGTCTCTATTTCGTTCCAGTTCATTTTCTTTCGTTTTTTTCGAGTA
Source organism: Netelia inedita (assembly GCA_964017225.1). Taxonomy (NCBI): domain Eukaryota; kingdom Metazoa; phylum Arthropoda; class Insecta; order Hymenoptera; family Ichneumonidae; genus Netelia; species Netelia inedita. The sequence goes on from OZ024924.1 coordinate 28,291,550, forward strand.
CGAGAGAGAGAAAGAGAAAGATGGAAATTCCACCCTTATCGATTATTCGTATTCTCATTTCGTATGGCAAAGTGCCAGGACTGCGGTTAGTAAAAAATTAAAATAGAATGTACGATAAGTTTATTCTTGAAGGGGAATAAGCAAACAAATTTATATTCAAGTCGGAAACTTTCTTTTTTTGTAAATAAAAATTGGTCATCCCTCTCGCAGAGGCGTCTCGTCAAAATGACATGGATGGCAGGATGAGTTTTTTTTTCTTCGTCCACTTGGACATAGGGAAAGGCGAGCGCCACAGAAGTGTTAAAAATTCTATTCGCATCGAGAAACTAGCCCCTGGCTTTCATCCCCCAGAGATTACAACTAGCCACGATCAGCAAAATCCTCCGAGCTCAACATGGAGATACTCTTATCCTTTCACGCGTATGCGGTATCGCGAATGTATATCGGTACAAACTGAATATATTTATGTATTCCGTGTATAATCCTCGCGCGCAAACGAGCGAACCGAACGAGCAATACGTAACGAGCGACGAGCGTAATCATTTCTGTGTCGGGGCTTCCTAATTATTCGATCGCGAGATCCTATCGGGTCATTGGAATGGTTAAACCTTATCGATTAACGCAGGGATGGGGTTACCAGCGTGTGCTATTTTGTACCATCCCTGTCGACGTACTAATACCGCGACACCCCCTTTCGCGAATTCGGCTCACCACGTTTGTTATGTACATTTCGTGCGTATACACGACGGATACACGCCCGGAATGTGTAAACAGTACGGTTGGTGGCACCGATCGGTGATTATTACCACTTTATTGGACAACCAACTCCGCGGGGACCTCGCGACCCTACGAAGAAAGCGTTTGCGCTACGGTGATAAAAGTTCGCGAAGTGACGGCAAATGCGATCGCTGTAACTCCGTTAACGTTCTGTTTACTCCTCATTTTTCCGTCGGTCCATCAAGACTGCTAGTTTTCGCAGCGAGTCGTTTTTCCCCAATCATATCGACGTCTTCGAGTCAAATAATCATCCCTAAAGCTCCGGCGACTTTTCATCAGCCGAGAACCGTAATGTGGCCTGCGTTCATTCGGAAAAATAATATAATCGCATTTAATTAAAATTTCCTATCAACCTATCGATGAAAATCGATTTTAAAATTAACCCCTCAGGGTTTCGTCAGAGTTGGGTATGACGAGGGTGAAATATGAGTAATTTTCGAATGGAAAATATCTCCTACGCATACGCCACTTTATTAGCATATATAATTACACAATATATATACAATGTTTAATATTTTATATCGGGGGGTGATAAAAGCTTGCGTCTATGGTACAAGTTCTATGCGGTTGGTTATAATCGTCCCGCGGTTTTCATACGTTACCGAGTATGTTTAGTACGTAATGTAGGTCCGTGTGCTTTATGATTGTGCAAGTAGGGTGTCTAGACGTCTAGGTGTAAGTGTACCGCAGCGCAACCCCCTCCCTTCACCCCCCGCTTGTAAATATATTACATCTTATATATCACGTTATATATGAGCCTGCATCGTTCTCTCCACGTTATACGGCGATTAGCGTCGTTCCATCGTGTACTACCTTATGCCTGTAACAATATCGCTTAAAGATTAAGTTGAAATATAATACGAACATGAATGCATAGATACGCATCTCTTTTTACCGCATAATGTGACTCGAGCAATAACGTTTTAAAAAAAAGAAATAGAAATATTGCGCCTACTAACGAACTCTCGTCATTCCCACGGAGTGAAAACCGTACGGAATTGATTCTAAAACAAAGCCGTTTACCTTAGGAAACTTTCTACGTACGTAAAAGAACTTTCTAATCCTCGAAGACGGTAGAGGGTTGAAATATTTTAATCTTCTATATACCTCGGTCTCGCTATATACAATACAACTTTACCGTGTATACGCCATTGCGAATTGGAGTTGGCTCAATTCAACGTTGCGAGCACTTGGTGATTTCGTTATCTTCCTCCAAGTTCCTCGCTCATGCTCGCGTCTATGGAAATTAGAAGTCCCTTAACCGTAAACCGGTTGAGTTGGGAATTCGCCGCAATATTTACTCCGGTTACTCGCAGTCGTGTACAGTAGTATTTTCGGCTCGACGTTTACGAATCTCAAATCGGTTAAGCTTGAGGACGTACGCATGTATGAAGATAGTTATAGGAAAATTTTGAAGTTGAAGGGTAGCGAGTGAGACAGAAATTTAGATATTCTATATAAACGGACATACGCAGGTATCCTCGTATATAAATCCTATAAATTTAAATATTCACGAGGAATTGTATACGAATTCATGTATTACCGACTGGTTCGACCGAATCGTATAAGAGTTAGGTTATGTCGATAAAACCCGTCACTTTTCACTCGAACTTTTGAATATAAAAAGTTAATATCGATATAGAAAAATAGTACCGACAAGTTTCTGCCCTCGTGATCATCAATGTTAGGATTCATTTACGGACAATTGACGTTTCGAAATTTATGAAAGGAGCGGAATTCGTCGGAATCCGTCTTCTTCGGTCATTTCGAGTTTCTCCGCCAAACCGTACTACGCCACGGCGGCTCCACCGGTCGGGCATGTACCACCCCCACGAGGCCCTTTATATTTATGTACGTATACGTGGGAATGGGAATACCCAGTGTTATTCCCATTAATTCTTATATTTTTTTTATATTTTATAAATAAATTTCTGGATTATTTAAAGCATAGTCATACATATATGTATATATAAGTAAGTTGTTACGAGCAACAATATTATCAGCAAATTAATTTGTTGAGAGGGTGAATAAATCTTCAGAGGTTATAAACTATTCAGATGGCAATTACGAATGTTTATAAAACATTTTTCTTACTTATTTGTTTTCATGGGCCCTTTTTCTCGGAGACAAGAGTATGAGAATCGCGTATTACAGTCCTATATTCGTGCTCGTCCGTGTCTGATTGTAAGTATCTTCACCATTACCAAAAGATTTAAAGCAAGCGAGTCTGTGTTCGACGGGGATGTACGCATGGACTGAAGACGGTATTTTCTTCTCCACTTCATAGTTCGAGTGTGAACGATGCCCTAACAATCAGTCGCGCTCGTTCGTGTTTTATCTCGACAAAATGGCCGCGAGAAAATGCCGCCAAATCACATCGACAAACTTGCGGCATTTTTCGGTAGCGCGGATGCGCGCGCATCTACTCGCGACTCTGATGAAATGGCGCGCTGTTCGAATCTCAATCCGGTAAATTACTAATTTAAGTTATAATTGAACAGACGACGAACTCGTCCGTAGATATTTTCTTTACATTATTGAATATTCTCCATGCTGCACGCAACGACCTTTACACAAGCGGTTATATATTCAAATTAAAAACAAGTATACCGACAAATGGAACGAAATAACAACAAAATAATTTCCTTCGTCTCGTACGAACTTTACGGCGCTATTGTTTCTGTGGGAATTCTTTTTACCGTATTTCTCGAGTATTTTTTTGCTACACGTGTTTTTTGGTTCGCCCCGTACTTTTACACGAGTTAATGCGAGGGTGTGTATAGATATATTCATGATGTATAAGGGCGATTCAAGAGAGTGCTCGCCGTCGGCCACAGGTTTCCGCGGACGGTGCACACGGGAAATACACCGAGTGAACAGCAAAGCCGGTGAGATGCCACCAGCTGTATAAGTTAGATATGCATAGCTTCTGAATATAGCCGGAGCGTTAATACGGGAATACTCTCTCGAGGGCTTGATTTCTCGGCTACGAGGCAACCGAGAAATTTCCCTCTTCTCCCCTTCTCTAACCCTCCTTCTCCTTCTCTCTCAATCTCCCTATTGAGAGTCACTCCGGATACTGTGGTCCATGGGCAAAGATGCATCCCGAATTGAACAGGGAGTGAGCACTGGATAGCGGCACGGTTGTACGGTCAAATCGTAAAGTTTCGAGAACATATTAGTGAAACAAAACTCGTTACGTTGAAACAATTTGCAGGTAAAAAAAGAAATGACGATCGTTGGATCTAAAGCAAAATACGTTTTTTCGGAATTGAATGGAAGTAAAAGAAAAACGAATAAACTCTTCATCCTGGGATGGAGAATTACGTCAGTCGCGCGTTTACAGCGGAGCTGTAGAATTAATTATATTCTAATTTATAAATCAATTACTTTGTGGACGACTCTTTTTTAATTATAAATAAAATCGAACTCGATCGTCAAGTTGGGGTTGAAAATAAATTACGAGTGCAATTCTTTCGACTCGCTATTGAAGACGGTGAATCGGCGAATTACCGAAATCAATCCAAACTCGACGGTCGAATCGAACGAATTAAAGACTCACCGTATGCTCCGCGTGATGCTTCCCGAGTGATGTATACGAATGAACTCGTTGCTGGTGGTTGCAATGTGAAAGTACGACTGTTTTTCATTTACGAAGAACGTGTCGGGTACCCAGATATTCTTGATGAATTCCGAGCCCACGCTTAGCGTTTCAACCCCCGTTCGTTTCTTGAACGCTAGTCGTGGATCTGTCCAGAATTGCCGGAAGTAGAAATCCAGCGTGAAGTCCTAGATCGCGCGATTGGACATAGAAAACACGATATTACTGATACAAGCCACTTGTGAAGATATTTTTTTTTACGAAAAAGGTTGATAGAATACCACGTTGAAAGAATCTTCACTGGATTAAGATATGAAAAATCTACATTTGTTGGATATAAAATTTGATTGTTTAATCATTGTTCCAATTGTTTCAACGCATTATTTATTGACGATTATGTATCTACGATATTCGCCCGAGATTTATTTCTCTCGATACCATTAACGAGATGACCGATCGTTACGCTTGAATCAAATCAATCGTTTGACAAAGTATTTAACGATCGTTCTTATCATCTAGAAATTGAACTAACGATCGATCACTGATCGATCTAAAAATTTGGACAAAAATCAGAATAATTAAACATTATGTGACACTACGTATTACGAATAAGAAAAGAAAAAATATTAAATTAACAACGGAATAATAATAATAATATTTCTTGCATCGTTATCAGCTTTGAATTCTTTTTTTTTAATCGATTGATACAACGTAATAAATTGTTATCTGTAGCGAGAGGTCACGACGACGCATTTAACTGGCGCCATTGCATCGAAGGGTTATTATATATATATAAATACAGGGGAGGAAAGAAAAAAGGATCGACGTTACAGTCGACGAGGAGAGAAAAAAGGGCGGATTCAAAGCGGTCGAGTGTTCACGAAGTAGAGGATCGAGGGAGAAGGAAGATATATCGGGTACATGTTTACCGAAGTACTTAACAAAATATTGCATGCTTCATGCACGGCGCAATTGTGCATTGCGTATAAACCACGTGAGCGTGACTGTATTTCGTGTTACTGTTATTGTATGCACGTGCGCCTACGTACTAGACATCGACGTATATACACATTTGTTGATATAATATGCTCGATAAATCGTCCAGTGCCTTCGTCCGCATTCCCGTTAGCGATATACATCGTCGTTTCGAATTTCATCCCAGAATCAACGAAATTCAGGCACGAAGGAGATTGCGGTAAAACAAAAATTGATTCATCAATTATTATACACTTCGTACAGGAACTAAGTAATTTTTGTTTTATTTCTCGTTGTTCAAACGAGAGAAAGACGGCTGGAACTTTCTCCATTTCTTTAAATTAGTTTTTTTTCGTCTTTTTTTTCTACGTCGTAACAGAGGAAAACTAATTATCATCGTACCCGTGAATTACAAAGTCCCTTACAGTCGTTGAATTTTCATGACAGCCGAGTACGGGGTTCGCGCGAGAAGGGGCGAGATGGACTTTGGAAAGTAATTAGCCAAAGGATAATTTATGTAATGTCGATTTACTCGTCGGGGTTTGAACTCAAAAGAGAAAATCCCGGTAAGCCAAAAGTCTGCAGTCGACGAATGAACGAACGATCGAATATCGTTAAAATCGAGATAAATCGATTTTTCGAAAATTCGATATTATTCGATACTTTAATGAGCATCGTAGAAACACAAAACTTATTCTATTCCGAAATAATGGAGCCCTTGTTATCGTCGTGGTATTTTAATGGCGGTTGAGTCGTGTCAAAAGGGGGAGAAGAGGGTGCTGGCTCGATATATACTTTGAAAAGTAATTAGCGCATGCATGATTTATGTACGTCGATTCTGGCCCCGAGAAGTTTCTTGACGCGGTTCAACACTGTCAGATGGCAGCAAAAGTATGCGGTTCAAACGGATCCCCCGAGTTGGTTTCGCCCTCGTCGCTAAGTGGCGGAGATTATGTGACTAGCGTTTCTCACCCGACGTTCGAACTCGTAAACGACCGACTTCTCGCCACAACGCCATTCGTGGCTCGGCTATATCACCTGCTTCCAGGATATTCGACGGAAACAGGACTTAACACTTGGACGATCTCGAGATAACCCCTCGATTCGAGAAACAGCGTGCCTGCATGACCCAATATGAAACTTTCGACTGTGACAAACTATTAATATTCCGCATGGCAGAGCGCCATACGACTTAAGAACAAAACTAATATTCTTAAATTAACAAACGGATATAACTTTTGCATTATTTAAAACACGAATCTCAAATAATTTATATAAATCTATTAAATAAAATAACCGATCCGACTTTTCGACTGGATCGACTTGAAATCCGAACGTTAAAACAATCACGACACCTGCAACGCGATATCACACCGTCGTTAATTTATTTCCATTCCTCGGATAGGTTTACGCACCCTTTGTAACTTTTGTCTTCGTATAATTGATTTTCCGCGCTTAAATGACGTCGTGGCGTTTCAAGTTTCCTCGGCACGACCGAACGAGTGGGATAAATAAAGAAGAAATATATAAATATATATATAAAGAACAAGGGGAAAAAGAAGAAACCTTTCTCGCTCCGAGTGCACGGTGGTCGACGACCAGTAGCCACCGGAGAAAGTCGCTTTCTCTCGGTGAACAGGAAGTACAGAGTCTCTTTCTTTCTCTCTTTCTCTTGTTGTATATATATATATATACGTATATACCTTAATAGGTCAACGGCGTAGTCGGATGAAGCTTAATGGAAGCTCGTGGTGAAGCTCTTTTTCTCTTCAAGCTTACTCTCTCCCTCTCCCTCCCTCTCTCTCTCTTTCTCTCTCGCTCGCTCGCAAGGTTTTCAGCATCCAAGCAACGCGCCGGGATAGAAACCGAGAAATGGAACTGGAGACGGGGTGTGAAAGTGAGCTACACAAGCCTCCCTTGGCTCCGTTCTCCTCTCGTTTTCTCCATACTATAACTCCGTGTACTCGTTCGTTCCTTCTCGGCTTCACGAGTTGGAGGCACTCCTTTTTCTTCGGGAAAACGAGAACGCGAGCAATACAAATCGAATAACCGTCATCTCGATGTGACGTAAAGTATCGTAGGGATGAGGCTTCGTTCTTTTTCATCCCCTATCCCTCCCTCTCTCTCTCTCTCTCCTTCACCCCTCTCTTTCTTTCTCCGTTTATTTTATTCCATCGCCACTTTTTCGTTTTTAGTAGACATCGGAAAACGCAACTCATCACGAAAACGATAAATTCCAGGCCGAATCGTTCGTCTACCAGATACGAAACGTCGTTTCTGGTACTGGCGAGCGTTTTTTTAACTATCCTCGATCCAATCGTTTTTTTTTTGTTGCCTCGGTCGAGCAGCACCAAAAATGTCATTCAATCTTCTTTCTCTTTAAAAGGTTTTGTACATTCTCCCACAGTGCCACGTGACGACGGCCCGTTTAATGCGCACGCACTGTTTCACCGTGCCAGAGTTTCGTTCTATTTTTTTTGTTAACGCGACGGAATGAAATTGATATCCGTGGGTCGTATATTTTTTCTTTTCTTTTTTTTTTTACTTTTTTTATTGTTTGGTCGTATAACCGCGGCTCCAACGTTCTCTTCGTTAAAACTTTATCCGCGTCACCTCTTCGGCGTCACATTTTCCAGCTTATCTCCGACCTGCAACTAACTCTCTTGTTCCGTCGCAAAGCGGATCGACGCAACGATGTGACGAAAAATTACCCAACGATAATTACAACTCTGGTTCATCTCTCAGTCGCTCCGTCGTGTTAATTTTGTTATCACATTTACCGTTGCGAGAAGAAACAAGATTTTGCCCGCATTAAAATGAATATTGAAAAATATTATTTAAATAAATATTTTAATAAACAAACCGGTGTTCCGGAGGTTCTTTTTTTTCTTCGTCACGATGTAACCTTCGCATTGTGAGGTTCTCGGTGATGCATAAGTTTTTAATTCTTTGATCCGGAAATGCGTCATTCACTTTGAGAATCTGTTAGAGCAGGGCTTCTTCGCTTCATCCGAAATGGTTTAACCATTTGACAAAGAACCGACGTTTCCTGTTTGACGCGTGGGATTCCATTAAAACATCTCTTGCGACGTAACGCAGTTGTGACAGTCGTAATAGCAAGAAGTCGGATCATAACTATTGCAGAATTGGCTCATTCCGGGACGTTTCTACTTGGTCACCATGAAAGCTTTCCATCGCATAAAATATTCCCTCGCTGTATATGATACATCAAAGGAGATCCACGAAGACAAAGAATCGCCTTGATGGCAACTTGCTCCACGGTGAAACGTCGTTTGAGAGTGTTGAGAATTTACTGGCAGAAGTAGAGAGAAAGCGAGAGATACGCCAAGAACGAGAATGAAGGAGGAAAATGGAGAGTAAAGCTTGTAATCCAAGTCTAAAACCCTTGGATGTCCGATACGCCGTGGTCGTATCCGGTTTGCTCCCGGACAACGTACAAAGAAGCGATAGAAATTAAGGGATGAAAGAACAAAGAGGGACAAAAGACTGAGGAAAGCGAGTCCCGAAGGAAGCGAGCAAGATGGTCCGCGGACGATCTTCTTGCATCCTTAGGGGGGTGAATTCGAAACGTTGGAAGATTAACCAGGCATAGATAGCGGAACGATCAGAGAATACAAGGAAAGAGATGTTGCAGGGGTCGGTGCTTCGCACAAGGGAGAGTGGCAAAGGAAAGAATAAGGAAAACGGGGTGATGTAAGATGGAAGCTGATGGAAGCTATGGAAAAGGGGGATGAAAGAAAGAGGAAAGAACGTCGCCTTGGGCTATTAGACGGACACGCCTGGCTTTCATCAGAGCGGGCTGTTCGTTGGTGCCCGGAGTCCTGGGATTCCTTGCGAGAACCAATTACCCAGTGTAAGAGGTCAAGTCTTGTGGCCAATCGTTATAACGATCGGTCGTGAAAAAGTGACGATGAGACGGTCATTGACACGGCATGGGGTAACGTTACGGAGTGAATTGGACCAAAATAACAAACGATGCCAGTAGGTACGAGTGTTCTTCCGATTATTGTCATTCTCGAAACAATGCACGGAAATTACGTCGCGATAGCTACGAGCCAAGTCAAAAAGGCATACCCGTTGTATTTCTCACAAAGGACATTGTATCCTTCGGGACTCGATCCTAGTTCCCACCCCGTAGAATCTCTGGCGAGGATTCGATCTCGTACATTCGCTCGCGCTGCCGTCCGTATTATTTCTTCGAGGGAGATGTTTCACCCTGGTGGAAACGTCGCTGATGGGCTTCGCGCCAGTGACGTCACGGAGTCGCGAAATCGAGGTGGAAAGAGAACGCAGAGTCTCTCGGTGAACATCGTTATTCGTTCGTTTTCTCTCTCTCTCTCTCTCTCTCTCTCTCTCTTTCCCCCTCTTTCTCGAGCGCTATACGTCCGGACAATTGAAACTTTGGTGCTCGAAGAAAAGCCATTAGAATTATGGAAGTGTGTGCTAATTTAGAGGAGAGCGGAGGAAGGCTCCTTGATATTATCACCATTATCGTTAACGTTATCATCATTATCGTTTCGCGAGAGAGGCGAAAAGAGACGACGGAGTTTCGGTGGGAAAATTTTCATTTCGTGAAAAAGGAAGATGAGGGCTAGCCCGAGGAAAAAGGATTTTGTTGAGAAAGTGTAGAGAACAGGTTGGGGGAGATGGTTTCGACAAAAAGCTTCGCCCCTACCGGAGACGATATTGCAACGCCATGTATAATATCAAAGATTGCGCGTGCGCCCTCTCTGTGCCGCCTTCGTGTATGGAAATACATATTCCTCGAAAAATAAATAGTGTTCCAATATATGGAGACGAGGGTGGAATATATATTTGAAATCCGTACGTACGATCTTACCTCGTCTGTTTTCTTCTTTTCGTTCTTATGCACTATCCACTCGAAGATCCCCAGCTTGCCTCCTTCCGGATATAAAATTCTTCGGAAATTTCTGACGCGATGTTCCACCTCGCTTATATCACAAACTTATACATATACACATATATATTTGTGAATGTGTGTAGAAGTTTCACCTCCAGCATCCTGAACGGTTGAACGTGGTTGTAGCAACGGCCGATTTTAAAGTATGTCTAGTACCGAGTCTGCATCTGCCATTGGGCGCGTAATCCACTCTCGAAATCGAAGGTTTATCCTGGACTCGAGAGCATTCACGGCCAGTAGGACTCTTCTTCGCGATATTTTCGGTGTATATATAGAAATAGCGCTATGAGTAAGTTGACGACATTTCGATATCTATGGCACTCGTCCACTTCTCCCATTGCCAGACTTTCGCTGCAAATAATAGGCTCTTCTCACGGTTTTCTTCATTTCTCTCGTGATACTTTTCCACAGTGGATTACTCGTACCCTGACTTGGTTCTATTTTGCTTCGTTCTCTATATGAGATTTCAGGGTACGGTTCTCATCGGAACGAGGCCAATTTGACCTATCCTCGCGCAGCCTCCGATACACGTAAATTGCGTGACGAAAGTTTGGCGAGCATCGTCTAACGATAAATTTCTTCGCGTCGCTCGAGCAATCTCGGAAGAGCTATACCAGAGCCAGCGTTAACTCGGTTGCTTTCGGGTTTCCAGTTTGTCGCACGTTGCGAGTGATGCACCGTTAAAAGTCCCAGAGGTTGTAAATACAGTCGCAATGAAACTACGTACGTACGCGAGGGTAGCGAGTAATAGCTCTGCGGTAATAGTAAGTCTCGGATACGAAGAGAGTGTCCTCCGCGCAAGAGCGCGCGGAAATAGGATGGCGTGAGAGAGAGAGAGAGAGAGGGAGAGGAACAGTTATAGAGAATACGGTAAAGCCGAGTACCGAAGCCAAGTTATACGTTATCGTGGATTCTCTCGTGACCGGAAGTTGGAAGATTGGGTCTCTGGTACCTGGGGTTTGTTGTCGCTTCGGACCCTGAAGAGATCTCGTGTGGGTTGTCTGGTCACGAGAGGTACGGAGACGGGGACAGGATCGAAGCTGTGGTGGAGGAGATGTCGAGTCTCACCCCTCTCGCTTCATGAACCAAGACATGTCAAGCTTTCCCTCATACCCACGACGAAACGACCCGTCTACTCTGGGACTGCCTTGTGCAAAATAATATATATATTCGCTTGTCGTCGTTCAGTAGTTCTCGTGTCGCTGGCGAAGAAGAATGAGACGACGACGACGACAACGACGACGGCGGCGACGACGACGACGACGACGACGACGAGGTAGAAGGAAGAAGAACAAAACCTTCGGGAAAAGCGAACGATGGACGAAAAGGAATGGTGAAACGGACGAGGATGAGGCGAGTCTGGAGGGTCCTCGTGGCCGCGGCGGGGGTTGCACGAGGGCGACCGTTTGGTCGGAGCGTGTCCGCGCGATAACTCTCGGCCCCCGCGAGTCTGCCCAAAAGAAAGACGGAGAAGGTAAAGGAGAGTGAGAGAGGATGGAAGGAAGGAAGGAAGGAAAAGAGTGAGAAGAGAAATAGAGAAAGCGGGGTTGGGCCGCGACGGTGATGGAGGCGGGGGCGGGGGGGGGGGTGTGAGTCAACGAAGCCCGGGGGTTTGTACGGGCGCGGTTAGAGAGATGCTGGTGTGTTCCGCATCCATCTCTCTCTTTCTCGAAGCATGATCTGGTTTGCCGGGGCGGTTGGCCCGCTTGGCGAGTCTCCAGGCGCAGTGCGGCCCTGGGCCGCGTCTTTACTGTGCTTCGGGTGCTCCATCTCTCTCTCTCTCTCTCTCTCTCTCTCTCTCTCTCTCTCTCTCTCTCTCATTCCCTCTCGCTTCCGGGTGTTCGGTAGTTTAAATGTGAAAGAGAGAGAGAGAGCGAAAGAGAGAGAGAGGGGGGGGGGGGGGGTTGAAAAGAGAGACGAAGCAACCAGCGAGGGTAGCTACGCCAGCCGGGGCTCGGTAGCACCCCCCGTCGTCGAGACTTTATTATTGTACACTACGTATATCCAAGAGTGCACGTATAGTACGTCGAAAACCACACACTAGGTACACTACCGCTACTGTACACCAGAAATTTAAGGAGGGGCGGATGGTAGTCTGGTAGCGTTTTCACGGTCTGCATCCAACGGTGCCGCGCGCCAGGGACTCTTGGACACAGAGTGGTATTAACTTATGGGTTATGGCAGAGGAGCGAACCACCCTCAGAGCCAGAAACCCAAGAACCACTCTCCGGGGGTGGACAGATTTACTTTTTTAATACTGTTGTCGCCCTCGAGCCTTCTGATATATCGTATTCGGAGGAATAGGAGCGTACGGTTTGCCAACCATTAATTTGAATAAATGCCCGAATTTACGAAACTAAACCCTCTCGTGCCGGTAACTCTTTTCAACCCTTAGTTTTTTTTGCAATCCTTCGAAACTTAACCAGTCGGAGCTGTCGTTAGATCGAGGTTATCAGCCGTTTGGTTCTACCGTAGGGTGAACCAGGACTATTCCTAGAGTATACCCGCCACCCTTTTTAATCTCTAATAGACCTGCAACCCTCGAATTCAGTACGGGCGGGCTTTGTCGTACAACAGAGACATTGAGAAAATCACCCTTGATGGAGACGAGAAATAAAGCTTCGTCCTTGTTCGTGCTGTTCAGAGTGAAAAGCACACCGCTTCCGATCAGGGTGACTCGTGAGAAAGATTCGCGAAAAGAACAAGAGCAAGAGGTGGGGATGAAGAGATCGAAGTGGAAACTTCACGTGAGGTTTCGCGCGTTGAAGCGAGGAACTGCGATCGTGAAGAACTCTATGGGCATTGGAATCCTCGAAGCATCCATGACGGAGCTTTCTCCGCCACCCTCTCTCGCACTGTCGATCTCTCTCTTCTTGCGAAGTGGAAGGAACGAGGAGAATGCTTCGGAACTGTTCTGCACCACGGGCACGGGCATCAGGACAGCACACACCCATGGCAATCGCGAGATTCCACAATGGCCATTTCTCAACTCTCCCTCGTTCCCTCATTGCTTTCTACCGCTATCCTCCTCCTCCCTCCCGTTATAACTTCTCCCCCACGTCCTCTTAAGCTCTCCCGCTGTGTGCACCCCTCCTCATGCGCATCCCTTCGTTCTCGTACTTTTAGAGAGAGATAGAGAGCTCCGCCTAGAGCCTTCGCATCCCAGTATTTACCCAGCACAAATACTCGAGCGCTTATATACTAATATATTTCTGCCTGTTTCCCCCTAAGCTTTTTTCTATTCATTTTTTCTTCATCTTATTTTTTTTCTCCGATTCCCTCGTCCCGATGCTTTTTCTCGCTCATTTTGGCCCTGGCATCTGGGACTAGCGAGTCCGGTATGCTCGTTAATTATCATTAGTCCACGCCTATTTCGTGGTGAGAATGCGGAGTGAGAGAGAGAGAGGGGGTGCTGCGAAGGTAGGCAGGACCCCAAAACTACGTGCGACCGTTAGTCTGTTCTATGTATTCCCGGGGCTTCGTAATTCCTGTGACAATTATAGCTGACAAAATACTGGAGAGTTAAATGTATTAATACCCTTAGTCGTAATGGAAAAATGAAACCGAGGCTGAGTGATATATAACTGTTTCGCTGAGTTATAACTGATGCCAGTTGGGGAATTCGTAATGGCTCGTGTATTGAATAACTGCGATAAAAGTGGAAGGAAAAGTTCTAAAGCGATAATAACACGAGCAGATGGTGTTCGAGAGGCTCGTTGCGCGATATACGCCTCGATTTTTACGATACATGGCCAGACTTTTCGGGCCGTTGCGATTCTCATTGATGTCCGTGCTTCCCGGCGAATCGTCGAGTCGGAGAATGAAAATCGAACCAATTTCGACATTATTATCGAAAGTTCGTAATTTTTTTTACCCCTGTAATTTAAAAAACACATTATGTCGCGTCGATGCGTTTATATTTTTTCGAAATAAATCGACTCGTCGAATTTTCTCGTATTCTTTTTTAATGCACGGCCGATGTGCCATTAATTATATACGACGTTATTTCGTCGAAGTACCCACTTACGAGCGAGACACTGGACGAAACATATTCTCAACGAACGATGTACGTAAAGAAGCGGCAAAAAAGCATTTCATGCGAGCATATTAGTTTTTAATTATCCTACTTATTCTATTAAAAATCGGAGAAAAAAAATCCAACTACGATCATATTCGCGTGTGATTATTTTACTCCGACGATATATACGTATTACGATTGAGTGAATGGAAGCATCGCAGGGATTTTGAGTGAACACGTCTGAGAATAATTTCGTCATATAAACCGTTTCTCGAAGGACGAAGCGGGACTTTCAAGATACAGGAGTCTACGAGTCATTGGACCACTTTGAAACAAACTTCTGAATCGAGAAAAAATTGTCCAACGTCATTCCCTCAAGAATCCTCCCCACGTGTTCACAACCCTCGATAAAAAAACATACGGGCATCTTGATAATTCGCACGTGTTGATGTATGAATTGTGTTAACGATATGTAAATATATGTATATACATATACATATATGTTTATATGTATATATAATGTACACACGTATAATATAATACTGAAGAGACATAACGCAGGTTATTAAAAGCACACACATACACACAATGAATATAATTACGCTGCAGCGACCAGAAGCGCACTGCACACACACTGACAATGGTAGCGTCGACTCGTTGTCGTTTTGTTTATCTTCATAGTATTACGTTTAGTTGTTGTGATATTTTTTTTTTTTTTTTTTTTTTTTTTTGTAAAAAAGATTAATTCGTTATTATTTTCAATGCAACATATTCAGACCGCCCGACCCTTTTGAGTTTAAATCAATTTCGAGTCTTCGCGATCCTCGGGGAGGGTTTGGGAGCTATCCGTGTCGGTTTTTTTTGTTCAGATCGTATAGTAGTATTTTTTTTTCATCGATGTTTGTCATTATTCTCCGAGGCGAACGTTCCCACGAGTCTGTTGAAAATTGATCGCGCGAGCCTGACGAATAAATCATTATTGTATTTATGGTCGTATGAAACCATTTCCCAGTGGGAACAATTTTTGGAGGAAAAATCATCGCGTTGCGTTGATTTTTTAATTATTATTATTATTATTCATACATAAATGAAAATAATTGTACGAGTTTTACAGAAAAGATGATCGACGAAACTTTCGATCGATAACGACAAAATCATCGGTTGAAAGAAAAAACGAATCTTCGCACTTTTGGATATGCGTCAGGGAATAAGGTTGTTGGATCGTGATAGAAAGGCGGCTGAGAAATCCCAACCAACGAGAGACGGACAGAAAATAAAAAACAATTTCGTTTTGTTTTTTCTTTTCTCTCTCTCTCTCTCTCTCCTCCATCGCGGTCTCTCGGGATATTTGTTTGGAGAACGAAGAGTGGTCATATGTTTATATATATAATACATATATATATATATATATATATATACATATAGATATATGTATAAACATATGTATACATATACATATATATATATATAAATATACATATTATATAGCAGTAGTAGTACATAATAAATCGCGGCGAGTCACGTCCCAGGTGACAGTGTCGACTTGATTTGGTTTCCGCACAGGGCTCAACACCTGGGGTCCAGTCTGGTACATTCAGTTCTAAACTTTCATCTCTCCTCATGTATATATATACTGTCGACCCTCCTTATGGGCTTTGCCTTTAATAAGTCTGTGCAAGCTTATGTGAGGGCGAGAGAGATAGAGAGCAAGAAAGAGAAATTGCGCGAGAAATCTCGAGCCGACAGAAAAAAAAAACGGAAAAGCAAGAGAAAAAAGATTGCGAAACAGCCTCGAATCTTTATTAACAAAGTTCAAGCCCTCGTTTTCCTTCTTCTTTTATCCCCTGTTTCTACATGTGTATGTATGTATCTGTGTGTATGTGTGTGCGTGTGCGTGCGCGCGCGCGCGTGTGTGTGTGTGTGTGTGTTTTGTGCGTGTGTGCGTGTGTGTGTGTGTGTGTTTGTGCGTGCGTGCGTGCGTGCGTGTGTGCGTGTGTGGGTGTGTGTGTGTGTGCGTGTGTGTGTGTGTGTGTGTGTGTGTGTGTGTGTGTGTGCGTGTGTGTGTGTGTGTGTGTGTGTGTGTGTGTGTGTGTGTGTGTACGTGTGTGTGCGTGTGTGTGTGTAAATTTTCTTTTTTCAAGCTGCTCGAGAATTTCAACATTCGCTTGGATCGGTCCAAAGCACCCCAAAAGGCTCTCCTGACATCATCCCCTAGGCATCGAGTTACGGTAAACAAAAACAAAAAATACAAACGAAAGTAGGGCGATGATCTCGCTAATCTTTTTGTATTTGATTTCGGTCGAAACGAAAAAATCGCGTTTTGCCCAGGAATGATGAGAAGAAAGTGCAGACTTGGCGAATGTATGCTTCGAGTTTGATACGAACGTATATTTATACGTAATTACATTTTTTTAAAAATACAATTATAATTTTTGTCGATTCAATCGTATCTCTCAGATTCGAAGCTGAATGTACAAACCGGAACGTCAGTCGAATGCTACAAGAATATTTAATAACAATACACAATGTTATACTAGCCTAAAATATATATACGAAAAATGAATATATATATGTCTATATATACATATATATTTATTTAAAAGAAAAATATATATGTATATATATTCGCAGGTATACATAATAATACTTTTTCGTGGCCTGCCGAGCTGGAGACGTCGATATAATTGTCTCGAGGGAGCTTCCAACGATTCCAAGTAGTTAACGGACCGCCCCGGAAACACTTGCAAGAAACGTTGGTTCGTATACCGAAACATTGTAGACCGTATCGTATTACACGAGCAAAATATATAGACCGGAAGTGTCAATCAACGACAGTGTCGATCAAACAGAGGCGTGTGAAAGAGCGCTATCCCGAGATTCTAACGAAGTGTCGTCGGATCGATTTGGCAACGACGGTTTGATACAAAGAGAGAGAGAGAGAGAGAGCGAGAGAGAGAGAAGCAGTCGATGCGCGACGTTTGTCAAATAGAGGGTTGCCTAAACGACCCAAGAACCGGAAACCAGAGCTCGTTGCGAAATACGTGACGACGAGGCAGTCAAAAGGGGGGCTGAACAGTGAGAAGTGGTTCTGCCTGAATCTTCCCCTCCGGTACGATGGAACGCTCATCGATTCGCGATAATTGATACCGATCTCGTTCCTCGATCCTAATTCCTCATCGATTTCCTGAACGTACAAACGCGCGATTCCTTGTCACCGTCACTCTCATGGATAGAGGATACATCACTTCGAATATCCTTCGATACCGGAATAATTTAGGGGTTGTAATTCGACTCTGTCAATTTCGCGATCGATTCGCCCAATCGTTTCCCAAATTCATCGAATTGAATCGCGCGAATACGTAGATTTTTCATATTTTCTTTGTTCGCTGACGACGCCTCGAGCTCCGCGGGTTGGGCCATGCAACGAAACATCGGCAATCCTCAAACGAGTATATAATCAATATTCAACCATTAATGAGTGAACAATATATAATAATTATATCTTGCGTAGACTGCGGAACGTAGCAAGGTTCCCTTGTAACAGTTCAGCCAACGAAACAGCCGTGACGAGCTAAAAATATATATATATATATATATGTATATTTAAATATATATATATATATAAATAAATATATATATATATGTATATTGTTAGTTGTAATAATAATAATAGGCGGCCATCAGTGTCATATAATCTCGTTCTGCCAACACACGGACGAACGTACAGTTTTACAGTGGATATACATGGTACTCTCGTAAATACACAATATTCGTGACGATGCGGTTGTTGCTGTTGTCGATTATATATATTTTTTTTCATTTTTTTTATTGTCGTCGTGTTTACCGAGTTGGACGATTAATCCTGGATCAAGGATATCGAAGAGAACAAATTGTTAGGAATTTATCGATTCAAGAATAAAAGAATAAATAATAATCTCACGTCGATAACGATTCGTTGGAAAAAATTATGGAACATTAATCGTTCTATATGACGATCCAGAATTAATTAACAAATCCTTCTCGCGTCGCACGACGTCGAAATCATTTTCGTCAAGGAAATAAAGAGGATATTGTTGGAAACGAGAGAGCGAAGATAGATATACGCATGACGATGACGATAAAAACAGCGGTACGATGGCACGAGACACATTACAACAATCGTAAAGAAAATAAGGGATGATCCTCGTATTGAAGAATTTCTCCGAAAGTCGCTTTAGTGACGATTGATCGAAGTTTATCCTCGTACATTGGTGCGGGGAAAATGGCTAGAAGTGGCAGGTAACGAAGAAATAGGATGGGCGTGCAGAGGAAAATTACGATCGCGAGATGTCGGGCCCCAATTTTTTTATTCGCCAAATCGTAAAAAAAAAGAAAATCGATCGATACAGTTACGAAGAATAACGCGAAAGGGAAGAATGAAGGAGGAACAAAAAAAAATGTTCGGTACGATCCTCAATTTACTTCGATCACGCGCACCGTCCAATTTCCGCAGAGCTTTCACGCGGCAACAAGAACGTAACGTCGCTAACGTAGACAAACCGGAAGTTGAGTATCGTTATTACGATCGGTAAGAAGAAAAAGGAAAAAAATGCGAGATCGAGAAAAGTATCACGACAGGAGAGAGAAATCGCGTGATACTCGCTCGGCTTTAGCTCGGTGTTGCTCAATCGCGAAGACTTATTGTCGCGAGAGGGTCGAGGGTGGGGGGGAGGGGGGTTCTCGAAGCGCGTGTGTGTCGAAACGAGTTATAACCTCGCGGGAGGAAACGAGGATTGGTCTCGGTGAAGAGGTATGCAGGAAGATGAAAACGAAGAAAGATAAGAGGGTGATCCGCGGGTGATCTCTGAATTTCATCGAGAGAAAGAGCGAGAGAGAGTGAGAGAGAGAGAGAGAGAGAGAGAGAGAGAATGAGAGCGTGAGGTGAAGGTATAGCGCTTGGTTATGACGAAGAGGGCTGGCTAAAGTGGTTCGGGAAACGAGAGTCGTTACGTCGCACTGCGAGACACGCGAGAAGCTTCGGCTGGTGGCAGTGAGGAAAGGGGGTTGAATTCTCCCTCGTGGCAAGAGCGAGATGAAAGATCGAGAGGACCGTAAAGTAAAGTGCGAAAAGGGGCGAAAAAGGGATAGGGAAAGATCGAAGGGGCGCGGTTCAACGGCATCGATGGTCTTCGTCTTCGGGTCCATCTCTGGAGAGGCATATGTATATATATATATGTACGTGAGCCCGGTTGCGTCGTTTTCATTGATGCGTTCGGAAGCCGTGAACAAAAAAAGGAATAAGAAGACATTTACGGGCCGTTTCCGAGACGCTCGAGTGTCCCGGTCGAAGAGCAAGAAGAAAAGAGCGAGAGAGGCAGAGATTCCGATAAATTCTCCAGGGATTCATTTGTTTCCGGATAAGGGGACACTTACATCGAGAACCGTCGCGGCATCATCTATGAAATCGAAACCCATCTCACCGATGGAACGAGGAAGGTCGCGAATATCACGTGGAAGGATCGAAAAAAAACGAATCAAAGTATTACGAGATACTTGGCGTCTGCGATTTTTCATATTCGTCACGACGATAACGACGCGTTAATTGGCCAAAATATTGTTGCGATTTTTCCAAATTTTATCACGAATGGGACGAAGTTGGTTAATTGTCGCGACCGCGATATCCATCGAATGCAGAATATACGATAATTGTGTTACCATTGTGACCCCAGAATCGAATAATATTGTTGTCATTGGAACGTTCGTACCGAAAGACGAGTGGAAAAGGCGCGAGCATGAAAAAGCCACCGAAATCGAACGATCGTCGAGGAATAATACAGAGGTCAAAGGGTAGAACAGGTGAAGGGTAGTTTTACGGAGGGTAAGCGATGTTGAATAGGGGTTGAATGACAGTAAGACAGCATTCGCGGAAAACGAAAGGAATTGGAGCAAGAAAAGTCGAAGAAAATGGAAAAATGGAGTGTCATGGATCGAGACGAATTCGAGGGATGATTTGTAAGAGAAGAATGGAGACGTTAGTCAGCTCGAGAAGCGGAATGACAGAGAAAGTGAGAAAGGTGAAACGTCGAGTCTGAGTTTCATGACAAAGAATGTGTATACGTGTGTGTGAGAAAGAGAGAGAGAGAGAGAGAGAGAGAGAGAGAGAGAGAGAGAGAGAGAGAGAGAGAGAGAGAGAGAGAGAGAGAGGATAGGCAACTGTACCATCATCACTTCGGACACGGAGCTGATGCTGAGGACATACATGGTGACGCCGACCTCCACGGGCGGACCTGCAATCAACAAAAATACCAAACCCCTTGGTCGTTCTGATTGTGTTTTGTTGTATTCTTTATGGTCATGTGTTCCTTTTTCTTTTGAGCAAAAAATTTTGGGGGTTGTTTTTTCTTCGGTTCCCGGTGTCTATCCGGTTATTCATCGTTCGGCTTCGCGGACTCTGTCACGTGCACGAGGGAGGCTTGTGGTTGCGATGATTTAAGAAATATCGTGAAAATACGAATTAAAGAATTTTTCACGATTGTCCCACGATAAACTCGAAATTTCTTGTGACCGAGGGATGGGGTTGCAAGTCCATCCGTTTCTCGTGTACTCGATACGCAATGGGAAAAGTAACATTCCCGTCGCAGAGGTGCGACGGATATTTCGATCGGAAACAGAGCTACCTCGATGGATCGTGTCCCAGAGGACAAATCCCTCCACGGGAATCCAGCAATCCAGCTAGCGTCGGTTGCCCAACTCTCGCTGATCACTGGAATCCTTCGAATCAATCCTTCGGGGAGCCCGTGCCTCGTCCACCAACCGAACCAGACATCCTTGCCGTCCTCGATCGAAAACCATCCCCCATCGTGCTCTACGGGACAGAGTACAGAGCCTTTTTGTTTTATTTCGCATCATAGGTTGTCGCGTGTTAACCGGAGTAGCACACCTATACATCGTCGAACGGGACACAATGCGATGTAGAAATTTAATAGTACAGGCCATGAAAGATCTCGCACCCTGCACGGAACCAAATCAATAGGACTCGTTGCATTCGCTTTTTGTTTCATTTCGTTTTTGTCACCCTCACGTTGCATTCAGGCTTGAAGAAGAATCCGCATGAAATTATCGACGTCGGGACGGTGTCTTTACTTTTTCTTATTCGTTCGTAACACCGAAAACCCAACGCTCGACCCCTAAATAATTCGATAAATTTTGTTATCAATTTTCTTTTTGTATTCGACATCGTCACATTTTTACTTTCACCGCATATATGTGCATCGTCGACCTTTTCCAATTGAAATATTCCTTCACGTATATACGAAAAATTGCATCGTAACCTCCCTTAAATTATCTTTTATTCTTGGTTGTATTTTCAATTAAATCGAATCGTGCCATAAAAATTGTCGTCGCTACGACTGCTCGTTCGAAAAAGGACGGGGGGGGGGGGGGGGGACTGGGTATGCGTCGGTCCAGTCGGATCATTATAACCGTAAATTAATTACGTTTTTTGTTTTTTTTTGTTTTTTCAGAAATTCGAGAGATACAATAGGATTTCCGTTGGAGTTTCGTGTTGATGTTTGCATGTTTTTTGTTAGTGGTTCCTCGCTGCTGCGCATATATATTCATTCGTGTTTGTGGAAGAGTTTGTGTGTATCTCGTGTTCGGGACTGAGGAGGAAGTTGATGCGAGGCTTGGAGGAAGAGGAAGTGAGGAAGAGAGTGAGTGTGTGTGTGTGTGTGTGAGAGAGAGAGAGAGAGAAAGAGTTGGATAAGATTATCAGTGCTGGCGCAGCGGGCAGCTCATCTCAGCAGCCGCGGCATAGCAGCTCTAGCGTCTCTAGTAGGATATTGCATGTACCTGTACGTTGCGAGAGTGACGGCACGCGGGGTAGAGGGCTGGGAGGCGGGAACGAGAGGCCGGCTGGAAAAACGAAAGGGAGTTGGGGAGGGTAGCTTGTATGAGGTTGAAGGAAATATTCGACTCTTATCTCGTGGCACATATAACCGACTGTAGAGCCGTGTGCTTCAACCGCGAGAATAAAGAAAAGTAGAAAACAGAGGGGCCACGTGGGAAGGGCGAGGAAATGGAGAACTTGGAGAAACTCCTGCTCGATGCGATATGTTCTCTTCGCCAACCTCCCCCGGAGTGAGACGCGAACTTGTCAAACTTATTCAACTGTTGTGCGAGTGTGTTCTCCTTTTGCAAATTTTCTACTTTACCCCTCGAGCCACGACTCTCGCAACGAACGCCTATGTATTATATGTAATATCTATGTATTTATATGTATGTATATATATATGTATATATATATATATGTATATTATATATTATATATATATATACATATGTGTAAGGCTCATATATATATATAAATATATTTATTCTCGATGTTCGAGGTGATGATTCGAAAAACGCAATGAAACGCTATTCATCCCGATGCGTTTTTCGAGAGAAAAAAACGGAAGAGAAAAAAAAACAAAAAGAAAATCTTTTCTTCATTCGGTTTTTTTTTCATCATGACAATGCGCAGCGTCAGCCAATTGTTTCAGTACTTTATCGTTCGTTTATTTCTTTTTAATTTTTGGTTTTGAAATTATTTACATGAAATATTCGTGTTGTGAGAACGAAAAACATATTATGCATTATGTATAAGAGGGACACTCGAATATGCCTTAATGCTTAAGGTGAGATATATAATATATAATAATAATATATATGTATGTATGCCTGGATATATAATATCGCTTGTTATTAATTAAATAGCATGCCGGTGGCTAAACGACACACCCTCTAACGCTCTAAGGACGCACCACAAAGAACAGAAAAAAGTAGTATATATGTATGTATATATAAATATATATGTATGGAATATATATATATAAACAAGAATGTAATATCTCGAAGGACGATTCCGTGTTGTATACAGATGTGCGGTGAGGGGGGTCGATGAGGGGGTTAGTGGGTGAATTTTGTTATTTTTCTTTTTTTTTTGCTGTTGGCAGGGGGCAAAGGGCTGGGCCTCGGAAAGACACACGCATATATACGATATGTTCGATGGGATGGATTTTCGTATTACAATGACATATTATTCTTTTTAAATAAATCATCGACTATGCTATTTTAAATATCGTTCATTAGTCAATAATCGATAATGGATCGATGAAAATCAATGAAAATGACGTTTAGATTTCAACTACTGAAAAAATAATAATCGTAAAGAAATAGATCAACGAGTGCCGTGGCTGTGTTCGTGTAAAAGTGTCGCACGAGTGAAATTTTGATAAAGGAAAAGATTCTTCGTGTATCGAGAATAAATAAATATATTTTAACGTTAATTAAAAATTGTTATTAAACGAAGATAATTCGTGGATCACGCGTGTTCACTGGCTCATTCGATGATACAACGTGCGAGACCCGGAACGTATAGTAGAGCCCGTCGGGGTTGAATTTGGTACGGCGACTAGGGGAAATTTGGGGTAAACCGATTGACAAGTTCGACAGTGCTCGAGGTACGTGAAATTATATGTGTGTACAGACAAAGCGACGTAGTACGTTACGTGCATACGATATATCGACGTCGGTAGTCGAAACGCGTTTCGCGGATATCGAGTTAAGATCGACGTCGTTATCGAGTACCGGGCAAATCACGTCTGGTCCCGGAGCGACGGAACTAATTTCACAGGTGGACACTCGATCCTCGCGCCCCTACGAATTTAGTTCGCGTGTTCGTACGAGGACGAAACGGACGCGCGTTTCCCATTCGAGGTTCACGCGAGGACCGCACATCCGGCGTGTCTCGTCCAACCCTCTTACACCCCTCGAACGACAAATAGTGACGAATGTTCCCGTTTTACCCTTTCGGCTTTTGCAAATTCATCCATTTTAACGAATTTCAAGGGAAATGGGTGCTTTGTCGTAATACGAGAACTATCGATAATGAGATTTTTGCCTCGTTATTAAATTTATCCGAGAATTCGCACCTCGGCACGATTTATGTCCGACCTTTACCGCGAGTAATTAACTTTCCGGGATTCGCGTAAAATTGTCAAAAACCCGTGCTCGTCAACCGTTATTTCGTGCCACACGTGTGACGTCCTCGTAGCCAACGGCGGAAAATATTTTTCGCGTTTCTCCAGGACGCGTCGTAAATCGATGGATGATTAATCGTGCCAAATGCGCGACGTTCGCGTTGTCACTGTACATTTTTTTTATTCGCGTTTGAAACACGACGTGTTTACACAGAACCCATATTTTTCGGTATAAATTAGCCGTATCTCGACGTTGTATGCTTTTGACAGGAGTACGTACCCCCTTTTCCAACCCTCTCGCAATCCCTGTTCGATGACTGCAACAACGGACGAGTGAGCTGTGTCACAGTGTCCGGAGTCTCGCACGTATTATTCATCGGGGCGGCTTGAATTGAAGCAACGTAGGAAAAAAATAATAACTCAAAAATAAACTCAAGCAACTGACATAAACGTGATGTTTTTTTGTATATGTGTGTGTGTGTGTGTGTGTGTGTGTGTGTGGGTGTGTGTGTGTGTGTGTGTGTGTGTGTGTGTGTGTGTGTGGGTGGGTGTGGGTGTGTGGGTGTGTGTGTGCGTGTGTGTGTGTGTGTGTGTGTGTGTGTGTGTGGGTGGGTGTGTGTGTGTGTGTGTGTGTGTGTGTGTGTGTGTGTGTGTGTGTCTGTGTGTGTGTGTGTGTGTGTGTGTGTGTGTGTGTGTGTGTGTGTGTGTGTGTGTGTGGGTGTGTGCGTGTGTGTGTGTGTGTGTGTGTGTGTGTGTGTGTGTGTGTGGGTGTGTGTGTGTGTGTGTGTGTGTACGTGACAATATTGTAGCGTCAATAGAGAGATTGTACTTTAACGGGCTTCTAAAATCGATGAGTTGTTTGAATATAGACAAATACGTAAAAAAGAGTGACATAAAAGAGCAGGAGACTTGGTGGGGTTTGTTTCAGGGTATTTCTGGTAAGCAGGGGGGGGGGTTTGATTGAATGTTTGGCAGAATAGAATAGACAAAACGGGGGGGGGGGGTGAAAGTGTTATAATCAAATCGAATCGGTACACAACTTTAATATTTATAAAGTATACATGTATATGACGTATATATATACATATATATATAAATGTATATATATATAAACATGTACATGTTATATATGTATATTATATTATTGTAATAATATATGTATAAAAACTGAGAGATTCAGCGGTATTGTGAGACTGATAAGAGACCTAAGTAGTACCATTTTGACTTCCGATAGCGAGCTGATACTCAAGACGTACATGGTGACGCCCACCACGACGGGAGGACCTGGAAATGGAAGGTTATTTACACTGAGTCGACCCAAATGCCCCGGTCAAGAGAGCCAAGCACAAAGCGCTCCAGTCGTAGTCTTCTCTTGTTCTCTCTTTTTTTTTTAAATATTATTTTATTGACTTTAACATCTAATTTCGAAGAGATTTTTTATTTTTTCGTTTGATGAATCGGCTGAAAGTATTAACGCTTTTTTAAAATTCTTTTTAATGTCGATATCTACGGGCGAGGGATGAAGTTGATCGTCTAGTCGCAGTTTACATACACTCATTCGGATTTTTGGGTGATTATGTTTAATTTGGGTTACCGACGTCATCTCATTTTTGTCTCGATGAAATATGCCAATAATAAATTTTTTGATAGTACAGACGAAGTAGTATTTCTCTTACTTCTTATGTACTATACGCATACATACACATACACACACACACACCCACACACATACACACACTCATACACGTGCATACACGCACACACGCACCCGCACACACAGACACACCCACCGTATGTATGTGTGGTTTAAGGGTAGTGAGTCGTTTGGTGCTGAGACACTGCTTTCAACGCATGCCGTATATGTTACACGATCGTATCTTGAAACATAGTTTATAGAAACTTTACACCAACCTCTCACGAGGGACTCGACCTCTTCTTTTCTACGGCTACTTGTTAGTTACACCTCTAGTGATGGTAATTACGAGCTCGCACACGCTAATTCGACGAGCCAACCCCCGTCGTGACAACCCATAATTAATCGTTCATGCTCCAAGAGGGAAAGAGAGAGAGGGAGAGAAAGTGATTCTCGAAAAAGCTCGGTGAAGCTAGACGGTTTTAACTTATCACGGTGCATATATAGGTACGTTCAACCCCCCACCGAATGAGCATTTCGAAGGTCAATTCACGGTATAGTCGAACCTTTCGAATATTCAGTTATACGTTTCATACTCGTTTTCTATGTCTCCAGTTAATTAAAAATAAAGTTGTTTCCAATCTTTCGAACGTGTTCCAGATATATTTACAGTACCAACTACCCGCACCCCCCACCCCCACGACACGTTACTTTCGCTCATTCTCATTCGGGCTTAAACAAGGGAATGCGCGCAATTCCCGCGGCACTACGACAAGAAGTATTCAGACGCGAAGAACTCGAAAGTTGAGACATAAACAACACTCAAAGTCTCTGTAACATCTTTCCTCGCCATCTATAATACTCTATGATATACATAGGAGTGTGTACAGTCACGTTTCCCGTCGCATCCGAGTCACGCACACACACGTACAATTGGCTTTACAGCGACACGATACATCTCCGTTTCCGTTTCCATGACTCTACGCTTCTATCCCCCCTACCCCTTAGCAGCTGCGAGATACGTTGCAACTAGAATCCCTCCTGCTTCCGAGTTCGGTACGAAGGTGACGAACGTCCCACCGGGGACTCGTATTTCACGATATTGCTCGCGGCCCACAGGTGACTCTCGTCGCCACGTCGTGATCGCGAGCATGCTCAATGTGAAGGCATTAACGCTTTCATATATAGCGGACGTTCAACGCTGATTTTTCCTGATTTATTGTCTTTTTATTTATTTATTATTTACGGGTTGTGGTAATAAAATTTTGTGGATATTTTGTGAAAAGAAAAGATTGTATTTGGTTGTTTTTAAAAGAAATAAAAAGGCGAGTCGATTTAAAGGTACTACTTTAGAGGTAGGTCGATTTTAGTTGAAATTCCCTATACGTGTCGCGCGAAATGCTTTTGTACGAAACTGAGTACGCGTCTCGATACATCTGTATCGTTTATTACACACGTTGGTGAGCAATTTCTATTTACACCCGTGTGGTTGAAATTGGCCAAGGGCTTGGGGAAAGGGGGTGGATAGTTATCGTATACACGTTGATTGATATTTGTCAACGTTCGCACTCGGCGTAACGGTTTCATTTTTTCACTCCCCCCCTTTCAACCCCTTCCGCATGGAAATTATTCTTCTCGCGCGAAACAATGCGACGGTACGATTATTTTTTATTTCTCTTTTGTTCTTTTTTCATCGAACTTTTCGTGTGCATCGAACAAAATCCAAAAACGTTCTCGACGTGAAATTTAATTTTCGTTGGTAATTGCTCGTACATCGTTGCCGTATCGTTCAATTAATGATTTTTATTAATTCGTGGTTTCAGTTTCTTAGTATCGTTTTTTTTTCTAAAATTTTATTATAGATGCAAATATAATGTAAACTTATTTCTAAAAAAGAAAGAAAAAAATCGTGTGTCGAATGAAATAAACTACGAAACCCTGTATTTGCTTCTTTCGTTTCGACTCCGACTACGTGATTGAAAATTTCATCTCGCACATCTCCGAGGCCTCCGTGTAACCTCCTTTATCCCCCACCCTTAGTTTCAACGTCGCGCACGTATTTCGGCTCCCACTCTCGTTCTTCCGGCTCTCACACTCTTCGTACTTTATCGAATCGTCGCGCATCGGTGGCCTCGCCACTTTGCATCCTATACGACTTTACTATCGATATATATATACATATATATGTGTGTATACCTAAGATACTCCCTACGTACGAATTCTATAGCTGTACGATCCTCATACCACTATACATGTACTTTCACCCCCTATCGCGTCCCGACTATTCGAGTCGTCTCACTCAAGTTCAGCTTCTTCTCGCTATGCGATAAATTCACGGCTGTTAGAACGCGAGGAACACGAAAAAGCACGAGAAAGAGAGAGAAGAAAAAAAGAAAGCGAACAAAGGAAGAAGAAGAAAAAACAAGTAAGTGTCGTAAAAGCGCAGAGGGTGGAAAAGCAGGATGTACACGAAGTGGCGGAAAAAGAATACCTGCGAGAATGCAGGGAAGGAAGAAAAAGAAACGAGACCGAAGAAAAGAAGGAAGCAATCAAGAAAGCTATTGAATCTTCTACGACGTGTACACGAGCGAAAATTTTTCCCAATAGAGATAGATAGAAATAGGATTCAGCTCCTAATAAAACCTATTTTACTCCGTTTAACGATATATTTTCGTCGTCGGAAAGAACAAGCCTGGCATTTTTTTCTGTAAATTCTGTTATGTTACGTAAACAAAAATAACGCCAAAAAGGGTTGCATATTGGGAGATTTTTTAAGGGTAGTTTTTCAATATTTTGTAATTCAAAATAAATTTTATCCAATTCGAGAGAATATATTTGATAATTTGTCATCGTCGTTTCCTTCAACGATTTATGAACGAACGTTGATCGCGATTTTTGTTCCATTATTAGATTCATTTGGAACATTCGTGAGCGTCCAGAACGATCGATCTACTTGTCGGCCACTCCGTTACGGGCCTGTCTGTTGGCTCGGACAAAGTATCGCCAGTTACTGTATTTTCTGCTCTAACTTTTATTTACACACACACACACACACACACACACATATATACATATATATGTTCGTACATACTTTGTATCCATCCCCTTAGTGGATATTCCCACGTACATATTTATCCTGTCAGCTATATCGCATCCTTTACCGCGTACATACCTATCAACTTGATACTCCATTTATTTCGTCACCCACAAAACGGATAAATATTTATTTCAAACGTTATCATTATTTGACGTCGAAACTATTTTGTGTTATCCCCCTTTGCCCATATCGCCCGTCGTGTCTGACTAATTCACTACGTTACAGCTTTTTATCTACTTATTCCTCGCGAATCGGCGCTTGACACGCGACGTCGACACTTTTTGTTGCCCCCACCCTTCCGGTTCAATCAATTTTCGCGTGATTCGGTCAAACGTTCGCTCGACGGGAAACAGAAATTCTTTCGACAATCACCGTTCGTTGATAAAATTTATCATTCATTCGCGTAACCTTATCAGTGTCAACGAATAATTCCATTCGCTTCACGTGACAATGACGGGGTGGAATTTTATCTTTCTCGTATTACTAGTTTAAAAATACTTGTTTCAATCAATTGTAAGAATTACTTTAGTTATTTAACCAACGAATACGCGATAAAATCGTGAAAAATAACTAACAGAATTCAAATTATGCGCCATAAATTTTTCACGCTTTTTACGTTCATAAATCGTTCGGAATTCTAGAGAGGGTACTATTATAATTCCTTCGTTAGCGATTGAATTGTCAATCACGAACGGGAGGAAATCCCCGAGTGAAATGGTATTCCGGTGACGCGAAAGGAATATTCCGCGTTTTTCTTCCCCGTGGATATTTCTCTTTTTTCCTTTATTTCCCTCCGTCCCTCGAGAATCCGGAACACGTCTCGTCTATCGTAGTATTGGCGACGAGGGAGAAGAACCTGAGAAACGAAGAGTCACCCCCGGCGGACGAACGCGAAAGCTCGATCTGCGTGTGTTAGGAAAAAAAAGATCAAGAACGAGAAAAAAAGTCGGAGCCGACGAACGTCGAGAGAGAGAGGGAGAGAGAGTGAATCGAGGGTGGAATGGAAACCGAGTTAAAAAAGCAATGACGATGGAAAAAAAATAGATGTGTACGTGTATATAGAAAAGTGAGGCTGAGCAGGCGTCCGTGAAAGAAACCGGGGGGCCACGAGGCCCTGGTAACGATAGACAGGGGTGAGAGTGAGAGAGAGAGAGAGAGCAAGGAGGGCGGGTGAGCGAGAGGGGAAGAAAGAAAACGAGGAGAAGCACGGTATTCGCGGGAGCCATCGCTCTTTCGCGATCGTGACCGGAAAACGGGAATGTCGTTGTGCACCATCCGAGAGAACCGAGAGAACGATATCCAAAAAGGCGAACAGCGGGGAGCGATGGTCTGGGTTGCTTTACTGTGCCCCCTCTTTCCTCCCTTCCCCAAAGTCAAATTGAGAAAAGGGTCGAGATTCTTTTCTCTCTCTTTATCCCTCCTTTTTTCTCCATTCGCTCGAGGCTATTTCGAACGTCGCGAAACTAGACACGAGAGATCACTGAGCATGGAAAAAGAAAACAGAAACGTCACGTTTCCCTCAAAAAGGTAAAGCGGCTGTATTTTTTTTCGGACGTGAGCTTTTTTTTTAAAGCTTTGCAGTGGCTAATAGTATTATGTCCCTCGTTCACGGTATTAGCGAGGACGCACAAAAGATTCCATCCTAGGGCAGAGATTGGGGAGTAAGATATTTTACGTTCCAAAGCCGTGGCTGAATTGAAGAGATTCCTGCCACGCTGGAAAGTGCACTCTGCGATTACGAGGGATAAACACGAAATGCACGTTAGGGAAGGGACGAAGTAAAAAGCAAATTACGTTTTCGGTCGGTTCAAGCAGGAACAAACAAAAACGTTGAAATAATTTTAACTACCCCTTCAAACGTCGTTTAACTTGTTGCGAGTGTGATTTTCCACCGTCTTAAGAAAAAGTCTCGATAATTTATCAATCTACGTTCCCAATAGCAACGTTGAGAATTATTCACCCGCGATATTAGTCGTCGCTGAAAAAAGAAAGGGAGGAAATTAGTTTCCCTTTGAGGATATACAGTTAGGGGTGTTATCGACGGAGCGTAAGGATGGAACGACGACGTAGTCGGAGACGACGACCACCACGACGATTAGATTGCCAAGGTCTTGACTCGCCAGCAGAGAGCGTTGGCGAACCGCGTGGAAGCCACCCCGAGAGTTAAAGGCCAGCTGAGCGAGGGAGAGAGGGATGGAGATGCGTCGGGTCGTAGGGTTGGTTGGACCAGGACCAGGGGGATGCTGTTAACGGTAACCCGTAGCAACGCGCGTCCCAACATCGATCCGAGTTTTACCGAACGGGGGAGCCCCGCCCTGCCCGAGGTGTCCCGAAAATTTGACTCCCCGTTCTCTCTCTCTGTCTCTGTCTCTCTTTCTCTCGATCTCCGTCGCGCCCTCTCGGTGCGTTTTCACCCTCATGTGCGTCCTGATGCGTATGCGCACGCGCGCATACGCGTGTTCATGGATCTTTGCCCGATGGGATCTCGACCTTCGCATTTCGACCGTGTTAACGCCGACGCGCATTGTCTGACGAAACGTTGATATCGATCACTTGCCGGACGCGATTGACGTGATCACGTACATACGTGGCCGGGCTCTGTTTTCGAACCATTCACCCGCGATACGACGAAAAAACGCCCGCTATGTCACGTCCCCTTACCGATGACCCAAGAATAATGGACAAGAAACTTCGTGGCTAATAAGTGGATTAGCACACAGTTAAACGCCCGAGGGTGAGAGCCGTTCGAGATAATACATCAGGTGAACCTTGTGTCTTTTCTTCGTTCTTCGTTTCTCGGGAATTCTGCCACGACGGGAACAAGTGTCGCATGAAAAATGTTTCCCGATGTCATTGAGATCGATTGATGGAAAATCCGCTCGACAAATGGTCCAAGGGACAAAAAAAGACAGATTTGTTTGATCCGTGTACCTTCGCGTCATCGATCAAACACGTTGTATTCGATCTTGATAGAAGTTACTCCTATATGACGATTATTTTTATTATTGCGCTCAACAAAGATTTTCGATTCCTCGACATACAAATTTTGTCGCTTAAAAAGAAAATGCTTGACCGAATTACGAGAGTAATCGAATGATCACGAATATTTTCAGGTATAAATTCACCCTCTCCCCCTCTCTGAAAAATAAATTGTAATTGCTCGATATTTTAGCACGTGGCTTTATAACCAATGTTACGAGACTAGTTGACACGGAAAACCCGAAAATTAGGTTACACGATACAGCGATATGTCCTGATTGAGGGGTAGTTCGAATTACAAGGAGTAATTGCGAAGAGTAACAACGGTGTGCACGTTTACACGCTTGAGCAGCAATTAATACAAGCGCAAAGCAAACGTTTTCCGGAACGTCATAAGCAATTACATATATATATATATATATATATATATTTGTATAAGGTCGATTGTGAGGGTTTGGCACTGAGCTCGCTTGAGCCGAGAAGCGAAACGGGAGACCCTCGCCCTTTTTTTTCCTACAGTATACACATCTCGGTGACACCGATAGACATAGTGAACGAGGGAGAGAGGGTCAGTTCTTTCGAGTGTGCGAGTCGACGAAAGCCTTCGTCATGTTGCTTCACAGATATATCAATGATACTCGGTCCTATATTTTTCGTTTGTTTTCTAGCTATTGTCTCGAATATATTTCTGTATCGCCTTGTGACGAGGGGTTGGAAAAAACATACACACACATATACACAAAGGAATAAAATAGAAAGGAAGGCAGTAAACGGTGTCAAAAGTATTTCCCGAGGCATTCATTCCCTCGCGACCCATCGTTGGCTCGTCTGGCTCGTACCCTGTCTCCTTTCTCTCTCTCTTTTAAGCCCCCCTCCCCCCTCTACCTTTCCCCACTTCTTATCATTTCGCGATACTCTTTCACCACCACCGACATCCCCCTAGCAGTAGCCTTCCTCTGGCTTTCCTCTACTACTGCCCACGGTATTATATATGCAACCCTCGTAAACTTTTAAAGAAGATTGCTTCGAATCCGAATGTTCGAGGCATTCCAGGCGTGTGGCTTTACGACTTGGACGAGCGGAAGTAAAGAAGAGACGAAAAAAACGAAACACAAAAAAAAGAAGAAAGGAAAATCAATGAATAAGTACTGAGGTTGGACCAGGTTGCGAACGATCTTAGGGAACCGAGGGTTGTATCCTGTAAACTGTGTCTCTTTGCAAATATTTTATGCATGTATATACATATATATCTTTGTTGTTTTGTTTCATTTATTTTTTGGATTATTAATTTGTATACTCATTTTCATTATTTGTGGCAATTATAACGCTTACAGCAGATCCCAGCACCACTCACTTTACGAGTTTCTACCACTTCCATCGCGTCCGACTGCACTCAGCTCAATGACACTACTCTATTATTAGCTTTCTTTTTTCCATTGGACGGGGCATTGCATTCAATTCTTTTCTTTCTTTTTTTCATATTTTCTTGTTTCTCTCTCGTTGTTCATTTTCTTTTCCAATCAGCCATTCGTTCGTGACTCGCACTCGCTCACTTTTCACTCGTGGTTGTGTTTTCTTTTTTTTTATTGCTTTCGTAGCCAATACTACGCTATACGATTATTTTTGTGTAATCGACAGCTCGCGTAACCCGACGAAGTGGCAAAAAGATGCAAGCGCGGATGGGCTTTTCCATTTCTTTGATCCGTGACAATTTTTGTTCTTCGTGTAATTATATCGCGGTGTTTTTATTTTGAAGCGTTTTTCACTTGGTCGGGTCACTTTTATTGAACCATTAGCGATTTTCGTAAATGTTTTGATAAAAAACGTGAATAAACAATGTCGAATCGGGTACTCACCTCCGTAGTTCGGCCTTACTCTTTTATCATAACTGACGGAAAAGGAGTCCAGGATCGCCGAGATGTTAACGTCGCCGAACATGCTTCCACCGCCGATTCTGCAAATGACAATGTTAAATTTAATTAGCCAGTGCGTTCTATTTTTTTTATTTATATTCTATTTTATGAATATCAATGTAAAAATATGAGCAACATATGGTTTTTCGTTGTTGAAAATTTGGAAATTATCCAACAATGTAAAATTAATTCACCTCCGTAATAAGGCAAGCGTAAATTCATTCTCTTAACGTTACGGGATAATGCGTGGAGCGTTAAAACGAATAGAACGAGACTGTTAAGGTGTCGCGTATCGGTTTTTACTCCGACCTATGTCACAACGTTTCTTATGTACTCTTGTAGTAGACATACATACATACATACATACATACATATATATATACTTAACAAGGAGTTAATGTACTTTGTACAGCACCCTTGAAACATATATATGTTTAAGGCTATGGATAGTACGAAGGGCTTTGCGCACCAGGCGATTGTAATTCACACTCCACTAACCAGCAAAAGTGCGGCCCAGTAAAACAACCCCCGTAATGACGCATTAAGAAACGCTTACCCCTCCGTTTCACCGGGGTTGGAGGTGCACGCCGACGCTGGCCCGATAAACGTCGCGCCCGTACACCTCTCGCTCGCGATCCTCTTTGCCTCTTCAACCTCCCCCATCCAACCCCCACCAAACCCTTAACCCTCGCAAATCCTCGCGCTACCTCGCCTCCTTTCTATTTCATTGTAATTTATGCAGAGGACTCCGCTTTCGTTTCACCTTACCATATGCTTTCGTTGTTCGTACTTTCGCGCGCGTTTATATACAGGGCGTTTCACGGTAGCTCGATCATCCTCGATCGAAGTTATTTTTTTAATCTACGGTCGTTTAATTTTTTATGCGAATTCAGGTTTATATTCTTTAATTAGAGTTTTTACTGACATTAACGCTTGATTCATTTTATTGCCATGTTAAATTTTGGTGTATGTAAATATGTTTATTTGTAAAATACTCTAACAACGTGCCTGAGATGCAATTTAATTAGCCAAGAATTTATTGTAACTCAGAGCACGAAAATCTTTACGTTTCTTTTCTGTCGAAAACATAAAGTTAGTGCGAGTTGAATAATTTTGAACTTATGACAGGTTCAAAATGGCCGTCATCATGCGTGACGCGAGAAGCTCTGTCCTACAGAGAGAGGTTTGCTCCGGGATGAGCACCTCTGCCCGTTCGAGTTTCACCGCATTGCTGTTTTCTTCCAGGAAATCGTGAGACATCGATACAATCGAAGAAATTAGATACCAATCGAACGTCTTCCAATAACAAGATAGTCTCAAAATTCATACTCAGCATGCTGCAAATACACTTGCCGTATGACCTTTGTATCAAGAGGATAGACCCATCGTCGTTCTCATGACTCTAGCAAAAGCACCGGATGTGCCCGATAACAGAGAACAAGAGCGTCGTCATGAATAAATTTGCCGACTATAATCGTAAAATCGTATTCACGATTCAGATTCTATTATAAATCGTTGGTACTATAGAATTTACGAAATATCTCGACTCATCGATAATTCGCTTTTAACGCTAATCGAGTCTCGGGAGAAATATCGCGCGATCGCTGGAAACCAAAGTGTGGATAGTGGGAGTGAGGGAAAGAGAAACAGAGTTTCCAAATCTTCGGTGGCTTTGCGACAGTTTAGACAGAGAGAGAGAGAGAGGGGGGGGGGGGGTGAGTACAGTACCGAGAGAACCACATGCCGATGCCCGTGCCAAATTTTCGAACGATAAATTAGATCCTTCGTTTGTCGCTGAAGCCTTACTCTGTTACATTACGTTTTGAAAATTGACTCGTGGAAAATCCAACGATATAATCGCAGTCTACCACACCTTGCCATTTCCTCTTGCCTGCTCTGTGTAATTAACGAGCGTTTGAAAACTAATGACCATCGACATGTGCAGAGAGCGCAGCTATGTGTTATAAAGTTCACATACATATAATATATATTTATATATAATACTGAGTGAGTTGCCCTCTCTCTCTCTCTCACCCCCTTCCTTTACACCAGAGGGTGTAAAGGCTCGGCGATTTAATGATTTTCGTATAATCGAGTACACAGGTGATTGCAATAGCCACTCGAAACCCTCGAAGAAGGGAGTCTCTGAGAGCTTATGGCCTATCGAACAATATTTATTCATCTGTTTTTACCAGAACACAAAGTCTAAA
The DNA here is from genome assembly GCA_964017225.1 of Netelia inedita. Taxonomy (NCBI): domain Eukaryota; kingdom Metazoa; phylum Arthropoda; class Insecta; order Hymenoptera; family Ichneumonidae; genus Netelia; species Netelia inedita. Next base: position 28,327,696 of record OZ024924.1, read on the forward strand.
ATGAATATGCAAATTTACTTTCAAATTCCTAGTATTGGCCTTCTTGAGCCTGAGAGGCCTATGAGTGATTGTATAAAAGTGATTTCGTAGAGTATTTTTGTTCTAGAGAAGAGAATATTAAGTTGCAATAAATATCCAATTCCCATACAGGACTTGCAGAGAATGAAGAAAGTAGGTAATATAGAAGATACTGCAACATGATTAACTATAGTATTTTCTTTGTAAATTGCACTCGGTTATCTCATCATGGTCCAGAAGGAATTGACCTTAATTGAGACATGTGCACATTACACCAAAGAATGACCAAGCCACCAAAGTTGATGCACTAAAAGAGAGAAAGAGGCTGGCGAAGAAGGGAAGGAGGAAAGGGGGTGGGGGTGAGTAAACCAGGTGAAGAGCCAAAGAGGAAAAGCGGACAGGGAGCTGGCACTTCCGTGTACTTCAAAGCCAAGTACAGATCGTATCCGGTCTGTGTACTCATTCTCCATTCGGATATCGATCGATAGTTTAATGAGATTCCAACGCCGCCAGGCTTCCATCGGTAATTGCTTTAGAATCCAGTCGAATCAACAGATAAGCCTCAAGAGGAGTTCCAGATATAGACCATTGACATCGAAGAGAGTTTTTTTTTCCTTTTTTTTATTTCCGAGAGCGGAGTGGGCACTTCCTTTCGGAACAAACCGATCTTGGCTCTTGGAACGCCGAGACCTCGAGGCTATGCGATATCCCCCACGAACCCTTGAATCGTTCAAGTAAATCGTTTCAACCACGAAGGTAGGGCGTAAAGTGTGAGATAAAAAAGTGGTTGCACGGATGATTACCAACGCTCAGATCGAAGTCGAGCGACTAGTCGCGTCTACCGGAAATTCATCGTATGTTCGATGATCTCCGTAAGTCACGCTCGAGGATCGTCTAATAACGAGACGATAGAAAATAAACCGTAGGATCTTTTCAGCGAGTGAATCTATCGCACGGTTTTTGTTCCGAACACCTGCAACATCGAACGCCAGCGAGCTCGTTGTTACGAAGAACGTGCCGACGAACTCTAGACTCTCAAGAGGTTCGCCGCCACTCCTCCTTTTCCAAGAGATGTTCCGAAAGACGGAGGTATCTTCGAAGTGCAAGGTACAAGGTGGAAGAACCGCTTAATCGACTGAGATGCTCGACCGGGTTTGCAATAAGAGCTCGAATCTTGAACTTGTATACAGAGCAGTGGTGCTGGAGTGGAGTACCGGTAAGCTCGAAGCTTTCTGATCCGTAGTAGTCTTCTCTGATAACGTAACAAGAAACGAGAGGAAGAGAGAGAGAGAGAGGGAGAGTGAGGCCTGTACTAAGTAGCGCGGCATAGACTTTGCGAAACACGTGCAGGACTTCTGGCAACACGCCGGTGAGAATTTATGACTCCTTGCACTCGGTGAACACACCTAACTCGGTAAAGGATAAGTATAGCCGGTCGGTGGTATCTCATCTCGCTCGTTCGAGTGGATGTGGCCGGTAAGTGCAAGGGGTTACACGAACAATGTGTTTGATGCGGGAGTGGGATATAGAGAGAGTCAAGAGTGAGAGTAGCTCAATTAGTTTAGCCACCATCACCGACAAATGCCTAAGTAATTAAGAAGTCGCTGGCTTCACCGAGTACACTGGCAATGCTCTCGAGCAACTTACAATTGAATTATTCATCGGCCGATGCGGATCGAGTCACGCAGTACCTACGAGTGTGTAGGTACGTGCGAGTTTCTCAAGACGATGAAGGAACGATGAAAAAGGTTTGGCGATCGGAGGTGATCGCGAAAGTGAGAGAGACGAAGAAATAAGCGAATGGAAGCGTAATATAATTTAATTTGAGGGTACGAGAGCCGGAGTGCGCACGAAAGGAAATTGTTATCAGACGTCGAAAGTCGTTAAGGTTCGATCCAACGTTCGCAAGATCGTTACGTCGCTCCTCTACGTTCATTCTTGCCTCACGGTGTGGTCTCTTCGATAGTAAAACTCGGCTGGATCGTAATTCTCATCGTTCTATATGCTTTCTCTGGATTTCTCTATCTCTGTCTTTTACTCACTCTCTCTCACTCTCCACTTTCTTTATTGCACCACTTCCAACGACTCCCATCACCTTTTTTATTCGTTTTTTTCCAGCCGCTTTTGAACCACGTCCTGGCTTAATTCTTAAGTTTCCAGGCACTTTGTGCGAACGTCGCTTCGGCTGTCTTTATCGTTGCGCGTTGACTCCCGGAGTGTCAATAATAAAGAAGAAAAGTTGTTAAATTTTGCGATCAAAGATAAATGAACGTGGTGATATATGAGACTACTACGATCGTTCACGTACACGCGAATCTGACGCGAATCTAACATAGGTCAAACGGTACGTGGTAGCCCATAGGGTTCGATACTAGAGAATTGAGTGGAGGGTTGTAAAATCGAGTTGAGAGCGGGTTGAAAGGTCAGGGGATTCGATGACATTTTCGTAAATTAAACGCAACGGGCCTAGCTATGAATATTCTCCCTAAAGCTAATTGATCTTTCGATGACCCACAAATCTTCTTTTGTTTCGAAGCCGGTGAGCTCGATATACGTGTATACCTACTGCAGATTTATACATCCCTCATGTACGTACATAAATATTTCACACAAGCCCTCCAGGAGCCATCGAGCCAAAGATTCGATCATCCCCATCTCCTTCATCGTCGCTCTTCGCCGCTGGCGACGAAAATGTCAAGGACTTGGTCTCACTTTTACTGGCCCATGTTTTATCATGCGATTTAATGCGAATAACCCTAACGGACCAATTCGAAGTCGATGTACCGTGAAAATTTGACGAAAATCGTATTATCCTCAATCTCCTACGTTCAACTATAATTTCATCGCGTTTATTATCGCGCGAGGGATTGATCGAATTATGAATTTAAAAAATAGCTCGACGATCTTAATTTCGTTATTCATAAAACGATGCTGGATTCAAGTTTCACGAAATTATGAACATTCCATGTTCAGGGTGCGACTATGTTGAAACAATAAGAATCGTTTTATTGAAATAGATTGGATAATGTCAAGATACTGTTTTCTCTCTCTCTCTCTCTCTCTCTCTCTCTCTCTCGCTCACTGAACTCTCTCACTCTGTGGGTGTCAAAGTCTATGCATATTGACTATGAGACCCAACTACATAGTATTCCATGTTTCCATGCAGCATAATATAATTGTATATACAATATACATAAGCTTGCTATTACTGTGACTGAATGTCGAGTCAGGCTGAAAGACGTCCAGGGAAGGGTCAATAGGAGGACGAGAAACCAGCCACGTTTATAGGCCGAGAATGCCTTATTAAGGTCACCTCCTTCGGTGTGTATCGGATAGAGGGACTACGATGTTGCATTTCCCTTCTCGACCCTCTCTCTCTCTCTCTCTCTCTCTCTCTCTCTCTCTCTCTCTCTCTCTGCTACCCTCTTTCATTAGGTATGTGTACAGCATAGCCTAGCCTGGATCAAAGGCCTCGTTGTAACGAGCGTCCTGGGTTTCTCACTCCTCCAACGATTCCATTCCCTTGCTACCGTCTCTCAACCCTACCTTTACGTATACATCTATAGAAACGTGTTCTCGTCGAGCTTTTGCAAAAGCGTACCGCCAACCCTGTCCCGATCGTGCCGGGTATACTCGTAGCCGACTGGAAAGTTGTTGCAGTAATAGGATCTGTCCTGTGAGCTCCTTTACGGAATCGAAGCGAGTCGACCGTAATCCTCGAGCTTCTTAATCCCTCTCTCTTTCTCTCTTACCCCTCGCCCAAACTCTCACCCTCTCTCTCTCATTCCGCACTACGTATACCTCGACGAAACTTTAGTTTCATCGGATGCTTTAACCCCCGCCCCCCCCCCCCCCCTAACGTATACGTATAGCCAAACGCTTTCCCGTCTTTGTTTCCTATCGTTCTTCTCCACTTTTCTTTTGGCTTATTATTTTTTTCTTCTCTTTCATGAAAAGTTTCAATCCTCGATTTGTTCAATCCTTATACGTATAAATATTGCGTCAACGTATTTACCGGTTTTATTTGTAAATAAGCACGTAACGTTTTACTTTATTATTTGTAATTTAATCTAGTAAATTTGTTTTAAATGCAATTATTTTTGGGTAATGTAGACGTTGATTTATATGCGAGTAGGAGTATAAGTTTAGTCTCGTGCGTAGGTGGTAGACATTTATTTATATATATTTTTTTGTACGGACAAAGAGTCTGCGGCGAAACCATGCCGTTTATACATGAAACTAGTTACGCCTCCCCTCGTTCTTTTATGTCAAGAAAAAAAACGGTCGCAGCTCGTGGAAAGCTTTTGCCCTCCCCCGAGCCCGAAGAGACACTCTCGAGGCTCTTGTAGATAATACGTATATAAATACATTGAAAAAGCTTCCGCTGATGTAATATTTACGAGAAATTGTGAGAGTAGACTTTCGGAAGAAAATAACGGGGTAAAGGTGTACGTACAAAGCGATTGCTACACCAGAGACGTCCTTTCCGCAAAGGAAAATAAGTTTTTATTCATTAAGGAAATTTGTAACTCGCGGATTGTTCTTTAAAAATTTTTCCCGGGCGCGAGAGACGATGGGGTGGTTTTCCTCGAGATTTAAAGATAAAAAGTTGTTTGTTTCTTTTCGCGAGAGACAGGGAGAGAAAGAGTCGGAGAGAGTATGGACGGGAAGAAAAGGAGGATGAGAGCTTTCGACGAATTTGTCGTTGGTCGTCAGAGAATTTCTTGAGTGTTTGACGTTTTCCCTTAAATCCGATCGAGCAATATATAACTTTCGCGAGTTTTCATTCTCACGAGACTCGTATAACTTATTTTTCCTTCGTTCTTCCTTCGTTTCGTCTTTTTCTTTGCTTCGAGGAAAAAGAGCCTTCGACCTCTACGAATCACGCGACGAAAGATCTGTGTCTTACCGATGGATTTTTCATGCCCTCAGGGTTCACTTATTTTCAACTTCTCGGTCTTCATTTATATATACATATATTTATATACTTTCTGGTTGATACAATATACGATGAAATGTTTATATCGAACTTCGGAACTGTCGGTCATTGTCTCAAAAACGAAACAAAAAAAATCAACAGAAAACCTTTCAAGGAACGTTTGCTGCAAAAAATGATCTACGATTGACCGAGCCTTCGTCGCGTTGGTCCATTATAAATCTCCGCCACTTTTGATACTGTTCCTAGAAAAGGAGAATAAAAAATAGGAAACATAACAAATTTTATTCATCCCTGCACAATACCTACTCGTAGAAATTCGTTTTTCAGGAATCGTTGCATTTAAAGGGATTATATATTGGAACGAAAAATATCTCGTTCGTGGGTTCATTCGTTTCTCAACTCGTGCGTTTATGTATGCAAATATAAATAATACCAACATGCTCACTGTGCAATATATTTATTTTTATTTTATTCACGTACGGTAGAAAAGAAAAATCGATCACCCAGTACCGCGGGATGTCGTAATATCTATTTTAAGTGCGATACTATCGATTATTCACATCGATAGCTCTTTAGTGCTCAAATAAAATGAACTACGAAGAGTGTAATAAAGAAAGAGAGGAGAGAGAGAGAGAGAGATAGAGAGAGAGAAATAAAAGAAATAATGGAGTGAGAGAGTAGCGAGGAGGACTCGATATTGAATATTGAGTTGAAATACGATACACGATCGAAGAAGGGCATAAGGGTTGAAACGGTCCCCTTAAGATCACTCGTACAAACTTAAACTAGTATTGACTTTGGAAAACAATCCTTTTCCCTCTGGAGATCCTCGGTGGTGGAGGAGAATTTGGGAAATACTCTCGAAAAACCCCTTGTTACCAAAAAATCTTAGATCTGTGCACGAGGAACGTTGCCCTAAAAATCATCGATCGAACTAACTTCGTCTCTATTCAGCAAATATTTTACACGCAGATGAATTTTCAAGGATTCCCGCAGCTTCACAAATGTTGTTTGTCCGAGTGAACTCCATTCGAATACATCCAGTTCATTCCTCTTCGTACTGCCGGAGGAAGCGACCCCCCAGTCGCAAGCGTTAGTACTAAAGCTCATCCGGGCACTCGAGGATGCCGGACGAGGCAGAGAAGCGCTAGATTTTCCATAACACACAGCTGGGGAATACGAACGCTCGTACGCGGCCGTGAGAAGCTGGGCGAGCACCGAGGGGTTGTGGAGATGGAAAAAGGTCGGGGTGTGTGAGCGTGTACGTGTGCGTTCTAGGGGATGACGTCACTGGGTCGCTCGGTGTGACGGCCTCTATGTGGGTTATGACGCAGAACGGGTCCATGGATGGCACGCACACGTTCCTGCGCATGTTCGTCTCTACAAGATGCGCATGTGTGTGTGTGTGTGTGTGTCAATGTGTGCACGATACCGGGGTTATACGACGCGTATACGTGTGTATGGGACAGAGTGCCGGCAGCTTAACCCCGGTGCATTCATATTCTCGCTGGAGCCATCGAGCGCAAGCTCGGTCTCTCAGTGCGAAGGCGGTCCTGGTAAACAGCTTGGGGCGTGTTTACACAAGTGTGAAGTTCAGTCTTTGACTATGTTGGCTTGGTGTCTTGTACCTTTCCACTTCGGCGGAGTGTGGACTTCTGGATGACCACCCTTCGCGCTCCCTTCGATTTAATACAATGCGAAAATAAAAGTTATCGAACGATGAACGAGGCTATCAATGTCGATACTCGAGTTTAAAATCAAGTATGTCGATTTAATTATTGCAATATTTTTTTTCCAAAAAGCGATTGTTTTTTTTTATTTCACACCACGACGGGGATGACTGAGTTATGGCCAGCGAGAGAATTAACCGTTGGGACTTCGCGACTTGTTTATATTTTACGTGCGGAACTCGAGCATATGTATTTTAAATGAGATCCAAAGCCCAGCGGGCGTGAATGGTTTAATTATGAGACTTAATTATACGACTGGTGTAGTGTGGGAGAGAAAAGGGACGAGTGACTTCGAGTCAAAATTCTGTGGTCTAGGGGCTCATTGTGGTTTACACCACGGCATAGAAGCCGTGTAAATAGTGAAAATGAAATAAGAAGCGCTGTAATTAACGCAACCATCACGTCTGACTATACGCGTACCTTTTTCACTACGCGACTCTAATATTAAAATAATCGCAATCTCCTCCTCGAACGAACAAAATAATCTCATACCCTCCGTATTTCCTGCTACATAATGATTCGTGATATAGTCCGGGAGCTTTCGAGATTAATGAAAAAAAAGAATGTATAAGAAAAAAAGGAAAGAGGAAAAAACGAAAAAAAATGTTAAGCTCGACTAGACGGTAAAGACTCGTAGCAAATGGGCTGCGGGCATTCGTCTGCCTTCTCAGCCCGAGACTCAAGATGAGTCAAGCTGGATAATCCGGCAGCGTCTCAGACACTCTTTGCACGGAGATTTTTTTTCCTGCCCTCTTTCGCCTTCGTTCGTTTCGTTGACGAGAATGTACTCACCGTCGAGTTGTCGGTGCAGGAAAACGAACGTACGAAGTAAAGGAAAGAGAGGAAGAGGAAGATGTTGCAGAGGGCGATGGTTAGGGGGATAGTAGGTAAGGAAGGGAGAGGCGGAGGGGTGGCTAGGAAAAGAAAATAACGAAGAAAAAGCTCGGAGATGCTGAGACTTTGAAGTATAAAAGCCTACGGTATTTAAGAAACGACGACGGCACTGCGCTTCTTGTGTAAGGTAGGTACGTGTGCGAACCGCACAATGCCGGTGGTGCGGTGCATGTGATGGTAGATAAATTGAAGACGCCGGAACCGGATACGCCGACGATTACGAGCTCGCCGCCGGCAAGCTAGCTTTTCTCCTACCTACTCACCCCGGATATTCTCCACTGGATATATCTTTTCTAACGCACGACGGAAAAAATATTGCCCTCTCCTATCCTCGCGTCTCGTTAAACCATGAGCGCGGAATGTTTCTTTTCACGTTTTCACCCTCGACCATCCCCTCCTCGCCTCGACTCTGTTTTCTTTCCGACATTTCTCGAACTCACTTTACTCTTTCCTCGCAGTCTTCAAGACACGAGTAACGGCAGCTTCGTGTACGATTTTTAGTAAATAAAGAAAGCATAAAACTTCCTTTCCCAACGTTGTAAATATTTTCAACGATTGAAATCAAATGATGATTTTTTTATTTGTCTAAAATTTGTTCAGAAGTGAAGTGAACTTTTGTTTTATTAAAAAAAACATCGGTTTTAAATCAATTGACAGGTAACAAAGCTTCTCGTAATGTTTTCGTCCTTGAATTAATATCATTTGTATAAAAACAATTCGATTCACCCGGGTAATTCTGTTCGATAAATCAAATTCGAACAATTTCCCAGTAATGCAAAAACATGACGAAAATTGTAACAACAAAAAAAAACGAAAAAAAGAAACAAGCTGTCTCATCTCATCGTGTGTCAGTGACTCGGATATTCTCATGCCACTCTCCTCCACCGTAGTTTATCGAGGATACCCTCCGCGACTTTATATCGATCCTCCCCTAGCCCGATACATAAATATTTCAACAAAAAGATTTACGATTCTTCTCGAGCGATTCTTCATGCGATTTACGCGAAGTTACAGCGTCATCACCGTTCATTTTCACTCGACGTACTATTTCGAAAGCATGCTTTTCGATAAAACGTTTGCAAGAGGGGGTGAGAGCTTACGTGACAATGCCGGTCTCATAATTCCCGATGGTAGCGGCAATATAACATTCTTTCATTTTGCTACTATGTATATATATATATATTTCTTTGGGCGTATAATCTATCGGTGGAAGACACAGGACGAGAGAGAGAGAGAGAGAAAGAGAGAGGCGCCAACAGTACATATACGCGGATGGAATCGAAAGATCGATTTTAGCCTTTAGCGCTCTTCGGGGATTTCGATATCGTGGAATCTGAGCTAAAGTCTTGTATGTTTGGATCATATATATATATATATGGACAGTTAGATATAGGTAAGCTTTCGAAGAGTCTTCGGTCAGGGAAGGGCGCAATGGGCACCGGCTGGTACGAGCTGGTTCCTCCTCCAATCCATCGTGGCCTCGTACGAAGCGTTCCTTCACCCAATACTACCCCCTTTCCATTCTATCGGCAGCCTCGACCTAAAGATATCGCGTAATCGTCTTTCATGACGACCGATCGTCATCGGCGAGTCTCGAAGATTCGTGAAATGGAAGGAAAATTATTTCACGAGGAATCGAAGAACGTAAGGAGAGATAAGACTTCCGGCCGTAGGACGATTTTGACACGAACTTACGTCGATGATCCTTTTCTAATCTCTAGATGAGAAACTGACACGGTTTCGTTCGTTAATCGGCGAGAAATTCGCCGAGGTTTCAGGATGGATCAATGTCGTAAATATGCTCATTGTAATATTAATGAATTTAGAAAGGGTAGTAAATTCTGCAGGTACGACCGTGTGCCAATAGCGATTGCGAAAGATAACGGAGAGGCACAAAAGAAAACTCTCGGAATAAAGAAGCGTCCAGGTAAAAAGAAAAGTTAATGCGCAAAGAACGAAGTAAAATATATAATAGAGAAGTATGTACCGTTATAAAGACACGGGGAATGATATATATAAAAAAAGCTTTCTCTTCTTGCTGTTACGTTGAACTCGGCAAGGCCGAGAGAAAGATGAAGGGAGAACGTTCCACCCGCGCAACCCGGATGTCGTGTATTTGCACTACAATTTCCCGGTTCCGGAGTGGCTCAGCGCGCAACTCTATGACTACTAAAGCTCTTCCTGTAGAGCGAGGGAGAGCTTTAATGAGCTCCCTGTGCGTGGACTCGTGAACCCTCTGCAACCCTTACGTATTGTACATGTATATATGATACATACTACGACTAGGAATACACGAACTACGTATTCCCTTCGACCCGTCACGTACGAAAGCCCCGAGATACTAAATTTTCTTCTAAGAATCAAAGTTAGGGGTTGTTTAATCCCCAAAATTATTTATACAAAATCGAAAAAGATAATAGCCTGGCCAATAAGTAATCGACGTTCTAACAAACGATCGTTTACGTCAATCCTACAAGGGGTAGTTTTTCGCAAAAAAAAAGATAATGAATTGATGGCCAACCCCTCAATCGGGCGTTATTTTGTCGACCACCATCGTTTAACAGTAGAGAGTAGGTACAAACGTTGACGCTTTCTAAAACGTCGCTTACCATCGAGCTAATATCGTAATCGAGGCCCAACTCCCGCAGTGGTCAATAGAGAAACATCACGGTGCCATTAGGACGAACATACGAACACAACGTGGAACTGATCCGTAGGCTAATATACATAGGACGCGAATTCGTCGTTCCGTCGCTTGGTGCAAAATTAGCGTTGAATGATCGCGTTAATAAAATCAGTGTTGGGGCACGGATTGGCCGTTCAATCATTGGTCGCTACACCTCGCTGTGCGTACGTTTTCGAACATCCAGATCCCTCGGCCTCGAATTGCAATTCTAATGCGTACTGTACCTATATGTGTGTGTGTGCAGTTAACCCGCATCCAGCTCGTTTCCTATTAATGTAAACCGCGTTCTAGCAACTCTGTAGTATTTATGTATATATATGTATATTTGCTTATATGCATGTATGCCCACACGCATATATACATATATATATATATATATGGGTGAAAATCGCGGTTTTGGCTCCTCGCACGTTTCCGCGACTATTGTTCGTCATCAAGCTATTCAATATATTCAGGAGCGACCAGGGTTAGCCACACCGTGATCCCCCTTCTGTCCCGTTACTGCGGTATAGCGCGCGCATATATACCCTCCCGCTCTATATACATCATCCGCGAATGAAATAACAATTGCCGCATGCGTCAAACGGCTGTTTCCCCATTTTACTCATTATTCATTGACGCCTTTTTCTCTATTTGCATTTGCCGACGCGAGTGGTATCCCAAAAATTGAAATATACGTAACGAGGGATTGGGGTGGTTCTATTATTGGCAACGAGGATAAATTATTGAAAGGAAATAAAAATTCTTATCCAGCCATTGTTCTTCGGTGGAATCATATTTTATCATCGAACGAACGATGGTAATAATAATTGATTTTATCTTCTTTTTTTTCTTTTTTTTTATGTACATGACAAAAAAAAATAACACTGGGCACGTCCCATTTCCATATTTCTCCACAGTCCGCTTCTCGGTGCTTTTATACATACGTGCAGGCACGAGGGAGTTGAGTAAGGGATGTAGGGGGGTTTGAAGCACAGGGAGAAATTTCTCACTCGCGCCTTATTCAACCCGGGAAAGAGCTGGTATATAATTAATGAGATCTCGGATATAACGACCCGACGACGACGTCCCGCCACTTTGGGTGAACAAAATCCTCATTATCGTTATTACTACTCGTCGCCCTCCCTTCCAGCCCCTGACGTCGCCGACGTCGTAGTCGTCGTCGTCGTCTCGGCTTATCGCGCGCAGGTACTCAACGACTACCCCGCTTCTTTTTTCCTTCCGCCGTACTCTTAAAAAACCCTCGTCGGTTTATCCCCGTTCAACCCCGTCTCTCGAACTACCCCTCATCGTATCCACCCTTCGGTGAAGAAACAAAAATGGGGGCTCGCGAGTGCCATGGAAAGAAAGGGTTGAGATGGGTACGAGCCGTATGGTGGTTGGAAGAGCGCTGGTGTAACGTACGAAAGAAGACGAGGGATGAACGGGGGAAGGAAGAAAATGCGAGTGACAGAGAGAGAGAGAGCTCGACGCTACGATTACTTAATGGATGCGCGCCTGGACGAGCACGAGCGCGCATACGATGCTTAAACTCGACGAGCCGTAATTTTTACAACACACCGTGTTACGTTTTCTTTTTTATTTATGCAACTTTTTTTCTATTTTTTACTGGACAACCTCGTCCCTCCTTTTATTTATTTTTACGCCAACGCTCGACCGCGCCGTAACGGACTTTCGAGTGTGTCGGTTAACTCTATACGCGCGGGACGAGTCGCGTGCGTGTGTCGGTGCACGACCAAACGGGTCGTGCGAAGAACCCCAGAGTGCAGCTCTGCTAATAACGATTGAAGCTTTTACGAGCTAGAAACACAAGCTGCACTCTCGTGGCTTGCGAAGTGTATTGGTAAATTTGTCGCGCGGATACGCACATGCATGCGTACACGCATATGCCCATTGGCTAGATCAAAATTTCATAACGCCTATCAATCTCTCGTATACACAAACATGAAAATAAAACCAATCCGTACTTGGCGTTATGAAAATGTACGGTGCATTGTCATCGATGTTTTTTTAATTAATTCAGTAGCGTTATCGATTTAGAACGATATTCCCGAACGACAGATAGGTGAAATGAAATTGGATTGGGGTCTTAGGGGAGGTGAAACGAGTTTGTGAGGAAGGTTTTGCAAACCGATAATTTTTGTCGATTTAGAGCGCCGCGTATGGTAATTGGCGTTACCAACGACAGGAGTATGCTCGAATTCGAAAACACTCGTACACACAATGGTTGGTGCATATGATTGAATAAGCGCGCAAACAGTCAGACGGTATAATAGTCCGCACCGGTAACCTCGTGCTCGTGGTCGAGTTCGCGTGTTCACCTGTCCATGAACAACGGATCGGGGTTAGGGAACAAAGAGCGATGGCAAAGATAGCCGTACGGTAACAGTGATAATGGAGTACAATTACAAGAATGCCGACGGGGGCCTCGAGGTCTATGTATATCGTCTCGTTCCATCTCTTTCTATCCTTCTTGTATCTTCAATCTCACCCTCTCGCTCCATCTGGTTTCCTCGATGCGTCGTCGGCCTGGTTCGCGTTTCTCAACCCACGTTGTTCTCTCTCTCTCTCTCTCTCTCTCTCTCTCTCTGTCGTTTTCTCTTTCTCTCTCTCTCTCCACCCTTTTCTGCCGCCCCTGGTATATCCCGCAGGTCGAGCGTAATCGATCGGACAAAGAGGCCCGAGGACGGCTCGCGCTGGGTCAGCCGGATTCAATGCCATCGATTTTGCACGTTATATGCGTTTATCATAACCCGCGTTTCGTGCACACACGTCGTTTCCTACGTATGATATTCCATTAGGAAAATTAAAAATTGCGATGACTCAACGAATTGTAAATATTCATCGTAATTCTCGTTATCAATCTGACTATATCTCCTCATTCGCTCGGTGCTTTATCTTCCTCAATGGAAACGAAAGAAAAAGAACGAGGAAAGTCAAGGGCGAACCCTGACCCAAGGAGAAAGCGTGCCACTACTTCGATAATCAACCACTTATATAAATCCGCTTATAGCGGAAGTCTATGAAAAAAATCCACAACTCGCTGTTGTCCACAAAAGATCGTCGCGGGACGGGAGGATATCTTTTAATGAGGCGATATAGAACTCGTAGATTCATCTTATCTTCGATTTTCGCACTTCTGTTAAGCTTCGAACATGTTCGAGTGGGGAGGTTAACGAGTTTCTTCAACTCCCACCCCTCGTTCATCCTGCCGTCAAAGCTCACGGGGGATTCGACCACGAGCCACCTATTGTTACGGTTACGGTCTGACGCAAAAGGATTTTACTACTGCACAATCCCTCGTCCATACTACCCCAACCCCCGATCTTGTGATGGTCGTTCTACCCCGGAAACGCTTGTTCCCTGTAGGCCTCCTTGTATACCCTGCATGTGCCCTCTACCGTTATTGGACCGTCCGAGCGAATACCTAGCCATAACTAATACTCAAACTTCCAACGTCCCGAGCGACGGACGAAATGGAAACCCCCGTAGATCTAATTTTGCGGTCCCTCTATTTCTCCCTTATCTCAACTACATCAACTTCCCCCTTCCACACGATTGCACTCCTCCTCTCGTTCGTTCCTTCCTCCACGTTCTTTGTCTACCTCTCGTTGTTCATGACTCTGTGCCTATTATAAGATAATGGTGATGCACAGTTCTGGGCTTCTATCAGGGAAGGCGCGTTATTGAGTCCCACGCGTCATCGTAGAGGTCGAACGACCGAGCCGGGCTCTCTCCGGGTTGCAGGGACTGCAACCGTTTTACCCGAGAAATTACGAAGTCCTGAGGGGTGTGTGTGTGTTTGTGACTGTGTGAGTGTGTGGGAGAAGAGTGGTTGGGCTCGAAACCACCTCTGCCAACATAACCGCTACATACTCGCGTAGCAGTGAACAGAGGGGTTAGGGGCGGGGGGGGGCAGCTAGGCTCGGTATCCTCCCGTCGACGCAATAAGCAGTAAATCAAAACGGGTACCTTTTCCGCATCGCATGCAGATAGAACCGGTGCTCCGTTAAAAGGAATGAAAACCACGGTGAAAGAGAAATGAGAAAATAAGAGAGGGGATCAAGGAATAGCAGGGAGAAAGAGAGAGAGAGAGAGAGAGAGAGAGATAGAAAGAGAGGGAGGAGTGCATAGAAAGAAGAGAGTAAAGGAGAAACGAATGTTGCGAGAGAAAGAGAGAGGGAGAGAAAGAGAGAGAAAGAAACGCGAACGCTGTAACCATCGCCGCAGCATTATTACCCCCCGCACGGTCTCTATTTTTTCCATCCAGTTGTATAATACACATGCATATTACACGATAATTCATATGCTCGCGGACTACCCGACATATACCAGAGTTAACCCAATAATTTACCGGATAAAACAACACATGCACACACATAGACGCGTGTCAGTATTTCGTATTATCGACATGGAAAGTGGCTTTCGTTCTGGCACGGAACGACGATTGATAATATCTTATCGCTCGTTCTCGTTTAAATAATACCCTCGAGGTTATAATGCGGCAGGGGTCGTGTTAGCTTTCGTTGACATGTCGGTATTATTGTACGAAACGATGGTTGTACGAACGGCCACCCTTTCAACTGACAAAATGAGAACGAAACGTTTATCATTATACGCTGGCAAGACTTTCGTAGGCCTCTCGGCTAAATCTGTGTATGCACCTCTGTATAACTGTGAGAGTATCGGATAAAATCGAGAAGTAGATTCGTGTCATAAAAAAAGAAATTATAGAGAAATTACCAGTTTTTTTTTCATGTCGCCAATAAGTTTGCAGAAATGCAAATTGAATTCTTGGAAAATGCTTAAATTCAGTGGCGCATTCGCAATGTACACAGATGGGGGAGAGGGTGTTCGTGAAAGACGTACTCAAGGTTTTCATATAGTCCTGCCTTCGCGGACAAGCTCGGGCGAGCTTGCAACCCTGTCACGAAGTTGCTCTTTATCTTTCCGTGCCACTGCGGCGAGCATCTAGGTATACCCGGGACCGTTCTCGTGTCGTCGTCGTCTTCTTCGGTGTGAGACATCAGCGCTTGCAGAGAGAGGGAGGGAGAGAGAGAGAGAGCGCGAGAGGGAGAGCGAGAGTTCGATCTGCCAATCATCGTTACTAGTTTCACGAGCGTTAGCATCGTAGCAGCATCTCGGCTCTCGTCTCGTCATGCTCACGCGCATCATCGACGTCTCCACCAAAGGTAGAGAATGCACGAGTAGCGTGAGTCAATGTCATGGTATACGCGAATATCTGTGTGTATGTGTAAGGAGAAAGAGGTGAGGGGGGGGGGAGCTACACGAGCCAATGGAGCGAGGGGCGATAGGCACTTGCCAAAAAGGAGTAGGGGTATCTAGCTATGGAAGACATAGGTACATTCAGTGGCAAAGACGAGAAGAAATTGACTCTGGCCAACTTTTAACAGTCCTTCAGACAGCGAGAAGAGGTAACAGAAGAAGGAATAAAAAAACGGCGAAGACGTTGAGTCGCAGAAAAGATTTGAATTTTTTCAGATACGAAACGTCGAATGTGCAGGGTGAATTCGACGGCTAGGGTGGAAGGGGGAGGCACGATAGGAAGCCCAGAAAAATACTGAACATCGTTTGACTGGTTGACGTTTTTCAGTTAATTCAGAAACTTTTCACAGGTTTCACATTTTATCGCGAAGTGTGATGTAAAATTGTACACGGAATTTCGTCCCCTTAAAATAAACATTTGACTAGTGATCGTGTATATATATCAACAAATTTTATTCTCCTGTCATCGTGGGTTTGATATCGTGGGCAGAATGGACTTGGTATTCGCGAGGAAGAGCGTGCCACGTGAACGTTGATCCAGATTCAGTGATACAAGTCTACGATCTGTCAGACAGCTCCCGTCAGACAATCTTGTTAGCAACGATGCGGGATATTTTGGTTTAAGCTGGGAGCTTGATAATCCGAAGCTCGAACAGTAGTCGCATATCATTACTTTTCCAATTCAAGAAGATCCTTGATTGACTCTCGCGGTCCATTTTCCAGTCAAAGACATTATTCATCGCTTGATTTCGATGTAGGTCAGTATACCGGCGTCACACTTTCTTCCAAGTTAAATATATACATATATATATATATACATCCATCAAAAGATACTTGATGCAGCAGTAGAGACGTGTGCTACGCGTTTCACAATCTGCTATTATTCCGTCAGTTCGACGGGCAGCTAGTGGCAGCTTCATCGGATTTAGAGATGAGTGGTGTGCAGGGAGGTGGATGGACACGAGTCTCCTTGCCGTCAAGCAAGACCGTAGGGAATATGTAGGCTTAGCTGGGTAGGATGAGTGGGCAGAGACCGTGTGTGTGTAAGAGAGAGAGAGAGAGAGAGGAATGAAAGCAAGGGAGGAAGGACGCCGTAGTATATTTCCGGCCGATCATCGACCAGTAATCAACGTTGAAGGCAAGCAAGCGAAGAGCTAGTCTGGTCGCTATATCCGAGCTCTCTCTCTCTCACCGTCGTCCTGTTACTGAAGGGAGATGACTCCGCGGCTGCTTTGGTAAGGGGTACCGCAGAACTACCCTCCCCGGATTGGGAACTGGAGAATGGTTCACGTGTCGATAATGCAGTTTCCGATAATACCGCACACGCGATCACACCCACCGACGTGGTTTCCCTCCATCGTTCCTACTATGCTCAACCTCGGCTATCGCATCGATATACACATATTTACATACATGTTTATGCACTAGGCGAATGTGTCCGTGGTACCATGTGGACATGATGTGAGCGGACGCTGGATTATATACGTCGAACCATTTTGCACGTACGTGTACTTCGATGGTTGGATACAAGAAAATCTCTCGCAGCTTGCTCAAGGCGATGTGGCAATTCTAATCGGATCAACCTGGGTATAGTCTGCTCCGTTCGACATTAGGGGTAATTCATAATGGCAACATCGACATCCGGTTTAAAAAAATTCGAATTTCTCGAAGAATTTTTGAGGTTTTCAACAAAGATTTCGCGTGAGGTTCTTTGTCTTTCAGACGGCTATTAACAGGCAATTCACCCTTCCCGAACGAGCTTCCTTACACAATATCGTATCGAATTAGCATAAATTCATCGAATCCTTCGAATCTCATGAATCACCGAAAACGTACTTACGAAATTTGAATAGTAACGCGGTAATACACCCGCCTCCATTCGCGATAAGTTTCTGAAAACATTTTACAACGGGTCACGCAAACACTCATTTTCGTGCTGGTAATTTCGTATGGTCGGGAGAGGATGGTAGTGGCAGTAAGCCCTCGATGGTATAAAGCAACGAAGGAAAAGAGCGAGAGCCCGGTAACGAATTGGCCGTCCGAAAAAGGAGTCGGGAGGAAGGTACGCATACAAGCATAGGCCCGAGTGTTGCACATCTATTGGCCTTCGCGTCGTGGCTGTGTGGCGTTCGGCGTGCGGGAGGCCCACAAATCTTCGACAGTTACCATAGAGAAATGGTGTTCGATGCTTCCGAACGAGTGGGCGCTCGGGCGCGGGCGATATTTCCCCGGGAAATACTTCCGCTTCCTCCATAAATCTTGGAGAGCTAGAGCACACATTCCGGCTGGATGAGAGTGAGGTTGAGCAAAACGGGAAAAGGAGGAAGTTCCAGTTTGGTGGAGTGGGAGGTTGGTAGGGTATACACGTACAGGGGTAGAAAGCTGGAAAGAGTGAGGATAGAGAGTTTCGAAAGCGTCGAGTCCCAATTTCCCAGAAACCTTGGGGTGGGATATCCCTCTCGCGTTACTGTCGGATGCATTCTCGTAGCTGTACCAAAAGCTTTTCGCGAGCTTCTCTTCATCTCTACCACTCGACACTCATGCACGGTCTCTCTCCTTGCTAGCCCTTTGGGTAACTCGTTGGTCCCTGAAATATGGGGAGAGCATCGCGGGATTCTCTCATCTCCCCTAGATCTGTGTCTCCTTCTCACCCTTCTTCTCGTACACACTTCTTGCAGTTCCCTCTTCGTCTCCGATTCTTCTCTTACTATTTTATAATGTAGATGTACATCACGAGCTCCGAACCAACAGACACAAAACTATTCTATATTGCTGACTCTCACGAGTGGAGCTCGAGGGCTCTCTTTTTCTTCTCCACTCGTAACCGACGCGGATACCGAGAACCGTGAGCAGCCGACAAAATGTTTCTCCGCGTAAAACTTTGGCCGGTCTCGGGTCGCAATATAAATCTTGATTACTATGGGAAAAAGTTGGATGGATACGAGACGCGGGAGATTTTTCGGTTGGAGAAAGACTCTCGTCGGAAGTTCGCAGGGTTTTCTCGGATTTCTTTCGTTGAAAAACGGATCGACTGACGTGTCGGAGAGGCTGAAAAGTTGGTGTGAGTTAGACCGAAGGGTACTAAATGTTCGTAGGTACATGTTGTGAAATGTCAAAAGCTCACCGAGTCAAAGGAACGATTAGCATATTAGTGTGAGCCAGGTGGAGTAAGCGGATAATGAGAAGTAGAAAAGCCAACGAATGGTCAGACACGAAAAACAATACCGAGGACGTGGCAATTGCTACGGACGTATCAAAATGTCCAATATGCGCTTGGAGCTTTGATCAAATGAAACGAAAACCAACGAGTACCTATCGACATGTGAATTGACGAAATTTAGTGTCAATTTTCCCACGTTTAGGTAGAACCAAGAAGAAAAAACATAGGAAACGAACGAAAGGACGTGTAACAAGACTTGTCAATATCCGAGCATACGAACAAAGGAGAGTAAAATCGCACAAGGAACGAAATATTTAGATGTCAGAACGTGAAAGTCGAGAGAAACGCGTTATTGTATCGGGGCAAAATTGGTTCGGAACGCAGAGGCATTATCGATCACGTTGTAAAAGAGAGAGAGAGAGAGAGAAAGAGAGAGAGAGAGAGAGAAAGAAAGAAATGTCTGAAAACCTGACGACTGAGTTAGAAGTAAGAGACGCAAGGAGCGAGCAAGAAGTGAGAGTAACCCGCTGTGCCAAGGTACGAAAAACGTTAGGTCGAAAGCGACGAGGACGAGAACGACGATCGGTTGACGTAGTCGTGGAGTACATGCGACAAATGCGACGACGACGACGTCGACGACGACGACGGTAAATTATACGGCAAATTAGGATCCGATGCCAGACGCGATAAGCCTCGGTCGTCTGTCGTTTTACAATCTGCTTTCCCTTTTACATGCTAAGAAAACATTGCTTTGCGGGTGCCCTCTTACGTGTACTGCTTACTATTCGTATATAGGTATGTCATATACGTATAAAAGACGCATGCTGAAGTCGTCGAGGGAGCTATGATGTTACGCTATAAACCTATGCGAGTCGATACTGCGGCCTCGAGACTTCCGTTACACGTTTTATACGAAACTCTACGCAAGCATGCGATCTTCGAGAGCGTGTAAGGAAAAAGAAAAAAAAACGAAACGAAATGGAAAAAACGAAATCAGCGTCACGAGCATACGACCGCGAAATTACGAATTCTGTTTGCTCGACGATGACGACAGGTATGATGACTGTTTATTCGTCGTATTCGTTCTAATTCAAGAGATTGGTGAAATAAACATTGACTTTCTATTTTTTCTATTCGACCTTGAACTTATTTACTCATTTAGTCACTGGCTGATCCGAGCTCGTACCTACGTTTCAAACATACCGATACATATTTATACGAAAGTACCGGAAATGCAATGGCGGTTTTATATGCACAAGTCCGTATGTACTCGAGTAAAACTATTATTAACTAATTCTCCTTTCCGGCTTTAAGTATGGTTCGGTCCAGCGATGTTCAACCCTCGTCTTGCACAGCCAGAGATGACATTGTACGTACTCCATCCCTCTTCATCCCTCTCTCACTCTTTTTCTCTTACTGTTCGTCTCTCTTCTCTTGCGCGCGCACATACACACACATACTTGCTGCATACCAGATCCCTTTTCCGCGTCTCGTTTTCTCTCACTCCACAATCCACTAAAAGCCAACTTCGTTCACCGGCTGAATATTCAGCCGCAGCTAGCTGCACAGCTAAGCAGAGCACACGACCGTCCGGCTTTTGCTCGGTTTCGCTGTTACCACTTCCGGCTGTGGTTCGCTTCGACTACCCTTTCCTCTCCTATTCCTATGCAATGTACCGTGAGCCACCGGGTTCAACCCTTTCTATACACGAGACCGACGGAACTTCCTTTCGGCTCACTTTATATCTCTCTCCGACTCGCACGGTGAATATCGCAGTTAGCAAACGCGCGAACGTAATTGAGTCCCTTGGGGATATAAGCGTTTGACTCTCCGTCTTTCTCTCGTTCCCTACATACCGGAACTTCCTCCTCCCCTACCTGAAACGACAGCTCTTCGACGCATCTTGTCCATCGATGCGCGTATATATTCTCTTAAAATAAACGCGGATAGGGGTTGCAAACGACGCGATTTCCGTCATTTTTTTTTTAATAATCGCACCCTTATCTTCATTATACAAATTTTCCCCAAGGAAATAGGACATTCTGCCAAGAACCATCGCGTACGACGATCCTATCTGAAATCAGTCGCTTGAAAACCACCCCTAGAAAAACATGTATCTTACAGTACAAATTTTCTACCAAAGAATAAAGAATAAAAAAATATTGATATTTTATCAATTTGAATTCGCGACAGTTTCACAACTATGTTTTATCGCTTCCCTCCAATATTTTGTTTTATTCTTCGTTTCGTGCCCTCTTTTTCCTATTTCCCCTGTATATTTCGACGCGTATACACGTCATTTCCGTTTGGGCATTGTCGTTATCCCGAAAATACCATCCCTCACATCGACGGTTATATCGCACGTTTTGGTATAGATGCACTATTTTTATTTTCTTGGCGCATAACCCGCTTATACTTTCCGATAAGAGTCTAGTTTGTGTGTATACCTGATAAAGCATATGTATATTCGTTTATATAGGTATATACACGGGCCATACGCCGCTAGTTAATTATATCACTGCCCCATTAGCGTGTGCCGCACCGTTAACGCACGATTGTAATGGCAGACTATACATATACGTGTTCAGCACGAGCCAACGTGAAAAGGGGAAGGGGAGGGGTTAAAGCGGCGCTGGCTTTTTCCACTCCAATCGACTTGGTTTGCCAATGCCTTGCCTTCTACCTCCGTTATTCTATCGCCTCCTGCGTTCGCTCCTGCGCCAACCCTGATTTTCCCCGGACGCTCTCGGTTTCCACCCTGCTTCACCATACGTCGCATATATCTATGTACATAAAACACACGTATTACTATATCGGGCAAGGCCGCGCGCAAATACGGCCAGTAATTACGTTAACCAAGGAAATTACTAGTTACCGCTCGCGCGCGCACACCTCTGTACTCTCCACCTCATCAAGTTTTATCCAATTACGGGATTACTTCGGTCACGATGTAGTCCAATACCGCGGTTGCTTTTTTTTCTTTTTTTCCCTCGCTAATCGTCCCCGACGAGCCCTTTCGCCACCGATTTGTCGAGAAAAAACGTTTTTTCTCGTTTTTCTGTACTTCTTTGGTGTTTTTTTTCTCCTTTTTCGTCAATTACTGGCAAACTACGAACGAATCAGTTTAAAACATTGCGAACAATTGCGACGAGCCGTGACACGAGTGGAAAGAAAATCAAGTAATAACGACGCGATGAATTATTGAACGAATATTCCGCCAACGAGATTTAGTTCGTTAAAGTCGAATAAAAAAAACGTTTCGTAAAAAAAAAATTAAATCTCTTCTCCGCGGTAAATATAAATGCTGACGCTCTTTCTCGAAGTACAAAACTGCAACTGACGATCGAGTGGGATTTTTTAATAAAGTAAAAGCACGCACGTTGCGATTTGCAAAAATTGTGAATTTTTAATCCAGCGATGAAAAAAAAAGAAAAAGAAAGAAAGAAAGCACGTACGTAAAGTTAACGATACCGAGTGGTGGCAACACCCCTACCCTCTCGTTTCATCTCGTTATAATCAGGAGGTTGCATAACGCGCGGGACAAAAACTAACCTTAAATACCTTGCTCGAATTTACATAAGAATTGCCTAACTATGCGGGTCTCATTAGGACTCCCGAGAGTTGATATTGTAATTGGTCTTTTCTAAGGACCTTATCTCCGAGCGTATCGCTTAACGAAGGAACGAAGAAAAGAAAAGCGAGGTGGGACGAGAGAGAGAGAGAACAAAAGAATCCAGTTTAACGATCAAGACTTTCACGTTGGGATATTTCTTAATTCCGAATCTCGCGGCGAAGATCCCCTGGGTGGCGGGAGGAGGGGGTGGAGTGGGATAAGGGATGAAAATTCAAGCCCGAGGGGATGGTCGCGAACGAAAGGGGGGTCGAACGTTTGTACGTCGGTGAGGAAAAAAATCGGTACGTGCGTGCATGTATGCGTCAGCATGCATGCTAGAAAATTAAGTGCAGCATGGATCGAGAACGGAGATATCGTAACTGATCGCGGCACGGAGCGATCCGAACAGGTACAAGTCGTCTCTATATCGCTTTTGTAGAGCATTGGGTAAAGGTAATGCATCGCTGCAACGTCGTTGTTCCGTCGAGGTAGCTGTTGGGGTTGAGGGTGAACGTTGGGGGTTGTGCGAGATGGTGGAAGAGGGGGGAGGGGGGGTTGGTTGGTTTTTGGAGGGGTTAGGGGTTGAGGGCGTCAGGAAATCGTACAAGGTAATGTTTCTCCCGGCGGGTCTCGAACACCCGGTCTCTTTCGGTACAAGGACGTCTGGCGTCGCGACGTCGCCGTTCGCCCCGTGTGTTACCTGTTGTACAGTTATACGTGGACGTAAGTTTAACGCATCACGTTTTTAACCGAAATTATTATCGCATCTTGCTACTTTGACTTTTTCAATCGTGGAAACATCGAAGATTTGATGAAAATGTCTGTTTAAGTATGTTTTTAGTATTGAAAAAATAATAATAAAATCAAGAACGTAAAACGACGTTTTTGAGGAGATTTTGATAGGAATAAGCTCGCACGTACTCGGGGGTTTAAACATTCGTGAACTTTCACGAGACGCTTAGGCGACTACGAGGATCCTCGCACATTTCGCGGGAGGCAACAAATCTCTCTAGGCTGATTTGGTTTTCCATACGCGCATCGCCGAATGGCGTCGAGGGCAAGAGTGGGAGAGGGGTGGTTGGGTACAGAACGGAGACAGACAGCCGGAGGGATGTTGACAAAAAAAGAAACGAGAAAATAGAAAATTTCGCGCGACGGCCAGTCGTGCGACCGTGTGCGAAAGACCGAAATCCTTGGTCGAGCGGTCGAGCCACGGGGGAGGATATTGCGTTCCAACACATCGGCCCACGACCGAGGGTAGTGGTACACATTTACGTGCAGTCGAAAAAAAATGACAAAAATGAAAAGAGCTCAGCCTGGATCGAGGCAGGCCCTTCTCTTTCCCGCGTTTTCTCTCTCTTTCCTCCCATGGTTACCTGACTCGGTGCTCGACTCGAGAGAGCCACGACACGAACGCATTACCTTAATGCGACCCAGAAAAGCTCTTTTATTACGCGAGCTAGCGGCTGCAATGCTCCCCGATACGGGCTCGTATCACTACTACCTCTCGCTCTCACACACACACTCTTTCTCGCAATGTAACTACCGTCGTTCCACCGTTTTTGCCCGTCTCTTTACGTCTATCGTACACAGATTTTTCGAATGCAAATAGCTAGAAAAAAAAGGAATGCATTTCCGTTTGACGTTGATCCTCGTCCTTTACTTTATCCAAATGGCTCGCGACTCAACGTTTCGCGTAGATACGTTCTTTTATTCAGTGGCTGGAATTTTCGTAAACAGAAAATACCGATCATCGAATGGATTAATCAATTATGCCTCGAGAATAATTAATCGTTGATACAAATTTCTACGGATTTACGTGAAAATTGATCAGCTCTTACGTTAAATTAATTTATTTCCGTCGGATGAACGTTACTTTTATTAGTGGTTTGGGGGGTTGGTGATAATCACGAGTGCACAAGTGGGTGACGGTTTCCGAGTCGTCGTTAAAGTATGCATTGAGACGTGGGAGTGTAGGGTACGATGGCCTCGCATTGATTGGCAAATGACATTGGCAAACACGTGTGTGTCGCACGTTCGTTCTCGTCAAGGCTCTTTTCGCGCAAAAACTACCCCGTGTCTGGAATTCTCACTTTAGCTCGCGTCGAGCGAAAAATTTTCATTATGCGTTTTATTATCGTCGGGACTTTTGTTCTTTACATCCTCGCGATGAAAATGCGTTCATCGTTATGTTTGTATCGTTCTCCGTGCGTTTTATCTCCATTGTTATTCTCGTTTCGCCTCTCGTGCTCCTTTTACACGATCTAATAACGAATCTAGCCAAGAATATATCCGTTGCTTTTATCCAGCAGTCAAGAATTGCATTGGAGCTATTCGCTAAAGCGACTGGCCGACACTTTCGTGTCAGAATGGTAAAACAATATTGCGGTTTTCACGAGATTTAAATCCAAGTTTTCATCCAAGAACAATGGAGTTGCGTCGAGAATGAAAGAAATTGCGTCGAGAAGTTGAATTAAAATGTTACTTTTCCGACGTACACCTTCACGACGCGTGTATATAATAGCAAAGCGAAAGCGC
Organism: Netelia inedita; assembly: GCA_964017225.1. NCBI lineage: Eukaryota > Metazoa > Arthropoda > Insecta > Hymenoptera > Ichneumonidae > Netelia > Netelia inedita. The sequence goes on from OZ024924.1 coordinate 28,352,560, forward strand.
GGTCATGGGCTCGAACGTTCGAAGAGAAAAAATCGAACGACATTGAAAAAAATAACGAAACAAGAGAGAAAAAATCGACTCCAAAGTGTCAATTTCTAAAATAACGAGGAGTAGTAATCTTCGGTCGAATTCGTTGCCCAGTCAGGACTCTTCGAGTATTTTACGACAAGGAAAGCTTATTGCATGACTCGCACTCGCGAGAGAGCCGAGAGTTCGTGAAACACAGAGCGAGAAACCAAGAGAGGGAGAAAGAGAGAGCGTGAGAGAGAAGTAGCAGGGGTAGTAGGTGGTAGACGCGGGGCCATGCAGCTCGGCTGACCGAGTTTGTGTTGGGTTGGAGGTCCCATTGATTTCCTGGGCCATGTCAAGGCTGCACGCGAGAAACCCCTGTGCCCTCGCCCTCACCCGACTCCTCGCGCCCCTCACCCTTCAGCTCGTCGCTCCGCGCAAAGCTTGCAACCCCCACGGATTGCCACGACGGCCGGCGTCGCGGCGGCCTCTTATATACATATATACACACAGTTATATATATATATATATAAATGTGTATATAGAAGAGAGGGCAATAGAAAAGCAGCAGAGAACACCAACGGACTTTCGTTTGCCCCGACGTTGACGCTAACAATCCCCCGTTCCCACCCCAACTCGCTATTATATACGTGCCGATGCATCCGCCGCTTCTGCCTCGCCACCCGAGACAACCCTCGCTCTTATTATAGTCCCCGTGTCTCTCGCTACTTATTATTTACTCGATATGATGCTCGCTGATATTGAAACGAGATTGTACCACGTTTTTTTCTTCTCTCTCTCTCTCTCACTCTCTTTATTCTTTCGTTTCTTTTTGGTTGTTTCTTTTTCGGCGTCGGACGAGAACGAGAATAACCGACGAAGGGACAAAAAAACGTTTCGCTCGAGAAAAAGCGTTCGATGAAATTGAACGAAGATTCGATTAAGGGTGGATCGGGTTTCGAGCATTCGGGATCTGATTTGTTGCATTTAAACGAGCTTGTGCTCGTTGCGAAGTACGTTTCGTTGCGAATGGGATCGAGTTTGTTCGATTTGAAGGAACCACGTGTATACTTAGCTAATTTTCTAGTCTCAGTTACGAAATATTGTAAAGGTATACGCGAACGATTATCGATCGGAACGTGGATTACGATATTCCGCGAGCCACGAACGTACTAATATTTTTTCACCTCGTTCGTTCCTTCGATATTTCGATTAAAAAATTTTTTTTTTTTTTGAAAACTCGACTTGGAATTGTAAATCGCGCGTGTAAATTCGCCAGATAGAGATTTACTGGGTCGAGACAAGGGTGGCTTACCGCATACGTGTAATCTGAATCTGACGCGTGAAATTGACTGATCAGCCAACGGGGGATGATTTATGATCGATCGACGTATCACTATCCTGGTATGCTTTGGGTGTGGTCGACCATATAATCCTCTATGTGTGCTCGTGGGTGCTTTGTGCTCGGACATATTGGCATTGTAACCGAAGTTCGCCTCGATTGATAACTCCCTGCTTCTACCGATTTGATCAATTAATCGCGAAATTATTAAAAAAAAAGACAAATCGTCCGATCAAACGAATCATCCCATCGTTCACCCCAATTCGTTCGTTTTTCTACCGCTGTGCACATTGTTTTCCAAATATCAGCCTTAGGCTGACTTTGAAGATTAATTAAATACAACGGTGATCGATAAAATTAATAAACGTGGAGTAACTCAAATTTCGACGGTGGCTTATTTTTTAAATGACCATCCTTGTATCGTAGGCGGTATTCGCGGACATACTTTATGTAGAAACTTCGAGCGAAACATTTTGCGGTATGTATTCCATGAAGTGTCCTCTGAACTGTAGCAGCCAGAGAATCGAGAGAGGAAGAGAGAGAGAGAGAGAGAGAGAGAGAGAGAGAGAGAGAGAGAGAGAGAGAGAGAGAGAGAGAGAGAGAGAGAGAGAGAGAGAGAGAGAGAGAGAGAGAGACGGAAGACGGTGGAGATTTCCCCGATAGCCACTGGTGAGTATATATTGCTTACGAAGTTGGCGACAGGTGTCGGACCAGAGAGGGTCGTAGAGAATCCAATTGTGTCCGAGGCACACGGGGGCTTGCGGACAGAATGGCGGTTTCCGTGAATTCGGTAATGTCGTTGCGTGGATTGCTACCTACGTAGATGGCTAGGTAACTATCTATTGCGGTGTATGTATGTACGTGGATGCTTCACAGAGCACACACCCATATATATATATATATAGATATATATGGATATGTAACATACGAAATGCTCTGTACGTTAAGCTTGGTACTGACGGAAACGCCAACGTCACCAATGCGTGTCACGCGAGAAGTAAGTTCGTCAGCTTTCGGGGTCGCTTTCTTCCAAAGACGAACTTTCTACCCGAAATCCAGTTTTAAATTTTTTCCTCGTTCCGCAATACGATTTTTCATGCATCACGAGAGAGAGAGAGAGGGAGAAACGATTTGTATTCTGTATTATAATTTGACCAAAAATTGCGCAATTTTACGATGTGACGGAAACAAATTCGGTCTATCCAATTTGCAACGATACTCGGAGAGAGGTAGCAAAACGTGTGTTTTCTCCTTCGTCGAACGAGCGACGTGCAACTCCGCGCGTTAAATTACAGTCACGGAAATACGAATGTTCCGGTTATTGAAACAATCTTACGAACGTATCAACTTGGCGAGACTCTTTATTATACTTTTTTTCTCTCGCCCTGTACACGCTTCGCGTTGTCGATTTTACATCGAAGACGGAACGAAGTAAAACTACCGTGTTAATTTAGATACATCGAGCGAGCCGTGGTAAAAGTACAGAGGAAGCAGACGGAAGGGGTAGTCAAAGATTTCAAGATGGAAGATGGTAATTAGCAGTTTTTTTTGTACTAACGTATTCGGCGATACAATGAAAACGTATCACGTTTTACCCTATTTTCTTCTTTTTTTTTATAACCTTGCAACGACGCGCAAATAATTTTATTTTTTAGAAACTTAAAAAATTAAAAAATTTATTTTTCAGCTCGTCAACCCCTTCGCGACGTTGCGTCGAACGTAAAACCCTCTCGATCTCGAGCTTCCGTGTGATATTTTCGATACAAACATTGGATTGTTCTTCGTTTCATTGGCATTAGCCACGTACGTCACGGTTCGCGCGATACCAACTCCCCGTTGCGTTCGAAACTATAAATTATTTTGTGCCACGTATATATAAATGGTAGTTTCCATAGGTAGGTGGTTTTAGCGTAAAGTTGTACAAAACTATTCAGCCAGATGTTTATCTTGAATCCTCGAGTTCGCCTATATGGCCACAGGCAATTCCAGCGGTTTCCAAAAGCACCGGTGGCAACGTTAACCGCAGTGCTTCGCGCGACGTCGCAAAACCTCTTCCTCCCGTCGTTGTGGCATTATAGTGTATAGTTGGGACGTTGAATTGGCGTTATGATTTACGCGACACGTACTGCAAGAGTTCGTTGCCTAAGCGCAGCAACGAAGAACAACACGCTACGCAGCTATGCTACACTTCCTGCGAGTATAACGATATCACTGTGCGAATTCGAAACGACAGAAAGGGGTTGTAATCCTCGTTCAGCTCTTCGAGACTAGTTTAAACTACGTAGGTAAACGGATACGTATATATGTTGTACATGGGAGTTTATTATAGCACAGGATTGCGATCAAACAAAAATACATTGGTGATTGGACTAATTTGTTATAGAGATGGATAAACGATATACTTTTTGTTTTTATCATTTTTTTTTAAATAGAATTCGTTCGAACGAAATAGATGAGAGTTTCTTCATGACTGAATTTGTACGATATAAGTAGGCGAGGGGAAAAGTGTGTAACTGGACGATGGGAATACCAATCAGGTACTGTATGTAGAGATCGAGGCATCGCCTATCAGGAATAATAACAATCGCGAAATAAATCGTCGATTTTAATCGGTCGGAGAGTTATTTTAGTATAGTTGTAATAAACGAAACGAGTGGTTATCGTATATCGACGATTTCAATTAATTTAATAATAAAAAGCAGTCCGTACTCGGATTAATCGGATATCGGGAAAGGCTCACACTCGCATTGATTACGATTAGAGAACGTTATCGATGGGCAAAAACGTGGTGAAATTCCGATGATAACGGACCAGCCTCGTGTATATTGCTCTGGCGTACACGGATCTGCAAGCTCTCGCGTTATTGTAAATGAGCTTCGTTCGTTATCATGCACGTCGAGCGAGTCGATTGTAGTGCATATTGTGCAGCAATTTTATTTTCTGAATTTCTCCGTCGATGTGCGCCCTCTCGATACGGATGACTGAATTTATTTCCGAAAAATTAATTATACATATAACGTTATATAATTTTTTTACTGTTGCTTTATTTTTTGGGCAATTTTAATCTTAATCGTACTATCGCGAAATGATACACGAATTAAATTTATTTTTCAATACAACGATATAATTTAGTAAAAGTTATTTTTTACGATTTTTCATCGGACAAGGCTAAATTTAAAAAAATCATAATCATTTTTCGTAATGAAATTATAAAAATTTGATAGTGAATCGAAGTTATCGAGAATCTCTGCGCTACAGTGGGATGAGCGTCACTTCCGGTTTGAATCCTATTGCACTACCGTTCGGATGGAAAACGTTCGAAATTGGTGCAGCGAAGATGATGATCCGAACAATTTTAATATTACTATTGATTTCAAACGAGGATTTCAAGCCGTGGATCCGCTTCAGCTCTTGAAACAATTGTCGATTAAGAAATACAAGACACGAAACATTAAATATCAAATTTAATATAACCAGGCGATTTGGAGAATTCACATCATCGCGGCGGCAAGGAAATGAAGAATATTAAGAAATATCTCTCGACATCTCATTCTATCCATCGAAAGTGACCAAAATAATCGAATTATAAGTATCTTCGCTGAGTGTACAATAAATAATTTGATATTATTTTCTTCCAGCTTTGAACATTGGGGAAAGTTTGTCCATTTTACCATGAGCTACGAAGGAAAGCATCGAGAAATTTCCATGGCGTTCTAGAATTCCCATACATTGAAGATAAATGATAATCAACCGACGCGCGCTTTCAACCCTTAGGTCTCCCTTCGGAGAGGGATCACCGCGGTAGGCGAAGAGCTTCAGGAAGGAATTTTTCAAAATCTTTGCATGATTTTCTATAGACTTGTGGCATGCTCGTTTTTGCCATGCTCATTTATTTCAATTGAAAATATTGAAAATATTGATATGTATATCTATACTTATTTCCATACGTATAATATTTGATAAATATTGCGTTTTGATTGGTGATGAAATTTTGATGAATGAATAATGCAGGAACGTGATATTTTAACAGCCGCATTATTGTTAAATAATAATTTGAGGGGTCGCAATATTTATTAATACTCGAAGCAACGTTAGACAAAAATTTGACGTCTATTGCGATTAAAGATGATTTTTTTTTCATGACATATGGAGATACAAAGTTTGAACGCGATCGTACAAATTTGCGATTAGATTATGCAAGATGTAGAGGGTCCAACGAGAGGTGACTCACCTATCGTGGGACACAAATTTTCTGGGACAAACATTCATCTCATCAATCACAAAAGTGTATCGCACATTCCGTGGATACAGCGCGTCGCAGATTAACTAAGTTCGCTTTGCAGTGTAGATAATTTCTCATTTGCCAAGCTCCTGCGGAACAATTTTTTAAACATTTGTCTGTATAGGAATTGTATTTTCATTCGGGAAATACCATCAACAATGGATTAAGCCAATCTAAGGAATTAGGTTGAAATGGAATTTTTCCAAATGGCTAATTTTTATACGAATGACATCTCGTATAAAAAAGATATAAGCAGCGACATTTTCATTGTTCTGGCGAAAGTACGCTTATGTCTAATATGAGGGCAGAACATTTCAATAGATTCGAACAGAATCATTGCGCTTAATCAGCCCGAGAAAAGAGAGCAAATAATTCCTACTCTTTTGGAAAAAGCCTTTTTGGGAATGAGCCCAAGTCCAGTAAATATTCTGTATGTCTCTCATTGTCAGAAGGTAACATTCATCCAGGAACTCTTGATGGAAATGTGCATTTTTTGATTCCAAGCTAGTGTAATATTCTTTAGTATATTTTCCAAATGAAAAAAAACAGAACAAGAGTAATTAGTTAATAAAAAAAATAACGCCACATCAATATTAATTGAAAGCTTGCACTTTCGTGGAACACAAACGAATAGTTTTGCGACATAAATCATTCTCCGCCATACGCCTCTTTACATTCTGAAATCTCGACTTTTTAATCACATTGAAAACATGAGCCACGAAAGAATATTCTCATAATTAAAACACGGTGCGTGACTGTCTCGACAGAGAGTGAGCCACGCGTGGCTATACTCGTAAACGTATAAAGTAGAGACACGAATTAACAGAGGCGACGAAATTTTTTGTTTTCGTGTCGCGTGACCGCAAAAGGGTTTATCACGGGTATAGGGTACGTACAAATCTAATTGTACCTAAGCCGCACATCCTTCTTCGTTCTCCCATGCTTTATGTCATATCTCACGGTCTCGCTCATTCTCGACGAAAGTAGATACAAGCCGCAAAGTTCAGGACACCGGAAACATTGTATAATGACTGAAGGTAAACTCACGGGGTGCGTGCACGTCACGGTATATCCGACCCTCGCGAAGCATCTCTTATTATAGCTTGAGCATGATATATATCATAAAGCTGGCTTCCAGACACCTGATTCTATAGGACGTTTTTAGACGATAGAAAAAATTTTATCCCAAAAAAATTATTTTTATTCCAGTTGCTTAGGTGTTCATTGTTTATTTCGTCATCAGCATAATCGAAGAATAAAATATATGAAAATTGCGACGATAAAAGTTTGGTCGATTTGAACCGGAACGTCTCATACAAAAGTACACTTATACACATCCAGACCACGTGCTGAGTCCCGTCATCGCGTTACCAGCGTCTAATTAATGTATTACTTTTGTTTTCGCGTATATAAGCCGCTAAGCCCAGCCCGGCAAAGGACGAAAGCAAGGCATTGTTGTATCCCCCGGTACCGTTCTCACGTTCTTTCGCATTGCCACATTGCAGAGATATGTCGTGCTCAAATCCTTTCTTCTTTTTTTTTCGACTTTTCTTTTTTAGTTATTTTTCGTCATACGTTTGGCTTAACGCCGCGCATGGGCATTGTCAACGCACGAGATTTTTTTCTTTTCACGACTCGTTGGCGGTGCATCTCACGTGTTAACCGCACAGTGTTTAATCAGAAAAATGAGCCGTTGTAGCTTGTAGAGAGATTAAAATTTGTATCCAGCTAGGCAAGAGATTGCGCGCCATTGAAATGTTTTTTCCACGTTTTTGTTTTGTTTCATACTGTAAAACATCCAATTTTCAATTCAGCTTTTATCATTATTATTATCCTATCTTTATATTTTATTTTATTATTATAATTCTCCTTTTCCCCTCTGTATTTCTCGGTCACCCAGCAGTACGCCCATCCCAATTACCCTCATGCCCCAATTACCACGTGACTCGTCAACTCGCCCGGAAACGACTACTTTTCTCATTTTACTTCTTTTTTTTCACCTCTCACTCTTTCTCTCTTCTCCCTCTGTCTTTTGTGCTCTTTGCTCTTTCTCTCGTTCTCACACACACGCATATATATATCACCGGTGTAATTATGAAATCACTCTCTTTATGACCTTAATAGAAAAAAAAGGGAAAGGCTGCAGGTGGGTTGGGCGCGAGAAGCAGAAAGGAACCTGAGGGTGTGAGTGGGAAAAAAGAGACACCAACAAAAAAAAAGAGAAATTACTTTACGTAACGAACAGGTATGACCGGGGATTTCATCATTATGTTCTTTTAGGGTGCTTTTAGAGCGCGTGTCCTAAACACACATATGAGTATGATGCTCGCTCTCGAATCAGAGGCATACGGGGCGAGAATTTTCATGTCGTAATAAATATTTAGAAAGGTAGTTTTAGGACGAAAATAAAAGGTCTCTTATTAAAAATAATATTACAATAGTTAACGACAAAATCGAAACACTTGTTTACTGTAATATAAAAATCAAGAAAGATTCTTTTTTTCTTTACCCCCTGACATTTCCATTTATCTTTTTCCTCATCTCTAGAGTCTTGTCCTTTTCCGTAGAGCTTTTTTTTCGCTCAACCGATTCACAGGACTGTACACGTACGTGTTACACGAGCTTGCTTATCACACCAGCCTCGTAATCGTCTTTTAGATGTTCATGAAGCCACTTTAACCAAGGCACTGCAGCTTTATCGGTCGTTTGGCATATCCAACACACCCCAAGAAAGCGTTACGGGTCTTCCTTCTCTACTACACAAGTAGCTGAAACGAGACTTTAGAAACGAACAGTCCTATCCCTTTTCATACATGCTCACGTCTCTGTCTCACTCACTATATGCGTCTGTGCTTCTCCATGGGTGAATGTGTACGTGCTCGTACGTGGTGGAAGAATCGATAGACCAGATATGCCGAAAACTATTCTTATCTCAAAACTTTTTCGCAGGCTCTGGCCTCTTTGCCATCTTAGAATGTCCTACGCTGTGCACTCTCAGGGCCCAATAAACACTAAATTCTTCCGGCTCGGATAGTGTGTGACACATGGAAGCCTGCAAAAGCTGGGAGAACCTAGGCAAGAAAGAAGCTTCTGCGAAAAAGCTTTGTCCTATATATATACATATATAAAGGCATAAAAGGTATATATAGGTACGATGCAGCTAGTTTTAACTTTTCCTCGAACAAAAAAGAACCGAGAGATATTTCCTATTTTCGAGTTTAATCTCGATGCTCCGTTTATATATTTTTGTTTCACCTTTTTATTTCGCTTTTTAACATTCTCATGTATCAGCAACGTTGTTTTCGGAATATCGGCTTGAGGGATTATTTCTCATCATAAAAAAGATCCTCCTGGTTTTTTTTAATGTCTTGTGCGTCGAGGGCTTACGAAAATTCTATTTTGTTTTCATCGATCGAGAAATTTAGGAGGCGTGTGAGAGGGTGTAAGCGCTCGGGTGTGTATGCGAGTCATGTTTTAAACTACGAGCTTTTTTGCGTCGTTCTACGACCCATCCATCTCTCCCCTACTGTTTTTGGAGCATCCCTCTGTTCTTATTCTCTTTTATAGCCAAGCTACATACACTTGTTCTGTATGTGTGTGTGTGTGTAATATAACAAAGTTTTGCAGTGCAAACTCCTTATACTTTCCCTCGGAAAACGGGCGACCAAATAAAGGGATCGTTGGTAAGTGTTAAGGGAGGACAGTGCGAGGACTAAAAATTTGTCCACTTTATACATCGCGTGCATACATGTTGTGCTTATATTTAAATTTAACTATGACTTCGGAAGAATTAAATAAGATTTCCTTCCAATCAGAAATAAAAGGGAAATTAATGTAAACAAAATTCCTGAAAGCGTCTAAGCTCCTGAAGGTTCACGGATCGTAATTTCCGGAAGATATTTCACACCTATAAAATAAGATTTAGTCCACGATGGTGTTATATATTCGTTACACGAAGAAATATTTCAGTATACTGAATATTTAGCAATTTTACCCTGTAACGAAAGCTCCTCGCGCTTCCACCACGCTCGCCGAATATGATGCAGTTTCCATCCCTCTACCGTTTATATACCGTCCGTACTACGTGCATGCGCCAAGAAATACCAACTTTATCTACACGCGTATATAATATACGCGCTAGACGTTGCGAAGAGGGCCAGCACGCGGAAAGCATTTTCATTCTCGAGTCTCATCGCGGATTCTCGAACAATAATAACAATGCGGGATATGCTTTTAATTAACGGGGCGAACACCACTGGAGGAGAAGCTCGACGTTAACCGTGGTTGTTTCGTGCTTAACTGTATATACAGACACTAATATATCGCGAAACGAAGCAATGCAATACGTTATATCGTTATACGAGCTTTTGTCTCCTCATTTTTCACCCCATCGCTCGATGTATATTTATGCATGAAAATTAACGGCCAGCTTACGGATTCATTTTTTTCATGGGCGTTGAGCGAGACTCGAATCAAGCTTAAAACGTAACAAATCGTTCGAATCAATTATTCGAACGACTCGATACGTTTGATCAAATTGCATTTCATCGATGCACTTTTTCGAACACGACGTTTGCTACCCTTATCGACTTACTCGGACTCCCATTTTTACAAGACTCGAGGAAATTTCAAATACGAAGTTCTCGAGTTCAATATTCGATACCATCGAATTTATATACGTCGCGTGTATGTGCTCGCGTTTTCGTCCCTTATAAGTACATGGATATATTTCGCCTATGACCTTTAGCCTTGTCTTTTTTTATAGAGTTCGATTCAATCACTGCCGCTTCGAGAACCGTGGGCGTTAGCCCGAGGCCTCTTCAGGTGCAATCGAACGGTCCTAGGTCCGTGTACTATACCTCTAGATATATATGTAATATCGTATAGTACATAGTACTCGTGGTTGACTACATAGTGATATATGTATACATATATATATTTACAAAGGTACCAGTCGCATTTGGTGCCCGCGGTGCAATTGTGGAAGGAGCAACGGTAGATAGATACATGTTCGATTGAACCGGCATCTATCACCGCCTCTTGTTTTTCTCGAATTTCATTTGGAAGGGTGTTTGCCGAATCCCCTTCCGGGTCAACGCCAGAGACGTCGATAGGTCTCTGAGGCTTGTTCCAAGCCTCGGTTACTACACACGTACACGTAGGACACACACATAATACACACGCTCTACGGAACTACATAGCTATATGTTTAGTACTCTAGATTCGACGCTTTTCATCCCCCTTCGCTCTATTCTTTACTTCTATTTTTCTCATTCGTTCTCGCTATTTTCCTTCCTGTGCCGTCCAAAACCGACGACAAAGCGTGTGCGGGCTCTCGTCTTTTTCTCCGCCTCTTGGTCTCTGCTGATGCCGAAGGTGGTTTGATTAGAAGAACACCGGGATTCCCCGGTGAGCGTGAACCGAATTGGAAACCGATTTATACCACCGAGCAATTCTACGTTCTATCTTTAATGCCTTTCGTCTATTATCTCCCATCCTGAATTTCTCTTGATCTTTTTCCTCGGTTAAATCTGCTGTGAAAAATCCGCAAAACTAGAGGGTAGATTTATAACGGATTGATTTTAAAACTAGCTTAATATTTTTTTCATTCTTTTTTCGACAGATTTTGACGAGGACGTGTGTTGGAAAAAACAACAAAATTGTTTTCAACCGCACCCTCGATTGTCATGACGTACAACGATGTATTCGTAGCTATTGAAAGATCAACGTGAAAAATACGAAGAATGAAAAGAGAATTTTATTCTGTCACAGCTTAATCGTGGATTTAGCATCGAACGAGAGAAATAGAATCAATCGGTAAATTGAACCGGAGAGTCCCGAGTGTAGGGTATATCACACCAATGGGTGGAAGAGAGTTTCCTGGATCGGTCATGTACGTGGGAAGGGGTGAGTGAGTGACGGCAAGGCTCGAGGATCACCGGGGCACCAATACCAGAAGTACATGAAATCTATGGGACGTTTCGTCTCAACGTAAACCGTTCGACGCCATTTTGCAAGATTTTTTTTCTTCCAACCCCTATGGTCCATGACGTCACGAAATCGCCATAACAAATAGTAGGTTTACAAAATACACTTATTCTTTGTTATTTTATAGAAATTTGACATTCCTTTCTTTCATCTTCGTCAAGAAATTTAACGTTTTTTATGAAAAATTGTTTAACAAATTTCTTCATTTTCAAAACTTGTGTTTTGGATCACCCTGTTCGTACGAAATAATGATAATTTATTGAGAATATCGTGGCCAGGTCGAAGTGCGATTGAACGTCCCATGGCCGAGGGTGGCAGAATTTGCGGAGGTGTGAAACGATCTGTATATACGTGTAAACGAGTCTGATCGTGCGGTGGAGTGTAATGGTATAGGATCGAAGTAGGGGCTTGGTGCGGTGTCGGCCGGAGGTGAAACATAACGAACCCGCAGTCAGACAAACTCGGAGCCGCGGTCGCAGTACCGGATATTACTGTTATCCGAAGACTATTCGATTTGTACGTAAACGAAGATTCATCCGGTGACATCATCTCCCTCAACCGTCAATTCTTACCCGGCATAAAAGATATTCTAGCGAAATCTCTATATCGCCCTTGTTCATTTTTCTCTTAATTTTACTACTTCATACTGGCCATTTTTAATTTCTTGCAGTTTGCTAGTTTATCACGGGTGGAAGCTCAGTTAATTATATTTTTCGTGAACATTCCATGAGGTTCTATATAGGAAAAACTCGTACATGAAATAATGAATGAATAATGAAAAATTAGCGGTGAAAGTTAAAACGGATTTTTTCACGTCGAACTAATAATACACCTCACTCGTTTATATGACGTGGTAATAAAAAAAATCTTCGTTAACGTCTCTCTCTCTCTCTCTCTCTCTCACACACACATACATTCTCTTCGTTTACTCGCTACCCTACCGCGGCTATGTGGCTTGTCGAGCGATTGCCTCAACGTCGAAGGGTTGAAAATTTAGCAATCCTGCCTTCAACGACCTTTTCTTTCTCTATCTCGTTCAACCCCCGAACGTAGCGGATCGTTCTGCAAAGTTTGCCGCGGGGAAATCGCCATGGTGTTCCCAGTGAAATATAAATTGGCTCGTCGAGGCACCCCCGACATCGTTTCATCAATCATCCCCCGTAAGTTCGCATTAATATTCGCTTACTATCAAATATGCATCGCTTACTCTCGGGGTAGGGGGCAGAGAACGTACAGCCTCGGTTATTTATTTTCACCGACGTTCTCGACGATACGAGAGACTTGGGGCAATCCGGGTTCCCGAACGATCTGAATCGCAAGACATTCCAAGTGTTACGTAATTTTGTGATATTGAGAAATATTTTTATTAGCGAAATAAACATTTTTATAGAAAAAAAAAATAATAATAGTTTTGTCAATCTGAGGAAATTCACTGTTTACGAATTATGGGACGGAGCGGCTGATCTATCTTATTTCCGGACATTTGACAAATTGATCGGTCAATATTTTGCTGACCACGCGATAATGTTTGCTCGGAACTTCTGTTTCAACGAGCGAAGTTTGTTCACGACTGAGGATAATTCGATTTTTTTAGAGATGATTCGCATCGTACCATTTGTCGTCCACCCGTGGTAGTCTCGTTGGCATTACCGCCGACTCCACCCTTTCACCATCGTCCATGCAGCAAGCTCGAGCGAGCAGGACTGTCACTTGCTAGCATGCACGTTTCGCAAGCTCGCGAACGAATGTTTGTTTTACTTTTTTCTTCCCTCATTTTTTGTGCGCTTCCATTGTCGTTTTCTAATCTTTTTAACTCTTGAAAAGCGGTCAACATCGGGCGATTACTCACGAGCGTGCGGTACATCGAAGCTCGAGTGCTTTTTTTGCCTCCACCCCTATTGCCGCGACACTTGGAAACGCGACGGTGGACGCATGCGATTGTCACATTTGTACGACGACGTTCAGTCACACCCGGCACAACTGAATCAAGCCATTTCCACCCTTCTGGTTATTACCAAGACGTTTTTCTCTCGTAGCCTACTTCTTCCTCTTCTACCACCTTGGATTTTCTCTCGTTCATTTCGCCGCCACATTGCTCCGGTGACACGCGATTGCGATATTTTCGGTAAGTCTGTTGAGATAGTAAATGAGATTTTTTTTATTACGTCTTTTATAACTTGCAAACATTTCAATCGCTACAGTATTATTTCACCATCATTCTTTTTTTTATTTTACTTTAATTATATTGGCACATAGAATTCTTGATTTTAGTAAAGAGATATATTTCGATGTTAGATTAAAAAATTCATCGGTGAGTTCTATCGAGTATTGTCAAATCGTTTAAAAAAAAAGTTCGAGATATTTTAGGATTGTATGTACACCAGTATTACATCAAGACCAGGGCTAATGGTCTTGAACTGTCACGGTTCTTGAATTAACGTTTCGCGTACGTTCTATCGTTTGTATGCCTGGTACGTCCAACAGAACTTTTGCCATCTCGAGAAGGATGGAACGTGCACATATATAAATTTATACGCGTTAAAATAGTTAGTATATGTATATGTATTTGCAAAACTATTTGGGTGGATTGTAAAATGGGGATTCGAGCATGAATCATTACGAAATTCCCCTTAAGTTGTTTTTCAACAACCGAGTACCGGACACGGGGTACTGGCCAGTTAATTTGGACACCGAGTTAATTAGCCTTCCATTTTAAGTTTAATTTAATGTTTTTCATTTCTTTTTCAGACCAGCTCAGTTGGAGTTCGATCTAATCGAAGATCAATAGATGGAAAGATTTATTCGAAAGAACGTAATGCTACAAATCGTCCGAGCTACCCCTTTTACGCTTTAGGGGTGAATTATACGTCATAACGAGTATATGAGATGATAATGCCACCAAAAGCATGACCAGGGTAAACAACATCCGGTACGAATTCCGGGTCTGACTTGTTCCTCGTGGTTTTGCAGCAGCTGTATGTATCGCAGGGTGGTGCAGAGTGTGTCTGTGTGTGTGTGTGTGTGGGTGGGTGCCGTTTTTGTGGATTTTACACCACCCAGAGCGCCCGAGCTTAGTCGCTCTTGTCGACGCCACCCAAGGACTGGTTTGTGCCGGAAGTGGGTCACAGAAAGAGGATCGAACTCGGTGAGCTGCTTCTACATGGCTACATGCCGTCCTGCAGCTACTGCTGCTGTGATGAGAAAATTAGAGTCTCAGTCGTTGGCTCCGACGAAAACAGAGTTTGTGAGAGAGACTGTGGGAGAAAGGAGGAAAGTTTTGAGCTTGAATACGAACGATAGCATCTACCAAAACACGATTGACCCGCGTGGTGAAATAGCTCTACCGAAAGATAAAAAGGGAAGAAAAGCCGGCTATATCGGGAAATTGAACGATTGATCGATTGGTTCGTTTAAACTGCTGAAATTTGTGATTTTAAATTTGGTGTATGCAAATTGGAACGACATTATATATGAGGATGAAGCGTTATTGTTAAATGCTCATATTTGCCCAAGATAGAATTTTATTAAATATTGAATGACTATTGAATTAATTAATATTTCTTTTAATATTAATTAAAATTTATCATCATGCAGATACACCAAGAAACAGAACATATAAATAATAAACGACCAGATCTATCTTCTTTCCTCCTCTCGTATATTCAGTCACATGTCAAAAAAGTAAAACAATTCAATTTTACTTTATGAATTACTGTCTTTTTCTCTCTGTGTCGATATAAAAACGCGCGATATGGATTACAGATTACTCCTGAAAAATTACTTATACGTATAATGTCATTTATTTTTGTTCAGTTTTTCTTATATAATTTTAATCGTCATTGACAAATGCAATATAACGGACGGATCGGGCGTTTTTCAATACGTAAACATAATTTAATAGCTGCTTATTTTAGAGATTTTGCGTCTAAAATTAATGAGATTCATCATAATAATTTCAATAACCTAAATGAAAACAGTTTCAACCTAAAGGAGGTTTAAAATTGCCGCCGGAGCTGGTGACTCGAGCGCCACCGCGGTGTAGTGGCTGATTCGAGAACCTCTGTAATACAGTAGGTCGATCGTTTGAATCTGGCTGCATTACTGTTTGGGGGGAGATACTTGTGAGGTCGGTGATGCGGAGATAATAATCCCAATATTGTCAATATTACTATCGATTTCAAGCGACTATTTGATTGTACAAAGCAGACAACATTGAGAGTTCTACTCAGTCCATGCTATGGAACAATTCTTCTGCATAGTTGCGTTATTATTTTAGGAAAAAGTTATAGGTCTATGGCAAATCAAAATTGAAGTTTCTCTCCTGAGAAATAGGTTCACACAAATATCGTCCAAAAGGACAATAAGGGCACAGTGAATGCTTTCTTTTGAGAGAAAAATTTGAAAATATGGACTGTAAAGTAGTACCAGCATTTATAAAATTCTTCACCGATCTTATTAGTCATAAAGATTTCCCTATCTTCGGCATCTCTCTGTCAGCAGTCAAACAGTAGTAAGTTACTGTTAAGTTTATTTTAAGGCACACCCAGTTTTTCATTTAAGTTTCTCAATGGATTGGTACTCGATGTTAATTTGCAGCTGTTCGTCTATCACATGAACATCTTTCTTCCTCTTTCATCATTGAAAACATCCAAAATTCATTTTGTTCTGTAGTTAACCCTGCTTTATAGAAATTTAGGTTAGTTTTAATTATTATTTTATGCGTTTAAATAATATAAAGTTTATAATAATATAGAGACTCAGCTGTGGCGAAAGCATACAGCCAATCGTCATAATTTATAAATTGGTGCCATAGACGAATTACGTGATAGTCGTTAGTTCCCTGTTTCTCCACTGGGAGTGGCACGTTTTCTCAGATACACGGCTGGTCAACCAGGGAGATGGGATCGCCACCGGTCTTCTTCGTTGGCCCTACCTACAATAATCTAGAGTTCGCAAAAGGATTGCCCACGACCATCACCCCCTAGTCTAATCGAGGAGCGAGGGAACGTCGAGGGGTTAGCCAGGCTAGGGATGTTCATAAAATCCACATTGGCGAAGGAATATCGGACGAGGGGCTTTCATGCCCTGTGCCTTGCGGGAAAATTACCGCGGTAGAGGTAACCCAGTACGATGGGTGGAGCAAGAAGGGAAAAAGGGGATGCAGAGGTCAGGGAACAGTAGAGGGTGGCAGTAGGAAGAGAGCATGGTGGAGGAGGAGGATTTGGATCTCTGCCACGTTCGGGAGAGCACCCTCCTGGTCGAGTGCTCTACTGCGATCACTGATACCACACTACAGAAAACCCGGCCTGTTCGCGCTGTGGCTATATAGGACTACATAGGTAGTCTCAAAAGAGGGGAAATCCATGTGAGCGAGCGAGAGAGGGTTAGCCACCGACGGAAAGGCGTGAAAGAGGAAACAGGTGGAAGAGCAGCAGCACCAGAGGGAAGATATTGGTGAAAGAGGCGAATGAGAGGGTACGAAAGAAGGAGGAAGAAGAAGCGTAAATATTGATAATCGCTCGACTATGGAGAGGAGAAGAGAGAGAGAGAGAGTGTCAAGGGGTGGTGGGTTAGTCAGAGAGCCGCCACCACTACACAAGGGTGAATTGAGAGGGTAGAAATAGGGAAGGAAATCATTCGGTGTGAAGAGTTTGATCTATTTTTAGGGATGGCGGATGGCTGAGTGAGTTTTTACTTTTGGCACTTTTAAACTTGGGTGCCAGTTGTTCTAACCGAGTGGGCGAGGTTTCTTTTTTGTTCGAAGATGTGAACTAAATAGCATTCAAAATTATCATGGAGCCTGTTTAATCGATAGGAACGATTTGTAGTTTTTGTAAACAATGGATTTTACAGGGAGAAAAGTTTCTAGATTTTATTATTCAATGTGGAAACGCGAGGTACTAAGGAGGACAAACACTTTGTAGAAGGGAATAGTTGGAGGACGCGTTAAATATTGATAACGGCACGACTAGGTCAACGGCGGGGTAAGCATATGGGAAGCGCTAAGATGCAGCGAGCGTCGTATCAGTCGTGGCGCCAGGGTAGAAAAATAGGCCAAGATGGGAGATAAAGAGGATGAGAGATGTTATGAGAAAGCTCCGAAAGTAGGAAACTATTATCGTTGCCGGACGGTTAGACACTGCCACGCTTGAAATGTCTTATCGGCTATCGATTTTGGCCGCTTTTCTCTCTTTTTCGTTCTCTCCCTGCTATTTCCACTTGCGCACCTGCCATTCGTGTATATACGCGGGTTGTTCGGATATTCTTTGCTCCGCTGCATTTAAGAGTTACAATAGGAACGGTTCGAAATAGAAAGAGAAAAAACTTGAAGGCTACTCGCTTTCTCTATATAGAAACACCAGAGGCCGGCGTCAATTTTGCTTTTATTATCGTTAAATAATGTACTTTAAATGGAATTAAAGATTTTTCTGTCTTATAGATACGTTACAGTTTAATTTCGATTTGTCGACGGCGACAGATAGGATAAAAATAGTACGCGAGACTAGGAAATGTATAGCGACGGTCGGTGAAGTTGTCAGAGATCGATGGTAAAGTGCTGAGAGCCCGATTATTTGGGTTCTACGGGTTTTTATACTGTTCTCACATCAGGTATACCAAGTGTATCAGAGGGAACGGTGTGTCTGTGTGTTGAGAGACGGAGAGAGAGAGAGCGAGAGAGAGAGAGAGAGAGAGAGAGAGAGAGAGAGTGAGAGAGAGAGAGAGAGAGAGAGAGAGAGAGAGAGAGAGAGAGAGAGAGAGAGAGAGAAAGAGAAAGGGAGAGGAAGAGAAGCACAAAAAATAAGAGAAGAAATAGAGAGGTAGGTGGTAAAAGTACGAAGCCCACAACGCCGGTACGTGTGCCACGTGACTTTGATCAATGGCTGGGTAGTTGGGCGAGGGGAAGGTGGCTGTGTAGTGAAAAGTTGCTTTGAAAGTTCGCAAAAGCACACTGTGTGCGAAACACTCCGAGAGCTACGTCTCTCGTCATCGAGCTTCCTTTCTCTCTCTCTCTCTCTCTTTCCCGATCTCTTTTTCTCTGACTCGCTCTCTCTCTCTGTCTCTCGTATTTTTCCACATCCACACCCTCTCCCATACCCCTTGGTGGTTCCACTTTTTACGGTTACGACTTTGGATGTAGAGTGGATTTTTGCAGAATGCAAGGGAAATTGCGAGACAGGATGACAAGAGGGATCTACCGATGCTTCTGGACTGGTAGACACAAAGGCAACTCGTGCGAGGCGCATTGCCACTCAGAACCGCTTACCGTAAATTGCACAAGAATATTTTATCCAACCCCATTAAATACATCCCATTCCGTTACCCACTACTTCTGGGGTAATTTTCTTCAATCGATCATTTTTGTGAAGCTCCTGTAGGGTCATCTAATGCAATTGTGATAGTCGTGGTATTCCGTAGATATAAAAAATTATCTTTCATTCCCTTTTGTTTCAGACGGTAGGATGTTCGTTCTCGTCACTTTCTGTCAATTTTCGTTACTGTTAACAAATTGTTTTTTAAATATAATATGATTTTTTTATCATTGTCCGTAATCAACATAACAACGTCCAAGATTCGATTATAGTAATTGTCAAGTATATTTCCCACGATTAATACCAAATTCATTTGCATTTAATCAACAATGTCGATCAAACGAAACGATACAATCTTTTGTCGTGCATCTATTGTTGCACGCAGCGAATATTTTTCATACAATTTTTTTTGTTATTCTCATATGGGAAGAGTCGTTGCCGAGTCAATGAACAGATTGGTTTTGTGTATTAAAGTATGATTGGCGGTTATTCAGGCAAAACAATATTTCGAGGCGATTGAGAGGATATTTTTAACGAGATTCGCTAACGACGAGAGGTTTGTGTGAAACATATCACGCTCGTGCTCGTATTCATTGAACGATCGACAAAAGCGTGTGTGGTGGATATAAAAATTGATGTGCTGAACAAAATCTGACCCAGATTTTCGTGCAAGCGTTAAGCCGCAAATTCTACAACCCGGCTACATCTATTTTTGATCCGAGAAACACTCTAGGTTTCTCTTCTGATTCGGAGTGTTTGTGTATGTATCAGTCTCTGCATGTGCGTGCATTTTTGCTTAAGTGTATAGAGGGAGTGAAAGAAGAATATTTGTTTGGTCAGGTATCATTTGTCTCAATGTATTCCTAATTGAGTTGATGAAGGGTGTGTGAGAGGGTACGTCACTCTATTCGTTTTCTGATTCTGGATCCTGGAGTTTGCCCAGCGGGACGTCGGACCATTTACGAACCCTTACTATTCCCACTTCACAGAACCGCTCGTCGTTCGTTCCATGTAACAGCTGGACCTTTCTACGGGTACGAAAAAAGTTTGAACATGTTCGAGCCTAGGTCTTGTGGTTCTTGATATTTTGTGGTGTTCAATGTAACGCTTAATTCCTCCATCTTCACGACAAAGATCAGTAATTTTCAGCGACATTATAAATAGCGTTAGATAATATCAGGGGCTAATAGATGGAACGATGAAATAAGTGTCTACCGAAATCATGAAGAATAATTGTCTCCGAAAAAATAAATGTTTACTAGTGATCAAACTTTGGTGTGCTTTTCCGGAGTGCAAATAGCACGTTGATACATAAATGTGAGGATTTAGTTTAGAAGCCTCTAGATGTTTCCATTAGTCACTCAGACTGAGTAGCTTCTGTGACAGCTCCTCACAATCTTCTGAAAGTCCTACTCAAGTGGTACAACTAGGGAAACACACACCGTTTGCATCCTAGATTGCAGCGGATCACGCTTTTGCCTAGGTAAACGACGATGATGACTTCCTCTCATCCTCTCACCCTCTCTCACTCTCTCTCTCTCTCTCTCTCGATGTATAGTAAATGAAATACGCGTGTCGCTTACGCTCACACCATGCACACTACGTCAAATCGGGTCTTGAAGAAGCCTCTACGACTCGTCGACACGCACGATTCAACGATCGATCTACAACGATAGAACGTATCGTGCTATTGCATGTACCGAAGCTCGTAGTGCTGATTACTTTGGGACTTTTATATCGCCGAGCACTCACGCAGCACCCCATTGCAGACACTGGCATATCGCTTGAACGACGTTTACTTCAGCGATTAATCAAGAAGCGCATCTAAAAACTCATTCCAGGCACTAGACAGGTAATCGCCGCAGACACTAAGTCAGCCCCTCGCCCAGACTTTCGTGCCTTAGTGAATGTATAAACTTTTTTTGTTTATACATTTTTTCTTTTTTTTTATGACGTGCATCAAGTACGCTACGTGTATGCGGCATGTAAAATGGTAGGAGAAATCATATTGGCTGACCACGAATAACAGTCTCACAGTAAAATACACATGCGACTTTCCGGGTCACTCGTGCAGCAGTAACGTTAAACGACACGCGCGTTAGCCACCCTGGACTACACTCGGAAATGGCATTGGTCTCGTGGAGATCTGATAACGTTCGAACGTTACTAGGTCGACTTGAGTATGTTTCCTACTGAAGTTGTTCAGAGAGCTGGATAATAATTTGTAACTCGACTACGAAGCCTTTTAGACTTTGACAAGGCATTCACTGATTTCCGGTGTTTGTAGGGTTGTTAAATGGAAATTACAATCATTGTTTCGTCATGGTGAACGATAGGTAGTCTTTTCGCAAAACAGTCATGACTTTTTATGAATAATAATCATGATAATCTTACAATTATTAGAGCCTAGATTTTTTTACCCTTATTCGAGGGTAATAAAAACGTCCATTTTTCTCGAATAAATGTTCCCACATATTCTCATAGAATAGTAATCATTGTCTTGAAATAATTGTAGCAAACTCTCCAGAAATCTTTTCATCCAACGTTAAATAATTATTCTTTAGGATTCTTCCAGAACGACTATTTAAATAATTTTCCCATTCCAATAGTGACCATCTTTGATCATTTCTCGTCTTCATTTACGAATGAAGTTTGTCACGAATACGTAATGTTTTGTACTAGTTCACTCTATATACGTACGCACATACACACACGCAGGCACACAGTCACAGGTGTAACCCTCGATTCATGTATACGAGGCATGTCACCTTCAACTCGTCGTATAAACTTGACCAAACAGTTTCTCGCAGTTATATCGCGCATAGTTGACAAAGTGAATAACATTGTCCAATTTACTTACGCGGCGTGTTCAAAAGGCGGGGTGTGCGTGGCCGGCACAAGTGCGACGGTGGCAGCGAGAAGCGCGAAGCTCCACGAGGCTGCGTGTGACCTCATCCTGGCGATCCTCACGATACCGTTGTTGTCCCCGTTGCTATTGCACCCTCTTTTATCTTCCACCTCTTCTTCACCTAATCTCGTTCTCGGCGTTAAATTTTTCGTTATCGTTGCTTCGTACTCTTCACACTCAGGTACGACCGAACGACTCCGTCGTCTTCTTCTTCGGCCGCGTCGTCGTTGTTGCTGGTGCTGTTGTCGTTGTTGTCGCTGTTGTTGTTCCAATTCGGACTTTTCCTTCGCCACCACCCGCGGCTCCTGGACAACAGCCGACAGCCCGTTATTCTCGATCATCAAAGACGGTTCTCGTCCTCGTACGATCTCACTCTTATCAAAGCGGGTATCAACCCTTTCTTTATTCCCTATCTTTTAGCTATTCCCCTTCAACCTACTCTCTCTCTCTCTCTCTCTTATGTTCACTCTGGTTAACGAAGTTGTCTTACCGACAATCACTCATTATTTCACACATCCACTGTTTCTCTTTTCATTTATTCTCACAAACCCGGCCGTGTCTTTCTCAACAAAATAAAAACACACCCCGTGACAAATCGACGAAAAGCTCAGGACGCCCAACTTCCCCGTAACCGGGAGGAAGCTGGCCGTTCCTCTCTCTCTTTCACGCTCGACTATCCCGTTTGCCGGAGCTACGTGGTACGGCTCGCAGAGGTCGACGTTATCCGCGACAGCAGCTTCACCACCAGCGCCAGCAGCACCAGCAAGCACCGGACCACTTTACCACCACCACCACCACCACCACCACCACCACTACTACCACTACCGCCAACCACCACCCTACTATTCCACCACCCCGATTCAGCTCCTACTCCTGTGCTTCGGCCTCTCTTCCACCCTGCTATCTATATCCTATTTCGTTTCTGTTTTTTTATCCTCTCTTTCTTCTTCTTCTTCTTCTTCTCCCACCTTCCTATCACTTCTTTCGTTTCTTCGAAAGAACGTGCGTTTTACTGACCGAGTCCGCCGCTCCGTCTCCTACGCGCTGCAAACACTTTCGATCGAAACTTGACAATGAGAGACGACTACTCGGCTATCTCTTTTGTTCACCGATGCCTCTCTCGCCTGCTCGAGATCCGGCACACTCGCCAGACACACAGACACACACACCGACACACACACACACACATACACACACGGAGAGAGATACCCGCACATACATACACGGGCGCGCGATCGAGTACACGTACACACCACTCTCTTTGTACACCCTTGATGTGTAACTTTGTCTCTCGCGACACTTGCTTCTTCCGTTTCTTCTCTTTTACAGGTTTCTGACCTTCATCCCCTTTCGAAATCGACTCTTCACTCGTCACTCGCTCACCAACAACTTGATCACACTCCGCGACAGCTTTTATTATTTCTCTCTTTCCGTTTGTGGGTGCGCGCGCGCGTGTGTGTGTGTGTGTGTATGTGTGTGTGTGTGTGTGTGTGTCTGTGCGTATGTTCCGCGTGTGCGTGTATTTTTTGGTATTCTCACCACTTTGGACTGTTTATTCCCACCCTCGTTGGTGTCACCACTTATTTCACGGATGCCTCTCGCGTGGAAACGGATTCTTCTGGAGCCACGCGCGAACACGTAGTTTCGTTCTTTATTTCTGCGTCGTTTTTTTTCCTTCGTTTGGTCCGTGTTCTTTATCTTCGTTTTTTTTCTGTCTTTCTTTTTTCGTTCACCCCGTTGGAAAAAGATGAGACGGGGTGAAGGGGAGTTCGGACTATCGGGAGTCACACGGAATAGTTAGGTGTACGGAGGAACGTGGGAACAAGGGGGTAAAAGAAAACAGGGGGGATCGGAGGGAAGACGGGACCCTCTCTTCAGGGGGGCCTCCTGAGGTCCTCTCCTATAAAGCGGGAGCCTGCCTGGGGCCGCCGGTCTGCCGGTCGCTCCTCTTTACTTTGATCCTTCCACTGGACATCTCTCGGACGGTCGCACCCGCGCTACGCCGCGCTCGGGAGTGGCGGCCCTCGCGGCTCACCCGGCCGTCGTACCGCGCACGCGCTCTGCTAGCAAACCACCCCTGAAAATCTACCCCACCCGAGCTACCCTCATGGCTATAACGCAGCCCCGCGTCTCTCCGCAAGCTCGTTCTCTCTCTCTCTCTCGCACCCCCTCTCTCACCAACTCCTTCGCTGTTTCGTGCGCTTTGTCTCTTTTTCTCTCACGTTTCGACCTTACCGTGTGCACGGATATAGCTACGTCTCACTCGCGCAGCTTGCGAACCTCTCCCTCACTCGCTTGGTAACCCATGCTTGCTTCGCCACTCTCGCTACCCTCTCTACTCTCTCTTGTTCTCTCTCTCTCTCTCTCTCTCTCTCTCTCTCTCTCTCTCTTTTAGTCGACGACGATGCAAGAGCGCGCCTCTAGCCGGGACGTCGAGCAACCTGCCTCGCGAACGAGCATCCCCCTAACCCTCCCGCCACCGCGTCTCTTTCACTCACCCTCCTGCCCTCCCTTCCTCTCTTTCTCTCGCTCGTTTGCTCTCCCTCTTTCTCTCGCTCCTTTTCTCTCCCTCTTTCTGTCTGTCGACGGTTTGCCACCCTCTTTCAGCTTTGCGCTTCTTTACAGTGTATCTCAGTGCGTGAACATCGGGATGGGAGAAAAGCACATACCTACGAAGCTCGAGATGTACGCACCACCGCACGTATCAGATACGATTTTCCATCCGGCTCTGAAAGTTGATGCACTATGAGAAATTCCTATGTGCACATATGGAGCAGTTTACAAATACGCCGATAATTTAGTTAACTTTCGACCCGATCATCTTGCTCTTTTATTCTAGGACGTAATACCGAGTAAGAATCGACGCAAAAAGGGGTAGTTTGTTAGAGGTCGTCTATAGTTTATTAATTTGTTATTTCTTTAACAATAAATTATATGTAAACTGTTTAAAATCATTGTGATCGCGTTAACACCGAATACCCCATATACAATATTTGTTTCTTCCTCCAGCACTCGCTTACGTAAAGTTACATCCCTAACTGAAACTTCATCGAGAATAGTTTGACAGTTGGATTTGTCGTCATACGCGTGTAAAAGTTTGCTGAGTGCACGAGTACTGGATTCCGAGACATTGTCGATGTGCGCAGTAATTTTTCAAAATAAATTCGCACGCGTCCAATTGGCCGAATAACGATTCTTATCGTGTTGCAAATTAAAGCCAGCTAGATATCATTTAATTAAAAAGAAAAACAAAATTTCATTTCCATACGAAGAATATT
Organism: Netelia inedita; assembly: GCA_964017225.1. NCBI lineage: Eukaryota > Metazoa > Arthropoda > Insecta > Hymenoptera > Ichneumonidae > Netelia > Netelia inedita. The sequence continues at coordinate 28,377,677 of OZ024924.1, forward strand.
GTTTTAATTCGAATAAATTTTGATTTTAATCGGACAAAATTCAACTATGTTTAATACATCGAGCTTTACGTCGAGCATTCACATGCACGATGCGGTTCGCATTTCTCGGTATTTTGAGACTTCGAGCACTTAACCACTCGCGTTTATCCGCTTATGCGTCTGTACGTAAAGTTGAGTGAAGGATGCTCAACCCTATTCCAAGTTCAGTGAAATTCTCGAGTACACGCACGGTGATGTGTCGGTATATATAGTTATAGTTCTTGATTTTAGCCGCGAGTTTCCATGCTTACGCAGTTTCTTCGTTACTGCTTGACGTCGCTGTTCGGGTTTGACTGAGGGATAAATATTCACCAACGGTTTTCCATCAGTTTAATGAGCGTACATGACATAAACTCGTACGCTATTTCGACACTGAATGACGCACCTTTTTTCCTCGGTATTCAAATAATCGTAGGTTAGACATTCGATTTTTTCAATTACTTTGCAAATTGCATTTTATAATAGAATGTTGTACTCTTCTCGTATTTAGTAAATGGGAATTTCTTGTGAAACGAAAAATAAAAGTTCAATCAATCCTCAATTCAGATCAAATATATTTATCTATATTTCTTTATTTTTAAGTCATCGGATTTTTTTATCGTACAGATTTTTTCTCGTCTTCGACAATATTTGTTCAAGCTTTAAAATTTGTATCACGACGTTTGTCCAGGTCCTGTTCTCGCGAAGCAAATAATCGTGACGCCTCGAAGATTCGTCCTGATTTTCTTTGGCGTTCGTTTTTTTTTCGTTTAATGCACACTATGAGGAAACGGCTGCAGTACGGAAGAGGAACGATAGGGATTGGTAAGGATGGATGTAGATCGATGAAGAAGAGAGCCTGAAGGTGGGAGCACGAGGCAAAAGCTAAGGGGTGAATGTCTCCGATGAATTTGTATTACGAGATCGACGACGTGCATCTCTAGACTCTCCGTCTCGCTCGGGTGGCATCGATTCGCTCGCCTTGGGCGACGTCGCGCCCGAGACTTCTTTGCGCTTTTGTCCACGCTTTTTTTCCTCCGCTTTTTCTTTTTTTTGTTACTTTTTTTTCTTTTTTTTTATTTCTCTTTCTCTTTGTCGTTCTGTGACTCGCGAGAAATGCATTTCAGGGTTTTCAATCCGGGTGGAAAATGAGGCGAAAAAAAAGATGCGAATTCAAAAGAAGATATTAAGCCCGAAAGGAATTGAAGAACTGGATGGATAGCATTTATCGTGTAAAATTTTCCTTTCAAGATGCTTAATATTTTTTCAGCGAGAAAAGGAAAGACGCATGGCGAGCCAATTTCCTTGAGGCGAACCACGGGAGTCTCTCTTTGTCCATAAAGTTAATTATTAAAAAAATTACAGGGGTAGTAAAAACAACCTTTGGAAAAAGTATCGAATTAATTTTCATAAAATTATTGACGAGGGTGGAAAATTTAAAGCGTACTGTAAACACAACGATAGACTTTGTAGAAACTACTATCGGTCGAAGCAACATATCATTATCGAAAGGTAATCGCGGGTTATCGGATTTCGGAAATGAAGCATGAATGGGTTGGCCACCCTTTCGAAACTCTAACCAGCTGTTATGTGTTTCTCTGTTGGCTCTGACTCTACGATCCATTGCCCTCGTGTTCTCTGCATTCCGAGCTTCTCTCTCATCCCTTATTCTCTACGTTGCTACATACGCACCCGCCGATAGTTTTCCCATCTCCCAGTATATATGTATATATATATATCGATCTTTGTCGATTTCTCTTTCGACATCCCTTGCGTTTCATCCCAGAATCCCTATCGTTCAACGAGCTCGGTGGAGAATCTATGAATACAGTCGGCCTTCAGATTTACCGTTTGGGCTTCCGGAAATTCGATCGTACACACACCAGAGAGCTCGTTGGGGTCTCCGCTCGCTGTCAGGGGATTCCTTAATGGTGCATCATCAGATTTCCGTGTAGAACCGCTCGGGATCTATACCCAAAATACCCCATTCGATAGATCGATTGCGAGAGGAGACGGGGAGGGGGGAAGCTTCTCTTTCTCTCGGCCTCCAAACACCTATCGCGGAACTACCCCTATGTGCACACAATCCGAGAATCGCTTGATTCATGTCTCGATTCGCAAGCCTCGACTCGCAGGGAATGTACCAGCTCGGCCCTCCTTTTATCTCACGCTTTCTCACCCTTGGATCGCTCTATCTCTCTCTCTCTCATTCTCAGAACGTGAACGTATGTGCATTTGATCAATGGCTACATTTTCGTAATTGGGATTTAGCGCGATAGTAGCTACTACGAGCTCCGAGGAAAGGAAGATTTTTATTTTCCATCTTCGATTTGACAACTAAACTCGAGAAATTGAGCCAACGGTGAATATCGTGAGAATAAAATAAAATTGTGTGTAATAAATGTGATAGTAAAAAAATAGCGGGTTTTTTGTTTTTCTATAAATTAACGAAATTTTTTTGCTAAATTTGACAAATTTTGTCGATTCAAAGTTTTTCGCAGACAAGAAGCTTTTCTAGCATCGTACACGACATCACCGCGAATATAGTCCGCGGCTCGCGCAGAACGAATCTTTTCTTCCGTGTAATTTATTCCTCGGCATATACCCGGGACGAAATTACCCGAGAAAACTTATGAAAGTTTACGGATTAACTCGTGAGGAACGCGGTAGCTCTGTGTGACTGGTCAGATATGCTATGCAAGGGGACTCTCGCTCTCCCTCGCATTTTTTTTCTCTCAGACCGGCGTAATCTCGCGATTACATTTCTGAATGTATTAAATCTTCGGCATGGAGAGAAGAGGGGTATGGGGGGAGAGGGGTTAAGGAGAACGGGAATGAACACGGCAAGAAGACATAGTGAATTAAGGGGTCTTGGAAACGTAGAAATTGTCGGGACCAAGATTAAACGTTTTTCTTTGAGTTCTAGAAAAACAATTGTCGTCGCTGACATCTTAAAAAAAGATTTACCCTTATAGTCGAGTTTCATGCATTACGTTCACCATTCATTTAGTGAATTTTTTTTAATTACGAAAATGGTATCGTTGATGCGATTTTTATAAAAAAAATGCATCGGGGATATCTGACTATACGTAGATTTTACTACTCGTTTCTGCGTTTTATATCTTTTAATTAGCTTATTTATATTAAAACATCGTGCGCTATCTTAGGACAGGATGATTGCTTACCTACAGCCAGAAATCAATAATTCGTGGAGATTTTTGAGTCTTCTAACAGCCGGAGTTTTAAGCTTCAAATATTGGGATTCTTTTTAAAATAGCAAATTTCGGATTCGTCGCTGTCACCGAGCATGTATCATATGAATATACACGCGGTCTTCGCTCAATAATGAAACGGTAGCCTTTTAATTCCCGTTGATTGGCGCTCGAGCGACCTGTCAAGTTTATATTTTATTCCTCTTGGAATACAATGACGCATATATATCTCTGAAAATGAACTCTACTATTTTTTTTCGTTTGGAAGGGGATCCGTTGATCGGTGTTACGTTCGCGACCTCGCGGACTCACAACATAAATCGATTCGACACAGTTACCAATGTGACTATATTCGACCGACATTTTCGAAAACTCTTTTTATATAAATTTCGACAGTCGCACGATAAATATTTATTGTTTCGACCATCGATTCTTGTTACATGTTCAGTCAATTTTATCGACAATGTTGAACTTTGGTCTCTCGCCACATCCATTCATTCGTGCCCCGAGCCTCGTTTTACCTTTCGTCTTTCAACGAAAAAAAACATAACCCCCTTAAGAAGTCGATTGTCGAAACATTGACTTACGGTTTATTTTTTGTGCTTTTGTCCATTCGACATAGGGTAAATTATTCTCCGCGAGGTCCACCGTTATCCGGCTTCTCGTTATACTCGGCTGTCGTTTGCGTCATAAATATTTATAGAAGTCATCCGGCACTCCGCGTGCTTTTTGACATCTTCGCAGAATGCATCATCCATTTCAACTCGTTGTTATACATACACATACGATAGGATAGTTATGTGAAGAGCGAAGGGTGGCGAGATGGTCGACGTTCGCGGGCAGATAGTGGCGAACGAGAATTACCACTGCCTGACACCACACAGGTTTGAACTACTGTGTGAAAATTCATACGTACCTATATCTATACTTATTGCACTCCAGTCGACGTCTGACCCGTTTAGTTCTGACGGATCCTTCCATCCTCCATTACTCTCTCTCTCTCTCGCTCTCTCTCACTCACCCCCAGTCATCCCCCCCACCGTTTCTGTATTATCGGTAACAAATCTCTCCTGACCCTCCCCACCGCCATCCTCATCCCCGCGTAACCCCATAATTCTCGTGGCTATTTACGTTGGATAATCCGAAACACCTCAGAGTAGTCACGGTGTCGCGCATCTGGGGATTAGAATGGGCCCGTAATACCACGAGCGCCAGCCATCATGCGTGTCGTCAACGCCCGGGCTCGACGAGCACACGCTGTTTTAGATACGTTGTTATATCTGTATGCCCACTGGTAGTACCGGTGGAATAGCCAGTAACGGCGAGTACCGCGACGGGGTATATTTAGGACGCGCTGATTAAATCGCTCATCCCCCGGTCTTCGTTATATATACGAGAGCATAGAAGGCCAAGCCTGCTACTGTTTTGGCGATTTATATCGTCGGTATCTCTATGTATTTATTAATATGAACTTCATAAAACGTGAGTTTTCAGCGTCCACAAATTTATCATGGAGATTGTTATTTCCTTATAGGTCTATCTACATATAAATTTTTTCAATTTTTACCCAAAACTCGTAAAGCAAATCGGTATATTTTCAATCGGACCAGACGCATTCATGCAGCACAAATTGCCGACCGTGGCTGAAAAATCTATATCGAACAACGGTACGCCTCGACATTTTTATGCAGTCCGTTGTATATAGGAAGACCGAGAGGTATTGCGGAGGTTTTCGAGAGTGAGAAGAGGCCGGTGGGGTCATCGGGGAAGGGGATTTGGGTAGCGGACGGTAGCTCGCAACCTGTCTCGACATATTTATGTATACGCATGAGTGTAATTCATACGGGAATCGACGTTTTTATATCCAATTACTTATATGAGAGAGCGGTAGATAGAATGAGAGTCGGTCGGAGTAGTCCGAGCTTACAGCGTGGAACCGCAGCTGTGCACCGTAGACACGGAGCGTGGCTGAAAGTCGCGAATGAACCGTAACGCCGAAAAAAGAGTCGCGTCTGACCACACGCGGACCTTAACTACTTGCCGATGCAATGACCGTCGACACGAGCATCGGAATAGGGGATGGTTCAGCAACCCTTTTGAAAGTTAATCGAATCTATTTGTTTTGCTCCGTCACAATGTGCCCTGGTCCATTGTGAAATTTTATTTTTCTGCGAACGATGACAATTTTATCGTCGAAATACGAAATTGAAAATTCATGAATTTTACGACAAATCCGATTTGGCCCGCCACGATCCAATGATCGTATCACACCCGTTCAACATCACAGTGGATTCAAGTCGCATCGAATCGATATTGAAACGTTGTACATGCGAGTCTGTGTGTATACTCGGCTATCAGTTCCGTCGAATGTATACAAACCCATACCAGAGTCGATACATTACCCGAAGTGGGCCAATCTCTGGTGGATCACACAGTCGTCACGCTGTCGCTCGGCTGTCGGCTAACGTTGTGGTTCTCGCGTTCGTCAATCTGCGACGTTATATAGGCAAGCACAAGGTAGATCGGTGACGAGACCCCAAGATGTGGACGGTTATATCTCCGATCCGCCTAGGATCAGCGATTGAGGGGGTGCACGACGCCCGGGCTTCTACGGATTTCGCCCGTATACACGTAGACGCGATGCGCGTTGTAGATTCGAGGATATACCTCTGTGGACTACCGTGTACATCGTACCGAGATCCTACGATATACAGTAGACGTTGTACCAGCGTCTGGCGGGTATGGTCACTGAGACGAGACAACTAATGGCCACTGTGTGCTCTCCGGACTGTCTTCCATGCCTCCCCCGACTCTGCCCATCCTACATAACGATCTATATATAGTTCAGAGGTTCATGAATAGCCATCAACCTCGAATGGCCAGACCGCGTTCGTTCGAGCACGAAGATCATCTTGGTGCACAATTCTCCGAGCCCCGATACTCCATCCCCTCTCTGCGCGTCTCATTTTCCTACGATCCGACCAAGGCTTCGCGAAACTTCTCGTCTCGTTACCGCAAGCCCGTAACCAAATTGACTTGTATTAACAAAGTTTCCCGTCGATAATAATCAGAATAGCCCTTTGGGACACTTCGCAAGGACCTTTGAACGGAGAAACTTTATCGCGGATGCGCGTCGCGTTCGTGTCATTGTTAAGGGTTGAATGAGGAAATAACTCGGAGGGTCGATCGTCGCTGAGTAGAATTTGTAGTTTATCAATGATATTCGAGGGTGGGAAGAGAATTTTCCATAAGTGATCGGGAAAGGGTAGTCTTGATTGTCTTCGTTTACTACTTCGTTACTTTACGTCGATACATACATAACGAAAGATTTCTGGAGAAGGCATGTGTGCGAAAAGTTTCGCGCTTGCGCCAGAGATCAAAACCGGTGACTGGGCTTGTGTGTCGCCTGGGATGGCTCGCGCGGGCTGCCGTACACCACGCTCTTTCCCACAGTCCGCCTATTGATCTTGGCCAACGTTGCGCGCCCGAACGTGGTTCTTCTCTCGCTCTATCCCGTTTTCTCCCGCTATCCCCTGTCGTATCCGGCAACTTGCTCCGTTCCCGTTTTCTCAACGGCTGTCTCTCTCTTTCTCTCTTTTTCTCTGTTCCCAACACGTTCACTCGCCGATTCGTCTGTCTCTCTTCCTCTCTTTCTACGTCTTTCATTCAGGCATTTTCTCCCTCGACGTGCGGTCGCTCGGTCGCTTGAGAAACGAACCCTCCCAGAAGCTGTAGCGGCTGTAGCGGTCCCAGACACACAAACCTAACCTCTCCTCCTCCTTTTTGCCCTCGTTCTGTTCTTCTTCGTCCTCCCACCAACGGCAAGTTTGGTCTAACCTCTCAACCCACCCCGCGACTCGACGAAATTGACCACAGGGGCCTGCTCCAACGGTCCTGTGATCTCCTTCTCTTTGCTATCTTCCGACATCGATGCTCTCTGTTCATCTTGTAGTCGGATTCCTTCGGACAGTTTTGCGGGCGTCCACCAATAGCAATATTCTAGATCCTTGCCACCGTCCTTGTGGGTGGTTGCTCTCCGAGATTCAGATTTTATGAGTCTTCACCCGATCGTTTCGGTAGGAAGCCTGTAGAGGTAGCTATAATTTTTAGTTGATTGAATAACTTGGAAACGGAGATCGAATCTATCGTTACTTCGATATAAGATATATACCGATCAATAGAATTCAAGGAATTTCTGTTCTCTCAATAAAATTGTCAATATTTGATAGCATGCAACTTTGATAGTATTCGTCGTACGGAGATGAAAAATAAAGCAATTCGAAGCTTGAAGTCTCTTCTTTAACATGCTCAAAGAGATTTTTTTTCACGGACATCCTACAAACTTACATTTGAAATAGTCACGGGAAATGAAATTTTCTCAAATTTTCTTCGTCTAGTTTTTTCTAATACTTTCAAAGAAAACTTTTTATTCCAAGGTTTTTTGATTGCATTGCAAAGTTCGATATTTGGCTACAGATTTATTTTTTGATGGCCGCAATGAGTTTTTTCCCCTGAGTTATGGCTAGCCGAATCAAAACTGGTACTTTTGCTTCAAAATTTAATATCGCCTGGAGAAACAAGCCCACAGAAATTTAAAAAAAGAACGAGAATAAAAATGAACGCATATGGGAATACTCACGGTTATCTGTGGAAATTGTAATAGGGACGAAATATTTTTATTCCCTCGTAAAAAATTAGTAAGATGGTTTCGACAATTTCTCATTTTGTTTAACAAGGGACAACAATAAAATTCAATTAATTTTAATTAAACCGAGTGTTTTTTATCAAATAAAAAAGATTCGCATTACGTGGCGGTTACTAATGAAACATTTACACAAAGAGTGTACGAAGCTAATTTAATTAATGAATAAACCGTTTTCATTAATGTATTCGTGCTCAATTCGTGATAAATTTAATCGCATTTGATCGAAACGCGTGAATTTACAGGGTCGTACGAGAAGATAGGAGTCTTCGTTTGTCAATGAGAGAAGATCGTACAGTCTGTTCGGTAATGTCAAGTTCGAAGGTCGGCGACGAATATCGGATTCGCGACGTTCAAATCGTTGCCGTGAATCAGATTTCCACCCGGAGAATGTATATCTTCCTTGCAAACGGGGTGAACTTCGTCGCGAGAAGACGGTAGAAGCACCGCGCTCTGTAAAGTTTTGCCGCGCTCGCTCGTCGCCAGCACCGTCGGTAAACGTCGTGTCAAGGGGACGATGGTACGGCAATATAACCGTGGACGGGAATCGAGCGTGTTCACTGGCTCTTCAATTCGTCGCGTTATGCCGAGACCGCTATTCCACGACTTTGACTCGTCGCACTTTTATCCTCATAAATCCATCTTGGATATTTCCAGTTCCGAACGCCAAATTGATATGCACGTGAAAACACTCGAAAGATATGAAGAACTTTAAGTTGATCGTAAAGTGTCGTATATTTTCTTTCGTCGTAGAGAAAGCTTTATTCCTAGAACTTCGTTCATATATTTTTGCTCGAATCGATTCTCGAAAATCAAAAAACAAATAAGACTAATTAATTACATTTCCGTTAATGATTAAAAATAAACGATGGACGAAGTTATGACAAGTCGGTTCGCAGTGCGAAATGCAATAACCAAAATGTTGGGAGTCAAGCGAGCTTTCACGAAGCGTTCCATTAGTCGGCTATCTGAGCTCGACCATCGTTACGGGTCATCACAGTGGATTGGAACGCATAAAATATACCCAGGATGACTGACGATGGTCCAGACGATCTCGTGACCCTGTCGACCCGGCTATAGTCACGATTGATATCGTACGGACTTGACACACGCTACACGCCCCCTAGTTTAACGAGATGTAGATATTGAATATTCAGACATATACGAACGCTGGTAAAAACGCGAGAGATTCAGCATCGCCGACGCGAGCAAAATCTGAAGATTTTGCTAATTTGCCATCATCACAGGTCACGGAACGTTATCGATGACCCAACGAGATATCGAACCGAATTATTTTACGTTAGCTTTAACCGAAAACTTTCTATTTTTTTTCAATTCGACTGGTCATCGGTTACTTTCTCCAAAATTGTTCAATTATTCAATCGTTTCTCGATAGTCTCATCGTTAAGGAATCGTGGGGTTTGCGATATAGACTAAACCGTAAGACAGTCGTATGTATATTTATCCAAAGCTACGATATAGATGGAGTAATACCGACAACAAAGTACTTCAACAACACCCTTCAATATTATATACGTAGTACGCGTACGTGATTCTACTGTAGGACGAGCTATCCGAGCGGTTTGAGGTGTGAGTCAAGCGATTTTACGTTCGCTCGCAGCCACACAATAGAGCGATTTTACGGGTATTGCCGAGAGCTAAAACGACGAGGATAGTACACACACGTTTTCTCGGCTTTTCTCGCGGACTGTGAACAGCACATTCGAACGAGGAATACAGAGAAGCTGCATTCTTTATATACTTCGAATCGACAAACGTTAAAACGTCCGACTTGCAATTGACAATGATGTTCCAACTGGTCCATGAGAAAGAAATGTTCGGTTACAAATTTCGATCATAGACAGTTGCGTTGATTATTCGGTACGAGAGCGATCCTCCACGCATATATCGCGAGTCATGACGTCATAAGCGCAACTTTACTTTTCTGTATTGTTGCGTGTGGATGGAGAGAGAGGGAGAGAGAGAGAGAGAGAGAGAGAGAGAGAGAGAGAGAGAGAGAGAGAGAGAGAGAGGCTGTATGTTATCGTTGTGCGATGTTAAGGGTCGTGGTTGAGGGCGCATGCGCACTTCCATTAGCGCAAACGCCGTGCAAAAGCCTCCGCGTGACGGTGACCACAGAGAGGGAGGGTTGGAGGACAAGGGGGTGTTAAAAGAGTGGCGAGGGTGACCGCGACAACAACGACGACGACGACGACGACCTCGGCAAGGACATGGAAAACAGGAACTCACGATCGGCGGGTGAGCTTGCACGAAATTAATCGAGAGCTTTGTGCATGCACGGAAATGATCACGCGATAGCGTGGGTGAGCTTTTCCGAAAAAATGCGTGTTTCGAATGAATTTTCATAGAAAACGACAAACATGAAACTGTTTTTTTTCTTCAATAAACAAAGATTGAAGAAATGCAATACAAAATTGACAATCGAGACTAAAACGACCGCGAAATTTCTTTTTCGTATCTCGTGGCTCGAGAGAGACGGAAGAATCCGTGCAGTGGTAAATGCTTTTATTTTGCGCTTTGACGAACGTGCACATTTGCCGAGGTTGTTTGGATCTTATGTTCTCTCACTTTCTTGTTTGTGATGAGAAAGCGAGGCAAACGAGAAACCGTGACGACGACGACGACGACGACGACGACGACAACGAGGACAACGAGGAAGACGAAGAAACGAAGACGAAGAAGAAGACGAGGAAGAAAGTCGGTCTATCGTCGAGGCTCTCGCGTGACCGCAGGAGTTGTGGATCCGTGGTGTGCGTCGAGAAAAGCTCGGCAAGATAAATTGCTCCCGCTGAGTCTTGCGTTACCGATGCAGTCTTTTATTCACCATCCCGCTCCTTCCCCCTTGCCCCTCTTTCGCGCAACACCCCTTACGACCCCTTACTCGCTGCGACTCGATGCCTCTACCGCTGTTGCGGTGAATTTTCACAACGCAGACGGCGACACCGACGACTCTCACGAGGAAGAATAAGTGAAGGAGAGGAAAATGAGAGCGATGGAAACAGGAGAGAGAAACATAAAGAGAGAGAGAGAGAGAGACAGACAGAGAGAGAGGGTTAGAGATATATAGTACTCGCCCACCATTGTCGCATTTACTGCGGCGTGAATTTCACGAAAACGTCTGTTTGCCAGAGAGAATTAGTCTGAATTAGCTGACTTTTACACTGAAAAGTCCTTCCCGCCGTGGTCACGTTGTCCTACCTATTTCTACGTATATATAGATATAATGCAGTCTCTTTTTACATTCTCAGAATTTGCCTCTCATTAGCAATGAAAAATACAGTAAAACAAAATAATCAACCGAACACCGCGGTCTCGTTAGAAGTTCCGATATATTATTATTTAAACGTACGATTATAAAATTTTTTGATAACTAATAGGACGAATATTAAAGAATTTTGGGAACCTTGCACAATGTGAAATCAAATCAGAATCGTTGGCTAGAGTTGTCGGTATTTATTTTGAACTTTTTTTTTATTTTCGTTTCGTCACCGCCACTGTGACCCACTAAACGACCGTCCTATGCACACAGTTTTTCATCGTGACACTCGCATCGCCACTACCCGTTCTCAAACCCCTTGTTACTCGGCAACTACTTGCCGCCGGACGTTCCATAGTAATAGCCCTGCTCGTCCTTTTCACCAGCTGCCCATGTCTGTCGATTAAAATACACCCTCGTAAATAGTCAAATCTACACTCTCTTCCGGTCCGATTTACATCTGGCTAGAATCGTAGGGATGATTTTCCATCCCTCATTCGCCTTTGCTCTCCTTTTCCCCTGGGGCGTGGCGTTCAACAGGCCTGGCGTCGCGCCAGAATTTCTATCTCCACTCTTTTATTCTCTCCCATTCCTTATACCCTACTCTCCCCCCTTCCCACCTCCCCCTTTCCCCTTTTCTTATCCAACAAACGCCCGTGTTTCTCCAACTTACCCGTATTCCTGTCTATCGTACTCAATTCTACTCGCTGGAGGAGGAAGGTTCAAGTGGAGTATAAGAAAACCTAAAGATGCCTCGCACAGGCAATGGCCACCCACTTCCCGATGCCTGACTCGGGGATCGGAGTGTCCGGATTCCTATCACCCGAACCCTCTTCCTTCCTCCCCCCCCCCTTCCCCATCCCTTCTCCACAATCCCTCTAAGAAAAGGGCGATCAGCCTCCGCTTCCAACCCTCCAACTTCGTCCTTAAGCCTCGTCCACCCCATCCATTCTCCTCTCGCGGTATTATTTAACTCGATATAGGCCAAGAATTGTCAATATTTACCCCTCGGATGAAATTTACTGAATGGACCGGAATCTCGATGGGACTTATGTATATATATATATATATGTCTGTGTGTGTGGGTGTGCGCGCGCGCGCGCGTGTGTGTGTACATCTGCTACAGTCGAAGCAAAAAAGCACCGAGCCTCGGTAGTCGTCGTCGTTGCTGTCATCGTTCTCTTTTCTCTATACCATGCACTTTCTCCGATTTCTCACTCGCATCTGCCTTCTATTTCTCATTTCGTTAGTGAACTCGTATATATATATAGTCTTGACTTTGTATCGTAGCACATTATGTATCCCACTTTTACCTTAGTCCCTTCGAACACGCGGGAATGAAAATAAGGGATGAAAATATATTCGTGCGATATATACAATCCGGATGTCCGATATAATTTAGTCGTATATATATAGTCTAATAATTCGAGTAATCTCAAAACGCCGCTCCCATTATTTCGTATATCGTGTCGTGTAGCTAACCCCTCGTATCGATTTCTCGCACCGTCACCCCGATTCTATATTAAATAAAAATGCATGCCGGTAAACAAAGTAACGAAATAAAAAAAAGTCTCCGTGTGTACGCGAGCGTTAATAATCGTTCTCGAGTGAAATCTCCGCTATGCTGACAAGCTCTGGCAAATCTCGGGAGGGATGGAGAGTGAGAGCGAGAGAGAGAGAGAGGGAAGGAGGGCGAGAGAGAGAGAAAGAAAGGGAGAGAGCACAGGGAGGGTGGAGGGTAGAACAGATGGAAAGATACATAAAGAGGAAGCAATGTTACGGAAAAGGGTCGACGAGGCGCGAGAAACGTGTGGGTGTGTCGTGAAACTCGAGTCTACTAATTGTTCAAAGTTTCCGGACCGGAAGTCTCGCGAGACCTTACCCTCCTCTGTGTGCGCTCTTATACGCCGCTCACTTATACACGTATATACCACAATCCACGCATCTATCTATATATATATATTTATGTACGTATGTATATGTCACATATATGTAATAGGTAGTTTGAGTTCTACCATCGTAAGCGACGAACAATACTACGCAACTCGGCATCAACTGTAAACGAAAGTACGTGGTGCCATAAAAAATCCACCCTCTTCGTCCTTCAACTTACCACACGCCGAAGATGGAAAATAATTACAATGTTGGATGTCGACCGAGAAATCTGGTTCGAGGAGTAAGCGATGAGGGGATGGAAGGAGGTAGGGGTTGGTGGGAGGGCAGCTAGCGGGTTAGAGTCAAGGGAGCGCGTTACGTTATCGCTAAAAGCGCGTTATCGCGATCGATAAATAACACCCTTGCTCAGTGTAGGTGCACGCCACCAAAGCGCGCCCTCTCTCTCTCTCTCTGTCTCTCTCTCGGTTTCAACTACCCCGACTCGCGTTGCAAATCTCATCCGCTAAGCCCTCGAAAATCTTCTCTACACGTGTATAGGCACGCAGGAACGCACGCATGCTTGCTTGCGTACGAACAAACACGCACGCATACACACGCACACACCCCGACATAGGGGGCGGTGGAGAGAGGGGCGAATGACGTATACAACCACTAGCAGGGATTTGATAAAGTCGCTTGATTGTGGCTTCAAGTGGTGTCCGCGACCACCCGAGTCATGAGACGCGCGCTGCTGGACGGCTTTTTCGCTCGATGTCGATCCACGAGAGTCACACCGGCACCACCGCAACTATTACCGCTTTCGTCTCTCGAGTGGACCAGCGATACAAGTAACACTTCTAGTCCTCGAAACTTTGCGAATTCGACAAATTTTAAATTCACCCTTTTATTTCCGCCCTTGTTGCGTGTGTATAAGCTTTCATCTCAATTAGTAAAATATTTCGAGCTCTCCGCACACATAATTTTTGAACACATTCGGAAATTTTGACACCCCCCCCCCCCCCCCTATGATACGAATTACTCAATTTTTATTTATTCGGCATGAAATTATTAGACACACCTCCTGTACAATTAGAGAACGTCACTTTTTGTTTTGCGAACGATCGATCGGTCGATAGTTAACGATTATTCGCCCTCTTTGGTCGTTGTATCTTGCCAGTAGTTCGTTAGTTGTAGATTCGTAATTAAATACGACTGTCGGAATCCCGTGGATTTTGACGATTGAATTAATTTCTGAATTCCGACGGTGTGTGCAAGTGTGTGCGCGTGACTGTGTGTCATCCATGGAAAAGCAGTAGAGCTTTTGAATCGAACATCTATATTTGTATTGTATATATAGATAGCAATGTGTGACCGGGGGTGTGAGGGCGGAGGGGTGTAGTTTTCGTGCGCGTGCAGGCGCGTATTAGCGTGCGTGCAGCTGCAGTGCGGCGACGGCATCGCGTGATTCCGATTTTCCATTTCACCCCCACCCCCCACCCCTGTACAAACCCACCCTACCATCCTCACACCCCTATGCCTCGGGTACTCGAGGCTTACATCCTACCGTTCGTATTATATCCATGACGTGTATATACACACACATGCTCCCTTTCAACCCCTTTCCATTCGCGCACGTTCGTTTATCCCTCACGCTACTTTTCATCGTCCGTCTCCGACTACTCGCATATTTTAATACACTCGTTATAACGTTTCATCATATTCGTAGCTAAATTCAGATATCATTCGTACCGTTTAACTTTTGACAGCTGTCACCGACGGTATTAACGAGGGGTCAATTAGCCGATCGGTCGATTTTCATCCCCTAAAAAAAAGTTCCATACACCACGGTGAGTGACGCGCGTCCCAAGTGGTCAATGTATCGCGGACCACGGTGTAATTTTACCTGACTCGTAACACGTCCTACCCCCTTCAGCCCATAATCTGGTTTTCCGTGGCTGGTTTCTCATCACCCGTTAAAGCGAGAGGGACCCTGCGAGCGGTAAAGCTGCCTCTTGTTATCCGCGTCGATCCCTGTCCGGCTAATAATAGCGGAGGCCACAGCGTCGACCGTGTGTAGAGTATATCGGTTTACCCGTTAGTCTCATTTGGGATATCATCCCCTATGTA
This sequence comes from Netelia inedita, assembly GCA_964017225.1. NCBI lineage: Eukaryota > Metazoa > Arthropoda > Insecta > Hymenoptera > Ichneumonidae > Netelia > Netelia inedita. The sequence continues at coordinate 28,392,888 of OZ024924.1, forward strand.
ATGCCAGCCACGCAAACGTGTCGAAGGACAAAGGTATACCGAACGTTTATAAAGGGTAGATGGCGGTACCGTCGACTAATATTTTGACAATGATGCGACGACGATGATCCAACACACCTGGGGACGTATGGCCTTGTATAATCACCGACGGTTTGCACTTCTCTCCCAACCCTCACCAATATTGTCCACAGTACCTTCGCTTTCCGTAGCACACTCGATTGTCCTAATATTAGGGTACTGGCACTGTGCCGATCTTCTTGCATCGTTATCCCATGTATACCTAAGCCCTGCGATACGTTTATTACTAAGCCTCGGCGCAACTGACGTTTCCTCGAATTCTGACGCGAATGCCAGCTGGTGCAAATTCACCCATGCTGCAACGTACGTCGATACAATATAACGGCGCTCGAAGCGATATAACCGAGGCAAGGAAGATTGTAAACGTAGACGATATTTGATGGTGTCTCCAGTTTTCCAATACGCCGCGAAAAATAAATAAAAATTCGATGGTATTATGTAAAAGTTAAATCTCATATCGATAAACGTTTCTCGGACGCGTGTTGGAAGATATACGATAGAATAAACGATGTACTACCGATCAATGATCCGACAAATCTAATCAAACGGGTTTCACTCGTTCGTATATGCACCAGAGATTAGGGGGGAGATCAGCAAATGTGAAACCTCGAGAATTAGTCCGATGAGACGACATCTGAGCCACCAAAGGGTGAACTTTGGGTACTTTTATACTCAAAGGAAGTTGGCTGCGCTAGAATAGTATATCGATTCCGATGGAATAGGACTATTTTGGAATCATTTTTAAGAGAAAAAAATGTTCCTCCCTCCGGGACTCATTTCAAAAGTTGAGCTATCGAGATGTTCCTGAGCTCATTCTTCTCGTCTCAGCAAGGTCTTCAAAAAGGCACTTGTGTAATTTTCTGTCGGACGAACCAGAAAGGAGATACAGCATCGCGAAAAGTCGATTTTTCGAGGTTTCGCGATACCCATTAAAATCGTCAATATATTGAATTCCGGTGAATTTAAATCGTTTGTCAAGCTCCAAGAGTCTATATCGATCGTAAATTTCTTGTACAACAAGAAAAACATGGTTTCGTTTTCGATTTTTCAGGATTTATTGACCTTAAGTGGGTAAATCATTATTGTAGGTTTTTTGCGTTTTTCTTCTAGAGTTTTTAAGATATCGAGCAATATAACAGGATAATCTTCATCAGTGAGTAATTTCCGATCGAATAAGACTACTTTTAATCGTCTGACGGAAATTTTATATTTTTCGACCCCCTCGAATCGCGAGGTAGGAAATGAGGCTAAACAATCGACGTTTCTGAATTGCTTTATTTTACATATTCTTAGGGCTTATATCGATCGGAAATTGCTCGCTGATCACGAATTCGTAGGTCGTTTTTCGCTCTGGCAAAAAGTGATAGCCAAAAAGTTGAAAAAACGTGGAAATTCACCGTTTTTTTTTTAATGTTGCTCGAATGTTCCGAAATCCGAGCGAGCGAATTAAGGTCGCTTAAAACCGGCATGGACACGACAATTTTATGCGTATGCCAGATTGCACCGACCTGCATCTGTGACGGACCGAGAAAACTCCCTAACCTCTGTACGCACGGTTGTCTGCGCGCGTGTTCCACTCGTCATTCATGACTGACGCTATCCGGAGAGTAGGATCGAGAACGAGATCGTTTCGCACGTTAGACACGCGCAAATAGTGCTGCGAGCTCGAAACTTTGCGGTTAGCCAGTGCACACACGCCTTATGCCATCGGTTAAGCACCGAGAGAAAGCCTACGTAGCCTGACGACCGAAGAGACCAGAAGCAGAATGTTCCACATTCCAACCTCCTCCCCCATCCCTCTACTCTCCGACCATCGCAGTATCAGCAATGGCGAAGAGCTCGAGCACTGCAGCAAAGTGCATACTCGTTGCAACGTCGCATCTGTGTCCACCTGGGTCGCATTGCCCAACCCCTGGATCGTACACACTGCCTCCCTGTCCGAGATTCATTATTCAGGGGATGGTGCGACGACGCTCCGGCCTTTGCCTATATATGCTCTATGCTGTTCGTGTCTATATAGGTATGTGTCTATAATGTATATGTAGATAGGTATCCGGTAACTCGCGACATCGTGCCCGATTCTATACGATGGTGGGCCTCTAACGTGTCCCAACCTCCCTTGGTCCTTTTTTTCCTTCATACAAGTAGCTCCGTCGCCTCAACCTTTCCCGGTGAAACGCGATCTGCCTCGTGAAACTAAGCAAACCGTGTTTTAACCCCGTTGTAACTCGAGAAGTGCTGAGAGGTTCCGCAAGGCTCGTCGAAGCTTCTAGCGTTAACCTCAACGCCGGTGTTTTCTCTTGCTCTCTCGTTCGCTCGAGTTTCTCCTTAAAATTCGTGACAAGTTTACGAGACTCCATGCTCCTGTTACCTTACATGTTTAATATTACTAGCCCAAGAGGCGGATATGATATGTTCCTTTATCGATGAACCGTTCCATTGTACATGCCGATAAAGTATATTCGTCGATCGGTCGTTCACATCGTTGGACACATTTGCGACCCCTAACACGTAACTGTATTCCCTAACTCTTGCGGCTGGTCACTCTCGTAGCGAAGATAAAATGAAATAATCGATGGATCGAATATGCAAAAGGGTACTGCTTTTAGAACGAGGGAATCGCTTAGGGGATGATCCGAAACTTCATCGAATTTTCATCTATTTATGTAGCTTTGCACTGGAGATTCTTTAAACTCGTATTTTGCGACGATCCTCGAGAAATCGGATAGCGATCGAAGGGAGGACGGTGGAACGGATAAGGATTGCTGTGGTTGCGCGAAAGATCGAACCACCCCTTGAGCTCCCACGCGCGGTCCCGATAATAATGCAAATCTACGCGCCACCGTCCTTGCCGTCGTTCTCGTGTTCGTTCGCCCGAACCGGATAACGAATACGTACCGTCGACCGGAAGAAAAACGAAGAAACGTATATTCACGAGTTGACACACTTATCTCCGTACGTACGACGAGAAGACCAGAATAGTTCGACAGCTTCGCGAATTCGTTTAATTTTCTTTTCTTCCGTTCGCTTCGATTTTCCATCCATTAACTTCTTTTCTTCCATCGTCCTGTCGTAGCTCCGAACTAAATAACAGCGCGAGGCTTATCGACTCTTCGGGTCGTCAAACTACGTTTCTCAACGAGCAGTCGAATCAATTCGATTTCTTAAAAAAAAAAAAAAATAAAGTTAAAAACAAGAAAAAATATTCAGTTTCGTTTCATTTAAAAATACAACCCCTATTGCGAGGGTACAATTTTACATTCACCGATAGCGCGCAATAGAGCATGTTTCAGAACGATCAATTTCCGTGTCGATGCGCCAAGGGTCCTCGAAGCATTCCAAATTTTTTTTTCAATTGTCGTTCACCCGACCACTAATGTTCTTACAGTAGTTTCGCAAACAAGAATTAGAAGATCAATCCAGCAGAGTGCGCGGGAGTGCAGTCCGGGGCTAGCGCACATGTTATTTAATTACGGAAATCACAGCTTCCAACACCCGTTCGGGCGTAACGTTCGATCGAGCGTTTACCAATAATAATGCTCCTGTACGAGTGACGAGTCATGTAGAGGATGAACGAGAGAGCGAGTGAGAAAGAAAGAGAGAGAGAGAGAGAGTGAGACGGAAAGGGATCAAGCTGCGTAGTCCATGGGAGTGAGAAAGAATGAGAGGATACGTATACAGAACACATATTGGCGTTCAATTGATTGTGCCGAGCTACGTTAGTGTGGAGGGGGAAGGGGGTGGATTGCCGCTGCTGGTGCCATTGCCATTGCCTACTGTGGGCTGGTAAACCGTTGGGCACCGAAGCTAGCCGCGTGCGGCAAGCTTTCGCACGCGTTCGTTAGCCCTCTCACCCCAATTCCCCTCGTCACCGGCAACCAACCCTCCTCTCGTACTCTCTCCAGCCACCAGCCAGTTTGACTTCGTTAAATTATTGACCCAAAACCTCTCGTTCTCTCTCTCTCTGTCTCTCACACACACACACACCCCCTCGTTCTCCATGTATCGCTATTTGTGCGATATAAATATCAGGCATTCTTCCCAAACTCGGATAATTTTATCCCAAACTTTCCTCACGCTTTAGCATTATTTTCGAATGTAGGTACAGCGTGAAAAGATTTTTTGTGATTTTTTTAAGTTCGCATTCCTAGGGCAATCGGCTATTTTATATCGATCTTCTTCATGCGAAGTTTGGTCTACGTGAAAATTGGACATTTTTTCAAGTTCGTAAGTAGCGACGTGACTGAAGCGTAAATTGTAACGACCCGACGATTTACGCTGACCATTAGTTCGTTCTATCGGCGATCCCTTAGATGGCACTGATTGCTCCACTCGAGGAAAGTCAGACGGTGTATGAGACCGGAAAGTATATCGGTGCCGATGCGCTAGCCGGTACGTTCTTCCTTGGCACACAAAGACACATCGGGTCGCTCTCTCGTCGACTTTGTCATCGGTTACGTGTGTGTTCTCGGAGAAGAGTCAACGGTACCATTATCGCGTTAACGTCACCCGCGCAACGGTACAGCAGCCAGAACACTTCGGGCGCTGGCAAACGCTCGAGGTCGAAGTAATCACAAAACTCGTCGCGTTTCCAACTCGTTCGCACCGCAGCGAAGCTCACTTCCGGCTCACCTATTGTGTGTCGCTAACTACCGGGGGCGTCTTAATTAAAAGTTTATCTCATTCCATCCCCTCCTCGCCAAGCCCTTCTCCCCTACCAACACCACCACTACTATCCGCGATTATACTTGGCTCATACGCGGTTACTCTCGTTACGTATACATTAACGTTCGTTCGTTCTCTAAGCTTTTATGCATGTGTAAAACTATATCCAACTCTCTTGGAACGAGCGCAGAAACGGGCTGTTCGGTGGAATACTTTGCTTGATAATATCGGATGTACGCGGGTATATCTTCTTCGATCTTTTTTTTTTAATTCGTTGAATAAAGCGATAATTTCTTATCGGGGAACGATTGGGACGAGCGGCACGTGGTATCGCGATGAAATAATAAATAAAAAGAAAATAATTAAATTTTCTCGACCAGCCGTCGATGTTCCGTCAAAAAAACGCTGAAACGTTAGTATATTCCTTTTTTAACGCGAGGCTCATTTTTTCTTGCCTGATTATCGGATCGAACGGACCGTTGATAAAACTCACCCCTACAGTCGATATCATTTTAAGTCCGCAAACATTGGTTTTCCGAAGAATTTTTTGAAACGTTTGTTTCATTTTCCCTGTATAATGGACAACATGGTACGTGTTTTTCTTTGAAAGGAAGAAGAAAAGTAAACAAAAATATTATCCGGGTATACACTTTTGTTCACTAACTCGTGTTTCCCGAGCTTACGAGCATTTTTGGTACGACTGTAGATACTTATAATCCTGGTGCACCCGGATTATCCGCGGGTTATTACTTAATACTTTATATTACTTAATTATACCTATGATAATCCGGCTTCGATGAATATTCCGGGCCTCGGTTGCCAAAGCAATTTGCGCGAAATATAGGTGTCAGGATATTCTCTCTGTACCTCCTCGCTCTCCCTTCCCCATGTACCCTTCGTCTCTCGCGTTTTCCATCGTTTTCTCTCTCGCCCTTGGTGTTGAGGGTAATTATAGAATATCGATTCGAACACATAGAACCGGGCTTTAGCTACAGCTCCATTCCCCGAGCACGTTTTTTTTTATGTACGCGTATATGCAGTTATCGATTCTGTCTCGCGTTTGTCAATTGAAATTCTTTCGAACTATGTCCAAACCGTATTGGTTCGTCCCAAGCCATAGATACTTTTGTTCCTCCCCTATGCAAAGCCTTTCGCGTTCACATACGAAAATTCAACTTTTTAATCAGTCACCCCTACGGGTCTTCGCACCTTGTAACATTTTATTTTTTATTTAATGTTAGCTAAAAGTCGAAAGAACGTTACAGTTTATAATGAAGGTAGAGTTTGAAGGACGGAGATGATTTCTCTCGTCGAGTGTCATACCAATTTAATATAGGCGAGTTCTCTGTAGCCGAAGGCTTGAGTTTATGCAGAGAAAGAGAGCTGAAGTCGGTTCAATCGGTTATTGAATCGATGACGAAGATCGGAGATCGTGATCTTATATCGTATATCGTGATCTATGTAAATCGTAGATCACTATATCTCGAGTGAAGGAGGTCCAAACCCGTATGGATGATAGGAGATGCGACGGAATGGACGATTGCTAGCCAAGAAAATTATCCTAGGTCGAGATGCAAGATGATAGTTTATTGCTTTCGTACCCTTCTTCGCACTATAACGACTTTTAGATGGGTGTCGATTGAAAGGTGACGGGCGAGTGTTCTCCCTCGCGACTTCCTCGATCTTCTTTACGTAAATCATCTCCCCTCCCCTTCGACGCACTTTTTTTTCTCTCTTGTTTCACTGTTGTTGATTTCTTCTTACTTTCAATTTCTTTCCGTTTCTTCCAGGCTCTCTTTCTATAATATGCCGGTCGCCTCAACCCTTGTATTTTATGTATTCTGTTCTTCCACGAGGTTTCCATTACGTCCTAGTCACAGTGAATTTAAATTACTTTGATTTTGGATCTCAGATAAAGGGGAGTCATTCAAGGATAGAGCTTGGTGGTTCGATCAAATTTAGATTTTATTGATTTTATTGATTGAAACCATATGGTCTTTAGGATGGCGTGAACTCCTGTTGGATCGCGTAATACGAGCAAGTTTTCGAAGAAGGTTCATTATTTTTTCTTTTAAGTCCAACAGTTACATTTTTATAGAGATTCGGAGATTGGGCTCTGAAGAATTTAGAACTTGTACATGACCGTTGTGTTGCTCGCAGAATACAGATTTTCCATACAAATTCTAGCCTTTTATACTTAATTCAATAGCTTCTTGTCTTACCACAAAACTTAGAGAAGGTAAGGTTCTTTACCCCTAATTGGCTAGACTTCCGGTCTTCCACTCCTTGTTTTTTCCAGAATTTCCGGTGATAGTATTCCTTATCTAATTTTAGTAACGTTTTTCAACTTCCCCTTCCCTTGGGCCTGGCCCCTGGGTCCTACCCTGAGAGTGAACTTTGGCGAGTGGAGGGTCGCTACCCTTGAATAAAGGCGAAGTCTTACGGGGACGTAACACTTCAAGAAAATGATTGAAATTCGTTGAATTCCGTTGAATCGTTTCAAGATTACAATTTGGTAGGAAACCACGCTTTTGCGTTGACGTTAAACACGATATATCGTACAATGGTGTATAACGACGTATCTGTGTATATATATGAAGGGACTTTCCACTATACAGGGTTGCGAAGCTTGGCTTATTGAATTAATTAGTTAATTGGCTATTACCTCGGCGACGAGAGTGCTCCGTGGCTGTACGGAAACAAACGCGTTAGGGAGCGAGAATGAAGCAAAGGGGTGAACTCACCCCATAGCCGAGGTCGAGTTGCGAGATACGTGCGTGCAATATCCCTATACATATATTTCCTACAAAGGCGTAGAGCTACATCGAAACATCTTCGAAACTTCGAGCATGATGATAAAAATAATCTTTTCGCAAGGTACATCGTTATTATTTCACATTTATCCACCGACCATCCGGTAATTCGCTTCATCCCCTTTTAATTCGCGGGCGACAATACAAAAAGAAGACAAAAAAAGAATAAAAATCTTTTTGGCACACTGGCTTTGGATATGAATCTCGCGAGGACAGGACGGTGTTATAGTCCTTGCCCTCGTCCTTTCTCGTGTCTTCCGTATGCATGGCACTGGTCGCATTCGGATGCATTGCTGTAAAGCCCGCCTCGGCCGTCACCGTTTCTCTTCGTTACCAAGAGGCCTGGATCAACGTCCGGGGCAATGTAATGGTGGAGCAGTGCAAACGTGCTATGTGTATAACTCTCCCCCCACCCCATGTCTCCCACCTACGACCATCCCACTACACCGATGGCTACACCGGTGCAAGGGCGCGAGAGAGGAGCGTTGCGCCAGCTATACGGCAACCCTCTCGCGAGATTTATGCGACGTTCGAACGATTTCCCCCGACGTTGCGAAGCGCCCCGGGGTTACCCGGAGCACCCGGTGTGCAGTTGTAGAAGGAGAAGCGAACGCGGGATGTAACGCGAGAGACAAAGAGGAAATGAGGCTGAGAGAATGAGACGGAGTCATAGAACGAGAGCGAGAGAAAGAGAGAGAGAGAGAGAGAGAGAGAGAGAGAGAGAGAGAGAGAGAGAGAGAGAGAGAGAGAGAGAGAGAATGAAAGCTAGAGAGTTAGCTTTGGCTCTCAAGTGTTGGCTCGGTAGGACGCGCACACGCAGTAGGCACACGGAGACGAGCTTTTGATATAACCGAGCATATACACTCTCGGGACTGACGGCAGATCTCTTGACGACTTTTCTGGGTGGAACGAGGAATATGGGGATTCTGTATTAAAAGAGGAAGCTACCGAGAAAGAGAGAAAGAGCGAGAGAGAGAGAGAGAGAGAGAAAAAGTAGCGAGCAAGCGAGAAAAGAGGGTAAAGGATCGTTCGGTGCAATGAGAAGGATAATATTACGTGAAATAATGGGCTTATAAATGTCACGGGCAATTATATACCGTGCCGGAAAACAGCGCGGGCAAATGATATACGACGTTGCGAGTAGCTCCTCTCTTAATAGCCTTTCCTTCTTTGAATATCCATTTTTTTACGATTTTTTGTTTTTTAAGTAGCAAGTTCGCGCATACGTTGAAATTAAATAGACAGTGACACCGAAATTGACGACCCCGAATAATGATATTAATTCGACAAACGCTATTATCGAGAACGACTTTGACAAAATTCCTATTAATCATTATCGATAATGATAAATATAGGAATAATTAATTAGACGAAAATTAAAGGATAAATTTGTAAATAAGTAAGATCGAAATGGAAAGTGCAACGTTGAACAATAGGCCCGCGAATGTTCCATGCAATTACAATTTAGGTCCTGAGAATTGTATGACATCGAAGTAATTCATACGTGAATACATAGTAACGATATAGAGCATCGTATACGGAGAATATGATTAGATATATATATAACGTAGTATATACTATATAGTGTATATACTACGTTCGTATAATATGGGCACAGTCATTAGATATCGCTGGGTAAGAGAGAAAGAGAAAGGGAGACAGAGGGCGAAGGAGAGAAGTAGATAGACGGAGAGTGAGTGGATCCCCGAGTCACTAATGAGACATTACGGATATTAGATATCCAAATATCCGATATGAGCGCATAGCATCAACCACAGCTGCCTACGAGCTTGCCTTCCGACTCACGCCCAATCCATATTTACGTGCTGCCATGGCTATGCCTGCCAGACTCCCAGTTCGTTACATAGATACACCACACGTCGCACATACAGATATCCATAGATATTCCAGCAAGTACGATAATTTTCCCGCTTCGCGCCTACCCATTTTCCTGAAAACCTAAATTTTGCGTTCATCTTGAGATCAAATTTTTTAGTTAAAAAAAAATCAAAAAAATTGTGGATAATAAAAATTAGAGAAATTGTAATATTTTGTTCATTAGAAAATAGGGAAAACTGTCGAAATTAGGAGCGTCCTGAGATAAGTAGGATTATTAGAAACTTTTCTGAATTTAGTACTCTTTACAAGTTTCTCGGTAGAAATAATTTCCTAACGCGTTCGATTATTCAAAGTACGTTTTATGCCTCGCTTTGAAATATACCACGGCCTATTAATTATGCAAATAAAAGAATAAGCATCAATTTTTCGCATGCATACATGCATATCGTCGGTTGTATTTTACGGTGCGCAGGATCGACCGGAACGACGCAGAGGTCTTAAGCGGTCGCTTTGACGCAACGGGAGAGAGCCCGTATACGTAGAAAATTTTCACAGTGCCTGGGAGCGATAGAAAGGAGAAAAAAAACTGATAAATTCTAGAGGTGCTCAACTGGGTCAATCGTCGTATGTATCAAAGAGAATATGCAAGCAAAGTGAAAACGAAAGAGAGGGCTTGGTTGGTGGGCGAAGGGTTGGAAACATCGTCTGTCGGCGCGTGCGATGCATCGGTCGTTGTTGCGTCGGACGACGCTTATATCGCGTATGCACCCCAGATACGATCGAGTCGACGTCATCGAGATTATAACGTTAAAGCCAAAGGAGACGTTGTCGTATAAATTCGACAAACGCATCGACGTTACGCAATTAAGCCGCGTGTCACGTTCGTGGGTGTTTCGCTTATTGCGCACGCGCGATAAGTCCCACCACGAAACTGTGACACCGTTCAATTCAATTCCATACTGTCTCGTTTCCCTCGATCTCCTCGAGGGCCGTTTCCAGAGTCCTCGGGTTCGTACCTCGTCTCCAATTACCGTCGCTCTGAAAAATATAGTAGCTCCGGTGCGTTGGGTTCGACCGCCCGCGGCCGGATGGATGTTCTCGGTTCCGTTTCTTCATCCCTCTTTTCTTCTGTTTTTTTTTCTCCAGTCTTTTTCGCTCCCTTCCTCACACATCCCTCAGTTTCGTTCGAACAGGGTGATGGAAACCGGAATAAACCCCTCCTCTCGCGCTCATCTCTTTTCGACGGTAAAATATCGGAAGCTTCGTGATGGGGATGAAAAAATTAACGAAAAATTCTGTTGTCATCGCGACAGGGGGAGAATAAAAATAAAAATTCGAGAAGGAATGTGAAATAAAAAACACGACGGCTTACGGAACCAGCGGGATTGGGAAAATGTGTGAAGGAGGGGGGGGGGGGGGGGTAGCGAGAGAGAACACGATGCGAGAATGCGCGAAGTTAATTTTTAGCCATACCTGCAACTTCCCCCCCCCCCCCCCCCACTTTTTGCCCCTCCTCGACTGACTTTTTGTCCAATACTTCGGCTTCATTCTTTTTTTTCCTTTCGCGACACTCGTTCTTCATCAGGCTCTCTGGTATTTCGTGGGCACTATATTTTTCAGTGTTTCTCCTCGCGTTTTATTTTTCCTCAAATCTTTATACATTCCGTATTTCTCACCCTCTATATCGCGCTTGTTCTCTCTCTCTCTCTCTCTCTCTTTCTCTCTTGGTTCTTTTCTTTCCTCAATTTCTACCTCGACCGTCCGTATATATATATATACATATCTGTATACGCGGGGACTCGAGGGAGAATGAGAAGCGAAAGGGGAATCCGAGAAACCACCCCCGGTGCCGCGACAGAGCAGCCCGAGCACTCCCGAGTCGTATCTAAAAGAAAGAAAGAGAGGGAAGTGCATAAGTGGAAGGATGTAGAAGCTGGAGTAGAGATGAAAATTATGACGTGAGGGAAAGCGAAGTTAATCCCGCAGCTACCTATTCTTCCGTTCTCTCCGGTCTTTCTTTCAGTTTCTCGCGCAAGTTTTTTTTCACCGTGGTATTTGTCATTTCTACTACGTCTATTCTATTCTTTTTTCTTCTTCTCTTCTCTTTTTCACGAACAATCCTGCCACGACGCTGGAAAGATCGGGCCACCGCTAACTTCAACGACAAAAAAAAACTTTCGCTCAGGTACACAAATATATTATGCAACGCATCGTATTCCGGTTCTTATTATGCATTTTCATAATAAAATCATGTAATTCTAGAGTATTCATGAATATTATTAATATTAATATATATATATATTGCAATTTATTTCCATAAGTTGTATTAATTATTATTTTTCATTATTTGACAATTTTTACTTTGCTGTGAATTCGTCACGAAGAACTTTTATTTATTCAAGCGTCAGCGACGCCTGCTCCTCGATTTCATTTCCGTCATGGAATCGGAAGTATACGGCAAAGCCGAGGGTGAAAACGAGCTTGGGCTCTCCGTACTTAGAGCTACCCCGGTTCGTTGCCAAAGTCGAGAGCGTGGTTCCAGTTTTCACAAGGCGCTGTCTCTCTTTCTCTCTCTCTCTATCGCCGAGAGTCTGTGTCCGTGAGTAGGCTAGGCACTCGGTGCGTCTCGTGTGTGATACACACCATCGCCGTCGATGCTGGGAAAGAGGGAGGCGCCGGGCAAGATGCAAATAGGCCAACGGTATAATTTATAACCGTCACGAAAAGACCCAGCTCCTCGGTATCCTTCGTCTGTTTCTCTCCTCCTCTTTTTCTCCTTCTTCTTCTTCATCTCCGTACTTTTTATCCGCGGCCCTTTCTCCCTCTCTCATGCCCTACCAGGTCTTAGGAAAGCTCTGCTCGCAACGAGGATTCGAAACGACCAAATTCTGAATAGGAAGCGAGATTCACGCATGCGCAAAACCATCACGCATACCCTCACGAGCGAAGAATTTATCCAATGTTAAAATGAAAATGAAAGAAAAAAATTTGGATACACTTTTTTAATAATCACCAAATGACAAAAGAAAATAAATGGTTTTGTTTCAAAACCACGTTTGCAAACTTTTTAATATTTCAAATCGAAAAAAAAAACGCGAACATCTTCGAGCCAAGGATGCCGGAAGTGAACATCGAGTACGTCGGAGCTGTCGTGGGTCGAGGGGTAGTAATTTTTTGGTACCGGGCCCGAGGATATTACACACGCATTCGATGGTAAATTTTCCATTCGAAAACCCTACGTACGAAGTAAAGAGAAATCCCCTTTGGGAGTGTCGCGAGTGAAACAGAGGCTCGGGTAGACCTTTGCTCTCGTACGAGGGGTTGAAATACTTTTTGTTTTAAATCTAGATAGCAAATCCGAAGCCATCACTTTTATATTCGACGATAAAAAGCGGTACGGAACACGCCCTTGCTGTTCGTGGTATGGACTCCAGCGCGAATATAAATAAGCAATTTTCAATGGTAAATCGGTAACATTTTCATTACAGAAGTGAGAAAGATAATGTAATGTAATACTTAGAGGACGATGAGGATCCTAGCAACGATAGGACGAGAGGAACGTCAGCGAGGAGTGGAGGTCGAACAAGTAGGATTAGAGCAGGGGTCGCATGAACGAGAAAGCGTGATATGTGTGTACGGTGCACACGAGGATTTTGCGCGTTGTTCGGGGGTGGTAGCGGTAAAGTTTTAGTACCGGCGCGAGCTTGCCGAGGTACTGAACAGAGGGCGCCAGGTGGCGCGCTCGTCGGGTCAGGCTATGACGTCACTGGGCGCGTCACCGACGCGAACCCTTCTCGATCAATGACGCGACCTTGCCGCTCGCGATTCCACCCCTCCTGCCTATACACATAGACATACATACTCTCGAACACGCTCACACGAGTCTACGACACACACACCCATACACAGACACGCGCACACCGTTTCGAAGCGGTGTGCCCAAAGGGGCGGCGGCTCTGTTTCTGCAACCTGGCAACCCTGTCTATATTTAGAATCATTTCACCCTCCCGTACTCCTCTCTACCTTCTATACTCTCTCGCTACGACAGCGTGTCACACGACAGAGAGAGATGGAAAGAGGGATCTTTTTTCCCGCCCTCTTCCTCATCTCTCTCTCTCTCTCTCAACCCTCATATTTGCCGCCCTTACCTTTTTGTCCTCTCTCCCTCTTTCGACGCTCCCTCAGTTTCCCTGGCGCTTCGCCGCTGTCAATACGTGTTGATGTTTCTCACAAGCTAGTCACCTGATTCCGCAAGGCTTCGTTGTCCTTTTTGCTGGACCGTTTCACTTTGACATTCAACCAGGTCCGATAATTAATTTGTCAATGGGATTCGTTTCATAGTGTCCAACTTACCATTTACGTTCGATTCGAGAGAATCTTCGTTGGTTAATTGCAAGTTCGAGTCAAACGCACAAAGCTCGTACTTTCGAGGCGATTTTCTATGAAGGCTTGAGGAATATATCTGATTTTTGTGATTAAATCTTGCTCGATATGCTTCGGGTTCGATTGTTCCCTCGGTCTTGTACACATGATTAGGTTTTTGGTCTCTACTGTTTTCATTTGCTTTTCCCCTGGCTGCTCAACCTATCTCGCAACTTCGACCGAGCTCTCGTGTTAGCTCCGTGGCCCGTTGAGAGAAGGGGAGATAGAGAGAGGATCCTCTCTTTGCAATCCCCGTGTACTCATCCTGCAGCCCCCAGTGGCGGAATCCGTACCAGAACTCTCTTTTCGGTTCGGCTCCCTCTCTCCCGCGGGACGATATAAACAAGGTTCGTGCGCATGCCCGCCACTGACGATGGGAGCAAAACGACGATATAAATGGAACAACAGTGAGAGAGGGAGAGAGAGAGAGAGAGAGGGGTGGGGGGGGGTTGGAGCGAGACGCAGAGTATTTTAGGTTGAAAGGCAAAAGAGGGAAGGCTGCGGATGATGCGCTGGTTCAAGCCCCACGCGGTGAGAGACTGTAATTTCGTTATTGTTTTGCAACGTACGCGCAGATCTCGGCGCAATGTACGCTCTCTCCCTCTGGCTATCCCTCGCTATCACTCCCTCTTACTCTCTCTCTCTCTCTCTCTCTTGCACACACACAGACTCTCGCTCTCTGGTTCGCACCCTTGACGCATCCACCCTCGCGCCGGAGGTTAACTAACCCTCTTACTGTATCGTCCAGGAAGGCAGGACTGTACGAAAATAGACTAAAAAGAAAATACACGATCGGCCACTTTTCCTTTTTGTTCTTCTCAATTTTCCGCGGTTACTGCTTGAACCATTTAATACGTAGAGGACAATGAAACATTAAAACCCAGCATTACGTTTGTAAAATGTTAAAGAAGCGCTTGTACTTGTCCAGTGATAAAAAACCTCGCTAATTGCTTCGTCGTAAATTTTGTCATTCATAAAGCTACGCCCCTATGAGAAAGTGGGGATTTTAAATAGCGGCTTTCTTTGCGAGAGTAGCTTTATGAACGACCAAATTTAGGAGGACGCAATTTGGAAGTTTTGCTTTTCTTTTTGTTCTTTCTCTTCAAATCATAATACGTAACGTGAGATTCGAAAGTTATTAAAAACTCGCGTAGTATTTTCAAATATAATTGTTGGTGCTGAACAAAACTTTGCGTGACATAAAGTACAACGAAACTTTGATTTTGTCTATCCAACAAAGTTTGACTGTGGAAAGAATCGAGAATGCCGATCGAAAATAATTGCCAGAAGTGAGTTTTTGCAGTGGTTTTATGGATCTATATTGAATACAGAATATATGGGATAGGATGTGATCTTATATACGAAATAGTAGGAAAAGAAGGGAAATAAGGAGTCTTGTGGTACGTGGTCATGCTCCATTTCTTCGTGGTCGGTTTCTTATCGGATGTCCGATCCATTCGTCATACCTCCGTCGGTGTTCCGCGCTCTGTCTGGACCGAGGAAAGAATATATACTTTTTATTGTGCTTTTCGGATGGGAAGAGTTTACGTGCCACGATGTGCTCGGTGCGATACTCAGACAGTACCACACTACACCATCACGTGTTGTCCATTTCGTTCCTGGTTTTTAGTAATTCACTCGTCAAGAGTTAAAGCTTTCAAGTTTTCACACACCACGAATAAATGGCTTTATTAGAATGGTCATAACTTTAGTTCCCTGCTGATCTTTCAACTCCGTACTTTGTTTACATTTGGCGAACGAAAATAGGTCAGTGGTTTGTGGAATGTCGAAAAGAATATCGCCGCAAGAGCCTGCGATTCTCGTTATCGTAGGATCTTTGCATAATGTGCAAAGTGCTCGAATGAACGATGGCCATAAATTAGCACCGGCCATGACAAATATACCTAAGTTTCCTGTACTACCGTAATCCAATGTAAACTATGAATAAACGAGAAATCATTTTTGACCTGTTTCAGTCAAATTACAAAGCACACGTAGACAGAGCCATCGAGTGTTCGAAATGTGAACGAGAGAAGGAGATGCCTGCGAAAAAGTTTTCCGGAGAGCGAAACTTTGTTTTTACAATAATGACTTTAAAAGATCATAATTTTCATCGGAAGTTTCCCGTAAAACACGTAAATTATAGCAATTCCTTTGATAGTTCGAAATTGATAACCTAAAACCCGAAAAAACGAAAAAAATTTAGGTTTTTTACTTATCAATTCTCATGCGAGAAAAACGTGTCTCATTTATGCGAGATCAGTGGGAAATAGCCGATCGCCATATGCTCTCAAAAAGTATTGAAAACGCGAATCTGAAAAATTGTCCTTAGAGCTTAATTACCTGATCGGTCATAACGAACGATTCGACAAGAGGTAAACATTTCATTTTGGCGTCAGGAAATTGCCTTATTCGACAACAAATAAGAATATCGACTTCTTTTTCTCGATATCTCAAAAATTTTCAGAGAAAACGCAAAATGGCTGACGAAGTTTGAATCGAGAAATCATAATTTTGAAACGACGGCCACAAAAATTAAAATATCGAGATGATAACCTAACGCCATTATCTAAATATACGCGTCTGCCTTTGATGTTTTACGTACCAAATCGGTCCAACGGAAAACACTCGACAGATCCACTATGAAATATCGATATTCCGACATTTTCGAGGAAACAGCGAGAATATCTCTGATTTTCAAAATGCCATCATATCCGCGCAAATTGAGATATCGGAATGAACCCAACGGCATTTTCCCTCGCTTTATATCCTAACTCGCCCTTTCAGCTCTCCGCATGACCCGTTCATCCCCTATACATAGGGAGGATATGCCCGTTTTAATGATATCGACGACACGAGCGGCGAACGTTGCGGTGTCCAACGGTAGATACGGCCCATAAACTATATATCTATGTATACGCAAACCCGAGCGGGGTAGAAGGGAATATGCACCCAGGCGGAGTCCTCGATTCCGTCGTTCGGTGATTAATGAACTTCGCATCCGTTTCCTATCGGCCCGAATCGAATGGCTTATCCCTGCTATTCTCATGCTAATTATACCTGAACCAGTGGTGGATCGATACTCTCGCTGATATACGTATATACATGTAAATATCACACACCCATACGCCCACCCATATATATATATATATATATATATATAATGTAACTGCCCTTCTTGCACTCTCATTATACCCGTTCATCCCCATGTCGTTGCGATGCTTTTGCACTTGCTCCGCTCTTACCGCCACCTCCTCGAGCTCCTTCATCCCTCCTATCGCTCGCTTTTTCTCTCTCATCCTAGCGCGGGCTTTGCCGTACCCCGTGCGGTTAACGTATAGCTATATATAATCGCGGATGGTTTATATATACCCCCGCAACTAGAGTCCGGGAGCTCATCTCTATTGCCGGCTCTTTCGCGACTCTACGCGATTATCTTCCACGGTTATCTACGCCCGAGTACCGGTGAGAAAACCCCGCGAATCCCGCGCCGTTAAAGCTCCACCGTGCTTTGTGTCGCGCACAACCCCCTTTACATATCACCACACTCGGGATAAAGGAATCTTATTCCGCTGACCCCTTTTTTTCTGCTAGTCAACCAAATGCGCTTGTTGTACATGGCCTTTTTACTCCGTTTTTTCTATTCTGCCTACATGTTGTCGCATTATAAATCGGAATGGTAGAATACAGGACCCAAGAAGAAATTTCTGAATCGATGTTTCTCCGGTCTAAATGAATATCGTTGTACTCGTTGCTAAATATTTTAACACACGACCTGTGACAAAGAGAGCCATTTTTCCCATGAAAGGGCGCGTTTAACCCTGCATGGATAAAACTATCTCAAACACACAAAAAAAAGAAAAATATCTCACGAACAATATTTACCGTTTTCATTATTAATACGCATTACCAGTACTCGTTGCTATTTACGATCGTCGTTTAAACGTAGAAAAAGCCACGCATGAACTCTTATTTGGTAACTAACGTTTTGGTTTATTCGCGGTCGAATAGTTCGAGAATACAAACGACGCTATAGAGGGTGAAAAAAAATAAAGTGTAAATGAAAGCCGAGAAGGCGAGAGAAGTCGAACGGCGCGAGGGAGAAAAGAGCGTTCGACAGTCGGATACAAACGTAAGCCACGTGAGCGGGTTCGAAAACGTCGGCGTGAGAAAAAAAAACGAAAAGAAAATTCGCCGGGGGTTGGGATTCGCTGGTTGGTTTATATCCCGCGTTTTCGCGGAGGAGGGGGCGAGGCCCCGGGATCTCCGGGAGCCGGAGAATGAGCGGACGAGTTGAGAATCGGGAATATGCAAAGTCCAAGAATCCACGAGGGTACGTTTAATCATGCCGGGCACGCTCACTCACCCCGCTTTCATCCAACTCCGCTTTTGCTCCGCCACTCCGCACAGTGCGGGCTTTCACAAAGACTCTCGATGCTTGCATTTTTAGTTGCGACCCTACCGACGGCGCGAATCTCGATATGTTTACAAATAAATCGAAGAGGTTTTTCGGCGGATAAACTCACTTTTATTTTTCTTCTTTATCTCTCCATGGCTTTCCAACCCCATCCGATTGTCTCGAACAGTTTCGACGATTTATGCGCGCAACATCACGGAATACACTTGGAAAATTCACGGTGTGTAGGTACTTTAAAGGTGATCTTCGAAACTTAACGTAAATTTAAAAAAATATAAATTTTTATTCGAGGGTTGATAATTACTTTTGAAAATATTTTTAAAGCGTAGAGAAATTGATAGCTATCCTTGCCACGAATCCTCTTTCGATCTTTCTCGCAGCGATCTCCTCCATCCTTTCGCGTGAAACTTTTACTTCGAGCAAGTATCAGAAAGCAGACACCGACTTCCGGGAGAAGTCGAATATATATATATCTATGTAGAGAGAGCGAAAGAGAGGGAAAGAGAGAGAGAGAGAGAGAGATCTATGGAAAGGCCGATTTCATGCGCTATTATCGTCGTATATCCGTGAGAAAATGAAGGATATGGGAAAAATGGAAGGGTGTGAGGAAGAGGCGCAAAACTTCCCTCGTCGAATATCGAAGGTCTTGACAGAATATACAGCTAGGTACGTATATACGTTTATCGGTACTTATATATAGTTCGGTAATACACGCTCGGATAGCACGCATCGGGGGTGGGGGGTACATAGCGCTTGCTTGCCTACCTCGCAAAATTGGCGCACACCCCACCGCCAACTCGTGCGGAAAGTTTTAATGGAACCTAATCGCGAGAGACTCTGCGCACTGACTTGAATTTTATATACCGATATCTATACGTCGTCGTCTATGATCGAGTACCGAAAAAGAATGTGAGAAGAGGAGATGCCGTTGTTACAGAACGGGGTGGGTGCGAAGATTTATTCGGAAAACAAACAAAAAAATTAAACATTTTTCTCAAACGAAGGAACCATAGGTAAAGCGTCGAGGCATTTTTTTTTGTAAATCAACAAATATAACGAAAATTCATTGAAGGCTCGTAATTTCCTTGAAATAAAAATCTTACTTTTATCGACACTTTCGGCCATTTTCATCGCGAGAGGTCATTATGGCTGAAGAGATTTTTTTTGCGGAAACTAGAGTGGTGAAAAAAAGGTTGGAAAGTGTTTAAAAAAATGTGTACACGTAGTAGAGTCGAGCTATATATTTTACGTTACAGCTAGTACCACTTCCTCCATCCTCTCATTCCCCCTCTCGCACACCCTCTCTCTCTCTCTTGCTCTTTCTCTTTTGAGTGTTCCCTACACGTTCTACAAGCTTTTTGCCCGTGATAAGAATTTTATTAAACGTAGGGTGATCTCCGTACGATCGCGGGCTTTTTGCCTGGCTAGAGGGTTCGAAGCCGGCGGCACTAGGTGGTGTGAGGGTTGGGCGGAGGTTGGTACGTGAGTAGTACCGAATCGACGAGATGAGGGCCTCGTAGTTCCCGAGGGAGTCGTATATAGGTACGCGCGAGCAGCTATCGATGACGTTATAGTTGTATGCGTATATTAAATATATACCTATAGATATATAAATATGTATGGGCCGTTTCGTGTCAATTCGATCAGCTTCCAACGATCTTGTACCATCTAAATGAATTATTTTCGATGTCACGTAACGATTCGTTCAGTCTAGAAACAATTTTCAATTTTTCTTCTTATCGAAACATTTTTTATTTACATTTTTGAGCTAAAACAAATATGGGTTTTTGTAAATAAAATAAAAATAATTTGTAAGAATAATAGCGGTTATTATTTTGACGCAAATCATGCAAGATTTGCGAAAGATTGTCTGCGAACGGGGGTGAATTATTTTGAACTATCAGAAGCGAGAAATGTCGATGGAAAAAATAATGAATCAGGTTAGGGGTAGTTGAACATTGTTTAAGTTTTCACGAAGTGGCTCGTACGTACGTAGCGACATGCCTATTCGCGTGTATCGAGGGGACACGAGCGAGCTGCATCGGGTCCAGCGGATCGAGCAGTATACGGAATCAGCGACCCAAGCTTGGTGCACCCCCCCCCCCCCCCCCCCTCCTGGAAAACGTGTCCGACCCCCTTCGACCCCCTTCGACCTCCGTTCTGGCAGATTCGCGCTTATACACATATATCGCAGTTACCGATCCATGCAAGCGTCGGTGGTTTTCCCCCATCGCCAATATCTGGTTGCCCGAGAGCGCGGGCGAAAATGCATTGGGATTTCTAGCTCTTGCATAAACCATTAAACGCTCGCTGGGCCGCATTGCGGTCTTCTCTACTTTGCTTTCTGAATACTCTCGCCGTGGAGAGAAAGAGAGAGAGAGAGAGGGAGAAAGAGAGAGCATGTACCACGTACCATGCTGAAAATCATGGCACTGGAGAAAAGTTGAAGGAAGGAAGCGTGTATAGAGTGAGGTAGAAAAATGATGGAGGACTTCGTCTCTCTCTATCTTTCTTTCCTCTGTGTCACGTTTATGGGAAGACAGAAAAGGATTCCCTTCGTCTTTTCGTCGCACTAGACTTAGGCAAATGTCGAGCATTGCAGTAGGTCGCAGATCTATGCTGGGATATTTTTCTGCAAAATTCATAACGCAAGAGACCGATGGAAATATACGAACGTTGAGTTGGACTGGAAAAAGCTCGAGGAGTTTGCTGAATATATTCATACCTGGAAAAATAGCAATCGATATAAACCAAGGGTGATTTATTCGTAATATCATCATTGTTCTTAGGTGTAATATGTGATAATGAAATATGATTGATAGAATATTTAATTATTTTATATTTAATACAGTGCGGATGGGGAGAGAATTCTGGAAGAATCGATCAATAAAATTTATAGATCGTTTTGTAATCGTCATATAAAGTTCGGATCATTTATTAATACAGTATATCAATGTACATTCCTTCAATGTTAAATCATACGTTCGTGTATTTTTATGCAAATTTGATTAGTTTACAACGGTTTTACATTTTAGTCATTCGGTTTTTTTTCATCGTGGTTGTCTTTTGTTTGTTAATTCGTTAAAATGACAGATCGTACGAGAAGCGGGGAATCAATCTGTAAATTCGATGGTTCACATATTTCGAAAAGTAACGATACATACAAAATTTAATATGCGTGCGTCTTCCGCTTGCAATCCTCTTTCCCTCTTACACATTCGAGATCGTCGTTAAGAATTGAATTTAAAAAAAACGAAATCATGAACTCGTACGTAAGTTTCGATTTTGATTGAATTTTCGAATTTGATTAATCGATCAATAACGAAATTGACCCTCGTTAAAATTCATCTGATGTTTCATTATTTCGTTATCATAAATAATTTAACAAACGGAGCATTATATAACAAACAGATACGCGTATAACCACACAATAATATAGTTTTAATACGCTGTCTTCTTTCTTTTCGAGGAGTTTGATTTTTTTCATCGATCTCGGGACGGTTCAATGGATGTAACGATAAATCTGTATTGCTGATAACTATTCGTTCGTTTAAGGGAATATAAAATTTACGTTAAAATGGATGAAATACGATAATATAGAAACGAAGATTGGTAAACGACAATTCATGTTTTGTTTTCATTTATCGGGTCAAATTCTTCCGAAACGAAACACATCTCCGCTATGTCCCAAATCGCAATCCCATTTTTCTCTCTCGACTTGTGTTCTATTTTTTCACGTTAAATATATACGTATAATAGATTAATCACACTGGGTTCAACATCTCGTTATCAATGTAGTCTTAATCTTCGGGTGGGTAATCTCTCCTCTTCAACGACGTTTTATTGGTATTTTATTTTCTTTCTGTATATATCATATATATAATATCATTCATATTATATATATCATGTATACATACATATATATATATATGTATATATGGATATATATATATATATATATATATATGTGCACCATAGTCAATTATTCATTGCGATGATTTATTTTATTTTATTTTTTTAATTTTAATTTTAATTTTTATCTTTATTCTTTTTTTTCAATCATTTAATTCTTATTTATTGTATTTATCAGTAGTATTTCTTTTATTTCATTGATCGTATTATAAGAAAAGTGTGACGATATGATAGATCGGTCTTTTACACCGCCGCGTAAAAAATTGTCCTGCTGTTGTGTCTGGTGGTTTATACTTACATTATGTTTTGTTCGTTTTGTTTTCTTGTCGTTAATCGATATATATATATATATATATATCTTTTTTATTTGAGATAGCCGCGCTTTTTAAGACATATTTTGAGACAATGACATCTTCAAGAACCTCGCAGTTCTGTAATTCTGCATCAGTTGCGCGTGGACCTTTGAAAAATAAAAAATAACTCGATTATTCCTTCGTTTCTTTCATATGGCGGTCTTTCGACTTTCGAAACTTCTGTCATTGAGTATTTCATTGCCCTCGGCATGTTAGGATTAATCAGCCGGTCACAACATCTCCTTTTGGCACATTCATTGGCCATTCTTCAGAATCGCTTATAATTTGACTAGTCTGAAATTATAATCCGATTGCTCGAGAAAAAAAGCTTTATTCGATCGTAAAGAAGCTTTTCTCGTTACACGTGACAACATAAGTGTCTACTTGTTATTACCAATTTTTTATTCAAGCAATTATAATAAAATAATATTTCATCACATTCATTCGACGATTTGGCAGTATTAAATAAGTTCTCAGACACACACGCAACTGCTTTTTACATAGCAACATTATGAACAAAAGTAAATAAATAAAATTGCCACACTACGCATTTTTGACGCGATGTGTCAGATTTTTTTGTAGAATAAAATCATCGATCCACCTGCACAGCATACACGCATTACACGAAGCGATTTTATTATTTCAGGAAGCACATGTCAATATCTTATTAAAATTGTAATTTCGTCCTCATCGGATTTATTTCAGACTAGCGCCACGTGCACGCTGCGTCACTTAATCAAAAGCTTAATTAATTACAAATCTGCACGAAAAATTTTAACATATTTCTTTTCTCGTTTTTTCGTACACTTATTATCATAACCCACGCTCGTTTACTTTTTTCACACTCGACAAACATTTATACCAATCATACGTCACTCATCGCGATTTTTTCATCACTTTCGTACTTAACATTTATTAGTTTAGTTTTACTTTATTTGCATATACCATGACACCGCCGTTGTCTTTCGAGACACGGATTTATGACTCTTCGTAATCACTGCACATATAGTCGTTTTTTTTTGTTGCACACAAATCCGAGTCGAATACATAGTATACCATGTAGATCAGCGCGATTCGTTTACGAGTCTCTGTCTCGTTCCTACACGACTTATTGATTTTAGTTTGTTGATTTCGTTTTTATGTTGTCCATGATTTTAATATTTGTTAAATATCGTTTTTTTTGCATTTGTTCATTTTAAGTTGATTTCGTCTTCGCTCCGTTATTCAATGCAGTTCTCGGAGTTTTGTGGCAGTTGAAGTATCCGAAGTTTGCTGGTTGTGCATGCACCTCATCCAAATACCATTTATATAGCGTTTTACATCTCTCGTATCACCTACGATATTACTTCGTCTTATTATCGTTCAAAATTACTTTTGATTCTTATTTGATCTGCGTACAATTATTTACATCGTATAAACATAATTTTTATTTTATTTTATTTTTCTTTGTTTGTTTTATTTCTTTTGTTTTTCCTCGCTCAGACCGACGTTCCGCTGTGGCTTTCGTCACTTTAGCGCCAGATCAGCCGGGGAAATAAAAGTAAAATTATACGATTCAAATAAACTCTTATATCAATTATAAAATTAATTCCATTTGGCACAAGTTGCAAACAGCGTGAACATTATATGTAAATAAATGGTATCGAAAAGAAAAAATCATTTTGATACCGTAAAAAAAAACGTACGAAATAAAGTTGAGTATAAAATGTAATTGTGAAAGCTACACCGGTACGATTGTCTATGGTTTCTTGCGATTCCCTCGACACTATTATCTTCAAGAATTCAACGGTTAATTCTTCTCGATTCTTTGTTCTCTCTATATCTCTGCTTTTCGTCGCGTACCCTCGGCGAACTGTATTCGAGTCTCTAGACAAATATCGCTACATCGTTAGCAGTATCACGTGGATTCATAGGTTCCCAGATGACCTCATCATCGTCCTCGCCGTTGACGAGATCCTCGTCATCGTCATTGACTTCGGGTATGGATGCCAAGCTCGACGTAATAACGTCGAGCTCCTGCCGTTACGTGATGTATTCGGCTTTTGTCCGGTTCGGCCAGTGGCCGGGGGTGGCCGGTGTCCAGGGAACCGCCACGTCGAGAGTGGCCACCGTTGATGACGACGACGATCGACGTCTCTGCTGTTGATGCCGCGGTGGTGTCTTTAGCGGCGAATCGGCGAACGTGACGCTTCGACGTGCTGGCCTGGGTGGTGGCGGAGGTGGCGCCGATTTCGGGGGTGGCGGTGGCGTCGGTAACGACAGCGACGGCGATGCACCTGGTGTCTCGTCCTGACCGGCCCACAGCCATGGATTTACACCTGTGTGTGAGTATTGCTGTGGACTTGGTCGCCCTCGGCATTGCCAATCGCGTTCGCCGGAGTGTAATACTGAAAAAAAATAATCATTAAGAAAAGTTAGCGAAAGTGAAATAATTAATATTTATCGTAATGGTGAAGTACGAAAGCATCGGACGCTCACAGATGTCTCACGCAAACGTTTCTTAGTTCAAAGATTTTCCCACAGACACTTTGCACACGTTATAGTCCATAGATTTATCTCCACAGGCATTTCATACAGACGTCTCGTACGGATTTCAAACACATCCATTATGGAATATTGAACTATTATCGTATCGAAATGTTGACGTTCAAACGGGTTTGTAGACGAAAATGATAAACGAGCAATGTATGTCGATCCTTCCGATCGAATGATCGGTGTTCGACACTGACTTTTCAAACTTCGCTCATAATTCCTCTCAAATTTTACTTAAATTAGCGAATTTTAATTCAATATTATTAATTTATAAATTTGTTAATCGCATCGATCGGTCGTTCGAAGGTTTCGTATTACAGAGAAAACGTAAGATGGTGATAAAAAAAGTGTAAGTGAAATATCGCATATAAAAAAGTGTGGAACGTCTAAAGATGTGTCATATGAATTTTGGTTAATGCGATCGATTGATAAAATTTCAGAAAACATTATAGGTGAGGCGTGAGTATAGGGATTGGACAGCATATATTGGTACATAGGACAAATCTTTGGATTCGAAGTTATTCATTATCGTACATCGCATTGAGAATTACTTATTCGTCGCGTGAATCGTTGTTGCCACTTAGGGCTTCGTTACAAAATCGTCAGGAAAACAAAGCAGAATAGATTACTCAAAACTACCAAGCGCATTCTTATTTCTTTTTATACATATGTACACATTTTCTTTTTCATTACTGTTGCCATTAATTACCCTTTCATGCAAATCGATAGTTAGCTGATTTAATGCCGAGGACAAGCTGAGGCACGATTATTATTCCGTGGTAAGTGCGTCAAGCACGTTCTTAATTGGGGACAGAGTTATCTTTAGATAAACTTATAAATATTGTTAAATAAAATAAATTTATGATTATAATTGAAAGGATGTTTCATTGCACACATTCGACGATATTAATTTAAAAATATATATATCCATATATAGTATATATATCGTGAAAATGATGACCAAAAAATGAGTGATAAGACGTCAAAAGTATTTAATTGCGTTTGCATAAATTTCGTTTTCATACGAAGCATATATTTGGATGTAAAGTGAGACGGGGTAGGAAAGAAATTAATGGGTGAGAGTACTCACATATGTTCCCGGAAAAGGCGCATGCATCCTCCGTCTAACTCTGCAGTCCGTACCACTAGAGACAATGAAAAAACAAAAAACAAAAAAGTAGAACCAAAGGCGCACGAACCAGCCAATCTCGATCGTGTTTTTCTGCCAGTCTCGCAGGGCAGGGCACGATCGCAAAAATTTACTAAATAATTTAACGCACACACTTGCACACATAAAAAAAAGTTCCAGCCGTTAGAAATCATAAATTACGTAATTATAAATAAATTTATAATAATTATAACGATAACAATAATTCGATCATCGTCTCGCATACATTGATATCTATGAAACAAAGATAAAAAAGAAAATTGTTCCACCCATACACACTGATTATGTATTATTACTGGAAGACTTTCGGTCTGCGAATCGTATAATAGTAATTATATTAGTAACAATAATGATAATAATATTATTACAAAAATGAAAATAAATAATAAATGAATAATCTTTAACGCTGCTAATTGCATGCCAAGCGTACTCTTTCGTTTTTTTTATATTTGTCTCGGTGCTAAAATACGTTTTTCGTTTGATACCAAAAATTACGAAAGAAAAAAAGAAAAAGAAATAATTACATCATCGTAATGTCGTCGTCACCGTCCAAGTCTCAACGTCACGTAAATCTGGCCACTTCATTTTTCATTTTAACGACGGTAATCCGTCGATCGATCATCTCGCTCCTTGAGAACGTTGGTTCGTTTAATTTATCGTCCGACAGAAGTCAATTAATTTCAGCAATGGTCGAATCAACGAGCCGAGCTAAAGGGCGTCTCGCCCGTAAAGGGTGCCAAAGGTGTATGAGTCTGTACGATTTTTTTTTATCCACGAGGCTGGGAGAAAAATGGACGGGACGATGGAAAAAGGAAGATAGGCTTTAAGTAATCGCACGAAGAATGCCGTTTTAAATTTCTATGAGAATACCGGATTTACAAAATTCCTTTCGCTGAGATAACAAATTTGATATAAATTGTCGTCCATTTATCTTTCGCCGTATTAAGAAAACTCGACCGCGTCCGAGAACCGCGATAAAATTAATACAAATAATTATACGAATGGAATATTCATGCTTGAAATTTCAAATCAATCGAATTTGAAATAGCAGTGATCATGTTTTTTTCCACCATCTTAACAACGAGCTATATGTTCCTAAATACTTTATTGCCAAAAATGACTGTCTTTAACTTGAAAAAAAAAAAAACAATCACAGGCCTCTTATACGTCCTGGATAAAGTAAAAAATAGTAACTGTAGAAAAGAAAAACAATTATTATACGCGTCAAGATTTTTAGAACCGTTTTATACGGCTGACCTGACGTTTGTTTGGGCCACTTACCCGGCCGTTGTCGAAATCTCGACCACCACCGATCGTTAGTCGTGCTTTCGCCTTCATCGCGTCGGACAGTGGTATCTGAAAGAACAATCGTAAAATATTGTTTCGTTTCTCATATCCAACGACGTTTATGATTGCATGCTTCAGCCATCATTTTCTTTCGCAATATATTTTCTTGATTTCTTCAAAGCAATACCGATAGGCCATTGTGCAAATACGAACGATAAAAGCGGATATATATATTTTCAAAAAAAATATATAATTGGTATACTTTGTAGATTTTAATTACCAGTATTTGGTTATTTGCAGCCTCACCTTCGCTCTGGTGGCTTCGGTGTGCGATTTGTAGCAAAACTCCAGCAAAGCCACAGCGAGGGCGAGCAACAGCCCCCCTATCAGTATATAGAAAATCCCGGCTACATTACTCAGTGAGAGCTCGTTTCTCGATGCGTCTTGTTTGTCACCGTGTCTGCACTCTGTTCTATCGTACCACCATCGATTAACCAATTTCGTCAATTCACCGCTTTCCGTCAACGACAGTACCGCCAAATTTATTTTATCCCTAAAATCAAAAAATCGAAAATCAATTATTCGTTCGTTTTTTTTTCAATTAAACATCAATTCAATTATTTGCTAAGGATTAAGTTAACGCTCAGAATCTTTTTGTAGTTTAAAAATAAATCACCTTAGTGGCGATCCGATAGGGGTCGCAACGCCGAATCCTTTGGCGTCCAAATGACTGCCAACTTTCATCGTGTCGCAGGGCTCCCTCTCGTTGATGTAATCGTTTTTCGGGCTCTCGATCAAAAGGGCGTATTTTCCTTTACTCGTTCTAACCCTCCTGATGCCTTCGTCATAAGTAGGAACGAATACGTGCTTTCTCGAATTCATAAACTCCCACATTTTGCTGTATAGACTGATCTGTGATTTCTGGAAATAAATTGCAATAAAAAAATTTATTTGAGCATTGATATACACGAAATGAGGGGATGAAATGAAAAATTTAGCGCGATCGCGTTATGAACGATCGTGAAAGCCAATGAGAGAACGATACGGATAATCTTTTAGATTGGGTCAAGCGCACTCTCACCCGGAAGAAATCCCATGTGGATCCGTGATGTAGCGTTCCGTACTGAACTTCCGTTTGCGATGCGAGGTCTTCCGGTGAATTGATCGGCGTTACCATTCTCTCGACGGTGAGGAAAGCTGCCAAGTTCGCAGTGTACGATGATATCAGGATTAAAGTGAAGAACCACCATACGCTTCCGACTATACGACCGGACATCGACCTGTCGAGTAAAACGAAATAAGAACGTAAATTGTTTATCACTTTAACGTTCAATTTTTTGTTCACGTTTAGGAAAAAATGCCTCGATTTTTTTACTTCTAAATTCTCGAATCGTGGAGTTAACGTTTAATTCGTGCGAACAAAAATGGAGCTTAATGAAAGGATCTTAAAAATTCAGTGTTTTTTCTTTAGTCTCGCTGACCCAAGGGAGAAAGGGGGTAATCCAGTTACAGCGTACGTGGCTTCTCTCTCGCTCCTTGCCCTCGTACCCTCTCGGGGTAGTATTTAATAACGGGCATTTGCATCGAATTTTCTACGTCCGAGGAAGAAGAGCCGTTCGGTGCATGCGGTAACTCCCCCTCTCTCGCTATCGCAACGTAAAATTTACAATTCATATCGCCGAGACCCATCCCTGGTCTTTTTCCTACGTCAGCTTTCCATCGGCGAATATTTAAGCCATTAATCAAAAAGTCGAGCTTATTCAAGCCGAGAAAGTGGGCCGAGGAGAGAGAGAGAGAGAGAGAGAGAGAGAGAGAGAGAGAGAGAGAGAGAGAGAGAGCGAGAACGACCATAAACGACTGAATGCAAATTAATTGAAAATACCAATCAGTAAGTCGGCATTTTCGTACATAATGATCGACGGGCCGAAGTGGCAAGATTAAATCTATCGCAGAGTCATTGAACGTTAATTTCAACTCGCATCGTTATAATTTCCTCATTCGATCAATTTTTGTCAATACTCTTCAAATTTGACAATTATTAAGTTCAGTTTTTTATTCTTCAATGCTAATAGGCAAAAATAAATACATTTATCCTAGCACAAGTTTCATTTTCAAGCATTTAACAGTTCTGTGACAAACTTCAATTACTGATGTCAAGAATTTGTATTCTTTTTTAAGGGCTTTGATTGATATTAAGAATTTTAGCGATGTAGAAAGAGAAGAAGTAAGATAGGGAAGGAACAATAATGAGTCGTAAGTAGAACTTTCCTAGCCGTCAGGTCTCTTCCCTTTCTCACTCATTCAATTGGTCTTTGACTCTCCGTGCCGGACCTTTGATGCAATTTCCACTTTAAAAAATGGCCAATTATCGGTACGAGAGTTTCCCTGAAAGACGGAACTTCTGTCGAAGTTTCATTGCGCAATCTCGAGAGTTCTGGGGAGAGGGCGAGTGGAATATAGTAAATATCAGCGATACTCCAAGGCGGAGAAATAAATAGCCGGGAATGACGAGTATTATAATTGAGACCCCCAAAGAGCCGAGGTAAGTCTCCTTTGAATAGCGTCGCAAAGAACCGACGTCTTCATGGCGGAGTATGTCGTTCAGAATTGATTTCACTATTCATTCGCTGGGACAACTCATATTGTATCGCGAGAAATATAATGAACAACCGAGATGAAGGAAGAAAATGGGCGGCGCTGAAAATACACGGCAAGAAGTTTCTTAATGCGCTTTCCTTGTCTTATATTAAGCTTGACGTTTCGTTTTATATAAAATGATATTAGTATACGATGAATATATTTTCTCTACATATAAATATAAAGAAAATGTAGAGATGATTATTTTTATAAAAGCTGAAAGTTATTTCGAGTGTAGAAACTGAAAATATCAGTTTATTTAGCTTTCTCGTTCAATTTTTCCTAAAATCAAGAAAATGCATCAAACTATTTTTTGCAAAAGATATTTTTTCCTTCGATATTATTTTAATATTATTTATGTCAATAAAGCATTTTTTATGTTTGTTAAGTTTAGTCTAATATTTGTTTAAAGCTCTTTACTATAGGTGAGTGTAGGATTGAAAGCTCTGTATATGTTTTGATATTCATATTTATATTTATACGAGACTTGCCTGGGCGAAATGTCACATCCCTGTTGCATGAATGCACCAAGAGAGAACCACATGCTGTTGAGCATACTGAAGTCGTTCGCCATACAGGGATTTGGCGGATGTGGCGTTCCTGGAGGTGCATGGGGATGCTGCAAGCTCGGGTCACCGCGCCCAACTATAGCCGGATCTCCACTCCCGCTTCCTTGCAACACTCTCCACTCGTACGGTGAAAATCTGTAATGAGAAGCACACAAAAGAATAGCCTATGGCGAAAAAATATTCAGCATGCGCGATATAATATTGCGAAAGATCTAAAAACTGTAATATAAAATATTGGAACAATCTTTTATTAAAATATTAAAGTAATAATAAAAAAACCGATATGAAACCAAAATAGAACATTGACGAATCAAAAATAACTACGCTTTATTCCGTTTCTCCATACATGTAAAAATGGAGTATGCTTCTTACCTCGATACAATGAACAAGACGATGGAGACACCGATGTACGAAAATATTACGCAAACCCAAATTTCCTTGCTGAGAGGATTCAGAAAACTGAAAACTCCGGGTTTTTGTTTGACTGGCTTTTTTATCATGATGCTGATACCGAGTGACATGAAGGGCTTGCTGAAATCGATGACACGTTCGCGTTCCGAGGTAATCGTCATCGAAGCAATCGCTATATCGGCCTCCTGAAAAGTAATTAATTACCAAAAATATAAATCAAAAGTAATTTTGTATTCAGTGTTAAATGATTAATAAATTTGTGTTTTGGTAAAAGAATTAATAAACGTGCAAGGAAATAGTGTATAATTATTTTGTCCCAAGCTCTGATCAATATCCAATTCTGAAACTTGACGAGTCTTATACAAAATATGTTCGCGAATATGTCGGTATATGCGTTCATTAGCCTGGCCATATCCAAGTCCTTTCTCGTGCGTAATAGATTGAGGTTTCATACGCACCCTTACAAAATAATTAATTCTCCGATGAAATTCCATTATTCGCTAATACGAGTAACCCTCGTGTAGATGATTTAATTACGTTGAAATCTACCATGGCTTGGCGAATATTACCTATTCCCCCTAAATTCAACAGTGAAACGTGTATCAAATTTTCCCTTTGAAATTTAATGACCATGCGGGCAATTACGTTTTCGTAAAACGAACTGCTTGGTCGACGTACTGCAATAAATTTAAATTATTCTACTCATTATAGCAACGAAATATTGCAAATAATTTATTTTCTGCTGAATATAAAATAATGTTTTCTATTGAAGAAATATTTTATCAAATTTGCCGATATGCTGTCTACTTCGTCACGTTTTTAAATTTGGCACATTTTGCTGTTTTACTGCATGTACTTTTGTCGATATATTAGGAGCGACTGAGTCTCGTAGTTATATATTTATTCGATAGATGGCGTTACCGTCCAGTCTCGGAGGTACTGGTCGGCTCGCGAGAGCCAGCCAGTGTCGCCAGTTTCAGCGGACCATCTCGAAACCTCCGAACGACCGATAAAACAGACTATTTTTTGTTTTTCCCTGCCTTCCGACTTCCAGCTGACGCGATCAATAGAGTACGTTTCATGCACGGAAGATTCTAAAATGCGATTTAGTATTTTTCTTGAAATATTTCCATTAAATTTACAATTCTTACAAATAAAAAAATCAATAAAGATAAAATATTTTTGTGTTTTAATGGTTACTAAAATATTTTTATACGCTAAACGGTAGTATGAATAATACGATATTTGCTTACGATATTCGACGGCACAAATATGCAATTTATAAAAATATTGCCCGTCATGAAATAAAATAAAATCCATCTGAATTTATCAATATTATTAATTACCCATAATTAAACAATAATTAAATGAATCAATAATTTATTTAAATCTTTAGAACAGAAAATTATTTTCATAGAAAAACGGCTTACTAAAATGCAAAGTAAAAATATTTGGTTGAAATTGTTTTTGTAATATTTCATATTATCCCAAGCCTCACCTTTCTGATGAGTTCGCCGACCATTCCGTCCCAGCCACCGGACTCGTCGGGATTTTCCGTGCCGTACTTTCCATCCTTGACGATTTTAAGTTCGTCTAGAAATATTTGAACACAAAGAAAACATGACGTTGATACATTTGTCATTCCAGACAGATAAATAATCGTGTCTGCTGATAAATCTATTGGTCTATAAAAACTTACAAGTTATCCCAAGCTTCTTGGCTATAAGATCAGCAAGATCTTTGCAGTATCCCTCGAAACGATCGTTACCAAGGAGAGGTTTGCCGGGTTCGGGTTTTCTGAACATTATGTAAGGCTCCTCCTATTGCAGATAAAAGTTATATAGCGTTATGATCGATGCAAAACGGGTGCTCGCTCCTCGCTGTAAACCACGAACGGGACGAGAGCGAGCAGGGCAGACACTCGTAAACCTTTCCTCGACGAGGGAAAAATCGCGATGTTCATCAATTTATTCATACATGAGCATTATCTTTTAGAGAAAGGAGGCCGAGAAAAGAGAAAAGAAAATGAAAGGAAAAAAAAATGAATCGTTCGAGCACCAACGAAAAATGTACGAAAGATAAGTTTTTATTATTATTATTATATATGTACGAGATGGCAAAGGTAAAAACGGTGAAAATTTTCTGTATATAAATATTCATGGAGCATCGAGGGTTGCGGGCTTCTATCGACTATATTTTCCTGGTTTTTAGGGCTCGATTCTTTTTTTTTACATTTTATGTTTCTCAAATTTACCACTATCGTCGTGACAATGTAGGTCTTGTTCTTCTCGATGTCCTGAGTTGGCAAACGAACGTACTTCGCTGCTATCGCTTGAAAGCCTGCATCGTCCGTCCATTCGGCCACCTGACGTACGTAACAAAAATTGAATACATTAATTTAAAAAAAAATTGATCGAAAAATCGCTGCTCCGATTTATTACAATCGTTATTTCATATCGTATATACCTTGACCATTGCACTATTGACGGTCATTTCGACGACGTGGAGGGTGTAATTGTGCCGTCTGCTATCGTTGTTGAAACGAATTTGTCCGGTCAGTCCTTCGATCTCACTCTGAATAGATTGAACATAAACGATAGAAATACGACTTTAATAAAAGTTCTTTACAAAAATTGTAACATTGTTTTTATCGATAAATTTTATGATCGTAACCCGTGAATTAGGTGGTCGTGGAACGACCTTTTCGTGTGCCATTTCGTAATTCCTGTACGTAAAAACAGAAGGTGTAATACAAGGCGTTGGTTGGAATGGTTCGACGACCGCGACGTGTATTACTCGCCTGTTGGGCTATCTCGAGGTGTATAACTATATCTACCACAACGATTGCTATACCGTTGACCTCCGGATGGCTTGTAGTACCTTT
Source organism: Netelia inedita (assembly GCA_964017225.1). Lineage (NCBI taxonomy): Eukaryota > Metazoa > Arthropoda > Insecta > Hymenoptera > Ichneumonidae > Netelia > Netelia inedita. The sequence goes on from OZ024924.1 coordinate 28,426,875, forward strand.
GCAGTCGCTATAAGCTAGCCACGGCAGGGTTGGAGGAATTTCGCTTGCTGCCACAAGAAAATGCCAATTACTGTCAACCACAGACACAGGCGGGTCCTACCCAAGCGCGATTGCAGTTGCAGCGAAAGCGCGCGGGGGTGGACCCAAGATCTAAAGCTTTCTCCTCGAAGGGACTCGACGAAAAACAACAAAAATAGTGGACCAAAAAAAATCGTGTGTTTATACCCGACTGTTGTGCGAAGCTTGCTACTTCTTATTACCCTTTGCTTGCTTTTCCATTTCTCTTTTTTATTGTCCCTTTCTCTCCCATCTTTCTCAACTACCGCGAATAAATCACCGAGTATATAGCTATAACTCGCGAGAGCTGAAACAAAAATGTCGTCAACACGATGAAAACTGTCGCGGCTAGGCGAAAAGTTAACTACGGATCGAGTTCTTTTTTTTCATTCGTTTGTCGAGGCTTGCATTAGTTTGTGCAGAAAATACATCCGACTAGGAGAAAATAAGATCGTCAAATATTTAAAAAACACGAATAATGCGAAAATATGACAGGAAAATATTCAAATTTTTAATGAAATAAAAAAAATTATTATTGAAGTATAAGTATTAACGAGTTATTATCCTTAACAATCATTTTTTAAATATTCACCCTGACACGACCCTGCGTTCACGACGACTACTGAGAAACATATTACCGTTACTATAACGTTCGTCCCGTTGAATTTGAATTATTTTCACACAAAATTATTTTAACCGAATCAAGCAACGTCGCAGTGATAATTTTTAATCAGACAAACGCAAAGTGGGTCGACACTGCAGTCGTTCCACAGAATTGCCGATTGTATGTTATCAACGTTGTACGAGTATTTTTTTCACTCCGTACACGAATTACTTTTAAGCACACCATACATTTTCTATGCCACCGAATACAGGTAGAGTAGGTAGAAAGGGGGAGAAAAAAGCTATTCCAGGGAAAATTAAACTTTACATGTTTAAAAAATAAACTCCTACAAGCTTTCGCGTTACGTTTCAGCGAATACGGTCCCTCTCTATGTCTCTCCTTCTATTCCTCTGTCCATTCACTTTCCATCCACCTCCAACTGTAGGATGGTGTTCGAGGGGTTGAATGGAGATGGACGAAGTTCTCGGTTACCCTAGAAACCCGTTCGAGCGTTTGATGAAAACGGTATTCGATTATCTTCGGCACGCAGCGATCAGGTGGCGTCGAGAAATGGCTATCGAATCGTCACTAATACAGATACAAGCGCGTGCACACGAATTCCTTCCAAGGATACCTTGCGTTGATTCGAATTTGAACAATTACGATGGGATACGCGATTAAATAAAAACAGTTACGTGTTTTTCGTTCAATGTGTTCCAATTCGTCCGTAATACGTTTGTTTGTCCTTACGCGTAACGATCATTTACTCAAATAACGTACAATTTTTCGAAAGCTCACTTTTCTCAGAAATTTCGAGATCTTATCGCCGTGTTCCCACGGGGTTACCCAGCCGTTACTCTGATTGCTCGTATTGCAGTCCAGGGGACGTGTCGTGTTCGCCGGCAGACTGCTACCCGGTGTTCCCGCTCTCTTTGGATTATTGCCACCAATTTTTTTCTTGAGAAATTTGTTGAAAGCCTCGATCAGTACGAGCACAGCGTCGTACATCAGTGCCGCTTGTGCCTGAGGGGTTGAACATGGATTCGACAAAAATAATATTAGGCAATCTCACGATTAATCGAGTCAATCAAAATTTTATCATCGTCGACGAAACTTAGATTGTTCAATTTCTCTTGTTCACTTTTACAAAGTTACTTTTTTTCTATTCGCTTAATCGAACACCATGACAGTTTTGAAAAAATTTTCCCAATGTCAAAATCCGACTAGAAAATGGAAACTTGTCCAAGAATATTAGTGAGACGGGAGATACGTCGATGAACAAACTTGTGAAATTGGACAACGGAGCGGGGTGTGATGTTGTATCTTCATGTACGTACGGAAATGGAGTCTCGTCCGGCGCCTGGCCAGTTCTGTGTATCAAGATGGCGCCAACCCTCGAGAAAGTCTTTGACGTGGCGTCGCGTGGCGTCAACGATCCGAAACCCAGTGATGTTGATGGCACCGTACTCGATCACTTCGCTCTCCCAACGGTCGTCCATTATCTGATTACACACCGACAGAGCCATATATATATATATATATATATAAACATATATGTGCCACATAGTACATAGTCTACACTCGCGTTAATAATATCCTCGACTGCACTCAAGCTATAACGCGTATCTCTTGCAAAGTCGTTCCATCTTCCCGGGATTTCGATACAAAATACAATTTTTCTTTCTTTCAACGCATGGTGCGAAGGAACGATACTACCGAGAGTTTGTATCAGCCGATTAATTCGATCGTTCACGATGCTTTCCAAAATCATTTGTTAAATATTTTAAGCTACGACGGTTAATGAAAAATAAACGAACGAAAAAAGGATGGCGTCTATGTTTTTTTTTCAACGTGGGTGCTCGTACCATCAGAGAACTGGGGGAATAAATGTATCAAATGGCATTGCAACACTTTTGCAAATACAAAACAAACACGACTCGATCTTTTCATTGCCGTCGCATTGGGTAACTGACATTAAAAAGTTCGTAAATGGTCGGAAACGAGAGTCGCTTCGGGACCGTGGACGCGGCAAATGTTTTATTTTTTTTACCTTTTTTTCTTCCTATTCTGTCAGTCCATCCGCGTTTCGTGGGACACGCGCGGATCCTGGTACAATTTTTTTTGTTCACTCTCTAGCCAACCGTTTGCGCAATTTGCATTCGGCGTGCGGACGAAAAAAGAATTAGGGGTGGCGCAAATACATTCTGGTGTGGATTTTATATACGTGTCCAGTTACAGGACGTGCGGAACTTGCCACGAAGGTTGCGCGCGATGTCGAAAATCCGATTTTACCGTCCCGGACGGTAATTTTTTGTCGCGTTTTTGCGACCTTTGCATTTTAACCCTTTGGTCCGTTGACATTCGGGGTTGAACGAGAGGTAATGATGGTCAACCGTGAGAGCATCCTTCTCACGTTACGAACCTTCTCTCCGAAAAACAAACGTTCGAATTTACCGAGCTAATTACAATAACGTAAGAAAACTGGATCAGTTCGCTTTACCATAATCGGGAAGACGAGGATATAATTTAGATAATACCTACATGTTCATTTTGTTTTTAATAAGACTTTTTTCCTCTCGTATTTTCGGATGATTCTTGTTAGCCTAAATCCGAGGCTATTTTTATCGCGTAAAACAGACTCACGAACGTTTTCTCGTGTTCGTAGCTACCTCTCAATCTCATCGTCGTCGCTCGTCTCACTGACCCTGTCCCGTAATTTCTTCTTTGCCGGACTAATGCAATTTCGTTTAATCGTAACTTGTTCGTATCTACGGAAACGAAATTATTTCATCCCCTAGAACGTCGTACCGGTGTGACTGTGTTTGCCATCGTTCGAGGCACGATTCAATCTCTATCGTCTAATCAAGTATACGATATATAGCATTTCCTGTGTACACGTGTGCACATATACGTACAAATTTTCGGGTTAAATCGACGATAAAATTTAATCCGCAAGGTTTGCGGATTCGAACGATATTATATCAGCGATATTAATTTCAATCCGAATTTTTTCAGAACTGCATCGTTGGGAAACGAGGAAAAGGTGTGGGTCGTAAAGATCCGGAAGGGTATATACGTTGGAAACGACATATACAAAAAATTCAAAATAAAATAATATCCGAACTGCCAGTTTTTCAATTTATGAATCGAAATATTCATATAAAACGATGTAATTCTATATCATGAGAGATTTAAAGACTGATTGTGAGCCATCTTACGCGGCTGGGCATCGAAATATCCCGAGTGTAAGCGAGAGCAAAGGAAATCCTCTGGTGTGCAAGTACGTTAAAAAACCCACCCTCCCCCCGAATCTACCCTTAAATCTCACTAATGCATTTCTGAAGTTCTCTCGGGGCTCTCCACATCCAGTTATTTAATTTTCTTAAATCGGTTAAAAGTTCAGAGAATCCGAAGCGTAAGCTCATTAACATGTGCGTTTCCCGTTGGGCACACGTCCTCGTCTCGTCTCCATATACTTCCAGGCGGAGTGACGTGAAACTGCGTAAATTGCACCTGGCAGGAATTAAACGTCGACGCGAGATAGAGGCAAGTCGCTTCTGCTTCCGAGTTCGTACGGTCTGTATATTTCTATATATAACGAGCTAATACGTATTATATTAAATTTAAAGCACTAGCGACTGGCGGACGAACTAGATTGAAAAATGCACGGGTATAAAAGTCTCTGGCACGGTGCAACTCGAGTGATAGGATTTCCTTAGTTTTCTGTTTATTGTTATTATATCAATTATCCTGAGAAAATTAATTTTTTTTCTTCCAACTCACCAATCCACTTAGAAGATAGTGATACGTTCTCCTCCCAAGCGCGACGTCCCTGACGTGACTGACGACGATGTCCTTGGCCATTTCGGTCGGGCAATCCAGAACGACGTACTTGTTGCTCCAGCTGTTCGTGAGTAATAATTATTTGTCAAATGAATCATCCTAGATTACAATGAATTAAAGAGAACATTCTCATTGTTACGGTATAGAACGATAATCGTAGAAAAAGCGAACGGGGGTATTTCAATGTCGAAGGAATAATTGTCGGAAAAAGGTTTGAATTGATCGAAGGACGACGATGGTGTCGGTAACATCGATAATCGTATCGGGACTAAACACTGAACCGTTAACACATATCGGGCTTCGACTCGTCACGGATATCAGCGTGATTATCGAAAACGCATAGAGCGATATTCGCCGGAATCGAGGGAACGAGAGCGATCGTTCCGTCACTCTTAAATGGTAGCGGTCAGTGGGGGATTAGCGAACCCTATATAGGAATGTGCAGTGTTGCGAGGTGGTGGTAATCACTGCGGTGGTATTATCGCGGTGGTGGCGGCTGTTGGCTGACCTCCTGGCGAGCACGTATTCTCATCCTCGCGGCGTATAAACCCGATCGAAGCGCCAACACTCTTGCTAACACTCGGGGGAAGGGAGCGTGGAATGCTTCGACTCATTGTTGTCGATTATATCCGGATTCGAAACCGACATTCTATCTGTATATATATATATATATATATATATATATATATATATATATATATATATATATATATATATATATATGTAGGTATAATTTTTAATACACTTCAGCCTGCACATCCAAGCACCAGATTTATCGTTGGTTCGCACCACACTCGCCCAAGTGGGCTCGAAAACTGACCGTGCCGGATCGAACAATATTTTCCTGCCAGAGACGTCCCTTTGCTACGAGAGATAAGGGACAAGGTTTTCGATCAAATGGCGAACGATATCGATTTTTGAAATTTTTTGGCATATCTAGAACATCTCTAACAGAGAAAAATAGTGAAATTATCGAATATGTCGATTGGCTACTTTTACGTTGACTCGTTCTACTGCCGATGGTGATAATTCCAGTTGCCTACTCGAGCTACGTACGTTTGTGTTAATTAATCATTATGATCGATAAAAGTTCCCGGAGGAACAAACCCCTAGTGGATTCACGATACGAGCACTCTGGATGGAATTTCATGGCTCGTGTATGTAGCGGTGAGAAGGGTTGAAACACGAATAGTAGAGGAATAAACAGTGTAGTATCGGAGCCTCTGGTACTACTCTACGGTATTTTGCGCGACTTGCTTGTTCGACCTCGTATCTCGTTGGGCGTCGTTTAAACTGCCTGGCTAGCCAGTACATGTCTCGGCTCTCATACCAGCCGGAGAGAAAGAGAGAGAGAGAGAGAGAGAGGAAGAGGAGATGCAAGCTGTTAAGGGCTCGAGCGAGAGCTTCTCGAGCGAATTGGCCTTTTCCCGAAGTTACCACGTTAATTGCGGGCCCTGCTGGTGCACGAACAGTTTACGGGCCTGGCTTGCTTCACGCGAAAGTACTATACGTCCTACTACCCCTAGACTCTATCACGCTTGCTACCCCTATCTCTCTCTCTCTCTCGCTCTCTCTGTCGTTCTCTATCTCTTTCTCTCTCTGCGCGTTCTGCTTCCACTCCGAACCTGAGGTGTATCAACTTTCTCGTGCTTGCAAATGGTCGAAGTTTCTCTCAGCTGCGCGCTCTCGTCTAGACCAATAACGCATGCGCTATATTTACGTGCTGATGGTTATACGACTTTTCAGTTTACAAATTTTGCTGGCCTACATCCCGCCTCTGTCATGCTCCGATGGGCACGAGTGTCAACTTTTCTGATGAGTTATTTTCGAAATGTCTCCGTCCGAGTTCCGCTCGTGGCTGAATATTAGATTAACTGTTGAAATTCGGAGATTTTTGACATATATTCGTGTTCACTATTCGCATATATAAAAATTGTTACAAGAAAATGTATATGGAAAAATTACCGAAAAAGATGAAAGAATCATACAGGATTGAAAATCTACGAAAAGTGTCACATCCTTCACGAGGCTTTTAATATCCATACGAATTAAATTCATTTACTTTGATGGAATATTCTTCTCTCGACAATAAGTAAAAATCACTTTTTTCTCCAGTTCCGTCCGAAGCTTCGGTCTACCCGTCAAGCTTTCATTCACGATGATCGAAATTAGTTTTCCCTCTATATTTCGCCAATAGGTGAAAATTGTATGCACGGTGGAGTTTGAAAAATTGAGCAGTATTTCGATGCATGTTCCATGTGGTGAATGGCGTCGGGCTCACAGAGAGCTTACTTCTCATCCTCTCGTTGAGGCTTCTCTCGCGTATATATATATATATATATATATATATATATATATATATATATATATATATATATGTATGTATGTACATATTGTCATTGTCGTCAACGCCGTATAGCCCCAGGATAGAGGACACAAATATACACACGCACACAAACGATGTTTGCAGCTCTGGGGTATTTGAACGGTTCGAGTTACCGAAAGTTTTAGCTTCGACCGCGGGGGCTACCGAGCAGCCCGCCCATTTCGCCTTCATATCAGTTCGTAATACTCGTCGGACGTCGATTCAAACCTCTGAAAGCTCGTGGCGCGCATACACCCCGTGTGTGCGACGATCATCGTCACACAAGCATTACGAAACCGGAGAACCATGGACCGAGAGGCTTTACGGACCAAGTGAATACACGAGAATATTCATATTTCGTGAAATTTCGCACGAACAGTAGCTGGCACAAATGAGAAATTGATGAAATTCTCAACTCAAATTTTATCTCATTTTGAGAAAAGTAATTAAGGTTTTTTTCCTTTGTTTCTGTTGCTTTGTAACGAAACTTCTTATACGGATAGGACGCCGAACGAAAGCGTTCACTATCGAGTTTGCCGAGGATCGATAATAACGTTCTCATTTTAGGGGAGACTGGGTACGGTTGTAACAGGGTACGATTGTAACAACTCAAATATCTTGGAAACTATGCACGGTAGACTAGAGATACAAAGAGACAAAATATGCAGATTCCAGTTCCGAACATGATTTCCAGTGTTGCGTCATGCTCCGCTCCCTCAATACGCTTAAATATAGGCCTATTGTGTTTCTTCGACCAAAAGTAACTATTTTTCATGAATTTCATTTCGATATAGCTACTGATTAATATCATTTGTCGTATTGAGTATTTGCACACATACATTTTATACTTTAGAGATTATAAAATACTGGCTGTTATTTCTGTAAATTATTTTGTCTCATCTCTGTGTGTCGTTTTATTACAAAAAGCAAGGCGGGTACGGTTGTAACGATTTTCATGGGTACGGTTGAAACACCACAAATGATGACGACAGACAAAAGACGCGCGGCTGTCAAGCCTCGACATGCATAAAACTGCTACGCTATACTTTTCACAGAACTGATGCCCGCAGAGAGATCCATTTTATTGTTTCGATTAAAAGTAAATATTTTTAATGATTTGGGTTTGATATTACTTACTGATATACTGTTGATACAACAGCTTCCATATTGGGTAATTTTCCAAATACTTATTGAACTTTAGAGCTTAGTAAACAAGCAACTGTATATTTGTAGCTTATGTTTGTAATTTACAAATCGTATTCTCGTAAATTCTAATTATTTTTGCAAATACGGTTGTAACATTATTAATTAATTAATTAATTATTCATTAATTAATTATTGATGACATTATTCCTTGAATTTTAGATGCCAAGAAACCAACACATTTGCAATAATTGCGACTAATAGGTCTATGTTTAAACGCTTAAATTTTCTCGAGAAATCTAATTTAATTTGTTTATTGTTTTTTGTATCAAGCGTACTCTTTTTATGTTAATTTATCTTAATTTGTTTTACTTTAAAATGTTTAAAGTCGTTTATTTCAATGTTGATCTTATTAGTGTTGTTGACTGATTATATATGACTAAAAAAATATGACTTAAATAATAATAAAATGTGCCATACAAGAGCAAAGTAGTTGGAAAATACTTTAATACGCGTTTTTCAATAAAAAAGTGATACAACTGGATGCATTGTGTGTTATTTTGATGTGTTACAACCGACCCCCAGCGCTGTTACAACCGCCCCCGGCATGGGTACGATTGTAACAGTGGCACATGTTTTATAAAACAACGTTTATCTCATTTTCGTAAAGAGATGGACACCTAATCGTGGTTTCTACTTGAAGGCAAATATCCAGTCTTTAATATGTACCATTTTATTCGCACATATATACCATAATTGCAACGTTATGAGCGTTCAACGTAAAACTGTTACAACCGTACCCAGTCTCCCCTACAATATTTTGCATTTTTTTAAAATATCGCAAACGCTTCACCTCGGAGCAAACTTCGTTTCATTAATTATAAGTTAACGATTTTCTATTATAATTGCGGCAATTAAATGAGGGCAATTATCGACTAACGCCAAGCTGTTTGATGCTCACGTTTTTTTTCCTCCAAGTGGATGATGATTGATCTTCCGAGGGACGAGAAAAGTAATTAAAAGCTCAGCGAGTAACCGATAGCGTGACATGAAATGATAAATTCATCGAACGGGGATAATGCGTTTCTTCCGAAAAGAGAGAGAGAGAGAGACCCCGTGATAATAATTTTCAAAGAGAAACGAACATCGGTAAAATATAATTTTTCTATTACGAAATATTCGAATGGATTAACAAAAAAATTCGCTGCTCGTTATATTAAATGTCTCATAGGTCGATAAGTGTCCTGACAAAATATATTTTAATTTTCATCAGTTTAAAGCATATGAAAGAAGTTTTTACATTGCATATATCAAATTTACAAATGTCACCGAAATATATTATCGTAATTAATTCGTAAAGCTCTTGCGAGCAAATTTCACGAGAAATGTAAACCGTGTGTTCGGTCGCGTTCGAAGAGAAAAGCGAGAGTTTCTTCTCAGTTTAGAAATCGAGAGGGCTATCGCACGATCCTGGTTCCATCGACGGCAACCGGTAATAGTGACCGAGGAGTCACCGAGCTGTTTGGAAACTTTACCGAAATATCGTCTCGAGGGAGCTTATATATGTATCATGGGTATACGCGAATATATATTGGAAGAGCGATGCGCTCGATTAGCACACACCAGCAACCATAGTTTCGGAAGGGTTACCGTAACTTTCCCTCTTTGCCTTTGGGAAGCTTCGACTTTCTGCCCCATCTATCCATCCCAGTATTTCCTTATACTCGCTTCTGCAATTGCACCGACGGTCATGACTGATGCCGCGGGGATTCTTGTGGTCACGTGATATACGGATGAGAGACTAGAGAGAATTTCGTAGAGCGAATGTTCTTTGTTTCTGCGACTAGTTTTGAAAGACATCTACCCACCCATGTCCATGTCCATGTCCATCTTTTGACATCGATGCTCTAGGAATTTTTTCATCCCTTCGGGTCTCCGTCCTGTGTTTTGGAAAAGATGCATCCAAAACACAAATCTCACACTTTGCGAAATTCTCACCCCTTGGGTAACGTAATCATCCAGCTATTTTTATTTTATTAAGTTCTTTAAAGGGTCATTTTACTCACCGACTGAGTTCCTCGAGACTTCGCAGGAAGTCAATAGCGTCCGACATATTTTGAATCCTCTTAACTGTCTCTACTTGAAACGACTCGTTGCCAGGTCGCAGCCCTTGATAAATCTGTTGAAGTCGCAGCAAGCCTGGAATACGAAATTAGAAAGCAGAAATGTACAATACCAATAAACGAAGATTTAAAAAAAATTATTTTAGATGTTTTACACGAGCTCGACAAACATTCGTTGGGTGATATAAAAATATAATTTCACGAATTTCAAAGCTGCATAAAATCTGTATCGATTCTACAACGAGAGCTCTTCTCGATGTATCGAGCTTTCTTCGTGTTTTAACTTCAAAACCAGCGAGTCGTGCGATACATGCGTTGTGCATTTACGTAACTGAATTTTCGTGTTTTCCGCCTGTCTCCCCCTATTTTCTGTGACGTACCGTGTAGTGATTAGTCCGTGTCGGAATATCGAATTTCCGTAACTCTGTACTACTTTATGCAATTACATCGTAATCCCACTGAAGGTAAATCTCTCGCTGAACTAGCTACACTCTCTCGTTCTCTCTCGCCTATTGATCCATACGACATTTGCAAATAGCTCTTGTGATGTAACTTCGTGTAAAATTTTAAGGAAATTCCAGTAGATGAAAATTATAACAATATTAATAATTGTATCAACGGAATTATTTCGTCGAATCGATATACTCTTCAATTAGAAGCTCTGTTGATTTACGGTTTGGCGCAAAATAAGTATTAAGTGAATCGAGTCAATATTTAGTCAGGCGGAGAATTGCTTACTTTCCAAATTAATCGTTATTTCACGATACAAACGATTTTCGCCTTTGTTTTTTTTTGTTTTTCATTATCGTCGGAAACAATCGTGCGTGTGCAATTCTACTAAACTCGAATTCGATACCACGGTAAAGTTTTGACTAATTGTTGTACGTTCTTGCCGGGATGAGGAAATACATCTCTTGTAGTTCGTCGAAATTGCACGTGAAATAAAGTTCAACCCAGAAAATACACGGGGACAAGGATCAACGAGAGTTTCAATTTTCAGACATACCGAAACGACATTTCCCTTATTCCCACTCACTCCAACAGAATCCTTTTTCTACCATTTCTCTTCTTCTTCCTTCTATATATAAATGTGTGTGTGTGTGTGTGTATGTGTATAGCTGTATCTCGAGTCTCCCTTTTGCGTAACAGGGTAGGCGAGTTCCACGTTAAAGTGGCATTAAGCTTACCGTGTTGCGCTGCCAAATAACAGTGGAGTGTGCATGTGGATGCAATCCTCTTGCATATACAGGCCCGCTCGCATTGGTAAACGAAAGCTCTCCTCGTCTATTTCCCCCTCAACCTCGCCTTCGCTCCCCCCCCCCCCCCCCCCCCTCTCCCCGGGGAAGCTTCGAGCTTTCGAGTTTCCGGCAGTGGAATTAAATGTCAAAGGGCTCTGCGCCTCGACAGCTTTCCTCTTGAGGGTGGACTTGTTGCTTGTACTTGGCGCGTGAGACCCGAAGGTACGACCGAACTCGCAAAATGCGAGCGTCGACTGTGTTATTATTCATTTCCGAGGGACTTGCACCGAGCAATTTTGAGAAATAAAATGAAATAAAGAAACCGCGAAAGATGAGGGCTGAAAAGAAATAGCGGGCGGGGGATGAGGGAGAATTGACGTAAAGGCGTATTGTTATTCGGTCAATTTGTAACGAATTGCAAATTAAAAGAATAATAATTTTTAATTAATAATATATTAAGCGTATAACGAATGGCTTCGATCGGTGGTAATTAGGAGTCTCGTAAAATCCACATTAGCGTTCGTCGAACCATTCGTCCGGCCGCCATTGAGACCATATATTTATGCTCTATCATCGCGAATGACGAATAATTACCGAGAAAGGGGGTATTATAGAGAATGGGACGAAATGATCGGACTCGCATAGCGACAACCAAACGCTCCGCAAACGTACCAAATGTCCCCGCTAGCAAGATCCAAACGATGTTCGTGCGTACATGCACGGAACGTCGTTCGTTTGGAGATCTGTAGCCGCGATCCAATACTCTCACGTATCTGCACTCGCACGCTCACCATCGATATTCATACATATACATATGTGTGTGTGTGTGTGTCTGTGTACGTCTTTGTAAAGTTATGCCGGCAGCACGATTGCGTATGATGTACCTCGGGGCGCTTGAGTCCGTTCGGTCGTAATTCATTGGCAGGCGTTCGCGCGGGTCCAGACACACCGCAGTCTCTCTCTCTCTCTCTCTCGCGATATTCTCTACGGAAAGCAGAGAGCGAGAGGCTTGTGAAAGGGAGAAGGGGGTGAAGAGAGAGAGAGAGAGAGGCGGTGCGTTGTTTCTGCTATATTCGGACTAGTCTCTAGTGCACCTCCATCATCATCATCCTCGACTGGATTCATCGTCCAAGCCCAATAAATATCCAGCCCAGAGAGCTCGGACGAAATAAAATAATAAAAATATTTCGGTTCTATCGATCTTATTCTCAGACGGTCTCGCACATTCTCGCAATATTTCATACCATACGTTCGAATATTATTTCATAATTATTATAATAATTATAATATTTGAAATTTTTTTCATTATTTACATGGGGCAGTTTTTCGCAAAGCGAACGGTTACGTGGGTTGAAAATAAATATATAAACATTGGTTGTAGGATAAAGCCTGCGTGTAATAATTGTCGGTCGCCACGAAATAATTATTCCTCATAACGTCAGAGAGATTTTAACGCGTGCCTAACACGAACCACGTGCGGTTATTAACGCCATACGACTAACGGTAACGGGAGAGTACGTCAGGGTAGTTCGAAGAGTAAAAGTTAAAGGTCTTCGGCACAAAGGCTGTGCCACTCGAAACGTTGGACGGCGCATTCGTTACGGATTCCTCATACATCAAGGCGACGGAAAAGTAACGCACTTTACAACTTACAAATTTACAAACGTGCTAATTGCTCCGTGACCTGAAATTAAACGGCTAAATTGAAAGAAAATATTATCGCGAGATCCGAGTAAGAGCTTACGACGCGACAATCCGTGACAACTCGACCTACTTTGTTGTGGAAAGAAATTTTCAAATATATTTTATTCAGCGACGATAATATTTCACGCCGTCAAAAATATTGTATTTTGCCATCGCCCATGGAATTATCGCGAGAGAGATTTTGAATTGGAACGAACCTGGGCCGAGAGGAACAGAGGATTACGAAAAATCTCGAGATATATATATATAACGAACTGGAGCAATTCCAGGCTGGACCGTTACAGTGAAATAGAAATTCTTGAAAGGGGATGATGCGCGGACAGGTGGCACGAAATAGCGGTACGAGAAAGAGTGGATTTTCGTGCGGTTACACACAGTCCATTCGAATTCATCGGGATTCCCGTGTTGCACGTGGTCCGCAAGGCGAAAATTTCCCATCCCTCCTTTCTTACTCTTCGTCTATCTCGCGCCTGGTCGTTTCCCTTCTTTTTTTTTGCTCTTCTTTTTTTCCTCTATTTTCTTCCACTTTTTTGTACTCTTATCGATGTCTCGGATCTTCTCTCGGTGCTTCCGCGGGGCCTTGCGCGTCTCGCTCAAAAGCTTCGCGCTAAGGCAGAGAACAGGTCCCCGATGCGACTCTCGTGGAATTTCATCCGGTTTTCGAATCCCGTTGGGAAGTCGCTCGGCGCTGCTACCACCGCTCGCATTGGAAAATATTCCGGAATCCTGGTTGGAGTTGGCGCTACGGTATCCAATACTATGCCACATACGCTCGCGAAAGTTCGTTCGAAAGTGTGTGTCGGGGGTAGTATAAAGCCCATCTCTGACGGTACGAGCTCGGAGTCAACCTGCTCCCACGAGATTGCGGCTACGCTCGACCGAAAGAGAAAAATCCAGAGGAAACTGAATAAATTTCATACCTTTTTTTCACCCTCCCTCTCTCTTCTCTCGGTCTTTTTTTTTGAACGAATAAATGAAGATTCTCCAATCGTATGCATAACTAGGTATCAGGATAATATAATCCCGCTCGTGCGTTACACGATGTAACAGCGCTTGCGTAATCCACGTTGATACGTACCTGCGGGTTATCGTAACGTCGCTGCTTCGCGTTCTAGATTTTGTTCCGGAAGAAAAATCCCCCCAAAAAATGTCACTATTTTTTTTGAGGGTGAGAGAGAGAGGGGGAGGAATCATACTCGACCCGTTGTACAGAAATTCTATCGCAATTCTAGTTCGATGAAAATTCTGTATTAATTATTACCTATCCAATTTGGGTGTAGAGGGGAATTAACGTTATAAATGAATGAACTATATATATACATATATAACTTCTGATTGCCAGGAGAATACGAGAGTTTGTCGGAGCTCTCACCGTTGATAATTAATTTCACTAACAAGCCTGTAATTGTAATACTCGATCTCACTTGCCGAGAGACGAGTCTGTGACAGGCTGAATTTCCCGCGAGAATATATATGTATATATACATTCACGATGTAAATTGGAGTAGCTTCGGTAGTTAGTCGCTTCGTACGAAGCACCGACGGAATCGTCGCGTGCGCCTTCACGCCTTGGAACACACCGTGATGATTTTACAATCATCGGTATGTCCGAAATTCTAGCTGAGTTTATCGATTCTTCTTAGTTATCAGAAAATCATTAATATATTTCTCTCGGACGAGACTAAATAGATTCATGCGTACAAGTTGTCCGATGTGCTCGAGGCACGGTTCTCAAGTTCGTCTTGTCTTGCCTCATCAGCATGCGGTCTCGTATCCGACTCAACCGCAGCAGACATGGGATTACTTGGTGCGCCAGTATGTCAAATTTCTGATGGAAATACCGCAGAACCACAAGACAGATGGAAGCTGCATTGGATACGATTCGGCAGCTTTCCCTGGAATAGAGCAGACGTTTCATATACGAAGCTTCTCAGATCTCTGTTATTGCCTCGCTGTCTATTTCGTCATTCATCACAGAGAAATTCCAATGGTACGTTGTATGTAAGGCTTTCCAGATCGAGTGATCTCCTACCCCCATTAGCAAATTTTCGAACGTGTGTCTTGATTGTTTAAAAACATCAAACGATAGTTTATCGATTTGTCATCGATAAAGAAAATTTTTTGAAATTGATTAATTAAAAATTGTTCCACCGTGTCATAGGATAATTATTAATCATCGATTTAGATTTCAATGAAAAGGAAGACTTTGAGAAAGTTATTTGATCCGCGAATGTTTTGGAGCTATCGTTAATGAACATCAACGGTCCTTATTCGGTTAGGGTAGCGAGGCTTTATCGTGCCTAGAGACATATATATATTTGTGTGTATCCGAGATCATTCCGTTTCTACCAGAATGAGAATCGGTCTTGATCTTATTTGTTCGTTGAGGTCGAGTATAGCCTCGGGATAGCCGCAGTAGAGTAAGGTGAATTAGTCGAAAGACAGAGAGAGGGAGAGAGAGAGAGAGAGAGCGAAAGAGGGCAAGAGAGGATGAAGAGGTAAGAGTGAGTGAGAGGATGAAAGACAGAGTGAGAGAGGTAGGCTGGAAGAGAGAGAACAACGAGGGAATGGACAGAGATGCAAGATAGAACTGGCAACGAACGACCTCGACTGATTAGCGCCAGAGTCCGTGTAACCCCGAGGGCAATTCCTGCTTCTGAAATGCCGGTCTCGAGTTGTATTCCGCAGCCCCGCTTGCAGCCCACATAGTTACTATCTCGGCTTTCGCGTCTCACCGTTAGGACGTATCAGCTTGTGCGATAAGGAGATTTTATTCCGTTCTTTCTTTAAAAAAAAAATAAAAAAATAGAGGTAGAAAAAATGGAGGGTTTCAACGCATCACTAATTGCCAAAGTACTACTTGCTTTGTCTTGAAACCTTGAGACGTAGAAACAAATCATTTTCAAGATTCACAATACCGCTATCATCGGGTCTCTCGATTAATTGATAAAGCAAATTACCTTGTTGAAATTGTTTGCTTTCACGAGCGATGGGGCAATTCAGCGGGGTGCGATCAAGTTTAGAGTACCCTGCAAACTTGAAGCATCATCCCCCTTGAAGACGGTGGGGTTGGCGCCGAGATTGTATAACACAAAAATTGTGGTTCGGGCGTATCGCGAAAAATATTTCACCCGAGGTCGGGATACCATTTGCGAGGTAAACATATTCTTACATCAATCTCACACGTGCCTTAGCCTCTCGTACGTGAGACGGTACAAATTTTGCACGCAGATCGACAAAAGCCCCATGAGAACAAGAAGGTGCGAGAAACTGTCCGGGAAAACTGTGACGATGGTTGGCGTTGAATCTTGTCGCTAGGTACCATTACTCGTTGCAGGAAGGATGAACCCGGGGGAAATGGGATGGGAAAACGTACAAAGATGTGGGAGCTCGTCGACGACGTAAGGCTTCCTAGTCCCTAAGAAACAGCGGGCCATAACGTATAGTACCTTCGGGGAATAGACTTTAGGTTACACGTGTATACACCGTAAGGTCATGGAAAGCTGTACAAAAAGTTATTGGTAAAAATACAAAAATATTTATTACCAAAAATTTGCAAAATGTTATTACAAATTTGTTATTTGTTAAGTTTATTATTCCTTATACATGACATTTACCGGTGGTACTTTCGTTTTAGCGTATTTGCGACTATGACAGTAGGGGTGGTAGTTACAGTGAAGAAAGGTAGACGTAATCAAGGATAAAGACGTTTCGGACGTGGCGCGTCAAGAGCGGTTACAGACTGCGATCAATCTCTGTCGGGTGTCCCCTTGGATGTCTGCGCGTGATAAAGGTACCCTCATGGGGAAGAAAAGGGTTCTCGTCACCTGCGCTTCGTCTCTCTCTCTCTCTCTCGTCTCCTTTTTTACTCCACTGCCGGGGTTAGACTCGCAGGATTACAGGTAGGGGAAATGGCTAGGTGAGTAAGTATCATCGGTCACCAACAGTTAGGTTAGCTAAAAGGAGAATGTATCTGTTATAAGCACGAACCGATAATAGCGCCAGAGGCTCGATTGTCCATTAGGATCGACGTAAAATTTGTTTTTCCATCGGAAAAGTTACGATTTCATCGTAATAATGTAGAACCAGCGAACCGATGCGCGACCAATGGCTCGTAATATCGGATATATGGTATGATTTTTATTTTTATTGTTCAACGTATGTAGCACGTGCGTAATAGCGTAACGATGTAAACATTTTACGATGTTTATTGATATAAAAAAAATATATATGCAAATGCACGAATCCCAGATCATGCGGGGTCGAGAGCCGGAGAAAAACAGTACGAAAAAAGCACTCTAGAATGTCGCACGGTGCGAACAAATCGGCCGGCTCGTTAAGGAAGTTCATCTGGTACCGAGTTAGTCAAAACAAAAATTGTTATGACTAGCGTAGTCCGTTCAATAAGTTTGGCAACGCTGCAACCAGGCGCGACAGCGTACCCTGTACAGCTGGCATATGTTAGGTTAGAATTTTTCATTCCATGATTCACGTCGACCTGCTTCGACCGCGTTTGACCATGGAAGAAAATTCGAAAAAGAAAACGTTTTTCTGGAAAGGCAAACGTGTCACTGAAAAAGTGTACAATTCACGAGCGCGACAGGTGGAAGTGTGAAAAGTGTTGATTTCAAAAAGCGCGCGGTTGCGACGTTGCCGCTATGACATGCGGCTGGAGTAATATGGAGGCTAACATCTAAAAAATCAGTATTTTTCGAGACAAATTAATTAATTCTAAAGCTCACAAGAATCTAATTGATTTAAGAAAGCTATCCAAGGGTTCTCTATATATTTTTGTATCCATTATAAAAGTTTCATTCGAAAACATTTGTCAATGGTTGCAAATTTCAGGTTTATAAATGGGAAAAACACGACAATCCATAAGAGACCATGTTAATTAAGAAAAAATTTATTTATTAATTGCTCACGAACAAAAAATCCGGAAGATTTGAAATTTGCACAGGTGACTTTTTAGATACTCATAAGTGTACTCGAATTGTTTTATCAATATCTGTTTGTTAATTCGATCATCAGATGAACTCCCTTAAATAGAAAAACGAACGCTATCGGTTTTTTACTTATCGGGTATTACCTACTATTTCACGTTCTTTCCGCTTTATCATTTTCTGGAATAATTCAGGAAAATTCTCATCGTTTTTGCTGTACGCTCGTGGCTCTGACAGGGCAATGGGTATTAAGGATGTTGTTCTTTCTCCACTCGATAAGCAAACTCTGCCTTTAACGAACGCGCTTATTCGAGAAATTCTCGTAAAGTGCTCGTTCGTGGAGTACATAATCTTTGTTATGATTTTCGCAAAGCGGTACTAGTAGATGTTATTTCCAGCCACCGCTTATGCAAAAATCTGGTCAGCTCTGTTGATCCGGTGCAAACCACAAAATTTTCCAAAAAAAATATATCTTTTCATGAATGCTGAGAGCAATTGAAACTTCTGTAAAAAACACTCGAATACAATTTTGAAACGGATTAATAACAAAGAAATAATAATAATATTCATTCATTGCGAATTGGAGATAGCTGACCAAACAATTAACGATTTAATGAATAGGTCAGTGAATGATAAATTCAATGAATAAGAATCTCTTTCGTGCGATTTCATTTTTTGTATTCAAATGTGACGAAAGTCCCACTCGAATCGAATATTTTCGAAATAAATGCTCAATTAAATGGTGAGCGGATAAACAAATTTATACAATAGAAGCGGTGCTCGCGCGTCCAAAAGCCCTGTGAATTCATCGAAATCCCGTGATCAATAAGTAGTTTTGCCTATACTTCGTTGATGCGCTAACCAACCCAATGTGCATGATGGAAACTAATTCTACCGAATAAAATCGTATTTACTCGCAATACACTGCAAGGAATATAAATTTCTACATAGAGAGATCCGTCATCTAACATCAATCCAATCGTATGCTTTTTCAGTATTGGTCAATTTTGTAAAGGTTCAAATTAAGCATAATACATGTTATTTCATCGCACTTGAGGGCCCGTTCCAGTGTGACTGGCTTGAATGTTGCTGATTTGCATGATATTTTTTTAATAGAATTCGATAATCAGTCATTGTTTGAAAGAAAAAACCCAAAAATATTATTAACCAATATGAAAAATTGTAGAGGCGTGCGGAAGATTTTTTAAAAATGAAAATGACTAAAATAGTGGCTATTTCAAAATAAAGTTTAAAATTGAATCCTTTTTCGACAGTTATTCGTAAATAAAAAAGTGAAATTTCCGAATACGAAAAAATGTTTTCGTACGACGTTAAGGAATGGCGCGAAGGATAATGTGACAAAATTCGCCAGATCTTACGCAGCTGGCCAAATCTCTTTTTTTTTAAAAAGGCAGTAGCGACCGGAATAATTTGAATTTCGCGACCAAAATTTAACAGAAGGTTCATGAAACTTCATATTTTTGGATAATGTAAAAAAAAACGTTTTTCAAAAAATTGTACACTGTAGTGGTCCCTTAATTTAATACGTACGATCTGATCGGCAAGTTAACAAATTAATACATATATCTGCATATATACAAATTTATTTTCTCGCCTATAAGTCATGAATTGCAAATATTCATATACGCTATAAGACGCTTTCTGTTGAAGCGTTAGTTGTTCATACCGAATGTATATAAGCAGCATTTCAATTTCGGCATTGTCAATCCACGTCGCAAAAGCGCCTAGTCCTGACAGTTCACTTTGCTACAGGGTGAGTTTATACGAACTTATACATACACAAGTGCTTACAGCGACGTTCTAGTACAACTGGACAATGCATCGAGCGATGCCACGAATATTATTATTATTATTATGCTCGACCAGGATACGCAATTGCATATAGTGCCGATCAATGTCGATATTTCGAGACACGTCATTTTAACGCTGTTGGTTATCCAGAGAGGGAAAAATTCATATATGGAGGGAGAGAGGGTGAGAGGACGAGAGAGCGAGAGTGCAATGTTCCGACAGGTATGAAAAGGCCATAATATTATACTGCGAGAGCAATCGACGAGCGAGCACCACCCAAAGGACTAGCTTTCGCCCCTTCTTTTTGTGCATGAGCCCAATTAATATTACGCAAATAAATCCCGAGCGAAAAGTACACCGTGCAAATATGACAACATCGTCGTAGCTATAAATGAGGTCTCAGTGAAATAAACATTTAACGGCCTTTCCGCGCAATTTTCATTATGCATTATATATATGTATATTTCTAATAGCGAGCCAAATGGAACATCGATCGACGTAACGTTACGAATTATCGTTACAATTTCAGAGCTAGATTTCTACATTTCCTTTCTACGTTATTTTTCGTTGATCCTAAGAGTTTATAAATTCTCCATGATTTTTGTCAAAAATATAACAAAATTGTATGCAATTGAATGTCGAGGAAAAGAGTAACGGGTCAATCTTTTTTTTTGCCTGGTATTTCTGTACCACGTTTGAGCTCGATGCCACAACAGTGAGTTGCACATTGTAGCGGTGCATCGCACACACTCGAGTTCCGTGTGTAGCCGGGAGGCTCTCCCGCGACAGTTAAGTGCACTTGCACTTGCCCTTACGGTCGAAGCATGCCCTCATCTGCGTGACGACCGGGACCACTCTCTATTGCACTTGCAGCGGGTTTGCACCGCACCCGCTTACACGGCATCAGTGGTATGAGCATTGAAGTAGCAGCAGTCCTATCGGCGAGCTCGGGCACGTCTCAATTGCTCCGTACCCTAACACTCGAGAGAGTGGGAGAGAGAGAGAGAGAGAGAGAGAGAGAGATACATATACGTCGAGAGGATGAAAGAGAGAGAGAGAGAGCGAGAGAAAGAGAGCGAGACGAGGCTCGGGAGGGGAGGAAGAGAACAGGGTGGTTTGCTCGTCGACCGTATCGTAGAGCCAGAATTAGCATCGCAACATGCACACGCCCCGATGCACCGTTCTATCTTTGCACGCGAGCAGGGTGCGTTCGCCGGCGTTGTTCAAACACAGCCACCCTAAGAATATCGTTATGAACGTAAATTATTTTTATCGTCCGATCGAAAATACCATTTTTCAATACTTGTTTCGCATGTTTATTTTACATCTTTTCCCCGCTTCCACCCTTTTACTGACGAAAAAACTGAGTTGTTGAATGACATCGTTAAATTAAATACACGAGAAGCAGGTTAATTTTGAATAACTGCTGCAGGCCGAATGAAAATCTTGAACACTCGCTTTTCACGTTAAATGTTTATATTTTATTTACCCCGTTATTCGAAAAGTTTCCAATGACTGCGTTCAATAACGATTTCTTTTTTACAACGCAGCTGTATACAATTCGATTCCATTTCTATTCTCTTTTTTCTTTACGTCGTTGGCCGATGGGCACTACGCCACTTTAGCCCTTCTGCCGATTCAGAAACAAGGGAGGATAAAACTCCCGAACGTTGAAGCGGAATGGCAGTTGGACCGAGGAAGAATATACGTATATATATAGACAGTACTCGATACACGTTTTACGACCGATTTATACGAGCATCTCCACCGTCCACTCGGTCCTTTCGCTCACCCCTTTACCACGCTCTTGGTCCATACTCGAACCATCGTGGGCTCAGCCCATCGACGCAATAGTTAAACTCTTTGAGTATCCTGAGATTTTCACTCGAATCACTCTTTCTCGCGCGTTCTTGGCTCGATAACCGTCAAAGATATTGCGCACGACGGTCGTATAACATCCTCGTTTCCGCATACATTTCCGTCCGAATGATTTTAATTTATCAGTAATCCTCCTATCGTCGTTACATATATAGCAGAGTTAACTCGCGTATTTTTATATAAACTTGAAAAAAGAAAAAACAAATTTGAACTAGATCGTTAAGGGGGATGTAATACCGGTAAAAAAAATATCGACATGCGAACAAATATATATGGTCAAAATGAAGATTGAAAGGAGTGTGGGCATTGGTTATGAAATATTCGAATAAAGCATAAAAGCTTCCGGTGAAAAAAATTGAACAACGCTGGCGCAGCTCGCTTTTTGCTTAGTTTTCAGAATTTTTTTTTCACGAATCATATATTCCTCTGAATTTTTATTTCCACAGCATCATGGCCACCACTCGCGTTAGATCAAAGATACATTACATGCACGGTACAAAATGGATGATAATATTTCTGCTGAAATGAAAAATGTAGTCTATCCTTTGGTTTATTTTGTATTCCAACCACCTTAGGGTACGGATTACTCATTGACGCGTAAGCTTCGTTCATTTAACTATATTATGTATTATTGTTATATTTATCATGTCGTATTATCGACAATCTTCTTTTTATGTAAAGAACGACTATTTACAAAAATGATCACATACAGAATATTCTCGATGTTGTTTTCATTATACATAAAATCGTACGGTATATAGATGTGTGTGTAATACGTAGATCATCGGATGGTGAGCACTCCCGAGGATGCAGCTGCATTGCCAGTCGATATAAATTATTAAACATGTTTGATTGGAAATCATCGACGCGAAAAGTAAAATGGGTGCATTTAATTTTGATCAATTTCCTTCGGGAGCAAGGTGATTAATGCGAATATTTTAATTAATTAACGAATTAATGTTTTTTTAATACCCAGGGTAGTTCGTCCATTAGGCCAGTTCGATTATTCCTTCCTTCTCTTATATGTAACATCGAAACTGATGAAGGTCGATATAACGTTAAATCGTTACTCACGGTCGGTCCGAGCCCACGAGAAGAAAGCCACTAAATACCAGACGTATATCTTTTGCTCAAGAGAGGGAGAGAGAGAGAGAGAGAGAGAGAGAGGGAGAGTTCCCGTGGCGACGCGGAAAGCAATTTCTTCCGGTCGATCCTGCCCGCATTTCCGCTCGATTACCCCACTCTCGTCTATTCGTGCTTTTACGGTAAGCACGACGAAGCGCGAAAGTCACCTCTGGTCGAGCTTGAAAAAGCCCTCGACCGTTGTAAAAGCCGTACGATAGATATTCGGCAGACATCGGGGTGGGGGGGGGGGGGTGTAAAGGCACCACCAGTTATTCCCTTTTAGATTTACTTTTTCTTTTCGTGCTCTTCTCTTCATTAATCTTTTTTATTCTCGATCGGATAATGAGTGACGAGTTTGTCGACGAACGACTCGAGGCAATTTTTGTCATCGTGTAGGCCAAGTATAACGATGATTAGCTATTTTTTAGTTTTATTTATTTACTTGCCGATTTTGTTTCACAAAGTTGCAACAATTGCCTATGCATTAAAAAATCTTATGAATGATTATATAAATTTCTTTATCGCTTAGAAAGAGAAACTTAACTTAGCAATAAATGTAAATCGGCGAATTATCGTTTAATCGTCACGGCATGAAAAATTCACGAGATTTAAGGGAATATAGGAAATGCCCTTGCTGTATGTAATATCGATCGGATTTTTCTAATTGGAAGAACAGTCAGTAGGAACGCCACCGTTTGATTGGGAAAAAAATCACAAGGGATCGAGAAACGAACGCTGTTGATATTAAAAATAATATAAAAAAAAGAATTATGGATTTCGTATCCTTGACGATATCTCGTTAACGAGACAGAGACGCGTGGGAAAAAGGACGAGTATCCCTCGCTGTGTGGTTATTGGAGGGTCCTATCAATGGAACACGCAGACAGATATCTACGTCCAGAAATATTCCTTGATAGACGGGACAGTTCGTTCTAGACTGCCAACGGTGAGACTATACTGCAGCCTGCAGATACAACGCACCCTACTGTACCAACAGATAACCTTGCGCGGGAAAGAAATTTAGCACCCCTTATAGACGCTACTGTAGGTGTGTTCTACAATTGATCTCAAGAGCTAACAGCTGCTACCCCTTGCTGGCAAAATCTTCGAATTTCAGATGGGAATCAGCATATGTGACCAAGGGGGTTGAAATAGCTCTGAAGCTTCGAAATTCCGAGGTTTTCTCATTTGAGGTGCTGACAATCAATTTTGAGAAACAGAGAAAGGATACCTTGATACGTCGATTCCTTTATGAGTTACAACGTCGTTGCTTCGCCCCAGTTATGTCGTCTCTCCTGGAATTAGTCGGAATACGACGAAAGTGTTGTTTCACCTCCATTTAAATTCCAATTAAGTGAACTGACGTTAACAGGTTGGGAACATGTCGTTGGTAAAAAACGCAGCTCGATCCCTAATGACCTTCGCTCCTTTTATTTTTCGATCTTTACCTGCACCCCTTTTTTCAACGTGTAATTGTTCGCGCTAATGCCGTTCTCGATAAATACCTATAGGGTGTAATTTCGATCGCCACGGAGTTTTTTGCGATTTTTTTTAAACTTTGCAATTTGTCGAACAATATCGAGGACGTTGAGGATAGAATGAAGAAAACAAACGAATTCTAGCCATTAGTATCCTCCGATTAATTCTACAATTAAATGCATCACGGGCGATAAGCAAAGAATAAAGGATGGTGAAGTTTACAGTGAGAAAAAAAAAGTGGATAAAGTATCGCAGAGTTTGGAATTCTGGTCACGTGCGTTGCGCGCAAATTGAAATTCCTATTGTTCCTCACTTTGGTATTTATCAAAGGTCCGATCCCTGACGGATACTTAGCCATTGCCGCTAGGGAATTCGTTCATATAGGTACGTAAACGAAGGTACCATACTATAATACCGACTGCTATACACCCCAAGAAAATCACGCGAACGTTTGGCTACCCTCTTGTCATCGACAGAAGTGTAACATCCCTTAAGACTTTCGAATTTGGAGGTTAACTGTTGAAACGCAACGGTTTATTTTAAATATTCGTTTTCTAACAAATCACCATGGAAAAATAAGTTCTTCTTAATTATTACTTAAAATAATTATCACTGCTATAATTTCATTATATAACGTGTAATGTTCCAATCACTTTTTACTTTCGCTTGTGGATTCCAAATATTTCTTTGTTCGAAACTATTCGCCATTATCGCTCTGAAATTTCATCGTCAAAGATGTCGCTCATTGGGTGAACGTAGATCCAATAGAATTCCGTGCCTCTGTCCGACGTTTTCAGAGAATTTTCCCGATCAACTATTTGTCGATCAAGCTCGAATGGCTCGCGGATCACGTTGATTGTATCCATCGTACCGCCACGGTGAAAAGTCAAAAGGGCATACTGTGTGCCATTTAACGTACAAAATGATACTCCCTAGTGACTTATATCTGACGCTACGTCGCGTTCGTAAAACCCGTATACGCGCGATGGTAGATGTTCCACGCTGGACCAGCGAATCGCGGAATTGGTATGGCGTACACCAAAATTTTCAACGTTACGTTCGATTCGACGTGCGGCAGGTGAAGTTTCGACGCCACAATCGCCAACTAAAAAAGATCCCTCCCTCGTACCAACTTTCCTTTAGTAGTTTCGTCAAAACGAAAAAATAATTAATTCTTCTTCTTATTATTATTAATTATTAATAATCATTCATAGCCTGAATCGGTAATCGATTCTTGGTTATCAAAGATACGCAAGAGTGTGTTCGATAAAATCTAGAGTAGCACGCGCCCCATAGTTTCTGATGGAAGATGACGCGTGTCTAGCCACCGGGGATTCTCATTAGTTTCGATACAGGGCGAAGGTTTCGCGAGAGGCTTCGCCATGTGCATCAATGACGAAACTTTCTTGGCACTTGTACGGATGAGTTCACATGAGATATATGGCTAATGTGTCTAATATATAGTTCATATATACCACATTTATCGCGTACATCATGTACACCACATCGCGTACAGCACGTGAGAATAATGGGAGTAGACGGAAGAGAGCGATGATAAGACACGCCTCGACACTTTAGGATTATCTAGAGATTGTTTCCGGCTGGTACGTTCTAGCGCGCAGCCGATGCAAGTTGTAAAGATAATTGGCACACATGCATGCCATACACCGGGAAGTCTGAAAACCATTATCTTCATCTTCCTACTTCGCGGTAGGGTGTGATAATCTGTCGCTTTGAATCGCATTTTAAGAGACCCCAAATTGAAGTAAAACGGTCTAGTGACAGGGAACCTCTCTCCCCCAACTGTCGGATCTACATAGGGGTGGTTTATCGACGAATGAATAATTCGACGAGACAATCCAATAAAATTCAAATCCATTCGTTGGCTGCATCAATTATTTCTAGAATTAGAAACGTTCTCTCTAAATGTCCGTAAGTACATTTCGTTACTTAGATTTTCATTCTAACTACGAGGAAAATGCGATTCCATCGCGTTTAGGAAGAGATGGAAATTGGACTATCATCTCGTGTACACCGGGCTGGACAACGGCTTAGAGATCGCCGCAACGATCGGCAACGCTATGGTATTGCTTTCGACCACATTCTCCTCGGCGTATCATATTTATGGGTACATATTCATGCATACGATATTGCGATAACCCTGCACGGGCTTATGTGTTCATATGTATAGAGGTACGAGGTGCCTGATCGCATTGCTACGCGACAACCTCGCCGAATCCACACTTCGAGTGGAATCCAGCATTTACGACGGGCGTACGTTGGACTAATCCAACGTTTCGATTGTGCTCGACATTACCACGTGCAGGTAAATGAATCCAAGCTTATTCGAAGAACCATGATTTTTTATATCTATATTTTGTATTTTCACACAATGAAAAAAGGTTTACAAGCCCACTCCTATTGTACTATTTGATTTATGTCCAAGCGCAGTGATCACGCTCAGAACAAAAACTCTTTTTTTTTACATCAGCAATACTATTCATCGTTTTGATACAATAACTGGGATTGGAGCTCGATTAATTTAAGTAAAACAATTACTAAAGCAATATATATATGTGTGTGTTTGTGTGTGTAAAAATAAAAATAGAAACGGCACCAAAGGAAAAAGGCACGTCTCGGGTTTCTTATATCGCGAAGGGAAATAACGGAGATGAGAGTTAAGTGTGACGAAGTTTTATCACCAGGACCGCGAAGAAAGATATGGGAAAATATAAAGCGCCGAGACAGCGAGAGTGAGAGAGAGAAAGAAAGAGAGAGAGAGAAAGAAAAAGTGGGAGCGAGAGAAAATGCCTGCGTATCCCGGGGGTGAGTTAACGTCGGTGGCAATCTCATGAATGGATGGAGCCGAGGGGTATATACATACAAAAGGCTCTCGCGCAGAACACACAGCGTTCAACCGCGAGAATCGTCACTCTCTGTCGTCTGAACCTTCCACGGGTTATTCGCGTATATATACGAACGAAAGCGGCATGTCGAAGTGAATTGTTTGAATAATTTATGTTCCTATACGATGCGAAATGACTCGTGGCATAAACGATGCAAACAAATCCCTAACCCACTTTTCTTTCTACAATTCGTCCCCCGACGCTCCGAGAAGAGCATTAAAAAGGTTTGAAAACTACTGTCTAGAATGAAAGTCGTTTTACACGGTACGCGGTTACACGAAAAAGAAAAACGACTCGTGACTGAAAAATGTGTAACTTTGGAGCGGTAAAAGTAGCTACGCGCTACAAATATCCTTTTTTTAAAACGTATATACGAACAAATTTACACCGTTTCAACGCGATTTCCCAATCTACCTAGGCCTTTCATAAATTCTATTTTCCAATGCATTAATTAAACATTACGAATTTAATTGTTTCGCAATAATTGGTAATTAAGGTCTCTCGGCGTAGTCTCGGTTCTCGGACTGTAATTAACGGTGTATGCGTGTTAGGCCATGTATCGCACGCTGGTAAATTGGAACGTTGGCCCATACAATATTCGGCGCGGACGATACGAGCCAACGTCGTATGGCGATATATCGATGGGAGCGAGGGCAGGGCGACGGTGGCAACGGATTCGTTATTATGCTGCGGATAACGAGAGAAATGAAAAAAAGAGAGAGAGAGAGAGAGAGAGAGAAGAAATCAGATCCTGTATTTTCGATCCGCATGCAAATATGATCGTACGCTATACCGATACGCGTATTAGAACGGAGGGAGCAAAAAGAAGGAAAAACCAAGTTGGAAACGCGATGCAACCTTTCTGGCGGCAACCTGCCAACGACAGTTCTCGTACCATTTTCATAAATTTTACGCCCGTTCGAGTCCACCTCGCACTGGATGCAACGGTTTACGTCCCACACGCCACAATATATCCTCTTCGCGCATTTCAGTTACAATTTTTTGCCGCTCGTCTGGTCGTCCCCGTGCATTTTTTTATACCTCGTTTTTTTTTACTTCTTTTTTTTTATCATCCAATGAAATTGCACCACCACGTGTGGCTACTCGAGCGTCGAGGAGCAGCCGCGGTATTAAGAGTACTGACAAAAACGAAGAAAGACAGAAAATGTCGGAACGAGAGAAACCCGCGTAGTGTTGCAGGCAGACCTTCTCGTGCATTCGCGAAAAAAAAATCGCTGAAAAATACTATCGCGCTACTGTCCAAATGTCACTGATACTAGATACGCTCTTTGCACAAATGCGGCACCGATTCTCGATTAACCAAACACGCTCGGATTTTTTGCCGAAAAAATGTCGACGCTTTTGCGTTGATGAAGTCTATTTATATTATTTCTATCCGTCGCTGGATGTCTGGGCGAATATCGATGGAACGCGGCGTATATAGATGGGAGATTGAAGGGAGCGGAGTAGGTGTAGGCAGACACGTCAAGATTCGTGAGTCTCGCGAATAATATAACGGCTACCCCCCACCCTGTCCTTTCGCCATATTCTCATCGAGATAATGCACGGTTGAGTGGATGCAGCTTCAGCTGCTGCACAAACTGCAACTCTAGGGTGTATCGTATCTCCACCCTCGTGGTTTATCAATCTTGATTTACGTGTAACAGTATACCTATGAAGCGTGCAACAGCTATGTATACTATTCACTTTGGAAACTACCCCTTCATCGTCGTTACGGCGATTTTTTCGTCGCTGATGCTGCTAATACCTCGCGTATCTTGGTGTGAATACACTCACGAGTGTACTTATGACAAAAAGGGTTGACAAGTTGTAAAGTGACAATTAAAAACTATTTGGTTGCAAATTTTGTAAACTAGAATCGTAAGTATTCGCGCGATACGGAGGTATAAATAAACTTGATGACTTCGAGTTGTGATATGAGTATCTTTTATTTACAAAAATAACAATATTAAACAAATATTACGTACCGAGGTATACTTAAAAACAGAACATGTATCGGACTGACTTTTTTGCGAGAATTCATCATGCAGGAACATGTTGGAGAGGCTAGTCTCTAGATATGGTTTGTGCTTTTTTCCTTCTCCCACTTAGCGTTGGATCTTCCATGCAGCATATTTTGTATCTCTGCCAAGCTCTTTCCCTCGGTCTCCGGAACGTATATATATATGAGAATCCACAGAATCAGCGTTATCAAAGTAAAGGCCCAGAGTGGGGCGTGAATACCGTAGGCATCTGCCAAGACCTTTGAAACGACAAGAAATAATCACACAAATGTGAAAAATAGTTTTAACTTTAAGCCCGAGAATTACTGTTCTCGTGCCACAATAGAGATTTCATTCTTTTTACCTGATAAAATTTGACCGTCGCCGTGGTTGTAATTGCATAATACAGGGCGCAGCATATGGCGGCAGCGACTTTCACCTCGAAAGCAAAAATTTCACCCACGTAAGCGAGAGGCGCTGGATTGAGCGCAAGCCCATAGACGATGACGTAAATTACAACGAAAACTGTTGGAATCCAATTAGCCCCGCTAACGTCTACACCGTTGGACGATAGGGTGAAGAAAGTGGCCAGGGTCGCGAGTGTCAGAACGCAGAGAGGTGCTGAGAAGAGTAGAAGCTTCCGTTTGCCGACGCTTCTTACCAGGCCAACGCATGTTATACCAGCGAGAACTATGGCGCATCCTGTCGTCACGATGCTAATGTTCGAACCGATCTCGAAACCGGCTTCCTTGAAGATATAAGCTTGATATGCGAGTATAGGCGCTGCTCCCGTCAGCGTCAATGCACTCATAAGGATCATGGCAATTCCAAAAGCTCGTCTGTGACCGGCCGACCTGGACGCTTCGCGCAGAGATCCGAAAAAAGTCAATCCACCGGTGTTCTCGTCTTCGGCCGATATCATTCTCTTGATCTCTTCCAATTCCACGTCGACGTTCTCTTTGCCCAGCGACCATTGCAGTGTTCTTTGGGCGTGGGTGAGTCTGTTCTTCCGCGTTAAAAAAACCGATGTTTCCGGAAGCCAGATGAAGGTCAGGAAGAAAATTACCGGAACGGCCAGAGCGATCATCGCCATTGTGTAACGCGATACGTAAAGGCCAATTGTGTAGATCAATAGGATTCCCAGGTTTATCAGAACGGCCGTCAACGTGCCCAGTGGACCACGAGTCCGTTTGCTGCTAATCTCACCGAGATACATCGGCATCACCGAATACGTGATACCGCAGCCGATGCCCGCCAATAACCTTGCGAAATACAGAGTCACGTAATCCTTCGCAAAACCGAGAGCCAACCAGCTCAAGACTTTCGGTACCGACGCAACGAGCAACGTCCACTTCCGACCTATTCGATCCATCAGAACTATCGGCGCCAGTGAACCAACCCCGACTCCCACGTACATCAAGTTTATCACCAGTACGCTTTGGTCAGCTGTCAGAGTTATCGTCGGATCTTCGCCGTCGAATTTCGGTAGCGTCGTCGTGCTCCATCCTTCGTGAAGACCGCAATCGACGATCAGGAGATTGCCTGTGATAAGTTTTTTTTACAAATTCTCATACGTCGCGTATCATAATTGTTCTATTAGAGAATTTTTCCCAACGGTTGGTAGCACGTATTGGAATTCATGTCGAAATAATGAAGTTTGGTAGTAATTGAGTAACTAGGCAATTGGTAGTGACTTTTACAAATTATGTTCATTAGTCCTTCATGCATCAAGATCGCATTTGGAATAAATGTGATCATATTTATTTTAAGATGCGCGTACAATCTTGATACGTTGCGAGGCATTTGGAGCGAAAGCCTTGAGAGTCGACAAATTATTTGAACATCTTCGATAAATCTGATAAGACACCGTACATTTATAATTATACTCACAGACGAAGCCGATAACAATTTGACGGTATAATTCGCGATCGAATTTCAACATGACGATGTAGTCGTTAGCGAGTCTCGTAATTGTCTCTCCAGCGTCGTTCGCGCTATGGTGCAAACTACTTTGTGATCAGAGTCTGGATCTCGTTGCATCTCTAATTATAAGAGAGAGGGAGATTATTCGTTTCAGTCAGCTTGTTATATCGCAAGTCACGTATATGTGTCTGGCTTCTATATCCATTAGATGACGATGCAATGGCCTTATCAACATGATAATGAATTAATAACAATAGGACAATGATTTTTCACACGAAACCCCGACGACCAGCAAACTATCGTCACTCAATTTGCAAACAATAGAATTTCGTCACGTGACTGATGCCCAGTGGCCTCAGCATCATTTAATTATATCTGAGAAAAATAAGAAAAACGATCAAATTCATTTCTAGAATTGCGCACGGCTTAGTATTTTGCATTATGTTTCGATTTGTAGCAATTGTGTTTCGTAACAATTCTCTTTTATTTGGGAACTCGACAAGTGTGGGTGGTTCTCAATACGTATGCACAGCTTAGAAGTCATCGATATTTGGTCCTGCTAATTTTCGCGCGCACCTCCAAATTATACATATTTCCCTCTAGGATTGTCAATCTTACACGACGAAACGTCATAAAACGGTTGATTTCTGATGACAGAATCAACGATCGAAATCGATCGACGTTTGTCGTGACGACGACTGTTAACTCCGGGTTGGAAATTGGCTCGCAAAAACAGCTTCGAATATCAATCCACGTCACTAACGTCTCCATAGAGATGTACAGGATTTACGGAGCTCCAACGTCGTCGTGGAAGATCCGGGTGAACGAAGGATGCACGATGGCGATGTTGGGGTAGTTAGTTCGGGTGAATAGGATAAGGGACCAGACACCAGTTCACTACTCTCTCTAATTTCGCTGACCCCGCAACCGCCGGACACCCAGATACAGAGACAGGAACATCGCATTGGTATACGTACATTGAGGTAAGCGTGATGATCAAGACTGGAAACAGGGACAAACCCAACAGCGTCGAACCCCGTGGCAAAGCTATCTCAGCCAGAGT
The DNA here is from genome assembly GCA_964017225.1 of Netelia inedita. Classification (NCBI taxonomy): domain Eukaryota; kingdom Metazoa; phylum Arthropoda; class Insecta; order Hymenoptera; family Ichneumonidae; genus Netelia; species Netelia inedita. The sequence continues at coordinate 28,459,084 of OZ024924.1, forward strand.
GTGTATACTATGTGTCGTAACTACGGTAAATGCTACGAGTCGGACGTGAGTGAAGGGGTTGAAAGGGGCGTGAAAGGGGCCAAGGGTGCCACTAACTAGATGCCTACTCCTCACATATCTCCTGTTGGTGCGGGATAACCATACTGTCAGCGTTGTTTGTGTGCGAGTGTATATGTGTATGTATGTGTGTAGGTGCGTGCGGTCACGCGGGCTCGCGCACGCGGTTGACGGTACATAACGGCCTCCATCTGGTACGCATGGCTGGCGCGCGAATCCACTTGGCCTTGCGGTGTGACAGTCCGTGTGCCTGCCTGATCCATCTCCAACTGCAACTGCGTCGAACGATGGAACGTTTCCCTCCCACTCTCCCTCCCGCCCTCATCGCTAGTTCGAAACGTCCGCGCAGTCCCAGGGCGACAGTTATGGCACTCAAGATACAATGTACCCGAGTGACTCGTGTGCATTGCCCTGAACCAGTGCGAAGACCGGGTGGAGGTTTGAACGACGATACGGCAACCGAACCCGTAGCGAACCAACGGCCTTAACTCGAATTTACTACCCCACCAGCCAACGATAGTGGCATGAACGGTAACCTTAGCTGAATACGCGTATGTATGTATATCCGCGTACACATGCTGCGACATGGAGATGCGTGAGGGTCCAGTGACTCGTAACGCACGCCTCCCATGAAAGCTTTTGGATCCACTAGGGGGCCATCACCGGTTTGTGGTGCCCACAAGGGGCCCTCTTGCTAGCTTATATCGGGAATGGAAGCGGAGATTTGAATATTCAATGTGTTACCTTCGTGGTACTTTCTACTAAAATTTACGACGCTCGAGGAAATAATGGACGATGTTACGTTCATGATAGGCTACGAATCGAAACTAACATTGCTTCCGGAAAATTGCATCGGTTGGTACGATTCGAGATTGCAATTCAGGTTAGTGTAAGCAGTGCTCTCTGCCAGTATGTTTACAGGCACTAGGCTTAAGAACGGAATGGAAATGTCTGTTATCATTGACAAGGTTAATATAAAATCGTACTGCTAGCGAGAACCGGGAGGGTTAGTTTGCAAGTTTCATTGTAATGGCATATCATTATTTGGGTCGTATTTGGCTTATAGATTATGACACAACGAGGAAAAACGTCAAAGTAAAATACCTAACAGAATTTTGTGTTGTTCTCGAGGCAATTCGAACCTCGAACCTCACAGTAAAATTCCGAGTAAATTCATGAAGAATTTCTGGTATATCTCATTCACGATTTATACGTTTTAAGGAAAATATATATTTTTCCTTATTGTTCTACCATCTTCGACGAAACTTCATATACCTCTGATATCCTTCTGCTTTTATTCCGCGGTATCGATCGACGAAAGATAGAGACAAGAAGAAGAAAAACGCTGGTAAGGAGGGTCGCGTCTCGCGATCCCCGGGGAGTTGTTATACGGATAGGACCAACGATATCTCGTTCCTTCTCTTTTTCGTCTTTAAACGAAGTCGCGAAACTCTACCTGGTCTCGATCTCCTTCTGTGAAAACTTGAGGATACGCGGATCGCTTGATTCCCCGAGAGGGACTAAAGGAGTACGTGAGGTAAGTCTGCATTACGAGTGTACATATATATGCGAATATATAATAAAAAGATTTAGCCGCCGCCGCTGTCGCGCACAAGAAGTAAGAAAGGGGAAGAGGAGATATACCGGGTGGCCCATTTTTAAGCGAGGGAATGTATATAAAGTATTTGGCATGCCTACGTAGAAGGAATGCGAGGCGTATACCAAAATATAAGAATATACATGTTTCGGGTATATCCAGATACATCTTCTCTCTCTCTATGTGCAGAGCTGGCTTTGGAGCATGCATGGTGGGGATAATCAACCAGGATAACCGGTATAACTTGTAAGCGAAGATGGTCTGACTGGTAGATACGCGCAGATACGCATACACACTCGGTCGCACATGGCAGATCACTCACGCGAAATTATCCGACTATCATTCAGTGATTGATCAATTATCAAACAAAGACTACCTTATATCTTCTCAAACACAAAGTTGTTTCTTTGGTGACATTACACCTCTCTGCTTGAACGATTTCCAACGATCTTCTGATATCGATCGATGTCCGATAAACTCGGGTAGATCGATGTCGATTAATTTCTAGCGCATCAAACGTGTCTGTCGTAAAACAATTCCGCACCATTGTTAAATTATATCTCAATGCCACACCCACCACGTGTTAAACTCGTCGTGATTCGAGAGACGACGACTACAGGTTTTCCCATTTTTTTCCATAAATATCATAATTCTGCAATTCTCGGAGCCGATCGAATTAATCGCTAGCTATATAGTCGACGTAACACGCTTCGTCGATTCGATAAAATGTTTCATTATGATAATTTCATCTATATTTGCATCACTTTGTTTTTGTCGTCGGTCATCGTAACGTCACTCGTTCGATTGATAATTGGCATTGAATGAAACGTTCTGACCATTGACCTAATTGAGATTACTGTGTACGCGATAAAAATATTGATTAATTTGATTTATAAACGGATTGTTTTCATATAATATCTCCATGTTTTGCAAATATATTTATACTTATTTGCTTATATTTTTATTCCAGTTTGGCGATAAAGTCCCAGTATGAAGTGATGTATAAATTATCCGAGAAACGATAAAAATTCAGTCTGCATATCAGTAGCCGTATTAAACTCCCAGACAGTAAATTACTCGAAACGACAAACAGCCGATCGAAGCCGCGACGAAAAAATTCTTGGAAAATAAGTGGTATTAATATATTTCATAATGACCGATGTTTTTATTTTAACGTTAGTCGTGTTTTCTTGTCGGTAGACACGAAAGAATTTACAGAATCGGCGGTATTTTTTTTGCCGACTTCCAGGAACATTCGATCGACGCTAATAATTTTTGTGGAAAATTTGTTCTTATCGCAGTTACGATTTATCATCTCTCTCGGTAATTATAATCCTCGATAACAGGTATGTACAGCATGTTCCCGCGTCACTTTAATTGCAGTAGTTAATATTCTGCACTTTGATTGACTTAAAAGTAATTTTGCGTCATCGTGGTATTCGTAAATGTCTGTGACGCGAAGCTGGTCAAGATGAAAGTAAAATAATGGAAATTGCAATGGATATATATACAATTACAGTAGTGATGATTCACCACAGTGACGATAACTATCGTATTTCAAGCCTAATTACCGGGTCAATTAAACACGTTTTATCGCATCGCTTAGAAAGGTATTCTATTATCTCGTGAAATTATAAAAATTATATGTAATCACCGAGAGTTTCTCGGTTTTTCAAGGATAAGCTAGATTTAACAGTAGTACGAAACCCCAGTTTCATATTATTATAAGTATTTAATCATTGATTCGAATTAATTAATCTTAGCTTTCCTACGGAAAAAAATGATTTCTGAGGACAACAATAATATTTTTGAGAACGAACGGTATTTCGTGTTAGAACACTGAAAACTTTCGAAAAAGTCAGATAATAGTATATAAAAAAAAGTAAATAATGAGGAAACAATATGGAAATCCTATTTTTTGCTTGTTTCCATTTATGAATTGCAACTTCAGTTACGACAGTTTAAAGGGGTTTGGTGTGTACGTGATTTTCTAATAATGATAATGACATTATGATAATTGCAAATGATATTTAAATAGATGTAATAATTTGTCATTTTGACATCTTTGATGCCATTGAATAATAATGGAAAATCGAAGCGTTAAACGTAATAGACAAAAATGAACGAAACCTACGAGATCGTTTGATTCCTTATTCCAGAAATATTTTAAAAATAAAAGAAACAAAGAAATTTAATATAAATAATTAAACCACGCGCGCTTCGATTATGTCGTTAAAACTTTGACACTATCGACAATCCGATTGAGCGACGGAAGCGCGGGACGGTGTTCACTCCGACTCGTCGCCTCAAACTGACAATCTACGAGAGTTCGAAGCATAAATGCCAATGCACCTTAGTCCCCACTATTCTTTTCACTGGCGATGCGAGATGTGAACACCTTCCGTGTCTATACCTCCACGGCCTCTGTTTTTTATTCTCTCGTAGCTGGGGCTTTACAACGATTTACGCCGAATGGAAAATAATTCTCCGGGATTCCTAGCGAATGAAAAATCGAGGCGAAGAATCTATTCGAGAAATAGATGACTCGCCAACGCGCTTCCTCATTAGCAGGTATATGTATGTGGAAGGAATTCATCGCTATCACTTTCGTCGTAATATCAAACTTATGAATATATTTTTGAAAATATTACGTCGCACCCGATGTTAATAGCGTAATAAAAATAGCATAAATTCATTCGGAGCCAACTGAATTGACTGTTTTTTGTGATTTTTTTTTTTTAGAAACAGCATCTAAAACTGAGATTCCGCGAGAACCGAAACGAAATTATCGAGTGAGGAAAGTAGATTTTTAATATTACATCACGAATGACTTGACCTTGAAGAGATTTAAAAGAACTAAAAAGTTATTAGTTTGTAAATGCATGAGTCGTGACATGTACAACGCGGAAAGAATCAATACTATCGCTAACATATAACGTCTAAGTCGTTTTAGCGTTTGACGTCCTTGCGAAATATTGTTCGCTCTGACACTTCGCTCGAAGAGTACAGGTACATGCAATCTATTTAACGGCAACTGATCACTAGAAACTTCATTTACTGTTACTTCGCAATAATGCATATGTAAATCGTACATTATATACTAGATTGTTATCAATAATTATATATATGGGGTATTCCACGTCAAATCGACCACTTTTGAACCTTTTTATTTTACTGAAATTTTCATGTCATACTTCCCCACTAAACACATTTAGGTGATTTTTTTTTAATTTCTGCCCAACACAAAAAAGGTATGAATTACAAAAAACCGACGCTTTTATTCAAACGCTCATAACTTTTTCAATTCAAAGTCATATTCTATGAAATTATTCAGTTTTTAAGAGAAACCCGTTATTTTTTCAAAAACCGCCAGTTTTTATTTCTGATTTTTCAAAACTTTGATTTATTCTCACAATGAGTTTAACGTCGTGAGATTCATAGTCGGCCAATGTTTCTTTCTATATTTTTTCGATTGAAAGAGTAACTTTTTCGTTTTTTCGTAACTTGTGTAACATATATAAATTTCAACACAATTAAAACGGGTCGGATTCAAACGTGGTCGATTTGACAAGGAATGCCCCATATACAAAAATATAATGTTCATGAATCGTACATGCAAAGAATTCTTGACCGATTTAGCCATACTTTTGTGTTGAAGTTGTTGTCATTATTACTCGATCTTACCTACGAACAAATCATCTCGAAAAAAAACATTTTTTTCTTAATAAACAATCGCTCCTTATATCGTGTCCATGAATTTGTCATATGCCCGGCGTGGGTGTACACCGCGAAAAAAACGTCGCCAACGCGTCGTGTTTAAAAAATGATTAAGGGGCGGTACGGAAAAGCGTGGCTGGGTCGGTAGAAAGAACGTTTCTCACATTAGCCTTGAATAACCAGCGGATATTTTTCAATTATTTACGGCGGCTTGTTCCACTGCTCAGGTATGAACAAATATGAAAAGTATTCGGACGCTGACCATCAGTTATTATAGTGCGTAAGTTTCATCAGCGCATGATTAATTGCACGATGTAATTGCGCAAATAGTATATGATCACTCGTTGGGTAATACGGATATTATTTGACGTACCTTCGACAGGCAATCGTAAACGGTTGCTGCATTCAGCAGGGATTACATAATCGTTAATTAGTTGAAAAATATGTAAAAGCGTAACAAAGTAGCAATCTTTGTCTCCCATTACAAAATTTTCCGTTTCTTTACAGATTGAAAAACAAAGAATAGTCTTTCTTAAGGAAGCGTCGTTTATCAACGAAAAGCGTCGTGGGACCACGAATCAGAGCAAACCTTCTGGGAGAAATATCTTGCTGCGATCGCATAAACTGCATCGCAATTCGAACCAGTACCACGCATTCTCGTTCGCAAAGTATATTTGCATTTGCATTCGTTAATTAACCATTCAGACTTTCCATCCACTTCGGGAATATAATTGGCCGAGTTTATCGAAGTTGGACGAAAAGCATTTGGTCGAGCGAATCGAAGTTAAGTTTTTGCCAATTCCTTGGTTGATTCCTTCGGCAAAAGTTATATGACATTTCAACGAAATAAGATACACATAAATCAGCCTTATACGACTACTACGATACATATATCGACTAAGAAAATAAGAAGAAATGTCCCTTGGTTTTAGTTCACGAGTGAAAAATACAACTTCTCAAAGTGGTAGCGAATCAAGAATCGCGAATACTATTTCCTTGATTTATAGGTAGCGTGACAACCACTCGTAGCAGAGTCGCGCGACGGTGGCTGTAAGATAATTAATGCATTTCACTATCGGCAATCCTCGCAATCATTTATATATAAACTCACCATCGTGAGAGTCGTACAGATAGATGATTTTCTTCCAGCCATAATGACGCACGGTGTCTATGATCGCACGATGATAATCCGGGCGCATGCTTATCGCAAAGTCAAGAAGACCCGACGATGGCGTCAGTACCTGTAACATAAATTTATATTATGAATTCCGCATCATATTATTTTCCAAATTTCGCGAAAGTTTCAACACTTCGCGACAGATTTCGAGCGCTCGTCGTATCTGACCATGCATTGAACCGAATTTTATCTTCCGAGCGTATATGGCGCGAAATGAAAAAGTAAATATCAAAAATTACATTTAAAAAAAGCATAAACACGTAGGTACGCGCGAACGCGAATAAAAAACGATAATGTCTGGGATAATTCATTGTTCGGTTTAATCGGGGACAGATTGCCCTATCTCGTAAAATTTATCAATCGCAAACTTGTATGTGGACGTTGTGGTGAGCTATAGCTCAGATTATCGTTGTTTCACGAAAAATTGAGCTCCGTGAAATTTGTCACTCTGGGAGTGTTATGAGTGTTTAACAAAGCACATCGTTAATTTAATCTGGACCGGCCGCGTGGTCAGTAGTCGAGTTGGTATGAAAACGATGTTGAAGCCGGCCGGACATTAAAAAAATATACATCTGTGACTCCGATAGTATTAACGAATGTACGTATGTGTTAACGCGACCGTCTATGCGCCTCTTATAAATCACATGCGTATGCGCGCGCATATGTTTGTACGGATTCCTGGACGTGCGCACCGGCGCGTGCGTGCTCGTAGTTTTCGTGTGCGCATGCGCACCGGATAATTGTTTCATCGTCACGATGTTATGCGTCCCGTTATATTGAAAACATTTTAAACGTATTTTATCGTAAACATTGTAACTATCGAACTCGCAACGAACGTAATATTTTCCTGTTATATTATCATACGTATATGTAAAGTGTTATATTTATTTGCCCGACAAAATAAATTCCCCTCGTTTCGCTGTTTCATTTTGAAATGTAAATTGGAAAACGAGATTCGTTTCGGTGCGCTGCGGTAGTTATGATCACGGGTGAACGCCCGCCATCCGCGCCACAGGTCGTGTCTTTCTATCTCGATGAAATTTTGGGATGCTTTCGCGCCCCCCCCCCCCTCCCCCATCATCCCCCTTTTCGCCGTGCTGCAACTCTCATCCCTATGCCCCTCGGTTGTACCCGTAGGCCATACCTCGATCGATTGAACAACCGCGCGCACGGAAATCATCCGCGTAACGCTCCCGTTGAACTCGTGAAATTCCCCTCCCCCCCGCTATTTTTAGTAAGGGAATAACGAAACGATGAAACAATTTTGTGTTTCAGTGATAAAAACAAAAATTCGCGTTCGGTAGCACATGGTTGAAGTTTATTTTGCATCCTTTTGCGAGGTCTTATAAATCCAAACATCGATGGGTTTTTGCAAATTTATTCTGTGGTATTATATTTAGTGTCCCCTGTGTTTGGGTGTCACAGTAATATGTTATAATTCAAACGAAGATCTATAATGTACAAAATATACCGCCACGCTAGTTTTACATGTTTTGGGCGTCGGGCCAACGTGAATTTCTTATAACGCGTTGGTGGATACCGGTAGTACTCACGGCGCTGTTGACAGGTTCAGTGCTGTTCACTGGTTACTCTCATGACATTCAACGTGTCAATTACAGGGTTGAATTAATTTTCGAAACAAAAATTAGCTGGTTTACCTTTTCGGGAAACCAGGGCGTGACGAAAGGCATCTGGAATGTATTGCTGTAGGAATGTAGAGTGTCGAAAGAGTCCGGACTCACGGCACCCAGCATTGAGAATACCCCTCGGCTGAATTGTGTGCAAACTGGAACAAAAATAAAGAAAGAGACACGTTTTTAAATTAGCATGACAATGCCTCGTCTTCTCGCAGAATTGTCGCCATTTTTCAATGCTTTTTATGAAATATCTAAATTCCATTCAGGAATGGCATTTGAATGTAGTGATGAGCAAATCGCATCTCTAGTCTCCTTGCTTCTTTCACCCTTATGTATATATGGTAGGTACATATACGTATGATGAATTTGTATTCATCATAAAAATATAATGTTTCTTGATCGTGTCGTGGATAATTTATAATTTTTTATAGAAACAGTGCCCGTTGTGAAAAATGTTCACACTGTCAGATTGAAACGTGGGCATGGAGAGCTCGTGATTGCAAGACAAACTTGGAGTGTCTAGGCCCTAGACAGTATTCCAACATTTTGCGAAACCGTTTCCAGTACATTGGACACATCGCAAAATGGGGGCGTGCGATAAAAGAACGAAGTCAAAATGGAGTTTCTTCAACGAAAACTTCTCGAGTGAGGACGATGATGAAAAGTCACGTAATAATTCGAGTTAAAGAACGACAAGTGTCGGCGCCAGTCCACTCGTTGGCTGGGCCTTCGGTAGCGGAGTTAGGCAGAAGAAGAGATCAAAAAAATAGCACGAAGAATAAGAGAAAGGAAGAAACGACGATTCGTAGCAGCAGCTTTTTCTTCCAACTCTTGCTGAAAATGGTGGAACACAGCTGTAGCGAGATTTTCCTGACCTCGAATTTGGAACGTTTCCAGAAACATGATGGACAACGGACGAAACAGGATAGCTCCGGTGATGCTATAGTTTGGGCAACAAGAGATACGAGAAAAAGAAAGGGGAGGTTTCAGGCTACCGGGACGAGTCTGGACGAGGGTGAAAAATATACAAGGGTTGACGAAGATATTCCTCACTCCACATTTTCCTTTTTTCTTTTTCATTATTTTTTATTATAGTTCGCTTGAAATATATTCTTCGGCTCCTTATCTCTTTTCGCTTCGTGCTACCTTGAGCATTAGCTTCTACCGAAAAAGAGAATGAATACGGGAGACGGCGAGTTTCCAATTCTCAGAACGCGAACGCCGTTTCCGAGGATTGCGAGTCTTTGCCCGGCACGAGGTTTGCATCTTTATGAGGTACACATTCAGCGCCTCTTGTCCCCAGGGAAAAGAGAAAAGAAACGAGTAAAAATGCAGTGGCAAAGGGAAAAACGGACAAGAAGTAAGGAATGAGAAACCAGAGAAAAAGAAGTCCTCGACAGACATTATTTTCTATCATCGTAATGTACCATTATATTGCAAATTCAATATTTACTTCGATGGAAAATTCGTCGAAACGAATTGGAATATTGTAGGGTTAAGATTTCATGCCCATTGCGTGTACGATAGACATATCCAAGCATGGAAACTTTCACCAATATTTTGTAAACTGATACTTCGACAATACAGAAGGATCTTTCAAGAACACGAAAGCAACGAAACGAGCCGGAAGTGGTTGAGTCTCCAAGTGCATCGAGTCTTCGATCAGAAATTGATGATGCAGGACGATTCGTCAAGTGCTCGTCTTGGATAGGAGACCCGAAGTGATAGAATGTATTCAAGAGGATCTCCACAGTAGTCGAACCCAGCGCTACAACAATGAGTCGTACTTGGTCCGTATAGATGCATCTCCCGGATGTTCTAATGGACAGGAACTTCCGGGCTCAGAAGCCATCGAGGAAAGGAACGGGGTAAATGGCGCATTGATTGGCCGCTATCGAACAGAATCCTCGATAAGTGCACGCAGAATAGACATGAGACTGTAGCTCGCCCATAACCATTGGCAAGTCGTGTTGTACAGGACCAATCAATGCTACCAGGACCGATAGGACAAAGTGAATCATCGAACAATATAAGTTCCCATCGCTCTTTAGATTTTTCTTTGCTCTCGCAATTCACTCGTCGAGCTAGTAGGGATGAGATCGCTTCCAGAGCATTTGTAGTATGAATCGAATCGCTCCACCGTCGTTCGCGATATTAGATTATCAGCCGTGGATCAATCTCGGCCGAGTAACGATGGAGAGCGATAAGTGGAGTAGAATATCATGAGAAAGGTAGCGCATCTAGCTAGATAATGACGTGACTAACGGAAATATTGAAGTCTATATGGACAATCCAAGATAATCGGATAAAAGCGACACGTACCAAGAACAATAGTTGATGTGACGTAGCCTACCAATGGTCCGCTTCCATGAGATTGCGAAGAATGGTACTCGAGATCTCTAGGACCTATCCATGACGTTATGTACTTTTCTACGTAGCCTATCACGATTGACCTTCGCTACCCAGCCAGCGAATGGAATCTTGATGCCATTACTATTATACACTTTATGGAGCCAATTTATACATCACTTAAATATTATTCTTCGGGGAATCACGACTGGATTTTTATAGCAAGTAGTGTTCATGAAGTTTTTAACCCGACGTATTCATTATTTTATTCATTAATTATCTTATAATTGTTGTAGCACAGAACTCTGAATGAGGAAAATTGAATTAAATAAGTATTCTGTCAATGGATCATGTGTCTGTATGAAACTTGGATAATGACTCAACGAGAACATCAAAACGTCTGCCAAATTATAATTTTCCAAAGTGTGTATATACCCTCTCAACACTGTTTGTCATAAAAAGTAAAATATAAATATTGACGAGGAATTTGCGCAAACACTTTTCGACGAGTAAACACCCACATAATTTAAACTCTTTTACCGCAAACGATCATACGCATAAACGATCTATTACTAGGGTAACCAACGCGAATAAGCTGTAAAGAATTTTATGAACCACATCAGTACGGCATTGTGGAAAGTTGCGTGTTCGTCGACCATTAGAGTAAAAACGGAGTCACTGCGAAATATAGCGCGAGAGAAAGATACAAAAAATGATGGCAAGTCTATTTATAAGAAGAATGATGCTGAGAAATTATGTTCGATCCTCTTTTAAATTATTTTATTCTTTTATTTTCCCTCTATCTTAGCTGAACGATTCTCTTTGATGTCCACTTTCTTCTCATCGAGTCTTCAATTTTCTAGAGTAAAACCTGTGCAATAGAGACCTCTGCGAGACAATTAACTCTATGGATTTTTAAATTCAAAGTAACGCAGATTTGGATCCAGCGAAATACAAGAAAGAATCAAAAATAGAATTTCCTACGCGACCGTTTTATATTACCTGTCACTGACATTCCGCTTCAAAGGGTTCATCATATTTTAACGACTGCATTCAACCCTACAAGCGATTCATCGTAAATTATGCATAGCTCGGCGTACTTTATTTTAATAATTCTTTTGTGGGTGTCTCACAGTCGTTCGAGGAAAGACCATATCATTCCTAGCTTTCCCGTTGGTTCTCATCGCATCGCAAGGGTGGTCATACTGGAGGTCCATGATGGAGCACCAAACAGCTACCACTCTCCGGTGCTGTACTCGTACAGCACAAACCTGGATAAAATGGACAAACCGTCCATGTGAAACTGGGACCCGGAAAACAGGAAGGTTGAAGTTGTGAAACGAGATCTGGTTAGGTAGAACTTTCTCTCTCGTTTCTTTCTACCTCTCTCTTATTCGCACGTAGTATGTGTTCGGTCGTGTCCAGAACCAGCATTCATCGTGGAACGAACGCAGCGGCTACCACCCCCGAGGGTGAATTTATATTCATAAGCATAAATGGCCTTGAGATGATATACGACGTAGACTATGCTTTGGTCAAAGCTGCCCTTTCAACGTCTTCGTCATTATTAATCCTCTTACCGTCCTCCTATATATTTTGTCGCTCTGTGTTGCCACCTACAACAGCTTCGCAACTCTCCCTGGCACCAACCGGCGTGGAAATATCTTATTTCATTTATTATACTGTTGGCGCTTATCATTTCAACCTCTTCGTAATTCGATCCCACAAAGTAAAAAATTGTCGAAAATTTAATTTTTCATGATTTTAGGGATTCAGTTGAAGTAATAATATATTGCATATATATACTTGCAGATGTCACTCAAATATAGATTGATGTAATAAAATACTAATGCCAACCTTTCAAGCCAAGGATGTTAGAACTTTGGGACAATTTTTTCAATATTTTGAATGACCTATAGAATAGGTATATAAAAAATACAATATGACATTCGACATGTACATTGCCCGATACTTTCGTATCGGAAGATGGAAGTAGATGCAACTCATAAAAGAATGGTGAATATTGACCCTTGAAAAGCGTAATGATTTCACCAAAGATTCTAAATCCACCCATGATAAAATTATCGCGATCGATTATTTTGAAATAAGAAAAAAAAACAATCGTATTTCTGTTCTACTTCATATAATACTTTATTACAAAAATTTGATATTCCAACGATTTTATTCCCTTTTTATCGATAGATTGAAGGGTAAAAAGTAATTAAAGCTGAAAGAAATTTATCGCCCACGGCATGTACAACTCGTAACGAAATCCACAAAGTTGTCTCTCATACGTTGTTAGAATTTTTTATTCCTTTCATTCCCTCGACTTGAGTAACTGTACGAAACTTATGAAAAAGTCTCTCTCCGACCCGTTTTTTACCGCACTTCCCTTATATTTACGTCAAACTACATAGCGGCAATAACATCCACTCAAATTTCTCATAGAATGTAATATATAACCTAATATATGTAGTATTGTACGTATATATATATAGATATATATTGGTGGCCATGCGGTTGTGACTTACGAGCAGCATGATTTTTATAAACGCAAAAAAGAGGGTTAGCACATATCCTGGACCAGCCAAGCGGATAGAATGAAGTGAGAGAAAAGGAGAATGAGAAATGGTACGAGCAGGGGTGGAGGGTGAAGGGGTGGCTGGAAGGGCTAGGGGTGGGAGGCTTGGAGGCTGGTAGCGATATAGGTGATGTGGATGGCAAAGAATTCAAGGGAAGCTGCTACTGGAAGCTCCGAGCCCTCCTCGCTTCCCCCGTCACAGCGAGGAAAAGATGGTATTCCCCCCAGTAGTACCAACGCCGTACCGTTATTTTCGCGCCGGAAAGTTTTATGTCTACTATAATTTCCAGAGTGTCCTCTGGCGCACACATTCAACGGGGCTCGAGAGATTCGTACGGGTCGTGGTGGTGGTGGTCCTGGCTGATACGGCCGAGGCCACAAGCGGGGCGGAGGGGGCGGAAAAGGATGAAGTCCCAGCGGGCAAAGGAAAGCGGGGAATCGCGCGGCGGTGAAGAGGAGCGGGTTGATCGCAGTGTTCCCATAGGGCACCGCAGGGGGTGAGGAAGTGGCAGGAAGGGAGAGCGGATGGAGAGGACATCCCGTAAATCGCCGAGTTCTCTCTTTCTCCGCAGCTTGTGTTGCTCCTCTCTATCTTTCTTTCTCGTATACATTTCCAGTTCTCCACTAGCATCGTTTCTAAGCACAAAAGGCTACTGCTTCAATTATTATGTCGTTGTAATTGTGGCTACATTATTTTTTTCTCGCATTCGGTCGAATAAATTACGAATCTAGCTTCTACGTGTACCTACGTTCGATAAATGACATGGAACTTACAGACGAGCAAGTCCGTTCGTTAATTGAAACCATTTAGGGAGAATAATTTAATATTGATTATTATCGGCTGAAGTAGAGAGCTATTGTAGGAAGCGAGGGTTTTCAAGGAATGGCTTGGTTGTTGCGGTTGTCCAATCATGCAAGATGAGAGGAACAAGCCGCATCGACAGTCAGTAAGTGACGATCTAGACACGAGAACCGAGAGATTAGAAACGAGGTTAAAAATTCAGAGGTTTGTTAAACCTTTGTATCGCTTATTATTAAAATATTCAATCTTTGTGTGATTGCATCGATCACTTTTACGCTTTCCAAGTTATCCGATCCAAATAATATCTACACTATTATGGCTCATGCACTAAGTTTTCCAGAAGTGAAATTATTAATGTGTTGTATATCGTATACTTATATTTAATATATTTAATTGTACCATGGAATATTTTTCGGCGATGTGAGTGGCTGCCAATCTTCTTTCAACGGACCAAATTTACAACGAATTAAAAACGACAAAGGGACGATAGAGCGAAGAAGAAGAATTGTTTTGCTGCGATGTATCCAGAAAGCAGATATTCGTAATATTTTTTGTAAGTAAAAATCACAGCTCGATCTTCACGAGTAACAGACAATATAACTTATATTCACAAGACTTTGGAGAATCAGTTATTCCGTCGTCGTATTATGCCTGGTGGACTTTGAAAGTTCACACCGTTATCGTGCCGAATTGAGGCTCTTTCGACAACGTGAGCTTGCAACCATTGGATTGGGGCTTGGTGAGAGGAGAGCGGGAACGTGAAAGGGCGAAATTCAGCGAGAATGGGCGAGCGAGAGGTCGTTGGGCGAGCTTGCCAGCTCCCTGTCCCTTAAGCTATGCATCCCTGGATACACATTCAGCAACGAGGAAACAACTAATTCCAACTAGCGTTTCACGAACCATTTAACTCTCGCAACTCCCGTAGTCTCCTATCGCACCCTTGTTATAACTATAGTACTTTCCCTTCGCCCGAAAGGTGCTTGCGTCCACGATCTACCTACGCTACATGCGTATTCCTCGTTCCCGATTACCATGCTCATATTCCGTGAAAACTACATCGTCTTATCACTTCGAGCTTCTTATCGTGTATCACCTGTTAACGAAAACTAATCCAAGATCGGTGGACCATTGGTGCGAAAAACTAAATGTCGGTTTGGTGTATAGAAGCCGTGTGTTTAGGCCTAAACTCTACGTAAATAGAACTTCAGTGCCTAAAGTGACAATCCCTTTTACCGTTTCTCACATTCTTTCTTTCGCGTGTCTCTTTTGCCTCCTTTTTCCCCTCGGCTTACTTTTACGAACGACGGCGCCATTTATACACGTGGGAGGACCAGATCCATGCAAAACGTCTCGCAGTCGGAACATGGAGGGACCATTATTCTTTTTCGAGGGGCGTAGGCGTCGCGCAAGCGCGTGATAACATCCCAAGAATTCACGTCGTGGAGTCTAGGGAAGCAACGGGGATGTGTGCGAATGCGCTATAACTCGCACAGTCCCTCTTCTATTCTCATCAGACATTCTCGTACACGCATTCACCACGGCTTTCTCAAGAGGACTTTCTCACGGCTCGAAGTTCCCAGGAACTCGGCAAAATGTCGGGCATGAATGAAGATTCTGGTGAAGCGATGAAAGAGTTCGTGACATCATTCAGTTGCACGCACAGCTAATAGGCCGTATATTTTTATTTCTCTTTTTCTCCTCCTTTCGAGAATAGAGTAACGAACAGTCGTTAAATGATACACTATGACTAGTAGAATTTTTGTTATTTTCTTGATATTATTGACCGATTTCAATGGGGTTCATCTACCAATACCAAATTCATTTGTGTTTAAATCCCGAATAAAGAAACGTTGGAAAGGGAAGTAATGTAAGTAACGAAGTGCTACGTCTCGATCAAGAATATACTTCGCCTTGGTAAAGAAAAATTACTTCTTCATTTCTAACTGTAAATATTGAACGGAGGATTTACCAAGGTTTGACTCTACCCTCGTGCAAATTTCTTCGAAAAGGGTGAAAGTGCAATTTCATTTAAAACCCTTTTACAAATGAAGTAAACTCCCTCGTCGGTTTTCTGTTAAATTAAGCACTAATCCTTCTTTGCTTTAATGATGGTAATGCACTCCCCTTTACTAAACGATTTATCATAAATTTATAATACACGCAACGATGTTCATGTTTTCTTAAAACAAATATTTCTACGACCGACGAATGATATTGACTTTGAAAAAAATAAATGTCTTGCAACGAACGTCCTTCTTTCGCTTCGAGCAGAAAGAAAGTCGAGGGAAGAAACGATGGTTAAACCACGCAGACCGATAAAAATGCGAGAATTCGCGTTTCTCGACGCGTTCTATCCAGCGTTCCAAATACGAGGGAGGGTGCAATATATAAAGGAAGAGAGATCGAAGGCCACGGGTGGAAGACCATTGGGAGAAAAAAACGGAATTGCTTCTGTACGTGGCATAGAAGCTAAATCGAATTTAATTCACTGAAATTTAATCGCCCGTTAAAACGATTACTGAAAACTTTCGTGGCGTGCTTTTGTATTTGCACTTAACGTGGAAAAATTCTTTCCATCACTTTTTCGAGTTGTTCGCAAGTTTTAGAGAACTGGCCGAACATTCCGAGCTCTTATCGAGGTTCGAAAACCATTGGAATATAGGCTTCGAAATTGGCCCATTGACGTGGAAATATTCGTTAATTTCGCCAATTTACTTTAAAGGAAACGATTTTTCGATAATTCATTGCGCCCTTCGGCGGTATAGCCGGATTATTTAAATACTTCGTGAATTCGTATTGTAGTCGTATCGATCGAAGTATCAAACTTTTACATGAATTTGGACTTGCAACGATGGAAAGAGAATGGTATGTTTTAACGACAATACGCGCAGATTAAAACTTGTACATTATTTCCTGGTCATTGTTGTTTATTCGCTAGTTTGCTCTGCTAATTGTTTGCACAATATGAGCTTTCGAATGAAGGAAGTTTCACAGATGAATGTAGATCACGAGAAAGCAATTTGCAAGTTTGGATTTGTACGATTTTTTCAGTACGAAATAATCTCAAGACAAGAAGTTTACATCGTTTTTTAAAAAATAATATATTTACACTTATTTCGCTATCTAGGTTATTGACCGAGAGAAAAGCCGCGCCTGCGTTCATCGAACCTCGTTATACACCAGGTCTAACTTCGACGGTTACCAAATTTAATTCCCCAACCACGAAATGACAATGTCGTGAATCGGTTACCGGATACCGGAAACTAAATCATGACCTATTTCTATAAAGTACTTAGAAAACGCGGATAAAGTGAATTTTGGACTTTCACTCGAACCTGTTACGTTGTTTGACCCGAAATATTTATCAAAATGTCGCGACCACAAAGACTTGTCGATAATCAATGGAGTTATCGAATTTTACTTTCCTAATATTGATATTTATTTTTAAAAAAAACGTAAAGTATTTTTTAGCATAAGCATTGATTACACGGCTTAATAATACGATCACCTTGAACAGCGTAAAATATATTATCGTGCGGAATAATTAAAAAAGAAAGCACTATATCGTAATAAAGTTAGGTAAAACTGGGTTGTCAAAGTCATAAAAGGTTTTTCGTTAGTCCTTTGAGGCCATTATGACGTTTGACCTCAGGGTTATTCTCAAGGGTTGTCCCATCAGACCGTATCAATTACGTTATCTTTTGACAAATTGACCGTACGCCTATTCGCACTCTGAGCGTTCGCTCGAGTTTCCGATGCCGACACAAGAAGACTAGCCCAGCTGTGCGCGTGCGTGTGTGCTCGTGGAATAGACAAATTTACCATTCCCCAGAGAGTGTCACATTGTATGAGACCATACGAGTATGTGTAGCATGTGTGTCCCACACACGCTTTCAAAAGTTGTATTCGAGTCGGTGCTATACATATGAGACGAGATAGCACGGCGGAGACCATCGATCCAAAGTGCAGCGTCGTTAATTCGACTCAACGTTCGGGAGAGCTCTAACGAGCCTCGTGTACTCGGTTACGTCTTTCATATTGGCGCGGGTACAAATTGAATCAGTTCCTTCAACCGTCGGAACATCAACGAAACGAGAATAGAAACGCTGCTAAAATTGTGTCGATCCATTTAGTTTTTTTTTCTTTTTCTTTTTTTGCAAAATAAATGTTACGGAGTGTGTTTACAAAGCATAAAGTATAAAAAAAAGTTGACACTCACGACAATCATCATTCTCCCGGATTTCTTTGAATCAACAAAAAAACTGGCTATGCAAGAAAGTATTATTCAAACACCCATCATTCTTGAACGAGAATGGAAGTTACCGTATAGTCGTTTCTCCACAAAAAACAAGAGACTGGCACGATCCATTAACATCCACGGCATCATGGCGTTATTCTAGATCTACTGTCACGAGACAAATAGATCTTCCGAGCGTTGTCCGCAAAGCTTCTTTGCAAAACACAGTGAAACTTTTAGTAGGACAAAAATGACCGCGAAGAGAAGAAATCCACGAGTATCAAGAGTAAACATTTGCCCAAAAGCTTTGCACAAATCCGGCTGACGTCGTCTGGGCAAAAACTAGTCTGGGGATTAGCTGCCGCGAATCGATCGGCACGGGGGCTCCGGGCCTCGCGTTACAAAATTAATACGCCGCGCACGCAGTTAACGGGCATACACCACGTGGAGCTTGACAGCTTCTTGCCCGACAATATTTCGTCTTTCTACGATGGCACAGAATACTGAGAGAGGCGGCTTTGTCGAGGGGTTCGGGAAACTTCATTAATCACGCTCAAAAACCTTATGGTCACTCTCGCAGATGACTGGTATCATGGGTGCACGTGCATGTGTCTCAGTGTGCGTGCGTGCGTGATTTTGCATATGTGTATATGTGTCTGTGCGGTGGCTGCGGACCAGGCGGGTCGAGGGCAACGAGATCCAAGGATAGAGTGTACTATAATGCAGTTCACCCACGTCACCCAAGTAAGCATCGTGCACGCCCGTGCGGAGTGAGGAGAGAGAGAGAGAGAGAGAAAGCGAGCTTATAGGGGGATACCCGGCATTAATTAGCTCTGTAGCAGAGCTGTGTCAACAGGGTTGGTACTGTATCCTGGGTACGAGATAAATGAGCGAAATTTTGATCCTATCGCGTCGTTGATAAACTCCTGCGTGTCGTCCTAGTCCTGACTATGTGCGTTTTGGTCAACCAATCAGACATCATTTACGGTGCTGCCTCCCCCATCGATGAATCATAATTCGTTGACGCAAATTGAGTCTTACTTTACGCGTGTATTGTGTATGCTTGATGAAGTATTGAAGGAGGACCGTTGCTATATACAGGGTGATCATCCGAGTATTGTCATTTGAAAACAAGTGTGCATGATTCTTGTTGGTGCAGGCGACCAAAGAGAAGACACTTGTCGTTGCAAGGACACGACAAATATGAGGGAAGTAATGGCTTGCGTTACCAAGCACGCAGGTCGTACGATGTCGTCTAATTAATCAATTTCATCTTTTTTAATTACATTTCCTATCATCGCGTAACTTGACAATCTTTTTTTGCGTTGATTTATTGAAATTTTAAGTGGCTGCCGCGATGACTGTTTGCAGTCTTCAAATTGTTTGCGGAACGGGAAGAGCTTCTCTTTGAGAGTTTACGGGCTGGAAAGAGGTCATGGATACAGGAACAGAGAGTAAGGAGCAGAGAAGAGTGAGAGAGAGAGAGAGAGAGAGGGAGAGAGTGAACGAGCGTCAGCTTTCGCTACTGGTGAGTATGAAGTGCCCGTTGGAACAGAGCATTAATTACTTTGCAGTGTAGGATGGGGATAGAAGACAAGCTAACATCTCGACACCGTGTGTCCCAGCTCGACTCCCACGGCCTCTGTCGCACTCAAGCCTCCAGAGATAAATGACTTAAGTTCAGATCTTTATCGTACCTACGTGTATGGATGGCCTTTCTTATCTGCTTTTTCTACTCCCGTTATCGTCAAAATTGCAGTCTTCCTTCAGTAGCGAGTATATATTGGAGGATATCGGAAAAAAGTACAATTTGTATTTGAACGAATGTTGGTGCGTGAAGAATACAAACTACTTTCGACATAAATTGTTTAATCGTTTTGGATGTGTATTTTGTTCCTTCCCCTTGCCACTATGAGTACACGGAGGATGGTTGGAACATCTCGACGATTAATTATCGCCGCTGGCAGCTAGAGCCTACCAAGACAAACGACTTAAATTTAGATGCTATCAGACTGGCTGACCTCCAGTATCCCGTCACTGGTCCATTATATTGTGTCGTACGAAATTAGGACACACATACACGCATAAACTATCTGATAGTCTCGACCTCCTTTGTAAACCAGGGATTCACCGGAGTTTCCTTAATACCTCATCTTGGATCATGAGCTTCTAAAGTAATGCGTAGTCAAAGAAGATCTATTTAAAAAAATTAACCCAAGGATGATAAAACGATTGTACACAGGGAGCAGATATTTTATCGATATGAAATAAGAATAAAGAGTCCACGAATGGAAATTACCGAGTATGACTGCGGCGAGAAATCGTATAAATCAAGAAGAATTAAATTCGATTAGAGGATTAAGCTTTTGATCGCCGATTCGATGGAGGAGACAGAGGTATGAAAATGACGGTAGAAAGAAAGAGAGAAATTCCGAAACATTATCAGGCTGCCCTCGTGCCATTCCACTACGACGACCACGACAACGAGATCCTTTTGCCAAGGATCCGATCGCGAATCTGGCAAGTAGTGGAATGGGATAGAGAATGAAAGGGAGTGAGAGGAGAAGAGCACCACTGCCTAGTTGAGGCTCCAAGGGCTGCCCAGGCACCCTCTCGTGACCTGTCACAGGATTTGCCGCCCCAATAAAAGGATTAACCGGACGAGGGTTAATCCGATTGGAAGGGCCGTTCTCGCACTTTGTACCCCGAGAAGTCGGCAATCGCTGGCTCGACGTTCAGCACTACCAACTACCTTTCACACTTGGGTCACGCCACGTTCTCTCCGAATCGTCGACGGCATTGATTATTCGATCGAAAAATATACTATGCCCATTGTCTCTTGCACAGACGAAAAAAAGAAGATTTTATCAACTAGAATATTTTTTGAAAAATAATTCATTACAAACCATGTTGCATCTAAACTGATTCAAATTGAAATATAAGAATCGTTTTGAGTCGAATGGACGGCGTGTATTTCGAAGTTACAGTTGCGGTGATACCTACCATCGATGGAGGGTTTGACACGACCGAGAGCCCATTAGAATTGAGAATAGGAATAAAAAAAAACCATCGCGTCGAATTTACGAGAGCTTGACCCGAGGAGTAGCGGTAGCTCTCTCGCGGTATATGAAAAAGTATGCGGTTGTGTAATTTGGCGAAGCGAGAGAGCTAGTTTTTCTTCGTTGACTTGAACACACCCTTGGGCTGCCGGGTGTTTTTCGTCGTGTTGGGACAAGGCCGGCGCCGTGTGCCCCCTAACGAGTGAGGGTGGATAAACATTGTTCCAACGAGTTGGAAATGGAATTTACGTCGGGCATCGGCTTGATGCATCGTTGCGAGAATCGCGCGAGCGAGCGCGAAAGATGGTTGAGGGGTTGTTTTCACTCCCCTACGTTGCTCAAGTTTGTTCGCTCGAGCGAAGGTAAAATTTTGGTCCTTCATCCTCGTCGAGCTTCGCAGCGACGCAACGTAGTTTTTTTTATTTTCCTTTTCATCGCCTGTTTCTCATCCCCCCTGTTCGCACTCGTTCATTTTGTTTCACCCCCCCCCCTCCCACCCCCGCTGATATGCCTCGTCTCGCAGTCACCACTTCAAATTGAAGGCCACCAGTGGCCACCAGTGGAGAACTGTCGACATTAAACATTCGGCAGAACGTACTCCTGACTATAAACCAAGTGCAGAAAACACTTTCCCACGGACTTTTCCACGGAATTCCGTAAAGTCGACTACGAATAATTTCGTAGTCGATAGTTTTGTCGACGTGAAAAAATGCTATTAATTATTGAGAAACAAATAAAAAATCAAGTGTACTGAAACAATTGGAAACCTGAAGGGACGAGCTTGTTGATTTAACAAGTAAGCCATCGTCTCGGTTTCTGCACTGTTCCATCTCTCCTGTAATTATTTGACACTTTGTACACGCGTCGATCTTACAGCCGCGCAGCCTGGCGAAACTCGACAACTTTTCCCACAACTTTTAATTTCGCTCTCTTTTACGAGCAAATTCTTATTTGTTTTATATAGATATAGGTGTATAACGCGATTTCTGATACGCGGGGGTGAAAATAACCATCTGCAAGACGCAGGCACCCTCGTAGCTTATTCCCGTCTCTCATCTCTGCCTACGGAGTTTGTGATATTTTATTATGAAGTTTTTTGCCCTCGGCAATATCGTTCCACGTTGTCAAGGGGAAGAAGTGTTGAGATGGGGGGAGGGCTGAAATTCGCCCGCAGTTATTCAGATCGTCACCCTCCATGAAATATCCGAATCCCTCTCGCATCGCTGAAGTCTCTTCTCTTCACTCTGTTTAAAAGGTAACAACCACAAATGGGCTGTGGCATCGATCGTAATCAATCGGCCAACGAATTCACATTTTTTTTATTAACAGCTAATCCTCGATTACTTGCAAGAACCATTATTTGATTTTTCGATCAATAATTATTCGTCCCCGATAACCCGTCACTTTTCCTATCTTTCAAAAACGTTATCGTTTTATTTCGCTGCTGAGTTTAGTTCACACGATTTTTGTTTTCAATGTCAAATTCAAGATGGAGACACTGACAATAAGTTATACGTGCTATTGAACGAACCGTTTGGTTTATCGAGAAGGGGATGTGACGAATATTGAATTCCATAATTCGATTCAATCAATTTTCTTCAACCAAGGAAATCGTGATTTTCAATATTATATTATTATTGCTCGTTCTTACTTTTGGCGAAAAGTAGGGAGGCGGGCACCCAAGACGACGAGGAAGAAGAGTGAGAGGCTTTTCTTCATTCGCGCGTCGGAATTACTTCGGGGAAGTTCATTTTAGTAGGTTCGGGTAAAAGCCACCCCCTTCACCTCCTACCCCCTGCCAACTCCAGAAAACCAACCGCCACTTCGGTCGCTCTTCCTCACTCTTCAGCCTCCCCCCTTCCCCTCCTCCCCCCACCGTACCGCCGACTTCGTCGAAGCAGTAGCGTTTGTCAACAGTCGTGACTCGATTGGAACCTTGGGCTGGAGGGAATACAGTTGGACGTGAACCCAAATCTCTCGACCGAGATTTCGCATCCACTTTTCCGTCTATCTCGTGGCCTCCCATCGCCTTGCCCAACCCTCTCGCCACGTGTACTTGCGACGGTGTCATTCCGCTTCTGGGGGTTTTCTCTCTCGCATTTTGTTTACGCAACCGCCAAGAGAACTCGTTTAAATGATGAGAAGCACTTGAACGAGACACTCCTCCATGAGGCAAAAGTCACCCGACGTTCGCCTCTTCGAGGACCCATTCACCCTATCTCTCTACTGTCTGTTGTCGTCCGCGTTCTCGAGTTCTCTTTTCGACGAAGGGCTATAAAAGAGGAACCGCGAGGGAAAACTCGCGAGAGTTGTTTTGCTTCAAATCCCCTCTACCCTCCCCACCCTCCCATCTTTAGGGCGAATCCTGATGGTAAAAAAGAATTTGCCGTTTGCAAACCTCTTCGATTTTATCGGTACATTCTTATCTTGAATTCTTCGGAAGCTCGGGTTATCGTCAATAGGGTGACGGGAAATTGCTCGTTTGCCCCTGATCAAGCTTATCAAATCGAACAAAATTCAGTATCGATTTAGAATCTCTTTCGACGCCAAAAACAAGAATTTATTTAAATTGGTTAATCTCGTATCGATAACCACTGATTTCCCTGGTCACCATTTGATTACTCGACCCGACAAATTAATGCAATTAGTTTTTTTCACGCTGAAATGGCTAAAATGGAGACGAAACAAAAACGATGAATTTCCCATCGGTTGGATGGAGCGTAGTTGGATCAACATTTTACGTTAGAATAACCCAGCTGGCTCGTTCGGAAAAAAAAAATAAAACAACGCACGGGGTAGCGCACATACCACGGCTCGTAGTAATGCCAGGAGGCGTTCAAATTTTTCTGCTCGTTTTTTGTTTTCGTTACGTATTCGTTGAACCGGCCCGTGAATGTAGCGTGGTGCATCGATAAGGATTCTGGCGCGAATTCATTGAATGGTTTCCAGCGAGGAACACGCGAGAAACACGAGATCAGTTCGAAAACCCCCGGTGTGTCATCGATCGAATTATATCTGACCAGTAATAAACCATTTCCCGACTGACCAGTAACGACATTTGATCGGTTAGCTCGACAGATAACCGGGATAACACTCGGGAATTTGTGAACTCGTTCGACAGGTCCATCGATCCTCCAAAAGTACTCTGTTGTCCTTTGTTGGCTCAATTTTTTTTATTATTCTCTTCGATCCCCTGTTATATCGCAAGCCAGCCTCCCTTCCCTCCAGGCCTCCGATGTTTAATCCAACGATAAACCCTCGATTGATTGAACTCCCTGGATTTCTGAGTATCCGACAGATTCCATTCGCTCGGTCTTTCAGGGACTCAACATTCATGTTTCGTACAACAAGACCTCTCATCTCCCCTGAACCGGAACTTATTGTTAAACCGGAAAATTAAAAGTTAGAGAGAAATAGACCCTCGAGTCAACAATGACAATAACATTGATTAATGATAATAGCGCAATAATAAAAGAAAAATGGCAATTCTACAGTCGCGATGCACTAGTGGGTTGACAAGGATGTATGCACCTCGTGGCTTTCACCCACTCATTCGTCATGTATAATTGCCGCCAATTAATTTCGCATTACGGAAATGTGTCGGTGATTTTGTGTGTTTTAATGTATGTACACATGTACATATATATATGTTAATGCGCGCAAGGAATCTTGTGGGTTCGTAAACTGCGGAGTTAGCATCCCGTACTTTCCGTGCAGCTGAGTGTAATCCTATTGGTTCGTACTCAGTACAATCCGCAATAGAATGGTCGTAAATTTGTTGGAAGGGTTTGCAGGGATGCGATTAGTTTCCGGAACGATCTTATGAAAATTCATGGGTGAAACACTTTCGTATATACTACATATGCTCGTATATAGGCGCCAATACTTATACATATAACGAAACAGGGAGCGCTTTTACCGTGTCGGCTTCTCCAAACGTTTCAACGTTTTCCGGAAGCAGGTTTGGAGCACCGGAGAGGCGAAGAGGATTCAGCACGACCGACCGTTTCTCCAGAGCCTGGATAGCTTGCTCGGGTACGTATAAATTCCTCGTGGGTCGGCGTGAACGTGCCACTGGTCTCATCGGTTGCCTCGGCACCCACACCATTGGCCACGGAAACTAGCCAGGATTACCGGCGCTGCGGGGTTTCCAAAGCTCCCGACGACAACGGGTAACATTAGAATTCATGCGGAGACATTTGCGGTACTGGTCCTAATGACCAGGTGTAAAAACCATCCCGGAGTATACTCTCGAGCTATACACCGAGAGGTACGAGCGTCCGGAGAAGGAAACGAGAGACAGGATCGCGCACCAGACGCTCGCCCGGAAGAGGAAGATGAAGTGGTCGAAGAAGCCACTGGTGGTGTATATAACCCTCGAGTGCCGCGAGGAAGGACGATGAAACATTTTCAGTACCTTCAGTGAGCACAGCTCTTACATTTATTTATTTTTCATGAATTGGACGTTAAGCCGAAGTACCGTGTGTCGTGGCTTGAGCACTCGACGGAAGAGTGAGAACTCTTAAAAACACTAGTAGCATTAGTCTGGTAATATTTAAAGTGCATAGATGTCCGAAAATCTCATTTCCTATTAAGTTTCTGTATGAAAACTTGTTTTAAAGGGTTTACTATCGGTACATGTATCGCCCTTCAAAGCGCACCTACGACTGAATAATTGCAATTTGAATTAATCCAAGTTGGGATGGAAAACTTCTTAGTGACGTTAGCGTTTCGTGGACAACCGAAAAAATCTGATATGCAAGATTAGCAAAAAGATTGTGGAGCTTATTAAAATAGCACACGTAATTATTTCCACCGCATTCGTTATCGTGTCTGCATATCTTTGTGCTTGGCTCCTCATATACAAGTGTATATATTGGATGTGTCACTTTTATCAAGATACTGAACTACATAAAGATAATTTTAATTAATCGAATTTAGGACGAAAGATTTATTATCGATCGGAACATTCAACGTAGCGCATAAATATTTCCATGCCTTTTGACGTCGCGTCTGCGTATCTTTTCGCGTGGCTTCTCATACATCATAACATGAGGAATGCACGGATTCAACGTGTGAAGCAAAGGGTTGGCTATGAAGATTGACTATCAAAGCGTGTAGCGCCGGTAGCCTACATAAGGCCAACATTGCTCGAGCATCAAGTACGAGAAAGCAGAGAAGCAGAAAACAGGAAGCAGCAGAAGCGTCGCAGCGAAATACGCCGTTGGCATCCTCGTCGTGCTTATTGTAATAGTGTACAAATATACATCGCACCCCTTTTCCTACAAGGAGATACTCGGCAGTCTGCAACCCATCCACCGGCGGTATGTAACTTCGAATTCCCAATTCAACCCCTTTTCCGACTGGTTCTACGCATCTTCCATCTCCTAGTTTGCCGCATCCTCCCTCACTCGCCCTCCTTTCACGTTGGGCGTGTTCAACTTCTCATACTTCTCGCCGTCTTCGACGCAACCATCTCTCTTCTATCTTTAGCCCCTTGGCAGCCACCTAACTGTAATTAAGGACTTACACGTCTCTGGCGCTCGCTTTTCCTTCCGCGAGAGCATTGAAGGTAGGATCAATTTTAAGTTTAACGAACGAGCTCTTCTCGTCATTCATTGCTGGGTGACTCCACGAGACACCGTCACCCCTCCTCTAGTTTGCACGGTCGTTCCTTTTTGCGTTCGCGGAATCCCCTCCAGCCTGGCTAACTTCCGGTAGAGTAATGGCAGCGATGAGTCAAACGTAGCGACGGTAAGTTAACAAAATCTAGCGTGAGAAATACGAGCATCGATCGCTCGTATTGGAGATTGCTACGTACTTATATCAGAGATTAGGAGGGAGATCAGTAACGCTCGACAAAAGTTGAAACTTCGAGAGTTGGATCTGCGACATCTGAACGGCCAAAGGGTGAACTCTTTTGTACTCGCGTTAAGTTGGCCGCAATCTATCATAGTCATATTATATGGCCATAGGAACATATACATATAATTTGCCGGTTGATACACAACGCTCGGGTATTTTCGTGAATGACAAACAGATTGTGCATTGATGACATGTGTCTACATTCGACACCCGTACGTTGAAATACGGTGGGATGCAATTCCCACAAAGAATCAACTCTCGCACCAACTCTCATTAAAAATAATGAAAACTGATCATCCTCCTGCGGATTAGACCTTTTTAATCATCAATATTAATTATCTGTTATCAGACTCGCGACTAGCAAAACCCCCACTAAGTTCCGGACAGAAGGAACAAAGTCAAGAGCTGCCTTCGTGCCTCGTCGGTCATCGAAACATCAAAGTGTACTAGAAGTACTTCGAGAAAACTAATTACTTAGAAATCTGTTCGGAGTTTCATAAATTTTCCTTTACAAAGCTATCATAGAAAATATGAAAAGAAGCAACGGAAATGTGATTAAACAAAATGTTATATTAGTCTAAATCATACGTTGTCTAAAATCACGTAATTTTACATCCCTAGTGCGTAGTAGATTGCAACGGTTTAATATCTGACGATTCTGAGAAGAGTTAACGCTGGTCGTTTAACCGTACAAAGCATGTTTGATGAGGCTGTGAATAAGTTTTAAGATAGTCAGTGCGAGTATTTCACACGAGAGTTCTCGACGCTCTGTACCGCTTCCTACATACCGAAAATTCCATCATGGCGTAATCGCAGAGATACTAAAAGCCAGAAATAAAATGACAAAGTGTTCGTGATGTCACGTCCGAGGAGAGTGAGGGGAAAATCGAGTCGATCGTCAATCGGCTAACGCTTACTCTTTTTATGTCCGTCGAGGAAAGGGTCAATGGACAATAAGGATTTCGTTTCTTGACAGCCCTCGAGAAGTCTTGTTAGTTACGATGGTGGAGTTAATAATTGTATAATAATGAAAGGGGTTCTGCCTAATTGTGTGCATACAATAAGTTTATTGAATCGAGGTCCAATGGTTAGTAAACATTTGATAATAGTGGCACAATATTATCATACAATTATTCAATTTACCTTATCGGAGAGGTGTCATGCGATTTGTTTGACGCGTTCTCACGCGCTGCTATATATATTTAGATTGGTAGTTGAATTGGGATGTCTATCTCTATTAAACTTTAGCTTAAACGAGTATCGGCTTAATGGTTGGATAAAATAACCGCAGAGACTACACTCTTCTACCGAAGATCTGGAATCGAAAGATACAGCAATACGGTGAAACGTTTGAGTGAAAACTGTGCAAACACTTGATCGTTACTCTTCTGGTCACTCTCTTCTACAAAGGACCCGGAATCGGAAAGAGTGATGCTACGGATTAAGATATAATAAAAGTACGCCATTAAAAGGCTAGAGTTTATATAGAAAAATTAGTCTTGATGGTTCAAACAGGTGTCAGAAATTTTGTTCCACGTGACGTAGTCAATACCAACGGGTGATTGAAAGACGACCGGCATGATGCAGTACCGATTGATATAAATGACAAAACTTTATATAAATGTCTGCGAGTCATGACGTTTTTTGATTAAAACTTCGATCTTGCTGGAATTGTTACTGATCGCCCGCGAGGGATATCATGGTACTTCAGAAAATTTCCCGTTGCTACTACAGCGAGGTAAGAAAAACTGCCGGTCATGACCAAACGCTTGAAATTTTCTTCCTTGCGTGCAAGTTGCAAAGCTGGTTCGCTTTTAAGTTTGAACAGTAGCCGAGGCGCAAAGTTTTACAAATTGCTAGAAGCGTTTCTTCTTTTTCATCGCAGTTACGATCTTCTTTGTACATTTTACTTGGCAGAATGGGTGATTGCAGTGGAATCGGTGCACCCTCCAGCATCTGGTACGAGCCGTGTTTTTTCCATGAAAACTAAATAAGTAGCGTAGGTAGTCGGGGTACCAACTGCGTACACATACAAATTGGAAGCAAGCATGTAAACGCGTATACACGTAGTTCGTACACGTCTCCATCAGTCAAGTGTATTTTCGTGACGAAAGTTGCCGGTTATCGGATTCACGAAGCTGCGAAGTCAATCTTGCCACCATCCCCGTTCTCCGCCATCGTGTTCGTTCTTTCTTGAAAATTAAGCTCCGAGCTGGGTTCGAATACTGCGGGGTACAGCGCAAAAAAATGACGGTACAACGAAGAGAAGCCTTGAGTCGAGAAAAAGGTCGTAGAGGGTGGTGATGCGAAAGTTTCAAACAAGGCAAAGGAGAGTGGGGAAAAGGCTTTCCACGGCGTTATCCACCCCTTGGCTCTTCTAGGAGTTTCGTCAATTCTCGCTTTCTCTAGCTACAATATTTTCCACGCCTTTCTCTCGCATTTGCTCTCTCTCCCTCCGACGCTATGCCGCCGTCTCGTCACGAGCCATCGTCACGCCGCGCAATCTAATTTCAAACTTTTCGCGCGTCTCGTAGACATCGCAACCCTTTGCGACGAGACGACAAGTGTACGAACGCTGAAGGCCGTTCACGAAAATGTTCATTCCTCCGATCCTCGCGTACTGTTCATCTTCCGCGACCCGATGACACTTTCATCGTTCCTCTACAATAATAATGGATGCGACATAACTTTGAACCGCTTCCGATTTAGTCGCCGTTTGGGGAAATGCGGAAATGGACACGGATAGCGATACCATCGATGGTGCACTTGAGAAATGACACTAGGAAATGACGCGTTCGCGTCTGTCAGAAAGAAGACCCTTGTCTGAATACGTTCTCGAGATAATTCGCGCTTCTTCGTCTTCACGTCGTGTATACCAAGTCACGTCCCGCCTGTCTGTCCTTCGGTACGTCTCGAGACATAAAACGTTTTATTCCAACTGTCTTGTCATTCTAATCGTAGTCCTTCCTAATGTATGTAAGTACAGTTAAAAATATATTTCAACCGTGTCATCCGTCTGTCGTCAATGTTCGAACATATTTTTGACGACGTTTCTTACGCTTAGCGTCGAATTAATTTCTGCAAAACCCATTGATTTTGGTGGATACACCTGGTTTCGATGTTTCCGAGCAAGTACTTAAGACGCGCGTTCCGATTCGGGAGTATTTGCACACCGGGGCTATATCGGTTCTCCTTACGTGGCGAGACGATGGAGTTTCCATGGAATAGTCGACCCCCCTTATCCCAACCCCCTTCCTCTCGTAATCCATACGAGCGACCATATTACATCCAATGCACCAAGGTATTAGGTGTACATAGACTGCGATAGGAGAGCATCGGTAATGCCAGCGAGCCTTGGTAGCGGTTGAATCGTTCCGGGATCAATAGGGCTTGGCCGATAAAGTAGTACAGAGTCGATATGTAATTGCCTCGAGTAATATAGAAGAGGCTGTCGGGCGACGAGGAAAGCCCAGAGATGAGGCTATATATAGGTTTCTTCTAGCTTGGATATGCTATGGTACCTCCTTCACCCCTCTTATCCAACCCTCCGACTGGCTGCTTCTAGCTCGCTCTCTCCCTTATGCGGTCTCGCACCTTCGGGCAACGGATAAACCGGCGGGAATTGAACCTCGGGATTCATCTCGCGTCTGCCCGCTTTCACGGTATAGATACAGAATGGAAGAGGTTGGGAAAGGACTTGGGACTGGGTAGAGTCGGCGTATAAGGACCGGCACACGGGATGGGTGGAAGCTCGAGGCGTCGCGGAGGTGGAGAGAACGTTGGCCTTCCGCTTTTCCACCTCCTCCTTCTCGTCTTCGTCGTCGTTCCTTCTCGTTCGCACAGCTTTCTCTCCGAGCTTCGCGAGTGATCTCTTCTCTCTTTCGCGCGGTAGTATAGTCGGCGATATAGCTGCTTCGGTGGGGTAGTATGAGAGTGGTGATAGTAGTTCGGCACGGCGTAGGAAAGAAGGGAAATACCCTGGGGAGCCCTCAGCAGATTTATGCCACCCCTGGCTGGCAACGGTCTCACCCCCTCTCCTCCTCTCCTCGTATAGTATAGAGTTTATAGATGTGTATATATATATATGTATATCGCACACACCCCCAACACCCGTCTCGATGCAGCCCAACTCCCTTGCTATCCCTGTAGAGTTTCGTTGGCCATGGTTATATGTACTCCAGGCCACGAGAATCCTACCAGGATATTATACGATATGCACCGAAAGGTGATAGATGGCTATTATGTTCCGCTAAGATGCCGGCGTACCGGTTATATGGTATACGCTATATGAAGTCCTCGCTTTTCCTATCCTCCTGGTCTGCGGTTCCTTTTTCTTCTTTCGTATATGTTAAGGTGTACCATTTGTGATAAAGTCGTGTCACCGACAGAGTAGCATACCGCTAGAAACTTTTGAAAATTATTTTTCAACGTAAAGAAAATAATTGTAGTGACGGCAGTGCGATTAAAATAATTATTTCCTTAATTTGAAGAATTACTCTTGTTTCAAAGAAAATGAAAATAAATTTAGTAAAAATTGGTTTCTCAGTAATAATTTTGGTATATAAATGTCATGCACGGTAAGGAAAATAAAAGATATTTTGATTCACGCGATTGACACAGTCGACTCTCAACAACCGGAAATTAAATGCCCATCAAATTAAATAGCCATTTGAGGGATGGGCACCGGATCTCACACCCTATTATTGAACCATATCTCGAGGGATGATAGATATTTGGTGGATACACAGCAAAGGATTATACAGCTGAATCCAAGACCCAGCTATATCCCTTTCACCAGCGTGTACCGTTGTTCAGATCTCCGAGCAAACCGACGACCATTAATACAATTAGTGCAGCTTTGTTAAGTACGGTATAATGTGTACGGGCTCTCTTCTTCAGCCTTGTTCTCCTCACCACTTGGACCCTGCCCAAATCCTCGGTACGTCCGTGGCCTCGGGGCACCAACTACACCAGCTTTTGTGTGGTATACTACATAGTAATAATAGGCAGGTAGGATATAACAGATAACGCGGTCGCAAAGCTCACACGGGCCACTGCACCCGTTCACCTCTACCTTTTAATACAATTGTTGTTAACATTTTCACTTATAAAAGGTGATGACAGAATTTCTCAATCTCTGCAGTTAAAGCGAACTGTGCTATAATTTATATAGTCGTTTAATGTTTCGAGAACAACTTACCTTCTAATTAAACGTTTAAACGTGTATCAATACCTGTGATAAAAGATATCAATAGGTCGTTATATAGTATATATATATTACATACATATATACATTCGCCTGTATATATGTGAAGTGAATTTCGAGATTATTTTTATCTCCTTTGGAGAAGCTTTGATGAGGCGGTTGAAAAACGTTACATGTGCCAGGATGGAGGAAAACGAGACAGGTCGACGTTGGGAACCATTGGGAGACAGCTTTTCCGTAATGCGAATTGGGAGAACGGAAAATGTCTAATTTAGTGAGTGCTTGGCGATTAGCCGGCTCTCAGACCGACGACGAATGGAAATACTGGGAAACTTTCCGATATGACGGATCTACTCCCTGTCTCATTTCCGTCCCCTTCGCAAGAGAGAACGTCTTTCGACATCTCGTCGCGACAATTTGCGTCCACTTTTCGACAGTAACCATATAATTAAATCAGCTGTATAACGAATAAAAGATATCTTATCGTCGTGAGGCAAAAATAGTTAATCGCATTATGGACTTTTCAGTTTTGTTCATTCAATTAATTGCCTAAATTAATTAAATTGATTGGCCGTTTTAAGAGTTTACAAGGTAAGCAATGTCATATTAATAATTTACTCGGTTTATAATAAGTAACACCAGTTTTATTTACATTCAGCAACGTTTTAGTCACTGGAGAAAAATAAAAGAAAATCGAAAAACGAAAAACGGAGGAGCTCATCGTCCGCTTTGCACGCTTTTGCAATATCATTCTCTTGTTCCGATCCGAGTGAATAAAATTGCATCTCAGGACGTCACGAGGCAATGACATCAATGTCGAGTCGGACGCTTTTCATTTCGTTTCCTTCTGTGTTCCGAGCGCGATTTCTGTACGGAACACGCTGTAAAAGTGTATTAGCTGGTTTCGTATAATACCATGAGAGGGAACGACCATTGACGTCAGGGAACGTCGAGGAAACGGAAGTACCGACCGACAGTTGCGATTCAATGCTTCGGACACGTTTTCCCAACACTATTCGTACCAAGGAAAATGCTTTTTGTTTTTTTTTCTTCTCTTTCTTACTTTCTATTATTCATTCAAGAATACTATTTCAAGATGTCTCGCTTGTATCATCGAGTGGACGACTTGTTTATCTTTATCATTTTCTATGCACTCGATCGGTATTCAAAATATTTTTCTACCGTTGGTATTATTGAAATTCTCTTTCGTACGGTTACAAAGAAAGGTCTTGTCTCGTAGATTTATCACAAGATGCATTGTATATACTCACTCAATCGAGAAAGCTTGAAAGCATCCGCCGTATTGATCACGTCTGCGTACGCCAACAAATCGAACCGCCTCGTCGTGTTGTTCTGATTGTGATTGGCGAGAGCGAATTTGAACGCCGACTGTACCTCCTCGGTGCCTTGTTCGAAAATAGCGCCTATGGACAAAGAACATTGGAGTATTGATATTAAAGTCTCAAGTCAATCAAAAAACCAATAGAAAGCAAGCTGCAAATTGCAAAAAAAAATCAATGGTTTATTAAACTTTGACCCTTTGGTCGACTTTCGGCGAACAAATTTTTCGACACGAGAACTAAATTTCACGCATGAAGAGGCAAGGATAGTTAAGATTTTTGTTCATCATACTCGCATGGAGAATATTCTACGCTTGTGCTGGAATTCAAATTATCAGAATCCTTTTGGCTGGCCCGAGGCAATGGGTCTGCCCATAACATGGTTTAAAGCAACCTGGGTAGTCAGGTTATTCGGAGGATCTATCGCGTTCATATCATGGCGTGGAACGTACTGTGCCGAGTAGCGGCAGATGAGCAGCAACAGTATCACGATCAGCAGCTGTCGTCCAACTACTAGTCGTATGAACTGCACTCTCACTTAATTACGGCTATCCGTTTCAGCGTTAATAGTTAATGAGACCCCACCGTACCGTCGCATCGATGTTACACCATCGGTTATACCGGATATGTACACATATACGAGACATTCGCATTGACCCAGGGAAGAGCCAGACTGGGCTTGCACATGACGAGGCGTTACGTAATTACTGCGCGACAAAATTGCTTCGGAGTTTATGTTTGTGATATATATTATATATATATAAGTATACGTGACATTTGTCTAGAGTACCTGGATCGTTAAAATTGTATCTGTGTATATGTCGCAGTCAATCGTAAAAGCTCGAATTTCGGTTTCACGTGTGACACCACGACTTTCACCCTGTTGAATTATTGAGTACTGTTTTCATCGAGGTATGGAGAGTGCACTGGAGCTTGAATGAAAACGCAAAGTTTTTTGGTCCAATTCAATATAAGAAGAGCGAGTGCTAGTTAATAGTAGAGTTTGTTTTTTATGCGCAAAAAATGTATATTTTGTCATTTAATTTAGTGGACTCTTGAAAATAAGAAGATTGTGTATATATTGTGTATTGTGATTATTGTGAATATTGTGCGATTCGTCGCTGACCCTCTTGCCTCGTCATCCTCCCCCGCCCTCTCACTCGCGTTACGAACCGAAGACGAGAACCGTCGTGAAACATGGAACAACCGAGGCCGATGGTTTTCCCTTTGAACTCTCTAGCGCCCTCGTGCAGTGAAGATGAGACGATACCCACCCTCTCGAACCCCTGTCCGCCTTTCACCATGTATTCGTGGTTGTTTTTTCTTCTTCGTGGAGAAAGAAGCGGTGCAGTATCGCGTATACAGCCGGTATCGAAAGCACTCATCCGATCGTTAGAGAATATCAGCTCACTCAAACGATGAGACCTCGCACCTTCTCCATCCTTTATTCGTGTTATACTCACAACTTTTTTCCTCACACGCTCGAATAATCCTCAGTCTCAGACTCCCAATCCTATTACACTTTACCACGATCCTTTGTGTAATAATCGTCGTTGCGTTGGTATATTTTCCATAAACATGATGTGTAATGCGGATAGAGGGGTTGTTAAAATAAATCATACCGCTCCTTCGACATTCTCCACAAAAAGTTTGGGTTTTCCCTATAACCGTATAGAAACGAGTAACTCTTGAAATATTAATTTACATACACCTAAACTTATTGGTTCCTTTATTATTTATGCATTTATCACGTTTGCAACATCGCAAGACTACCCTTGAATTAGTAGTAAACAAACTTTTTCAATGTTTTATCCAACAAACTGTAGAAGTTCGAATATAGAGAATAGATTTGTGCACGTTTAGCCTTTGACGACAAGGGGTAGAGAGAGAGAGAGAGAGAAGGTAACGATAACGAGCGAATGAGACAGGGGTGGTCGCT
The DNA here is from genome assembly GCA_964017225.1 of Netelia inedita. Taxonomy (NCBI): domain Eukaryota; kingdom Metazoa; phylum Arthropoda; class Insecta; order Hymenoptera; family Ichneumonidae; genus Netelia; species Netelia inedita. The sequence continues at coordinate 28,494,647 of OZ024924.1, forward strand.
GTACGAGCGCTAAGCGATATGCGGTGTGAGTAGAGAGAGAGAGACAGGGTGACAGAGGATGTACGCGGCTAAGCGATATGCGGTGTGAGTAAAGAGAGATAGAGCTTAGAACGATCAGGGTGCTCGAGGGTCAAACATATAATCTCCATTGCAGATCCACGAAACTCAATTATACGACCATCGAAGCCCCGATTGTAAGGTACACCGTTCTACCTATTGACAGGACCATCCCAGGGGCATCACTGGTAGGTTACATGTTTCGAACCTGAACTCGTATCTCCAACTCGTTATATTCGGTTCCGATCGACGCCTCTATCGAAAGGCTATTTCCATCGGCACACAGACACACGGTGGCACACGTACCCACAAACATTCCCACATCCACAAACGGTGTGTGCACACATTGCCCTTTACAGATTTCCGCAGTTCGATGTCCGAAGCTTTTTTACCGACGAAAACGTAGTTACACGAAATAGGGGGATAGAGCAGAATGGTCCTTGATCCGGTCAACCAGCATGTCGGTATCATCCGATCGTTCGTAGTTAGCGGACTGGCTCTTCTCGCGTCGACGTCCGAATATCCGAATTTATTTTAAAGCTTTCTGTATACCGAACGACCCCATTTTGCATAGTTATCCACGTTCGACTGATTCTGAAATTAGGAAAATTCAAGGCCCTCGTGCATTATTGCATCGATGCTGCACTCGCATATTGTCGCATGAAGTAGCAACATTTCGAAAAAAAAAATATACATAACCGCTTGAGATGAAAAACAAATTGAATTTCTGTATAAAAAGAAGATACAACACTCTCTTTGAAGTTTGTCTCGCTAAAGCGATTACCTTTCCGTCGAATGCATAGAGAGCATTATATTGAATATTGGGAAGATGCGATCCGTCAATTATGAACGCGAGGTAGAGAAAGCTCTTCTCTACACAGGGTTTAACAGACCCAGTCAAGAACCTGGCAGTTCTCTGCCAGGTTCTTAAACTTTACAAAAGCTTGATGGAGGTAATGTGAACGGCTTTGTCGACGGTAATTACATGCCTCGTGATCACCAAAATATATTCGCACGCCCAGTTACTTGACGAATATTGTGAACAGTGGACTACAGTGGTTTACAGTGGTTGCAACGTTGGACGATACGAGGTTTGGCTAGTAGCCTCGTGCCAGACAGTCTGGTCTCGTCCGATTGGGCTGATATAATACCCGATCGGACACGAAAGACAAAGCCCATAAACGAGCTTCGATGCTTCCGTTCCAGCTGTCCACGAGCGGAGAAGTGAACAGCAAAGTTAAACAGAGCGTAACGTGTATTGCCGGTAACAAAGGGAACAAAGTCAGAGAGATATCGAACAGGGAGGGGCGGATTCTTTTGATTCTATCGATATTACCAAAAGGTGGTGCGCTTATCAGGTGCCCTGTATCCGACGATGGCAGGTTGAGAGAGACACGCGGTTGCTCTACCACGGGTGCTCAACACTTTCGTACGTTCTTGAAATGAAAATGCCTCACACTTGTCAGACTTCACGAATGTTCCTTCTAACGTGACACTCTTTCTTTTTATTTCGATAATTAATCGATGCGTTATCAGCGAGAAACGTCTACTTTATTTATATAAATTAAATAATCTCCAAGTTCCATATGAACGCGATCGAGCTTTGAACATCTACTTTGTATAATCGTTCTGCAATAGAATTTAATTTCGTCATTGGTTTTTTAAAATTTAAGACTAGCTAGATAAGAGCTAACTAGCTAAGTAATAATAGAATAGCTTATAGTACAAGAGACGAGGTATCTGTCAGACCATTATACCCGCAAAAAACAACCTTTACATTCCAGCCATGTACTCGTCAAGCCATGTACTATGTATGTCCCTTTTTCCAATCAGGGGTGTTGCAAACAGAAAAACAAGATAGCACACAAATGAGTAGACCCAATCAAACGGGATTATCGTATATGCATATCGCGATCAATAGACGAACAAAGTCAGATGAGCCGATACGAGAGAAGTGACGAGAATAACGTAACGCGACGTTAATACAAAAGGCAGAATGAAAAACGAAGGGTAGGTAGGGATGTAGAAGAGGCGGCCAATAGGGATGTGTTGTGGAGTGAATAGCTAGCAAAAGAGAGAAAGAGAAAGAACGAGCGACGATATACGAGAGGGCGAAGCTGCGAGTGAAAGTTCGGAAAGCTTGAAAAAGCGTTGGAATAAAAAAAATCAGAATGAGAGACCGAGCGAAGTGAGAGAGTGGGTAAAAGGCTGATGGAAAGGTAATGCAGTGCAAGCGAGAGAGTGATGAGGATCATTGGAAATGTGAGCGAGCGAGGATTCTGCGAATAAAGGATGGAACTGAGACCGGAGGGAATTCGGTCGCGCAAAATGGGGAGAAAAGTGGAAGGGGTAGGTTGGGTTTACCAATCAATAGACACGCAGGGGCGCGCCACCTGTCAGCGTTACCCTGATAACCATGGGATTGCTTGCAACGATATGTATAAGTTAGAGTATTCTGATTAGACCCAGATCCTACGTCTTGAATTCATGTATCTTCGTATTCAACGGATCGAACACCATCACCACGTGTAAGCAGATCCAGTATCTTGCTTTGCCGAGGGCTCGACCGAAACACCGACCGAGGGTGGTTTTCGGGTTTAGCCCAATTGCCTAAATTTCCGAAATTATGAGCACCGTGTAACACTATATGATGCACCTCCATGGCCTTACTATCTTCTTAGACCTCGCCAGAGTTGATAATATTGGAATAAATAAAGCCGGAGTAAAATTGTACTTTGTTCATGAATCTGGCGATTAACGTACTCCTTTATTGATTCGGTGAAATATGAAAAGTATGCGTACAATCTGGTTTCAACGAGCGTTACGATCATTTCATGAAAGTGGTAACCGGAGCCCATCGGGTCGATGAACAAAATTGCGGTGGAGGGTGGGGAATGATCGAGCAGGTCATTCCGATATATCTCTTGAATAATAATATATATATATGTAGATGTATGGTGGATGTAGTACGATGAAACGCAGTTGGCGGTCAGTGGGGTAACTAGATTACTCGATTTGGGTTTCAACCCCAGCAATCATCTCATACTGTCATAACGAGCCACTGGAACGTTATTCAACATTGATGCTTTGATATAGATATGGCTCGAAAGCTTTTGATATACCTATGTATTAATTTTATTGAGTGATATCTAGATAGAAAAATCTTATGTCGTCAGAATACAATAGAAAATAAGATATTAAAGTTACTAAGCAAAGACAAGTAACATAATTCTGGGCCCACTGATATTTTATAACGATAGTAATTTTTTTATATCAGGTACTTATCCGAGCGCAAAAAAGTCAGACTACCTTACGTGTGATCAAGGCTTCATCAGGCACTAATAAGACGTGCCTGAGCCAACGTGCTGGTTTTTAGCCGCATAGAGCCCCATCAAGTTCTCTATAAGGACCTGCCGTGATCTTGTGTACATATTATAATATAAAAACCAGGGCCGAATCGGGCCTTCAAATTAGTAAAGTTCCATGACCAGGAGAAGAGATAGCATCGACATACGCAACACATTTTTGTTTTGAAACGTCATTAGACGACTAAGCAATTTGGTGGATGCAAAATTAATAATTGAGAAAAAACACAATAATACGTAATTTTACAGGTCCAAAGTCACAGCCAAACCTAAATCTAGCTTCGAATCATCTAAAATGGTGACCGGATTAGTTACCGAGTCAAGATCGGATCCGGTATAGTGTTGCAGCATTGATTCGGCCAGATTATTAGCCCGCTCAAAGTCGCATTTTAAATAAGACATGTCTGATTCGAGCCAAATCTCAGCTTGATCAAATGTCTGCTCGGATAGAGGCGTACGATATAGCTATGCATATAAGAGAGTCTGGAGATAAGTAATTCAATATTTTACATGTTCAAACATTTCGAAGGATTCGAATTAACTCTTTACCACGGATATTGGATCCACTTTATGTTAATACGTGAGTGGGTACGAGGGAGAGAAGTCGGGTGTTAGTGGGTAGTGAAGGCGGAGGGAGCAGGTGGGGGATGGCGGGTGAGAAAAAGGATGAACGAAGAAACGAGGAGTTGGATATATGAAGTCGGAAAAAGATCTTGGCGTGTTACGTCGAGTCGAGCGAGTAAAGCTTTTTCGAGACCTCGACGTCCCGGCACCGGAGACGGATTGATACCTGACGTCAACGCTCGAAGAAACTCGAAGAACGAAGAAGAACAAAAAGAAGAAAAAGAGGCCGGAGGCCTTCGGTGCTCTGTTAGTGGTTCAATAATTTCTTTGAGGCTTCTCGGCAGATCCCGCAAGGAGCATGGCTGAGGATTTCCAGGCTATACCTACGGGGTGAACGCGATACCCGGGGATAGAGAAGAAAGAAAAGAAACTCTCGCGGAGCCTAGAATCGGCATAGATGATCCGTCGATGTCGGCGAAGCCTAACTTCTACTGTCTTCCAGTGTGGGGGTCGATCTGGGCTCAGATTATTCCGGATATATTGAACTTTTTGCAGCTTTAATCCTCCGATAAAGCGAGAATCGGCGTGTGGGACGATGGCGTGGGTGAGGGTTGAGCGACTTGACGCGTTGAGAACAAAAATAAAACGTTCGATATTTTTTTCGTGGAAGCGTCGAGCGATAGAAATGGAAAATAATGCATCGTGGAAGGAAGAAAATGCGTGGATAAAGGGGTGAGGAGTACATTTCGTAGAGACGGATATGAGATAGAAATGGAATGTTCAGTCTATTCGATATGAAATGTGAATATAATGCTCGATCAATTTTGAGGAATTTTCAAACACGTTTATATTATTTCGGTTGTATGTACCACTCGATATGTCTGAAATAATGCGTCTGTTCGTTCCATCCATGTATTCATGGAGTTGCAGGGCCAGGATGTCGAATAAGAGGGGCTGTTTTTTTCAATTTTTTTTTTAATAAAACCAGCTGTTAGCATAGTCACGAATTTTGCCGTTTGTGTTTGCCTCGAGCGTGGCTAAGCTCTTCTTGGCAAAACGAATCACGATTTTGTTCCCTAATCTATTCGTCCAGAAGCTCGATTTTCCGGTACATTGGAGCTGAATTTAAATTTGGGTAAGAGCAGAAAGAGGACGGCGACGACGAGAATATCCTAAGATGCTCCGCAGTATTCCTCGCTTGACTTTCAGTCTTTGCTGGCTGCGATATAAAACGTACTTTCCCCATCGAATAGTGGAAAGTTTCTGGTTTATAGTCAAGCGTGCTGGCTGTGCGTTGTGTTTGCCCTTTTTTGGTCACAGCAAGGGAACCCAATTTCGAATTCGACTCGAAGTCGAATGATCTCCAAATTCGTAGTCTCCGATTACACGAGGCACTGTACAAGATGCAAAAAATTATAATTTAATTAAATTATCGTTAAAAGTATTGAATTCCCAAATTGCAATTCTAAATAAGACGGATAGTATATTTTGACGTTTTAACAAAGCAAGAATGTAATTGATAGCATTTCATTATTGCGGTCGACGAATACAAATAGCACGTGTTGAATCTGCAAAGAGACTGGAAATATGCCAAAGAGCGTCCTTTCCTCTGATGTAAAATATTTTCAATTAATTATGGAGCACTCTTTGAAATTGTAAGGGCGCCACCGGTCAGAAAAATAAGTTTTGTTTCAAGAATTTTTTTAATTCGCTTAATGATTTGTTCATTGGTTCAATTAAAGATATGTTATTCCGCATACATTAAAGACGATTCAAGTAAATTTTTATTGAAAAAAAAACAATAGTTGTAGTATAATGAACTTTTCCCGAGACCACGTTTTTCGAATTGGTGCAGACGATAACTCGAGTAATAATAATCGAATATGTAAGATTTTTACACGTAATTTTTTGTAATTGTAGTAGCTGCCGTTGACTGATTGAATTTACATTGAATTTTCGAATAAAATGGACGTGCACGCAGTTGCCTTTTTTCCAATAATCTGATATGAAGAATTGACGGGATGTTTTGGAGGATGAGTAGATTTATCATCAGTCAAATCAAACTCGACGATGCCGACTACAAAAGTAGATCACATAAGACACAGGTGAACGAAGAACCTAGGTAGTAAAAAATAGGTCATATAAGACAGATGTGGATGAAGGGCCTAGGTAATAAAATGACTAGGGGATCGTTAACAAACGTTCGCGAATTACCGTGAAATAATTTTCATCGACCACCAAACTCCGAAAATAGAGGACTTCGGGTCCCAATCGTACGGAGGAGCAATTGGGACCCGAACAAAGTTGTCGGATGGCCATCGATAATCACGGTCCATTTGAAGCCGGCAAATCTAAGGGTGGTGCGGCCGTAACCATTAAACGTCGGTCCGAAATTGCCACGATTAAACTCCGATGCGAGGGCTTCTCGCTGACGAATTACACAATGGTGCAGCCCGGAAGCATGAAAACTTTTTTATACCGGTATCAATCTGAATTTGTCCGAAAGATTCTAATCGCCGAAAGCTACCATGTTTCCTGCGATCGAACGATGATTAGGTGTTCAAATTTATCCGAGAGATCGATATATAGAAAAAGCAGCAATTGCTCTAAAAAGTTGTTGTTTCCAACTTGTTGTCACTTCACGATGTGTCTTCTATTTTTTTGGATCAAGCGTGGTATATGGAGGAAACTACCCCAGCCTGTAATCTCTCTACTATCAGTTCCATGTTTACATGAGCTAGTTCAAATTTGATCAATGCGTTCAACGTAACGTTGTATTGATTTCAGGTTGCAATAACATCGTCGCAAACTATCCGTGCATCATTCCACAAGGATTACTAGCTCGTATATTCATTGCCATTATGAAGACAGTAAACTGCGTTCTACATAATGCGTATCGTCCCATCAGGACGCGTCCCATAACATCGCGTGACATCATGTGATGCCAAGGGATGAAGACTAAAGTTTTGGAGCCTACGGCTGTATAGTTTACGATATAAAGCAGTACTAGTCGGACCATTCCATCGAATAAAAGGTTCCAGTTATTGCCAGTACGCCATTAGACCGATCATTGGTCACTCGCATGCGCTGTATCTCTAACTACTATCTGGGAGTGGCCAATCACTGGAGCTTTGTCAACGACATAAGACGATGATCTGACGGTATGGTCGACGGATCCTTCTGTCACTGTAACTACTCTGTAATTACTTGTGTAATTGAGAATAGTCATTGAACTTTACGACAAGGACATGCTTTGTTGCGTAAACGTCCGTCATGGGTTTACATACCTGAATCTTTCTAGTACTAACGGAATAACGTCGTATATCATACAGTTATAAATTTAATGGAGTAACATTATATAAGTTAAAACTGGGAGGTAGATAGTTCGTGGTTTGCAATGAAGAAAGTAAACAAACGCGTTGGATTTCCGAGTGTTTGTAGAACTGCCCTAATATCACATATACATTTAGTAATATTCCTGCTCTACAAACACATCAGCAAAAGGATCACTTCAGCAAACATCGATATCACGTCTCAGTTCGACGTTATCCTCGAATGTTTAATCAAGTAGGTAAATCCTGCCAGTTTCTGGTGGTTGGAACGATGTGTGGTGGATAGTGGGAGAATGCAACATGGCTTTCCTCCTCGTAGAACCACAAGGAGTTTAAACGAACCAAAGAGAGACTGAGAGAGAGAGAGAGAGCGAGCGAGAGAGAGAGAAAGGGGGCGGGGAGAAAGAGGAAGAGAGGGTAGAAATGCGTCGTGGGAAGTTCCGCGGAGTGAGCGTTATGGACCGGGAGCAAAAGCTCGATAGAGCGTGGACTCTGATCGAGGAAGAAGAGAAAGGAACAACGATGAACCGAGGCCGAAGACCACATGAGCGTGGAGAATGGGCGACGGAGTGGGCGAGATACTGAATAGCCACGAATGGTACGACGGGTGAGTGAAATGAAAAGAGTACAACCGAGCGAGAGGCCACATTGTTGCCTGGTGCTCACATTGTCAGGACAACAATGGGTAAACGATATAGCTGTCAATATATACGCGGTATATCCGTCGAGTGTACCCAGAGGTTCGCCTACAGCCTCCCCGACTTCACCGTCGACCCCCGCGCTCTCTCTCTCTCTCTCTCTTTCTCGTCATTTTCATCGTATAACACATATTTAAGAGGAAATCTTCCAGCTTGAAAATGTCCGATATTTTTCGTGCCCAATTGCAGGAAAACCCGTAAGAATACGTATACATTATGATCTGCTCGAGCTCTTCTACCCCGGAATTGTGTTTTCATCCCTCGTACCAAGAACCTCGTTTCCGACATTTTTTTCATCGTTAATCCCATCCAAATGGCGTTCATAAAATATCAAGGTGAGATATTATTTATTTAAGGGGGTGAAATGTTGTTTATTTCATCCCCTCCAGTATAAGTTGAAGTACCAATATTTCTCGCAAGAATATAACGCGTTTGTTGATCGTTCACGAGCTTGCGAGCTTGTTTTCACGAGGAGAGCCAAGTACTTTTAGGTTGAAACGGGGGAGGTGGATATATTTCGGCAATAATAACAGAGCAACCCCCGCATGTTATCTGACGCTCGTGTCGGCATGGGGAGCGTGTGTGAGAGTTTCGGCAGAGGAACAGGTTGATGATGCTTACTGTTCTTGGCGTCTTGGCAAATTTCCGACCGCAGACTTCTATGGATGTTGGGAAGACAAGAGATCTGGGGCAAAGGGATGGAGGAGGGCTACGCGAGAGGAAGGTAAAAGCACTCCCGCAGTGCGATTACATTGATGAGGTGGGCACATACAATTATCTTGGATAATTCGTGTTTTATTAGGGCTCGACTCGCACAATCACTGCGCCAACGGTTAGATGCCGAGAGTGGGAGCGAGAGACAGGGGCTTGAAGCGAGAATGAACCAGAATATTTCAAACGAGCGAGATAAGAAAAAAGGAATATCCCCTGAAGAAGGTGGATGGTGGTACGGTGTCTGGCATTAAAAGTTGTATTAACTTCTGCAAGCGCCCGCAGAAATCCGGAATCTCTGGACATTTGAGTGAGCTTTTGCAGAGCTCTACTCGATTATTCTGACTTTAACAAATTGCCAACATGGCGCCTCTGTGGAAACGATCGATGGGGAACGCTCCGTGCTACTTGGCACACGGAAAGGTTGTATTAATGATAGGAAAGTAAAAGTAAACATATCAGCTATTGGTGATTTACTGAGGTAGCTAATCACGCTCAATTCGCCAAATCTTGAAAGTATATTTCTATTTTTGATCTCATTTTATGGAAGACCGAAGATAAAATATGATCAAGGAATGAGTCTCGAAAGTCGTAGATGGTAGAGGGTTGTCCCTGACGATTAACAAGGCTGGGGCTGTAATCTGATATCGTAATTACCCAATTTTTCTCGGTAAACTCACGGTCGTCCCGAGTGAGTGATTAATGCTAATCAGAGATTGGATCGAAACGACGACAGATTGCGTAAACTTTTAACTTCGTACCTCAACTCGAAGGCTCATTGATGCTCATCCTTGATTCGAAATCAGTACGCTCGTACGTGATTTTCATTTACTATCGTTGATCGACGAGAGCAAAAAGCCCCGATGGTAAAATCAACGCTTTCTATCAACTAGCCCCGATAAATATTTCATTGGTCACGTCGAGGTGACCCCAGGAAAATTTTACGGTTCGATTCCCAGCAGTCATTGTGGTCCACCATTGATTTGCAATTCCAACGAATTGAATGAGAGCGTGGAGAAAATAGCAAACAAAAGTATGAAAGGTGCGTCGATGCGTCGATGAACACGATCGGGATGAGATAACAAGAGTGTGTGGGGGTAAACAGCAAAATATAGGAAATATAACGAGTTCTGTATTTCCTGCTCAAACAGACGACAATCAACCGTTCAATAATGTAATGATTTTTATTGTACGAGAATTGAATAGCTTCGTTATCGTTGTAAATTTATTTCCCGATGGGAACAAAAATCAAACGGGGTAAATCTGCATTTATGTTAAAATGTGAATAATTCTATGAGCGGATTTTTTAAATATTCTAATATTAAGTTAGGGGAATGCTTTTCGTGCATGTGAATAGCGATAATATGCTTGCGCACAGGTGTGTGCTTCTTCATATTGCCAGCAAGACGCATCGGTCGGTTCAGTACACTTTCGATTTTTATACCACCAACATGTCGATTCTCTCGTCTGGCGTTACTTACAAGCGAATATGGCTCGAATCCCTTTTATCAAAGATTTGTGGTATCTTGCTTATTATGACAGTGATAATGCTACCGAGCCTTTTGTATTTGAACATCGATTTCGGAAGTAAACTTCAGTCGATCAATAACGAGACAAGGTTACAGGTAAGAACGATAAATATTTCCCGTTACACTTCTTCTTATCAGCTACTCTCGACGTTTGAAATTGTGTACGTCATTTTATACTTCGCAGAAAAATGACACCGATGCAACTTATTCGAAATTAATCGAGGACACATATATGATCGAGAAAACAGACTGGCAGGTAGAAAAAAGTGGAACGGATTCGAAATCCCTGGGGAAATTAAAGTTTCTGTGAAGCAACCCGAGGGGCTTTCGATTGTGAGATCGTAAGAACTTGTAGCCTGGTTGATTAGCAGGTGAATCATTAAAAAAAAAGAAATAGACTTTTTTAGCTTCGTTCGTTAGTCAATCCCATTTTTCATGACATTCGAGTGAACGTAGATCCAAATTTCAAATGAAAAGAGGGGATAGTAGATGGAATAAAAATGGAGACTTATGTAAGAAAATATCTATATAAACCTGAATGTGTGTGTGCAGAGTCGTTTATACGTCTGCCAAATAAACTGAGTCAAGGACGTAAAATAATAATAAGTCATCGAGTACGCAGACCGCGTGTCAATTGTTCATTGTCGCGAACACCTTTGCTTCGTCGAAGCGAAGGCCAACGAAAGTAAATGCCAAGTCTCATGACATAATGACTTACCTGGTTACAAAAAAAAATGAGTAAGCTTGCACTTCGGAAATATTTCCATGTATCTGCGTAATTAAAATTTGAATCATTTTTGTGAACGAATATAGTAATCATTATTTATTTCGTTCCCACAAGTTTTTATCCGATTAAATGAATTTTCGATCCATTTAATTTGTGTCGAACGAAACGACGTCCGATGGAAAATCTTGGATCCTTGGGATAAAGTGATGTTAGAAGAAAATCGATAATTTCCCGAGAGAAAAGATTCATGGTGCCCTAGAGACGTAATACGACTTGCGTGCACGCAGAGTAAAGCAGAAACAAATGCATTAAGAGTAGAAAGCCAAAGCACTGGACTAAAGTAATCCGCGCACTGGTCTCTTCCTCGAGCGTTCTCAAGAACTATACGTCGATGAGTGAAGCTGTCGAGGGAAGAGAGGGCGTTTGGGTAAAAGTCTGCCAAAGTAGGAGGTTCCTAATAAACGTAAAAGGAAAGCTGGCTTAAAAGCTCTTGGAATAATAGTGAGCTTCTCTCGCTCATCCCTCCACGTGGTTCTCGCACCGTGGCTAACTTCGGGCTTCCGTGCGATGGTTAACCCAAATTTACGAGCCATTAAAAATAATCGAACCGCGAAGCTGCGTCTCGCAGCTTCGCGTTGGTGCATTCCGGTATCGCGAATCTCCTTTCTCCCTTCGAGCTGTGTCGGACGTTAATGCGATTACTTTCTCGCCCGATACATACAAGGTAAATCACGATCCATCAACATTAACGCCTCGTCACGTCGAGGAAAAACAATTATTCTCAGTGAAAATGAATTAATCGAACACGGAATTAGGGTAGATTTGATCATCGGCATCAAAAATGCACCATTAAAAACATATTCGACTAATAAAAGCACTTTAAGGGTGGCAATTTTTCGAAAATCAGGAACGACATATTTTTTCGTTCGAATCTCAATTAGTTTCGCATCATTAGACGGCTTACTACTCGACGAACGAACGAGCAACGCTCTTGGAACTCGTGTTTTTCTTCGCATCCGTCTGGAAAATCCTAGCCCTAGCGTCGATTAGGATTCTGATTGGGGAGAGACGGACACGATGTTTCAGTTTCTCCTAATAGCGACAGTACTAAAGTTCATGACCCTCTAAGAGTGGCCTTGTGCTTACAGAAGCACATTCGTGACTCGACTACCAAGCGGAGGTATCAGCATCGGTAACCGTACCGGAAATCCACTTGTTTGGCTGGTCGATTATTCACCCTTGAGTAAATTACGAAGTTCTCCGTCCGAGTTCGTTGCTACTTGTTTCTTGTTTCTCGTGTTAAATACGGTGGCAAATTATTGAAGGATGGAAGACGAAAGAAACGGACGAGTCGAAATGAGAGTAAAAACGACGAATCGCAGAGGGTGAGAGGAAAAGAAAACTGGACAAATTTTCATTTCATCGCTTTCGGACTCTCGAGAATTATCGGCGACTTATGCACTCTTTGGCGTTATCCACGGTCCAACTTCTCGTGACTTTTGAGAGGCACTTGATGGATGGGGTCTGAATGAATTTGAATAAATCACTCTTTTTCCGCAAGCTCCCAAGGCTACAGTGAACGAATCTTAATTTAACGCAGAAATGAAGCAATGACCGAACATTTCGCGAGAAACAAGAAGGGACGGAAACTGGGTAACTTTCTCCTGTCTTCGCTCTCTTATAATCACCCTCGACGACGTTTTCTTTCTTTACTTTTTTATTTTCTCCTCGCCCTTTTGTCATCACTTTTGAACTTCGGAGACCCTCTAATGCACGCTTTTGCCCTCTTTTATATCGCGTTAAAGAAGAAGAGAAGAAAGGAAGATATTTGAGCTCGCGCGGATGCGGGTCGGACTCGAAGCTACCGTTGGATTTCGACATTTCGTCGGCTTTCTTTTTTCTCTGTTACCGTCCTTATTTCTACTTTCTTTTTGACGTCCGTGCCATACCACGGTCTCACAACAGCCCACACCACCGAATTTCTTATGAAAGAATGGCTTTTCCGTGTCGGTGGACCCTGCCACCCTCTTTCACCCGAAATCACTCCACCGCGACGACGATACTATTTTGGCACTGAGCTCGTTCCCACTGATACCGTTACCGGTCCCTATTCACCCTCGAACGACCAGAAGGAACTCTCGAGTTTAATTCGGATAAAGTTGGCCAGGAAAAAAATTTCCGTGACTCGCGGATGAATCTTACGAGCTTGGCGACATTCGTTTACTCCCTTAACTTTAGGACATTCAAACTCATTTTATGGAAGTCGGTTTTGCGGCGTAATTGCTAATTTATCGTGTTAACGTCTTGCCAATTGGTCGCTACAATTACGCGAAAGCCTCGTATCGATTCAATGACAAACGTGTAGGTATTCGTTGGAACATTCGATTCGTCAAACAATTTGAGAGTAAGAATAAAAAATATGTTTGACCTTCGAAATAACTTGACCTTCATCCGACGATAAAGTCATGAAGAAAGGGGGAGAAAATATTGGCAGAACGACTTCGAGACGACGTTCGTAAAACACACAGACGGTAATAAAAACAGTGTGGGGGGTGTGGAGAACGGGATGAAATCAGGGGTTGCGACGAAATCTGGGTTTATCCTTCTAATGGTAATATTTCTATTCCTCTTGTGTATTATACGTAGGTATATATATAAAGAATGGCACAAGGCAGAAAAGAAATACCCCGATTTTTCTCATCACACCTTCGTCCTGTAGGGCTTGAAGGTTTCACTCTCGCTTTAACTCCGTAGTTATTTCACATCGTCATGCCTCATCCTCCCTCGTTCTCTTTCTGGTTCTTTCTTTCTTTATTTCTTTCTCCCTCTCTGCCTTTCAGTCTAAGATAGGGCCGAAATAATCTTTCGAGATAGTACACCCTCTTTCTACCTTTTTCATCCCTTATTCTTTACTCGTTCCACTTTCGCTTCTTTCCCTTACATCTTTACGCACCTTTTCTTGGCGCCACGGCTTCTCACCCTGCGCCAACTCGCACAATATCGTCGCGGCTTTCTTAGATCTATCCTTTCCACAACTCTCACCCCTCCACCACACCGATCGCTCTTACGCTTTCACGCTCGTTTTTATTTCACTCGTTTGAAAGGGATAATCCTGTGTAAGTCAGCACCGGTCCGAGGAATCTCTCGTCGTGTTCAGTGATAAATCACAAGAAACGTAAAAAAAAAGAAGATAAAATATTATTATTGGACCCCGACCACTGATTTAAAAAATCGTTACCAAGATTAAAACAAATCTTATATTAAACTTTCCCTAACCCTTTTTTTAATCAACGTCCAATATCATTCCACTTATAAATTCAAGAATGATTAATCCTCGCGGCAATTTGTATTATTGGAAATGAATGCTGAATTCAAAAGTAATTCATTCGACGATTGAAACGGAAACTATTTAAACATTCGCGAGAAAATCATTACTCGTATCACTGATGAGAAGCGAAATGAAAAGCATGATTGAGATAGGGAACCGACGAAGATATTTAACGCGATTAATTCACACCTATCATTGTTCCATGTGCGGATAATTGGAATAATTGGAACACGAGTTCGCCGATTCTAACGAGCGTGACGACGATGGCGAAGACGACGACGACGACGACGACGACGACGACGACGACGAGAAGCAATGAGCAGCGCAGACGACGTCGAAATGCGCTCGAGGGGCTTTCCGCCGTTTTACTCATCCACGCCTCACTAACGGTGATCGGGCTTTTCCTCGTGTATAAAGAGGATAGCGTGCGGGGATTTCTACCGTGAGGAAGTCACTGGATAGCTTGACTCACCCGTGGCGAAGTAACAGAAGTCCTCTACTCTATGTATAAATATATACATAGTCGCAAGCACCCCCCCCCCCCCCCGCGACCCCACATATAGGTCATTCTATGACAGATCAAATTTAAGCGACGATATTTTGTGGACCTGACTTTTATTCTCGACATATTTTTATATTTATTTACATTTACCGATAATCGTTCCAGTAAAATAATATTATATTTCCTCATCAAAGGAATTCTTTCGAATAAACAAAAAATACGTATTTTTAAAACGTTAAAAAATATTATGCCTCATGGGCGAGAAAGATTGAAAAAATTTGTGAAAAATTAGAACGTTATTCTACGAGATGTGACTTTATATATGAAAAAAATAAAATAAAAATTATATCGCAGATCTTGGAAAAGTTTATCGCAAGCTTTTGATCGTTCTGCAATGGAATGGTCCATATCCTAGATATATACTGTACTTATACCAGGGTACCTACCACGTAATCTCACCTCGCTTCGTTTCCGCTGAATAGACGATGCCAGAAGCTTCTATATATCTATATATATATATATATATATATGTTATACATACATGGCTTCGAAGATAGTGAAGTAGAGACGAGTCGAGGAAGGAAAAGGAAGACGAGGAAGTGGATGTGGGAGGGGAGGGAAACGAGAGTGAGTGAAATGTGAATGTAGAGAAGTCCGCCGGGTAGAGAGACAGAAAGAGAAAGAGAAAGAGAGAGAGAGGCGGAGAGAGAGAGAGACAGACAGACAGATAGACAGACAGAGCGAGTAAGAGAGGGTGTGCGCGAAATCTTCGTCATCCTCCTCTCTCTATTTTCCACGAGGCCACTAACGAGAGAAGAGGGTCTCGAAGCGAACATCCTACGTCATATAAATGGATAAAAGAGATTCGAGGAAGAGCACTTGTTCCCTGGACCATTCTGATGAGGGCTAATTTTTTATTCTCAATGACAAAAAAAAGAGAGAAAAAAAAGCGAAAGGTAATTCAAATGCGATGATGTCTCGGACCTTTTTCGCGGCTGCTCGGTACATTCTCTTTATTCTCGACGAAAATTCGCCGCTGCTTAAGCTCATTGCCGACACAGTTTTATTTTTTTTTACTGGCATCAAAACGCGTAAAAACTGCGCCGTGAAGAGCGAGAGAGAGAGAGAGATGGAGAGAAAGAGAGGGCAACAGGAACTCGACGCGTACCCTCGAGAGAGTTACATTCAAATATCTTATTTTCTCAGTCTACGAAACGCCACAGGGGCATTAATAATATTTCTCGGTGTCGCGTTAGAAAACGAGATAAGTTTCGTCGACCTCACTTCTTTCACTTAACGTCTTTCTCTCTCCCTCACTCATCTCACGAAAGACGCATTTTCACGAATACTACACATTTACCACGAAGGAAGATCGCGTTCAGGGCGACAACTACCGGTTAAGTGCAAAACTGCCTAGGGACTTTTGTACATATTTTTCTTGCGCGATGCGCCTTCGTTTATTTTTTCTCTTTTATTTCATGTTTTTTCAAAGTATACCAACTAGTTCGCAGCTGGGTCGTTACAAAAGACAACGAGAAATAAGATTTTGCCGAGAAGAAGAGTGGTCATATTATTTTGCAAAATGGGCCTCTTTCTTTGTGATTTTGTTCGCGCAATTTTCGATCTAATCATAGATTTGTTCGCGCAACGTCGAGGATCGCGAACGTGACGATTTTTATCTCGAACGAGATACCATTGGGGGAGGATTTTTCGAAGTGAGCCAGGGTCGTCAAGTTCGGGATTTCGCGTTAAGAGGAAACGCGCGATAGAACGAGTTAAAGTACGTCCATGGTCTCGGTTTTAAAACTACGAACTAAACTTCGCGGCACGACTTTTTTTCCCTCGATATTTCGCGCCAGTCAAAAGCCTCTGTCTTTCGGGTGGTGCGCATCACAAGGGTCTTTCGCCGGTATTCTTTTTTTTGTATCCAACAAAAATGACAACGCGATGACGATAA
The DNA here is from genome assembly GCA_964017225.1 of Netelia inedita. Taxonomy (NCBI): domain Eukaryota; kingdom Metazoa; phylum Arthropoda; class Insecta; order Hymenoptera; family Ichneumonidae; genus Netelia; species Netelia inedita. The sequence continues at coordinate 28,511,417 of OZ024924.1, forward strand.
CGACCGGACGAGTGGCTGTTTCCGGACGAAGGGAGTAACCGTTTTGCGCTGGTGCGCACTCCACCGATAGCCGGGGTAATAGCAATAACGAGAAAGATTCCCCAGGGGGGAAGAGTTTTCGAGCCATTGTTTTTTATTGCTGGATAAATATAAACCGAAGCTGTGACGACAGGAGCCTGGGAAACGCAAAGCGTTACTGCCTTTTGCTCCACGGTGTAAACGAAACGAGAAAGTACTTCCGGTGTGCCTCGCGACCGCGAGGATACCAGTCGAGCCGCCCATTTTTTTTAACGACAAAAATGTCGTCTCCATCGATCGAATGAAAATAATCTCCGCGTTGTTCTCGACACGATTTTCCCGATTTTCGAGAGGATCTTCGATTCTTTGCCGTTTTTTTTTCTTCATATTTCGCGAATTTGTTTTTCCGTATTAACAAATCTCGGCTGGCGAGAAAAACAAAAATCAAGTACGTCCGAGACGAGAGAGAAGAAGGAAGAAATAGTTGAGAGAGAGTGAAGGGATTGCGCCGACAGTGAACGCTGGAAAAAAGCATAGGAAGCCAAAAAACATCGGGAGTGAAAGAAACTAGAGAAAGTTTTTTTAATCCTTTTTCTTTTATCCCTTGGCTGAAAAGCGCTCGGGGTTAGTACTTTTCCATTGTTTTACCGGAGGTACGGCCGAACGAGCAAAGAATTAATTGGAAATGAGTGCGACCAACGAGATAGAAAGGAGAAGGAGAGGGGAGGGGGAGGGGGGGGAGGGGAGGGGCAAGAGAGGATGTAAAAGGAAAGAAGGCGTATATAAGGACGAATAAAAAGAATTCCGGGCAGCAGGAATAAAATCGAGAAAGAAGTCGGAAGCAAAAAAAAGGCCTAAGACTTGCCTTTATCGGATACCACCACCGGGCCAAATTCCGTGGGAGGGCATGTTTTGTCTATCTCTGATTTTCGACAATTGTCTCGTAACTTTCGAAACTTTCGTACCCTCGTGAAAAATTTTTCATGAGAATTGGTGCTATTCTAGATTTTTAGGTCAATACCATAATTATTTTATTCGATCCGATCAATAATTCCTGATATCTGATTTTTAGTAATTAGCCTACTAACGTTCCAACGTTTCGTTTCAACATTCCACGATTTGAATGTTTTGTTCGCTTCGAGTAATCCGTAAAAATTGTTATCGGAATGTAGAGAATGGTTTTAAAATTCAGTAGAACGTAAAGTTCAAGGCAACATCTGCTCGCTAGGGATAAAATCATTAACGTCAAAGGAACGAGTGGAAACTTCAAACGATGTAATATCATGTATGAAACTCATTGGCTCACCCTTGCAATATTCCTCTCCTTGGTTTCGCTCTGCGTGTGTCGAAGAGTCTCTTTAACATTATAACTCACCGTTTATTCGCAAAGTACGGTTGGCAAAGCGATTCGCAACGTAAATTAAGAGGCTCGTGTCGTAGTTGATGAGCGAAATAATTTTCTTTGAAAGGTTCACTTTTAACCAAGACCTGGTATATTATTATCAGAACAACCATTAATTCTTCGATTAAGAGAAGCGTGTATAACAGCCGAGAATGTCCTATTTACTTTGATGAATTTTCTTTTCTATGCGATAATAAATGATAAAAATGATGGAGTTGTAAAATGAGAAAAAATGGTAATAAACAAAAAAAAGCCAATGTAGATAGTGACCTTTTGACACGAGGTATTCATGCCACTGGATCGAATAAGCTACCCCGCTCGTAATCCGCGCTTAGATATTCCGCGTCAAGTCACATCATCGATGAGGCACAGAAATTGTACCTACCTAGGACAGAAATTGGCAAGCCATATGCTCGGAACGTGTACGATCTATTCAGCGACGTCTGGATAGCTCTCTCGTCCAAGTGAACTCGATGCGATTGCAACATCTGGTATGATTCGACGGATCGACCGGTGGGACACCGCACCAAATCGACCAACTCCGAAACCCTGACATCTCTTGAAATCGTGTATGACAAGTAGAGCTTTCGTGAATTCGTGAGCCTCGTACCGACAGCGTTCATCCTCGAAATGGGTCGTGTCCGTCCGCGTTTTCATCGTCAGAAATCAATTTTCGAAGATCCGCTATCCATCGTGCGAATTCTTGATAAAAAAAACGCACATAAAAAACGTAGAGTACCACTATCGATCATCGCGAATTCGAGCTGTCCGGAAACTCGAGCGAAAGCATCTTGTCGGCACTCGTTTAATATTTCAGCATGAGTAACGAGCCGCGAAAAAAGGCGGAAAAACTGCGAGGCAGTGGATAAAAAAAGGCCGAAAAGGGCTTTATTATCGTTTCAAACACTCGAAACCAAACTATCAACGAAAAATAAACTCGGAACCGGCGAACGCGCACGTTTTTATGGAACTGGATGAGAAAACCTGTGCAAACTCCTCTATCTCCGGTTCTCCTCTTGGCAAACTTTCTTTTCGTTCGAGATTAGAAAAGAGTCAGCTGAATAAAAGCAAAGCGTAATGTGTACAGAAAGCGAGTTTAAGAGAGAAGGAGAACGGATTAAGTGCATAAGCGACGATATAACTGAAGAGACTCTTTCATTGGATACCGAAAGTTGGAAAATTTCCGCTAGCCTCGCTTTTCTACTGGGCAAAATCCGATAACGATAACTACAATCCACCCCCGTCACGTCGTCTATTCCTCACAATCCTTTTATACTACTTACTCTCTCTCTCTGGCCATTCTCCTTTCCAATTCCACGCAGAGCCCATAACTCAGACCTCGAAGACCGCGACCTTTCGGCTCTGTAAATAATTCCATATTCACCTTGGCTCAGTCCTCACCTTTTTCCTCGTCTCTTCGACACACCATTTCTCCTCCGGTTATTTTACAAATGACGATCATTCGCATATAGTGACAAAGTACAAGATCAAACGGTGCATTGTTTAAAAAATATCCGTAAAACAAAACGGATCTCACCTTTCGTCATTGACGGGCGAACGCGTAGGAAAATTGTCAAAGGGATTTATCGCTACGCACCGATCAAAATAGATAATCGTATCAATTTCACATTCTCATGGACATTGGCGCTGCGAATCTATAGCGCTAGAACTATAAACACGTGCTGGTATACCATACAATATGCGATATAACACTGGAGCTGCATGCCCTCAACCTCTCTTTTTGCCCCAACCCCCGATCCTTACAAACCATAAACCACACACGACGAGAACCAGCACCGGTACTTTTTATCCTCCGCATATACCGTCCACCATCCACTATTCTGAAACGAAACAATTTTCTTTCCCATCGCTCTACTCGACTTCTCCCAGACCTCACCCCTTCGGCACCCTATGACTCGTTTTTTCCCTCAGTTTTTTCTTCGTCCCGTTCTCTCTTTCCTTCCATGCTTCATACTAGTTTCTTTCTCTCTCTCTCTCTCTCATATCCAGGTTTTCCACATTCCCCGTTTCACTCGCTCCCCCGGTATAAACGAAGCGAGCATGTGTAGGTTTACGTGCTCCAGCAACAGCAGAGACGACGGTACACGGTGAATTGCAGCGAAAGTTGAAACAATATCGAATTTATCGGCGAAGGAACCGGATGCGGGACGCGTGAGTTACGACTCCCACACGGACCCCTAGGTCTGCAATGGCGCGGTCTCGACTCACCCCTAGGAGCTATGGCAGTCGCAAAGCGGGAGTGGGTATGATGGCGGTCTGCACTGCAGGGGAACGCGTGGCAGGAATGGTTGTAAGGGGGAGAGAGGGGTGAGGTTTGCCGGTCCAGAGGTGTGGCAAAATGGCGTAACACACGCTGATCCAGAGGGTAACGCGAAGCCATGTGGGAATCAGAAGGCGGTTCGTTTGTTCTCGAGAGGTAGCCAAACGAGTTAGGCTCTCTCTCTCTCTCTTTGGTTGAAGAAGGGCGGGAGGGAGGGAGGGGGGGGCGTTTGAACCCCCTGCGCTAGATATACCTAATACCGGCTGACTGGAGGAACCGAATTCCTCGCAGTGAACAGGAATCGTGTATAGCGGTTTGGAGTTGGCGACGTTCCGGAGGTTTGAGTTACGAGCTTGAATACGGCAGTAGTAAAAGCTAGTTCTGCGGATCAAGAAGTGTATACGTGTGTCTGTGTATTCGCGTGTAAGTACGACATATGTAAGTAAGGCGTAAAGTGACGGCTGACATACCACCGGGTACGGAAAATATTTCTCAATGCGGGTTTAGTCCATGAGGAAGCCTGAACGATCATGAATTATTTGGTTTTCTTCGTTGGTCACCATTGGAGAAAGGAGAAATTCCGGGCGTCTATCAATTGCGATGTCTCCAAAGCTAAGCAGTAAACTTCTGTGGTCATCATGATATAAGATAAGTAGTAAATCGAAAGACCATAGAGGATCGCCCTTCGTCCCTGAAGCGATGAAGGAAATCTGAGAATATCATCAAAAGTAGATACGGCACGCACCCGTGGGGTCAGGATGTAAAATCTCGTGGAGACTTCACGGATCGGTCGCCATTGGTACGAAGGTGAATGTAAAAAAAATTGACTGACGGAAAGGAATAAAGGGACAGAGGGGTTCGAAAGAGCGAGAAAGAATGTTCGTTGGGATCGTCTCAGCGCTGGCAAACATCCCTGTCTTCAAGTTTATACTAAGCTGGGAGAGGTATGCAAAGGCGAAATCGAGCCTTTTCCCCGGTGGCCTCTGTATGTATGTGAAAACTGGGGAGATAGTCTGCCACGGTGTGTTATCGAAACGATTTCCATAAATAGGTGTGCACCGGGTGTTGGGCTTTCTCTACGGTATAGAGAATATCTACATAACGGGCTGGCCAAAGACTTTGAATTCTTGAAGAGCAATATATCTTTACCCTCAAGGATCGTGCTGTGGCCCGACCAGGTCTTCGTATAGTCGAAAAACTCACAAAGTCAAAAAATCTTACTTGCAACGCGGTGTGCTCTTTTCCTTTTTAAACAACCTTCAACAAATATTTTATTTTATTATTCTTTAAAGTAAAATTAATCAATCATCACCGTTGCGCGTTATACCTTGAAGTACCGTTTAAGTTGTTTCAAATAAAAATTCTTTAAATAATAACAAAGATATCGTCACTGCCACTTAGTCTGAATTTTGATTCCAGTATTTCGACGTTCTCGCGGTTCGTCGTTGGACCGAACAGTAATTAGATTCAGCGTACAATCAGCGATAACAATCGGAGGATACGCGTGCGGTGAAAACGGCATAGATACGAGTGTTACAGCGAGAGGGATAGAGGATTGGGTGGTGCCGGGAGGGGGGGGGGGCGGCGAAGTCGAGTGAATCGTGATGGGAGTCGCAAGGGCATTAGGGCTGACTGAATACTGCCACAGTAGTCTGAAAAGCCATGGGATACGCGTACGAGTGAAAACGTCGTTAGCGTTGATTGTAATTGTGCATCGAACTGGTCAAATCGAATCGTTGCTGGGGCGGAGAGGGAGGGTAGGCAGGCGCGGAAAGGGGAGAGGGTGCGAGAGCGAACGTAGCAGTAAAAAATAAGTGACATCATTTTCATGATTGGCCAAGGGAGATAAGTATTTTATGGGCCAACGATGTTCAATGGCAAGTGAGTATCGTCATTCGCAGCTTTCACTGTTTGTGAGCATGGGTCGATGCAAATACGCGTTTTATTTTCGTATCTTGCATGGTAGGTGATATATAGCCGGAAAAAATACCGCACTCAATGCCCTGGCATTTAATGATCACGATGGTATACGTTTCCATGAAACATGATAGAATTTTTATTGATCCGATCGAGCCAATTCTCATAACATCGACTGCAGTGAGATTAAAATTAGCGCGTATTTGGCCAATCTATATAAACAATGTAATAAACATTATTAAGCTCGAAGTGAGATTAGAACCATGGTGACTATAAAATGCAGACGTCGTATAAATTGATTCTTATCATTCGAGAAGTCCATGATGTCGCTTTGAGGAGATCAACCGTTTTATTTTCTGCCTCGATTTTGTTTTCATTGGGCTCGTACATGTACGTAGATTTTTAAAAATTATAGTTGGAAATTCGTATGCGAATGTCAAAAGGCACTAGCGCGTATGAGCGATGTTCTTGCGTCGCAAAGGAAAATCCCATATACCTAAAGGACATTCCATTATGCTCAGAGGGATAAGTTAGAAGGGAAGTGCAGAGGATAATAATGCATAATAAATTTTCTCCAAGCTCTCAAACAATTCTGTACTTTCTCGTGTGTACAAATTCTGCACCTTCGCCTAAGTGAGCATGTAAGCTTTTATCATATGACTTCCTCCATGTTCTCTAAAAGGTACGGTACTATGAAGTCTATACTTCTGTCTATATGAATTTTAGACCGACCCATTACTATACTTTCCCATAGTCATTAAGTCGAACGCGTCAATGTAATTTTTTAAATTAAAGAATGAAAAATTGGTATAATAATTTTATAACGAAATAATAAAATTATCACACATTTTACGTATCTGGCTAGCTTCATCATTCCATGTGGGAACTCAAATGCAAGGAAAGTTTTCGACGTCGTAATCGCGATCTTTTCTCTCTTCTTTCTCGTGTTTTCATCGCCTTTTGTTTTTTCCTGGATCGTATCAACTCGACGTTATGTCGATGGTAAATATGAAAATAAAAGACAAGCCACGAGATATGCAACGAGAAGTTTGGGGTCTCGCCGTTACTTCGCGAGAACTGAAACACTGACTGCCGAAAGGTAAACTATCCAAAAGCAATTTCGCGCGAACGCAAAAAAAACGACGTCTGCGAGCATATTCCTGTTGTCGGGGTCGTTCGGCTTTACACGTATGTACGGGGAAAAAACGACATACGAGCTTTCCTCGGGCGGCCAAGAACGCTATATGCGTGCCCAGGTTTTCCTTTCTTCGTAGTATTTTTATACCCCGTAGGTATGAGCAACTCCGACTCATCTATTCTTCCAAGTCCCAGGCTCCGGCTGTACCGCGAAACTCGTGGGGCCGTGTAAACACACATACCACCACATCTCCTCAGATGTATCAACGTTGATACAAGCTTCACGTACACAAACACGCAAAACCACAGACAGGCACGCGATGATAGCTCGAAGCTTTCGTAGGTTTATGAGAAAACAGTTTTAAAACCCGGGCATGCTGACGGTTAGAAGCTAAGGAGAAAAGTAGGGAAAAGTGCTGGGCTCTCCGCTGGTGGTCGCAGCACTAAAATATTATCTCCTTGCACATGAAGCACGATGCACCAGATATTCACCATGTGCATGATCCAACCCGAACAATATATCATGAAAACGGTAACAAAAATTTTCGAATCCTTATCACGACGTTGAAAAACGAATCGATGGTCTGTCAATTGATGTGTCAACTTTAGATACTTTTTTTAATTTTCTTTAACCGTTTTTCAGCGATGCTTTATAACGTGACATTTTCTGTAATTGAATAATCTCAATTAGATTTTTTATTGTGTTCCATGGATGTCAGGGGTGAAACTATATTGAACATATGTAATTATAGCCTAGATATTTCTCCCCCGACATAGCCAATAATCTGGATGTAGTATTTTCGGGCAACATCTGGTCGGTACTACGTGATGAAACGTTTGTTACGAGCTAATAACAAAGATGTCGGCTGGCGGTGGACGAGACACGAATATAATATGGCTGACAAAATTAATATGGTGCGGAATACATTGCCAAATTCTCATGCATCATTAGCATTGAACGCCACACGCCATACCACCAATCGTTTGCAAGTCACATCACACAGTCGAGCTTCGTTCCTACGTTGTATGAGGTTGCAATACACCAGCGGCCAATAGAGCCGGTTATGACTACGCATTCGTCCCTCGGGTGGAAAGAACCCATCCCATCGATCGTAAATTTCACCCTTAGTTACGCCATCTACAGGGGCATGTTCGGTTAAGCACGTACTACGACGTTAAAGCCTATCTACGGTTTCCCTCATGTCTTCATCATCCTTCCTTCCTCCTCACGTAGCTCTCGTTCGATTTTCTTACTCGTTATCTCATAAACTTTCATGCCATTGTTTCCCTAAAAGTATATTCTCTTATCTTTTTCGCTCCTTTGTGGATTCCGATACGTTCAATTTTGATCTTCCTAGCATTTAAAAAAAATGTTTTTGTTCGTATAAATATTTTCCGTACACCCTTGCTACAAATTTGTAGCGAATGTGAACTACCAAATTTCGCAAGTTTACGAGTTCACAGGGCTGAGACTGGCCACGGAACGGCAGTATCTCTTTAGTTTTAATAAGCTTCGATGCGGTTGTTACACCGCAGGCAACGGGTACTGATATTTTTCTTGGTCTTACGGAACAAAAGTTACCGCAGCGTGATGTCTTTGTTTGTCGCAATACCGAAGGGACTGTCTGATAACGAAAAAAAGCAACATCGAACGAACGTTATTTCCTTCTCGCGGAGTATTCCCCATGGAATGAATCCCCGGTTTGTAAAGTCTTTCAATACGATACGAAGAGAAGATATAGAAATGGAAAAAAACGATGGTAGATATAAAGCTAGAATCTGTAGCAAGTACAACAAATTCGAAACTATTTGGAAACACTGAGGACTAGTAAGGGCGTATAACTTCGAGAAACGATGGAAATAGCTTGTGATGTGACATCATCGCTAGGTCCATCGAATCTTCGGGCGCACCAGGCTTATCCGAATTCTCGTAGAATCACGGTTATACATAGATCGTCTGGAAGGTAGAACAGAGGTAAACTTGGAGAGAAGTGGCATCAGAGGCATCGTCACTATAGACGGGGTTGTAGCAAGATGGAAACCTCGTTCCGAGCCAATCAGTCGCTTTCGGCGCTGTCCTTCCTTCATCGTGGTCCGATACACCGTATCTTACCACGCTGTTCATGCCATGTCGATATATCTCGTAGCCACGCGCGAAATCCATCACCCTCTCGAAATTGAAACGTAACGCTATTGGGCTCTGCTTATACGTTGCTAGGTCTAGCGCGTAGCTTGTTTCAAACCGTAGCCACCTCGATCACGAAGATATCCTTGTCGATGTCTGGAAACCGCTGGAAAAAAGAGGCCACTCAAGACAAGGAAGATCGATTTCTTTTCGTCATCGCGTGTGCCACACATCGTATGATTTTCTATCTTTCACGGTGTAATATCGACCGACCGAGAAAAATAGCGATCTCTCGAAAAATATGGAGTAGTAAGTTTTGCCAATTCGAAGACTGTTATTAACAAGTAAACATAATATAGAGAATTTATTAGTTTCCTCATAGTGCATCAAGAGTTTCGGACAGAGAAGCTTCCGGTCCAATACGTAACCATAACGGGACGAAGCGAAATCACGATGCTTGCACATGAACAGGAATGAATTTTTCAGTACGAGGAAGTTGAATGGCAAACGCACCGAGCAACCTCATACGCCTGGCTTTTGCATTCTGTTCAACGTACTCCGTTCCCATTCCGTTCTCAACTGCTTTTTCGACTCTCGAATTTGTCGCTTCGTTGTGGGGAAGTGATGGCAAACAGCACGCATACGAGTTTGGTTGTATACGGGCGGGCGTATTGTCAAGCGTGATTGGAATCCCGGTGTCCAATTGGCCCCCAGGGTAGTTTCTGTTTTTTTCCAATGGCGCTGTGGCGCAGTCGTCTGCACGCGTCATTTTTAACGTACGAAAACCAATCTTGCTCGCTCGATCGCCGGACCTCATTGTCGAATATACGGCCTTGGGCTATTGGAATAGAGATCCGGATTGGGATTCATAATGATGTAAGGGGTTGAAACGTGGTATTGTTCTTCGTTATCGTAATTTGACGAGCTGACGATCGTTCGACGAGTACCAAGTAGAATAATATTTAACGGAACATCCCTAAGCCATCCGGAGGGAAATGATTGCTCTGGGGTTCAATGAATGATCAAGCTCTCAAGTTTGAAGAGATTCATCCGTCTTTGTTCCTTACATGCACCCAAATAACTCCGGAACGCCAAGATATCACAACTCCAATCCCTGGAAGACCAAATATACGCACAACATTTGGAAAACCTATAACCGAGACTTTTCTTCCCCCAACCCCCGGTTTCCCGCCGTACTATTCCAGCTTCGTAAGACCATTCGTTCTTAGTACAACTTCAAACGCCAAAGATTCCACCAGATTGCGATTATAGACGAGGAACCGTTTTGCTCCGTGGCACGCCTCCATTACCCGCACGTCCGACACAATTTTTCCGTCTGAACGATTTACGCCATACCTACCCCAATCGCCCGAAACAGGCTGTCATAATTTTTCTTCCAGGGATGAACGAAAAAAAGGTGCCCTATGTGCGAGGATACGAAGCGTGCTATATAACGAAACACGCGAAATGGGCAGGGTGGAGATCCGAGAGAGTCGTTGCGTATAATTGTCCAATTAGATGGAAACGTTCGGCTCGATAAATAATGTTCCAGAAATAGTGACAAGAGAAATAACGAAATGAACAATGTTCGCTCATGTATCGAGGAAATTTCAATTTTCCTTCCGTCTTACATACTTATTGTCCCCAGAAGAGACAATAAATAGTGGTTTATGGGTTAGAAAAAGAAAGAAATGCCGAAAGGAACGTAAGGTTTATATCACGATATACGTACAGGTAGTAGAAACGAGAGGGAGAGTGGAGGACGAATAAGACGACGAAGAAGTGGATGAGAAGTGCGCCGTGCACATAGCAGCATGACCGGAACAGAGAGTGGAAGATGCTGGTGGGTACTATCGTCGACGGCTTTACTGCTAGTTTTAAGGGGCCAGCCGCAGCAGGCAACGAGGGAGATCCTCACTACCCAATTCCGTAGGATAGTTACACGAAGGGGGTCTAGTGTGGCATTGTCCGGCCCAGAAATAGAGCTGCCCAACAGCCGCAATGCGACGTGCTCTACCAGGCGCAAGTTTTACCTCGGATCTCGTTGGTTGTTAGAGAAGTAACAAACCGCGGTTGAAATTCCACCGACGCCAGCTGTATAGCCACATTGCAATTCCATCTTGAGCGCTCTACGACTGAGAGTCTTTTATAACAGGTGTGTACATACGATCTCACGTACTCGTAATTACTCACGTTTTCGTCCACTGACAACATACTCGAGGGCTTCATTTTCTTTTTTTCTACAGAACACGAGCTTCGAAATGTTTTTTTCTGTCATTTTGAGCAAACGAGCAATTAAGAATAAAATGCAGAGAAGCCTTCAATGGAAATTTCGTTTAAAACAAAAATAGATTTTAACAAAATAATATTTTAATAATGTTTGGAACCTTTGAACGATTGATAATACGATAATGCTTATCAGCACATTTTCGTTGGATAAACAACTCGCCCCCTCGCAGTCTGACTTTTTTGCGCGTTTCACGTATTATTTGGATCTTCGCAAAAAAGAATTCTCATCCGTTCGCGAAATCCCTCCAAATAGCAGTGACGTGTATCTCTTGGTTGCAATCGCATTTATGCACGGTCCCGTTCCTACATGCACGATCTGTTTGTGTGGTTGTATGCTGAACACACCACAACGACATAACGTTCCTGGCTCTTTGGTCCAGCTTTCTATCGCTTTTTTCATCAAATATTTATACGACACATTACCATACAGTCCGTGAATAAAGAGAGAGCTTTGAAAACTTTCATTTTTTTTATCAACCTTTCTCATTCAGCTTTATACGGGATATTTGGCGCTCTTTATCCAGAATCCATCTCGTTTTCAGGGAACGAGATTTCTATATAGATGTGTATTTATGTTTACGAGGATGATTTTGAACATTAAAACAATGTTCCCAGAATACGAGCGCCGTAGAGTACGCATCGCGTACTATACAGTGCGTCGCTATGTTTAGTACTTGAGAAAAGGAGCCTTTCGTTTCAGAGCTTTCGCAATTTAAGTCGAGTAAATTTTCCATCTCGCTTTCAGCGCGTTATCAACGGGAAGCGAAGTCAACGAAATTACCACTGCAACTGCGGGGATGTTGAAGATGCTGAATTCTGTACAAGGGTTACAATGATGTACGTATGTATGAACATCTACGAGGACTTCCATGCCCTAGCGATCATCTTTTTTATTTACCGACTAATTAAGCTTCATCAAAAATTCAAAGTCAGAATTGACTCTTTAAAATGGCTCGAGTTTTGCTCCCAAAAAACAACTGGACACACATGATTAGTTCTGTTGGGATACAAATATATACACGCATCATTAACAGTTTGATCAACGAGAAACGAGTCTGTTTGAGTCGTACCGCCACCTATGTCTTTACCACGCAACAAAAAAAACATCATCCTTTTTACTCATTCCCGATTTCCAATACACCAATGCCCATTATTCACCGCAATCCTCGAGACTCTTTCGTTCGATGATAAAGGACTCTATTTCCGCGCGAAAGCTCGTGGCGTGCATCCTTCGTCCGCTCGTGGAGTTAACGGTTTTCTGACCCTCTTTCAGAAGACACCGCGAATGGAGGGATGAAAGGAATAAAGAAAAATACCGAGGGAAGAAAAGAGTAAACTGGAGAGCAGAGCCAAGCGACTCAAGTATTTTCCGTTCTAAATTCGAAAGTACGTAAGAAAGCTGTACGATGAAGCTTCCATGCTCCTGTTTCGATCGCAGTTTCATTACGAAAGCGTCATTGATTTATAAGCGGGTCGATCTTTCCATTCCAACTCTCAACTATTTATTCGTAATTCAGTTCTAATTTCAATACCGAACGACCCTACTTTGTAACTGAAAATCGAGAATAAAATAAAATATGAGATATCACGAAAATCGCTACTGACATATTTTATGAAACTCGTGCTCTGCGTTTTCCGCCCTGTCTCACACATCATCACCAGCACTCGTGGCACGGCCTCCGGTACGAAATTTCTTTTGTCAATTTTCTCCTGTCCATTCTGACACACGTCCATCTTTCTCGCAGCGTCTGTTTTTCACAAAAATTTCGGTCGGGCGTATTACGTCGTAAACAATTTTCGTACCTACTCACGAGTGAAAAGTTCAAGGGATGAAAAAAAGTCTGCACGAAAATGCGATTTAAAAAATCGTATACAATTATAATATTAGCTCGTCGTTTAGTTTTTAACACGAGCAATCACGTTTGAAATATTCGGCTGAGTTGAAATGCCAAATTTTTAATTATTTCGACGAACAGTTCTGTTTATGAATCCAGGAACATAACAATGCGCAAACATCGGTGGAATTCACAATTTTGTTTGCCCTTCATCTTCACGATAAATCAATACGAGCAAGCAACCTCTTTTACTGTGTTTTATTTATAATGAAATTATCGACAAAGCGCATTCAAATTAATATATTATATTTCCCCTAAAATCATCAAGTACTCTAATATTGTACTAGTGTTTCCATAATCCATATGAACGATCGATGCCCCGTTTGAACGTCAAAATGAGCACAGCGACGACTATATGGAAACGATAATATTTGCATTCGAGTATTTTACTAGCAAACGTGTAAATATAGAATTCGAACGAGTGAATCGCATTTGCAATAAATACACATAATTCTAATAGTAGAAAGGTTTAAAAAATAAAAAAATTGAAAAAACTGTGTATAGTCCGATGCGAAGAGTCGAAATGTGCAAGAATAATGAAATTGCATACACGCCCTCTTAGATTCGAGGCTCGTCTCACTTTCGAACGTTTCCTCGAGTAAACCATGCTGCGATCTATCGCGCTCGTTTCCTCGCGCACTCTACGCCCATCTCCCTAAAAGCAGATTAATCTCGACTGTTCGAGCTCCACCTTGCGTTAGAAACACATTGGGGACTGGAACGCGATCTCGCTTTAGCGTTGTTTCCCTTCCTCCTTCATTGCAACACAGACAAACCACCCAACTCTACTAAAACACGGTATTAGCCGTACACTTGGTTGCTCACATCATAGAAAGCCTCTCGGTCGAACAATTTTGACGTACGTAGAAGCTTGTTTGTTTTATCGTTTATCTCGATCCCTGACTGAGCAATTCTCACCCTCGCCACACCTGAATTCCTCGCATAAGGCTGTCGGTACGACTGTTTGGGGAACTCTTCACCGATTCCAAGGGTTAAATTAATTTCTGGCTATATCCATTTACGATCGTGTGAACTTGGGGCTTAACGAGGACGAACAAAAACGTACGAAATGAAGAGTTTACGACGTTTATAACGTCGAGCCGGTTTACGATCGTGGCATCCATTATCCGAGTGAAACAACTACGTTGCCTCGATCAAGTGACAACGAAGCATCGATCTCTGAAGCAATCTAATAAAATATTCAAAAATTCGATGAAATTCGATCGAATCGATTCGACGAAAATTGGCGATACTAGTAAAACGAGTGAACGTGTGTGAAGAAACGTAATTTCAAAAGCTCCGTGTGCTCGCACGTCCCTCGAGGGACGACCTAATGGCGAAATAAACTTAGAGTAATGGACCGGAAGAATGAAAGTGTAAATAAAATTAGGACAATCGGTGAGAATAATGCGAAAGGGTGGAGGACCGGTAGACGATGCAAGTCGATACCGAGCTGCTATTCCCGCGCGCTGTACGCTTTTTCTTCGTCTCTATCGCTGAAACTACCCCGTTCTCGCTCGTCGTAGCACACTCCAGGGCACTCGCGCACCTCTGTCGACCCCTCGCAAACACATTGAATTCCCACGAGGCTAAATCGATTATCGTGAGCCAGACGACCTCCTCAAACACCCCGAACCGAGACGAATATTATACCGAACGAATCTCCTTCGGCTTACATATGACATTTCGTGATATACTGCTCGATTCGCCATGGTCGATATAATGGAAAAAATTATTTTTTTCATTTATATATACTTTTTTTTACGCAACTACACTCATATCGTGGAATTGTATTTTTTTCATGATTTTTTCTACCTCGTCTGGATATTTTAATACTATGTAATCGCATATTTGATAATGAATTTAATTACTTTGAAAATTGCTCGAATTGAACAAATATGGATGTTTACTCACCGAGCAGAATCCATTCATTCGAAAAACGATATTCAACGTAAGCATCGAAACGAGCCTTATTCATCATTAGTAGCTGGAGTTTACATACCTGAAACAATAGAAGCGTCGTATTAATTTAATTTCAAGTATTAACAGAAAAGTACGCTTATCGTTCGTTTACTCGAAGGACTAATTAAAAATAGTCACTGAATTCCAATTACTGAAAAATTTGCAAAGAACGTTAAGAGACGAAACAACACACATTTTATTGTAATAAAGAGGCGAAATACGAATTTTCCTATAAACCCCTTTGGAATGTTGAGCTCCATTTTTTATTTCTCGACAAGCAGCGCGAAGATGTGCCTCGCTTCACAATTTTCAATGCTCGTTATGCCGAACATTTCCCATCTTCGTTAAAATTTTAGCCACGAGCCACATCGAATCGTTGTCGTTTTTCTTTCTTTTTTTTTAAATATATTCATCCACCCGTTCTCGATTACATACTCACACGACGCAAAAAAAACATCGGACGCGAGGTGAATTTTTAACGACAATATTTCCGAACCCTCCCTCTTAAACTTCTTCTTCGCGTCGTCTTCCTCTTATTCTTCACTTTTCTTGGCTCTCCCTATCGTTTCTTTGCCCCGACTTCGATGCTTCTGCAGGACTCCGCGAAGATATCGATCTTTGCTTTTGCGAAAGATTCGCCATCCTCGACTCGCCACCCCAATTGCGTCTCTCGGTCTCTCCGCGAGTCAGACGCCAAGTGGACCCTCCGCACATGCAAGGAATTTTATTCCAAAGTTTCTTCTTCACGAGTCCGGGCTTTCTACCGGAACCGGGTGCATCGGTACCGTTGGATCTCGCTCCCTACCCCCACCCCACCCTCTCACTCTCTCTCTCTCTCTCTCTCCGTCGCAAAGATCAAAGTCTTCGCAAGAGATAAAGGAAAAACTTGAGAGAAAGTTGTTTTATATAACGAGCATCGCGTATATACGATCGGTAAGATAGGAAGCACAGAGCGTATTATATGACGAGTTTATAATCCCCGAGACGAAAACTTGGACCAAGTTTTCGCTTCTTCGAACGTAGCAAAACTTGTACGTTTGTTGTCAAATTTTGCCCAAGTCTGATTAAAATTCTCCCGAGTTCATTAGGTTGCGATTTAGAACTACACTACCGTTTCTTTTCATACGAAAATAAAAGGTATTGTTAACCCCATGGGAGAATTAAATATCGTATTAATGACTGTAAATTAATCTCCACTTTGTGTCTTTATTCGTCGTTGAAATATATTTGACGCAAGGTGGATGGAAGCTTTTCCGGATGTTGGGCGCACGACGTTTACTCTACGGTAAAGTAAAAGCGTGTTAAGAGGTGAAACGCGAGAAGCGGACCGAATAAGTCGACGAGAGACACGAAACGTACTCTCTTGAGATTCCGAGTCGCTGCACGTCCGGAATTAGTTGTTCGGCTCAGCCACATGTAGAAGTTGACTGTGCTCGAGCATACGAAACAAAAGTATATTAGTTACCATATACGAATGAGCATGAAACTCTCAGGAAATTGAGTGTAGGTAACGTAGCTAAATACGAAACTGTGCGCTTGCGTCTTTTCCATTTTACACCCTGAAAACTCTCGCGAACTCGAGAACGTATTCCATTCATTTCCGCCTTATGCTGTTTGTTACGCCAGCTAGAGAAACATAAATAATGAAAATGGGAAAATTCAAACTCCGAGAAGTATATTTAAATCGACAATTCCATTATTTCAATCTTGGTTAAAAAAATATTTCAAGGTCACGTGAAATACGATGTATTTTACCAAATTTTCAAAACGAATTTTTTCCTCCAAAGTTCAAACTACGATCCATATGCTTCGTGAACTTTCGTGCGACTTTGGTTCGTCGTCGTTGACAGCACACTTGAATTTGTTCCCCGCCGCGTGAACGCTTTTTACGATTTCGGTAAATAAAAGCGATCCGTGAGTATTTTCGACGCTCGTCGATGAAACGAACTTTTCAACGGCATTATGCGGATCGTGAACTTTGGAATCTTCGAAGAAGTCGAGGAAGAACCAACTCTTCGTACCTTCTTTCTTGTTTTCGTCTCTTTCTCTTTACGATTAGTCGTCTTTTCCTGGATCGTCATTCGCCCTCGCCGAAAAGGAGACGAAGAAATCGGGCTACTCAGGTGCGTACATATATATATATATATATATATATATATATATATATATATATATATATATATAGTTATCGTATACATGCCCCAAGTTCGGAACTAACTCTCGACTCTCCGCTAAATCCCAAGATTTTGGTGCCAGAATCCCGCGTTCCCAACCGTTGCACGTACTCGAAGAGGATCTTCGGCCAGATGTTCGATAAGCCTGGGTCCTTCGGTACGAGGGGGGCAAAAAACGAATGGTGAAAAATCCCTCCGTTACCCAACCGCGAAAGATCCCTCGAAACGTTTGATAATTCTTCGTTCTAGCCGCGGTGGGTCTAGACGTACTCGATCTTATCGAGGGTAACGCGCGTCTCTTTTTTTTCTATTATACGAGACCACTGACCACCCTTACAGTGTTGGTTAACAGTTGTACGTTATACGAGAATGAAATAACGTAATAAAAATTTGTAAATTCAGTTCCAGCATTTAGTTCGATTTAATTCAACCG
Organism: Netelia inedita; assembly: GCA_964017225.1. Taxonomy (NCBI): domain Eukaryota; kingdom Metazoa; phylum Arthropoda; class Insecta; order Hymenoptera; family Ichneumonidae; genus Netelia; species Netelia inedita. Next base: position 28,529,050 of record OZ024924.1, read on the forward strand.
ATGTACATTTAATTATTTCGCTTGAACGAATTGCAGATTATATAGGATACTTACGATTAATTAATTAATTACAATAATATATGATCGAGGGGTGGCGTCGGTTTTATTTTTAAATGTCGTTTTAAGCTCGCAAAGAGCTAAGCCCGCGAATTCGTACGGGGATGGGAGGATAGAAGAGGGGGTGAGTTATCTAGAGGAGGAGAGGGAAGAGGGATGATGAATCCTTGATGGATACGAGGGACGAAGGGTACTCAACGCGATAAAGTCATTCGCTTTTGTGACTCGGTTAATCCATCGCGCGAACCGTGACGCATGTCGGCGTAAGCCTGGTTATACGTACACTGTTCCGATGTTGAATTTTGTATGCCTCCGCAACGAGAGAATGAAAAATGTAGTTGGCGTGCTAATGGACGGTGCGGGGGCTGGTAATGCAAATTCACTTTAGTCGCGGAGTTTCGCATAGAGAGGAAGAGACGCGAAGATAGAAAGCCGAGAGCGAAAACTCGACTCGACTCGACTCGACTCGACTCGACTCGACTCGACGGTACAATGTGAAAAGTGAAAACTTGCACGAGGCGGTATGTGCGAGCGACCGAGTGGATAAAGCCGATGGGGGATAGAATTTCGACTATTGAATAATATTCTAGAATTGCAGAGGTATATTCGAATATCGATATTATTATCATTGTTATTATTGTTGTTGTTTTATTATTATTATTATTATTATTATTATTATTATTATTATTATTATTATTATATGCCCGACATTTATTTTGAATAAAAAATATAACTACTAGTAATTATACTCGTGCCCTACTCTGAAACTATCCTGGTATCATTGACATGATGTAACTACAGTTTGGCGTTGCGCGCGCATCGCTAACAATGCAAAAAGCCAAATTATCAACGAGAAAAAAGAATTTTTTGTTTTTCGTTTCTACATGTCCGCGTTGTAATTGTTTGATTCTAATTACGCGGTTTTTGCGGACCTTTTGTCAAAGTCGACGTGTACGTATACTTTAATTTGTAGTAATTAGCCGTGGTAAATACAATTGGTACCAATTATAACAGAGAATGTACCTACCCTGTACCGTAACGTTATAGCCTTTGGCATATGCGTGACGTCTAGCGACGGCATACAACAATTATTCCAATGAAATTTCTCATTCAGGTACATAAAGCATGGTTCTCGCAAATATTCTACTCTCGTATAGTTACCGCTTCGACTCTCCCCTTGCCACCACGCGCGCTCTTTGTCACGCATATTTTATGATTCAAAATATGCATAATTAAACGCGTATTATACGCACTCTCACAAGCGGTTATCGCTTCATTGCTTTGGCCAAACATGGCCTTGTCGTGGTTAACGCTAATATTGATCGATAAATTTAATTAGGGTATGGCCATAAAGTCCAAGATAAAGTGGTGGTAAGATCGATTGGAAAAAAAGCTCGAAGGAGTTACCGTTCGATTTGCATCTCATGAAAAATTTCGTTACTATTCACCGTTTCGAGATATGATCCACAATTTTTTCGTTACCATTTCGATCCCGGACAATCTCATATTCATGGAATATTTTGATTGCTAAAAACTTGTTCGTCCCTTCTTTTACCCCATATACACGATACGAGTTCTATTGAGCATACGCTATTCTATTTCTCATAAATAGAAGCCGAAATATTTTCCGCAATTTTTACGAGAAAATACTGGGACCGCTGAAACGTAATCTCATTTTGTACGGGGTTGCATAAAGGTCAAACCGGATGTACAGGGGAAATATAAAAAAAAAGAAGACGATACGTGCCAAGGAACTCAAAGTTCAATTTTCAGCTTCGTTCGTACATAACTAAAGTCCTCTTTATTACACTTCGATAATAACGTTATTGAGGCTGTGGTGTGAAAGGGCGAATCCACCCACATTGCTCCTCTTCCCTCACCCTCCTCTTACCCCCCACCGCCGCAGCTATCTCCGTTCATAGCGGAAGTACGTCGAAACTCATTTCCCCGGTGGCGTGTAACATAATTTCTCATGGATAACGATCCATACTTCCACAACGATGATCCTCAACGATCCTACTATCGTGAAACTATATATTGCCAGCGACCATCATACCACGGAGCCTGATGAAACCTACCCCGCACTCGTAGCTTTCGAGAATCGAACCTTCGTCAAATATTTTTTGACAAACTTTGACGTGGTAATTACAACGTTCGTTAAATATACCGACGGGCATTAAAATCAATGGTAATTAATGATATTGTCTATGGTTGTACGAATACGAAAATACATGATGTATTTATATTACGCGATAACAGTTTTTTTCTTTCGTGGAAAATCAGCTCGAAAATCGTGGAATAAAGAAACTTTACACGACTGTAACTATTTTCTCGGTGAAGGGAGACGAAATTGAGGGTATGCTTTTTTTAAAAAATTTCGAGGATTCGGAAGATGGCGCAAGAATTATCGACATATCTCAATTTTCGAGGCCTTGGTGACAATTTAAAAATTGCGAAATTTCGATCCAGAGGGGGGACAATCTTCAACCATTCAAGGTTCCAATTCAAAAACCTGGGAAAAATCAATAAATTATCGCAACGATTTGAATCAAGCGCCATTTTGAAGCTTCAGCGATAAGTCATCGACATTGCATAGTACAGAATTTCAAACTCCAGTATGCATTAAAATTCCATCCATTTCGATGAAACATCAAATTTATGACCAAGCCCACCGACCTAAAATGGCAATAGATCCCAATGAGCGTTAATTCTGGAACACATAAAACCGAATCCAGAAAAACAAAGCTATTAATGTAAGCATATCAATGCGAAAGGACGAAAACGACGCCTCCAAACTTGCTGAAAATAATGTTGCGCGTGGTCGAGCGGCATGCATCGTAAAGATCAATAAATAGCCGATGGACACATAAAATTGATGGTGTCCCTGGTACTCCAACGATACAAGTGCATCATCAAATAGCCAACGACGAAATAAACTGGGAACGATCTCGTTCACGAATTGTCATCCTGCCCGGATGAAGACACCAGCGATCAACGATAGGGTTGTTCCTTCAATCTTTACTGTTTCTGCACGTATCTTAAATTCAATCGCGTAGCCACTTGGTATAATGCGAGTAGCGTAATCCAGTCGATGATTTGTGACATTAGATGAATACGTAACGATCGTAACGCGTTAACTCCCCTCACCTCTCTCTCTCTCTCTCTCTCCCTAGCTAACCCCGTGTAATTTCTCCGTTTCTCTGTCCTGTCCCCCTTCCCACCAATCCCTTCCTCAACCTCCTCTGTTCCACAGACCAGCGACGTAGCCCGGAAATTCCCCAGGGGTAAACTCATTTCCCTGCTAGGCGGAGTTTCCGCAAACGTAGTTTAGTCACGTAACAACGTAGAGCGGCGGGACTCCAGCCTAACAGCAGTAAAGGACCGGAGAGGGGTGTGTTGCGACATCGCTCGTTCTCTTATTCCTCATACTCCTTTCCATTCTCTCTTCAGGCTGTAGAAGTCCTGGACATCCCTCTAACACGTAAGCGACAACAAAAGCTTACAATGTACCAAACTGTCATCGTTTCACCGGACATGACAAACTCTCGTCATTTCTAAGATACTTTGTAGGCGAGGCGCCGTCGGATATGTTTGGCTCGAGGCATCTTATCCGCTGACTGTCGTTTCGTCGCCTTGTTTCAGATTTCTGTCAGTCTTAGGGGTTGAAAAAAGTGAGTAATGGTCCTTCACCGAACTGTTTTTTAAAATATTTCTCGACCAAATATAAATATTCCTTGTACCACAAATCTGCTAACGATTGACTGTAAATGGCACATTGATAAAATTATCGAAAGAATTTTTAATAGAACTTGTTCGCTGTTCGTTGACTAACGTAAGCTAATTAATTTCTATCCGGAGTTGAAAGTCGTGCCGAGGGGATTATTTTTTCCCCGATCGTTCATTAACGAACCGTTGACCAACTGTTCAATTTCTTTTCTTTACCCAAGTACTACTATCTTCCGTCTTCGGGCTATTTAAATTCATGCGAGTCCGTCCTTCACGACGAGTTTGTGTACCCGGTTCTTCCGGTTGCATAGGACGAACGGTGGATTGATCGGTGGAGGCAAAGTCCTGAGAGTTTGATGAGTACCATCGAGTGCAAGGAAAAGGACTTCGAGAAATGGTGAAAACGTAAGAGTAAAAAAAAGGAAGGTACAGAGAATTTCGAAGAGGGTAAGCCGATGGTGGAAGATTGTGGGATGTCGCAGGAGTATATGGAAGCGAAGGAAATGCCGTCTGTAACTTTTGTAATTGAGTTTGGTCGTTTTGCCTTCGCCTGCTTCGCAGCAACCTACTCAGGACCAAGAACATCTTTACGAGACGCTCTCTGCATTTCCTCCTTTCTATGTTTCTCCTGTTTTCTTCGTTTCCTCTTGTCTTTCGCTCACGTATTTTCTTCGGCAGGATCCTTCTTGCCTCCCTGAGTAATTCTTCATCCCTCTGCGAATGTTTTCTCATGCTCTTTCTACTAGCTAAGAAACTACAGACAGCAACGTTGAAAACAGTCTTGAGTTTTATCCCTGGGGCGGACCACTTCGTCTTTCTCTTTTGCTCATTTTATTCTCTTTCTTTTTTCATACTTGTACGTTTTCGTGTCTCGCTCGACGTCTCGCGTTTGGCATTGGTCGCGTCGAGTCGGCTACTAACGGAATCCTCCTTTTCCTTCACTTTTGAAAAAAGTACTACCTTTTGCAAGAAATTCCAACCGCCTCTGTGCTACGTCAAGCGAAACGTAAGATCCAAATCCTTGCTTTTTTCCTATTAATCCTCGGCAGCGTGTACTAACTTGTATAATAAACGTCGACCGGTAGTTTGGGGCCAACTTGTAAGGGTTTTTTTCAATCTTTTCTTCCTTTTTAAATGCACTTTGGATGTAACGAAAAGAATACTCATAACTGTTTTGATTTCATTTAAATATTTATTATTAATATATATATATATATAATGTATATTCTAGCGATGAAGAATGTACATCGAGTGCAGAGTATCCTGTGGTGGATAAAAAAACTCGAAAACCGAGTAAAAACCGCGGATCATCACAGTATCCGGTTCCCTCGTTGGTTTCCATGCTCTCTCCCTCCCTATCTCTCGCTCCCTGTTCCAGTGCTCGCTCATGCTAGTGCTCCGAGACCAAAAAGAGGGTATTACTTTCCGGAAAGATAGCCGGCTCCCTCAGGATCTCATAAATCGTTGTCCGAGAGGTTCGAGCGAAGAAACGAGAACGTATAAGGTAGGAGAACGATCGCTCGAGGTATAGATAGCGATAGCTAGCCGAATGCACCAACGCGAGAGGAAGGGTCTATGGAACGAAGAGGCTCCGGGCACAAGCCGGGGCTTCCGATATCTCGACGCGAAACCACTCTTCGAGACTTTCACCCTCGTTCAATGTACATCGAGATCCCGGTGTGAACTGCACACGAGACCACGCGACATTAAGGATGCTCGACTCCCGTACAAAAACTCTGGCGCAGTTCGAAGTCGAACCACCAAACGCAACGTCCTGGCTATTTAAGATGTAAATTACTTCGATCACCTTCGATCTAACAAATTCCTCATTTTTGAGATTCCCATGGGGTTTGAGGGTGGGGTCGTACGTGGATAAAAAATTGTGTGGTAGGCTTGGCGAAAAATCGAGCGATTCTTGCGTATTTTCCATAGGCTGAATTGTTTTTTTTTCGAAAGCTGGCGCGTGTCACTCAGTCGAAGGCCGATACGTAGGTTCCCGTCAACCCTCCGGCTTTATTTCGGCTTCTCGTTCCATTTCGAGTGCTTGTATAGAACACGGATAAAAAATTCATAGCTCGAAAGAAGAAAGTACCTCAACGGCGATATCGATGCTGCATTAGAATAATAAACGGTCGCTCAAAGTGTCAAATGTATTCACCCCGTAGAGAAACAAAAACGAGGGAGACCTCGAAGATTTTCATATAAAGCCTCGAACCGTTTATCCGTTTCGTTGTAAAGCTCCGATTGACGGTATCGTGCCTGTAACGACGGGAGTAAAAAGGGTCGGTGAAAACAGCGAATAAAATTTAGCGACGCGCATTTTGTAAAACGATCGCGTCGGTGGGTCCAAACGAAGGGGTAGTAAATTCGAGATTTTTCTGTAGAACACATACCCTTCGCCGTTCGTTTTAGCATTGCCCCATTAAATTCTCGTAAATCAAGCAAACCGGGAACGAACTCCGAACCCTTATGGGTGAACACGCTGTATACGCAACCTGATGACCGGGATTTACTTTCGAGGCTTGCCAAAGGTTTCTCTTTCCACCAACCTCGAGCAGCGCTAGCACGACCAAACCTGCAAACTTTTCGTTCAAAATCTTTACGATTCCCTCGTCACGTCCAAAACAGACTCGACGTTTAACGAAGAAAAATCGTTCGGTAGAAACACGTCAAGACACGTGTCGGAGTAACGGAGAGATTGTCGATCGTAAGATCTATTAACGCGTTAATATTACACGTGGACAAGACCGCTTTCACTCTCAAACTATTTACGGTCAATATTGCAAAAGATTTTTCATCCACCGTTCATCCCCACGCCTCTCCTGGTCCACCCGCGAATCCTAAATTTAAACTTGAAACTCCATTGCTTAAATTTACCTTTAATAAAGACGTATATTAAACGGACGTTTGAAAGTCTGGAAGTAGTTGTACGAGAGCAGCCGCGAAATCTCCCGACTAACCCTCTGTCCGTGTCGGGTTGCCGGTGTGTTCCGTTTTGCTTTGCTATTTCTCCAGCAACGGTACCAACGGTCCTCTCGTTCCATGCACCCATAATTTCCAAGATACCTCCGCGCGCCGGCGTAGATCCCTTCGAACTATCGGGCAAACTCTCTTGCCTTGGCGTAGCGAATCTTCCAAGACGGCCTGCTGAGGTTGCCGAGCTAAGCTTCACTACGGACTTAAAGTTCCAAGCTGACGTTATACATTCATCAAGGAGCTGAACAGCGATTAGCCGTTGTCTCTCCACGACTTTCCTATGTCTCACCCATCCGCCCGACCTCTCGGTCCCACCGCCCCACTACCCTCCTGCCATCCTAAGATTGCATTTTGGAATACAATGAAGTGCAGACGCTGTTGATAACCCACTCAGTTAGCCTGCTTATCGGCATAAGCCACTGGGAATTTCGGAACTTGGATCGGATAATGACAACGAACGATGGGTGATGGGTCAACCTCGCGATAAACAGATTAAGCAAGTTGGCGACTATAAGTTTTCCGCCTCTGTTTATTTTTTAATCTTTATCAATTCAATTTCAATTCATCAATTTTTCAATTCAATTAAATCTTTATCGATTTAACGACAAATGGGTCCATCTTGAAGTTCGTCCCTCGAAACTTAAAGCTGGCTTAATTTATATAATATACACGATCGTACGTACGTACTAAGGGATGACACTGAGGATTGAACGCAAATGCGTTCTCTCTAGGGGAGGTAACATTTGCGAATATATCGGTGCTATCGCAAAACACGTTCGGGCGATTTCTTTCGCGTTTATGCGCTGGAAGCTTTGCGTTCTACCGTATACTAATCTAATGTGGAAATGGATACGCCGTGGGTACGCTATGTTCGGTGAGTGTACAGGAAGCAGGTAAACGTATCCTACAACAAGGGAGGATGAATCGTAGACTGCGTGAGCGTAAAGAAATATACGTACGGAAGTAGACACCGTCATCCTTTAGTCCGTCGATAAATTTACGGTGCAAAGAAAAGGGTGGGCCTCGACGATGGTGGACGCGACGGGACAAAGAGTCTCACGTACGAGACAAATCTTCGCGTCGACTTTTCATGAAAATGGACGTTCGGTGTCCCTGATGCAGTCAAGCGTGCTGGATCCGGAGCGAAAAAAAACGACGTAGAAGAAACGCCATAAAAGAAGAGGAAGAAGATGAAGCGTCGAGAAATAACGCGCGGGATAGACGCCGAACCGATCTTTTCCGGCAGTAGCAACGGTCTCAAAGGTGGGCATTGAAATAAGAATAATTCTATATCCTCCACTTTCATACGCATTTTTGTGCTTATCGAAGGTCGCTGGAAGTTATCGTTGATGAGACAAAAGCTCTCTTTGACGGTACGGATCGTTGTATATTTCATTTTTCGCAATTTCCAACTTTCTCGCATCTTATTGCGACCAGCGGTGATTCATCACCAAAGTCTTGCGACGAAATTACAGACATTCGAATTTCCACAATAAAAGATAAATATAAAAAAGGTGATTAAAAAATATCTGACTCTTCTTATCAAAGATTTATAATGAAAAAGATATTTTGAGACAATAACTTAAAAGTGTCTAACGAATTTAGAAACAAGAAACCATAATAATAACATATAAATCAAAAATCAAATTAATCGAAGCTAAAACGTCGTCAGCGAAATTGTACTGTTATAGACCAATAAGAGTTCTCCACTTTGGTAGCTTACGGGTTATGAGCTCCTTCAATCTGCCCCCGCGCCATTATTTTCTGTATCTTCGGTAGCTTTCAAGCTCCCTCTTTATCCAACCCGAGTCGTATCCGATACTCAAACACTCTGGCATGGTGGAAAGTGGCCATTATCTGTTTCCATGAAGGGATAAGGTCGAGGGAAACACTACGGCCAGTTGAGCTCAGTCTCTGACAAGCTTCTGGCTCTTTTACGATTCTATAGTGTTGCTTATGCCCGCTTCTTCGTCCGAAAGACTTTCCGTGCTGGAGGATGTGTGTTCGAAGGGTCTCGATGACCAGCGGGAAATATGCCCTTCGGCCCTATGCACCCTCGAGTCGCATTATTTTCTTTCGCGTATGAACCATCTCTCGTGATACTCGGGAATAGGGAAGCTCGAGCTATTGTTGACGGTATCGACGATGTTTCACGAAATTTTCCTCATATTATCCCCGTTCCTCGCGTCCAGGCTATCGACCCTCGCCCTCGATGTCTCGGTTCTATCAAAATAAAGCATACGGAAGTTCGTGCTTTATCAAAGGGAATCCAGATGGAGTAAATAAAGTGAGGTGCATCCTTACATGACTTTCGTTCGATGAACGTGGCTTAGGAAAGATCAAAGAAAGAAGAGCCCTCGGGTCTTCGTCCGTACGACGACAATAGGAAAATGCAATTCGGTACCGAGACGAGCTACATTCGTCGTATATATCGTCGAACAAAGATATGTTGGTCTTGTGAATACGTAAGACTAAAAGCGTGTATTCGCAGCTTTGTAGAAAGTACGCTGCTTTCTGTTATGGATGACAATGAGTGTGCCCGACCTTCTCAAAGAAAGTACGTTACAGCGGTTGCAGTTTGTACAAAAGGGTATATTAAACCGTGTTTCCCGGATGAAAGTACGAAACACAGTGGTAGATTGACATTTATACGCGTCGCTGGATCCAGAGTCAAAAGACGAAAATAAATGTCATTGAGTCAAGGTAAGTTCTCGAAAACGAAAACGAGCGCTCTTTTTTCGAGAGCAATAAGTGCTAAGAAAAAAACGCGCTGGTAATGAAAAAGCGAGAGTACAAGGATACCTCGAAACGCGCTAAAAGGGATGAAAAAAAACGATTTTTTTCCTCATCGTCCGAGAGTAACTTTATCAAGAGCACCACTTTTTCCCACAAATTGATATCCACGAGCCTTTTGGCAGGTATAGGACGTTGTCAGAATGGGAAAGGATACTAACCCACCGACTACTCTTCGCGACGTATCCTTCCACCTTTTGCTTTACGTGCGTGAAACGGGTGAAAAAGATGAAAGAGTTGCACAAAGGAGAGCAAGAGATAGAATGAGAGAAAGAGAGAGCGAGACGAAAAATCCATTGTAACTTTACCAGCGAGCGGAGTGCAGGGATCTTGCTCGGTTGGTTGAAGTGATGATGGTGCAGGTGAGAAGGTAGCAGACAGAGGAGAAACCTAAAGGGAGAGTTGAACGTGATATAACTATGCTGGCACACTCTTTCGTTCGTGCGGTGTAAGCGAAATAACGCCAAAGTTTCGAAGTGGTCTTGACGAAATGAGAGACCCCGAGATGAGCGTGAAAGTAGGAAAGGAAGTTGAAATATATAGATATACGTGGGTACGTATATGAATAATATAGAACCGAGTGAAAGCTACGAGAGAAAAGTGCAATAGAAGGGAGAGAGGATCGAGGAGAACGTCGGGGTAAAGGTAAAAGATAATCCGGAAATTATTACAGAGACCTGGGACAAATGATCGGAGAGCTGAAGAATAATGTATTTGAAACTTCTGAAGAAAACTCTCGGCATGAAACGACTCGGTAGTAGAATTTAATTTTATCTCCAGTCGCAGGAATACTCGACGTAGAGCTGTCGCGCGGAAGCGGTAAGAAAAGTTTTTTTTATTGCCTTTGGTATGTAACAATGAGACGGACGAGAGAGTGCTAAGAACGAACACGGCACTTACCTTCTTTGGGGAGGGCCACTCGCCCTTTACGAGCCTTCGGCGAATAAGTGCCACTCACAGAGGGGCAAAAAACCGGATTTTCGCGCATGAAAATGGCACGACGTAGTGCCAAGGGTTTATTCTTAACACCTGTAAAGTAATTCGGTTCTATTCCGAGACCTGTCTCCTCTCGAAATTTCATACGACCTTCCATGTTGATACTCCTTTCTCCTACCCTCGTATCAGTCACTCGTAATTAACATCCGCGATGCGATATAAAACGACAAAAATACCATATCGATGCGAGCGAAGGGACACTGACAGACGTGTCATTTTTTTTAGATTCGTGATATTCTGTTTGACGACTTGTCGGAGAATCGACGACGAAGTTGGAGCTTCGTCGTCTCCGTAGGACGATGGTGGAGTAAAACCGTGATCCGTGATGGCAGGATCTGGCAGATGACTCTCGGCAGACGGTTGATAGGATTGCCGCGAGTTTGAGATCCAATATGGTTTTACTTCGAGCCTCGCTCATTTTTCCCTGTGTCAAAGACGCTACGTATGTCTGAGTCAATATATATATATACATATATGGGCATGTTCCGAAAGTATATATACAGCGTCGAGTCTTTGTCTCGGATGCGCACGTCGAGGGATTTTTATCAAGGCGATATCCCGAAGAATCCTAAAAGTATGAGATAAAAGGAGATAGGAAAAGTGTACGTGAAAGTGGTCTTGACGCCTGGGATAAAATAAGCGCGAGGAAGTGACGCAAGGGATGAAAGCGCGCCGGGCAAAATAGAACGAGCGGAATCGCGCAGCGTCCAAAGAAGAGGACAAAATTACGCGACGAGTGTGTGTGTGTGTGTGTGTGGTAGTTTCTTTGAAAATTTTCATCTCTCTACGAACGTCATATCACGATCCTGCCTGCTCTATGTACATCGTTGCTGAACGAATCGGAGGGTAAGGTAAAGGACAGGGTGACTGAAATTACAGTCGAATATTTGGTCGATCCTAAAGCACAGGCTTTCGTATTTTTCACTGGACAAAGTTTGTTTCGGTCCTCCATTGAGACGAACCGCTATCAAAGACTATAAATCTAGATGAGCAGAGAGAAAATCTAACTCAATGTTGAATCGATCGATCGAAACTTCTCTGCTTTTAATCGAAGTGTCGATACTGATTTTCATACCGACCTGATGTTCTATTGAGAATTTTGGTCTTCTTGTTTCGTGATCCGAAGGAATAAATTTCTCTATAACGCTTCGAATAAATAAGCGGCTCATCACCTCTCGTGTGTATTTTAATCAATATGCATACGCATATATATATATGTACCTATAGATACTCGGGAAACACCGAGCCCTGGTCAATTCCCGTTGACCGAGAACTCTATGCGATTTGTTTTCCGTCCGGGTACCATGTTTTGGACTATTGGCCCTGTCAACTGCGTACGCACACTCTCGCATGAGTTCTCTGATAGAAACCCTCGTATGACCCTGCGTACAGAAGCTATCTCTCTCTCTCTCTCTCTCTCTCTCTCTCTCTCTCTCTCTCTCTCTCTCTCTCTCTTGCTCATCCTCACTTCATGGACATGTACTCGCACGACCTCCCACTTTTGGCCTAACTACCGAGCTGGGATGTATAACTAGCGTCTCTGTGGCAGTAACTGGATTAGTCCGCATTGCGTGTACACCCTATAATCCCATATATGCGTATAACAATTCATTTGCCATCCGATAAAACTGTGCCATCGGGTTCGGTATTTTTCATCGATTCCATGCGCCCTTACGTCAGAGAGTGCATGTGGCTTAGCGACAGAGAGAGAGAATGACATATCAGATTTTCTTTTTTAACCATCAAGTAGTGTCGGGAGGATTTTATATCATATTATATTTTTCACGATCTCGTCGTTACCCACAAAGTATCCGCTTGCACTAGGTTACATGCCCATAGAGTTCATCGTGCTCATATTCAACGAGGTCGAACGTATCGGTAAAATATCAAAGTAACAAAAAACAGATACCTCTGGTCGGCGTTTGTTCTACATTCTCGAACATGAAAACAGAAAATTCTCCATCCAGAAATATTTCTTAACGCTTTGATTACAAATAATAAAAATTCTAACGCTATAAAATATTAAATCATTCTTGTATTATTCTTACCACGGGTTAAAAAATAAATCATCGATATATCACACGTCGGTACGATTGAAAATAATACACGCGTAAAAGAACGATCGTCGCGTTGCAATTTCGAGCCCGCGCGACGACGCGCGTAAAGCGTTCAGGTTTTATACGAGCGCGTTAGAGCAAATAATCTTCCATCGGTAGCTAATGCGCCTTTACCGACTATATAAACTTCGCGGAGACCTCATCGAGGCGATATAAACGAGAACGAGGTCGCGTCATCGTGATTAAAATCCGATGGTCACTCCTCGATGCGTCCAGAAAGGTGGTCTCGGGCAATCCTTTATATCTACGGTAGCACGCGCGATGACCGACGATCCGCATTAAATGTGAAACAGAAGCGAAGAGAGTATCGTAGTCGAGAAGAGATACGAGGGAATAAACGCAACGATGGACAAACACACGAGGGCAGGATGAAAAGAAGCGGTTGAATATGCTGCATGTACGTTCGCGAGGGTGCTTGGTGACAGAGGAGGAAGAGGGGCGCTGGATACGAAGCGGACGTAGCGATATATAGCGATTGCGACAGTGATAACGGCTCTAGGGTGGGTATTAAAAGGAACGAGCGTCCACAAGGGTAAAAAGCACCGATACAGACGGAAAGCTGCTTCTCTCGTCCGAACGAGGCGGAACGTCGATATATCGCGTGAGCAATGGTGGATCGGACCTTGCATCAGCCATTGGCACTGCTTCAATCCCATCCATCGACCAATCATTGCCATCGGTGTATCTCTTTTCACCCGCCTACTCATGGACCATTCGCTGAGAGGTGCCCAGTGATCGCTCGGTGAATTTACCCGTTGCGAAGCGAAGGGTTGTAGCGAGGAGATGGGACAAGGGAAACGCGAACCAGCACTCACTCTGGTCGGTAGGAAGAGGAAAGTACTTCGTCTGAGTGACGTGCAGGATGTGGACGAGGACTTTCGAAGGTGTCTTCAGGGAAGCGCAACTACGTAGGCAGCACTATGGAATGAACGAAGGGTGTACGAGCTGTGATCGGGTGCTCGTGAGAAAGGCACACACGGGTGAGAAATAGAGAGGTAGCGACAAAGGGTCAAAGAGGATCGTGAAGGAATCGAAGCGAAGTTTAGACCCTATGGGAGTACAACAGACGCAACGTTAATCAATGCACTTTCGTATACCTATACATTGGACCACGAGAATGATCGTTATGATTTATATCTAAATATTATCCAGTTGTTAGTAGCCTTTTGCCGAGAAGTTATTAGCTCATTTATACCTATAACACTTTCCCAACGCCTCGAGGAGAGAAGAGGGGTGGACGTACACTGATGAACAGCGATGTTTCTCGAACGATCGGCTCTTAATGATCTGGATAATCGTGGAACCAATGGGGTCTCGTCATTCGCGTAGTTCAAGGTAATCGCGCACGGATATTTTCCGAGGACGGAGAGTTATTCGTGGATTATGGGTCGTCGTTATATTTAGCTAAGGGTGAAACCACCGTTATTAAGTATAATAATGATTCAACACGAGCGATATAAAAAGCTTTTGCATCATGGTTTGCCTCGTTCCGGAATAGTCTCGTCCTCTGCTTATTACTAGAACGATGATAATAATTAAGGAAGAACCCGCAATGGGTGTAACTTCGTAATTAGGCAACATTTGAATAATGTATCTAAAACTAAACATAAGTTAATTTGAAAGTTCACGGAGAACGTATAACGTGGCTAGGAAACTCCGTTGTACGAGTTTCACATTCAAGTTGGTTCACACCTTGGCACGAAGGAAGGCTTGTATAGGAAAGTCTCCCTAGCTCGGGTGAAATTTACCCTTCTGCTAAATCTGTAATTGATAGTGTTTCTAATTCGATACCAGCTACGATGATATTAATTATGCAATTTTACAACCGCCTGGTATGTTAATAATATCGATCTAGAAAATTTGTACTGTTATCAGGAACAACCCCCGATGTGTCATGGATATACGAATCTTGAAGTAGTATAGAAAGTATATTAGAGGGTAGCGCTACCGACCCGTGGGTAGAAAATATCTTATGTACATCCGTACCACATGGACCCGTTTATATCGCCCACATTCACGTGTACTTGGTACACACGCCACGTGCTGGCCACTCCCGCAGCAACCCTGAAGCTCGTTGGCGGTTCGAAGGATTGAAATAGATCGTATCCGATGCACGTACAGCGTGTTGCGGACGGGTATAGATACGTATCGACACCGTCGAATCATCTAGATGAGTGAGGAGGTACCGCGGTGAGCCAGTAAAGATTTCACGAAATAGTCAGGTCACAGGGGAAGAATCGATATAGAAAAAACCATGAAGAGATTTTTCGGCCGTAGTCAAGCCGGAGAAATAAAGAGAAACGATGGTTTCATCGCACAGCACTTGTCATTCCTCCTTCTCATATCCCAGAATTGATAACAGAAATCGTGATTCGAGGCACGTTGATGCTCGATAATGTTGACGACTCGGGCGGCGAGCTTCGTCGTTCTCTGTCGTTGAAAACCACCCCTTATCCTCCAACCACTTCCGATCATCGTATCATCCCTTGGTCCTCCTGGTCTTTGTTTCTTTTATTGCTTCTTCCTTTCTATCGATACTAGTTCTCTTTTCTCCCACGTCCTCATTTTTCTTCCTCCGATCTTGCTTTCCAGCATTTCTTTTTGTCAAATCATTTCCAGATACAAATCTATGACACGGAAATCGATACGGGTTCACCGATACTTTTTTCCTTGGACCGAGCTATATCTCGCCTCGTATCGATTCCCTATCCATTAACCGGTCGTTCTTTTTCCCGTCAATTTCCGATTCCACCGATACGCTCGATGATCCGTCGTGTATTCGGTCGTCCATGACCGTCGTCGATAGCGATACAGTTTTCTTTTTCCAACCAATTAATCGTATATGAATGTATCTAGTACCGATGATTTTCCTCCCTCTTGGTTCGTGTCGGTTCTTGCGGAGGCCTTCGTCCACTTTATCGATGGGAAGCAGGAAGGCAGACATCATATAATCGGTTCCTGTACTTCAACCCTGTACCGAGGCTATCGTATTAACAACCCAACGGAGAGCTCTCGGGGCATCACTAATACCACTCTGTGATCACGAGAGACGATGTGATCACCGCTCTGTTGCAAGAGCTTCTAGCCTTCGGCCACGTTTTCCACGTTGCATAGCCAATATCCAAGTCATCCTTCCACGTTCTACCCCCCCCTCCCTCTTTCTCTCTCTCTCGCTCTCTCGCTCTCTCGCTCTTCCTCTCTCTCTCTCTCTCTCTCTCTCTCTCTCTCTCTCTCTCTTTCTCTCTCTCTCATGCCTACCACCGCCACCGCCTCCCATGTTTTAGTATCTTCGTATGCCCTCGATCCTCCACGGGCGAATGGGCACGGGCGCGGGCCAGACGCCAGCGGCAAATAATCGAGCTATCCGGGGGGGTGCATCCACTGTATCCAAAATGGCTACCGCACCGTTAATGTATTCTCAAATGGCCAAAGGTCCGCACGAAGCTATTTCGGTACGGGCTCGGACTTGCCCAAGGCCCCTTTATGTACCCCCGTCCGGCGTATACACCGGTTGAGAACTTTGACCCGGAGCTACCCTCTTCCCCATCGTTCTTCCGCTCGTACCACGGGACGTAACGTTGAATAAATTTCTCATCCTGTACGTAGTAATACATAATACTTCCGGTAGTACCTCGACGTATGTATTATTGCGAAGATGTCTCAATATATTAACAAACGTCGCAATTTTAATTAATTGTAAAACATATTTTATATCGAATTTTTCGATCGATGAATTTATCGGATTGTCAATGATATCGTTCGATCGATCATTGAAATAAAAATCATCCCACATCTCTATGTACCTACTAAAGAGAACGAGGGTGTCCAAGATACGAATATTTTTCATTGTTGGTCGACGCGTCGTTTAAAAATATATAGCACCAGGGAAAATATTTGAATCGGAATAACAGGGTGGCGATGGGTCAGGCTCGATGCATCAACAAAGCTAGACCATGCTGGGGTCGTGTACAGCGGAGTTTGGATAGGCTCGACGAGATGCGCTGCTATGGGTGAAACGGTATAGTCTGCAGGCGCGGCTGTTGGATGAAACTATCCGTTTAGACACACACACACACACATATATATATATACACATACATACACACGCATGGGCATGTATTCACAAGGGAGGCTGCGATTGTAGCTTTCGCTTTCATCCTACGTGTCACTCGCGAATGCACCACGCGGACAGACAGTACGAATTTTCCAGGCAGAATCGGGGAGTTACATAGGGTAAAGTCGGGGGGGGGGGGGTTGGCGAACGTCAACAATGGCACCAGACCCGCCATTTTATCCGTTATGTAAATTGATGCGAAATAGTCTACTACTCTTCGTGATTCGGCCGTGCGGTTTACATACGAAAATATACGAGTCCGAGAGGAATGACCTCTATGTGTAAGCTCGTATGTGCGCACATAGAAACCCATGCATAAAGGTCATTCTTGTCTGGTTTGTATTATTATCCTCGATGTGCATATACACACACACATATATATATATATATATATATATATATATATATATATGTATATGCGAATGTATACGGGTATACCAATAAGGTATACACGTTGGCATTTTCGTAGCGTTCCCCGTTAATACATAAAATATACAAATTTATTTACATAACAATAAAGAAGCACAGCCACTGGGCACTTTCGCAAATAATTCTGGACTTAGCTACGGCCGATGAAATAAAATTTAAAATCGAGATAGTCCGAAGATAAATTAAAAAATGGTCACGTTGTCAGCGATGTGATATAATTACCGAAGAAAGTCGTAAGGTACAAAGGATAGAAGATTTGTTTTTAAATGAAATCGAAAAAAGGCATTATCCCCAAACATCGGGGGCGATCGATTTCGTTTCGAATTTCACAAGGTTTTGGGCGAATAATTATATTTACCACGGAATTGATTTCAATTTAAACGAATCAATTTTAATGTTGACATTATGATAGACTTGAAGCTTCCATGCGCACGATTAAATTCCAGAATAATTGCAATAAAAACGAAGCGACAATTAATTGGAGGAGAACAAAAGGGAAACGACGTGAACAACGTACTCGGGAGTAGAACATTTTCCGACAAGGCTTTTCGATCTTTTCAGTATTACAGCGGCGGCAGTGACTACCGGAGCAACCACATAACTAGCGTGCTCTTGCTGTTCTCTGGGAATAATTTTTCTTTTCTTTTTTCCCTATTTTTTGTCGTCACTCCCTTTTTTGCGGGTTTATTTTCATTTTTATTTTTTCGTTGTCGGTTGCAAAAGCAGCTCATTGTCATTGGTTTTGTCGGTGATACCAGGGCGAACCTCGGGTGGGCTAAAAACGCGGACTTTCCCCATGTGCGCGCCCTCTTTCCCAGCGATCATCCTTTCCACTCCAACGGTGTGGCTCTCCGACATCGGTGAGTTGAGAGAGTGTGTCTCCACTGGAACCTGTGTGCTAGTACGACGAGGAAATTGTGTTCCCGGGGAACACGTGATTTATCGGGCCGTCCGCGTGCTCCGTCTTTCTCTTTTTCTAGCTTTCGCCCTTCCCTTGGTTCTATTTTTTTCTTCTTTTCATCCACCCCCTCCTTCTCTCGCTCTCTCTCACTCACTCTCTTTCTATCATATCCTCTCTCCTTGTTCACTCTGTAGGGCTCTCTCTCCCTCTTATGAGAATAACGTGTACCAGAGGGCGGCAAAAAGTTTACCCGCCCCGGTCTCTGGAGCGTAAATAAAACTTTCCGGCTCGTGTGTTCCACACACGGAATAAATGTTAATAGGAGAATATATAGACCTTGTGCAAAAGTCAGTATAAGAGAGAGAGAGAGAGAGATAGACATATAGAGAAAGAGAGAGAAAAAGAGTAAAAAGAAAAGACAGAGGGGCGGAAATGATTTTCTCCACCCTCTCTCTCTCTCTCTCTTCTGCTCTCTCTCTTAGTTTCGTGAACTTTTTTCCCCAACGAGCTATCTTTATCACGGAGCTCGCTATTTTTGGCGTTTTAATAATTCAAGTCGTTGATAGGATATATTTGGTTAACGTCAAAATAATAAATACGAATAAATAGGAATTTTTGAAGAAACTAGGTCGACTCATATTTGTTTGCCGACGTGTATAAGAGGGCACGTAGCGAGTTTAAAAATGGAAACGTGAAGCGTCAGCTACGGCGCTATTATTGTGGAAGAGTAAGGTATATGCCGTGAATCTTCGTGCAGTCGGCAAGCTCGAATTGCCGTTGCCTCTCACGTTGTGTACATCGCGAGTCGTTTCTTCTTTTCTTATATTCTTGGTTTATTTTTTTCTTATTTTTTTCCACCCCTATCTCTCTCTCTTCTTCTCTCATTTTCTGTATATCCACTTATGTACACCACGTTGTGTACCCATCGCTTGCAACCCTCTCCCTCCCCGCCCGTTCACCCCTCAGCCCTCGACCCAACTCCCTCCTTGACGTCCTCCTTTTTTTCCTTTCCGCACACCATGCACCTCGAAACCTGCTAAGACGCGAGGAGGTACAACAGCTTCTTTTTATCTCGGATGTGCATCTCACGGATTTACTGCCCCTATTGACTCCAGACCCTCGCAGTTTCGCAAATTGACTCTTTTTCTACGACTCGCTCGCATCCACTACCGCCCTCTACCCTCGACTCCTCGAACCTCAGAAGTTTTCGCTCCGCTTCGCGCTCCTGGCTCTTTTTTCATTCGCACGATATATCCCATCTCTCACCGTCTCCCTCCCTCTTTACATTTTCAGCCGTCGATAATTTTTTTCTTTCTTTATCACACTCTCGGCACTTTGCAGCACTGCCTCGAGCTTCTTACAGCTCCCTGGAAATTACCTCGAGATGAAAGGTACATTGCCGGTTGGATTTCGTTTTATTTTTTTTTGTCTTCTATTCTTGTAAGTTTTTTCGAAAATATAAATTTGAAAAATTGTTTTTTTTGTGAAATACAGCTATTTACGATATATCGAGAATTCGTTTTATTTCGACGGGGTTCGACGTTTCGTGCTTCGTAACACGTCTTCGCACAATTCTACAAGACCATTTCTCTTCTTTTCGCTCGATCGGATTGACGATCACTATGACGTATCGAAATGGGAAAATGTGTCGCGTACCGTGCGTGAGCGAGGGTTATTGATGCAGCTGGGATGTAGAAATGTCTGGAAGAAGGAGGGTGACGAGCTTATCAATGTCTCTTTCGAGAGAAAAACCGAAATACTTTTATGCTATAGAACAAAAAATATGTTCGTACGTAAATATAAACGCGTAAGTACTTATTTAATACACGGTGAGCTTCGACATTAAAGCAATTCGTTAATCATCAGTCGCCAGATTATATCGTCTCAAAATTCTAATTAGTGGTACCTCAACCACTAATTACAATTTTGAGACGATCTAATCTGGCAACTGATAAAAATTACCGATACGAGTTCATAACAAGTTATTTTTGCTTGGACTTGAACGATTATACCCGATATGAATGCAAATTCGACGAACACTAATAACACTAACGACATAATCTATTTTTCCATCTATTTGCGTATCTTCATGAAACAAGGTACCCCGCAGTGGCGGGAAGATTTGAAGTTAGTACCGACGATGGCCGCGCGGTGGCAGCACTTGATCGTACAGGTGCCGCACTAGGAGTTAGCGCGATCGCACGAATATTTATACGTCCACACCCACGCGCTTGAATACATATGCATGTATATACATGGGGGAATTAAAACAAAGCATACATACAACCGACGCGTTGACCAAGTGGACAGGAGAGAATTGAATTCAATAACAAACGACAGTTGAAGAGGATGTATAGATAAGAGCAGACGTTGATAAAGAGATTATGGTATCATCTACATTTCATGTTACACATATATTCTTTATGTCCGTCAATAAATTCATTTAATTCTACGTCCAAGCCTACATATATATGGACACGTACTTATGAATACGTAGATAAATATAAAGAGTGGAAAGAGAGGTTGAGTGAAGTAAACTGGAGCAATGTGTAAGGGATGTACAATCTCTATAGATATATTATATTTTTTTAATTTTATTTCATCTCACCCTTTCAACCATTATCCACGATATTCCCAAAGTACATTGCACTGCCACATCGTAATCGAAAATATAATGTCGGTAAATGGATATTGCGGCTGTTGAACGAAAGACCGGTAGTTCACTGATGTTAATCGAAACCTCCGACGTTACACAATATTCACATTATATCCCAAATATTGCCTGCTCATGAAACTCCAGTCCGATAATTAATTCGAGCTACCCAAATCGTATAGAATGTCGATACGTGAATTTTTCAATAGATCGAAAAACATTTTTGATTAAATATCTCGAGGAATTCTCGAATTATAAAACACGCTATTGTCCCAATATAGCTACGTGTAAACAAACAATCGTCGTGTCCAGAAACATGAAAAATAATAATGAGAACGACAAAAATGATAAATTGCAATGGACACGGACGTTTTACGCTGATTATTTGGCTACAAGTTGTTCCGTTACGAAGTAAGCCATGCTTGGCACGCGCAAGACAGATGCAAGCGGAATGAGGAAGAATATAATTCTCAACAAATCATCCGACATGGCGCAACAAGGTTGTCGCTTGGGTTACGGTAATCTGTAAGAACCGCTGGCTCGAGAGTTTCAAGTGCTCGAAGGGGGTTGATTCTTTAGGGGGTGTGGAGTACCAGGCTACACACCCATATACAGATACACACACATATGTATACGATACGACCACCTCCCGTCCAAGAGACGAATCGCTGTTTACAACAAGAAGGCCAGCACCGAGCTGAACTACGAAGAAAGCCTTTTGCCGATATAGCTCTGTGTATGTGTGTGTGTGTGTGTGTACGAGGCATTGTCGAGTTTGCCTCGCTGCCGCTATTACCTCTCGTGAACGAAAGAAAACGCATTACTCGCCACTTCCCTCAAAGTTTTCGCGCGCTCTCCTCTATCACCGCGAAAAGAGAAGTGGAAAATGTCTCACCGTAGGAAGTAATGAAGTGTCGCTAGTTCGAAAACTATGTTTGTGAGTTTTGTCGAGAGAAACGAGGAACGAGAAAGAGAAACGAGCGGCTAGGGGTGGTTGGGGATAATATAATTGATCGTTCTTGGCCAATTTATGACTCGTACAGTGATGGAAAATTTTGAGTGAAAAACTCGTATCGAAAAGAAATTACAATGTTTTGCGAAGAGTTCGAACGGTCGTAATTTCTTTTTCTCTCAATCGCAATTATGAACTATAACTTTTCGCGAGTAAGCGAAAAATAAAAATAGACCAATTGGACAAATCCAAGTATCCGCTGATGAAACGTGACGATTGGGTCGTTCGTTGGTACGCGCGAGTTACGTAGGACCGACCCGGACAACGTTCTCGCGCGTTTCTCGTTAAATTGAGACGATGCCTCGTGAAAGTGAAGAAAAAATAAAGACGAGCAGCAAGACTGCGATTAATTTACGTTTCGCGAAAGTTCTCGCAGTTTATTAAGCGAGTTAGCATTGTTTTCCAAAGGTCTTTGAAGGATGCGACGCATAATGAGAAGAACACCAGGTGGACTAACAGGGGACGTGGGGCAGCCGCTGCTGGGTGGACGAGAGGAATTAGCGCAAAAAGTTTCGAACAAAGTGAGACGAGACGCGATGGGATGGGATGGAGGCAAAATGGAAGAAAAGACCATCGTTGAAGAATAGACGGGAAAGACGTACCTACTTCGCGAAGCTTCGTACCGTGACGAGTTCATACTAATTCATAAACTAAAGGAAACGACGAGAGAGAATAAAATTAATTTCATTTTCGTACATTATGAGATAAATTTAAGGGTTAATTTTTATAATTTCGTTTATTTCCGGTCGTTTTTGTTTTTCTCCCGGAAGTCTAACGAATTAACCGGGTTCGAGCACTTAGACTCATTTTACTTTTCATCTCACCTCCGCGAGCATTGCAAAAATAACGGCTCATCAGTTTCCTCAACTTTTCACGAAGCATCTCGCGTAGGTATATCGTGCAACCCGAGTTTGCAGCAACGCTGTCACGGGTCCGAGCTGTTTCTCATACGTTACCGCGACGAGGAAAACATTATGAAGACACCACGGGTATTTTCAATTTTCATCAATCTTCCTTACCGCTCAACGGAGGTCTTTCACGTTCGCGACTTACACGAGCGTTAGACACAGGGCGCGATCGTCCACGGTTTAAAGGCATACACAGGGAAGATCCTATTACTTAGCGGGTAATACCAGCGGCGCGCGATCGATCTTGCGTCGTGGAAAACGTAGCGTACCCTGGTGTAACCCCAGGGGGTTGAGGACCGGATATTTGGAAAATTTTCAACGATAAGAACAATCGAGGGTTGAAAATTTATACAATTTTATCTACAAATTCAATTTGACTCCCCTAGAGAGAGACACACATGTTTTATTTTCATCGCGTTTGAATGATCGGAGCACTTGATTATTAACGCTAGGGGGTTGATGACAGGATATTACGACAATTTTCAACAATAAGAACAATCGAGGGTGAGAAATATAAAATTTAATTCACACGTTTAATTACATTCCCCTTGATAATGACGAATGTTTTATTTTGATCACTTTCGAGTGATCAAAGCGTTTGATTTTCATTGTTGGGGGTAGAACGGACGATACGGGGTGGCTAATTTTTTCAACTCAGAAACTAATTGTCTTCAAACACAATGTTGAGATTTGTGTTAACGGGTTGATGTTGACGGCTATGTAACTTCCGAGATGGGCGATAGAGTTGAGAATTAAAGGGGCGATGGTGAAAACGTGGAAAAGAGTAACTGACCCGAATCTCTGCGGCGGTAGAAGCCGACGAGAGTAGAGGATGAAGGGTGGGGAAGAGAAGGCATGATGCTCATGTAGGGCAAGCGGAAAACCTGCTGGCGCAGGAAATGCTTCGCTGGCGCTTCAAGGAAATCATGTCGGGAAAAATTCCGAGGAACGGGGGATGAAAAAAAGCTGTTACGTCGAGAGGCGAGGCTGGTGCTGCTTGCAATCTCTCTTTTTCTTCTGCTTTCTCTCTCTCTCTCTCTCTCTCTCTCTCCCTCTCTCCCTCTTTCTCTCTCAGTTTCACTCCTGCTCTTGTTCTTTCATTCATCTCTTTCTTTCACAACTCATACGATTTCAACTTTTTCCTCGGCCTCGCCCTCTCTCTCTCTCTCTCTCTCACTCACTCGCTCTCTCTGTACTTAAACACGATTCCACGTTACACAATTGTGCATGTCCTGTTTTCACTATATTTTTCTTACCACTCCGATTCTCTCCCCTGTTTCCCCATTTTCGTCTTCGCCATATTTCGTACACAATTTTCTAAACGTGCGTCGATCCTGTAACAACGTCGGTCTCATTACGGCAAAGAAAAACGACGAATGCTCGTAAAGATGAGTGGACTCGTTTCGTGAATTTTCTTTATCGTTGAGAAAAATGAAAAGACGCATCGTGCCTATTTTACGTTGGATCGTGTTTACCGACACGCATCGCTACTCTCGAAATTCACCAAAAGCGCGGACGTACTTCACCGTTTACCGAGAAAATTTCTTTTTCAAGATTGCACGAACATTCGCGTGTCTCCTCTTCGTACTACGTTCTCGCCCAATTCCAATTCCTCCTATTGCGCCTGTACTCCGCAACCCTCTTGGTACGAGAAACGAAACGAGATTTTTACGTCTCTCTTCCGCAGCGACAACAGCTCCTATATACATATACACGGAAATACACGATCCTCTTCTCTTTGCTGTCCCACGATACATTTTCTCCTATATTCCGGGCTTCTTCTTATTCTCTCGCATTGCGCCGAGCGCAATATCGCACACCCACCCTTAACTCCTCATACAGATTGTATATCTGTTCCGATACATCCGAGAAGATATTGTCTTTACGATTTTTCATCGGATACGCAATTCTCACGTGTCGAATGTTGCGAAAGCAACAAACTTTGAAAAGTTAGTTCCCATACTTTAATATACATATATATATACCATTGTTATTTTTTATTATTATGTATTTTTTGCATATTTTATTTTTTCTCCTTTTTACGTACATTTACATACAAGAATGTGTGTATGTATACGTGGATAAGATAAGACGTATCGTAGATGAAAGTAGCATAGCTCTGCAGACGCAGCACATGTGGAATGCGCGATTGTTGTAAAACATGCCTCGCTTCTTTATCCGATCCTACCCCACCCATCGCGCACCATTCGATGCCCTACTCCGAGATCCCTATTCTCAGCATCCTCTCTTCTTTTACCACGCGAATTTTGCATATTCGCAGACACTGTACGGCACACGAGTAGAATCGATACCACAGACATATACGAATTTTACGAGTCTCAGTCACTCGGCCGTAAATTCTCTTCTACCCGGCGTATAAACATGGCGAAGGCTTTATTGGTTTAATATTAGATACAATATAGCTCATCTCTCACTCTCTCTCTCTCTCTCTCTCTCTCCCTTGAACGTTAGGTGATTGTACACGTGCGGCCTCGTACTACATGCTCCTCCAGCGTTTGTCGGGAAAACGCGAGTATAGGAGCGAATATCGTTATAACGGGAGAAGGAAGATGTGTACGTGGGTGGGCGAATGATGTGTACAAGGGGGAGGCTTGGTAAAACCGCGGGGTTATAGCGTGACGACACACGAGCTTCAAAATCAATCGGGGAAAGCGAGCGAACCGAACGTACCCCATCCAGAATCCCGCGACACCTCGGTTACGTTATGGTCACGTGCTGTGTGACCCCATATTGGTCTACATAATGTTTATATATGTATATATATGTATATATATGTTAGTACGCGTATAGGGGTGTGGATGTGCGTGAATGTGTATGTTGCAAGCTTGCTAACCGTTGGCCGAGTTCCTCTTTGGTCGAGAGGACCTCTCGTCCGGCCGCACGGAAACTCGATACGCTTCGGTTAACGTACGCTCGGTTGCATCTGCGAACCGGCGCGAATCCCCGCGAACCACCCCCGGCGCACCTTTATCCGAACACTCGCATATACATACACACACATGGTGCTACAATTGATTTTGAGTCATGGGAATTAAGACCACCGACCGACCTTAATAGTCATTGAATTCTTCGGAAAGTTATTTTACTCTCGACTGCTTCCGGGTCGTTGCAAAAATGTCGGGTTGATTTTCTAAGGCATTGTGAAAAATGAGATTTTTTATGGTCGAACTATATGGTTTTTTTTATTTGGAGACTTTTGTCGGTATTAAACCCTTATGCATGAATTGTAAAGAATTTTGGTTAAAAAAATTTTTTTTTTTTGTGAAAACCTCTTTTATCTGTCTCATTTGCCGCGTATAAACTTTACCAGTCATATATGACTGCTAAAGTTTCTATTTTTTGTTCAGTATGTTAAAAACAATGTTTTTTTTCGAAGCCAACTTTGAATTTTAATTGTACATTTGTTCGTGTAACGGAACGTATTTTTTGTTGTCGTAAAGCAAAAGAAATGAAAAAAAAATCTTTTAACACGGTGAAAAAAAATTAAAAACTTTAGCAGCCATATATAACTTTGTATCCGGTAAGGGGTTAAAAATGTTTGAAATATTCGAAAGTGTCATCATGGGATGAGTAAGCCCTTGTCGAATTTTCCAGGGTTTATTAATACGATACCGTAATGGGAATCGGGGATTGAGTAGAACGTTCATATACACGGTGGAAAATTATTGTAATGTTTAAATCCTACCTTCGGTAGACGAGATTCGATAAGCCTCGTGTATGCTGTTTATCACGATCGATTTAGGTATTTATTGATATTAGCTCACCTGCAACAATAATTATAATTTCGGATTTAGTGCAAAGGTAGGGAATAACACATACACAGGCTTCTCAAAATTTCAAGTATCGTAATTTTAATTTACCGGTCTATACGGATATATATACGAGATAAATCATTATTCGATGAAAAAAAAGTTAATCTTCGATTTTTTTGCCTTTTTACTATTTTCAAATTTGTCACAAAATACTTAAGCGGGCTGTTTAAACGTTGACGCTTGAATTACATTCCAGGTAATTTCTCACAGCGGCAACCGCAAATTGCAACAAAAATCTGCGATACATCCCATGTGGCATTATTCACGAGCGGATGGACCGATTTTACATGAATTAAATGGAAATACACAGAGTGAGAAACAATCACGCGCTCAAACAATCGAATACATCGTCCCCCGGATATTCGATCGAAATATGGTCGGGAATAACGCGTTACGTGACGTATGCAAATTTTGGTATTGGTTTGCTCGTGATAATGGTGTTTCGATAAGTGCGAACATTTGAGACACGAAACTCACCCCCGACGTAGTGCAATTAATCGCAAGTTTAGAAAACCCCCCGAACAACGTAAGACTGTAAGAAGATTAAGAGCCAAAAATCTCAAGCTAATTACATCAACGATTCACTAAATAATCGAGGACAATGCCAAACGACGACCTCGATGGATGAAAAGCGTCTGGTACGAATTCTCTCCCCGCATCGTACATTTCTCAGAGCCGAATATCGTATACATGTGTCGACGGGATTGCGCGAACGACCGAGAGACAGATCCCTCAATTTCGATCATCACACGTGCCATTAAACTCGATTAGACGGGTTCTCGATAAGCGCCGAGCCGCGTTTACAAGAGAGAATTTCAATCGTGGCATGTCGCGAGAATAGGATAGGGGATGTACACAGGAGCCACAGTCGTGGCGAAGCGCGTATGAACCCTCACCCCTGAGACACAAGGGCTAACTCTGGCTGATGGTTCGACCAGTCAGATATGATCATTGCTTCAAAGAGCATTTCTCCTCCTCCTCCCTCCAACCCCCACGTAGTCCTGCCACGCCACCCCACTGTCTCTGTCTCGCTGTCTCTCTGTCTGTTGGGATGATCATCGCGCACCATTTCTCCATCAGGACGACCTCGGTGAAGCTTTCATCGTGCGGGTACGCGACTAACATATCCTCGTGTCGGGAGGGGTACAACTCGATACAGAGCACGTGGGTGAAAGGCCGTTCTACACGGCTGAGAACTCGTTCGATGACGAACGCGTATACGAGATCCCTCTCGTACATCCATCACCGATGATATTTGTCGAGTTCTCTCCCAAGAGCGTGTACCAACGCACCGAGAGCAACGTCCGACGAGGATTTCCGCGTTGAGGTCGACGCTCGTTCGGAATGTGCTTCCTCGGCTATGAGGTAATGACGTTACGTCACATGGTTGCCGAATGGAACCGAATCGTCCGTTGCGAGTTATGCGCGCACGGGACATTCGTTCGTCGAGCCGAAACTGTTGAAAGGCGAACTGACGGGAGCAGATGGGAATCTGAGGTCGCGAGAGGGAAGGCTTCGCATCAGCGACGAGGACACGCGTTCCCAAGTGTCCGGCTTGGATTTTCTCTCCTAAAACGTAAACTTTATTTTCTTGCCAGCCTCGACAGAGAATGGATATAATTTTCATCAAGAACATGTTCCTCGCGATGGATATATTTGGGATGATTCTCATCGGAATCTGTTTGTTGGTATTGTTCGTAGGAGAAGTTTAGTGATCTTTTCTGAATGATTTCGAGAGCTGTGCTGATAACGTTGAGTGTAACGCTCATTAAACGTTGACCCTTGCGGATAAAAAAGGAAGAAGTGTTTTCTACATTTAAAAAGTCGTCGACGTGCGAGAAAATAATATTTGAGAATATTTCCTTGTAAAAAGTACGCGCAATTCGAACGGATTACACGAGTATATTCGCGGCAATATGTGTCACGGCCGATTGGCCAATATTCGGTACAAGCACGTTTCGAAGCCACTGAGGTAGAAACAACGCCTGAATTTGAGGCATATTGGCAACATGGTGCCATCTAGCGGTGTTAAACAATTACTACAACATATTTCCTTACTAATGCAAAATTAATTATTTCCAGCTATAAATACGGTTCTTTTTCGTTGCCTTTTTTGTGATTTCTATATACTTTCCTTCAATTTTAGTAAAATGTAGATTTATATTTTAAGTTTTATTAACTTATGAAAATGTTTGATCGATATGTCGTCAAGTCCAGGGGACGGTATCATTAAAATAATTTTTTATCGTATACATTAAAAATAATAACACGAATATTAGAAAATTATTTTAGTAAAATGTAGATTTATATTTTAAGTTTTATTATCTTGTGAAAATGTTTGATCGATATTTCTTCGTATACGTAAAGTTATATCGTATTTAATTACTTTATTTATTCGATTTAATTTATTTATTCGAATGCTGGAAAAAATATTTATACTTTATAAATTATTCCGTTTAGAATAATCTCCCGAAATAAATTTCTCTTGCTTGTTTTACTGGGGTTCTTGTCGACCGTGTGAAAGGACTACGATGGCAACCCTCGTTTTAAAGGCGATATTCTCTTGACGATTCCTCGCTCCACTGACCCATTTTTACTCGCGAAATGCAAGTCGGGGCTCCGAAAAATTCGGCATTGCAAAGATCTCGCATTTTCGCATAAACGAGAGACACGATCGTCGTTTAGCGTACAAATACTTGGAGAACAAAAAATGATCGAGCTTTTTTTCGTATCACGCGCGAATGATCAGATGTAAACAAAGAGTTGAAGCATCGCGTATATACACAGGTATTTCTCTTTCACGAAGTCGTAGTCCGCTGGTTTACGCCAATTCGCCCGAAATTAAACGACGGACGGAACAATGTTCTTAAAGTCATTTAATCCATAAAAATACAAAAATAAATATAAAAATAAAAATCTAGGAAAAAAAAACAAGAAAAAACCCAACTTTCTCAATAAGATTTCGCTCTGACGCTCTTACACGCCATAAAGGACGAAATTACCAACCAAAAGCCATTATCTACTAAACTCGTTCCTTCGACAAATTATCTCGTAATAAAAAACACCCCGTATACTAACAAAAGTGAACTGCTTGCGCAAAAATAATAAAAATTATTTAATATTAGATCGACTCAATTCACCTTTTCCCGGCAAGTAACATGCGCGATTAGAAAAAAAACAATAATAACGACTTTTTAATCAATCTAATATTCAGTAATACGATAGCGCTTTGTTTTATTTTCGATGATTTTATAAATTTCGGTATTACTCATTGTCTTTGTCCATTCCCTTTTATCCTAAGCCCCCGCGAATACGTGAGAAAGCAACCTATACGTCTATTTTACGGACGGTATCCCGAACAATATTTGCCTTGCTGCCAATCTCTATTCGCTAATATCATTCGTCGACCATCATTCAATTACGG
The DNA here is from genome assembly GCA_964017225.1 of Netelia inedita. Taxonomy (NCBI): domain Eukaryota; kingdom Metazoa; phylum Arthropoda; class Insecta; order Hymenoptera; family Ichneumonidae; genus Netelia; species Netelia inedita. Next base: position 28,558,989 of record OZ024924.1, read on the forward strand.
GCGTCCAGGCTCGCATGAGCTAAACTGGACAACTCTATCTCCGTCTCTCTCTGTCTCTGCCTCTCTCTCTCTCTATCTCTCTCACTATCTCTCTTCCCCCTTTCACCCTCTCTCTCTCTCTCTCTCTCGCCGTCATTTCGCTATGGGCGTTACGCCGTTACGCAAGAGGCATATCGGCATAAACCATCGGAGCCCATTGAATATGGATATTATCGGGCTGTACAGCCGTCCGGTGGCTTAACCGTTAATCTCGTGGCGCGAAGCTCGCATAGGCCAATACACGACTGCATACGGTCTAGAGTAGTTTCGCAACTGATACGTTACCCGTTGTGTCTCACGAGTATTTTTACATTCGTTGGCTCTTCCATACCTAGTTGTTTGAATAAATGTCAATATTTGTTCGGAAAATTTTTTTTTTGTCAAACTTGGACCAACGGTCGCGTTATAAAAAAAATACTGAATTTTTTATTCCTGCGATACACCCAGGGGTGTTTGAACTACGTTCTCCTATTACGTTCTTCGATTGGCATTTGCAACCAATTCTTTATTCGTACAATTTTTGTAATCCGTCTTTTTTCTAATAAGACTCAAACGCGATTCAACATTTTCCCACTTTTTCGTAATTTTGTTTCACCCTCTTTTACCACCGTACATTATTTTTATTCCCGATTTTATTTTCTTCAATTTCTTCCTCCGTACTTCAATTTCTCTCGTATCAACCGGTGAGTGTCGAGCTGAGCGAAAACCAGGTGCGAGATTTTTTTTTCTTCATCCCTGTGTCTCGAAACGTTATTCCTCGACTCGACTCTGTTCCACGGTTACGCGACCCGTAACATTTACGAGAGCTATCACGCTTGAGAATTGTGTGCCTGTATATATTTCTCACCGGTCGATCGTTGAGAAACACACGTATCGAGCAATTCGAAGCAACGTACCTCGCACTTGTAACGCACCCCCGCGATTCTACCCTGGTTCGTCATGATCTTTCGCCAAACGCGAGAACGTACGATTTTTATGACTACCAGTTGGAGCCTGACCCAACCAGCGCTGATGGCAGAGAGATCGTGACTTGTTCACTTCTTCCGGGCTCGTAAAACGTGTGTGCCCTCGACGTATATGTGTATATATATAGGCAAACGCGTGATTCCCACGCGGGGAAATAAAATCGAGCGAGACCGGACGCGCCAAGTGACCTTTTGAGAATGTCAAGGCTCCCGATACGAAGAATCGGGTACGATCGAAAACAAGAAAAAAGAAACGAGGAAAGCGTGCCGAGTCGGTAAATGAAGGGGTCGAGAAAATCGAGAAAGACGAAAGTACCGATGAGAATCGAATGACGAAAAGGTTTGTGGATGAATAAAGAAAGTGAAACGAAAGAGAAGAATTGAAGGAAAAGAAAACGATCGCGGTGAGGGAAAAACGTAGGGGTATGTTCTGGCAGTTCATCCGTGGAGAGATCGGTTAGTACGTGCTGGTGGGTTAGCGAAATTGCAGTGGCATCGTGGTGACGGAGGATGAGAGAGAGTGAGTGAGGGAGAGAGAGAGAGAGAGAGAGAGAGAGGCAGGCAGACAGAGAGACGGAGAGGGAGTGAGCGAGCGAGAGAGACTGGGCAATGGGACATAGTAGGGGTGGGGGTTGGGAGGGTAGTACGTGCCAGGTTCGTAGCGATTCGCGTTCGCTTTATTTCTCTTGCTGCTCGTGGCTCGTTCCAATCACCATTGAATGGAGCAAAGAGCGAGAGGTCCGGCGAAGCAACGATATAGTACATTTCTTTCCTAGCGTACCTCATCCTCCCCCCGCCCCCCGCCCCCTCACCCGTTCCTATCCTTACTCACCACGCCAGTATTTCTTTTCTTCTTGTTTCGTTTAAGGAACAACTCGTCCGCGATCGTTTGATCCTCGAGCCAAACGATTCCAAGCCATGTGCACCAAGGGGGTTGCACGAAATCGAAGAAGGGAACAAGTAATGGAAGAAAGACAACGAGAGAGAGGGTGGGAGGGAGGGAGCGAGCGAGAGAAGAAAGCAAGACGTGGAAAAAAAGAAGGGTGAAAAGTCCGATGGAGGAAACGAGGCAGAGCACCAAACTTAAATTCCTGACCGACCACTCAAGCAGCTTTTTCACCGTTCGTGACCGAACGTTGATATAAAGTTCTCTCTCTCTCTCTCTCCCTCTCTGTGTCTTTCCCTCTCTGTTTCCTCTTCTTTCTTTGATTCTCTCGGATCCGTACCAGCTCGTGGTGGGATCACACAAGTACCGTTTCGCAGTTATACGTCGGGGTGATAGAGATTAACAGAAAATATAAAAAAACCGAGAAGGAAAAAGAAGGTAGAAGGGATGTGAAAATAGAAGAAGTGAGGGAGGAAGGGCCAGAGAGAAAGAGAGAGAGAGAGAGAGAGAGAGAGAGAGAGAGAGAGAGAGAAAGAGATAAAGATAGAGACAGAGGACAGGCAAAAGCTTCCGTCGTTTTTCAACGATTATACTTTTCCATCGATAATATATCACGCGGTAATGGGAGGGAAGTTGAAAAAAAAGAACGAAAAAAAGAAGACACGGGAAACTCCGAAGAGCTGGAGGATACCTTCGTGCTGACCATGACACACACATACATACACATACACACACACACACACACACACACACACACAAGCTCATCCTCTTTCGATAAAACGCTAACGACGCGTCCATGCACCTTTTGCTTCTCTATTTCTTGTTGAAAAAAGGTCCAAATAGACTCGTACGAGAGCGAGGGTTCACCGGAAAAGTCGTCGAGTGCACGGGGAAGGGATGAGATAAAAAAGAAAATAGGGTCGAAAAGGGGAACTGGTGAGGTCTGATCGGATGTCTGGTGCAAAGTGCACGCGAGAGATCGAAAAGAAAATTCACACTGGAGATTTTTCCAACTCCTCTCTCACACCGTACCACAATTTTACGCTTTTGAATCGTATTTTCCACTTTTCTTTAAACTTCCAACGGAGATTGCATCCTTCTCGCGCGTGATATATTTATTTCGATATTGGAGACGTATGTCTGTATATTTATACAGAATCGATGCTCTTCAACGAGAATATACATATATATACATATAGATATATACGTGTGTGCATATGGAACATTGCGGGTGACTGTTAATGGGTTTCAAGAGAGAATTATCGAATATCGAGATTGAATTAATGGTAGCGGCTGAATGTATTCAGCCCAGATGCCGCGGCTCTCGGTCCTATAGATTTTCCGGCTGTCTCTAATAAAAAAAAAAAGAAAAAAAACACACACAGCCTCGCGACAACGTTCGAGCCTCGTTCCGAATGCGTGGCACGTACGGCAAAACACGCGGTTCTATCAAATCGAATTTGAGCTTTTTAAATGGCGAAATGATCGTACGTTACGTTTTTTTTTCTACTCTTTTTTCCATTTTGTACGTTTTTTTTTATTCGCTCGAAACAATCGGGGTTTAATTGTACGATCGTACTAACGAATGATTTATGATATTACGTTACGATTTGGAAATACTAATACCCGGCTCGAACCAAGAAATGTTTAACGGTTACTCCACGTTGAAAAATAGGGGATTTATACGATGTGCCTATGTAAAGCCTATTATTTATTGTGAATCCCTTTCGACGATAGATCCGCAGATCGCAATCGATATCAGGCGATTCGAATGATTTTATGAATAGTCAATTGAGAAATAGAATGGACCAAATGATCGGTGAATTTGTTCGACACGCGCTAGTAACGCTGAAGTACCTACCCCACGTATTTCGCTCTTTTATCCGCGAGACTAAAAGTAGGTATACACACTCGAGCTTTCACGAGTGGTCTGGCAACTCTCAGGAGCACGCGTTTTTCCGACTCTCTTTCTCTCTCTCTCTCTCTCTCTCTCTCCTCTCTCATCTCTCTGCTCTCTCCCTCTCTCCATCTCTCTCTTTCTCTCACTGTCCCGTGCGAGAACGAAAAATCTTTGGAAGGCTTACGGTAAACACTTGGTTTCGAGAGGTCCAGAAGGGAAAAGAGGCGGAATCTCTCTTTGAACTCTCGCGCCCGGGAGAAGGCAATTCTTACCCTAAGAGCTACAACACGAGTCTCGCTTACAGTGGCCTCTACGTTACTCACCTATTTTTGCTAGACTACTTCCCTTCTTTTTCATGTTACAGGTTCACTCCGCTTGCTCTAGAAATTGCCCGCATGAATGTACGACTGACGAGAGTTCGAAGTAATTGCCACTTTGTTCCATATTCGAAAATAAATCAATCAAACAAAAAACAAGAGTGACGACAACCCTGGACGTGTTTTGCTAATGAATATTTTGATTGAGTCTCGTTTCGACTAATTCGTTCTGTTTCCACATTTGGCGAATCAAACGTTAAATTGTGATTTACGATTAATTACATCCAGAGTTATCTCCTTGTGACGATTAGACGTAATTTTCGTATACGATAATTCGAAATTAAAGCACGAGTGGTCAATTAAAAATAATGACGATGTAATTTATTCCCTCATCGTGACTACAACGATCCTTCACTCTAGCTGGCCACAATCATTCATTTAATATTTGCATCGAGGTTAACCCACATGATCAAACAATGTTGCGTGAAACATGAAAATAATGATAATTATTCGATAATTATGTATAAACATCGAAATTTTTCATTTTTTTTTTAATTTTGAACAACCAAGTTACGCATTCAATGGGGATAACGAATAGAGCACGATTGGATGGAAGGTTCGAACGATCGTGGCCCTCCTGTGTTCGAGGACTCCCGTGACAGCATTGGGGATGGCGAAGGGCAAAAGGGGGTTGCGTCACAATAGCTTTTTCATTAATCAACCGAAAAGTTTCGCGATATGGGTGTCCCTGGAAACGAAAGAGAGATAGCTAAATAAATAAAGAGAGAGAGAGAGAGAGAGAGAGGACGAAGTGGTGACAAAGTGATCGATCGTTGACGATATAAACCACCGAGTTTGGGACACGCGCAAAAATTGAGTGAACAGATAACAATCGACAGTCACCCCGTGGCTCTTGTCTGATTTATGTTAACAATAACGATCGACAAACTTCACTCTTTATGACTCGAAGCGTAACAATTTTTATTTGTACACGACACGTAGAGAAATATCAGGCCACGAGGTGATTTGTAATTATTGCGATAACCCGTATCGTTCAAGGTATCAAAATCGAACTCTGTTCAATCCCTCTCGCGTCACTCGGTCAATCCCCGGCAGACAAGGATTGATCTCTTTTTCTTTAAACTAGTAATTTACAAGTCGACGATGCAAACGAGCCAATCGACTCGACTGGACACTTTAAATGTCGCGCGGCATAAATACGACAAGCTCCGGAAAATGGTACCGGTGCTACGGCCTTTTTCTCGTCGTCGTTTCATCTTTCGCGGTCTTTTACTCATTCTCTCTCTCTCTCTCTCTCTCTCTCTCTCTCTCTCTCTCTCTCTCCTTCTATCTCTATTCCTGGTTCTCTGTGACTCTCGTCCGCGCGACAAAAGGGTAAAGAGTACAGAGGAGGGGTAGAAAAAAAATGATGGCAAGGCAGAAAGAAAGCGACGTGGTAGACGTAACTGCGGTAACAGAGCGAGAGAGAGAGAGAGAGAAAGAGAGAAAGGAAAGACAGAAGAGGGATGAAAATCTACGTGGAAAGCAGCGAGCGCACAGACCGTCGAAAGTGCTCTCGAAATACATTTATTCAAGGGAGCCTGGTGGCAATCCAAGAGGCGCGAGTTGCATGTGCCGCGAGTGTGCCGGATCGAGAAATGGATGGGCCAATTTTCTGTTTCACGGGAGAGACGAGATCCGGAAGCAAAAAACGACTGTTCGACCGGCCCGACATCGAGAAGCATCGTCAGGGATTTCTTAAACGTTCATTCCGACCCAACGACGCGATAAAATCTATAACGATTGGTCTTTCGTCGCGATCATAGCAAAATCTCAATTATTTTGATTAAATTTGGAAGAATAAAAACGAAATGTACCGAAACGAAATTCAAGTTCGAAATTATAAATGCGAAAGGTTTAAGCGATGGCCGACTCGTATTTGACGTCTGAAAGTGCATACTGTGATTTTAAGTTGAAATCAGTTTGAATCCGACAACCTGTCGAGACACATTTTCTCGGTGGAGCTTGTGAAGAATTTTCATACAGCGAGAATATATATATATATATATAGCGAGATCTCGTATTAAATCCTCTTGGGTCTGAGGTACCGTCTTCGCCGTGGCAAAATATGTATAGAACATAAGCCCCCGGGTACTAAAAGCTCGACGAGATTCTTGGAGTCAGTCCTGCTCACAAATTTAACACGCAATATGATCGTCGGTCGTAAAGTCCCGACAAGGACCAAAGAGACCAACGAGAAAGCTCTCTTTCTTTCTCTCTTTGACGGAAAATGAGAGGGTTAAAGTGTGCGTGGGGCGGGGGGTGTCTGCGATAGAAAGAGAGGGAGAGAGAGAGAGAGAGATCGGTATAAGGGTAGTTACGAGTAAGAAGACCGTACAAGTATGTAAGTCCGCGCGAAAGAGCCGAAACGTTCAGTCGCCTTCCGCCGGAAAATCGACGGGCGACACCAGCGAGATGAAAATTTACCCTCCTTTCCTTTTCTTCGTCCGGTCTCAATTTCTTTTTGCTCGGATCGTCGAGAACGACGAGCAAGAGCACCTCGAGATTTTTATAGTAAATATCTATATAACACGCGTAGTCGCGCTTCGATAATATTTTTGAGATGCCAAAATTCTCGAGGTTTACCCGGATGCCTTGGTCGAACGTCGAAAGCGTCCATTTTGCTATTATCAACGCTTTGTGCTTCACACGTTCCATCCCTCCATTCCGTCTCGTTTATTTCGCACTTCGTATCTATCTCGCCCACTCTCTCGCCGCCATTGATTACTCGATCTTCGATGGCTTCATGCTCTCTTTACTACTGCGATATATCGTACGTCGCGGAGTATCGAGGATTTCCTCACATAGTCTGGCGCAGAATGACGACATCCAAGCGTTCGGCTCGTTGATAAACCGGAAGTGGGATGATGACCCATTAATAAACTATATATAAGTGAACTGCGACCTCATCGATATCGCGATTTTGATGACACCGGTCTCTCACCCTAACGAGCACCGTGTACTATCATCCACCATTAAACCGAGTATCTTCCATTTTAAAGGATACCACCCCTCAAAGCGTAAAAAAGCAAGTATCTTCCCACACTAAAATATGTATCTTTCATTTTAAGGGATGTCATCCCTTAAAGCGCGAAATTTTTGTTTTCACCTTAAAGGTCGTATTCCGCACGATAAGAATGAAGAAAAAATAATGAAATATAGAACAGGTTACGAATCGTAATTAAAATGTACCGAGAGTCAAGCTCTTTCGTCAAATTACGAATCCCTAACCTTTGTTTACGATTTTTCGGCAACCCGTTCGGCAACAACTGGTAGAGCTGTGCACTGTGCAGTTTCGGTTTACGAGGTCGACAGGTGTACCAGTCCTCGTGTTAGCAGCTTCCTACCAACGGGTGCAGTTTATTGCTAGGTGTATACAAGTATATACACACACATATATATATATATATATATATATATATATATGTGAGCGGATATTCGTGAGTGTGGGTGTAAATGACGAAGCGGCAATCGTGCACCCCCGCGCGTTAATCGGAGTAAAGCATGCGAGAACCGTAAATGTCGCCATTCCGCCCGCTTATTTCATTCCAACTTGATCGTCAATTCTCGAGAATCGAAGTTAACGCAAACGTGTATAAATGTGTACCCCTATCTACGTGCAAGAATAAGCTTTAACTCGAAGCGCGTAATTATTCGCGAACGAGTTTCGAATCGCGTCGAAACTCCACAGTCGAAACGAATAACGGTAGTTCATTCGCTTGAAAAAATTTTTTTTTTTAAATTTATTTAAAAAATGGCGCGAATGCTCTGAATTTGGCAGTGCGGGCTTTCGCCGAAATTCCGAATGATTTTCAATTTGCTGGTTCTTTTATATTTATTTTTCGATATCTGCGAGAGCTTCGCCGTTTCGTGTTTCAATAAACGATAGATAAAATATTTCGTTCGCGTACGAAATAATGTATTATTATATTGTACGAGCGAGAAATATATCGTGCGCTATTGTGTAGTCATCGGTGCGACATGCTTATCCGGCTTTCGCGTGTATTATCGGAGAATCCGCTTTGCAAACCTCACACTCTACGTTCTCACGTATAGAAATGGAGCGAGAGAGAAAGGAATATTTTAAAATGCGACCGATAATTTTATCCGCATGCGCGATGGAAGCCGGCCAACGTTATACGAGAAAAGCGGGAAAAAATCTTTCACGGCCCAAAAATATATTTCGGGTATCGAGTGCCTGTGCATATATTTATCGTCGAACGAATCAATAATAGTTACGTATCGACCAATGGCTGGGTTACAAATTATTTCAAAATTTCATTCTCGCGAGAATAAAATTTTTCGAGATATTTTTATTTTCGTTCGCTCATTTATTCGATCGGGCTACTTTTTTGTTTCTTCTCCCGAAACCCGAATATCACGTAGCATGGATTTTTTTAACGTCGATGATAAATCCTCCTAGGGACAGGAACTTTCATCGACGAGAAGTTAGTTCGACGAACGAATTTAAAAAGTACGATTCACGCACCGCTCGACGAGATTATGGAGAATTTGGAATTCCGAAAAAAATCTCCATTCGAGCCACGAAGGGAAATCATATTGATTGGGAGTTGAAACAGTCCAGAATTCACTCCATAAATCCATTAATTTCCCGTTCGAATTTTGATGTCGATGAGAGCGAACGCTGATTAAATAACGAGCGAAACGAGGAAAAAGCTCGAGTCCGGGAGAATAGGAAGGGGAGAACGGATTCCCGAGGTTTACCACCATCATGTTGAAATTACACTGTTTTCCGTCCATAAGAGACGAAAACAAATGTTCGACGATAATCGTTTCGAATATCGAACGATAATTTGATAATTTTCTTTTTTTTTACCTGATTGATCATTGTTCCTGTTTGTCAGAAGGATTACAACAAACGCCGGTTATCCACCGTTTTACCCTTTTTCCCTTGTTTTCACGTTCTTGATTTCCGTCTCGTTGCCCTTATCACGATCGGCAAAAGTTTATCGTGGAAAAGTTGAGGAATTGTTGCGAATGCAAGCTAGCACCCAAGTGAAAAGCTCGACTACCCAACGGGAGGGGATGCTCGCCGGAGAATAAGTGAACGGGCAACTCGGTCGCTGACGAAAGTAATTACGACGCGAATTAAACGATGATATTATTCATTACAGTGTGACTTTCGAAACTCCGGAGTTTGAAAATGATGGGCCATTCAAGGAGCGACCGCCACCGACCCTCGTACCATCGTTCATAAATTACGATGATTTCGTTTTAAATCTGGACACGCTCGCGAAATCATATCCCACGTTCGTCTCGTCCTCGTTCCCGCGAAATGAAATTAATTGTCGCAATTTTTACGCGTCTCCCCCGCAATCTCCGGGGTTAATTAAATTCCATTTCCTTTACCTTGTCGTTTCCGCAACTGACCGGAAGGGACCGGCCCGTGTTATTTTCTTCTTCTCGTCCTTCGTCCTTGTTATACGACACTCGGTCGTGCTCGAGGATACCCTCGTTGAAATAATTACAAGTGTAAGGAAAAACGAGAGCATGAAAAAAAAAGATCAACGAAGAAATGAGAAACAAAGTAAAGAGAGGAAGTCTTCGAGAAAAAAGAAAACAACACAAAGCCGGGAAAACGTTAGCGTTTCGTGTGCTTGAGGAATTTACGTAATTACACAAAGACGACCGGACGTTTCGGGAGTGGAGAGACAGCGGAACGGAAGAGGAATGAGAGTAAAAGAAAAACAGAAATAAAGAACAATGCGCATGTAGGACGTCGGCTTCCGGTTCCAACCGTCTTTTCTTGTCGCGATAAAACTCTCGGGCTCGCTCTGTCTCTCTCCCTCGCTCTGTTTTCCATAATCCTCCATCTACTCCGAGAGCTCATCCTTCACGGATCAAACTGAATACCACGATTTATTTATGTCACATGATTTCGCCAAATCTACCAAATATATAAAACTCCCTTATCATTTAAAAATACTTTTCACAACGAATTATTAATTATTGAAATAAAAACAAAACAAAAGCAAATAGAAGCAAAAATTCTTGGAGGGTAAACAAAAATCCTTCCGTCGTTCGCGTCTCGTAGTTCAATTTCGTCGAATAAAATTTTACGATGCGAATTATTGCGCAATAGCCGTATGTCCCGGTGTCTCTGGCTCGGTGCTAATGGATTATGATAAAGCGGTCACGTGGGAGCAGGAACGACGAACGGTGGGGTAGTTTTCCCGACCAAAACGATGAGAACACCCCACGAGATAGAAAGAAAATGGGAGAGAGAGATAGAGATATAATGGGAGGAGGAGGGGATGAAGAGAAAGAGGGTAGCGAGCGACCTAAGGGGGTGAGAAATGTGCTGAGGTAGGTCGGTCGACAAGGAAGCCAACAAGAGAAATCCCGTGAGGAATAAGAGAGGGAGAGAGAGAGAGAGAGAGAGAGACAGAGACAGAGCAAGAGAGGCGACAAGCCAGCACTGGCAAAGCGTTGCAAAGGGGAAGAATTATAGGAGAGCTCGTGAGAGGGGTAAGAGGAGGAGGGGCAAGCGGGGGTACTAGGGATAGAGAGGGTTGGAAGCGTAGGCAGGAACACACACCAGCGACACTCTAAATGAGAGTAATTACAAGACAAGTTTTAACTACCCCACCGTTGGACAATGCCCGAGTTATCCTTCATTGTCCTATGTTTTAAATAAGCTCTCGAGAGTGCGCCAGAAGCTTTTGCTGCCATGGTTCCTGACCCCTTGATTCCCCCGATTCCCCGAGCCACGAATTCACGTGTACAGAAAAATACACCCTCTTCCAACCACCTTACTATCCCTAGTATCACCTATTTTCTACCCTTCTCTCGATAAAATAGCGACCTTCGGGCACGAACGCACCACCGAAGCGCAATGTCATCATCGCCCCATCCTCTCCCACGAGGGCACAAAGAGAATCAGCGACTATGTGTGTATAATACGTCACTGTGACGTTGTGCCACTTTATGAGTACCGTAAAACACCCTTTCTCTTCTTTTTTTTCTCTTCTTTTTTTCTATGTCTTCTTTCAGCTCTCGACATTTCTCGTTCTCGCAAATCCTTCTATTCCACGTTTTCGGACCTCTTTCGCACCGACGCGAGGGTTCGACTGACCAAACACAGGGCTTCTCTCGTTCTCGAGTCGAGAGCCGAGAAAAGATCCTCTCCGTGCACGTCCTAGTCCATACGTTTCGCACCTTCTTTCCCGGACACGATTCAACGTAACAAAAACCTTTTTTTGCTTTTTTTTTAATTTCAAAGGAGATATCTTCACCTTTCATTTTTATAATATATATCAATATTATTGGTGTAATAATAATAAAAATATTACAGTAATTAATTATAAAAATGTGAATTATAAAATATCTTAATCAATAATTGATCGATATATTTTATAATCAGCATTTTTCGAATAATTGAACACCTTAGCGTTGTTTATTCAAGTCCGCTGGAATATTCGTATGTCGGCGGGAATTATCCTGGCGAAATCGGAATAATACTCGAACAGTGGTGAAACGGTGAGAGTGAGGGCTTGTGGCAAAGGATGGGGAAGGACGCGAAGGAAGAGAAGTACGAGGGGGTCGGTGGTGATAAGGTACCTGCAGTGAAGGGAATAGCGTCTGCGCCGGAAAACCGGAGGTGGTCGTATCGTCGTCCACCGGTCTCTCTCTCGATCCTTACACCCTATGTGGTGCATCAATATGCAAAGTGCTGAGAGAGAGAGAGAGAGACGGAGCGACGGCTACGATCTTATACGGTAGAGGAAACAGGCCTGGTGCACTATTTGACTGGCACCCACGGCGAGCACTACAAGTATTACCTCTCGGTACATCGGGAATAGAAGTCTACCCACCCCTACCCCCTGCTTTCTGGAGGGTGAGTTAGACGTCTGAATGCAAGGACACGCGACTAACGTTCTACAAAGTGTTTCTACGCCTCGTGTATCGCCTGTGCGGCACCTCTCAATAGCATATAACACACACAAACTTACACGTCGCGCAAACCCATTCCATCGATTTTATCCCCATGTGTTACATACGTATCGAGGCACTGAAGCGCGAACCTTTCAATAATTTTCATAACATTCGCGCGGGAGGATAGACTCTCTCGAATACGAAATGCACCTGGGAAACGTCGTTCCGGAAATGTGCTCGGGGTCCGGAAAATATCAGCATCGATGACACAACCGATAGTTCGGGGAAACGGGAGCTTCTTGAATTCCGAAGTTTTTCAATACCGTGAACGATATCGAGTCCCCTTCTGTTTTCGATGAAGTGCAAAGTGGGACAAACATGCTTTATCGTCCGGTTTTTAAAACGTCTGGTTGATTTTTTTAGAAGCCCTGTAGAGAAATAATTGCTCACGGCTGTAATAGGCGACCCAGTAATTATTCGAGATGATTGTTAATAGGGTGGAAAAACTATAAATGTGTGTATAATTTAAAAAGAGAGAGATTAAATTCTTGTTTAGATAGGGAGTGACTAGTGCTGGTTCGTATGTGCGTTGGAAAACAATTCCGACGCCTACAGCACATTGCGAATAGCTCGTCTTCGAGTATGCTCAATTTCCTTTGTATTCCCTGGAGACGTTGTCTTTGGTTTGATCTTCTTCTCATCTAGCGCGTTCTAGAGAAGAGCGACACTCGATGAGCTTTATCGTCTTGGAGCAACGTGTGGAGAGACCAAGGGTGCCAACGAATCGTTCTGCGCGCATTAATATGCAAAATGACACGAGACTCAACACGTAAACATCCTGGAAATCCGGTATGCACTCAACGCTGAAGTGTGAATCTCGATACCCTTCACCACTTGCTTTCCTACTGCTACATATACAAAGACCTAAATTCCGTCTGACGTTTTATATTATTCACGATTTTCTGTCAGCGGTAGTGGAAAGGTGTGAAACGGAGATTTTCCCTGATGTACGCTCGTAATCACCTGCTAGAGTATACTCGAAGAACCTTTTATCTCAGTCTTCTATTGGAATCATTCGATCCTGCCTTCTGACACCAGAGCATCTAGTGTGAGCATTACAACCTTTTTTTACCATTGTCTCTCGTTACCGTCTCTCGAACCGTCTCTCGACGGTTCATTTTATTCCGAAGGATTTCGGTCTTTTGGGCGGATGTCCCGGTTGGTTCATCAAACCTTAGGTCCAACTGTGTAACCTCGTGAGGTGGAGAACATGTGCGAACGTTGAAGAACAGTACGCGGAGAGGAAGATTTGTTAGGTGGACGATTGGTGTCACCAGTCATGCGAATCGATGCTCAACCGTGACGAACGATTTCATTGGCCGATGCGATCAATCGGAACGACGAATATCCATATATAAAGGGGCGATCCGGCAGAAGAGAATCATTCAGCTATCTTCCTCGCAAGCAAAAGCAACTATGGAATCGTTCACTAAACTGATGTGCGCTATTGGTGCCTCGAAGTGTGGAGTCGATTTTGTCGCTGATCTGCCTGTGGAAATAGCCGAATTGATATTTCTGCGACTGGATCCTCAGTCTTTGCTGAAGGTCGCCAGAGTATCCAGAAAGTGGATGGCAGTCTGCAAGGGTTCTTCTCGATTGAGAAGAACCGCGAGATGTCATCTGCGAAAGGAGAAAAGGCGCCTGAGGCAAGCCTGTGGGTCTGAGACGAAGGTACGGTGTGTCTCTGGGGCCAGGGGGATGCAGACGGACTTGACTCAGAGAGTATCTGGTCAAGGTCGCATTGCACCCCCTCCGGTCACCCTCACATTACCAACCAATGTGGTACACAAGAGACCGGCTGGTCTCAAGAATTGCCACAAAAACCCTGCATCCTATGTTCCCTCCACCCTTTCGACCAAAAAGTCCTTAAGACTTCGGTAGACTAATATAAGTAAGTTTTGTAACTAGTGTAAGTTTTGTCATTAAATTAGAATAAAGATTTAATTAAATTAGAATAGAGGTAATAAATATGATAGTTGCTGCGCAGTATATTGACGATTCATTAATAATAATTATAATAATAATATCAAAGATTAAATATAAAACAAGTGGGTTATAAAAATGGACACTCGATGTTTTACATATCGTACTGCAAATATGGACACGGCTCGGGGTCGAAAATCTCGCTCGCTCTTCCCCTCGAATGACAATTTCCAACTTTCTGCCTGCCGGCCAAGCGGTTCCTTCGAACTGAAAACATATTACCCACCACATGTGTATACTATCCTGTCGATAGCGGCGTTTATTCATGACTGTTTGACTTATTCAAGAAGCATGGGGGAGGTAGGATCCAAATGCCTTCGGGTCGTATGAGTATATCCATCGGCTCGCTCCATTCTTCTACGATATGAATCCAATAGAGAAACCGGAATGTCGTGCATTTTAGATTTTTCGAACTCACCTTTTTTAGGGTTGAACTTTATTATGAATGAAGATATTATTATTATTTTTTCTTTATATAATTTTATTATTATTTTATTATACTTTCTTTGTATATTTACATTTATATATTTCATAAATCATTGAAATTAATTATAATTTATTAAATGAATTTATCGTTAAGATCGTTACCGATCGAGTCGAACCGATTCACGGTGATTGGATAAGCAAACCAATAAGCAAAAGGCAAGTTTGATACGAGAATACTAAATTTATGTCACGCCGACTGATTTCGCTCAATCAATATTTCCAGCATATAAATATACGAAACATCATCAGACCGCAAACTTCCGGTTTCCGGCGGAAAAGTCGCGAAGAACGAAACACATCTCACGAATTGCGACCGCATCGCCCAACAGTTACTATGTTAGCACCGGCTATCTCTGTTTGTTTATTCCCCTTTTTTAACGTGTCTGTTTTTCTCTCTCATTGGAAAAGTGCCGTATCGCGTTGGCATTCGTTCTCGTCGGATCGGTTGCTTTCCTCGAAGCATTCGTGCAAACGGGATATGAAAAATGTCAACTATTGACATAGATTCTCTCTTGGGAGAGAAAACTTTCGATTCACATTTTTATCACTGCCTGGCTTTATCGCTGGGACGAATCAGAGAGAGAGAGAGAGAGAGAGAAAGAGGGAGAGAGAGACAGACAGAAAAGGGACGACGAGTTGGACATATCTTGTACGTGTTGCCTTTGGGTTCGTCGCCGTCTTCTTCTTTGGATCTTTAACATTCGACATATTTTATTTTTCGTCCTTATTTCTGGAAAACATTTCACGATAAACGTTTTTCCCACTGAATTTCTTAACATTTCGTTTATGCCGTTTACTCCCTCGAGGAAACGAAGCACACTCGCGCAATAACATTATAATAGGGCGAGGTCAAAGTCGTCCCGCAGTGGAATGGAAAACTGGGGCAAGCGAACCGGGCTCCCTGTCCCACAGGAAATCCGGTCACGTCTGAACCTTCGCCGCCGTGTCGCGCACTGTCACGAGCCGAACGAGGGCTTATGTGCTTTATAAATGTATTATCCGCGAAAAGATTTTTCTCTAGTCGCGAGGTACGACCAATTCCCAAATCGCGACACTCGGACTAAAATTTTCAAAGCAATATCGCATTATTGGAAACGTCATTTTCAATAATGATCAGGAAACGCAAGTTTGTATTATTGAAATTTTTGTTTTGCACGAATGCTCTTATGTTTTTGTGCAAATCTCCACCAGTGTTTGTGTTCCTTTAAAAACTAGAGTGGAGAACGAGCACCTTTTTGTCTTCGAGAAATTTATGCGCAAATTAGTTAAATCGTTATTGCGGATTTTTCGTAGTTTAATTAGTTGACTAATTAGAATATTAATTACTTTCCTATTTGGTTGAATTAATTATTTTATTCAGTTTCTAATCGATTATTTAACCGTCTCACTCAAATTTTTACATTTGTTACTTATTTTTACATTATACTGATCTTTAATTTTATTTATATTGTTATCTTTTATTATTTTATATTATAATAAAAAATATTAAGAAATTAAGAAGTTATAAAAATAGAACCAAAATTGTCATTGGAAATATCGCATCGAATTTCATTTTCGGTTTTCAATTAAATAGCCGCTTGTTACCGCTAGATGGCGCCGCGGTGTCAATTTGCCTTAAACATTGATTTAGTTCATCTAGATAGCGATTGCGATGCTGTGTTTGTACGTTGTTCGTTCAAAATTGTTTTCTTCGTTCACGTTTGCGCAAGAATATTTTAACAATCGCCAAGTTTCGCGGTTCCAGGATTTTGCATATAGCGATTTCAAGCTACGCGGACAAATAATGAAAATTTAAATAGAATATTCGGGGCGGTCGATTTGCATAGTTGAAAACTGCGAATTTAAAGCACAACATAAAAATGCATTTAAAAGTTTGAAATGAAATTGTCCACGAATTTGTTACTTCATGTTTGATATTAAATACTGTATGTCGACGACTTCGATATTCAGTAGAATTATTTCATATGAATTATAAATATATCACATTTATAATAGATTTCTTTAATTTTAAATAAAATATAATTTGTATCAATCTAATTTTGTCATTACCAAAGTTCATAATAATTTTATAATTTATAAATTTAGCAAATTTTATCAAGCTTTATAAAATTGGATTTATTTAAAATAGACAAATTTGTCGCGACCTCTATGCAGCGCAACGACGGTAATTTTCATAATTTACCGTCTGCATTCCATATAAAGTACATAATTACCAAACTAACAGGGGCGCTTAAGTAATAATTACCTTATCTAAGTTTCAATAAGGTTCTTGTTAGGATTATGAGCGTACGGATACAGGGTGCTTGTCAATTGAGCGCTTCTTCGGAGCGGCCGGTCTCTTGGTATCGGTGCCACGGAATATGAGATTCACCGAAGGAGCAGGGTCATTCCCGTGACGAGCTACTTTCAGATCAAGATCTGCTTACATCCATCTGGCCCCAGAGACACACTCAAGAATCTAGTTACTGAGCGACAACGTTCAGAGGAAAATTGGTTATTCGAGTTAAGTAACACATCGAGGCGCGATGTCGATCAACCGAAATCAAATACCATCACCCGACACGTAAATATTACGCGTCAATTTTTATGACACGACTTTTTGTTATATTGATGGATTGTTAATCGCAGCAACCGTCATATTTATTACCATTATTCTACCTCTATTCTAACTAATTACAAAACGTACACTAATTATAAAACTTACACTAGTTACAAAACATACTTATTAGTCTACCGAAGTCTCAAGGACTTTTTGGTCGAAAGGCCGGAGGGAACATAGGATGCAGGGTTTTTGTGGCAAATCTTGAGACCAGCTGGTCTCTTGTCTGCCACATTGGTTGGTAATGCGAGGGTGACCGGAGGGGGTGCAATGCGACCTTGACCAGATACTCTCTGAGTCAAGCCCGTCTGCATCCCCCTGGCTCCAGAGACACACCGTACCTTCGTCTCAGACCCACAGGCTTGCCTCATGCGCCTTTTCTCCTTTCGCAGATGACATCTCGCGGTTCTTCTCAATCGAGAAGAACCCTTGCAGACTGCCATCCACTTTCTGGATACTCTGGCGACCTTCAGCAAAGACTGAGGATCCAGTCGTCGAAATATCAACTCGGCTATTTCCACAGGCAGATCAGCGACAAAATCGATTCCACACTTCGAGGCACCAATAGCGCACATCAGTTTAGCGAACGATTCCATAGTTGCTTTTGCTTGCGAGGAAAATGGCTGAATGATTCTCCTCCGCCGGATCATCCCTTTATATAGGGGATGAGCACCGTTCCGTTTGACCGCATCGGTCAATAAGAATCATCCGTTACGGGTGACTTCATCAGCCAGTAAAACTCGTCCGTCACGACTGATAGACCAGCCGCATTATCCATCTGACACATCATTCATCGGATTTGTTCGATGATCTATGATCGACAAAAAAACAATACGGGCAAACCAGTTCGCCGCGTTTCGATTAAAGATCCATTGCATACTTTCCCTAATAGCTAGGCGCTATAAATTAGTCAAATGCACAAGGAACAACGAGCTAATCTTGACTGTAGTATTTAAAAAATGTGAGCAGCTCATCCATTCTAAAATCCCTGGGACTCCTTCCGCAGAAAATCCTCCATTGCCCTGTTCAAAGGTAACATCGAATATCGAGATTAACTGAAGCATAAGTAGAGGTGAGAGTGCAATGACAAATAAAAGGAATGAAGCAATTCCATTCTCCCTGGCGAGCATCGTGTCAAGAGCAAAGCAACGACAACCTTAGGAATGGAATAGACGGGAGTCAGAATGAAAGGATCAGTCGACAATTAATTCACGAATTCTTGGTCAAAGCGTGCCAAAATTCCTCTGGCTTTTCAATGTCGGAGTGCGACCACGAGGGAGAAACGAAAAGGGGAGAGCTGCAACACGAAGCAAAGGTGAGAGAGACACTGTGGAAGCTTTCGCCTCTCGGATTTTCGTACATTTTGCCCGCTACACAGTCGAGCGGCACTAGCTCCACTAGCGACACTGTTCGGGCTCGTTAAGGAAGGTACCGAGAATCGTCTAGGGGACACCATCGAGAACAAAGCAGAGACAGAACGCTACCACGCATTTCCCCATTTCTCTATCTCCCTCACACTCTTCCTCTCTTTGTCTTTTCCTCTTGTCTGTTTGTTTTCTTGTAAATCCGAGTCTGACGCTGTGTTAATGAAGGGTGTATTTACTCGGTAGGAAGTAGAACGATGCACACTGGCACCGAGCAGAAGTGCAACCTGGACCGATTCACGCAGAACCTGGCATAGTTATTGGCCTACAAAGCGTACCCATGAGACCCGATCGTTGGCATGTTCTCATGTCTCTCCCACGCGACGTCACCTCTCCCTATCTCTCTCGTTTCATCCAATTCGATTTGCACACTAGGGCGAGTGCCAGTGACTGCCCTGTTCCACAGATTATACCGCGGTACCCCTTTCTTCGCAGGAGTGTGCTTTTCCTTCTGTTTCGCACAGCTCGGCAAAATACGTTACGTGCAAAAACCCGTATTCTGCCTCACCTCCCTGTTCTCCCTATCTACCCCCTCGCTATCTCTTTCTCTCTCAGTCTCTCTCTCTCCCTCTCCTTCTCTCTGTCTCTTTCTCTCTTTGTCTATGTATATATATATATATATATATATATATATCTATGTATATTCATTCTATTCTCTATTCTCGCTTCGCCTCTCGACTTCGCGTGCGGAAATTTCGAATTCCTGGCGAGACTTCCAGTCTGGATTATCCGTCTGTGTACGTCCAACGGATTAATTTCCAAGGTAGGAATTATCCGTTATTAGTGGTGCGCGGAGAGGTTGAAAAGGAAAATGAGTGAAGTGAAAAATCAGAGCGTTTTCACACGCTATGCTATTATCGCGAATTTATCGGTTGCCCATTCGATGAACGAGAGTGGATTTTTATTTTTGAAAAAAATCTGAATTTCCAACCCTGAAATTCTCCGGAGTAGCGGAACTTGCTTGTGTTTTTTATTTGACTTTTTTGCTTTTAGAGGAATTTTTCAAATTAATCCCCCGTGCTTACGTTTTAGTTGTTCTCGAGGAACGAAACCCAACCCAACGGGGTGGTTCGGGAGAGCAGACGAGAGAAGGATGAGTCCTGGATCGACTATATGCATGCGTTGTTGTGGCCGGTATGAGAGTACAGATATCCCGCAACTGTATGAAACGAGGTCGACAGGGTGGCTAGTGAGAGAGAGAGAGAGAGAGGTATGAGTTTCTGGGTCAGACGATCTCGTAAATTTTTGATGAAATTTTTTTGGTTCTTTTTCATATACACAGACGGTCTATGTAGCGGGCATTTTTTTGTTTTTTTATTCTCCCGGTCATCCACAGTCACTGGGCACAAACTACCCTCTTGTCCCTCTATCTCCGTCGCTCTTTATGCCCGTCACGTGCTTCCTGTCATCGTCCTCTTTTGTGATACGCGTCTTTCGTACCGTTCCGCGGAAAAATACCAAAATCGTAAAAATCCACTGCGATAAGAACGAATCGCTATTCGCGATGCAAATACCGGGGAATGGCGAATGTGGAAGAATAAATGTGTTTGTATCGAAGTAAATTCCTGTTCGAATTGAAAGAATTCGTACGTTGCTTTCACCATGAGGGAAAAATAAAGATTTATTTTCGTGATTTTATCTTTCGATATTCATGCGCGGAGTGCCTCGAATGTTCATACTGTATGTTCGTGATAATCTTGAAAAATCTCGTCTATAACGCGTGTACGATATCGTACGAGCTGCCGAGATGAACATTCGGTGCACATATTTGATAGCAAACATTGACATTTTATTCGATTTTCTATTTTCGTATTTTCAAAGTAAAAAAAAAAATTCAACCCCTTTCATACATATTCTGATATAAAATCGTTGAATTCCCGTCGAACGATAACTCGTCAATTAAAATCAATTTATCCCGCGAGGACAAATTCCGATCGCGAAGCGATCAATTTATACACGGTTATCCCTAATTTAATATTTCCAGAATCAAGAAAGAGGTCGTAAAATCAAAAGATCGCTACGATGTGGGAATGATATACGAAGACGTGACTATTTCATATAATTCATCCAAGAACGTAGTATTCGCATGCTCGTATATGGTTTTAGCACCATAAAAGTTGAAGGAATTTCCAGTGAAAAGTGCAAAATCTCTCATAATACAGAGAGTCGAGAGTGAAAAAGAAAGAACGAAAGAAACGGTGAAAGGGGCCGGGGGGGGGGGGGGGGGTGAGATAAGAGTTGGGCACGGGTCTAAATCCGACACGGAGAAGAGTGTGAGCTCGCGGGAGATGATGCAGTTGTATGCGTGCACCATATATTTACACACACACACACACATATCCAAATATGTATAACCAAGAACGCAAAGCATCTCGTTTTCTCTCTTATCCTCTCCCATATTTTTCCAACGTACTTCCATCGGTGCATGGCGAAAAAGGCTCGAGGATTTCTTAACCGAGATTCGTCTAGGTACACACCGCGGACTGGCGGCTCAGGATTTAACGTAGAATATTCATTCGAGCCGTTTTTCGTCCCCCGAATAAGCCGTCGAGAAAATGTGCGATGGATAGAGATATTATTCGTCTTTCAGAAAGCTGACGCGGCGCTAAGGCCGCGAGAAGATCCCCAAAAAAAGTAACCGTGCCATTCGTTTTTCATCGGTGACCGACCGACTCGTTCGAACATTTTGTAGGTAGGGGAATCAAGTTTTTTTCTTTCCGTTTCGTAAAATTTTACAGAAATTTTCAACCTCGGATTAAAACTCAGGAATTTGACGAACTTTCCATAACGGCGGGCTCAACAAAATTCCACGCGAAGCAAAAATGTACGCTTCAAAGGGTTAACCTCGAGCACCCCCCCCCCCCCCCCCCTCCCCCCGCCTCATCGTTAACATTTCCCTCGAGGCCACAGTGTATTCCTCGTCACATCGTAGCTTGAAAAAAATATTGAATTACTTTTTCATTATTCGGAGAACAGTAAGATATTAAAAATCACTCAGTGAAAGGGGTTGTGATCGATAAATTTAATGAACCAGAGAGAGAGAGAGAGAGAGAGAGAGATGTTAAAAACAAGGGATGGCAGGGGGTAAAACTTTGAATCGAAAAACTTAATTATATGTTCCAAACTGCTGCTTGCACGCGTGTATTGTTTCAGGTCGAATTTTTATAAGGGTGCTTGTGGTCGAACGCGAGATATGTACGGTAGAGGGGGATGGGGACGGGGCGAGAACCAGTATGCCATGCAGTGTACATTCTGCCGTCACGATTGCGTTTCGATCTCTTTAGTATGGAAAAATCCAGAGTTTTCAAATTGCGGAAAAGGGATCCGGCGAGTTGATAGAAGTAAGCCCTTGGTGTAGTGGAATCGCGACTTGCTATTCGTGGAATGCCATAATGGGTCGTGGTTGAAGAGAGGAAGAGAGGGAGGGAAGGGAGGAGCTAACAGAGTTCTGGTATTTGAACAACTATCAGAAACCGATAGGACAAGGGCTTGTTCCTCCTTCCACTCCTCGAAGGATTTTCGTTGTTCGCACTAATTGAGCACCACACCAGTTTTGTGCGTTTTAATCAAATATTTGTGAAAATACAGGATGGGCGTTGTTCAAATAATGAAAACAAATACACATGCATACACATAAACACGCACATATAATTCCGTTGGTTTATAATTATCGATAAGGCTTTTTGTTAAAAAAAAAACAAGAGCACCTATACCTTCGTTATTCTCGCAAGTAAAGCGAATTTTGCGAATGTAATATTAATTATGAGAAAACAAAACATTCCGATTTTCAATTAACAATAATTTTTCTTTTCCCCCTATAATGATCGAACTTGATAACGCGAAGCTTCGAGTTGTTTCGAGAGTTCGACTATTAATGAAAAGCTTCGTAATAATGCGCTTATATGATTCATAATAACGAGACGCCAAATCATTTCAAGTTGGCGCATTAATCAAGAACAACGATGTAATTTACGTGGAAATATTAAAAATTAAAAAATTAAAACTTATCGAGCACCTACAAGCATCGCTTAATCGCCCTTCTTCCAGTGCAATATCGATACAGCAGTACGGATTTGCTGTTTGACACCGCGTGTATATTTATTGCCAATTAATATACGATCGATGTTATCCGATTATGCGAAACGCGTTATCGAGTGGTTAATCGAATTGCAACGTTCGCGGAAATACGAGATCGAGGCAAAATGCATATTGTATCGCGAGATCCAACGGAAATCCGCAAAATCGTGATTTCATTTTTTACAATGTAGTTCGAACCGCGAGTTCTCGATAAAAAATCACAAGATAATCGTTCACGCTAAAATCAAAATTTCCACACAATTTTTCAGTAATTATAGCATAGAAATTTGCCAATCGTTTTTAAGTATTTCTTCTCTCCAGTTGGTTTTTTTCCGATACAACACTTGATACTGTTAGAATTTCATCTGCGCGATTCATCACTCATACCCCATTTCTACTTTTCACTACCCTGTATTATCGCAGTGTACAATATGTATGTATATATATATATATATATACGTATAAACGGCATGCTACTTCGTAATCTCGATTCTCTTCTAGACACACGAGACAGGCAAAGTTTTATTGTTCGTCCAGATTACTTTTTTATGAGTCAGTAAGTAGAGCTGATATTGTATAGATATATCGCGAGAGCTACCCTTAGCGGACCTCTCTATAGATAGTATAAGCTATAATATATATACACGTATACATAACGTAAAGAATGAAAGTATGGAAGCTTTATGGAACTGGATACAGCGCAAAAGCTTCAGGTACAGCGAGGGGTAAAATTCTTATATATTCTCGAGACGTGTACCGGTTCATACCAATACATAGAACGTACGTAGTCGTATACGTATATCAAGCTTTCGAGCAAGGCAAAATCTTCAGAGAGAATTATATTCGCCCTGTGTATGTGCCTCGTACGCATAGACTTTCAACGGGCCAAGAAACGGAGATACTGCATAACGTATGATTAAAAGAAAAAAAGGATATGCACAACGTTACATCGAAGCATAAAAGACAAATTCTTACAGTCTGACTCACGGGAATTTGGATAAAGAACGAAACGGAAACTTAATACTTTCGACAGTTTTCTCGATAGTTTCTCTCTCTCTCTCTCGATATGGATTACGCAATGCCTATGCGAATCGGGGGGGGGGGGGGGATGAATCGTATATTTCAGTCTCCGGCGTAAACAATTTCATACCGACGATCCACCAACGTCATTTTGTCGACGGATTTACAGTACTTTTTTATTTTTTATTTTGTAAATTTCTCTCATCCCGTTTCTACTATTAAAAGTATTTTCGTTCGTGCCGTTTTATACGTATGTGCGTTTCGTTGCGAAGCGAAATATTGAAAACATTCCGATATATCCGTATTGATCCAACCCACTTCGATATTTTATGTAATATAATAGAGTATTTATGGTTTGTCGTTACGTACTGGGGACGGCTGTACGTGTGATCGTTATTACGTGAGTGCTCACGTTATCAAACCTCACGGGGCATGTGTACTACATATATATATATATATATATGTGTGTGTGTGTGTGTGTGTGTGTGTGTGTGTGTGTGCGCGCGTGTGTGTGCGTGTGTGTGTGTGTGTGTGTGTGTGTGTGTGTGTGTGTGTGTGTGTGTGTGTGTGTGTGTGTGCGTGTGTGTGCGCGCGTGTGTGTGTGTGTGTGTGTGTGTGTGTGTGTGTGTGTGTGTGTGTGTGTGTGTGTGTGTGTGTGTGTGTGTGTGTGTGTGTGTGTGTGTGTGTGTGTGTGTGTGTGTGTGTGTGTGTGTGTGTGTGTGTGTGTGTGCGCGTGCGTGTATGCAACAACTGTATTATTCACCGCTCGTGCGTTTTCACGACATTGCTGCCGCGAAATACCTTAATAATACTTCGACCCCAATGGTATAGTATGACACAATAGAGACTTGGAGAATACTGCATCTCCTTTATTCTACTCGTACGAGAGGCAGAAAACTCAATAGTGTATACGCGATATTATACATACCTGTATTCTCGATTGAAACGGGCAAGAGTCGATTCAACTGTTTCGTTCGTTCGAAAGCAAAATAATAATCATTATTAAACAAAAGGCAAGACTGGAAAATTCAACCGATATTATTAAATATAGCATTTATATCGGGCTGATATTTAATCGCCGACCGATAAATACATATTATTATCGTGGAGATACACGATTTATCCATGAAGGTGATTGATAACCCTGTCAGATCGTATATTGTTCTCCCTCGCATTAATGGGATCACCTCTCTAACGTTTCAGCATGCATCGGCTTGTTAAATCGAGCGTTTCCAATATTCATTAATATATTTTCCTTTGTTATACACCGTTAAATAATCGGGAGTACACAAACATTTCGCGGACGCTTTCGCATAATCACGCGAATAATAAATTACATTTCAACCCTCTTTTATCAACCATCGATATTTTCAGTCTATCGTTACCATACCCTCTAGCACTCTCTCGCAATATATTTATAGTACCTACATCCACCTCTTTCCGTTGCACTCTACAGAAGCATGTTCCACTCGAACAATAACATCCCTCGTTAATTTTCATCATGTGCGTTACGTGTCCTGAATAGCTCGCGGCTACGTAAACGTGCCTATTTACGTACATGCGTGCCCGTACGTAAATACAGTTTCTACGAAGGGTCTCTCACCTCTGAACACCTTTACAGTAGGAATATATATATATATATATATATATATATATATATCTCGTAGAATAATACCAGGAATGGTGGTTAATTTCCACTCGGTAGATTGGCAACGGGTCACGGTATATACCTAGCTATCGGCTCAGTCTCCGCGTTCTAGATCTCATACTCTTACTCTGTGGTACACGTAGAGTAATATATATATATATACATATAGGAAATACGTCCATTTGCTTACCCAGTGTACCGCTCTCAATGTGAATAACTAACCGTGAGTCTCACTACAGTATCACGAAGAAGCCAAGTCCACTTACCCGAAAGCAGCCCGAGATATCGAAATGCGAACGACGTAAACTTGGTTAATGGAGTACTGCAGGTGTACCGCGGGAATATCAATGACGCTCCGAGTCACGATCTCTCGCGTGCTTTGCCTTTGGCACAGAGAAGACTCTTCTCTACCGTACGAAACGTCTTTGTGATAAAACGATGCGGAAGTTTTATCGGGGGAAAAAGTAGGTCGACGGAGAAACTGGTGCGAAGGGTGGAAGGGTTGTATATTGGTTTTTCATGATATTTTAAGAATTCGATGGGGTAAATTATTGATTTTAGGTCCGTATAAATTTGTATCTTACAGGGATGATTCGTATTTGTCAGAGGTGCTTGTACAACGATTAATACAAGCGCTTTGTCATGGTTAGCTTTCATGAAAATGGTTCAAAGCGAGAACTGTCTATATTTCCGACATATTCGAGAAAGAGTAAATTTTACACGTGTCTCGTTGCGACAGGTATTTTATTTCACGTTGGTACGACCAAGACCTCTCACATTCTCGATGATCGAGGAAGGTGGAGGCTGCGCGAGAGTCCAACTTTCCTTCGATTCTCGCTTGACTTCAAATTCGATATATCTACCTAACGTGCTAGCCCGTTCTATCAATTCTAATACAAATTCCATCCAACGTGCCGCGAATATTCTCTCGGCTCTCACCGATCGTAAAAAAAAAATACCTATATAGAATCGCAAACGTTCGAAAGTATATCAAGAATTTGAGAAGATATGATAGATATTCGTCCATGGCTATGGACGAATGAGAATATTTCGAATAATGCTTATTCCAGGAAATCATAATACTTGTTTAATTCGCGCGTCACCATGCCGATTAATCCAATGTAAAAATTGAATTAATAACGAATTCGAAAGTATCGCTATACGAAAATTTTGCAAGTATCAAGGTCACGTATCCTTTTCGCCAAGAGCACTTGACGCATAAATGCGTAGGTCGATACACGTGCTCACGGTCGATCGATTTCTACGAGTACGTTTGGTCTCTCTTCGAGGAGAGTGGGCACTCGTCCCGAATATGCGAGAGATCGATAGGGGTAGGATGCGAGGGTGAACAAGATATCGAGGGTAGAAGATACAGGTAATATAGAGAGTCTCTCGTACTTGTACGTGAAAGCGAATGAGATGAACTGGGAAAGCGAGAAGTTTAGGTTCGGAGGGGTTGGGTAAAAGTCATGTACGAATTCACCAGAGGCAAGGCTTGTGAGAGCTTGAGAGAAAGAGAGAGAGGGGGACAGAGGGGTAAGAGAGATGGAAGATTTACAGATTGAATATATGTAGTTACAAGGAGATGAGTCACGTAGAATGGCTAGAACGTACACCAACGCGTGTGTACCTATTCGAACGTGTGGTGCACAACGTACCGATCCGAGTGCTCCGACATATCTCTCTGCATCTCTCCCTCTCTGTTTCAGCCTTGGGAGTTCGGATGGGGCTCTCGTACACCCTTGGCTTCGAGGAGATCTTCACTGCCTTGTCATAGTGGCCGTAGTGCAATTGTGTGCACAAGGGGCAAGATGAAGTTGATCATTGACGACTCTGCCCTATCCTCCTTCATTGAGTATAATATAGAATATATATACATGCTATATTATATATATATAACCTCTTGGCACGAAAGCTTGCCTCGCGACACGTATATCGAATGCGACACTCCAGGAATTATTTCATCAACCCCTTAGCCTAAGGTTATGCAGCCTCGAGGATCCGGGAGCACCCGAGTCCGTGTATAAGTTATCATTGGGTACATGATTACTTAAGGGTTGATACGCCTCTAGGGTAATGCAATTGAAGGAGAAACTCTTCGTATCGAGAGTATTAAGCGGGGTTGTATACAACCCTGATGTATCTCCGAAGGAACTCCGAGGACTCGACGAGTCCACCTTTATTTTTTACGGTTTCAACCCTTACGGGATTTTCACTCCGTATTTATTTTCTGAAAAATACATCCCCTTCCCGGAGGCGGAACAAGTTTCATTTTAAACGAATGAAAAAATAATTCATCGCAAACGATTTATTATTACTTTAAATAGGAAAAAGAAGAAAAAAGAAAATACAATCCTTGCTAAGAAAATGAATTAATTGAAAAACATCGAGGTGGATCGTTGAACGAGAAGGGTAGAAAATCTACCAAAGAGAAAATCTTTCTTCCGTCCGTAGCGAATATTTCTTAATTAATTTTTCTTTCATTACTTTTTTAATAACCGTCGGTGGTGTTGGTTAGTATTTTCTTCTTCTTCTTGTTTTTGTTTATTCCAATCGTAAATTATAAACGCAGGATGTAATATGAAAATTTACCGCAGGACGAGTATAATATCCATTCGTCTGCGATACACCTTCGTGATTATGCGTACTCTCGGCACTGTGATTACGTCCGATTTTCCAGAATCCCCTGGTTTCGCCGCGTGTGACAATAATAACACCGAGGCCATCACCCGGTCATTGCAGCGGACGGTCGTGGATATGCCCGCGTTGTTTAATCTCATTTGGCTATATGTACAGGCTATATTGCGTCCCGTCAGGCTCGATTGCAAGAGTTCACTCGACGCTTTGTGAAACGCGGCACGCAACCCTTCCAACATAGCCGATAAAACGATATCGCGCGTTCGGTACGTTCCAACATGGTACAAATTTTCTCTCTTCCTCCGTACTTATACGCATACGTATATCTATACGTTTATATATAGACGAGATGCCGGAGTCTCTTTTTCACCGAACATCCTTTGCGCGAGCGTCCACCCTCGAACCTCCCCAATCTAATTACAGCGATGTCGAGACTCATTTTTTCAAATCTTATTTTTTAGCCTTTCTTTGCCTGATTAAAGCGGACGAGTGGATACGCGCACTTTATCCTGCGGTAATTGCATTCCGATCAATGAAATACCAGTCGGGAACTATGTCAAAATATAACGTTATAAATATTTCGTACTTACAAAAATTCGAGCGTCGAGCGAAAATTCGTGGATTTTTTTCTACCCCCCCGATGATTGTGCAAGAGACGAGAATTCGTGGTTCTTAATTATTCAACGAGCTTGCTTTCAGTGGGAGAAA
Source organism: Netelia inedita (assembly GCA_964017225.1). Classification (NCBI taxonomy): domain Eukaryota; kingdom Metazoa; phylum Arthropoda; class Insecta; order Hymenoptera; family Ichneumonidae; genus Netelia; species Netelia inedita. Next base: position 28,587,694 of record OZ024924.1, read on the forward strand.
TAACACGTCTTGGTTGCGCAACTTTGATCATTTCCGGATTTTTTTCTACCCCCGATGGTTTTGTGAGAGACGATAATTCGTGGTTCTTAATTATTCAACGGACCCGCTATCAATGGTAGAAATAACACGTCTTGGTTGCACATCTTTCGCTCGATCGCCTAATAATTAATCGTCCAGGTTTTATTGACCGAGGAGGAAACCCATAACATTTTCAGAGTCTGGAGGTTCTGTGCATCGACCATCGCGTGGTATCTATGGTAGGGGTGTGAGAGGGGTGGATTACCGTAGTGACGACCTATATATATATACATATATATATATATATATATATATATAGGAAGCACGCTCAGGAGAATTGGCGAATTCCCATCGTCGAAGCGACTCCGAGCTTTCGAGCTTTCGCGAGGGAGAGATCTAAGATGAATCGTTAATGTTCGAGAGAGGCAAGGGTCTGAGGCGAAATCTAGCTTGGCTTCTTCACTATTTCTCTACGAGTGCTATCTCCTCCGTGTATACTCTCTCGTTCTCGTACACCATTTATAGTAATGGCATAGATCAAGATGCAGATACGTGACTGCATACGTTTGACTCCTAGACGACTCTGGAAGACCGTAAACTCGACAAAGTATCGTGAAATTTACATTCGGATGACAAAGTCGTCACGATTACGAATTCTAACGCCCAAGCCCCTAGTTTTTTTTTATGACGACGATACCGAGCGTTAAAATCACGGCCAGCCAATTAATTTTAGGGTCACCGTTGGGAACAACACTAGAGATTGCATCTCACGCGACTGTAGAGCTTCGTATATGTCCAAGGCACGTTCGATTCCAAAATGCCGAGAGGAACATAAATAACAATTTCTCATCCGTTAATAAAAATTAAAATTTTATGAAGCGTTAAGAATATTCGCCCCCTTTCTTGCACGGTTTATTAATCTTCGAAAATATATTGTCGCGAAGTAATTACAGCCCTATCTACATTTTTTTCACGAACTCAAAAACTCAAATCACGTACGTGGAAAATCGATCTCTTCGATTCTTAGATTCAACCAACCGCGGTATATTTAAATTTACGTTTGTCCAACTAGAACCCAATCCTTGTTACAATATTTATTTTTATAATAAAACCTGAGAGTTAAAATTTTTAATTGTGTTCAATAAAATTCACGTGCATACAATCGTGTAGTATCGAAAATGTCTGAGTGAATTTAATTATTATATAACTCGGAATTATACAGGATTAATTAATTATTCTTATGAAAGCGATGGAATTCAATTTTTTTGTCAGTATGTAAAAAGAATTTTTCTTTAAACCACCCTTAAATCCTAATCGTACATTTCTCTGCGTAACGGAACGTAGGATATTTTTTGTTGTCGCGAAGCAAAGCAATAAAAAAAACATCATTTAACACACTGAAAAAAAGTTGAAATTTTAGCAGACATACATGGCTTTGTATACGATAAGGGGTTAAGAGTAAACGTTTCACGACTTACAACCCCGACCGACTCTCGCATTAAATCCGCATCCCGAGATAACACGGATTAATTTCACTCCAATGAACGAATCACATTGTACCGGTTCATCTGCATACACCGTATTACGAATTTCAAAAAAAATCGTCAGTTTCCGGTAGTAAAGTGCGATCGATCGACGTCCAACAAAAGTGCATTGCCCGAGGAATAATAAATGCATATTTTATTGTTATACCTCACGACTGCTGTTTAAACATGCATGAGATATAACAATAAAACATGCGTTTATTATTCCTCGAGTAATGCGCTTTTGTTGAACTTCGGTCACTCGCACTTCGTTGACGGAAAACACCGATTTTTCTTGAAATTAGTAACACGATGTACAGAGATGAACCGAAACAATATGACACCATATATATATATATATATATATATACACACTATATTAAAATCATGAGCGATATCCGTGCGGGTGGAATTTTCTCATGTACGCGACAGCGAAACAAAGGACACTTCTAATGATATTACAGTAGACTCTCGACATCGGCCGACGGAAGTTGCGTATGATGCCAGCCGTAAAAATATATCTCCTCGTGCGCGTATACATTCGTCTCTCTACCGGGACATATATGCGAATTAGAATGTACACACGCATTTCCATACGGACTGCTCCCTCTCTCTCTCTCTCGTCGTTCACGTGGGCGAACGCACAGGCATGTTTTAATGTGTATTTATGCTCGAGGTAAAATTATACGTAGAATTTGAGTTTGTATTCGCGCGCACGTATTGTTATAAGCGCAACGGTCGCAAGGGTTGTTGTTCGCGGGGGTTGATGTTGTTGTTGTTGCCTAGATGGTGCGGTGTTGGCCGTGTGTGGGGAGAGCGACGATGGCGACGAGAAGCACTCTCTCGCATCAGCCCGAGAGTCGCGGTAGGATGACACGAGAGGGCCCGTGTCAAGCAAATTTTCATCCCTCCACCCCGAGCAACCCACCCTCTGTCCGCATTCCCTTCCATTTGCGCACGGAAATCTCACGAGTATTTCTGCTCGTGGCCCCGTGAGCCACGTAATTAAATTTAATTATAATCCTCCGGGCTACGAACACGTCATCCGCATCCCGTACCTGGTATACGCTTTGTTATGTACTCCGATGCGCATTCTCACCGTTGAACACGGATATGTACCAACCCCCATCGTTCTACATCACCTAGTCCTATCTCACTTCATCTTCTAGCTAATATCGCTTTCCTTTTCGTTCGTCTGGTTCTTTATCGAATATTCGAACCTCGAGAAACTGTCTACTTTTACGTAACGATCGACTCGCGAAAGCGGCCCTAAACGGTTGAGGGCTGTCGTCGCCACGTCCTCAGGGGTGGTACACCCTCCGGAATTGCTTTATGATTTTTATCGCTTACTTTCGATTCTTTCTCTTTCGTGTTTATATCGTCGTTAGTTTTTTCCATTCCTGACGTCCCCGAGGGAAAGACGTTTCGACGTCACGGCGAACTAACAATAGATACAGGGGGTTCATACGCATTTTGGCTTATCTCGCTCACTGCTGTAAGTACAATCACTTCAGTGCCGGCGCGACGATGCTTTTCATTTTATTTTCGTTCTTTTTTTTCTCACTCTTTCTGTCTCTGGCTGTCTGTCTGTCTGTCTGTCTCTCTCTCTCTCTCTTTCAAACACTCTCACTTTTGCACCCCCGCGAATACCCTCAAAGGTGATGCGATATTTGTACTGAGAAAAAAAGGGGGTCGCTGTTTTTCCCCTGAACTCTTTTCTCGCTTTGGCTATATTCTCACCACGACCGCACCTGTAAAAGAAGTAAAAGAACAAAAAAGACCTTTTTCTCCCTTCCTTCCCACGTTCCAGGATTATTCTACGTTTCCTCGTGCAATAGTGTCACGCACATTGCCTTCCATTCTTTTACCCTTAAACACGTATTTTCCTTTGCGTCTTCATCATTATTATTTCATTATCTTCGCGATAATGCTCGTTGCGCGAATTATTCGCACCTTAGGAACAATTAAAACGCGATAAAAAAAAATATAAAAAAATGTTGCGAGAAAATATTCGTGAGTCTTGATAATTAGTCGAGTGCAAGATATAATATATTTTTAATTTGATTGAAATTAATTCTTCATCGATGTCTATCGATCCACGAAGATCGGGATAACTATCGATAATCATCCATCGTACGTACCTATCGTTATATTTATTGTATATATGGCAAGTCGTAAATCGTTACGGGATCGAAAAATGAAGGGAGTCACTTTTGTTTTATCGTCTCGTCTCCAGCAGCGACGAGAATCGGTTCCCTGGATTAAGCGTATAGAACGATAATCTTCTTTCGGGTTCGGCCGGAGCTTTTTCCGAGCTTTCCCGCCCCGATACTTTCGCCGTTTCACTGCGATATAATCAACGTGAATACGCGAGGAATTCTGTGCCAACTCGATCAATCTCCTGCCCGAACGGAAATCGATTAAATCCATTTGTATTATTGCGCCACCCCTAAAACGAAATGAAAAATATATTTTCCTTCATCCCCTTTTACAAATACTATTAATTCTTTAAATTCCCCGATACAACAATCGTTTCTTGGTTCGTCAAATCAAATTGCTTTTATTTTACGATACACGAATTATACAAATAGTTAAATTGATTTAAAAAAAAACATTGATCGCAAAATAATTCTTTTCAATTTTGCACCATAGGAAAAAAAATATTTCAATAAAGTCGTCGGTTCGTTTGTCTGTCCGGCGTTCGAACGAAAGTTATCCTGGCCTCAAAATACCACGATAACTTTCGTTCGAATTCAGTCGAATTGGCATGAAACTACCTGTATCGATACAAACGTACGATATAAATATAAAAGCCCCAGGGGTAAGAAACTCTTCGAATTTCCTGTTGACCAGACTCTCCTTTCCGTCTGCCGAAATCGATAGATTTAGGTGCGCGGGTATATACCCCGTAGGTAAAGGGGATTAGAGAATAGTGGTTCGTAAGTCGTGATAGTTGGTTCTTGGGAGGATTATTATTAAAGCGATGGAGAATGGGGAAAGAGGAGAATAAGAAAGTCTCCGTGCGTCTCTCGCTTCGGTTAAGAAAAGAAAACTTTCTTTCTTAAGTACTTTTGGGCGACGAGAAAACGAGGAGCGGAACCAGTATGGCCGTTTATTTTTCTTCTTTACTTTCACGCCGTTTTCCCACGCTCGTATATATATAAATATGTAATATCGAAAGATCCAACTTTCGTCGAAGCTTGTCATTGCGAACGGGGTGGAACGTGAACATTGTTGAATATTATTCGAATACGAAATACTTTTGTACTTGCCGTTGTTCGAAATGAAGAATACGTGAAACTTTTAGATCGAGCAATTTCTCAGATTTCGTTCGTACGTAAATTGTAAAAATATTCGAAAAATTTCGTTTTTTCATTTTTTAAAAATATTTAATATCCTTCGTTTTATATCAAAATCTTCATGGGCATTAAAAATTCATAATTACTCGTTTATATCTCAGGGAGGTATTCGAGTTACTATCCATGCAACAGAAATCAATGTCTACCCGATATATATCTGTGTTTACCTTTATGGAGATACGTTCGTTAAACATCTATATCTACGTGCTAGATATGGGAAAGGCACTATGCGCAGTAGTGGTTGCATTATATGAGCGGCCATTCCTCTCCATACGTAACCGACGTATCGTAAAATGAGATGTCGCGGGATCCCAGGTCGACGCGGGCTTACTGAGGGGGTGACCTCTTTTATGGCGTCTGAATCAAGATTAGATTTACTTTGCACCGACGACCGAGAACCGCGAGCACCTACGGTCTATCTCATACGTGTATGTCTGTATATATATGTAAGCTTAGGTGCATTTCATAGGCTCCCGTAACCGTGTGCTCAGTGGGTACCTGCGCAATAGCAGCTTCCTTTTTCTATTTCGTTCGGAAATCCACCTAGACCCGGAGAGGGCTTTTTAAGCTCGTCTCGAATCTAAGGCGAGAGCGAACGAGATGCTAAAGGCAGACGAAAGGTTCTTGGCGCAGTGAAAATGAGGCCATGCATGGGAGAGTAAAAAACGTTAAAAGGTGTTCCGGTCTGAAACGAGAGTTTCATGTTTCACCGTGTAGCTTTGAGAAAAAAGTCTCGAGATGAATTCGAGGGAAATTCTAGTTTTTTTTAACTTTTTTTTTTAATAGCCCAGCAGAAAAACTAGATATATATCGGTGTGAGGTACTTGGGAAAATCTGCAAAACAAAAATTACGATATTTTACTGAAGTGACTAGAATTTTGTTTTTTTTGAGGAAAACAAAAATTTTTTTTTCGGGCATGAATGAGTTTGGAGTGAAGACTCGTCGCTACTCTTGCCATACGTGGAGATGAACCGAGTGAACGGCGCATGTCGCCCCGTTTTTTCTTCATATAGATCAACCAGAAACGATGAGAAAGAAAGCCGAAGCACAGTGCTCGAGATTTCTTCCATTTTTTCCGCGAAGAAGATTGCTACGTCAGCTTATCCGAGAATGTAGGGTATCATTTATTCGAGGATAAGTGGATAAGTCGAAGTCGCTCGCCGCGTTCTTTCTCAGAAAAAAAAATCTCTACCGTGCCTCGCACTCTTCCCAACACCCTCTTCTCCCACTTTCTCGCGCTCAGCCTGCTTTATGGCCCACTTTTTCACCATCTCTAATTCCACTTCCAAAAAATGACAAAAACAAAAATCACATACGACCCTCGACGATCGAGAGAAAAATATAACCTCTCGATTATCTTTACGAAAAGAAGAAAAAAACGTACGTTTTTTTCTCATCCGATTTTTTGACGTTTAACCTGTTATTTGTGTTTGATTGATTCGTTTTTTTTAATAAAAAATTGCCACGCGTGAGTATTCGTAAACGACCGATATTAGCTCGAGCAGAAAACCAATTTTGCGGTCAAGAACTTTGTTCGGGGAAGCGAGGAAAAAAAACCCATGTCAAAGGGAGTGCTGGGTAAACGAAATAAAGGCCGAGAGGGATTGAAAGAGGGAAATGGAAAATGCGGAAATTGTACGAATTTGTTCGATAAATACTCGATCGGGTATTTATCGTAGTTTTTCTTCTCGAATACGTCTTTTTTCCACCCTCTCAACGTCAGATTGCCCATTACACGTACGTCTTCCACAAGTTCGAACCACCTCGACGCTATTTTTTATACGTTTTTTTCTCTTTCCGACGCCCGTACCTACGAATCTTCAGGCAAAAAAAAAGACTAATAGCTTTCCCTTCGAAACAATCAAACGCCCGAAGAATGTCTATTCGAGTCCCGAACGAATACGCACGAGAACTTAACAACAATGGTATCCAATTAACTTGTACATTATTCGAACGTACAATAGACCCCATTAAAGAGAATCAAAACCGAAAATTCATTCGTATCATTCTCGAGAGATGTTTTATTTTCAAGCTCTTATCAATATCAATAGGGATGAATTTGTATGAAAATGGTATGAAAAACGAAAGAAATGTATTTCCGAATGTTAAGCGGATTTTGATGTCTCTATAACGGAATCGCATTACTCATACGAAAGCTGACGAGGCAACTTGGCGATATGAAAGGTCGGCGCTTCAGCCTGTATCGCTCATTTTCTTTCTTTCATTTTTTTTCCTCGAGGACTCAAAGCGCTCGAGCAATCCTGAGGCAACCGCACTAACTGACGAACGGCCGCAATACGCAGACTTTCGCGTCGGTGTATGAATCTTCACTCTACTCCACCCCTTCGACCCTTATACAGAAACTCGCGCATCCGTGGAACGGAAGATTTCGTGGCTTTTACGAAACTGAAACCCTGCGAGCTTTCTACTAATTCCACAAGGATATCCCAACGCGAACATATATACACGTTTCTATATTCAGATTTTCGTATAATTCTCTTCGTCCATATATTTTGCAATTTCTCTTAAAATAAACGCGACCGCGTGAGAGATGAGCCCAAGAAAAACCACTAAGCCTCCTCCTACCCCACGAACGAATTAACTCTACACTCGAATATCCTCGAATATCCTCGAATAAACAAAATATTAATTTCAATTAATTCTTAACGAAACTACCGAACTTCATCGAGCCAAAATTCGACGAAAATTGGTCGAAACGCCCGAATAATTTTATCGCTCAGAATTCCATCGCTACGAGAGCCAACAGCCAAGAACCTCGAGTCTGCCAAAATTCGTATCAAACATTTGAGTAAAAATTTGGCAAATAAATAATACTCCGCGCGTAAAAATTGCTTTATTCGTAACGACGTCGTGCCCTTCGTCCATGCGGTAGTGTTGATGGTTGGATGCGCCAGTGGCGTTTATCCGATATTCAGTGGTGAACAGGGTGAGAAATTATTGGCGGTGATTCTACTGCGAAATTTCACGAAAGGGTAACGTACAACCGAAGTACACGTGCAGTGCAAATATACTCGTATATGATCCGTATATATGTACCCACATACCTATATACATGTATATATCCGAAAATGGGGACATCTTGGTGTAGAACATCAATGTGGTCATGAGCGATGCTGCGGAGACTCAGCGCCAGGAGGTCTGGCTGTGCTTTCTGCTGCGGTCGTTTCTCCAGGGGTGCAGCATGAACAGGAGGGGGAGGGAGGGGCGGGCGGGCAGGCGGACGGGATGCACGTATTCATACAAGAGTGACAATTCTCGGCGAGGCGCAGAGCTGCAAAGTACGTTCCGTGCACCCGCCGAGCCAGGGAGAGAATGGCACCAACCATGTACAGGGATTAGTGAGTAGGATAAAGAAAGATATCTATAGTGCTATATATAGAAGTCATCAAGGGTAGCGAGGAACAAGCGCGTGCGGTGAGCGCGGAGAAAGCTCCGTCTGGGTGAGTGGGTGGCGCCATACTTCTATAACCCACCGGAGCGCCTTCGTGGTGTAAATGCATGCGGTAATTCCCGGGCCTGGTACCCCATAAGACCTCATAGCACCCGAAGCGAGGGTATAGTCTCTAGGAGATGGAATAACTGGAATACGGTGAAGGGAGAGAATAAGGGAACGTCGAGAGGGCTTTGTCCATTAGATTATATAGCGCGTGAACGTTGATTCCTACCATTGAAACAGAAAGTTAATGCATCAACTACCGATGCAAGGTCATGATGAACCGCGTTTTGAACCCGAGTCGATAGTCGTGTACGTACAGTGGGATATACTCGAAGCTAGAGGCTAGAGAAGTCTAGATTTCGAGGACAACTTGCGCTACCTCGCGTAAGGAGCTTTGTTCCAAGGAGAATCTCTCTTAGATGTCCTCTTCGCGGATTCGTCGATGCGACACTCGCAATACCGCGATCAACGACAACAGCAATTCGGAAACAATGATGCATTGAGAATATCGAATTATTTTGAAGAAAAGGAAGGTGGTTTTCTTTTTGGGAAGTGTCGCTTTGCTTCACACTTTGTGTCGATGAGGTTGAAATAGGAAGTGCATTATAAACACGTTGTTATTGGAAAATATATGCACGACCTTCGTACGACCTTCGGCATATTTACAAAATTTTCTACTTTATTTTATCCGTTTAAATTTGTTGTTGTTGTTATTTTTTTCAAATATTGCCGGTATACGACCTTATATAGTCAACTTTATCTTACACCACTCGGGTAAACCACCGGGTAAATTGAAAACGTAATGGGTTGTATATGGTTCGTCGCGAGCCTGTCCTACACCTGCGGTCAACAACGAGACGGTTCCCGAAACGAGGTAGAAAAAAGAATTGGAAACCTCGAATACGACGTAAACAAAAAAAGTAAAATAAATTCTAAAGGGGGGTTGGTGGAGTCACGTTGGAACGGCACGTACGGTACACGATAGGTGCATTCTCACAAAATTGGTCGGACACGCAATGAGACATCGGCACGGTGGTGCGTTTCTCGTAAAAAAGGAAAAATAAAATGATAAAAACCAAAAATAAAAATAAAACGATACCGAAAAAAGTGGACGCACGAAGGACGCGTCTATCACACGTGCGAAATTCTCGTGTATTCGTCCCCGTGTATGTATATGACGCGGACCACGATCGAGCCTCGTCTCATCGTATATCTCACGTAACCTCGACTGCCGGTGAAACGACACGAGAGACAGCGATTTATCGTCGAATCGGTACAACGTTGTGAAAACATCATCGCCCTCGTAAATTCCCGATCGAACGTTATAGGTACGCTCGAATCGTCGAAGCTTCAAATCGAGCGGTCGAAGGACATCGCGCAGGATCTTCTGATGATTTTATTTTTATTTTTAAATCCGTCGTATCGAATCACATATATATTCTGTTTTGTGTCCAATTCAACCCTATGAAACATGCGTTTGCGGTTATACAAGGGAGATGAAAATTTTTATCTCGCCATCGTCCATTCCGATATTTTTTAATATAAAATCGACAAATTTCGGATGAAAGCATACAAATTATTTTCTTTTTCGTTCTGATAAAAATACGAAACTCAGTCAATGGAATTTCACGTATGCAGAAGTAAACTCGCTTAATATTATTTATTACAGGGTGTGCTGTTAAAATCTGTGGTTATTATTACATTTTAAGTCGGAATACTCTGAGTATATGTATTCGGATGTATTTTCCTCCCTATCCTGCAGGTATTTACACATTTTCTCATTCACCTCAACGCGTTCTTTATGCAAAGACGAGAGCCCGTAGACTATCAATATGGATGGATGCTGCGGTTACCCACCCGCAAAAGGCAGGGGGGTAGGTATAATATACTGCCGTATATTTTATCTAAGATGATGAGAAGCGCGAGGGTAGTAAGGAACGGTTTTGTTCCTCGTTTAGCCTGGCTGAGGAGAATGCTACATCATTAAGCGAATAGCAAAACGCCGATCCTTGTGCAAGCTCCTGTTTTTGATATCTTCAAAGATGGCGCAAACTAACAAAGTTTTGGGAAAAAATAAATGCGTCCTTAATGTCTTATTTTTTATTGAAAAAAGCGATAATTCTAGTTCAGGATGCTTTCTGTGAGAGGAAAACAAAGGGAAAGAAATGTAACAGGGGTTGCAAAAATCCGTAGGATATAAACCGACCGAGGAAGCCAAGCTCAAACTCGCCACTAGTACAAACGATCGCAACGTATTTATTTCAATTCCCCCGTTACCCATTACGAAAACTATTTCGCGATTCGGCAAAGTCCGAAACTACCAATTGCCACATCTTTACCTCCATTCCCATTCGATCCAACACACCCTTTTTGGCTTCTCTACGTTCTCATTCCTCGTCCACGTCCTGTGGTTTATAGTCGGTATTTACTCGTGTCGCTCTCTGTTTCCATCGGTCTCTCTTTAAGAGCCAACACGCCTTGTTTCCTCGTTTCTTTTAGTACCTATTGAACAATCTTGAGTTGTTTTTTTCGAACGTCGATTGTCAAACACCTAATATCAAAATATTCAACTTATTGCAAGTTCTTTGTTGACACGGTTCAAGAATCGAAAGAAATATATCTGTAATTTTTCAGCAACAATGTTTGCACGACTGCCACTGGGTTGAACGTTTACATTAATATCTCATTGAAAAACTCCCCGATCGGTCTAATGCTCCTGAGAATGACATACACGCAAATTCTCATGATGCATCTGGAATGTTTCGACTGACTAGAGTTTGTTGGGATTCCTCAAATAACACTGCGGGATGTAAAAGGGCAAATGGGGGATGGGGAGGGGGTGTCGTCGAGGGCAAGCTTTCGTTGTACGATGATGCTACGCTTTCGCTCGCGGCATGATACTTTCAAAATGGTCGGCGAACCGTGAGAGATTTAGTAGCGTTTACTCGGGTTTCAGTGCTATCTCTCTCTCTCTCTCTCTCTCTCTCTCTCTCTTGCCTTTCTCTTGCACGAACCATGGAACTGGCACGGGTTTGCTCGGAAATAGAACACGGGGTATATTTTGCTCTCACTCTCACGACGATAGTGCAGAAAGAGAGAGAGAGAGAGAAAAGAGTGGTCGGAGTTACGGGATGAAGGGAAAAGGCAGACGCGAGCATTCACGAAACGAGAATCTCCCCTGTCGCCTCTTTACACCGGGGAGAGAGGGAAGAGTTAGGACGAATATGAACGCCCGCACGATGAAAATGATTAAGCGGTCCCCAGAATCCCGGGTGAAGCCCCTCTAATCCGGTGCTAAAGGCAAAACAGAGACGATTCTACTCCTTCTGCTTTCAGGGATGCACGCTCGCAACCCACACGCTCACATACAATAGAATTATAAGCAGTAAAACAGCGCTGTTTTCCATGCTTCTCTTTAACCCCTCCACCCGCCAGCTTCAACCCTTAACATTTGCCTCATCATTCCTAGCGCGCCCTGCTGAGCTTTCAGCATTCATCGCAGGCATTGACTACCTGTATATACATTACTGACTATTGCCGAGCGATAGTATATCGCTGCGTAAAAATACTGAATGCCCAATCATGGAAATGTGAGGAGAGAAAAGTGAAGACCTTGTGACACAACCATAACGCGCTCCATCCTGATGAGTGATGCGGTTGAGAATAAGTTCTCGTTTATACGAGAGCTTAATTTATGTAAATCGTCGTGCATAATTTTCCACCTCCAGAACGTTATCTCAAGTGACAGAAAATGGTGTAACCAACCAACGTACAAAAGGGGTAAACAAATTGTTTCTGAACAACATTGACGGATAGTCAATACCCCGTAAAGCCGGAAAGGTGCGTGAATATTTGTATATATCACATAAATATAAAATAATCATTTCTAATTTTCACCAGAAATTTATCCTATAATAAGAGAATTATAGTCACTACTTTGATATTCGGGACTAAATACGTAAAAAATTAAAAAATTTATTAAAATTCACGATTTTTCGTCTCCTTACGTATACCTACATTGCTGTGCCAGAAAAATGGACGATCGAGTATCGAATGACGATAATTTTGTAAACTCCAAGATTAAACTGGATCTCGAGTGGGTACTGGTGTCACCAAGAATGTTATGTTTTCGATATCTGAATATTGTCAAGCAGTATATCTAATATAAGATTCGACTCCAGAAAGATTTGATTTGGCATAAGAAACCTAGCATGCATACACAGGCGTATAAACATTTGATTTTTTTTACCTCGCGGTAAGGAAACGAGTAGGGGTAGCGAAAGTGCAATGAAGATGATTTAGGTGTCGTATATCCGGACGGATACCTCTAATCCTGTTCCGCAAGCACAGCCGGGCGTTATATAACGATCACGTGTATCCTGGAAGGCGGTATCTTCCGCGCGAACGTCCTGACACGCCAATGTTACGCCGGGCTTTTCGGCTATATGTGTTACACGCGAAATGAACATTCCCGTTCCCCTCGTAACGTCGTAATATTCTAGCCCCAGGGCTTGAGATCCAAGTTAGATACGCGTTGATGGTAACTTGGGATGGTAAATAAAAATCCACGACTCGGTCCTTTTACCGACAGCCTTAAGGCCTCGAGTTCCATCGATTTTGAGATTATGCTGAGCGTTTAAAAAATCCCTAGAGCTTGGCAACACCAGCGTAAGGGTTCAAAATATAAATTCGGTCATTGCCCGAAACGATTTTCGTTAAAAAAAAATTCATAGAATAATCTTCTGCTTCAATGAACATAATAATTACAGCGTAAAATTGATCTCACTTGTAATTTTGTATAAAACCCACAGTCCCGCGCCAAATCTTATCAACCCCCTCGTTAGTTTCCAATAATTCGCCCTACTTCCGAAATATTTCCTACTATCAATTGATAAATGTTATTACTACAAATTAGTGATCATTTATTGAAGCAACTACCCTCTCAATTATTTGTCTGTTTTCTCTACCATATTCCGGGCCAGAACCGAGGGACGATATAGAATCCGCAAGACATTTTTTTTTCTTTCAACGTCGGTAAATTGCTTTTATACCCGATAATAGTCTCGTTTTTATCCGGGCTATTCTTTTCCCGATATCGTGGGACCACGAGCCTGGTCACCCTCAACCCTCCGATTCCGCGAGCACTAGCTGAAAATGTATAGCATTGGTGTATTCCGTACCAAACTTATATACACACAGACACGCGCGCGGGCGTATACACACATACACCCATACACACATAGGCACATTTTCCCGTAGTAAGAACCCGGGGTCCGATTCGACCACCACATGCCTCACGTGCCCAATGTGGCAAAGTATCTCACCCTTGTACCCTCCTTCCCTTCTTCGTCCCTTACACAAGGGCAAAAGAGATAGGAAAAGAGCGAGGGTAGGAAAAATAGTAAAGATAGCGAGAGGGGTTGCGAGGAACGATGGCAATGCACGTGGAAAATGCAAATGGATATAGAGAAAGTCGAGGAAGCTTGGCATATATATAGTAAAGACGAGCTTCCTTCGCTTTCATCGCTCTCTTTCACTTTTATACGTGCCTATATAGCTGGTTCGCAGCGTGCCATCGAGTTCCAAACCGCTGCGGTCTGCCAAGTGGGATTCCACCCGGTTTTCTCCGGCCTTATGCGCGTCCCCCGTATACGTATATAAATATATATATATGCGCACTGCACCTTCTCTAACTCGTAACACAGTCGCCAAAGTTTGGAATTACCGATAGGACACTCATTTCGTTTGCTCTGTCACACTAAAAGTTTTCTTTTTTCTGTCTAATACGAGTTTTTTTTTGTCCGCTAAATCGGGATTTGGATTTCAGGTATTCCATCGATCTTTGTGTGCCTCGAGAGCTCCGATCGCTAATGGGGCACGGTATTGAAAAAACAAATTAATTTACTTTTGTCGTTTTGTTTTAAAACGCTAATCGACATTGGTTCAATTATTATTTGACGCCATATTTTTTGTGACATTAGGTTCGATTTAATTACATTTTAATGATCCATTTCTTCTTTTGGGTAAAGATTTCTGGACTCAAATTTTGTAGAGCTACTTTGTTGCCTCGAGGTTCTGTGAGAGATGTTAGGGGGTGAAAAACTGAAAACGCGTTATTCACCTACTTCTCCAAGATATTCCATCATCCCCAACCCCTACAACGTGCAACCCTACAGTGCGTGGTACGACCGTCCCATTAATCCCGTTTTTGCAACTAACCATTTCGTCGTTCTCCACGTCGTTCCGTTCTCAACCGGAAGAACGATAACGGTCCGAAAGACTTTCGAATATACCGCGCGGGTTTACGATTTTATCAGCTCGCACAAAAGTAATAGCACCCATATGTCGACATCGTACATATCTTTTAGTACGTTACCAAACCCGTTTTATAGAAAGATAGGGGTGAAAAATGAAAAGTTTCCCAAAATGTGTTACGACCTGTTTAAAATAGTTAAAAGGAGTTGGAAACAATGAATTTATTATAATTAATAGTTCGTACAACAAAAATGAATAAATATTTCGACCGAATAAAAATTTCTCCACTGCCAGAGAAAAACCCCACGAACAATTTTTCCACCAAAAATAGAAATAAAAATAAACCAGTAGCTAGCATCACCCGACTGCAAATACAAATACGTAATTTATATGTCTGACAAATATTCGCTATCCCCGGGAATACAGATACATATATAGATACAACCGCATTGAAAAATTCGGACGGAACGTGTGTGCGTGTTTGAAAAAAATTCATTTCGCTTTGCGCTCTTAGCCGTTATTTCGTTTCGTGAGGAAATTGAGGCGTTTGCCTTTCCATGCCAGAGGGATATAATGGAACGACTACGAGTGAGGCGAGCAATATTACGGTATCCGAGAGAAGAGAAAGGAAGAATGTCTTGATAAAATGGCCTCCTACGCGAAAATGAAAGTATTATGGCCTATCCCCGGGCCTTTTTTTCTTCGCTCGAGCATGCTCATCGTATCGAATAAGCGCGAAGAACAATTTTTATACGTACGAAAGATTCGAGATTCGAGATAGAAGATCACCAGCATCGAGATAGACTTGATTTTTATTTAATCGTTCAATTTTCCCGCACGGACCAATGTTTTTTTAGCTTTTTTCCTTTTTTAGCTTCTTATTAATACTCGTGCCGTACAAACGAGTATTTTTTAGCGATTTTTTGGAAAATTCTGATTAAGACGATATCTTGTGTCATTACCACGAATTTTTCATTTATTTTTGTCTTCATAAGAATCCCAGTTAACTTGTATTGGACGAAAAAAACTCGAGGGATTATTTTCTGCGAACGTATTCATTCCATTTGAACCTGCTGTAGTATTAAGTGCCAAGAAAGTTCATCAGAGACGGCCTCGAACTTTACCAAAGTCCATCAGACGTCTGGCAAAGTGTAACAGGTTCAAGGTCTGCGCAAGCTATTCAAACTTTTCGTCAATTCAAATTCCAATTCAAATTCTATTACTCAAATTAGATCCGGCAAAACCTTAATTCTAATTTACGATCCTATTCCCTCTAATTTTTGTCCAACTCCTAAATCGCTATATCACGGTGTCGAATGATCTACACCTACAGTTCGTTGAATTTTAACGAATCAATGGAATCAACGAGGTCAAGGTGTTGAAGCCAGAGGGTTGATTGACTTAAAAATTATAATTTTAGAAAAAAAAACATTCAAGTCTCGTCTAGGTGATATTTGTTCTAACATCTCACTAAATCGACCAAATTAGCCACAAATAAATTTCTCCCTCGAATAACATCCCCTTCGATCGACGCATCAAAGCGTTTACGCGGGGGTTGTATAACACATAATCTCTGAGTACCTATCGCTCGTAGGTTGACAATTTCCATGTGAGTTGCTCGCTAGAATCTTGCTCTGTCCCAACTACACGAGGCGAGTCTACGACGAGAAACGATCCGAAGGGCTGAAACCTCGCGCCCGCTCGTGTGATCGCAAAAGCCAAAGGCAGAGGCGCGTTTGTGTTTGCGAGCATGGAGAAATTTTCAGAGCAGAGGTTGACTCAGAAGCGACTCTCGGGGCATACACTCGCTGGATACAACATCGTCTCAGAGCGAGACAAGTCACAAACCGTAGTAGAGAGTCTTTCGTGCAACGTGCTTTACCCCCTATATAGATTCTACCTTCGTCTATCTTTCAAGATACGTCACGACGTATTCTCTCGCGACTCCACGTTTCAATCTTGATTCTTTCTTTTATATACCTCCTCTGTGTTCTGCGTCAACGAAAATTCTAATTCAAATCCCCGAAGACGAATCGTCGCACAGCGAAATAAAAGATTCTAACAAGAGATTTAAATTCGGCCGGATAAGGGATGAAAAAATTAACTTTTTTCGAAACTCGCAATTTTATTTTATGTTTCATTTTCATTTTGATTTTTATTAATATTTGGATGACGGACCAATGATAAATGAGCTAGAAATAAAAAAAGAGCTAAAAAATAGCAAAGATGATAAAAATAAAAATAAATTCGATAAAAGCGCAGCAAGGTCGATGCTAGATTGAAAATGAGTGCGGATATTGAGAGCAACTCCCGGCGGCGGTTTCCCTCGCCATAGGTAAAACGCAAATCTCGACTAACAGCATGCGCATAAATAAAAATGGACCCATTCGCCCCTCATACTCATCTTTTCCCAGTTATTTTTCCTGCTTTAACGTTTTTTTCTTCCCTCTCCATATTTCTCCACCAACATCCGGTCTTATAATAAATCAGAACGTCCGTACCTTTTCAGTAACGGGTGCAGAGAAACGCACCCTTGCCAGCGACAAGATACGAAAGGTATCGCGGGCTACGGGTAAGAGGGGCGAAAAGATTCGAGAAGAGAAGAAAAAAAGCGATCACGTGACTGTGTGTAAACGCGCATGCGTATGTGTATAGAAAAAAAAGCAACGAACCATAGCCAAAGGCTGGCAGCAGTCGCTCATCGAAGCGGCGAAACCACCCTCTTCTTCGACCCTTCGCGTTCTTAATTAAATTCCCGTAAGAATCGGATATCCTCTCACCCTCCTCTTTTTAGCCGGCTCACCGTCTTGTTGGTCCCTCAGTCTGGGTTCTTACTTTTACGTTTGGCATATTGCGAAGGGAGAGGGTGATGAGCAATCAATGTCGAGACAGAGAGAGAGAGAGAGAGACAGAGAGAAACAGAGCAAGATAGAGATAGAAAGAAAGATAGAGAGAGGAAGAGGAGTCTCGCAGATTTTAATAACCGTCTCGTGGATCTTTAAAGCAAGGCGGGTGGTGGAAGAGACTGGCAAATGGCCGTGTCGAAAAGCTCTTGTGTCGAAGCTCGAGTCTCACAGGAGGGGAGTCAACCGTGTGCGCGTCAAACGACATGGAAGTACGCGACTAACGTGTACGGAGCCGATGCACGAAATACACGAGCGTATAGCGTAATGCGCGTCACCACTACGAGCAAACTATGCACAACTACGATTGCACAAAGTCAAGCTCCGAGCCCGCGTATTTCTAAACTTCCGTATATATGTATCTCTATCTCTCTCTTTCTCTCTCCGATACACTTGCTTTCCACCCCCGCTTTGTCCCTCGACCCTCTTATTCCAAGTTTTATTTTCTCCCTCCGTCTCGCTCTCGCTGCGTATCGTTCGGTGTGTGTGCGTTACCCCCACTCCGACGCACGCAAACACCCACGCGCATGCGCACTGCGATCCAAGCACGCTTTTCTCTATCGCACACCTTTCCATCGTTTCTAACTCAACCTCTTTCTCGCCACGGCGATACTACTGTCCTTCCAATGTACCACCTCACCCCCCAACCCCTAACCCTTTCTGGCGACATACACACTCCCGTTACTCGGGCTTCTATACTTGCATAATACAAGACGTCTACACACGTGCACCTCGTTCAACCGAATGCGAACAAGTGTGTGCCGGAGAGCAACGAGATAGACTCTTCGTCCCGACACTCCCAGAGACTCGGTCCTCCCGCCATCTTTTAACTGGCTTCGCTCACCGGCCCTCCGAAGTGCTGCACACCGACGAAAATATCGCTCCGCTGTATACTTTTTTCTCATTTCTTTTCTTTTCCATATAGCTGTATGTCTGTCTACCTATTTGTCCGTACTACGATCGTCCCGAGAGTTTTCTACCCTCGCACTCCACAGAGCCATCTCGCTGTGCAATTTTTCATTCTTAGCTTTTTCTTCGACCATTCTTCGTAATTCTTGCCTGTACTCTTGTACTTTTCTTTTTACCCGCTACGGTCTCGACCTCTAATATTCAACCCTGCAATATTTGTTTAACCTCGACTGACCTCGTCGTACCAAATTTACGAAATTTACGTTACGAAATTCTGATGAATATTTTATCGTAATAATTTCGAGCTAATTACAGAATCATTGTTTAAGAAATTTTTGATATTATTTTGTAAATGGACGGTGAAATAAGAGCACGAGCGAGGAGAGACAGTAGGAGCGTGGTTTTTCACAATTCAATTTTGAAGAGCCGAAGATACAGAAAATAGGGGTAGATGTCCCGATAACGCTCGTATTGCATCGAGATAAAATAAAAGGGTGGACGGAGCTACATCCCCGGTAATACTCTTATTTCATTTGTGACAAAATAAAGAGAAAGGAAAGTGGAAGGAAAATAGAAGACGGAGGGTGAAGCTACCGCGGTCGGTACTGAGACAAGCCAGAGACATTTACTTCGGTGCTTTTCCGTGACGGGAAAGTTCTCCATCTTCGTAATATCGGATTACCGGATCTAAAGAGGTCGCGCAGAAACTTGTAACGTCGAACGTTGGCCATTGTGAGGGAGTACGTATAGTGTAAGAAATACATCGTTCAGTCACTCGTCGCGTAACCTTATTTTCTCCGGTAGAGAAGAGAATCGGTTGGGTACGATCCGAGACAAGTCGAGCCGAGTCATCCGCCCGAGTTTTCCGATGGACGGCTTATTTTCGCGTTGCATTTTATCTCGAATCAAGCTTCGACCGTTCGTAGACGTCGAACACGTTCGTGAAATACGGATATAAAATTTTTCTCGTGGACGTGAAAAATTTAATTCGAAATCGATCCCGTCGTGAAAAAAGAAGTGACGCGAGTGGCATCGAACGTCCTTCGCGATGTAGCGAGTTATATTTGTCAACGTTCCACGGGGATTATTGTCTCCGATGTTTTCTGGATGCATTGTGCGAAAAATCCCATGGGTCATTGTACGATCTGTAGGAGAATTCCCGACGCGATAGAAACAGTGAGAGAGAGAGAGAGAGAGAGAGAGAGAGAGACTCACTTTCCGTCACCCGGTAATGACGGTTCCCCGATTCCATGCGGAAGTAGACAAGAGTCGGGTACAACGAGCGATTAGCTAACGTATAATGAGAACGCATGTCTCTCGCTTCGCCCGAGCACCCTCGGGACTCGTGAATAGAAAACTCGGCAACGAGAGATAAAACCTGTGGAAAAATTGAGATGGCCTCTACAACGCGAAAACGAAAGAACAATGTTTTCCATCCCTCGAACGGGGGCATAGGCAGCTCGCATCGATATACACGTATGTTAAAAAACGATATGACGATGTTTGCATACGTTTCTCTGCCGTTACTCACTGACTAACATTTTGCGGCTTTTGTATTCATTCTTTAACACTGTCCGACAGTCGGAAATTTAACGAGCGAAATAGACAAGGGGTTGTTCATGAATCAGGAAAAAATTACCAGACGCTAGTTTCGTGATCAAACGACGGTGGCGCCGTCTGTCCAAATCACATATTTCATCACAATATCTCACCAGTATTTGTGAACATATGCTAAATTATACAGCAAACACCCTTAAAAACAGAATTTCGACAATATTCTAAAAGTTAGTCGAGGGATGAAACGGGACTGAAAGAGAAAAATTTCAAATAATCGTCGGTCGAAAGGTCAGCGCATAATGGCGTCATTCGCTCGCGTAATAGTTCCCTTGAGACACCACGTACGTCGTAACGTTATACCCGATAAGAATGGCAATTCGACGTTCTATGAGAAGAGGGAAGGGGGGGAGGGGGTGGAAAAATAAGGGTAGCGCCTAGATGTTACTTACGTTACTAACTCGAGTGTGAGCAAGACGTGAGAGGGTTGCGCCCCCTCGGACTTTCTCCGGCAAGGGCGCGCTGGAGAGCACAATTTCACAGAGACAACAACAGAGAGAAACGCGAGGCCTTTTTTTCCAAGAGTTCCAACCAGACTTTTGCGTTAACCAAGAAAGTCGATCGGCCCATTAAGCATCGTATTTCACATGGCTCGAGTAGCCGTGCTCACCGAGAAGAAAAAAGCAGAAAAAAAAGAAACCCCGTCGAAAGAAAACGGACTCCCGACTGTGCTGCTATCTGAGAGAACGCTCCACTGAACCAGCGAGAAACAGCACGCATAGGGTGTTATTGTCGTGTACAAGGGAGGAGGCTGGACTTCTTTTTTTTGTTCATTTTCTTTTCTCCTTTTTTTCCATTCCCCAGTCGCTGTCACACGGTGAAAATGGGAGCAAGAAAACACGACTTTCGCGGAAGAAGTGGAATGAAGGAAAAAACGTGATAAAAATAGCAAGAGAGAGAGAGTTCCATTTTCAATTCGTATTGAAGAATTCACGAATGAAGGGTGGAATTCCACTTATGGAGGCAGTGAAGGTCAGTTGATAGAGAGAGAGAGAGAGAGAGGTTATATGAACAGAATTTTAATACAGAATTCGTCGAATCATGTGATTCGGTTGGTAGATTTGCTTTCGCTTAGATTATCCAATTTCGATCGAATAATCATTGAAGAATTCTCAAACGTCATTTCACCATTACTTTCATCTAGAGGTAAACAGGGAAGATTACTATGTCGAGTCCCGGATTCGTTGCTAGTGATGAACAAGGTGACTAGTGGAAGAGGTGGAACGAAGATGAGCTACACGGATCAACGATTGTCAGAGGTGGATTTAGATTCGTGGAGAATAAGAATGTATATACTTCCATTATTAATGAATACGAGAAACTTCTAAGAATCACCATATTTTGTCCGTTTTGGGGGCTCGAAGTGAAGAAAACACGAGACGCGTCGGAAGCGCACGAGATATTATTATCCCTCGAAAGCCGCGTGAACATGAACCAAAGGGGATGAAGATGGGGAATGAGAAAACGATGATCGATTTCGTTGATCGAATCAAGGGCTCGAATGGATCGACACGATGTATTTGCCGTCCGAGGGTCACCGGGAAATGGGGACCAGTGTGGTGCTCCGTTTTAATATCACCCTCTCCGAAATCGTTTCCCCTCACGCACTTGCCTTAATCTACTCGGACAGAGGCGGCCGAGACCGGACCACATATTCGGCACCACGCAGTGCTCATAAGAGAGGTTCGAGAGGCAACCGACCAAATGAATTTCACGAGTCTGGTCATGCCTCGCCGGGACTCTCTCCTATCGCGATAATGTCCCATTAATCGCAGGAAGGGTGAGATGCATAATAATAGCAACAAGGATAATTCCATCTCCAGTTGTCTCGGACGATACTCGAATCCATTCCTCGGCTTGTTAGCGAAACTTTCGATAATTCTAGCTAATACCAAAACTCGCAAAAAAAAGAGAAAAATATTGCCCTCCAGGAGTTTCCCATCTCTCTTGCACTTAACAATTATGAACGAAATTTTTATCGGTAATCTCTTTAACGAAAGTAGACAGTGATTGGTAAATAAACTGAGAGGTAAAAAATGCTCGTTGCTTGTTTTCCGTACGCGGTAAGGTTGGAAGGGCTGTAGTGAGTATAGGGAAGGCTGAAGGGGCGTGTGGAAGAAACACGGGGGGTTGAGTTGGTGGCGGCAGTGGCGAAGGGATGAACCGACCAGTCCCGACGTCCCTTTCTTCCCGAAGTACCTTATTCCACTTAGAGAAGGAAGAACCCCTTGTGTGAAAGGAATTTTCCGGGGGCTCGAGGGTTGAATGGAGGGTAAATAGATTCGATAAGTGAGGCGATAGAAGCTCTCGCGTCCATGGGTACGTTATTACCGGTGAAGACTATCACTTCCGTGGCGAAGATATTACCGGGGTAATTGTACCCTACGTTTACTCCTTCTTCGAGTAAGCTCGCTCTCTCTCTCTCTCTCTCTCGTATTATCATTAAAAATAATCAACCCTCTGCGAGAATTTATTTCCACTCCGTCCGAATGAATAATTAACGAGCGAACGAATCGGACTTTTTCCACGAACTTCCAGATCGAAACTAACCCATAGAGAATATATACCCACCCACTTGAAAATTCACAATACGTAGAAAATATTCACCGCGTTTCGCATCCCCCGATGCCAACCCTCGCATAATTCCAATAAGGCATTATCGCGATCGACCATCGGGGACACACCGTGCATACCTCGTCCACGCAAATATTTCCAAACACATACAAAAACTACTCCATATTCGGAGTTCTCATACAGTCGCATTTGATAGTCACGAACATGCAAAAATGTGCATGGTACACTCGAAACGCAATGAGCAAGCGACGTTAATCCAAGTTACGACGAGAGGACTCTCTCGTTGGTACATCGGTGAAAACAGGAAATGCGCGAGAGCGGGACGAACGCTTTGCCGGTGGGATTTGCAGAGTCATGAACGAGAAAGAGAGCGTGAGAGAGAGAGAGAGAGAGAAAGAAGAGTTGAAAGGGGTTGGAAGGTACGAGACTGAAAAGAGAATGGTAGAATCGAGGGTGGTCCAGGGATGGGGTGGGATGTAGGGGTGTTAGGTGTGAGAGCAGTAGCAACATTGCGAGAGCCGAGAATCGCGCTAGTAATGCGGTGGCTCTCCCGTCGGAGTCCGCTCGCGGGCAAGCCGGGGCTTGTACAATCCGTTGGCTCGGGCGCCCATGACGACTCCACCCCGTGCAGCAGTCGCGATGTTCGCTCTGAAATTCCTCGTTACGTAACAACGCCCGCTCGCCGAACGCGGCATGAGCCGCGATTCTATTCAACAACCTAGGTGTGTATATATATAAATATAGAGCCGAGAGAGAGTGAGAAAGGCCACGCATGGCACATAAGTGCACACATATTTAGATACGCACGTACGTTACAGGGGGTTGAGAGAGGAGGGATGAAGGCAGGGTGTGAGAATGGTCCGGCCGTATGTCGGCCACTCGGGTTTTGTCATTCTAATTGTGGGCTACGAGAGGTCACAGCCTCCCAGAGACAGAGGAAGATAGAAAACAGAGCGGTTGAGAGGGTATGCGAGAGTTCAGGGATGGTGGACGCGTGGTGGTGAGAGGGGGGTGAAAGCGCGGGCGTGCAACACACG
Organism: Netelia inedita; assembly: GCA_964017225.1. Lineage (NCBI taxonomy): Eukaryota > Metazoa > Arthropoda > Insecta > Hymenoptera > Ichneumonidae > Netelia > Netelia inedita. The sequence continues at coordinate 28,611,344 of OZ024924.1, forward strand.
GCCAGTCAGCATGATAGAAATTCGGATCCGGGCATATATATGGTACAATGGGTATAATGGAAGAACGGAGAGAGGAAGCAAGAGGAAAAGAGAGTGCGTAAGTGTGTGGGTGTATGTGCGTGTGAGAGAGAGAGAGAGAGCGGTGAAAAGCAAGCTGGACGATGCATCAATTATTAGTGAGACCAGCATGGCCAGTGCTTTCGCATTACACGAATCGAATAACGCGCTCCGATTGCGACCCGATTATGCGAACAATAAATTGGTTGGATCCGTGGCAGCGAGAAACGCTCGTTCTCGGAGCTTCGACCGCCTATGTTTGTTGGTGTTCCCTTGCTTGGTTCTGTGTGTTATTTAAAATCGCTAACGATTTGACCAGACAGCGAACCGTGAGGCGTCTATATAGCTTTGCAATCGCTGTTTTCAACGTGCCAGCACGCAGCTCGAACCGAACGGTCAATGGTTTTAATCGAACTCATTGCGGGAACGATGGACGAAGGGGGATGAAAAATTTAAGGGCGAACTTCCCATGGAATATTTTTCACTATTTTTCTGGTCGTAAACATCGAAACCAGGTACACGAGCCGCTTCCTTTGACACGAAAATGGTACGGGAACTGTTTATCTACCAGCCCTCGGGGGATGGTCGAGTTTTTACTGAAAAGCAAGTTGGCGTGAAAACGGTTAATATTGAAAAACATCCCTTCCTGGTACGCGCTTTTTTTCAACAGTGACCAGAGGAATCTGAGGTTATTTTCATTATTCAGCATAAATATTAGATTTTTATTTAGTACAAAATTAATATTCTCAATTTTTATCCGTGTGACACCGACACTTTGACTTTGAATAATCTTTCAATTTTGAGTGATTTCGTGAGCTAAACGCAAAGGGAATTTCTCAACGACAAACGGCAACGTTTGCAATTCTCGAGCGTAAATTCTGTCGTTATCCACGATGATGTCAATGCTAACGGTGTTCCATTAATCGCATTATTCGAAGGTATGAAAGGTAACTTGGTGGATGAGAGAGAAAAGGAAGACGTCGACGAAGCAGACAGACGGAGAGGGAGAAAGAGAGAGAGAATGGAACTAAAACCATCAGCCCTCCAGCCGGAGAGCATCTTACCATGGCTACACAAAGGCCACCAAGCATCGTATTACTAGCTGGCGAGAGTGACGGAACCCGTAAGATAGGTAACTGCGTTAAGTGGGAGTTCGGTTCGAGTTTAACAAAACTGACGCAGGATACAAGTATCGTACGGGGTAGAAACTGAGTACATTCTTGGAGCTGTGAAATACTAAAAAAAAGGTAACAGTCAATGTCCAAATTATGGAAAAACCTTTGAGAAAAATTAACTTTTTTTTTGCTAAAAGAAAACAAAATGAACAATTTTACAACCCTTGCCAATCCTTGGACGAAAAATCGATGCTACCCTTAAACGCAAGCTTGTCGAAGAACATTTTTCGACTCATTTCGTAGCTCTAATCACTTAACGAAGCAATAATTAACCCGCGCCTACTCCCACGAGTACAATTCGTCTTGCAACAGCGAGCAAGCAACGGTATTTCTCCGGTGGCCACTCGTTGGCTAAGAGTTAGTCCCTACCTTCTGGTATCAATCAAATCGTGTCTAGCAGGAGAGTCTGACGTAGTCGACGAGGGTCGCGAAGAAATCCATCACCCTATTAGAGCGTAATCGCGGTACGTCCGAGCAACAACGAGAATCCTGGCTGTTCGCGAAGCTTCGCACACATGTCGAGCTCCCCCTGGTTATCTAGAAAGCCCAGTCGGTGGATGAAAACAAACGAGTATTTCGTTACACTGATCGATCGTTTTCCCGAAGAAGAAAGATAAAGAACACGACGAGGATGCCTCGCCAAGATGGTCGCAGGATTTTCCATTCTTCTCCAAAAAGAAAAAAGAAAAATAAGAATAAAAAGACTTTTTTCTTTTAAGTAGACAAATTCCATCCTGTCGTATTTTCCGTCTGGCTTCGTTCTATTCTAATCGATCAAAATTTTAATCGCGACGATACGGTAGCTCGTAAAGCGAAGGAACGAAGTATCATGATGAGGTTGAACTAATTCGAAACGATTAATTAAAACGCACCATGAAACGCGATACGCCTGATCTAAATGGAGATCGTTTTTCTTTTAATTTCATTTTTTAATTAATTATTTGCTTTTCTTTATTTTTCTCATAATTCTTCGTCGGATCGTGAAAAATTTATTTGTCGAAACGAAAGCATTAGAGATTCCAAGTATGATGCTCCATGTTAATTATCGTGAGCTACGAGAATGAAAAATAAAACCGCCCCGACGTTGCACCACTCGTTCGCGCATCGCCGTCTTCTAGTCCACGGTATAATAATAATGTTCACGAAGATCGTAATAAGTTTGTTATAAGAACAATCCGTTTTTCTCTTCCTATCTGTACCGCACGCTCCTCCCCTCTTATCTCCGTGTTTTTAGTATCGAGCTCTCTCACCACCGGCAATTTCAACAGTTTTATATCCACTCCCACCGTAACAATACGTATCAACTATAATAACAATGGAATACGAGCCGGGGGTCGTTAGGAAGTGAGATTGCCACCTGTACGACCATCGTAATATTAATATCGAGCGATAATCTCATCCACGTGGGACGACGCGATGCAATCGTCGTATCTCTCAGTCGCGACAAATTTTTATCTTCGAGCTCGATTCGAAGCGAATTAACGGTTCTGAGAATTATAGCGAATAAATGTTCTTAGTTTTTAAATATTTACATTTTTTCAAATTATTTGTTTTTTTAACTTATTTTTTTTAGTATTTAATTGCTAATTAAAAAACCATACCGTAATTAAAATGGTAAGGCGTCGTGCACGAGAGGTCGCCGCGTATAAAAATGTCCGGAAGGAGTAAGTAGTCGTTGGCTACGATGGGATATCGAATGACGCGAAGGGAAAAAATTGTAGAAAAAAGAACGAGATAAAAAGGCAGAGCAGGCCGATCCTAGGCGATGAGGTGCGCGACCTCTCGAACCGAGAGTTGTCGACGTGGCTCTTTGTTTTCCGATCTTGTTTTCTCAAAACAAAGCCGGGTTGAAAGAGACCGGACTCGAAGAACCCCTCCGGCCCTTATACACTTTCCCTCCCTTTCACTCGCTCACTCCCTCCCTCTCACTCTTTCACTCTCGATCTCTTCATCTCTGTCTCACCCTTCCAACGATATCCTTTCTCTCTACCCCCGAAGTGAACTTGCGCTCACCCTACTCCACTATGTACGATCTCTAAGTCCTAACGAGAAACGAAGAAACATTGGCTTCCGTCCCACGTGCAAACAGTGAAAAATGTTGCAACGAACGAGATACGAAAGTGCTACCAAATGGGGTTGTTACTATATACACGTTTATTTACTTGTCGTTTCTTTCATACTGTACTTTCTCGAATTTTAATCAGCTGTCTCGATTCTACGTCATACTTGAAAATCCTCATCGAGTAATATGAAACGATATTCACATCGTGGTAAAAAAACGAAAGTAAACCCGTTGCTCCAACAATATTTTTCAATCGAGTTATCGTTTTTTCGCAAAATTAATATTCAGCCTTTTTTAATTTGAGAGCAGAAATACTCAATGGAGTTGAGAGAAACGAAATATTTTTTGTGAAAACGCGTCTGGTTTTCAAAAACGAGGAAACCCCGATGTAACCGATGTAGGAATCGGACAAAATGATTTACAAAAAATGTTATTCGATTAAAAAGTAACGATAAAAACACATAAACTCATACGCTTATAAAATATTTTACGAAATAGCCCGCAATGGAAAAAACGGCGTTCAATCGTACGCGAAGTTACGTTGTATATAGTGAAATGTTCCGGAAAATAAATCCGCCAGTTTCATTGTGCATACCGTTTATCGAAAACAAATATTGCGCGAACGTCGACAGGCGTGGATTTGCCAATAACCAATTTTTAAAATACGAATTTCAGAATAACGAGCGAATAGTTATCGAACGATTGAAACAAATTTCGCTCTAAGTAACATCACCGTGAAAAAAAAATCATATTTTGACGAATGTAATTCGCTCTTCGGCAAAGGCAATAATTTTTGTGAAATTGCATTATCATTCTCGGCCTAAATCTACGTCGGTTTTTCTGAACCTTTTTTGGTTGACGACCCACTTAAAATATCTGGAATTCTTTACGGTAGCCCTGAATATAAGAAATGTAAATTTATTCAATAAGAGGGCTGAGCCTTTTTTTAACAAATTAAGCCAAAAAGAAGTTTCAAAGTCGCCAGACAAGGACGCATTTCATCGTCGATTTTTACACGACTTTCTCACTTTTTGGACTTGATTTCTGTCAATAATGAAAATTCAAATTCACAGAACCATAAAGATGCAAAGGGCAGAAGAATTTTAATAGCTGTTAAGCTGATTGCAGGGCACACATTTTTGGCAGAAAGACAAAAGTCATCCAAATTTTTCTCGAAGAATGTTAAACGGTGAAACTTATCGTTTCTCAAATTAATTTTATTTTAATTTTAATTAATGTTCTTTTTCTGTTGTCAAATTTGGTGGCTTATATCTTACAAATAGGTTGATTGATCATTCACATTCGTTAACTGAAAGCGAAGGAAAATAGTTTTTACGTAACATTTGAATTTCGTCAATGCTGCTTATAATTTCGTCTTGAATTTTGTTTTGGCTGAGATTTATTGACACCCGGCTATGAATCCTAAATGGTTGTGGTCTAGTTTGCTTCGCTGTTTATCCTCTATTTGTAAAGCACCAGATTTTATTCAATATTTGTCCATTATGGCTAAATGAATAAAACATTCTTTAATTATTCCACACCAATGCAATCACATTAAAGAAATTTAAAGACTTACTTATTTCACAAATCTGTTGATCTTAAGAAAGAGTCAATTTGAATCAACGTCACTTATAATTAGGAAAAACTTTAACAATATCAAATAAAAACGTGGGAAAACTAAATTTAAGAACAAGCCCATGGGGTAATAACAAATACTATTTCAAAGTTACAAAACCCATCCAATTTTAATTATTTATCAAAAACCCTCGCAGCACATTTGACATCTCGTGGTACACTGATGTGCCGCGGGCACACAGGTTGAGAAACACTGATCTACGTAATAATTCCCGCATAAGCGTCAAGATTGCCCTATCATCAACGTTCGGTGCGAAATGGCGTCGAGAGGGTGTGAGTCAGTGAGTGAAGGGTGTCACGGTGTTTGTGACTGCGAAGGGTTTGAGCGCAGCACGTGCGTGTGCGTTTCTGTGCGTACGTGCCAACATACGCAGACACACACACACACACACACACGCGTGCGAGTTGTACTCGAGAGTGACGACTTGACAAGTCAGCGCGTTGTCAGTTGCTCACGTCACTTGGTCACTTCTCGACGCACCACACGCATCGCATCGCTTCAGGGGATTCAAGCCGATATTCCACCTCGTACCTACACTCTGGAATAGGAAATTCTCGGCTCATTCTGCATTACGAATATCGAACGAGACCGAGACAAGACGTGAAATATGAAAAAACATAATTACGCGATATCGCAACATAAACGGTTTACCACGTATTAAATTCGACAGTTAATTTTACTAATATTATAAATGCGAAAGTATGTTTGGATGTTTGTTCCTCAATCTCGCTATAACGGGCGAACGGTATTGAACGAAATTTCGCAGGCAGATAGTCAATGTACTGCAATAGGACATCTTACTAATATTATAAAAGCGAAAGTATGTTTGGATACTTGTTACTCATTTACGCTATAATGGGTGAACGGATTTGAACGAAATTTGGCAGGCAGATAGTACATGTCCTGCAAAAGGACATAGGCTATGTTTTATTTTGAAAAAAGGCTTCATAAGATAATTAAAAGCTTTTATGACCAATGAGCATATATTTTGACATAGTGGTAGTACCGCTCTCGGCCGACGGGTGGCGCATGGCCATTCCGCTACTCGCCAGCGATAGCAAAAAAATAGTGATTTCCGTCCGAACTGCACTGCAAAGCATAGGTCCACCTACAATAGTGAAAAGGATTAGCATACATGCCAATAACTGTGCTAATTCTTGCGTAGGGTATTAGTATTTTCTCTTTAGTTAAGGGATATTACTATTTTCTCAGTCAAGTTATTACTGCTCCTCTTAATCTTTTTGCTCGATTACTTTTAATTTGTTGTTTGTTCGCTGGACACGAAGAATAAATTTGAAACTCACCGGTTGGTTTAGAGATACGGGAATTTCACATGGCACGGCGATGTTGACAAAACGTCTATGTCCTTAGCACCCTCGCCGAGTGCAGCCTTGGCCTTGGACGCCATCGCACATCGGTAAAATAGACACACTCACGCACTCACACATATACATATAAGAAATTCGCTACGTGACTCTAGATTTGAGGGAATGGCACGAAATGACGAACCACCCACTTCTACTCCCCACACAGAAACAGGGCGATCGATATTGGCGGCCATGACGAACTCGCTCGCGACACGAATATATTTTTCGCTGTGTCGTCTTTTTCCACTTAAAATTACTTTTGTTAAACCCTTCGCAACGTCGAATCAGGCTCAATTGTCATTCTCCGGACACGAACGCTCTCTAGTTGTACGTTTTCTCGAACGATATAGGAGCGAAAAACACTGTTACATGTTAATACGTGCAAAGTTTTCTCCCCAATGAAAAATGAGAAAACACAGGAATGAAGATACGCTCGCGAAGCCGAGAGTGACACTGACCCTTCCCTTGCTCGTTCACGCTCGTGCATGTCCATGTTCGCTGCTATTCCTCCCTCCACTCGCACTCACCCACCCCACGAACGGACAAAAACTACCCTTCTACTTTAAAGACGTTACGATTAAACGAACATTTTTTCATTATACACTATTTTAATTATCACAAATATTATGAACGTGATAATATGCGCGCAAAGTTTTTTGGACCAACGATGAAAACACTTATCGGCAAAGATGCATCTGAGGTGGCGAGAGCTGTACCAACCCCTCCACGCCGTTCTTGCCGACTTGCACCGGCCCGTTCCAAGCAGCCCCCCCCCTTCCGCCACATCAACGTCATCCCCCGCTAGCGAATACTATGAGAATTTAAAAAGGTTTAAGAATATTGCTTCGAAGGGCAATTAAAAATTATTGATTGACTCAGCCGAAAAAATACACACACCCCGACCATTATTATGCATGGCTTATAGCTTTCGGATTGTTGCTCATAGACGTTTTTAGACGATAATTGCATTTGTTAATCAGAAAAAATTGTTAAAGACGTTCAAGATTTTTTTCGTATCGCGGTAGGGTAGTTCGATCGTTGGCGTTGATACTCCGTGAATATTTTTCGTAACCCAACGACATCGTGCATTCCCATCGACTTATTAGATGATAAGTGTTCGTAATAATTTCAGCAACACAGTAATCCTACAACAATCGATATTTTTATTCGGGAGAATGCGAAGTGAGACGAAAAATCCTCATCAAACTTTTGTTCTCTCTCGATCTCGCTGTTTAGTACATAGGTACATGGCGGCGATCTTCTCGCCCCTTACTACTTGGTGGAAAACAGTTTGCGCTCCAAACTACGATTTATCGGGCAAATCTGCCGACAATATACCGATCCCCTTGTTGTCGCAAGGATGAAGAACATTTGCCTCGTAACTCCTCCGCCGGATCGATCGACGAAGATATGCGATGTCGTTCGATTACTAAAATTGTTTGCTGAGTACCAACAACAACACCATCGTTCCCTGCACGTTTGCATGTAATGTCGTAGGCTTAGTTCCCGAGGCTCCCGCCGCGGCGTTCTCATCGCGCCAGCCTACTCTCGAAACTCTCAATTTTTTTTTTAATCAACAAATATACTACTCATTATGAAAAAGTAAAAAGTTTAAACCTTCAGAAAAATTGATAATAATGTAGCGCATGTGATCTGTAATTATTTACAATACCATGTTTACAGGTGTATAAATAATAATTATTTTATTAACAAATTTTTTTAATATTTTCAAACGCGAGTGGTAGCGGTGTTGAGCCTAGCGAGGGGGTGGAGAGGGAATAGAGGTGGGCTTGCCTTCACCACCGAGCGTCGAGGGGGCTCAGTACCATTCTCGTCGTTTTGGAGGTTACTTCGCTCCTAAGTTTTTCCTTGGTTTTTTTTCACAAAAAATATTGCACGTATTAATACGTAATAACGTTCTTTGCGTCCGTATAAACTGAGACAATGTATCACGAGGGAGCTTTCGTGTCGGAAAAACGGTAATTACTCGCAGAGGTCTTAGGGGAAAAAGAGAAGTCGGTAAAAAGATTATCCCCGATGGCCTTGGCCGTGATTATCGAAAGTTTTCTTCGCATGTATTATAGTGCTTGCAGTTCACTATTTTATTCGTAAACTCGTCTTCTTGTTCCTATTTACATTTCGTCCTGCAAAAATATCGTCAAAGCGAAGAATGTATACGTTTTGTCAACATAGCCCTCTGTCGGAGTATTTTAACCTGTTTATTTTATAACAGTCACAGCTTCTCCAGGACGCCACGGGGAGGGGGAGGGAATAAGAGCGAGGGAGCACTCAACCGACACTAATCTAACGAGGGTTGAGGGGCGCCTCGATATCGCTCTCGTCGTCCTGGACGCTTTTTCACAATGGCGACTCTATCCCTCCCTCGTCGAAAAATATTTGCACACGTAATATGCGATCGCGTTCTTTATGTCTATAGCGATTAAGATCGTATACAATGAAGAAGCATTCGCGTCGAGAGTGGAACGGTTAGTTGAGATTCGATCCCATCAAAGTTTTATCAAAAAAATAAATCTCCACGAAAAATTGTTTGCACGATAATCAAGAATTTCGATCGCTTTTTTTCATACGCAGTTCAGGAACAGTTTGTCATTTTCATCGTGGTTCATTGTGTAACGTGTTTTCGTGGTTTTTACGGTGAAATCGTCACGTCACAAGGGCTATTTCGCTAGGTCTAAGCAGCATAGTAACGTCTTTAATTTAAACCACTGGCCTTTGCTCCGTTCGTGGGGCGAGTTGTAAAGAGAATGTAAGGGGAAAGGGAGAGTGAGAGCAAGCAGGGAACCTGCTCGAGCGTTAGGAAGGGTCAGTGTCACTCTCGTCGCGAAAGCTTCTTCACTGGCGAGCTTTTTCATCGTTCATAAAAAAAAACTATTTGCACGTGAATATGCGATCGCGTTTTTCACGTCTTTATCAACTGAGACAATTTATAACGTGCAAGCACCCGTGTCGAGAGAATAATAAATCGTCGATATTCCACGTCGTGAAGTGTTTGACGATATAATTTATGTGGAAAAAGACAACACGGTGAAATAAATATTTTTGTGGCGAAAACGTCGATCAACGACCTAAACGTCGATCGCGTTATTCGCGCATGTACAGTACCTGCAAAAGCTCGTATTTTCGTACGATTTCCTTAACCACTTAACGACGGAGTGAAATTTAAAAAAAAAAGAAAAAATATGACTTACTTTCTTACATACGTAATGTGCATGTAATATTTATGATGTTGTATTTTTTGCCAATAGTCAATGCACGTAACATTATGGAACTAGTCGCCAACCCCTTTTTGCATGAATTATAAAGGAGATGGAATCAAATAATTTTTTTAGTGAAAACCTCTTTTACTTTATTTGTGTGCCTTACCGCATACAAACTTTAGCAGGCATATACGGTTGCTAAAGTTCTGAATTTTTTTCAGTATGTTAAAAGATTTTTTTTTAATCCAACTGTTAATCTTAATTGTACATTTCTTCGTGTAACGGAACGATTTTTTTTGTCGCAAAGCAAATCTATTGTTAAAAAAATCTTTTAACATACTGAAAAAAGAAGACAATTTAGCAGCCATATATGGCTTCGTCTGCGGTAAGGGGTTGAAAGTGGTTAAATCTTCGCGTTACATTGCGAATTGCTTGCGCGTGTGGGGGTTACCAAAATACTGTGACGTCACGGCCAAGGCCTGTCTCGCTGGCGCAACAAAGACCGTAGATATGTTGTCAACATTGCCATACATTTGTGGATTCCTGGGGCTTTCATCGAGGGACATGCGCGAATATCATCGAAAAGGTTAGCCCCAAATTTACTCACTTCACCCAATTATTTATAAAATTACACTTTTATGAAAAATAAGTTTTTTTGGACACAGAAGACGTACGATGAATTATTTTCTAGGAAATATCGTTTCGTTGGCTTCTCGTTGGTACAATTCCCTTTTTATATAGTCGTATGAATAAAAATGAACATTTCATCAAGGCCGATAAGAATAGGTTTATGTGACGGAAAATTTGTAAGATTTGGTGGTATACGTTTTTTTTATCGACACCTGGTAAAATTCCCACATTCTCGAATTACGTAATTATCAGCCGATAGAACTAACGATACTTTATCAGAATCGCAAAATACTTGCAGCGACAAAGATTTTCATGCTTAATACCTCGTTAAAATAATTGTAAAAATCCTACGAGAATAATTTTTTTAGCGATTTCTCCAACGTAATATTACAATAATATTGCAATACTTAACAGAATAGCCTTCATTAGGTTTGTTCTCTTTCGGCGAACTCCCCAGAAATCCCTGCACTAATTCAATAAATATAGGTATATAGTTCAGTGTATACTTATTAAACTAGTGTAGGGTTTTCTGGGGAGTTCGCCGAAAAAGAACAAACCTATTAATATAAATTAAAGAATCCTACAGAATCCCATCCCAGTCGATAACTTTGACCCCTCGAAATTTATTATCGCAACATGCACCGTGGCAATGCACATTCGACACGGATTAAACAAAATGACTTCGTTCCAATAAATTCAACCATAAAGTTCATCGTTCAAATTAAAAAGCAATATATTGAACAAAAGAGAGACGGAAACTAAAATTTCCTACAATATTTCAATCAACGTTATTTTTAAGACTCACATTTCATTTTAAAATAACGAGCATCGATATTTTTCGATGCAGTGTAATATTAATATCCTACCAGCTGAACTCGCAAAAAAAGTCTCCATTACGCCAACTCCCCCCATCGACCCCACCCCGTTCCCACCCCGCGCCATTATATCAACCCCCATAAAAAATTATTCAATGACGATAAAGGGGAGTTTACGACGCGGAAGCATGAAAGATTATCGCCCACTTCGACGCTCTACAGCGGTAAACATTTTCGCGTTCGGCCGCGCAAATGCACTCGAGCTACGACCTACGAGAATATACGCCCGTCTATTACGACAGCCAAGATCCTTTCGACATTATCGCGGTTGATCGTAGCTCGGGCCGGTAGTTCGCGAGAAAATAATCGCGATCGTGGCAACTATCCAAGGTCACTCGTTTACGAAAATTATTGTCTTCGCCTGGTGAAGGAGATAAAAAAAAGAGAAAGAACAAAAAATGTATTACAGAGAAAGGTCAGAGAAAAGTCGACTGTATTATCGCAACGGAAGATTCTCACTCGAAGATCGTCTCGCGAGTCATTCCCCCACAACTGATCGAGCAATCGGGTCGGCTGGCGGGGGTGGGGCAGGGGAGGGGAGTAGCTTTATCACACATTGACATCGTATAAAAGTAAGAAAAAATGGTACGTTCGACTTGCTTTTTTACGATGAGAAAGAAAGAAAAAGGAAGAATGAAAAAAAACGGGAGAATGAGACACGCCCGAGGGTGCAGAAGTGGGTGATGAAGGGCGACCAAGACGCGATCATAAAATGAAAGAAAAAATGTACAGTCGTCTATATATATATATATATATAAATCGTTCCATGCTTCGGATGAGACATGGTGGGTAGGGGGTTGGGGGAGGGTTGAGAAAGAAAAAGAAAAAAAAACAAAGACCTTTCTCGGTGTTTGGAGGCGTCATGTGTGAGATGCACGAACATTCACGGGGGCTCAACTTTCTCTTCCCTCGCGCTTTTATCCCGCCCTCTACCTCACGCTTCCTTTTCACTCGTTTTCCGCGTCTCGTCTCCGTCGCACTCGTTCGACGATCCCCTTAAAAACTCACAATCGGGCGACGACATCGAGAACTTGTACGATGAAGAAGTTTCGGAAATCTTCCCTCGAACCATCGGGAAAGAAGAATTCGCTTCGCCACTTTTTCGTCCGTCCCTTTGTTCATTCCCGACTCGCGTATCTCGATCCGCGAATCGATAGTCGAGAAAATAAAGCGTATCGAATTTCGGGAAAAATCTTTCTTCGCGTTTTTTTGTGTTTGTTTTACTACTTGTTTTTTTTTTTGCTACGATCGAGAGGAATATCTACACCCTAGTTCGTATATTAATATCTTTACCGGCGATCAGGTATTCACTGATATTTCATCGTTCGTGGCGAATCAAAATCACTTTGGATTGATTTGTCTGATTGGAACGAAACGGTCTGGGGTAGGGAGTTAGCGAGGGGTGAGTCGAGGGGGAGGGGGAGGTAGAAGACCAATCAGTGTACGTAGCGGGGGGGGGGGGGGGTCTCGAATTTCATCGAGGTAGAAAAAAGTTCTTCAATTTTTCCGCGATGCTATTGGATATAAATTTATGTCTTTCGTTTTTAGCTTTTTTTTCTTTTTTTTTTTTCTTTCTCGACGACGATTCCGTTTTGTCAGCCTTTTCGCGTCCCTTCCACAATCAATGTATCTCTCGTGCAATCGCGAAAAGCTCATGGGGGTAGCGGGAAAAGTTGAAGATTCAACGGAGAAAAAAAAAGAAACGCGTGACTGGGTAGACGTGAAAGAGATGTTTCTTTTTTTTGTCTTCATTTCGCTCGCGAATATCGTGAGCTTTGGTATTGAAACTCGGGGTAGTCGAGGAGGACTTTAAAATTGGTCCGCTGTTCTTTAAGATCTTTTCTCGGATTCGATTTTGTTTGTGGGTGGGTGGGGGGGGGGGGGGGGGGAGATAGCAGGCACGACTGTATTACAAGTTGGATCGATCGAACTATCGTGTATTTGTTGAAATAAGAGAAGAAATTGATTGAATAATTGCGCGATTGAACTAAAGTTAGTCTGGGAGAATTTTTTGCGAGTTTGTTATTCGTATCGTACAGTTCGCATTACAAAGTTCGAAATTACCGTTGTATAATACATTGGCGAACGAGTAATTGCGTTTTTAATACATCGATTATGTATAGCTATCTATGAGAAAAAAAACGCAATTACTTTTTGATCAGCCTAATATCGTACATACTCGACCTTAATTATCTCGCATTTTATTATAAAACGATATTTCGATGAGTTTCCGCATCACGACGTTCGAGAACGAATGAGAAATGGTAGAATAACAGAGAACTGAAAATATTATGAAAATATTGAGAAGGATCGAAATCTCATTATTTTGTTTGTTTGTTTTTCCCGATCGTCTCCGTTTACTTTATTACAGAATTTTCAAAAACCTATAATTTATCACGAACGTCACAGATACGAAAAAATACACGGAGTTATCGTCTTTCGATCAATTTAAAAAAAAAATCGAATCGGTTTCAAAAAATTGCAATTGTAATCTATCGAATGGAAATTTTAAAGTTTTCGAACAAAGCGTACAATTGTTCCATTATCGTGACAATTTTTCTGCAAATCCGAGCGACATTCGTTGCCAATGCAATAAAAACGAATTTAATGCAATTTTATTCAACCGCGTGGACCGTTCGTTTTGCGATATTCGTCATTTCCTTTCGCTAGAAAAAAAAATCGATCATTTTTATTTTTGAAAAAAAAACGTTCGCTCCACTTTCCTCGATATAAATTCCCGTTCATCAGCCTCGACAATTATCGAATATTCCTGAAAACAACGTGCGTCTGGCAAACGGGCAAATGCACGAAACATCACTTCGAGACACCGCCTAGTTCGCGAAACTTTCTTCAACATCGCGTAGTATCCATTCGCACACACTTCATCGTATCTCAACCTACCCCCGCCCCCTCCTCTAAACAATCAACGGCACTTTAGCTCAAATCTCCTCGTTTTCCTGACTTCTCGCAACTGCGCGCAAAATATGCGGCTTGAGAAAAGAGCAAAGTAAAAAAACACTCAAAAACACACACACACACACACACAAAGAGCACAAAGTTGTCGTACACTCACCTATCCATATTTTCTCGGATGCGGCGGACGCGGAGCTCCAGTTGAGTAGAAGAATCCCAAGGGTTAGAAAACTGACTAGCCTCGTCCCATCTCCGTACATGTTACCTATCTTGGTAGAAATATTCCGACCTCTCACGTTATTTATTCTCCGATTTCGGGCACGTACGAACAACGACGTACTCGATGATAACACGGAATGCAAACGCGACGATGACGAACTCGTAACAACACCAGTCGTACGCGGGCACAGGACGGCAATACGCGACGTCAATCTCGTCGTTGACTCGTAATCCGTTGTTTTATCCGAGGTCGAGAGCGACGAAGACGAGAACGAGGATGACGACGAGGAGGAGGACGACGACGAAGACGACAACGACGACGACGCACCAGCCGCAACGCGAACCGGGAGCAGCATCTTCAGCGCTCCGTGGTCTGACACAAACTAGCTTTCGCTACTTGCTGGCGTGAACTGTTGGAAGGGGTGGAGAGAGGAGGGATGTTAGGTAGGGGGTTGTTGCCGGCGGTGGTAGTGGTGGTGGTGGTGGTGGTAGCGATGGTGATGTCGGTGGTAGTGCCGTTATACTCCCTGGTCTCAGCATCCATCCCCATATCGGCATATACGAACTGCGTCCCAACCCTCCCACCTTCCGCTGTACCTCGCCCTCTTTTCCTCCTACCTCGCCCTCACCCCCTATCGCCCTTCGGTCGAGTTCTCTTCGTCGTTCTCGGCGCGCCGGCGAGATAGCACGCCGCGGCGCGCCGACTCGGCTGGCCGCCCTTCTCGCGCGGCATCCTCGCACCCTCGCTACCCTCCATCCCCCTTTTTGCACTCTTCTCGTTTCTCCCTACTCCACCAACATCTCTCACTCTGCACAACTTCACCGGGTGGCTGTGTGGACCCGTAGCTGGTCGGTACGGAGGCTCGTCGAGGACACTTAACGCTCGTGTTGTAACGTCGGACCCAAGATTTTAGGGAATATGTGACGGGTTTGTTTTTCGAGGGTAGTAAGGGCCAGGGGAGGAGGGTGTATTTTACGAAACTGCTGGTTTTGACAGTTAACGAACGTTACGTTCACCAATCGTAAGGTTCTTTCAATCTCTCCGGCAGGTTTCGTTTTCTCGGGGGTGGGTTTTTTCTATCCACGTAAAAGCGTTTAAAATTCGATGAAGAACGATTCATGATACAAAACGAATCAAAAGTAGACGAGTTTCCGTCCGTACCAAACAAAAAACCCCATTGATTTTCTGGCTCTCTTTATTAGACCAAACGAGTCGGAAGTTTTACTCTCGTGGTAAGCGAAATTGTTTCAACCTTTGAAATATATCCAGGTTATTCCGCGATGTTCCCTCGAGATAACGCAGGACATAGTCGTCAAGAGGATAATGGCATTCTGCGATACACCGCAGGATCAGCCACGTGGGGGCTTGTACATGCCACAACCTTCGACTCGTTCGGGTGTTTGTCCCCCATCCACTACCGCCATAGTCCCACGAATGGCAGCTTTCATCGGCCAGTTAGCGGCTCGTTGAATCGCGCATTTAGGGTCGCGCATTGCCACTAGCGTTACAATGAACGGCATACAAGCTCCTCGCTGTAGCATGTCGGAAGACGCTTGGATAACACGACGATTGTGAATTCGCGTTTACCGTTCGAATCCTAATTATACGTTCGCCGCGTCAGACAATAACGATGGTGTGTCACGTTGTATTATTATACGTAGATATATACGCAATGTGATATACACGTAGTATATTATACACGTCGTCTCGAAACGTAGGCACACCAAGACAACCTATCTAGGAAATCAAGCTTCGTATACGACGCCCTCGGTGTACGCGAGATGACGCAGTTTACGCGAGACGACACGAGGGGCTAGCCCCCGAAACAATATCCGCGGAATCGACGATACACGCAAACAGCGGCCAAATTATACACGCGCGTGGATTTCGCTGTTTACATCCGAGTCCCGTTTTGCCTTCGCGATAGACCTTTGTCGCGGCTGACTCTCGGTAATTGGATCATTAAAGGGAGCCCCCGCGTGTTATTACATCACACCCAAGGGAATCCTTAATTAATCGAATCGCTCGCGCGCAATAATGCGTCGGCGTCACGGAGGCGACGGGCATTCGACCATGAATTCGCCTTTAACGAGCAACGACTACGAGCGTTCTGACGAATGTCGTTATAACCCGACAGTGTCACTCGAGGAAAGCCTAAGATTCTGAACGTCGATTTTTTTGTTTTCACGAGAAAAATAATGTCCGTTTCGCAATGAATTTTTGAAAATTGTCATTTATTTTGGAATAATCTCGCCGTTGGCGAAGTATCGAAGTGGCTTGGGCTTCGTCGATTCACCGCTCTTGATTATTTCGCAAATTTTAGGAAATTGTTCACGTGTTAAAACGGTTTTTTTTGCTTTTCGAATTTGTACGCTTACTCGAAAAAGGATTTAGAAAATAAACGTTGCCATTTCTAAAATTGATTGAAACCAAGATTTTGAATGAATTACGAAAGCGAGACTATATTCTTGTCACGATCTGCAATTTTTTCCAATTTTCAACATTTTTTTGGGGGGTGATTTTTTGCCATAACAATATTTTTTGTTAATAACAAACAAAAAATGATTTTTCGCAATGTCCAAAAATTCGTTTTCTAAAACAGTCGACTGCGGGCCGGTAAACGCATCATAGACGCCCGAAAGATTTTACATTGGTCGAAAAATTTACCGATGATCCCACATTACGGTATAATACTTTATGCGGCATGTGGATGAAAAAAGGGCTCGAAACTTGCTCGTTGCTTATCATATTTTATAAGACCATCCCTCGGGATCTAAACGAGAGGATTTCCATGAACCGTTAGCTTATTCAAGATTCCTGTGAATACCAAAGTGCTTTGCTTCTTCCTTCCCTAACACACGCATACTAAAACACACACACACACACACACACACACACACACACACAGACACACATGGATATAAGTATTTTGCGGTATACACTAACTATACACGCTATATACGAGTCCTATACACCTTGAGAGCAAAGTTTGTACCTCGCGCACGATCCTATAACTTTTTAGAACCTTCTCCTCACCCCCTCCCCTTCCTATCCACCCGTATCCTCTTCCCATTCTACGCAACCATCAACCCTATCCCCGTCATTTTTTTTCTCTCCGTTTGCTGACTTCGCTATCAATATAACTCTCGGTGTGAGCCGGTGCGTTTTTTTTTGTTCATGGGATTTCTTCTCGTCCCTTGGTGGGAAGGGCGTAAATAAAAGAAATCCTTTAGGCTCTCCTTGCGAGCCGAGATGACACGAAGGGACGTGAGAGAAAGAGAGAGCGAGAGAGAGAGAAAGGGAAAGAGAAAGAGAAAAGTATCGTGCACGAAAGCTTAAGCCACGAAAGGTTCTCGTATTATTGTGGCGAACACGTCGAGAGAAAAATATCGCTTTACTTATTCTCTTTCTTAGGTACCGCAACCACTTCCTCATTTCTTTCGTTGTTGCATCCTCTTCGATATTTATAATATGATAATTTCATCATGGGAGAATGTATAATTAATCGAGAAAGAATTTAAGTTTGCGTTGAAAAAAGTCTTTTTTGTTTGTTTGTAAACACAAAATTTAATTTATATTTTGTTCCGAATTTGTGGATTTGGTTCTAGATTAATCATGGGGTTGAAACAGAAGGGTTGCATTAAACTATACGGTACGGATCGTTACGTCGATTAACCAAAAATGAATTTAGTCTTTTCTTTTTTTGTGAACATAAAATTCAATTTATTTTTTGTTCGCAATTTGCTCATTTTGTTCTAGATTAATCGTGGCATTGAAACATAAAGGTTGCTTCAGACTATACGACACGGACCGTCACGTAACGGCAACGGCATGTACGATACGACAATTTTACGCATATGCGATTGCACCAGCAAACATCCGTCACGGACCAGCAAAAAAAAGTTACCGGAACGTGCAGGTAATTGCTTCCTAGTATATAAACTCCCACTGAAATCCATGCTACAAACATTTGCCATACCGGTGTCGGTACGTGACGGTCCGTATAGTCTAAAACAACCCTAATTGATATAAAAATGACTTTTTTACATTACTGCAAAATAAAAAAATATGGAAGAAGTTCACGACACAATTCTCATTTTTTTCATTGGAATCCAACATTTTTGTTTTCATCTCCATCGGAAATAAAATAGCTCATAGCATCCCCCCACCCTCTTTATGGCTGAAAGTTTTTTTTCCACTCGACGTAGCGCAAATTTACCACGGTCTCTGCTGGTTTGACAAGAGAGGGCTGAGCAACGGTACGAACTTTCCTTTTTGTTTCCTGCTGGTATCGTTGCTGCTAATGCGTTCTGACGGTCATCCAGCGTCACAAGACTGGAGAGGGTAGTAGACCGAGCGCCAATTAATAATACACATGGCCAATATAGGATCGTGGCAAGCAAGGTACCCATTAGACTCGGGAGTAAAATAAATCTATATATATATATATTATCTATATACTTTGCTTCGCTATAGTAAATATATAGTAGGTAGATAGTGCATGCAAGTAAAGAGTGTGAGTAAGAGCCACGGGGTCCACTTTGTCCTTTCGCCTCGATTCAGTTGACCGTTATTCAGGGCTCGTCTACTTTTATAATTAAATCGATTATTATTTGAATAAAATAATTATTCGTGGCGTCACTGCTCGATTTAAAAATAAACATGTATTTTCCTATAAATAACAATCGAACGATAATCATTTTTCAAAAATTCGTGGCATTTCACTCTGTCCTTTCGCCTCCACCAAAAGTTGACCTTGGTTCGGGTTTGCAGCAATTTTTTCAATTAAAATCGTCCATTCGGATAAAATAATTGTTCACTGGGAAATCACATTTTTCATTAAAAACATTTCACAGACTCTAGCTTGTCTTCTCGCCTCGACCGAGTTGACCTTCATTCATGGTTCATCGACTGTTTTCAATTAAAATTGATTGTTCGAATAGAAAAAATGACCTTTCGCCTTGACTTATAGTTGTTCGAACTTTAGTCAATTATTAACGATTATTGACGATAAATATCATTCTTAACGAGGACACTGATAACATTCGACAATAAAAAAAACATATTTTTCCATCGACAACACTTAATCATCGATAATTCAAAAACAAAATCTGGAAATAAATTTCCCACCCTGCTCTCTCACGTACATACGTATTTAAAAAAAAGTGCGATCGCTGCAGCAGCTATTCACGTACAGCTGCATCCCTCGCAAAACCATGTGCACATAGGATGTATGTGCGCGCGTTTGTGTGTGTGCATGTGTTTGTGCAATATTGGATAGATCCGGTTGAAGAAACGAGACGCGTCTTGCACACGGTATCATCGCGTTACTCCTGGCGCACGAAAGGCCGTTATCTTTTTTGCCCACTACGTCGAGAGAAAGAGAAGACGAGGAAGTGAGAGAAAGAGAGAGACAGAGAATAGTAGCTTCGAGAGAAGGCTTGTAAAACAAATGTTTGATCGTAAAGTTGACGTCAGATTTCGCGACGTTTCTTGTAAAACGGTTTCCCTACGTGATCGCGCAGTCAAACCCGTTTATTTCATCAAATAGCGCAGGGTAGAAGGTTCGCATAACCTTTACATTCGGTGAAAAGGACGCTATTGTCGGTATCGCGCCATTTATATTCCCTATACGAAGTTTCACCTCGATTCCGAAGGGTCTTGCGAGGATAAAATCCCACGTGAGCTATCCCTCGCGATCGTACGGTGAAAGGATTAATAAAAAAGGGGGGGGGGGGAGCAAGAAAAAGAAACAAAAACTTCACCAAAGGGTTTAGTACGATCGAGGTTGTAACAGGGATCGCTAACGACGTCGAGATTAATCGAGAAAGGTCCTCGTAGAAAATCGTGCAAAACGATACTTTCACGATTTTCTAAATTCGGTAAATTTTCTTTTTTTTTACTCTCGCCTTGTTTCCTTCCATCTCGTCGAATCTACGTGAAATATACCAATATTTGTTTGATCGTTTCATTCATTCTTGCACAATTTTCCTCGTCATTAACGCTAATTGCCGATAAGTCTATTCATGAGAAATAATCCGAGGAATCGTATGAAGATATATATATATATGTATATATAGTGATTTCGTGGCTTGAAAAATATCGACCCTAGCCCAACCCTCGACCACTCGCCCTTGCCGATGCACCAAATGAAAACTCGAACGTTAATTGGATCGAAGGGGTTAAGAGCTGTCGATGGTAAAATATACGCGAGTGAGAGAGAATATAACTCGGAAGTTGGTCCAACGCAGAGGGTGTCATACAAAGATCGATCGTAAGCCTTCTCGCGATATAAAAGGCTCAATGAGCCGCGTAAGATTTCAATATTACATCGCGATTTTCATAAACATGTTTCCACGCGTCCGATCATCTCAGAACCCAAATACTTTTCGTCCTTTATTACCCAGTATATAATCGTCGTTAGAACGATGATCGGTATCAATATTATTATTATCGATCGATTATCGTCAATCTCTGTCGAGATGTTGCCCGTGTTATCGACGTTTGGCGACGACCCAGTAATAAGTTGTTATTTATCGACGGGCTCGTCTCACATATTCGTGACGTACCGATAGTCAAACATGTAATATCCAAGTCCACGATGTAAAGGAATAAAAAGAAAACCGAAAGCCAAACCGGAAAATAGTTTTTAAAAATTTCATGTTATCGAAGCTTTCTCGATAAATTTTCTCGTGAATGAAAAATTCTGATGATTTTTCGTTATCGAAAAATAAAAATAAAAGCGATCGCGATAGAGTAGCGTAGGGGAAATTTTTTCGAGCGTTTTTTAGTTTGTGAAAATTCTGTGGTGCGCAGCGTCCGAGGTCCATTAACGTAGTAGTAGACTCTGTATAGCTCGTAGGTATATATGTCTATCGATGGATTAGATGCATGTAAACATCGATAGATTAAATGTGCGACAGAGATACATAGATAATGGACGTTTTTATACATGGGTCGTTCCGTGTTAAGCTAATGGTCCATTCGGTATCGACTTTATTTATTTCTCAGTAATTTCGACATTTTATTTTATATCGTAAAATTAGACGAGTCGAGAATAATCGATTTTGTTAATTTGATAAATTTTCAATGAAATCAAGATTAAAGTGTTTTTGTGTTCGGGAGAAATCTTTGCTCGTTCCACATCGATCCAATCGTCAATTTTTCGCAAACTTCTAGAGTCGAGATGGCGAATACTTCGAATTAATTAATTTTTTGGGTATAAAATACGATGCTAAAATGGTAGACGAATTAAAAATTGGATGGTGGGTGTCAATTAAGGTCGGAATGACCCATATATATATAAAGCCGTTGATATTGAATATATATATATATATATGCGTATATGCTCGCGGTATACATATTTGAATTATTGTCCTTGCAAACAAACTTGGTTACCTGCAACCTAATATGCGTTTCAGTTAGCAAACAACGGGTGCCGGGAAGCGTCATATATGCATAATATACAGAGTGTATCTTAATTGATGAACACGGTTAGTAGAGCGTTGCAACTGATGATAATTTCGGTATAACTGACGAAAATTTAATTGCGGTAAATAAGAAAAAAACAATTTGCTGAATTTGGCAAGACGAGAGTCGACGATAAAATATTCGTTTAAATATTCATTGCAGTTTTCATGCTTCGCACCATTCGTATTCTTGTGCCTTTTGATATATGAGTCAAAAGAACTCTTAAATCTCCGTCAATGTTTATTTTTTTACTCGTGATTGCAAAGTTTAATATTTACACACTTATTACATATTTTATTGTAATTCGTTCGCTTTATGCGAGGTAATTAGCATCATTACGCGTTTAATATTAATTTAAGTCAGGCTAATAATTTATATCCCATTTTCATAACGCAGCGTGGCTGTCATGCGTGCCTTTAATGTTCCGCCAGGAAGTGTTGGAAATGCGAACGAGCTGCGCACAAGTATGCGCGTTGGTCAGTCTCACTCCGACGATCGCAAAGTAGGTACGTGTTGCGATAGTGGATTCTGGTATTTCAATGTTATGTGAATCGCGTGTCATATTGTGTTTTGTTGATAGGCAAATAAAATAACAATTTTATTTTTCATGCAACGTGTATCCTGTACGAACAAAACCGACAAGCAATAAGCTTTTGACAAACAGGTCCAATTTTAGTTATAATCAATATTGAACATTTTTTAACAATTGTCGAATAAATTGTGTGCTACAATATCTTGTTTTATTGAGGAATTCAAAATTAATTAATTTTTCAAATAAGTATGAAATTAGAAAATAATAAACCTTATGTATAAATACAAAAAAAGCGTACAGTGATGTAAATCTCGGTAATATAGACTCCCTTACGGGTCTAGAAATCCAGCTCGGCAAAACAGCATGCTGTCGCGCTATCCCGGCCGCGAGAGGGCAGCACCGCGCGGTTGTTTCTCCTCACAGTCCTCACGCTGGCACGTACAAGCGTACAACTCGTAGCGTTTTACGCGTGTAAAGTATTTGGCTCGTTTGATCTACAAGAGTGCGCGCATTAAATTCTCTAAACAAGTGTTTAAACGATCGTTAAATCGTTCGACGTTTCATCATGGATCCAGCACTTCTCAGAGAGCGCGAGCTCTTCAAAAAACGAGCTTTATCAACCCCGGCGTAAGTACACGTTACACTTCCATCGACATAACCTCAATCTCATTTTGGGAAAAACTTCGTTTATTCATCAATCCACTTCTTCTGCTTTCACCACAAACGTACAATTTCCATCAATCCTTTACATTCAAACTTTAGAATCGAGAAAAAAAAGAGAGAACCGGAAAAAGAAGCTAATCGCGATGAGCCGAGGAAGAAACCAAAAGTTTCATCCGCCTCGGCAGGACCAAAGCTGGACATTGTCAATTATAAGACAATGTCTGGTAGTTCCCAGTACAAATTTGGTGTACTGGCAAAAATCGTTAAACACATGAAAGCCAGACATCAAGAGGGCGACGATCATCCCCTGATGCTCGAAGAGATATTAGACGAAACTAATCAGCTGGACGTTGGCTCGAAGGTGAGCGTACTTTCCTTCTAGTACTTTCCTTTTTCTTAGAGCGATTTACCTCTCGACTATAGTTCGTGTTCGACGAAATAACATCTTGCGAATTGTACCGCAAATCAATATCAATTATAAAAGGTTTCCAGCGCATTTTATTAAAATATCAATTATAAAAGGTTTCCAGCACATTTTATTAAAATATCAATTATAAAAAGTTTCCAGCGCATTTTATTAAAATCCATCAAGCTTTTTTAGCTCTAACGCATGCAATTTCAGTTTACGATCAAACACGCAGCGATCTAATGTTAATTTTATTTCAACTAATTTGAAATCGTATTGATACGTCAATTGGTGAATGAATAGTGTATATCGCGTTGCACGATCTGAAAAATGAGCCACGTGTCTCGATAATTTGAAGAACGATGTACCCCTTCTTTCTACAGGTAAAACAATGGCTACAAACAGAAGCTCTGATGAAAAATCCAAAGATAGAAGTATCCCAGGACGGTAGATTTTCTTTCAAAGCAATGTACAAAATAAAGGATAAGAAATCGTTACTCAGGTTACTGAAGCAACAAGATTTAAAGGGCTTGGGGGGAATTCTGATGGAGGATATACAGGAAAGTTTGCCGCATTGCGAAAAGCATTTGAAGAGCTTACAGAACGAAATATTGCTGATAGCACGGCCCTTGGACAAGAAGAAAATCGTTTTTTACAATGACAAAACCGCGCAGTTTCCCATAGATGAAGAATTTCAAAAATTGTGGCGCGCGGTTGCCGTTGACGCCATGGACGATCAGAAAATCGACGAATATCTCGAGAAACAGGGAATTCGTTCGATGCAGGATCACGGACCGAAAAAACCGGTTCCCCTCAAACGAAAGAAACCCAACAACAAGAGAAAACACTTGAAGAAACCCCGCGACAACGAACATTTGGCGGACGTTCTGGAGACATACGACGACAACAAGTAATTCATAAGATCACCGTGGTAATTGATAAAGAAAAATGGACTGAAAGAAATGTAATACGCTCGAATCTCTGCCATGACGTTGAGATCGAAACAAATATTTGCTGTGATGAAACACATATATCTAAATATCTATATGTATATAATGAAATTGAATTTTTTGGTATCTTGTGATTGGTGTCTAAGATCCTAGAAATTCATCGAGTTTTCCAAGTTCAAGAAGAGACTTAAACCCTATAATCATAAACATGGATCGTTTGTGTCCATGCCAAATCAAACATTCTACTGTAAACAGCATAAGTATCTCTGAATTTTTATAAAAATGTTTATCGAAAAAGGAATTTTTAGGGCTGACAACAATTTTATCGCACAACTAAGAGTCCAAAAGAGCTCTATGATTGTTTCTAGATTTTTCCTCCGAATTTTGATAAAAATGTTTATCGAAAAAGGAATTTTTAGGGCTGACAACAATTTTATCGCACAACTAAGAGTCCAAAAGAGCTCTATGATTGTTTCTAGATTTTTCCTCCGAATTTTGATAAAAATGTTTATCGAAAAAGGAATTTTTAGGGCTTTCAACAATTTTATCGCGTAACTAAGACTCCAAAAAAGCTCTATGATTGTTTCCAGATTTTTCCTCCGAATTTTGATAAAAATGTTTATCGAAAAAGGAATTTTTAGGGCTTTCAACAATTTTATCGCATAACTAGGAGTTCAAAAGATCCCTATGATTTTTTTCAGATTTTTCCTTACAAAATAACATAGTCAAATAAGCGACGGACGTAAAGGACCCATGTTAAGGGTTTACAGGTGCTAAAAAGTACGACATGGGACTAGGGTTAAACTTGGGCAAAAAAAAATAATTAAAAACAGACAAACCCCTTTTTTCTCTCTGTTAAAGATGCGAAAAATAATCCTTGAATCATAACGAGTACGAGCTCGTAATCACATTTTATTCCGAAGTACAAAATAAATGTATATTAATTATTTGAAACATCAACATTCATACGCCAGAACTTTACAGCGTCGCATTAACAATTGAATAAATTAAGGACAGCGCAGGTACAAATATTCGGACAATATTTTCTCTTCAAGCGGGTCCTTTATAATCCTCGCAAACGACCAACTCGGTCAGTTTTGATTCCTCGGGACATTCGCATCATCGTACAAATTACGAAAATATTTTGTTAAAACGAATTTGGCCTTTAATACACCAATATCTATAATAGGATTTATCAATGGCAAGTCGTTAACTTTAAACAATCTTTCGAAGTAACTTAAACATCTTTTAGATTTTTTTGTTTTTGGCACACAAGAATTAAAAACGAATAGCCAAAAAGTTTTCTTTTTTTTGCCATAAAAATACAAGTAATCGTGCCATAAAACAAGTACATGGATGAAACTTTAAAAAGTACGTAACAGGAATTTTGCAAAAAAGGCAAAATGTTTAAGATCTTTGGCAATTAGAATTTCGATCGACAATCGTTTAATCATTATTTATCCGTTCTGGAACGCTTCGGGATCACTTTTTGCTTATTTTGATGAAACGTAAAAGAGCAATCGCCAGATTTTCTGCTTCATAGCAGTCCATCGCGAAACAAAACATGAAAATAAATTATCATTTCACGACGTGACAATTTCGTCGAACCTCGGGTATTTGTCGGGTGATTGTCGTTAATCCTTGGGAAGTGCCGAATCGCTCTTCCCACGAGAATAAGCCCTTGTTGCTTTGCTACCGAGCATCCTGTCGAGAAGAGACTGCTTGTTGCGTCTCCTGGCAGCCAGGACCTCGCGACATAATTCGTGAAAGGATTCAGCCACTTGAGCAACCTGTGATACATTTTGTTCCCATTTTATTTATTTTTTTCTTTATTTACAAATTTATTCCACCATGCAATAGTTAATGAAATTTCAAATTTGTCTTTTTCGGTCGATCGATTGATAAAAAGTCGAGAAAATTAATTCACCTGTTCCGCAGCGGTCACTTCGCTGAACCAGCATTCGAAATCTTTCGCCAAAATTTCTCCCTCCTCGGCGCTTACCTGCCTCAGGTGGACCATGTCCGCTTTGTTACCGACCAGTGCCAACGGCATAGCCGCCTCGGGATCGGCAACCGCCAGAGCCTGCTTCGCTTTTCTCACAAAATTAAACGAACCCCTGTCCGTTATCGAATAAACGAGTAACAAACCATCCGCCCATTGTAGAGTCTCGATCGTTGGTAACTCGTCTTCGCTCTAATAGCCGAAAATAAACAGACGTGAATTGTTTTAGTTGTAAATAGAACGATGATCATTTTTGAACCGATCGTGAATAGCTCGTATAAAACGATTTAAACTCCGAATCGAGACTCATCAGCATAAACTTAAGATAATATTGGAGTTTCCGATTTACAAACCTAAATTTTCACGTTTTATTTAGAATCTCGGTTTGCAATGGAAATGGAACGGAATTTTCTGACCGATTACGTGAATTTGGGTGGAAAACTTGAAAGATTGAAATTCTGCAGTTCAGAAAAATAAAAAAATTTGTACTTTTGTAAATTTTGTATTAATGGGAAAAAACGATCCGTCCATCGAGATTGACTATCTCCATTCTTAATCGCAAATATTCTCGAATTGCTCGATCGTATAATCGTACAAAGTTTCGCTGGGGCAAATAATTTTATCGACGAGAGTAAAAATGTTTTCATTGTTGTTCGATCAGTTTGCGAGAATAAAAGAAACCTCGTGACTGGAAATGTTAAAGGGATCGGGCTGTAGAAACTACGTTACGCCTCAGTGAGTAATACACAACGCAATTAAGCCGAGTGCATTCCCGTGGAACGAGCTCGAGTGTACATTTGCATAATGTAAATTTACCTTTGGGCAGGAATCTAGAATTTCGAAGAGTATCGGCTCTCCATCAACCAACACCTCGTGTTTGTATCGGTTCTCTGTAATAATCGTTCAAATTTGCATTAGCCGTTATAACATTCCTGTCGAAGAAAAAAAAACGGTAAAATGTTGCATGTTTGTCCGAATTTTTTTCATTATTTAAAAATAAAAAATCCCCATGTAATTTGGAATAGATAGAAAAATGTTCAATCGCACGAGTTTATATTTATGCTCGTATTTTCCAAGATTGCGTATGGACAATAATATAATAGTATAAACAAAAAAAACAATCGAAATATTTTCAAGTCGTAAAAGTCAAAGACAAGAACAGTGATACGAAGAAGGTGAAAAAAAGTAGTTTGAAAATCAATGTCGAGCTCGCCGTGAATCATGCCCAAGTGTCAAATTCGTCTTCGACAGAATTAGACCAGACGGCTTGAGTCGTGAGTAGAAACCGAGCGAGGAAAGACGATGTTAGTTCGTGAATGCCGCTTGAACGTTAGTTGGCACTTTTTCAACTGTTTTAAATCGTCGCCGTTGCTTCGAGTATAGAGGGGAAGGGATACGTGTATTACGAAAACGTAGTCCAAAACGTTCGTGACTTTTAAAATTTTCTCGCGCGCCACCGAGACTTTGTGAGAAAAATTCCGGATTCTCTCGTCCCAAAGAAAAACACAAGTTTCACGGGAATTTATACAATTTCGGATTCGAAGCGATATGGCTGAGCATAGTTGCGCAGGAATTTCTGGACAAGTATTGTAAACATTTCGAAAGAGTCTGAATGATGAGTTTTTTCTTTAAAAAAAAATGGATTACATTAAAAACGAAACAGGGTCAATTTAAAAATAACTCATTAGAAAATTCGAACGGGCACCTAAAATGCTTTTGTACCGAGCAACTGACAAGTTTTGACGCTCAAAAATTGCTCGACCATTTAGTAAAGAAAAATCTAAAATTGACGAAAAATTGGCATCATTTCAAAGTAAATGTTTCAAAAGAATTTTCGAGCGAAATCAGTTTGACTAACAATCTCCAAAGTTTAAATATCCATTATCAAAATAAAAGAATTATCGTTGCAAATTATTCTTCCTTATTATTTAAAAAACATTTGTTTTATCGTTGAAGTTAATGACTCATCATTAATTTATCTTAGCGTCGTTTTTAACGATTTTTGTTAAATGACTGAAAAATTTCTCACCCGACTGATGATCGTATTCTCCGATGTATCGTCTCGTTAGAAATCTCACTGTGAGCGCTGCGAACAATAAATTAAAGGACGAAAATTGTGATAAGTCTTATAAAAGTAA
This sequence comes from Netelia inedita, assembly GCA_964017225.1. NCBI lineage: Eukaryota > Metazoa > Arthropoda > Insecta > Hymenoptera > Ichneumonidae > Netelia > Netelia inedita. The sequence continues at coordinate 28,639,658 of OZ024924.1, forward strand.
CAATGATAAGAAATTATTTAAAGTTCGATCGCTGCAATTAGTAAATTGGAATATCGGTTTTCATGTGGATTGAATTCATGGAAAGAGGATGTTCCCCGAGGTTCGTTTTGCTATCCCAAACTGCCCGCGTTAATGGGTTTACTTTGCCCGGAACTGAGGTTACCGGCTCGCTATTTCCCGCATATATAATGCACGTTTCACGTGTCTAAACAGTAAAATTCTCGGATATTATACGATTTCGAGAAACTCCCGGTGGTCCAGCTGCAAATTCTCCTTTATATACATTTCAAGAATGGATCAGAGACATCGATCGAACCGGACGATGATCACACCACAAATTAACTCAGAAAAATTTCTCATAAAAACGACGGACCACCAGGAGAAGATGAAGAAGAAGAAGAAGAAAAAGTAAACGAAAAAAACAAGAAAAACAAAGAAGCATGAGAGAGATTTTATGCCGTTATTACTACGACCGGAAACCGTACATTGCACCCTGGAAGAATCCCGAAAGAGGCTGTAAAAACTTTCCGGAAACATGTTGTTGGTCCACGAGAAGAGATAGTCGAGGGAGAAGCAATGAAACTAGTTGAAGAGGAATAGAAAATTTGTTACGCCATCGTAGCTTAGACCGGAAGGGTCTCGTTGCTCGTCAGAGCAGAATAATACTTATCCCGTGACAGAAACCGCTAATAATACCCCATCCGTGACTTAGAACCCAACCGATCTCTCAAGAGCTCGAAACCTTCCGAAGTTAACACCGGAAGACGCAATGGAGATTCGCCTTTCCGTCACTTTTCATGTTTTTGTCCCGGATGAATATTCAAGAGGCCGAGCACGCGCTGCGAATCGCAAACCGGAGTCCTCGTAGCTTTTTACCGCACTCTCGGCAGAGTGTAAGGTCGTGATGCGAACTAAGATGAACGAAATGAGGGTTTGAGTGGAGAACGAAGGGAGAAGTTGGCTCGGTGTGATTCGAGGTAAAAGGAAAGGCGCGCAACGGGTTAATTTCGTAGGAAATTTGTTACCCGGAAAAATAAGACGAGGGGATGCGATTGAGGAATGAAAGAAGACATTTGAATTTTACATCGAGAACTTTATTGTCGACTATGAAAACTTTAAAGCTTCCCGGAGTCACCGGAAGTTTACGAGCAATGGATTCCAATACGATTCAATTAAAGTCTACATAAATCCAGCGGCAAAAATCATTTTTTTTGTTGAAATTTTTCGAAAAAGACTTAAATTTCGCATTCTTTTCTCGTTTTTAAAATAATTATAAGACATTTTTACGAGCATTTTGGCTCGACCATATATTGTTATTTCCAAAATTAAGTACAAGAGAACTAAAAATATCAGATCCGGAATGTCGCGAACTTCGTAACGTCAGTTTTTGTTTTTTTCTTCAAAACGGATGATTTTGTTCACCTGTTTCCGCGACAAGATTGAGGAAACACAGTTGATTTTTCAAACTGATTTCTACGGACATAAATATTAACAGGAATAAATTCGTACGTAGAAAATTCTCGCTTATTTTCTCTTGTTTTTTTAGCTCGCTAACGTAAAAACAGCGTAACTCTTGTTACGAGAGGTGAATGCCCTGAAACCGATAAATAATGGGGTACATAAATTTGTTGTACGCGTTAGATATTTTTCAATGGTATACACTGTTGTAGGGTCAATAGACAATATGCGAGTTGTCAAAAGCGGCATACCGGTATTTTTCGTATCTCGACAGCCCGATCTCTGTTATAGAATATTAAGAAAATAAACCGGTACGACAGCCGTGCACATATTGCCACCGGAGACTCGGAAACTCGAGATACTCGACAGCCTAGTGACCCGCTTCGCCGACTTGTGTACCGCAAACTATTTTTATACCACGAATCTGCCACGAAAACCACGTACTGCAAAACCTTATTTCTCTCTGCAGCTCTCTCGTACCGGCGTTCTTTCTGAAAATTTGTTCGCTTATCGACACGTTTTTTTTCATATTTTTTCAACGCTTTTTACGATATATTTTTTAACACTTTCGAACAAAAATCTTGATTAATGTTTCATTCCTTTCCTTCTATAAATCCATTTTTATTTCAGCAAACTCGCAAATATCTTTTGAATTTTCCACGCTCACATTTATCAGTCACTTAAAAAAATCAAAATAATTCATGATCAAATAATTCAGCGTAAGAATCTTGAAATTTAATTATATCAGAACGATTAATTGATCGTTATTATCATAAATTCCATTTGATGTCCCTATTTAATTGACAATGGTCCAAAAACCAAAACAAAAATCTAGCACTTGTCGACTGGCCCAAACCTTTATTGTTTACATTCTGTAAATAATCAATTCGAGTCCAAGCCCATTTAATAAATTTCGATTAGTTTTTCGTGGAAATCAATCAACCCGAGTACTTCTAGTCCGTCGTGTAGAGTGAAAAATCGTGTTTGAACTTGGTAGGGTCGCTAACTTGGAAACCAACGTGCAAACTCCGCAATTTCAAGCGACGGAGTTAAGTACTTGTTTTACTCATCTAAACCAACTCTTCCACTCCTATCTCGTTATCAAATGCAACCATTTCGCGATGCATTCTCAGATCCAAATTTCCGTCAAGCAACTCGTACCAATCAATCATGATTAATATTCATTTCATGCAATGTTTCTACCGTTGGTACGATCTGCTTCATCGAGACGTCTAATCAAGGTGCACTTCATCAGCACACATCGCCGATTCTGTCGAGAACGAGACTGGCATATCAACGTCCATTGAATTTCGTGGTCTACGCGTATCTACTAGAGAATGGGGTCACCTGCATCAGGCATCAATTTAGTCTTTCGAGTTGTTGATGCTCGTCGCATTTCTAGATCGCTGTCTAACCCAGTGCACATTCGTTGAGATACAACCGACAATGCAAGAAAAAGATTACTGAACAATTTCCATTTTTTGTATAGCAACTTCTACCGGGGTTTACGCCGAAAATAGCCAAAATTCATAAAGTTGTGCAATTGACCCCAGTCTCTTTTGTATATATACGATATTACGCGTCCCTCTTCAATCCTCGCGATAGAAGCATCCCCTTGATGTTCTCATTAGAAACATAGCTAGATTAGACCCCGAATAACTGTTCAAGGCAGTAAGATCTTCGTTCTTCCTTCAGTCGTACCTACGTCTGTTCGTACGTACATACACCCAGCATTGCCAGCCAGCCTCAGCAACTTGAGACTGTCTCTCTCGCGCCGACTACATCCTAGAGACGCCACCCGAATTCCATCACCGGTAGTAGACTAAATATTTGACCGATTCTGCAGCATCTCGGCAACGACAAGGACGAAGATGAGAAGCCGGGGGCAAACCTTCCTGTCACTCGAGACTTGCGAAACACGTGAAATCCAACCGACTAATTCTCTACTATGGGCTGCGCCTCTGCTTCGTGACGCGGTGGTGGCTGGTGATGCTGCGTTGGTCTCCCTTTGCCACCACGAGACTGGCGCGAAGTGCGCACCACCCCGAGAGAGTTTATTCGAGGGCAACCACGCAATGCCAAGTACACACAGTTCCTAAATACCCCGCACAACCAACCGTTTCGCGTCAACAGCAAATGCTCGAATAATATTTCAGGAAGAACGCACACGTTGTTTGCCCGATGGAAGATTTTCGTTTAATCGTTTCATGAAACGAACAAAAATTAATGTCGAAGACTGACAGTGACACTTGCATATTATTTCGTCATTATTTTTCGCCGATTAATTTCACCATTATAAAATTAAAAATTAAACTCGAGCTCTTCAATATTGTTTTCAAATTCCATCGAGGCCAAGCTAAGATTCGATTGCAAACAAAAATCCTAATAATACGTGACGATCGACAGTTTTACAATCTCTATGGTTTATCGTTTGTACGTGCAACGGTGTGTTTTTATGCTGAGAATTATCGAGAGTCTCCCTCATGATCGCCCGAAGCGAACAAAACAGAACATTTTCTCCCTTCCATCACGATTCTCGAGATCCCGTACAGAGTATGGTGTACATCGTGCGATACACCATTAAATTATACATGCAACGAACGATGTCGGGGATGAAGAGAAGAGACGGTGGTTATAATTCACGGTGAAGATAATGCGTTATCGATGTGAAGAAAGATGGGATGAAGGCAAAAAATGTGGAGGAAGCCGGAAGCGTAAACATGCGCATACATATGTATATATATGTGCATGTGTACTCAAAGTACGCTGACTGAGAGGAAAATGCATTAAGATCATGCTCCGATGAGTGTAAGGGAATCTCTCTTTTTCTCCCTCCCTCTCTCTCTCTGTTTCTCTCTCTTTCTTTCTCCATTCGATGCTTTGCTCGATGAGAAACGAGAATAGAGCTGCAGAGTGCTTGCTTCGCGATATTGAGACGTGCCCAAGGCTCGAAATACATCATCGAGCTTGCGGAATGCGTGACTAGCTTGAAGGATCGCTCTACGTTCCATAGAGACTCCCTTACCTTCTCTTTCTCTCTCTATTTCTCATACACAAACACAGTCACACACATTCCCCACTCGTGATCATATATCGAAAAGTAGAAGAGAGTGCTCGTCGAAATAGTAGTAGAACATCGGCTTATACATTTCTATACTTATATATCCATATGCTGCTCCAAAAATGGATTCCTTCGTTCCACTCGATGTGAAATGCGAGCGTCTCCAATAGACATTGGAAAATTTTCGTTTGATACGAGGTAGAGAAATATTTCTTAATTTTTTTTTAAATTCAACGTAGATTACGATCGTCCACCGAGCGCGTATCGTTGAAAATATATTAATTTTATTACGATATATATGATTTTTATTTTGTAATTTTTATTTTTATCAAGTTGCGTTTTATTTTTTAATAAGTAAAACTATCGTCATTCGGTGACCCACATTACCCCGTTCATTCAGAACATCATATTTACGATTGAAAGGACCAGCCGACAGCTGCTGGTACCGAGAACGAATTATTTATCCACCTATGCGCCTCGAGCGTGTGACTTTTACCGCCACCACCCAAAATATATCCGAGTTTCGACTACGTCTTTGGTATTTCCTATCTCTCTGTATCGCGCTTTTCCGAATCCCCTTCCCCTCATCTTTTGGCATGTCGGAGAGTGGCGATGACCCAAAGAATCAAAACGAATTTGTCTCGTTGCCCTCCTCGTTTTTTCCCTTTCTCGTCGAAACTCACCCCTCGTTTTACCTACTTCCGGAAATCGTAATACCGACTGAACTTTACGAGGAATTATAAAATACTCGCGACTTGTCAACCATGATTTGTCACTCGGGTTATTTCCCTCGGTAGTTTTATCGCGATGTCTTTTTAGTTATATTTCGAATGAAATAATTCCTAATAAAATTGCATGAGGCTCGGGAGCAAAAGGTTCTTAATGTTTTGTTTTGCTCGATCTTTTTATTCCGAAAGCTCTACGGTCGACAAAAACTCTAGCGCGGTTTATTTTTACTTATGAGAGAAAGAAAAAAAATCGATATTAATCTGGATCAAGCAAAAATGTTGCTTGCCCAACGATCCGAGGATGGATTATTCATGCCAGATTTTCGCGCGGGCGCGTCAGAAAACTTGACTTGTTGCTCTTGCGCCCGCGAAGTACTTGGCATTACGTACATGCATTTTTACATATACATATATATATATATATATATATATATATATATATATGTATATATGTATATTTAACTAAGTTTTCTATCACACGCGCATTATTCTGCAGTGCTCGAATTCATCGAGGGATTTTCCTCGACACCTCTTTCGTATCAGCCAACGCGCGAAATCGTGTCTCTAATAACTCAAGTTGGTGTGGCGCAAGTCGGAACATTTTGTGTCTGCTCGCTCGTTGTTTTCTCGTAAATAATCGAATGTTTTTTTTACGTTTTTTTTCTCCTCCCCTACCTTGTTTCGTATTTCTATCTTGGACGAAAGAGCACCAAAGCACGTGAGTTGTTCGATATAGGATTGACGTTATTTGTGAAAATGTCAACTGTAGATTAGCTATTCTGTATTACGTTATTTTTATTTTTTTTCCACATGTATAGATGAAAAAATGTAATATATACATGAAAACAAAAGAGAGACGATAACCGGTATTTTGATTTTGTTGTAAAATAGATTTTTCGTCTCGCGAGTATCTCCGTCTTGATATCTTCGTTTGTCGAAGTAATTTTGGGACCGTAGCCATCAATTCCAAGGTGCAATGTTCTCTCTCACTCTCCGCTCGGTTTTTCTCGCTCGATGACGGACTTATCCGGATTTCGGAGCATTAGATTTTGTGCACCCGGAGAGCCGGTACACGCTCTATTTTCGTCGAAACGTTAGATTTTACTCGACGCTTGCATCGAGTGTGTAAACGTATCTCGCTCGTGTTAAGACCCCGCGAATGACTCGAGCTCGTACTCTTGACGAGAAGCTCTTTGCTGAGTGTACGTCTATGTGTTTATTCGAATACTTGTGTGTAAAAGCACTCACCGCTCTTTCCGACTCCCGGTGCACCGATGACTGCCACCTTTACCTCGCACAACGAACTCTTCTTCCTTCGTATACCCCTGATCGCGTTCGACGTCATGTTCCGGGCATTTGGAACTGTAAATCGACAACAGTCGAAAAGAACAAAAAAAGAAAATATTCATTTTTCTTCTGTGAAGAGGCGTTTTACTCTAAAATTAACCCCTTATTGGATACGAAGGGCTATATATGGCGGATAAATTTTCATTTTTTTTATATGTTAAAAAAAAACTTTTTTTTTTCAATTACCTCGCTTTGCGATACAAAAATACGTTTCGTTACACGAAAAAATGTACAATTAGGATTCAAAGTTAGTTTTGAAGGAAAAAATATTTTAATATATGAAAAAAAAATTGAAACTTTAGCAGCCATATATGGCTGGTAAGGTTTTTATGCGTTTTATATGTATATAAATCAGGTAATACAAATTTTAGCGTAAACAAAAATATTTTTTGATTTGTTATTCACATACGCTTTTAAAAATGTTTCTCTATTGGAAAAAATTCAGTATATATGTGGATTAATAAATTTTCGCAAAAGTCGAAGATCCATGTAGGAAGGAAGGGAATGGTGCGAGACATGATATACTTTAGGGTATGCACTTTTTCAATCCAATCTGTATTCTATTTCGAGGCCGTCGGCAGCAAAGTCAGACACGAAGCAGCCGGTTGCTTTGAGTGCATTCGAAAAGCTACGGTAGCTCTCGTTCTCTCCTTTGCTTTCTATCTTTCTCTGGTGAGTGCAGTCACCCGATCGGCCAGTCATAAGGAGAAAGGGTCCCACCGGAGGTAGAGGGATCAGACAGACGTTGAAATTGGACGAGGAAGTGTGTTAGCGTGCAGGGTCATGTTTTCTTTTCTCTTTTGAGAACAAAAAATGGTTCGATATTACTTCGTGATGAAATTGACCATGGAGAAAAAGTACGATTTTATCATTTTCATAGAGCGTTGTTTTGCTTAGGTGCCTTAAAAAATAAAAAAAATAAACCATCGTTGTCCATCGATGGACGATAATTACGGAGTTCTACTTGCCAATTGCCAAAGACGCTACGAAACCGATATAATTTCACGGCTGCTGTATGGACCAAAGTGTTTTTTTAAAGGTGAAGAAACAGAGAGAGTTACCAGACAGCCGATGAGACTAGAACAATTTTATAGAGCGACCAAGCGCGCTATATATAGTTATAACAGCATCGTATGAAAACGAGCGGGAAGCCCAATATATACGTAGTATCAGGAGGACTATTAAAAAAGTTTCACCATAACTTTCGTAAATTGGTACGCGCACTCGTGGTCTCCTAAAATAACGTCACAGCTACGATGTAAGTTGCACTTTATATCGCTGCTGGTTTTGGCGTTCTATATATTGGAGAAATGCACCGGATGACGAAGCTTTCCAATATTCTCCTAAACATAACTAGATTACGCAAGCTAGTCAGAAGCGTACAAAATATTTAAGATACAAATATGTTCAGCTTTCTCATATTCGTTTCCTGTATAATGATATCGGGGTCAGCTATTTTTTTTAGTAAATAGACAAAAGTAATGAAAATAAATAAATACACGCGTATCAGAAATTGGATGGCGCTGCAGCACTTTAATTTGATCGATGCTAAATACGGAGATGTACATTGTCAAAATTTAATGGGCAATGGTTTTTTGGCTTTGGAAATGGCGAAATTACGAAAAATCGACATTTCGAGAGGCTGGATCTCTGTTTTCGTTCGAGGCCGGAATAATGCTAAACCAAATATCTCAATTTTTGCGGCTATGTCGACGATTTAAATATCGTGATTTTTTGGGAAGGGTATATTCCGTAAGATTCCAGGCCCGCAAGAATAGGCCTGAGGGTAAGTAATTTTTCATTTTTTAAATGATTTTAATAGGTTGTACTTGACATGCCAGTAATGTGGCGGTCAACGTGATAAAATCGCTTATTTTCATCAAAATTTCCCGCACATGACGAAAAAAATGGTCATTTCTGCGACAGTTCGAAATTGATAAGTGAAATCTAGAAAAAAATGTCTAATTTCACGTTTTTTCACCTATCAATTATTATTCGAGAGAAATACAATCACGATATTCGCGATCAGCGGGAAATTTGCAATTTTATAAATGCCTGATGAAATTCGTTTGAAAAGAAAATAAACTTAAGAAAGGTTTAGATGTCATATTGGCCACCAAAACGGGCATCAGAATGACGAAAAAAAATATTTTCACAAAAATGATTTGAAAAAGGTTTGTTTTCATCGGGACTTTCCCGTACAATACGAACATAACGCCTGTATTTTCGATTTATAATAATTGGGCATGCAAACATTGAAAAAAACGAGTTTGGCGACATTTCTTTTATTATTTGACCGGTAATGTATGAAATATCATTCCTTCGAATTAAAAAAATCGTTTTATAGTTTCTAAAATTCAAAATAGTCGATTTGATGGGATATAACTATCATCATTTTTGGGAATCGATGATCATCCTTACAATCACGAAAAAAAATAAAAAATTGTTCGTAGCCAAATGAATAGTTGCATGTTTAATGCTAAAACGATATAAAGTTTAATAGACACTCATCTGAGTTGCATGCCCTTTCGACTATCAGATTTGTAGCCATTTTAGCCGTATCGGTCTTATTTGAATTGAAATATCCCTCTGAAATAAAACCCATTTTTTAAAATTACTCTCATCAAACCCTGACTAATTTTATGACATTACCTATTTTATCACATGACGTGCAACTTCATAATTTTGTGCAGCGTATGTTCGATATATACTTTACTCAATTATTATTTTTCGTTTGTTGGCTCGATTACGTTTACAAATTTATAATACTACGCAATAGGTAACAGCTGTATCAATGCTATACCGGCGATGTGACTCGCCTGTAGTATCTGTCTTCTTGCCCTCGGGGGAACCATACGAGGACTATAGGGAACCCTCCCTCCCCTCACCTTGCCTCTCCTGTGAAGCACTCCATTTCACGCGTGCTTTCTAATGGTGAAACTCGATTGCCAATTAAGTTTCATACACAAGTACGAGACTACTACAATATCATCGAATATATGGTACACACATACTCCGCCATGAACAACGTTCGCATAACGGAGACCCAGAGTTACCGTTACAAATACCGGAAGCGTTTGCAGAATGCAGTAAACAGATTGTGCTCTTATATTCATCGTTCGCAATATTTACACGATATCCCGTTCGTTGAATATTAAATTACCAAAATCCTCAGAAGTGTAATAATCATCGTTATAATTATAACAGATAGCTGATAATGCTAATAATGTTAATGTTATTTTTTGAATTATCATAAGTCATAATTTCTTAACTAACCTCGAATATTGATGTTCAATGATAATTCCTGAAGGAACAGTATTTTCAGCACTTTTCTTATCCACCCTAGTGAAAATATAACGAATGTTTTGATTCACTATTTCGTGCATGGGGTCAATGGCGTCATTTAAAGCTGTTTTAAATGCAGATGTTTATTACAGATAATTCAATAATTATGATTATATATATATATATATATTTGTTTTGATAATTTGAATTTGTTTAAATTCTGTCACGCAGGTGAAGGATTCACGTGGTTAGTGGCAGGGCGAATGCCGGGGCCACAAGGTCCGTGGCGTATCTCAGGCCGCGCTCGACTGTCTTCTCTATCTACGCCCCATTCTTCCTCTACTTGACTTACCATCACGAGTGATTCTTTTTTTACTCTCATGCTCCATTCCTCTCCTGTCTCTCCCCCACCCTCACCGCTTTGGTGCTACTTGATGTACATATGGACTCGTGTCGTAGGTGAGAAACGATAATTCTCTCTCCCTCGCCTTATAATAAGCGAATAAGAACAGATTATGAACAAACATTGTTTTTAAATGCAATTTTCATATCTTCCCCGTCGGAAGTTACGAGATTTATCTAATGCCGATAACAGAGATTATTTCAAAAAACGCTCATTACCTTCCAATCATTTACGAGTTTATACGAACAATAAAATTCAAAATGTTCATAATTTATTTTTAATCATCTTTATCGCAGCTTTCCATGATCTAAAAAAATTGTTGACGATAGAAGATAATTTCTAGGCTTTTGAATGGACGCAGCGAATATAGTACTTGATTTAGTTTCATCATTAGAAATTTTGATTTTGCTGCAAAATTTCTACTTTACCTACTGACGATATTTGTTTCTGAATGTTTTTTTTCCTTATTTTGGGTGCCACAAATCAGCGATTTTGACGAGCCGTTCGTCCTTATCGACAACTACAGTACCAACGAGCGGTATCTCATTGTCCATACTTGGGCAGCTGCCGTAAAACCAACGAACTGCACGCTCCAGTATCGGTTTTAAACGATCTACCCAAAATAACGAAAGGAAAAGTGTCCTTTCAATAAAGTTACCGGCGTGGTTGAATTATTGGTGACTTTTTACTTTTTTATTGGTTTAAAAAAATTGGTCAATTATTATTCGCCATTTCCGTATTATTTCCTAAATTCTCAAATTAGATTTTACGCCTTGACTTACCTGTTATTATCGGGATATCGACAGTCTCTTGCGACTCGAAAGTGACAATATCGTATCGTTTCCTGGATAGAGAGGTTGCTTGACGTTTCTTTTTTATCGACATATTCGGTCGGTAATGAAGACCATTAATATTTTCGAATCTTGAAACTGTATTCGCTGATTTCCGGATTTTGGATTGTGAGGAAACTAGTTTTTTAGTTCGCCGACTCATCGATTCGTCAATTCTAAACTTCTCGATATTCCTTTTAAGTGACTGCGAGATTGCCTTGATCAAAAGTTCAGCGTATTCCTCTATGCTCGGGCTTTTCGTTGAATATTTTCGAAAAAATGACGTTTGAAGCTTCCGAAGAGTCTTGTCAAATTCGAAAAGTTGTCGTTGGAGCTTTTCTCGACTCTCGACACTTTTAGTTCTTTTCTTCTGATATAAACAACAACTATTAGACCCTTCCGATGCACTTCCGGTCAGGTTGTCAAACGTTTCGTCCTCAGGATAATTGGTGGTTTCTGATTCTTCGACGATATTAAATTCCTGCTGTTCTCTGGCTACTTTTTCAGAATATGCATATTTTCGTCTATTTTCATTGGACGGAATAAAAATGGCCCCAGCTGCATCATGGTATTTGGATCTGGGGATTTCCTCGAGTCCCGGGACATCATTGGCATAAACGTCAATCGTTTTGACTGGAAGGCACGCTGAATTGTCTCTCGACGAAAATGTCGCAAAACTACCAATACTTTCGAAACTTGAACTAATAATTTTATCATATCTTGGCACACAGGCGCTAGTGTCCAGATTCGTTGGACAAACTTGTCCAGAATAAAAATGATTTTCCCTCTCAAATGTTATTTCGGTTTCTAGCTCGGAATACGTCGAATGCGAATCGTCGGTTGTGTATCCCGAATCAGAGGGGGTCAATGCTGTTTTCAAACCATCAGCCACGAAATCGATGATCCCATTGCATCCTCTACGAAAATCTGTAAATTTAATCTAAGGTTTTTAGCCTGGGTCAAAATGAATAAAAATATAAAAGATTATATAAAAATGTCCGAATTGTTAATAAACAAGATGCATTTTCCTCGTTTCATTATCATACGCCCATTTAGATTTTTGAACAGTGAACAGTTCTAATTTTTCGAAATATAAATCTTTTTTATATTCAGTGAATCCACTGTTGCCTCGGTTTTCCGTTCCACTTACAAAATCGAGATTTGGGTACGTTATAGAGGACCACTGCAGACATTATAAAAATGATCAGGACAAGTTTCTTCAAGTAACAGGCCCATCCGATGCAGCAAAGATATTCATCGCTGCGACCTGCGACGATGAGTGAGTAATTTCTTTCCGATAAACCAATTTAATCTTGGTGTCGTACCGAAAATTCTTACCAAGCGGATTCCATCCCTTGCTTGACACACACTGTATGGTAGATAGTAGGATAGTGAGTACAAAGACTGAGAATTTCATATTTTGTCTGACAGAACTGTCATACTTTTCATGACGACAACATTCGCATTGTCTTTTGTCTAAACATCCAATAAAATCATGAAAAAAAGAAATGAAGAAGGAAAGGTAGGTACATCGATCGAAAAAACATAATTAAGATTCGTATCTCGATTTTTATTATGCACGGTATCTTTACAATATAATACAAACGAAAGTATTTCATATTCAATTTGCGCGTATCTGTGTGGGTCTAAACGACAAACGTCTAACGTGCATTGAGTAATATTATTGCATGATGGAACGTGTAATACATGTAGCATCGGAAAATCGGAACCGGGAAAAGGTTAAGACAATACTATCATTATCATCGTATCAACAGGATTATTCAATTCGTAATTTTTAAAGATTACGATCTACCCAAAGCTGTTTTTTTGGCTCTTCCAACTTGAGCTGTAACAATATCCAACGATACTGCATTGAAATTATGAATAAATCCTTGAATATAGCTCGACCAATAACGAATTCCGATGCCACCGACTCTCTGTCTCTTAATGATAATTCTCCGTTCAATTACGGAAACAATCGTATCGTCTTTCGATCGCGTTTACTGTGGGAGCAATCGCGAATCACATATATATATATCTATAATATGCACAATATCTATATATATATATGTCTAGAACTATACAGTTATGAACGAAAAACTTCAATCGATACCCATACGTCAAAGTACGACAAATTTCCTTACACAGATCGGATTTGACATTTCAACGCGCCACATTTTCGTTATATCCTTCAATCGTTCATTTTATTTTTACATTTTCATCAGACACTGGAAATATAAAGATCCGAGAAAACGAAAAAAAAAACATATCTAAAATCACACTTTACACGCGTTATAAAGGGATTCGAATTGACCCACGTGCTGGTTGGAGAGGGTGGGGGGGACAATAAACAGTGTTAGGTAGCACACGCGAACACACACGTGAGCCTCGGTGCATTTAAGAAGGGGATTAGACAAATAAAATAATAATACAATAATAATAATAATAATAATAATAATAATAATAAAATAATAAACAATAATAATATTACAATAAAATAATGATGATAATAATAATAATATTAATAATAATGACGCAGCAGTCAGCGTGCGTGCGAAAATGCGCGCGCAACAGCACAAAGCCTCGTCACTTCTCGTTTTTTCGTTACTTTTGCAAAAATTCTAAATAAGTCAAAATTTATGACTCTGTCAAAAATTACAAAGAAAAAAGAAATAATAATGAATGTGAATTAGCAAAAGAAGAAGAACAAGACTGCACGATTAGGGCATTGTGAAATATTTACGAATTGCGCATTGACGCGACGTCACGGTTCGTTGCTGCGCATGGAATGGCGACTTTTTACAGGACGTGAGGACGGCGACGACAACGACGATGAATGACTTTTTGTTTTAGTTTCACTTGATTTGCTTTCGCGTTTTTTGTTCTCTCTCTCTCCCTTTCTCTCTCTTTCTGTCTCTCCTCTGTTTCTCTTTACTGAACAACGATCGAGAATTTTGGTTTCAAATTAAACGACGAGATGACAGTGTGCAACAACGATCGCGCGATTCAAGAAAGATCAACGCTTGAAAAAAGGGGTTTAATAGAGAGATTCGGCAACGATCGTACGCCGCGACGATTAGTGATGATTCGCGAAGTACGAATAATTTAATTAAGTATCCCTCTCGTTACGTTAACGAAACGAGAAAGGACAAAGCCTCCTGGGATAATGGTGGGAAATAAAAATTACAAATAATGCGTATTTGTGTAAATCGAGAGAAATCCATTCGTTCTGATCTCATGAATCGTGTTTTTATGCCAATAAAAAAGTTAATAGAAAGAAAAGTACTTGCTTCGAAATGGTTTCTAAAAAAATTTCAAAATTGTCATTGATAAATATGATTTTATCTCGGGGAAATAAATATCGTACCATTCAATGATAAAATGTACTCAAATCGAACGAACAAATTTTTCTCAATATGTGTCTGTGTGTATGTGTATGTTGAGCTTTCTCGAGCTTGGGCCGCGAGAGAGAGAGGAAGCTTACGCGAACGATGCCTTGATTTTGTTGATGGCGTTCGTTAGATGCGTCATCTCGGTGTTGAGCTGGGACACCAATCCCTCAAGCCTCTCGACACTGTCGAGGACCTCGACGCGTTGGGTGTGAGGGTTGAATCTGACTTCGAAAGGTCGGCTCATCGTGCTTACCCAGCGACGGAATTTGTCCTTAGCGTCTTCGAAGCTTTCAGCCACGTAGTAGATCGGTTGATAGTCCTGATCTTGGTACGGCTGTACAGCGGTCGTCGATGGATCGAAAGCTCGATGTTCGCATTTGTCACTGATCGAGTGAAGAAGCTCGCCGTAGGCCGACAAAAGTCCAGCACCGTAAGCCTTGACCTCCTGTCCCTCCTTGCACAGACCGAATTCAACCGTGAACCAGTAGATGGTCGAGAGCTTCTCGATTTCCGCGTCCGAAGCACCAAGAGAAGCGAGACCGATTTCTTGGGAGAATTGAGCGAAGCTCGGATCAGCGAGAAGGGGCATGTGTCCTAAAAGCTCGTGAATGCAGTCCCTGAAAAAATCAATCATAAATTAAATCAATTGGTCTTAAAGAAGCTTGCATTACTTTGAAAAAATTACGAAGAATTTGAAGAGCGTATAATATAAAATCTTTCAAAAAAAAATGATATCCTAGCCTTGAACTTTCCAAGAAACATTAAAGAGTCGCGAAAGTACGTTAGTTCCTAGATGAAAGTTAGGCGAACACTTTAATTACGGACTTTGGATAGTTTCAACGAAAAAAAAAACGTTTGTTTTCCATCGCGATAAACCGGCGGCTGTAGGACATTGCGTCGTATGATAGTCCGAGGTGGATTCTCAATGGATCCTTAACTAACGTAACTGAGTTATCAACGCCATCGCTGTCGTTAAAAGCCAATTAGAGTTCCATTACGAGCTTAGAGAGGGGCGAGTTAATTCCATTATATCGTCGCCTATATATCTCTCGTCGTTCTCTCTGAAGTTCCAACGAGGCAAGGGTCCTCTCGTCATAACGCAATATCGATTGCTTTCACCGTTGTCGAGCCTCGCTTCGCTCGCGTATTCTCGAGTTGTCTATGAAGTGACGGGACCATACGCGAATGCGTCCACCTCATGTCACCCACTAAATCGTCACCCGTGCTTTGAACGACGCACGCATAAACGCTATATACGCGTTTGTATATTATTCCGGGTGACTCGAAATAAACTAACGCCCCGGTCTTTTTTTTAATTTCAAAATTCTAACCATAAATACTTTTTGTTTAATTCGATATTGATCGTTCAATTAATTCCTGCATTGACCGCTTTACAAGTTCAAAATATTTCGCCTATGTTGACATAGGTATATCTACCACGGGCCACTTCTGTATAACCAACAGTGCATAATTCGATTAAAACTTTGTTTTCAACTAATTGAATGCTTTCAAGCTGAATCTAAAAATATTTCCAACCGCGCTGTCATCAACGTTTGCGTTATTAAAAATTTCGAAAAATACTTTTTTCAAACGCTTGGTCAATAAAGTGGTCACTAAAAATAGTAAACTCCCGAAAGGAGGCCGAATAAAAATTGACGAATAGTGAGACGAAATTGGAAAAGAGATGTTTTTGATATTGGGTTCTCCCATTTTCGCGCCTATCAAGAATATCAATGGATTTTTCTAAAGAAACTAAAGTATTATTAATAGTTTGAACTTACGGTTCTGGAGTATGGTAAGGGCTGTTGATGTGGCGGACGTACTGAGTGCTTTGGAAAACTCGGAAGGCCAAACTCGAGAGGAAGTCCCTGGCTGTCAAAAGTCCGGCTGCAGGACGAAGGGTAAAACCGGTGCTGTTCTTAAGAAAATCGCTGACCTCCTGAAGTTGAGGTATGCGATCAGCGACAAAGATCTTTTCCTCGCGAAGTTGCTTGAATACTCTCTGATATTCGATGCAAGCGTGTTTCGGGACAAGATCGACAACGGTGTTGAAGACGCGAAGCCAGGTCTCGTTCTCGGTCTCGGTGTAGGGAATCGAAGGGATCGGATCACCATATTTGTAAGCAAATGCAATCTCGGCGATGATCTTCCTGCGTGCCCGGTACTCCTTGTCGGCGAAGCCAGGATGATTCATATCAAGATCGGGCTCGTACTTGGTCATAAGATGATTGCAATCGTCGAGTTCCGAAGCGTGTCGTGGGAACCAAGGATCCTTGATGCTCACGGAGTTGTCCGCAAGGAGAGTGACTCCCCCAAGTGAGGAGCTCTGTCGCAGATTGCGTATCAGCTGGAGGAGACTCTGTCTGGTCATGTCGACTTTAACCAGTACTTCGAACTGTAAACCCTCCTTGCGACTCGGTCGCGACTCCACGTGGGTCACCGTACCCTTGAAGTTCTCGACTGTCTTCAAGATTCTCGCCAGGCTGCCGATACCTTCGCGCATTCTCAAGACAAGAGCTGCCTTTTGGACGGTTGTCTCGGCTTCCGGACTCTCGGATATCGTCTTCGCCAATACAACTTCTTCCTCGGTGAGTCCATAATCTGAGAATTCGATGAAAAAGAATGGAATCCGTTAAATCGTGGCTTTGGATTTTTTTATCGCGACGCTCCTATGTACTATTGGGGGTGAAAAAGGGTCGGGATAAAGTGTGATAGGGCAATTCAGAGTCCATTTGCTCTCGCCCATTCTCTCGTATCGCATCCGGTAGAAATATTGAAGAAAAAGGATTCTGAAATAAAGTGCGCGTGGGCGTTTTCGAGGCAATTCCCTCAAGATTCAACCCCTTTATAAGAGAAATGAGAAGTGAATCATCATCATTTCCGCTCTCGGTTGTACGTGCTCCAAGATTCTGGATGCTTGGAAGAAAATCTCTCGACATTTTCTTTTTTTCCCGGAGTTTTCGAGAGAAAGAGAGAAGTAGGTAAGGGTAATGGAGATGAAATATAAAGAAGGCCGGTGAAGTGAAATCCTTGGTATAAGAGGGGTATAACCGCGTTTGTAACCTTCTGACATCGGTCGAAGTGACTTGTGGCACGTATGAGCGTTACGGAATTTGTCGTTATCGCTTGTACGTGCACGGGTGCGATGCAACGGGACAAAACTGGGGGACGAAGTTGCGCGAGTGTTTGTGAACCATACTATATCGCGTTTCAAAATGCACAAAGGTGCCACGGTCGACGCGCGTAATTCACCAAAGTGTCGGACGAAGTCTCCAACAACCGGACGGAGACCCGCGACAATGAGGTGCTAGAAAGCTGGATGGAGGCTTTTTCACCCTCGCATTACTACTCTCACCTAGTTACTTCAACCCTCGGTATTTCCTACCCTTTCGACTTTTTTGTTCTTTGTTTTAATGCCCTCCGTACTCCCGCGTTTTTTCTCGAATAAGCCCATGTTTATTTTTTTTATATGATTCAAAGCACCTAACAGAACTTTTTTACGAATGATCAAAATTATTTGGAGAATCTTTACTCCCGTTTTTGTTCTTTTTTTCCTGTTGTGAAATTTGCCTTTTTCGTCACAACGATAACGGCTGATGAATGATCAATTACTCACCGTCGTGAATGTCGGGTTTGCCTTCGCTGTCGGAGGATGAAGCTTCCGCCTTGGCTTCTGCAAGGGACAAAGATACCGACCGCATATTTAACATGCTTCATGCGAAATAAATAAAAAGTCAGAAATAAGGAAAAAAGAAAGAAAATAAGCGTCATACCTCCTTCCTTAGCAGCGAAACTTAAAGTTTCCGCCTGCTCCTCGTCGCTCGATGACGTGTCCACGTCATGTTCTTGCTGCTCGAGATCGATTGACGGATCGGCGTTCGAGTCTAAATATTTTTAACGAAAATAAAAAAAACGTGCTTCGTGCAACATCGATCTCATAGTTTGCATAAAAAAGACATCCAAAATCAAAAAATCATCGAAAACATGCATCGGACGTTAATAATTTCGATTTTAATCGTAATTCATTGATACGATTCATGAGTTTGACTCCGGTAAAGATTTTTGTTTTCATTTCCAACGAGACAAACGTTTATTACGAAATTGAATAAATTCAAGAATCGCGATACTCACCATTGGCTCTTTGCCGAGCTTCGTCCAGTACGGTTTGCTTCGTTTGCTTGACGACCAAAGTTTCAAAACGCGCGTCGTCAACGAGTGAACGGCGGCGTGCTGGATAGCCGTTCTGTAATCAAACAAATAAACCCATAAATAATTTCGTTCAATATAATTCAAATCTTAAATGTAAAACTAGATCGATTATAATCAAATTATGTTCTTGCAACGACGTCTCCGTTTTCACTCATGCAAGACTTTCGACTTTCTATATCGCCTTCGCGATTTTCATCCCCAAAGGTTAGGAATAAAGTGCAACACCGGAAATTAGCAATGTCCTTGACGGAACAAGACAATTTCTGGTTCCTCGGGATAAAATGCAAGAGAGCGCATAACCCGTTCAGGCGACCTAGTCTTCTCTAGTACCAAGGACGAGAGAATCTAGTATATTCCCCCATTAGTTCATACTCTCTCGCTCCCCGCGAGAAGGGCACGGTTGAACGATCCGGAACCGGTTCCGGCTGGTGTCTTTCCGCCTGACCAATTGAACAGACTTTGACTCGGCGAGTCGGACTTTGACTCGAATTAACCCACCCACCCTTCGAACCGACGAAGCATACAGACAGGAAATTGACGCTACGAAACGAACTTGACCTTTCAACCTTCGTTAGACACCCTGCGGTTGAAAGATCGGAAATTAATTGTACCGCTTGGTATCTTTGGTGTACACACGCGTAGGCCTTACCCTCGACTTCGTCACTATGTGAAAGTTCATAGTTCGATCCCCGTACTTTTATCCGCACTGTTGACGCGGACATTATTCAAGTCGATTTTGTTTAAAAAATTATACAAACGATTTTTCGCAATTTATCGCTAAGTATCAATATTTTATTTGTTTACTATGTTATTGATGTGAATTTTGGATCTTTTTTTTTGTTTAACACTGAAACAAACGAGATCGCGGCTCTTGGCACCGATTGCACATACGCACACTTTGCATTTAGCGATTCTCCGAAACGTGTTCCTAAGCGTTATAACGAAGAACTGGGCCAAGTACTTTGCTACTGTGCGAGAGAATTGACGAGCAATGAGTGTGCGAACCAAACGATCGGAAAAGTTGCATCAGCTCTCGAGTAGAGGTGTGCATACCCGTGATTATCCCAGATATGGACGCGACTGAACGATCGCACTACTAACGAGTCAAGACTAACGGGGTCCTTGATCTGTCCACGAACTAGTGCCAGTTCGTTTAAGCACGTCTTGGCCAAGGACTCTCGAACAGCCTTTTTTTATACTTCGCCTATTTTCTCTCTCTCTCTCTCTCTCTCTCTCTCTCTCTCTCTTTATTTCTTTATTAATTTCCCTCAACAATTAAAAAAAGGAATCGAAACGTTAAACAATAGCAAATTTTTGTAAATTTTTATCCGATGAATTTAAATATCGACATTATTATCTTCGAGTAATGCATTTTTATATCAAACCTTCATTATATTCTTTTTTCTTGACAAAAAATGCACAATCCATCGATAATCATCGTCTCTTTGAAAAAAAAACAAGCGACATCAAGGTAAAAACAAGATTTTCAAGCCTGCATACATATGTATACGCGTAGTTACGAGAAGTGCGTGCAACTAGACGAGTGATTGAAACGACAGACCCAAGACGTCAGGGAGAAAAAAAATTGTGCACATTTATGCATACCGGAATTACGCAATCGCGAAATGTATCGTAGGAGTCATTATAATAAATATTGCGCGAGATTATATAGACATAAAATATATATATATATACATATATATAAATGGCCATATACACATACGTGTATATAAATCAAACTCTATGAAAAAAAAAATAACGAACCCTTTAATACATGCTTTGTTATTATTGAGTCTATCGAAGAAGCGGTAGTTCGAGAAAAAAAAACACGAGTTAAACACAGTAATTAACGAGCGCGCTGCGTGAAATTAGCATAGTGGATCGCGTATGTTTTTTTTTCGCTATGAACGCACACTCTTACGTGTCGCAGACTGGAGGATATTGAGGAAAATTGATTCTGTAACTTTTCGAAGTAGAGATAATATATGGAACGGATAAAAGAAGCGAAGGCGAGCCTCCAAAGTCCACGCGACTAACGGTCCAACTTCGCGCTAGAGAATCGGATGTGCAACGATATGGACACCTGCTCGCACACACACGAATGAATTACGCTCCGTTCCAATCTTCGATAACTCGACGCAAATGTATTGTACATTTATTATAATAATGATCATAATTTGAAAATGGACGCGCGCGTAAATGAACATTTTTTTTTAATATATAATTATCTTCATAAAATGTATATGTATGAGAGGCTATCGCGAGATCGCGTTATAACGACTTTATACAATCACTATCTCATATTTATAACATATTCATAATTATCATGAGAGCAAGGCCGATCGATTTCTCAATCCGATCGAGCGTTAAAGTGAGCGCCTCGATTGACGGCATGGGATATTTGTGCAAGGAGCAAAGGAGTAGAGTCGTTTGAAATATATAAATATGTGTGTGTGTGTGTTACAAACACCACCTCGTTCTTATTTCCCCCGCCACTTTACCGCCAATCAGATGGTAACCCGCGAGATTTTCTTACTTCACAACTTGCCTTTGGAATCTGCGCAAGGTCGTCGTGAAGAGCTTTTTTTACTTTTCTTTATTTTTTCATCGTCGTATTTAATTATACTCTCCGGCTGTGATCGAGATGCGACAGGATTGTACGAGTCGATGAATATAGTTCGTTATTACACAGGGCGCGGGAAATTTCAAATTTCAACGAAATTCGATCAGTTAATATCAATTTTTTGAATTTCGACGCTAATCGTAAGTGCTGAGTCGAACAGCCTATCAATTTTTTGAAACTTGGGAAATTTTCAATAAATACAATGATAAATAAATAAATAAATAAAATATCAAAGGGTCAAAGACATAAGAATTGAAAATTTACTTCAAAACGTTCTATGTTTATCTCTTATCGAATATTGTATAATATTCCGTAGCCTAGATAGCCAGCAATTTGTGTATGATAATTAAAAGTCTCCGAGTAGATAAATATCCACGGGCATGTAGGACTATTTAATCCTGGAGCATTTTAAAGTGACATAACAGGACGTAGAACCGTCTCGCATGCAACCAGACGTTGCTTGAAGATAGGAGAAGTCCACGGTACGTGTCGAGAGAAGCGGTAGCGTCTGGTGATCAACTACATATATATATAACATATATATGACCATAATATACATCTAACGGTTACGAATGAAAGTTTAAGACACTCATTGAAACTACTTTCTCTATAAATGCGTTAGGCAGCGTTCCACGCGCTTTCTGTTATGAGCAAACATCAATTTATCACGCGTGTACACATTAGCGACATATGCCTATACAGGTGTACACGTCTCGACATACGCACGGATGTGTTTAAACACCGGCAAAACCATCGAAGACAATTTAACGAATTTGCCTCAATTATCTTTATCCGGTTTCGGTCGTATAAAAAACCAGACTTTTCAACGTACTAATCAAAAAAATTTAGTGACAGATTAATCGGAGAATTTCGTGACTCGTTTTTTCCTCGGGTACTGGACAGGTTCCTTGTATATATATACATATATATAGAGGAAAATTCAACAACCATATATATGGTTGTTGAATTTTCATGCTCGGCACACGCACGACTACCCTTATCCTCATCCATTACATACGACAAATATATATACACATATATTCGCCGAGTACAGAAAGAAGTTTCCGCCAGTTGGTACGCACAAGCACGTACAAAGCCCGATAAGTAAACGGTATAATTCGTCGATTTTTGTTTGCAGACTCATGAAGTCATCGTGTATATCAGATTATTTTTTCGGACATTCGAATCTTTCCACTTGTCTCGATAATTTTGCTTACGTAACTTTTAAATCCTGATTCACTTTTGTTCGTTTGCTCATTTATATGCGAATATATACACGCACGTATATATATATATATGTGTGTGTGTGTGTGTGGGTGGGTGGGTGTGTGTGTGTGTGTGTGTGTGTGTGTGTGTGTGTGCGCGCGTGTGGGTGTGTGTGCGTGGGTGTGCGCGTGTGCGTGTGTGTACGCAAACGTATTCTTTTTTCGGGACTACGAAATCTTTCGCCCTTTCACACTACATAATCATCGAACACCTTGGCGCGAAGCGCCGAACGTTCTTTTTTTTAATTGTTTTTTTGGTCTGCGACTACCTCGGAACAACTCGAGCCTTCCAGTGCCAAGAGGCCGTATAAACCGGCAAAGTTGGACGATGTTGCGAGTCGTGTCGCTAGAATTCGTGTAATGTCGGAGAAAGTCGAAACGGGAGGTGACCGGAGTCGTTCCCGAGCTGATATAAGCGCGTGCGTGAACATCCGAAGAAAGGAAGAGGCTGCGGTGATAGTGACGCGAGGAATTGTCACATTACCCAGTCAATTGACCGTCTCGCGTGGTCATTTGACAGATGTAAAAAAAATGTTCTTTTGTATATCTCGGTGGGAAAAATGCCCGCGAGCGTTCGATCGCCGTAGTAAAGCGTAGCCTCATGTCGCAGGCGCGAAGCCGACGATCCTACTAAACGCAAGAACGCGACCCGCTGCAACTGTCCAAGCGCACGAGAGATTCCGTCGGGCTCGCAGACGCGTCGAGTAACGGGAAAAATGTATCGAAGAGAACAATCTTGATCTTGGATGACTCATCGGATAACGAACTGTCTTGGCATATATTATTTATAGTACCCGGAAAAAAGAAACCCAGAATTCCGGAAGAATGAAGGCCATCGCCGAATGCGATTGCACCGATTATACCGGAGCCGAAAAATTTTGATAAAAAGATATGCAGCTTTTTTCTTCCGATGCGACTCAAAAACGTATTCGGTTCGGTGGTTTCGTTCAAAATCAATTAGCTAAATTGAGAATTGTTTAATCGCGATACAAATTTACTCAATCAAATTTGCATAAACTTTGTCGACTTAATTTTTTTTTTAAATAACATACTCGTTCGAAACTCGATCACCTTCGAATGAAAGAAACGGAAAGTTTTAACGTAATTGAAGGAAAAATTAGATCGAAATTCGTGATTAGATGGAATTTTTAATATTTTTAAGACGGATTTAGACAAATCGGTCGATCGACGTTTTCTCTTTCTCGCGCACGATATATTGGCCAATTGCCAATTAAAACATCAGACGCAAGGTCGTCCGCGCGTGGTCTTTTTTATATTGCGCATCGTCTTCACTGCGTTTTTTTCTTTTTTCTTACACGCAACTTGTGTAATTCCTTCGACAATCGAACTCGCGAGCTCGCTCTTTACAACTTTCTCCGGGTTCGAGACAGTGCGTGGCGAGTTTTCGAAGCGCGGAAAGAGCGTCGTCTTCATCATCGTGTCATTATCATCCCGCGTGTATTCCAGAAGGACCGAGAATAACTCTGCCGCGAATTTCACTCGCGAGCACGGTGAGACGTTACGCGTATGTGGCGTTTCACGCTAAACTGGCCCATTATTTGCTAGCATTTATTTACTCATTTATAAATTTATTGATTGGTAAAAAAAATTTTTTAATTGAAACGAACTTACGATAAAAACTTTACGATTTTGCGACATTTTTGTTTTTCATGTCACTCAACATAGCGAATGGAAAATCATGATTAGGTCAATCTGGCATAGAACACCTCGTGTGTATAAAAAAATGCACGAGAGAGATGCTGCGTGACGGAACCGGCATCGAAGATTCTCCCGTGGAGAGGCGTTCGTGTTTTCGAGTGGGGAAAAACCGGGTGAAAGAGAAGAGAATTATAAAAGTTGAGAGAAAAGAAGATACTCGATGTCTCTTTCTCTCCTCAATTACACCTATTTTCTGATGCAATTTTTTCGGGTGTTACGAGATAAATCTCCGCGTGAGAAAGAAAGTGAGAAAAAGAAGTGGAAAGAAAAAACGAGCCGAGGAACGCGGACATCTCGCGCCGGTTTTAGCGCTCGCCAGGAGAATCAGTCTGAAAAGTCACGTATTCCTCAGTGGCGCGCTCAGTTTGAATGCCCGTAAGTAGCGGTTAATTTGTAAAGACAGATCATCATTAATTTAAACTCGTTATTCAATTTCGTTGTTGATTTGTATGTCTCTGATTTGTTTTTCTTAATTGTGATTTTTACTAAAAAGGAAATTATTCGAACAAAATTTGATAAAAATCGATTTAAACGATTTTTGTTTATAATCGTGTTGTATGGTGTCGATATCCTGTAATAGCGAATCGATGCAAATTTATTTGATGAAACTCGAAGATTTGACACTTAATGGAGGGACACCAATGGGATCGTACTAATGGACGGGCTGGATGGGTTATTTGGCCAATCTCCATCGGAACCTCTCGATACTCCAATTGATTAATCGTATATTTCGCGACGCGGTTGATCCTATCAACGCAAATCAGAAGGCAAGGTTTGATGGTTTGGTGTCATTGAAATTTAACACGCGCGTGGCTAAAAATTGCAGCGCCTTTTCAGCGTATAAATTTATATGCATGTCAATATACTTTTCATACGTGCCGTTTATCTTCTTTATCATTATGCAAATGATTTATCAACGAGGCTGCTCGAGAGATCCGAATGTATTCATCCAACATTGGAAAAACCGAGAAATATTCCATAATTTGGTTTCGACATTGTTTTTAATTTAGGACATTCGCAGCTGTTTTTCATGCTAATGATTTATTTTTATTTTCCAACGACGTATCGAGTTTTTGTCAAAATACATTTTTCGCATTCGAGCCATCAATCTGACGTATTAAAAATGTTCAACGTTTTTATTTTGAATCGAACGTTCCACCCCATTTAATAATCAAACGATTGTTATATTTTCGGTGATTTCAAATAACGTGGGAGAAAACAAAAAAAAAGACAGAAAAACGTATGAACGACGTATAATTTTTGAAAAAACTCACCTCAATGCTGTAAGACTTCTTGATAGCGAACATCTCGCGATTCTTCTGTGCTGCTGCAACTGCCATCATGATCCTCTTAAATAAATCGTGGTTTGCCTCGCACAAGAATACGTTCACAGCTTCTTATTTTTGTTTTCCTTCGAATCTTCGTCGACTCGTTGATTTTAACGTATCGCGCTACTTCGAAATAATTCGCCGTTGATAAATACTTTTATAACTCGCTTTCACGTCGTTGCTATACAGGGGCCTGATTCCTTCCTCGTTGCGAAGAATAGTCTCACTGCCTCGTTACAATCGAGCTTTACCAAATTTACGGTTTACGTACTCAGCGACGATATTACTCAGGACAACGAAAACTTTGCCGGGGTTTCGATGAATACGATATATGACAATAAAAAGAACAAAAAATCGAATAAAACAATCGAGCCACACGGGGTGTCTAGGAACTTCGTCTACGACCACAGTTTTTCCAATTACTTCCTCGAAACTGTCGTTTAGTTTTTGACTGAACGATGCCGATGCGACAAGATCTTTCCAAAGATCCTCAAGTTCCAATTACTCCTCGCGTTATTTTGTGGACTCGCTGTATTCTTAACAC
This sequence comes from Netelia inedita, assembly GCA_964017225.1. NCBI lineage: Eukaryota > Metazoa > Arthropoda > Insecta > Hymenoptera > Ichneumonidae > Netelia > Netelia inedita. Next base: position 28,665,850 of record OZ024924.1, read on the forward strand.
TCGTTTTATTTATGATTATATATATGTATAAACATATATATATCCCAACGACTTGTTATTTATGTATTATTAAATCGAAAATCCTCACGACTGGGATTTCGTGTCCTGCTTTGGCGAAGCGAACGAGCGAATGCGATGTCAGGGCTGCTTGAGGCTGCATATAAACGTTGCCTCCCTTCACCGTCTCGCGACGGCGGTCAGGGGTGCCCCCACCCACGAGGGTATTCGGGTGGTCCGCGCACGCCTCTATACACACTGGATGTACTCCCGCGAGGTGCCCGCGTGATATACACCAATATCAAACTCGTATATGTGTACGTATGTATACAGGTATATATATATGTATATATATATATATATATATATATGTATATATATATATATATATATATATATACCTGTAATAATGCGATAGCGTCTAGAGAGCGCGCGTGGATGCGAATCACGCGCGCCTGCGAGACTCTCTTGGTCATAACAGGCCACGCCGCCGATCTGACACGCGGTCCTTGTCGTCTTCATGCTACGAATATACATCATATAGGTAATTATAGTACAGTATGTTATCATTCGTAACACACACACATAGGTACGCACGAGCGAGCCCACGGTGGCACTCGTGATTACTCGAGCCCGTGCGAAGAACGATTCCGATTGGACGCGCATGTCGGGGGATCTATCGCGCCGGCGCTCTACGGGGAGATCCCCGTGACCAGCGCCGGCCGAGTGACTGCTGGAGACGGGCTCGCGTGGCCCGTTCTCTGACTCACTCGAGAGCTCCGTCTCGAGAAACGTGCCTCCAGAACAATACCGGCTTTTCCTTTTTTTTCACTGTTCGCATTCATTTGGACTCGGCAATGGACGGAAAACGAGAAGAAATATAGACGCGGGAGAAAGACTGAACGCATTTTTATCAGCTAAATACGCGCGAGCTAATACTCATTTTGGGATAGGATTTCTGATTTAATCGAATTCGAATCGGATATCGTTTTTACATTATTCATTTTTACCAAGTTTTTTTTGGTAATTCTGAACTCGGAACCCGACCAATAGTTCGACCGCGTCAGAATTTGAGTATGACTGTGACAAATACAATGACATTCGTTTGTTTCTATCGAGGGATCGATAGTGACAGGAAATAATGTAGATGAAATATTAATCAATTAACAAGAAGTGAGTGTAACTATCGGGCTGCTACAAAACCATAATGACAGGTATTCTTCAGCAAGCTTGGAAATTGTACATTTCGCTAAAATGAATGTGAAAATATTCAGGAATGTAGATCTACTCATACGCATCTTCTCTCATAAAACTCAGTCACGTCTCGTGTGTGACCGAATCTCCGGTCGAATCCTTCTTTGTTTTTATCATTCATAATAGCTAAAAGACGAAATATTCTCGTTTTACCGGTTTTTTATCAACAAAAAAGAAAGAAAGATATGCCAAAAAAAACTACCCGTACATTTCCTTATTTCGTCATGACGATAAAGTGGAATTCGTAATTTTCGGTCGAAAAAAAGAAACATTATAACGAAAAAAAAGATTGCATCCACTATGATCGTAAATTCGTCACAACTTGTTTAACTAATATTTATTCCTCGGCTACTTCTAGATATCATAGACTTTCATATCTTTTTGTAGTCCAACTACGTTTTATTACTCGGTTTTACCAAATTAATTCTTACGTTAATATATTTTTTAAATTGCACGATCGAATATTACAAAGTCACGATGATTTTTATTCGTTTTTTATTTTACTTTTTTCAAAGAGACTTGTTTGTAAAGATATTTTCATCGAAAGTTTTGGCTCGATAGTTACAAATTTACGAAATTAATTGGCATAAAACCTGAAATAGTTGAGCAATTTTAACGAAATTGCAGCAAACGAAGGGGGCTAGCTGCTCACCTTGTGTAGAAAGTCTTAGCAAGTCGTTCTTGAAATATAGCCATTTCAATTTTGCAAGCTTATCACATGCGAATACACACATGCGCGTGTATTTACATACACAAACATAAACAATAAATTGGAATTGTGATTTTTCCACGCTTCGGAATCAATATTTAAAGCATGGCGGCACGAAATGTCGAGAAATGTCTGTTTTATCATTTTTGTAATAATATTTAGGACGTTAATTCGCAAAAATAATCCATTTAAGAATCAGTTAGAAAGGAAACGTTGTGAATAATTATTCTTCGACGCCTTATCTCGTATTGATCTTTTTTATTTGGGTGTAATTCGATACCTCGAGCAGCATTAAAAAGAAAATAATATCACGTCAAAAAAATAAGGAAATTTACTTGTGATGGAAATTCGTGGAAGGGAGAGAGGTGGCTCTTCTCATCAAACATTTATTTTAGTGTAGTCGATTTTTAGAAATGAATAATACGGAGATTCCGTTTGAAAACTGAAAATCCCAGGTGGAAGAGAAGGAACGTAAAAAGAAGACCGGTTTTGAAGACCTACGCGCTTCGTAGTAGTTATATTAAATATTATGATCGGCCGTAGGACTTTCATACGTAGGAAAATATCATATACGTCACGACTCATCCGTACGACGCTTGAGGCTACTTCGATCATTGGGGGCCCTCCCAGTAGTCGATATAGGTCCAACTATTTTTGGATAATCGTAAAAATTTGATAGATTTTTTTTATGATCGGCTCATACATGCGTATATTTCCGAAAAATGCGTATTTATACGATGTAACTGATGTCACGAAATGTTCACGTGTTGATCTACCATCTAGGTTAGCCGGGAATTCCGGGGCTGTTTTCACGTTTTGTAACGACAATTTGACTTTCCTCGAACGTAGAGTTCAAAAACGCGCCAGATTCTGTTGTTTACCACCAAACGTCACGTGTACGCCGCGAATCTTATTTTTTTACTAGATTTCCCCAGGATCTATAAAAAGTGTTGAGATTGCCTGAAATTTTTCAATTTATCGAAAAGTATATTTTAGTATTCCTAATGTATGTCAAATTATCATTAAATTTTTTAATATTTGGATGGTATTTCAAATCTAATTGGCATTTTTATATGCAAATATTGTATTTTTTTCATACTCGTATTTTCATTCATTTGTTCTTGAGGATAGATTGATATTTAATATAAAATTAAGAAATAGTGATCGGTTAGTGTATTAGAATTTACGTATTCCTGATAAATACTGCCGGGATCATTAAGAGGATCAAACTCGGTAGCGCAAGTATGCAAGATCGTTAAACGCATTACGCTCACTGTGTCCTTCAACTATACTGCAATCCTTCTCTCCTGCCTTCCCGCCCTCTCTCCGGCTCTCTCCCTCTCTGGCTCTCTCTCTCTCTCTCTTTCTCTCTCTCTTCCTTTCTCTCCCTCTTTCGCCCTCTCTATATTCGTAAAGACTGACGTACGTCCTTTCAGCAATTACATATACTTGGAAGAAATAATCACTGATGAAATAAAAGTAAAGTTAACCGGTTGGAGAAAAATGAAATAAAAAAAAGAAAAGGTAATTTTAAAAATCCAGGATTAATCCTTGCTTTTTTGAGGAACAAGGAAATCTAGCCTGATTCCCCCGTAGTTTGTAATATCCGCGATGGCTGTGCACACGTGTTTTGAATTGCATTAAACTCTTTTTACTGTCTTGGTTTTAGTATCTTTTTTTTTAACCGGAAGTTGAAAAATATATTTGCTTACATTCTACGATATCTTTATGGCAGATCAAAGGTGTGAACCTTTATTAAGATCCGAAACGTGTATAGACGCGATATATGTGATGCTGTTTTGAAAATATAAATGTGACCGTGAAATCTTGACAGTCCCGAATGAAAACGAAACTTGGGTAGCAACCACAAATTGGAAAGATATCTAGCCGATCTGCATATTTTTAGTTATATTTTTATTACTCATTTATTACAATTAATTAGTAAACATAAAAATATTCCAACGATAAAAGTCGAAACTATTGCATTTTCTTTTTCTTTCGAGAAAATGTGTCGCCAAGTTTTCTAGCACAAGATTAGCTAATAACGATCGGGTTGAAAGGATTTGAGTGCTTCACGAATAATCTCATTAAATTACGAAATCGATATCTCGCGTTCCTCGTGGCCGATTAAAATTCTCACAACTAAAGTCAAATATTAAATCCGTCGCATATAACGTTCTGGCATTTACTTCGCGAAACTCTCAGAATAAAAAATTCTCCTTTTCGAGCGCACGAAAACGAGGAAAAAATTGACAATGATTCATTCAATGGACTCGAACGAGAATGCAAAAATGATCGAGACAACGAAGTGACAAATCTTCTCGTGCCCTATAATATTAACGATCATTTCCATCGATTACCAAACAATTATCACATATTATAAATCTTCTCCACGAGATTTTTTTGCTGTTGAAATGTTCGTCAATTCCAATCGAAGGAGAAAAAAGTTTGATCTACAGATCCATTAATTATTGATCAATAAATAAATTTTTATCGCACTACCACTTCATTTTTTATCTATTCATAGATTCACGTTTTTTCTTTATTAATTTATACGGAATTCCTCCGAAGAATCAACTTTCTTCAGCCTCGCATTCTCGTCGACCTCATCATCGTTCCGATATCATCTGTAATCATTTCATTATAGTTAAAACGATCCGTCATAGCAATAGGATAGATCCTTGATCGATCCTTCCGACATTTCCCTCGAAGCACCGTGTACTAACACACACTTACGAATCGAGACTATATTCTAAGAGATCGAGATCTATACAGACAACAAACTGATCTTACTTTCATGTACCAAGGCCATGTGGAATACAACATACGAGTGCCCGGCTGAGACCGAGTGGCACTTGCTCTCCGGACTGTCAGCGCCTTCGTATTACTCCTTGCACACACACACACATGCATATACATACATAGCATTAGTATATACGATTATTTTGCCCGACTTGAACGAGCAGCATATCAAGACAGGGGGGGGGGGGGGGGGGAACAGGACACGTTACATTCCACGCGCGACTGGTTAATCCAACGTCATTGCGTTCGAAACCGCGTACCCGGACCAGGGTTAAATGGTATTATGACCAAAAAAAAATTCAGAACCAACGAACTCGCTTATGACTGTACCGAACCTCGCGTTTCCGGCCACGGTCGTATCTCCGCGCCTTTCAACATTCGGCACATAGATCAAGGTTCCCTCGGACCGACGAATATAATATAGTTAATTTCTCATTTAAGGTAATACTTTAGTCAAGTACTTCGGTTTCGACCCTACATTTTTTTCGATCGATTGGAAGAGATAATTATTTCACATTGGGCCGAACAAAAATTGAATTTATCGTACGTTTTGGGTGATTATCGTTATCAGACTTTTTTGCGGCGAGCATTGTGTGAACAGTGGGTGACCGCGACGAATAAATCAATATTGCTTCGAAGATCCGCGTATTTTGTCGAAAAAATGTATCGTGATATCATGGAGGCTAATGAGCAGAGCGTCATAGTTTCCAAATGATTTGTCGAATGATATCGGTATTGACTCGAGATAAAATTACACTTATTATATTCTTTCGTCTATTAACTGGATATCTTATAATAGCTATCATATAAATCATGATAAATTAATCGCTAATTACGTTCGGGCATGTCAAATGAAATTACCGATATCTTTATAAATATTTCGTTGACTTTGGCGATTCGCTTATGGAATCTTCAAGGTATGATTGTTACTGACAGGGGAGCAGATTAAAAATCATGTAACGTATAATTTTCCAACAAAACAATCATGAATAATTATACCAAAAGCAAATTAATATTCATCACAGCCAAGTAATTATTCCAAATTATTCTCACAATTATTCGCGATTTTTTATGCTTTTTTTGTACGATAATTATTCGTAATCGTTTGTTATAAAATCAATATTAATGGTTTTTTTTAACTCGAACGGTGTCTATCCGTGTTTTTACTTGTGTGGCAAAGTTGACGGTGCACGAGTCGTTGGCGTGCTTCTCACATAAATACCTCTATCGAGTAATCGAATAAAAAAATTGATTCTAATTGATTGAAAACTTGATTAATCGACCGAGATTAATTAGACCACGTTTAAACCGAATAAAGATTGTTTCGAGACGCATGAAATTTATTTCGATGGAGTAAGCCTTTCTTTTTCTGTCCATCAATGTATTATTCTAATTCGTATTCAAAGATAATGCTGAGGTAATATATCATTAAAATTTCGTACATCGATTTATCATCGATGGATCAGCGTCACTGCCTTGAAAATTTCGTTCGCTATGTCAGAGTCTAATTCGACGGCAGGAACTATAATTAAAACTTATATACCAAAACCCACGATGCACCGTTGCGCGATACGTGACACGAGGGCCTCACGGAAATCCAAACCGTGAAATCATCGACCCCGAAATCGATCAATGCCCTTCGATATGTTTTTTTTTCGTCGTCATCAAATGCCCACAAAAATGTCGAGTAAGAATTGAAAGTATGTGTGGTAACACTTATACGCATGTACGTGTACATGCTCAAGGCTTTCGCGATCGTGAAAGTTGGCAAACTAGAATAGAGTGGGCAATGATGGTCAATTAAGGGCGAATTTGTAAAAATGATAAAATTATTTAAATAATTGCTAAAATTATATTCAACAACATTTTTACGTTTTCGGTAAGTAATTTTTATCAATCGCAAAATTAAGTTTTGTGGATCATACACGTGAGGCGGAACTTGACTGGAGACTGGATATTCCGATCGATGAATATAGAGACGCGTTCACATGACCCTCGTATTATCTCACCAAAGGTTTACCGCGCTGGATCACGGAAGCGCTTGTACTACTTCAAAGGCCATTTTTAATATTCCATATGAATTTTTATATCGTTCTTGATCTCGCGGTATCAAGGGTAAATTTGATAGATATTCACCGATCGAACCAGGATATCCTGATCCCTCGCTTCCACACTTCCATTCTCGTATAGCACGTTGAAGGAAGAGCTTGATAACGATTTCGGCATTTCTCTTATCTACTCGCATTTAAGAACACGTGTGCATTTTCCGACACTTTGTAAAATTGGTAAATAGACGGATAAAAATATTGTCCCCAATATATCATTTTTCAAACAATATGTCATCGATATTGATTCAGTTAACATATCATAGATCATCTATTCTGTTCTGCAAATATTTGGCATATTGTCGTCTAAAAATGTCCCAATGCCATTGACACGCAAACGAAGCTCTTTGGGCGAGATAACAAACGTTACCAAAAAAATAAATTATAACCACCTTGATAAAAATTAACAATAAAAAAAAACAATAAGTTGACTTTTTGTTTCATCTTTCCTGTATTCCGACCACGAGTGATTCCACGCTCACCTTGTGATTGTACCACGACCGAGCACGCTGTTGTCGCAGGTGGTAAATGTCAGACAGGATCTGAGAGGCAGCAACTTAACCAACGTAACAACGCTTTTGCGGTGTTTTACTCGGTGGAATGAGATCGCGGAAGGGTGGGGGAGGGGGGAACGGGGAAATAAAAAAAGCTTCGAAAAGAAATCGATAATCGACCGCTTTGAGACAAATTGAAGGTACAACGTATTTAGCACGAGTCTTTGTTGAATCGCATGCGATAAAGTCGATATCGAACTATGACTCATTTAGTTAGTCATACGATAGAGTATTCGATAAATCGTAGGACTTTGCAGCATAGTTGTTAATTAGTTTTACTCGCATATTGCAACGTTCTCCATTAATTTTATTGTATATATAAAGTTTTGTTTTGTTTTCAATTAATAACTCCTTCGAACAGATTTTCACACTTCGAGGACGATGTTACCAATGGAAATGGATGACGAAAAAAAATAGTAGACAAAAAGATTGAAATAATATAAAATAATAGGGAACAAATGCTAATGTCCTTACAATGATAGAGTTATGCAAGACGAAAGAGAGTCCAACGACGGCGGTGGCAACGACGACTGCGACGACGAGAGACGACAGCTAAGAATAAGGGGAGTGGATAATTATTTCCTCAATGCAAATCGATCGCTCGAGAGAGCCTTGAACGCCTCGTGCTATTTGCGCGGGGGCTCGATTATGATAATTAACACTCTCCGTAATAAAGTTACATACGCGTATGTGTCGTATCTACCATCTTCGTAATTTTTCAAAAATTCTCATTGTGTCTATATTAGTGGGTAATGACGAAGGTAGGGGTATAACGTAGGGGTAACTTTTATCCGGTGTATCCGATCGTCGAGTACCGTTGGACGAGCTAGACGCGACATGGTAATTCGAAACCATAAATCTTCCAGAGACGCGTGGACCACCGGTAATTCTTGCATTTATAACGAGAGGTAAAGTGTAAGAAAGGGAACGAGAGAGGATAAAATGACGCTTGGATATCGTGATTATTAATATATTGCGCCATTAATCCACTTAACGTCGTTGTTGCGATATCGATGATTCATCAGTTCCTGATGGGCGAAAGGCCATACGAGAACGTCCCTCGTTGTACTTCGAAACTCCGAAACCTTTCTAATTAAAAAAATTATAATTTATACCGCAATTCGTAACCCTTGTCTCTTTCTATTTTGTATCGGATCACCAGAAGGAAGTCGATTCATCTTTCGCTCTTCTTTCCACCCTTATTAGTATTTAATTTATATTAAAAAAATCGCAAAATTTCTTAAAACTTCAATTCCCTCGAAGCTTAATTTAAAAATATTCAATATTAATTTAAACAAATATTATAAAAATCGATGTGTAAAGGGTAAATGTCTACCCTTAAAATCATTGAAAAATAGGCCAGTCACAATGTTTTACCGGCAATAATCTAATCCGTGTCTACAGTCTATCTACAATAAAGAATAATAAAAGTCCTGAGTTCGACGCGTTAACAATTGAACAACTGTCAGTGCCACGCCGGAACACTTTATCCCCGAATACAACCCCTTTTTCTCGCGAGTGGTCATTATTTTCATGATTACGAGGACCTCTCCATGAGTGAAAACTATCGATAATCTCACATCTACTTTCTTGACGTTAAACGGCAGGATGCTCGTCACTGCCGATTTTTACCGATACGCAACTAAAATTCCAACACTCTCGTTGTCTTTGTTACTGTTACGGATAACGCGTATAATTCGCTGGACTATGACGTTCGTTTACGTAAAATCGACGCGAATGGGTCAGTGTCGTCATGCTCCGTTGCCCCGGACATCTCGGACTCGAGCGTTTTCTCCTAAAGGAGATAACAACGACTCGCCAATACAATTAGCTTCGTTGCAAGGATTTTACTGATTAACGCTACGAAACAGAAATTTATAATGGATATCGTACGTGTTAATTTGTCATTTCAGGTGAACACCTTCTTTTATTCTCGAAAAAGTTGACGTATGAAGAATTTATAAAATCGTGGAAACATGATCGCAGTCAATGGAATTCTAATCGATCCACGGCTAATTATCAAATTCACGCGCCGCACTCAATGACGTTGGATCGCTGGCTATCGCCACCGGTTTTACGCGCGTGTCACATACCAGTAGAACGATATGATTTCTCTTACAGTCTCTGTCATCATTAGATATTCATACGTGTATAAGTATATATATTTATGTATATTCGTGTGGTTCGTGGGTATATATGTATGAATACGTAGGTATATATACATTAGTGCGATTAGGTAGAAAATTCTTATGGTCTCAGGTAAGCTTGGTCACGATTGAGAGGGTTCGAGCCACGCATGGAGCACGTGCTCTTCACTCGGTAGAGGAGCTAGACTCGAGCCCACTGTACAGTCACAGGTACGGAACTCGTGCACACAAAAGAAATAAACTCCCCTTACCTCCTCGAGCCCCTTCCCCACCCTTCTTTACAATATCTTTTTTTCCGATCAATTCTCAATTATTCTTGAGGTTTTTGTCTCTCTTGTTTCCGATCTGCAATCTGGCTAGACACGCTCGTATGACAAGCGGGTCAATCGTTTGCCTGGTGAGGTCGAATTCACGGTCTTGCCTTCGGGGAGGGTTGTTCGAAACTTTCGAGACCGGCCATGCGATGTATCACGGGCGTATTTTTAACAAGTACTTAGTCGTTTTTAAAAGTATTCTCGAGGCTACACGTGTTCGTGGTGCCATTGAGTTTTTAATCTGTGGATTAATCACGTTCACCATCGTGGGTACAAGTGCCATTGTCGTAGAAACACTAAAAAAAGGAACGTTTTTTTCTTTTTGTTTGATGTTTTTTCTGCTATAACGCCGGTAAGATTGTTGAATCTTGTAAAATTCATGTGCGAAGGAGCGAGGAGAATTGGTTTTCAATGCACAATGAGCTTGATCGTAATTTAGTCATTGGCATTTATTCGAACAACAAGCGTAGCCGAGTCACTGGCGAATGGTTCACGTTGTGTATTAACGAAACGAGTATATCGACCTTCGTCGAATTGTAACTTTTCTCGTAAAATTCGTTAGTTTTGTCTTAATATATTGCCCCGTATCTTCCCTTGGTAAGCGCAACGAGGACGTCGACGAAAAGTCGGACACCCCCCCCCCCCCGCCCCCGTGTACATATAATTGGTAGACCGCTGGCACGCACGATTTCAATCTCGTTGGGGTAAATATGTGCGGTAAATTTACTCGTGACACGTGAGGACAATCAGATCAAAGTCGCGATCGCAATTTCCCTCGCAAATTTAAAACTGCGATTGCGGCTCTCGTTCGAGGAACAAAATGAAAAGTATGGGGTTGAGGCAGAGGGGGAGAGAGACGTTGATGGGATCAAAATATTATGAACGAGACAAAATTATATACTGTTAAGAATTATAAATATTTCTCATATGGTCCATTTACGACGAATTACAAGGTTGATTCGTTGCATATCCTCGACTTTTTATGCGTTTTCCTCGTATGATTTTTGACCCTCGAGCGTAAAATAGAGAATATTACGTTTACGAGTTGATTTATTAATAATTAATTAATATCGATAATTGACCCAATTGCAGCCAATTTCACCTCGGTATTTAATCCAACGTTTCACCGATAATTATTTTTTATCCTCGCAAACATTTTTTCACCGACGCTTCGTTATAAAATTATCACGATTGTTTCTATAATTAAGTTTGCAGCTAATGAATAACGACTGTTGATGATAATTCGATGATAGGAGATATAATGAGCAAGATTTATCAATTATTATTGCGCGTCTTATCATCGAATACATCGAGTCGGCGTTATGTTTATAGTGAGAGTTTAGCGTCGCAACGGACGTTGTTGTATAATACAAAATGGCGGTAGTCAGCACAGTAGTGTGGGTGTAGAGAATGTGAATCCTGGTTTACGATGAATCGATGATATTTACCGACCTTTTCTTTGTTCCGACTCGATGATCGGCCCATAGAACGCCTCTAACAACGAGAGGAACTCCATTAACCCAATGACCTTGAAAACATCACAATTCAATCGAGGTGACCTTCTCCATCATCGTCGACCATGGAAAACGCGGCAAATTGATACATATCGGTGAGAGAGAGAGAGAGAGGAATTGGGTAAGGGGAGGAGAGGGGTGGGTTGGGGGTGGGGGGCGTGAGGAGACACTATACCGCGATCCTCGAGAAACCTTCCGAGAAACGCAAACGCGTTAATAATCGTGTTTTCCAGTTATCAATTTATTCGAAGTTCCATTGTTGACTTGTTCTTTCCGAATCATTAATTCTCGGCATGCCATTCGCTGTGCACTCTCCCGGCACGTCACAAAAACTTGATCGTTACAAGTGTGCGGTTGCTACCCGACGTGGTGAGAGGATCGCATCGATTTGCTGAAAGTTAGCACGATGAAATTTGTAATTAGCTTTTTATTCGCGACGAAATTAATGATAACAAGTTTTTGTCAGTTCTTTGGTTTCTGACCGTGCAACCGGTCGAATTTAGACGAGTAATTGCTCGCGCTCGCTCGCTCGCTCTCTGACAGTTCGTAAACACTTTTTTAACTTACGTTTGTAGTAGAAAAAATGGGAGGCATTCGATCGTTTCTGGCAAACGATTTCGCGCTAGGAATGATTTCTAGGGGTATAAATCATCCTGCAACGATACTTTGGGGGAGGGGGTAACAGAGACGTAAAATTTCGCGTTCGATCGTGACCCTGAACAGCTTTATATACGATTACCCTTGAGCACGAATCTCTTCCATTTCGACAGTTTCTTTTTTATCAAGTTCCTTCACGCTGGTGAAGTTTGAAATTGGACACAGGCACACGCGTTCAATTTATTCACCGATCATTTAACATTTGCCTCTGCCCATTCGGAACTTCGATGAATCGATCAATAACGAAAAGTTCCCGAGGCGATCGTACGTTGAGTTAGACGCGGAAGAAGGAAGGTCGTCGGGGAAGGTATATCGAGAGCGAGAATGTTTCTTTTTTTCCGATCCATTTGGCCAAGGGTGTCGGATATCGCCTATGGCGAACATTAAACGAGCTGAATCATAGAAGTCGCGCTTATAATAATTGGACTTCCACATGTGGAAGAGGTATACCTTGGGACATCCTCATGGGAATTAATCGGTAAACGATAAATGTGTGTGAAGGTTCGTACTATAAATTTTTATTTACGCCTGTCGAGATATCAAAACGACATTACAACGAAGGTTTCTTTCATTCTTTTTCCAAAAATTTCGTGATTTCGTTGACAAAATTAGCGATTCGTTTGGTCGGAGTTGTGAGAAGAAAACAAAAAACAAAACAAACTACGAATACCGGGGGTAGAAACTTTATCGCGAAAAAAGTCGTGGACGGTCTCAAGTCTCAGTTTTTTCATGTCTTTTATAGCGTCGAAAAAACCCTGAGAGGGCGATTACGCGGACCCCAGGGCTTAATGCACGTGCGCTCGGGAATCCCGAGTGCGAATGCGGCTTAACGCTTGAGTCTATATATGTAGCGGTGTCGAGCACTCTATATTTCATAAAACGAAAAAAAAGCAAAGACACAGGAGGTCAAGTACCGGGGATTTTCGCTACGTGCCAGAACGTTACTTCGGCCGGATAAGTATCTCGTTACAGGACCGAAAAGACCGCTCTTGCAACAATGATCCTGCAATCAATCATGACGAAATAACCACGGATCGAGTGACAGTCCTTATTAAATTATCATACGCTGTATCGAGAAAATTCTTATTTATTCTTAACGCGTAAATTTTCAGTTAAAAGTTAATCTTGTCCGATCTATTTCAATATAATAAAAAAAGTTTTCAATTAAATCGAATGTTGCCATCGATGCAAAAATCGATTTATCGAATCGTGATGAAATCTGGCCGATTGTCAGATCGTACGATCGCGAGGTAAACAAAGTCTCGATTAATTCGATCTCACCACGGAAAATAATGTAAACGAAAGAATAACATTTACAAACGTCAAGAATAAGAATAAGTTTTTAAATGAAAAAAATCGAGAGATCGTTTTCGAAGCGCATGTTTCATCGTTCATAATTTTAAAAACACATCACGATTATACAAACACGAAGGAAGTATCGTTTTTATACGTACGTAAAGCGATTTTCTTTCTTCTCAATTGATTTTAAATCGCTTCCTGAAAATCAATTTCCGATATCATTGTACTTGTTTCACGAGTCATTCCTGTTTATCGAAAGTCTGAACAAATGTCTGCCAGTGTGCACTCAAGCTCACCTGTGTATCCGATTCTGTATGATGAACGTATATAAACCTATATATATATATATACATATATATAGGTAATGTTCTACATCGTTCCGAGACGGGAATCTCAAACGTTCAAATATATTGATGTGATATAACCTAACACGCGAACGACGTGTGCCAGGCGACCTTGTCTCAGTCAGGTGTAAAAGGTACACTGTTACGATGCACTATCGCGATCTTGATGCACTTCATACACGTAACATATATGTGCATAAAGTCCATAAAGATCGCGATCGTTATACATGTAACCATATACACGTATGTATAGGTATATATAGATTGTGACGAATAACTATATCGCGTGGAACGAGCCTATATATATGCAGATCGAGATCGGCAGGAATAATTATCTCCGTTATTACTACGAAGTCCTGTATTGAATCCGGCAGAACGTTCCGACTATGATACGTCAATTCAGTTACAGTAATGAATTTTGATCGGGTGTGATCGAGAGGCAATTACAAAAAAAGAGGCTTCTTCGCGTTACGGGGTGGTTCCATTTCGTGGAAAATATAATAAAACGTGTAATGTAAAAAGTTCAAGAATAATATATTCGAACAAAAAATTCATTTTTAATCGTTCGAGCTTTTAAAATGGTCGATGATTTTTAAAGCACCCCGTTGGCAATATTAATAATAATATGAAGATGACTATAGCTGTAATAAGTCGTTGTTTTCTTTCCTTTTTTTCATGAAATGTGCTCTTCCGTTAGCTCGTAAAAAGTAATCGACGTCGACGTGTAATCCCCGAGCAATATTGCGATAGGGGATGATGTATTTTCTGCGGGTTCGTGGTAGTCTCAGCGTGTGTGCCTGGGGAGAACTCTTACTCCGAGATTGACGAGATTAATTCCATCTTTCATTTCTCATCTTCCTCGATCCTCATTGTCCCGAATATATATAACTGAAACTAGAATGACAACCGGTGCGTCGCTCCAAGAAGAAAATTCGTCGAGTTGTAAAATCGATAAAAAATATTGATTTAATTCGAAAACGATAGAGCAGACTCCGATGGATATTCGAATAGCGCGGGAATAATGTGCAAAGCCATTTTCACCCCGTGTTTTCTTGGAAATCGGGACGTCGGGAAGAGAAAAGGAACGGTGGTGTACGAAGGATCCGCCATTGATCGATAATAATGCTGCGGTACTTTCAAGGCCAAAGGGACAAGCGTTCAAGGCCATCGAGATGCGAATCCCAACTCGAATGCACTTATAGGCCGTAGCGAAGTTAGTATGTATTTGCTTATGTGGAAGTGATCGAACCGTACATTGCCGCCTCCCTCATTACAGTCGATAAGAATGAAAATAGGAATAAGACGTTTGTGAACATGTAACCAATTACCATACGGTTCGTCGTCGATGTTAATTCCAACATTATTATATTTATCGATACTGCTTACCATTGATTAAACGCAGTCATTGATTAGGCATATAATATTTTTGTTTAATGAAGCAAATCAATTAGTAAATTAATTAAAAGAATTAAGCTCATAGAATTTATCAGGTAGCCAGGTTTTTAGCTGCTAGTTTCGTGCGTATCGTATCATCATACGTATAAATTATTGACGTATATATTGAAAGAATGATAAACAAAGCGTAAGAATTATATCGATCAAATAATACGTGTGCGCATATTGTCGTCAGAGTGCCTATAATACGTCTGTACGTTATTTACGATAATGTGCGTCGAAACTCGAATTCGGTTCTATTTACGCAGAACTCTTTATTGTTGAAAAAAAGATAAGGATACATTATTGAAGATGGGACGTTTTCCCGATCGGAATGACGGGTGATAAGATGATCGATCGCATGTGTCGATCACTATAATAGTACGTACAAAACAATTTGATCGCCAATATCAATTGATGACCGAAGAGGCAGCTTCATGGAAAATATTTGTCAAATGTTGAATTTTGTATTCCCATACGAGTATGAGCAAATGGGTCATGGTGGCGAGTAATGAAGTATAATATGATTATTTTTTATCTCTTAATCCAACCGTGCTGTTGTTGGCGTTATGCTTCGAAGCCCCTCGTACGTTAGTGATTTTATAAATACATCAGATAAATATAATATAATTCTATTAGTTCGCTTATTAGTGTTGATATGGACGGACATACTTCTAGTTATATATATTTATACGGATAAGCGCATATTCGTAGTTGATCATCTCTGTCAGTCAGTCGAGGCCAAGATTTAGATGGTTCGAGGTCGATTTAAGTGACAGCGAGAGTGAGCAGGATCCAGGGTCGCTACTCGAAGTAATACCTATATGTGGGTAAAAGTGTGTGTGTGTATGTTTTTACATATGTATGTATGTATACATAGCGAGAGCAATGAGCACACTCTCCGGACGATGATCTTGATCGTTGGAGGGTTCTCAGCATCGTATGTACCACGTCTCGACAGTCAAGGACGTAGAAGGTCCTTAAACCCGGCTCCAGCTGCGTTTTTACAAACCTTCACTCGTCATTAGGTAAATGCAATATTATTAACACAAAAAGCTTTCTTGTAATTAGAAGTATGTCGAAATTCAACGATCGTCGATATTGGCATACCGATAATATCCTTCGTCGAATATCCTGTCCGTACACCGACACTGTAGTATTTTCGACTATATGACTCTTTGATTTCCATCACTAATTAAATGCAAAACATATTTTCGTAAAGAACGTCGATTAACGTTCAATGCCGATGAAATTAAATTTTTTTAATTTTCGATATGAAACGTCCTTCATCGGTTACATTGAGAACAATTTTGCAACTATTTCGAATTTCTAGATAATCGATGACTCGTCTGTTGATTCGAATGAAAATTATAGCCGATAGAAATTTCAGGTTAAATCAAACTGTAATTACGTCAACATTTTTCTGCAAATAGTTTAATGGTAATTGAACGTTAAAATGTTATATTAAGCTTCCTCTTAATGGAGGAAAGATGAAGACGATTTTCTCGATTTCTTCGAAGAGTGGTGGGGAATCTGAGACACATTCGTTAGCGGAAAATATGGAGAAATAAATAGAAGGAGGATCGCGTGCGCATCGTGACAAGGAGGAGATCTCAAGGTCCACAAGAGGCTTGTCGTTAGCCTCAGGCTCGTTCCATCGAGATGCACGATAGTCCACACCCGCAACTTGACAGCGCTACCTTCTTTTTTCTCTCTTTCTTTCTTCTCGAACGGTGCAGCGGCTCCGAGTGCAACGCTTATGTTGTAGATGGATGGGACACGTACCGATAAACGTATGTGCTTATATGCATGCATATAGTTATTGCATACGTGCGTCACTACGAGAGTACACTCTCGCCACCGGTCGGCTGTGATTAACGTGGACTGACGTGACGAAAGAGGAAAATCTACCCATGATATGTCATTGGTAACAGGACGACGGTGCACGAGCACGAGGAAAT
The DNA here is from genome assembly GCA_964017225.1 of Netelia inedita. Lineage (NCBI taxonomy): Eukaryota > Metazoa > Arthropoda > Insecta > Hymenoptera > Ichneumonidae > Netelia > Netelia inedita. Next base: position 28,682,941 of record OZ024924.1, read on the forward strand.
TTCTCCTACCTAATTTCTTATCAAACTTCACGTGCCTCGTTTGTTTTCTTATCTATTCGACCTTTTTCTTCTCGGAATTTATCCAAATTCAATACTAAAAAAGCAATTCGTCGGTGCATTAAAAATAATCGCAAACACTGTGTTCTTGTTTCAAATTGGTATTTTCTTTGTCAAACTATGAATAGACACGCATTACCCGGATGTTGCTAACTTGATATTTTAAATCGAACTTTCCAACGGTTAATGCACAATTTTTATATAAATTTAATTTTTTCAAAAGTGTCGAATGCAGGGACTAATATTATTTATTTTACATATTTGTAAAATAAATAACATACATACATATAACATACATACATAACAATAACCGTACATATCTCGATCCGTTTACCTCCAGACCTTATCTTGCTATAATGCAAATTATGCATTTGAAGAATTGTTTATATTCAATCAATAACCAATAATATTTGAGCACCGACGAATTTGATTTATGCTCGAGGAACGATGCGTATTTTTTTTTGTCGGGATGGTACAGCCTCGCGCGTCATGGAATATTCTTAAAAAAACAATTTACCGAACCGACAAACATCGATTTTAATGCTCCCGGAAAGGTGTGTATCAATAACATAATTAAATGTCCAGTCTTTGCATTTAATGTACACATTAGTCTTTTACGAAGAACGTGGAGTTGTTTAAGATAGCTTCTTAATTTTTATATTGTTGTACTGGAAGTAGTACTGACGTACTGTCGTACTGATTATCGCGTTTCGAAATAGTTATTTATTTTCGTTTTAACCACGTTCAATTTATCGCCCGTATATGTTTTCTTTTTCGTTGGAATTTATTTTTATCGGTAGCCTAAAATTTTTGAAATTTATGGTTTTGCAAAATAATTCATTAATCTTGTTTCGTCATATTGAATCATTGGGAATACAAATGTTGTTTTATTTGTGATATTTTGTTGATGAAGTAAAATCGACCGAATCATTTTTTCGATCGAATTCATAGTTTTCGAGTAAATTCGAAATAAAAATTTACCACTCAGAAAAAAATACCCCACAATGTTATAATCCGATTTCTAATAGTTTTATTGCAACATCGATTTGTATGCGTATCATCTCTCGTCCCGGAAAATAATCGAGCAAGAGGAAAATTTTTGATGAGAACGATTCTCCCGGAATCTGGTAATCGTCGGCATAAACGGGACTTCCAGTGGATAAAAATGAGACGGGTCAACAAGAATTTCCGCTTAATCAACAATGCCTTAGACTCCTGTTACATATATGGCAATAATGACGGCTGAGTCATTTTTTTCACATTGATATAAACGTTCCGAAAAAACGATCAACCTCCCAGGAAAACCGATACAAGGAAAATTTTGTGACTCGTACACGATCGATTGCTTGATAATTTGTAGCATTCCTTGTAAAGTTAAAGTGGACGAGTGAATTGAGAACAAATTGGCCAACATTAATTCGATTTTACAATCAAAAAATAATTTTATAAAATTAACGACGCTCTTTCTACGAGCAGCTAAAATAACAAACGATACTTTTTCACAAATAACAACTTTTTAAACGCTTCGTATAATCGCAAAATAGAATTTCCCAAATTTTAACTAGTACCTCTGTTAATTATAATTAATTATCTTTATATGTGATTAGCAGCATCATTACTTATAATTATAACTCAAAAGAACTCACCCAAGTAGAAAATTAACTTTGATCCAGAAATTAAAGCGAGAACAATCCATTAATTAATAAAATCCGTGATAAAATTGAATCCATCACAAAAATCTTGTTTTGATTTTATACGAACCGTACCTCAAGTTTTCATTTTTTACCGTTCAATGGATCCAGAAGAATGTTCACCGTGCGAAGCTTGAGAAGTACGAGAAGCGTAATATAAGGAGCGAATGTTAGTCGTTTACATATGCAAGAAAATGTGCGTATGGAAAAAAGGAACGCGTGAGAATTCCGATTAGACCATGATCAATGTGTGAACAGCGGCACGTTCAACGGGAGATCAGCAATAACATATTACAGGCCGTAATGCACTTTAATGCAACAACTACGACTACGACGACGATGACGACGTCATTGCTAACCCATTTTATTGTCACCTTGAGGGTGAAGGGACTCGCTATACGAGCGCGACATTAAAACGATCTCGAGACTCGGCGAGTATGCATGCACGTTAGAAAATATGCGATAAAAGCAGAAGAGTGAAAGTGCCAATGATCTACGACAACGAGAATTTTTTGACGTTTTTTTTTGTTATCAGTGAGTTCTCGTTCTGGTCGAATTATTTGGAATATGAGGGAAGTATTTTGAGCTTCGATCAATCAAATCTTCAAATGCAAGTTATTTCCGGGGTTTGCTAAGACAAAGTGCGTGAGAACGTGCAACAAGTACCCAAATGAGGTTTAGAACATGAACAAACAATGAGTATTCCTTACAAATTCAATTACTTTTCTCTGAATTTTCCTAAACCTGTTATTTTTATTTTTATATGCTTTTTGTGTACTTTTGTGTGTAAGTGTCCAAGCATCCGCAATATGATTAATAAATATACATCTAAAAAAATTGTCATTCTTAAGATTAATTATTATTATTCATAATTGGACGGCTGAATAATTAATCGGCTAGCAGTAAATAGTTTTTCTGTGATCCTTATAATTTGACGTGAAAACCGAAACTCTGGTAGATTTATTATTAACGTTGAAATTATTTCTACCTTATCAATATCGCCTTATCACCTACCAAAAAGGGAAAATAATTCGATACTCGGCTTTCTCGTCCTCGGAGGGAACCTTTCAAACTCTCCATGATTCATTAGAGTCTTGGGTGCTCATTGCCGCGCGGTAACGTCGAAGCCGGAAGAGGAAACACCGCGAGACCGCAGCTGCAGTAAAGAAATAGCTGGAGGGATAATAGGACAAAAAAAGTTAATAAGAATAGCAACACAGCGAGAGATCAATGGAGCGTTCTAATCGCAGAGGCCTTGAATGAAAATCCGCGATGTGCTTGCGTGTACGTGGAAAAAATAGCGCGCGTCTCGCGATACGGTGTAACAATAAATAATTTGACGTATCTCGACTGTGATTAGGCATATATATGCCTAATGACAGGCGGATGGGAGACTTGCTGGTACTTTCTAGAATAATTGACGATCTTTCCATGATAATATTCTTCGGCTGTTATGATAATTAAAAGTGTAACGTTGTTTGCTATTCACTCAATACTAACAGCAAGTTGCAACAGTTCGACAGTAAAATTCACTCGTATTTTACAACGCGATAAACAAGACCCAACGAACGACCCATGCCCAAAAAGTCCCCCAAAACATGTATTTCTCACTAATTAATTAGTTTTTTGAAGTAGCTACTTACGTATTTTTAGAAAATGTTTTACCCTTTTGGATAAGACACGAACAGTCCAAAACTGTTTAATTTATTTTCTCTGTAATTGTGTAATTTTTTGTTGTAGTTTTTCTTTTTCCGTCACCCTTGATCGTCGTAAATCAACTGGAAACAAAAAGTGTTTGACCAGCTCCCGGCCAGATATTTCTTTTTTCAATTCACATACATACGATCACATCTTTTTTTTGCGCTATCTAACATCAGTTTTATATTAATTGTAAGTGTTATAGTTGATGACGCGGACACTAGTTAAGCTAATGATTCGAACACGCCGCTGGCACGTCAAGAATCTTCGTAACAGATCGCAACGAGTGCGGACGTAACGTATACCGTGAATCGGTAGAAATGTTGACGAGTATATGATTTTCCATTCTTTGTTATTTTCCTATGTAGCATCGCAACGCCTTCGGGGAAGCCCTTGAAGACACGCAGTATGGACGCATAAACGATCAAATGCAATTACATCGTTTAATAATAGCATGTACATGCGTTCCAGGTGTAATCGCTCTTACGAGTCAACTTTGCGTTCACGATGGAAGCTTAAAAGCTCGTGGAGTCAGTAAACAGTTGCGGGTGTCATCTTTTAAAAGCCGTTATGGCCTTTTTGGATTAAATATACTCTATAAATTCAGAAAATTATGGTTTCGACAAATTTCTCATCGAAAACAAGCAAAAAATGAAAACAATTGCATCTTTTTACACTTTTGATAAAAGAATTATTAAAATCCGAGAACAGCAGCTAGTTATTTTGATTCTACGAGATATTTTTGATTTTCAACCCCTTATTTAGTATAACTGACCAAAAACTAAAATCTTAAATGTACCTCCGCAATTTTAGCCATTTAGTTGAAGTTACAAAAAAATTGAATTTTTCGAGAAAATAAAACAAATTTTTTCTATAATTATCGGTTTCACGGTGTCCTCCGTATCTATGGTGTTACAAAAGAGAATCTATGGCGACACGTGTCACCTGCTTCCCAACGAATTTGAACAGATATTTACAAATCATGCGTAGGCCTAATGAGACATGTACAATTACGGTAATTAATGAACAGAAAAATTGATCACGTTGTTTAAACGTGTTGTCACGTGGCTCGTGAATGATCGGACAATCCTTCACGGAGTTGTATACATATATATATATATACATAATATAGCGAAATAATAGAGGAAAACGTTGGGCGTTACTTAATTACTGAAAATAATCATGAACAATTCATCTTCCAGTATCGGATCGGTCGTTCGTTTCCTCGGAGTCAGATACCTATAAGTGTATAAAATCGCGCCAAACAACGAGCAGATGAGTAATTAAAAGCAAACAAACAAAAAACTAGATGTGACGAGAATACTTCAAAAGTATGGCGTAGATCGTTTAACGAGTCGTATCTATAAATCTGCGAGAATACGAGAAGGAAAACGAAGGTCTTCGATTCGTTCCGTTGCGAGGCGCGGTGCGATGACAAAAAACTCGAAGACTTACAATTGCAAATTGATATCACACGTGAACAAGGGTACGGGGAGAGAGAGTCCATCGGTAATCGAGCGGAGGCGCGCCGTAATTTACAGACTGTCGTTTTACCGTCCGATCTCGGTAGACATCTATTTTTGTGCGGGCAAAAAAATCCACTTGTAAGAGCGAGAGGTTTGTTATCAGTTAAATGTATATTCAAATGTCGCGTAATATTTCATTCGTGTTAACAAGTGTGCCGCTGGTTATTTTCGTACCGACATCGCGCAAATTTACAAGCGAGTGATTAATCTGCGATGCCATTTATTATTTTCTTTAATCATGGAAACGTTTCACAAATCTTCGGAAAATGCAAAGTGACATAGTAAATAATAAAAATAAAATTGCCGCTGTCTATATTTGCAAAAATTCGACTCTGGGGACTTAACGGTTAAAATTATTTTCGAATTTTAATAAACGTTTTGTAAACTCTCTATATAATTAATCAATTATAGTGGATTTTTGGGAACGGTTCATTGTTCAATATTTCCAGCAGGGAAAATTAGACGAGCATTGTGTTCAAAAGCAATCAGCTAATTGGAATGATTTTCGGCTTGATCGAATTTCCATGTCATTTACTTCAATAATTACGCATAGTACAACAACTTGTTATAGTGAGCAAGTTGGAAATGTTTGAGATATGTTTCTTTTTTTTATATATAAATATATTAAATCGCGAGTACCCATGCTATTTGCAACGTACATGCGTCTTGACATAAGATGAACTGGTCTAGACAACGACCTACCTTACACATTGACGTGCACAAACTCTCGAGGTCGTCATGAGAGACCTGCAACCGCAATAGCTTTTCAGCGTATTATATATATATTTTATATGTATCATCATCGTGGTCACGAGAGACGTAGAACGTTCTCTAATACTTACCGAGAATCACATAGGGAAACATTTGGAGGGAAACTGATGGGACGAATAACAATTTTTATGATGAAGAAGTTCCATAAAGGAAAGGAAAGCACAAAGCTAATCGTGCTAATTTCTAAGTAAACTTCCTTCTGGAATATATGAGAGACTGGATGAGTCGTTGGAATAATTAGACTTATTATTTGAGGCTCGTATGTCGCATTAAATTTACTTATACCATTTGTCCATTGTAATTTAATACTAACAAGGTCACTGTGATAATTCATGTCTTTTCTCGCATCAAGGAATTTCTGAAATGTCGATGTTTAGAACTTGATTACATTTCGAATTTTTACTCTCTCATATCTCTTGGATGGATCTTCAATAACGGGTTGTAAGCGATGGAAAGCACACTTAATACTTGTCTCGTTTAGCATTTCGTTCAACGACTTCTAATGGCGCATCGTGCATACCTATTATATACCACACATGAATATTTGCATATGTACATATATATACACGTATACAGAAAGTAGGCGGACCAGTCGTCAAACTCTCTCATTCATATGGGTGAATACCCGCCGGCCAGTCCCTCTGGGATTCCCCAAGTGCACCAACAACTTTTCGCACCGTGACATTCTTTACCTGGTGGTCGTTTCATTCTTTTTAGCTTCGCGCTGGAAATCCCTTCGCTGGGTATCTCCCCATGGATGGAACCGAATCCAGTTAAATTTAATTCCTTTTTTCCATGCGTCAATGACTATTTTTTCTTTTTCGTCTGAGAGAAGTTTATTCCACGAAGAGTGTAAGTAAATATTTGCATTAAAATAAATTTTACATTAAATATCATATTTTTATCAATATCTTTATTATAGCGAATTAATCAGAGTAATTAAAAACAAATACGGATTAACGTTTCAAAGATTGCCGACAAATTAATGATGTCTTGTTATAACAGTGTATTTTATTTATTTTTGTTACATTTATCGTTGTATTACGCATGCCTATTATTTACTATTACATACGATATAGTATATCACTGAACGCATTATCAATATTACAATTAACCAAAAAAAGCATGGGAATAAACGATAGGACGCTTACAACGTAAACATATTATAGTTAGTTCTATATGGAGTGTGTAGATAAGAAGGCGAGTCGCGGTCGAGGATCTTCGACCCTCCCTCCTTTTAAGTTATTATAATTTTTTTTTACCCAAGACAATAAACATGCATAATATCTATATCGGTATAACGACTACAGCACACGAGCGAGAACGTCTTTTGCGAATAAACCGACAGGACGCGCGTATGCGAAAGTTCACACGATGGTTCCAAAGATCGATGATATATCGGGAATGAGGGAGGGAAAGAGAGGTCATTTAGCGCAAGAGCGTTATAAAAATGATTTCTTTTTTCTCCAAAGAGATCGAGTACGCCGTGCCGAGAGTCGGATCCGAATGGAATCTACCTCAGGGCTATAAGTCAGTCGTGTTAGTCACACCAGTTTATGTATTATTACGTTACGGATCGGGACAAACGAGAGTGATGTCACGACAGAGAAAACGATGACCCGCGACAACCAACGTTTCCATCGATCGATCGATCGTGAAATACGTGATTCTATGGAGATTAATTAATTGCAGAATATACACTTATATATTTTACCACTTAGAAAAAAATTGACGTATCGAAGATGGTGAGAGGATTTATTTTTATTGATAAATTGATCTGAAATAATTAGATTAGATAATTAGTCATTAGCTAATATTTTTTTATGAGACAAGATTTGCATCGTTACTGTGATGTAATCGCTAATAAAGTTCCTAATGAGAAGTCATCGGTGCCAGCCTCTAGTGTTGTTTACAAGAACTTCTTCAACTGCATCATTCACCACTCGACATTGGGACAAAAATGAGAGTCGTAAATTCGCAGAGTAATCGATATCGTTTCTATCGCGAATACTGTCGATTCAATTATTTCTGGTTATGAATAGTGTACAAGCGTCATCATTAGCCTGCTCATTAGCGATCTGATGAATTCGGACAAATTTTTTAATCGTTCACGTTTACGACGTAAATTTAGCAAGCGAAGTAATTTCTTATGGACACGCAATCGCCGCTGGTGACGTTTATGTAGGATTATGTAGGATTATAATTAAGTGTTGAAAGGATTTTTGATGAAGAAATTCCATTAAAATTGATATACGAGTATAAAATTGTTTTTATTGAAATGATAACATCATAAAGCAACACAAGGTAACAGCATTGTGTGCATTTTTTCATTTTGTTATCATTAAGTCTAGATAATTTAACGAATAATGTACAGTGTGCGGTTATCACACTCATCTCCTTATCAGACAAACTCAAAATTTCTCAAAACTTCGATCGCAGTTCGGATTAATTCGTATCGTCGATAAATATTAAGTAACGATACATACGAATTATTTGTGTGACGTAACAACAGTATATAAATAATATCATACAAAAGAATGTACGTAACAAGAATAAATCGAACTAGAGGTATAACAATTGTAATGTAACAATAGCATAGTTATAGCGATGTTAACTAAGCTTTTCACTTAATAATTATTTCAACATTTAATCTAATTTGTATCGTATTCCATTATTTCAAGATAATTTAATACTTGTGTGTTTATTTGAATTTGACAAATACAATTACAACTCGGTGCAAGGCACATTTTCCTCCTCGCTAGAGGTCGTGAATCCAAGTATAAGAGACGGTGCAATATCCGGCGATACGAAATCCGTCGAATCTTCCGAATCGCGCTTTTTGATCGCGTTCCAACGAGTTTCCGTCGTATCGCGCTGAATATCAGTAACTAATTTTCGACGCTTTTCTTTTTTGCCCGAGGACGAGATCATATCACCGATTTTACTTCGCAGGTTGAAGATACCCTTGAATTTTTGAGAAAGTCCTTTCTCGTTGACATTCGTCGAATTATCAGAATCGCGTCGTTCTGTTTCCAAATATTCGTCGAATCTTGATGTATTCTGCATTATCATGTGCACTTCGCTCGCTGGAGAATCCAACGTAATATTTTCATTCTCGTCTCGAGGGTGCAATTTTAAAGCGTCGCCGTAAAACTCTATCGAATCCGAACGAGTGGGATCCTCGTCAATGCCCACCGCGGTACCTCGAAATTTGAAAAAATCTGAAAATTCACGAAAAACTTCTTCGCCAAAACCTGTTGTACAGCTGTAGTGCGCGTGTCGCGCCAACGCCGAGTCATCGTTGCTTTTGCAAAAGTCTGACGAAGAGCGCATCGAAAGGTCCAGGGGCTCGTCTTCGAACATCATCACCGGTTGATTCGTTTCTCGAACTTCTAAATTCTCATTGGCTTTAAACTGTCGTAACGCAATTTTTTCGAGCACGTTCGATCTTCTTAGTTCGTTGAGTGTCGAATGACCCGCTGGTATTTTAGCGCCTGCTGACAAGCTGTGCACGGATTCCACCCCTGATTCGTACCGATTGGAATCACGAGGCGTTCGTGGACTTCTATCGAATTTCATACTTCGCCAGACTGTTTTAAAGCCATCGGCCAATGCGAGTCTGTAACGCGAGTATTTCGATGATTTCCGTCCTCTTTCATCGTTGCACGGTTCGGACCAGACGGATTCCGGACTTCTATTGAACGAAGGATTTGACTTTGGCACGACGTCATCGAAACGGGCCTTCGTACAGTTCGAATTTCCCGCCGAAATCGATGTGTTTATTCTGACATTTTCCATTTTATTCGAACCAATAGAGTCCTGTAACGATGACTGTTGCTTTGGTATAGGTTCGCGCGGTATTTCAGAGCATACAGACATCTCGCAAATAGTGTCCAGACATTGTTCCATTGTTGGTGATTCGACGGGCGGCAGGAATTGTCGATTTTTCGGAGGCTCGGAAACGTTCGAGGATTCTCGTGACGTTGAGGTTCGTTGCGTCGTTTCTGTAGAAGAATTGTCCGTATAATTCGAGGATTCCAACGAAGCTACCTTCCTCGAGGCGTTGACTGCATTTAGCTGCGATTTAGCATCGGCGTTCGTGAATTCCTGAGAAGACAAACTCGCGTTGGTTGATTCTGTGGGATATTCGTCTGGACAATTGGACGAGTTGGACGCCGCTGTTGTCGCTAAAGTGTTCATTGAGTTCAACCCCGAGGTGCTGCCAGTTTGCTCTATTTCTTGGGACAACGAAGTCTTTGCGATCGATTCCGTGGAAGTCTCGCCCATATGATGGGACGATTCGGACGATTCTAAAGTCGTTGACGCCTCGGCTACGTTCCTACCCGAAACGACGATAGCGTATGTCGTTTCTCGAGACGTTCCGTCCGTTGTTTCCTTGGAACATTCGTCGATGCTTTTAAGATCCGAACTAGACGCTCGCGAATTTAGAATTTCCAAAGACGATGATGCTGAATCAATCGATGAAAGGTTGGTAGTTCCCGTATCGATTGTTCCGGACGTCGATGATTGAGAATCAATATTTGCTCTTTCCACAATTCGCGGCTCGTCCGTTCCCGAATCGATGGATTCCGCATTCTCGGAAGATTCCGGATTTCTCAAATTTTCGGCACTGTTCCAAGCTTCCGGTTTAGCGGATTCGACGTTGTTCGAGCGTAGAGACTGTAACTTCGCCGCTTTGATTGGAAGTCTCTTTCCCTCGAGCGCGGAATTTTCACGACAAAATGCGTGTAACGTCGAATTTTCCATCGTAGTCTGTCTACTGGCCGATAGCTCGGACGTGTTTGAAGTCACGCAATCACTTGGAATTACTACTCTTATGAAATTGAATCCTCGCAGACCGTGTATGCGAATTCCCATCGTTGTCGATGAAGCGTCCTCGGCGTTCGATGGCGATCGCGAGACAGCACCACTGGTGTCTCGGACCGCGGTCGCTTCGCGCTCGTCTGACCAAAAAATATTCAAATAATACAAATAAAAATAAAAATAAAAAGAATCTATCAAATTAAATAATAATAAATATTCGTGCTAAAAAAATCAAGTGATACTTTGGAATAGTAAACGTCAATCTTTGCGCATAAGCGCACTTTTTTAAACTAACATGGTGTTCATTTTCACATGCTTATTTTTGAAAAATTGAACATTATAAAAAGAAAACTAATTATAACGATCAAATAAGAATGAAACGCGAAATTTACCATCGCCATCGTTTTTGGGTTTGCAATAAAACCACGGTACAACGCAAGCAGCAACAGCACCAACGCCAAGAGCCAGAGCCGTGGCAATCACAAACACCATTTTTAGTTCGTGACGAGATACGATGATAATCATTTAAATCGATTAAATGATAAACATTTTACGCCAAATGTACAGTCAGCAAGTGAAATAATTTTCTATCGGCACCGCATGGGTATCACACCTTTGTTTCGCGCACGATGTACTTATACTGAATATATGAACGATTCGAGACAGACCAAATGTCAACAACCGAACTATCCGTAGCTCTATAACTTGATCTAAAGATCTTTCAACTTGGTATTCGTACATACATGAATATTTAGCTACATATACAGAGATGTTCTCACCGTTTCATAGCCGATCATTACAATACACAAATTTTCCAATCGATCAAAAATATTTACAAATAAACCGAAAACGCGTGAGATTATTATTGTTAAAATTTAATGCTGTTTGTCTTCGACCGGGTAAGATAAAACGCACCGTCGAGACGATTAAAAATAAAATTACGCAACTTCGTGCGTCCTTGGCAATGAACAATTATCATTAAAACAGAAAAATAATCATAAAAAAGCGTTGGAAAAGAAAAACACCAACTGAGAATCAGCACGGAATTACTGATAATGAAGCCTTGGCCTTGCATGAAAATTTTATTACCTGTAAAGGCTACGTAGGATTGTATTGCGCGTGCGCACAGTAGCGAGACTTAGGGAATTCGTCTAATGTAACGTTGTGGATATCCACGTCGCGCAATAGAAGAGTAATAGACGTAAGTCACTTTTCGCCTCGCTCACTATCTCTACGCCATAATTCTACGATAAAATCATTGCTTTGCTTTTTCCTCTAATTACACGTTACTGCGATATTCTTGTCGAAACGTACCTAAAAATAAAATAAAAGTCGAACAATCAAGATAAAATGACAGTTTAATTAGGTTTTGTTTTCGTTATTTACTTTTTTTGAAAATTCTTTTAAAAAAATTGAAAAATCTCGACTCTGTTGCGAAAAATAATTGGTAATTAGAAAAAATATGCAGATACTGATTGAGAACATCGAGTCTACTTTCACTCTGGCCTTGGAGATAGAAAAAGGCACGGGTATAATAATAATTGTAGTACTCATCGCCACCAAGAAACGTAAAGTACAACTAAAAAAAAATTCCGACCCAACACGCCCAGCTAAGTATCATAGTTGCACCAAAGTTGCACTCTAGAAAAGAGTCGAGAGGCTAGTAACGCTTGCTGTTTACTATTTTACACGCATATAGATATGTGCCAATGCACTTCGAGTAAACCGAGGCAAAATGTAAAAAAATCCAAACGAAATAAAAACTAAAAATTTCAAAATTAAGCCGTTTAGGTTGAATCCAACGACGAAATATTTGTTTTTCTCGAATATTTCATAAAATTGACTGTGGTTTAGATTCTTGATGAAACGGTTATTCCACTTTTCGCTCATTTTCCTTGAAACCGTTCAACCTTTGAAATGCCATCTTTGCAATTTTCGTTTCTGCTCGAAAAACGGCAGACTTTTTTCCCTCGTGGCATTTTGCCCCGGGCTCCCCCGTAATACTGCTGGCAAAGTCCTCAGGTATAATCGGTCTAATGGCGCGTGAGCATGCACGCAGGAATGAAGAAGGGATAAACTGCAGCGTTGAGCGAAGCACACATATACAAACATATATATACATGTAATAGTCACATTAACGGAGCAACGGTGCAACATTCAGTATGTTACACGAGAAATCAGCGACCTCGACCCCTTTGAGTCAGGTTCAACAGCAGTATTTTCGCACGCTGCGTATGTTTGATATATATACAACCAGCAGCATCAAGTACTTTTTCACGATATGCCGCGAGTATGAGGAGGGGAAGACGGAGGGAGATGAGGAATTCGCTTCGAAGATGGTGATTGAGGTTCTCCCTTCTCATTTTTCTTTTTCTCTCCGCAATCATCCACCGTGTACAACAGTCCAGGTAATTAATATTTTTATCGATTTATCAATCGTTTTATTCCATTTTTGACACAATTTCTATACGAACTAATCGTCCGTATGTCATCGTATTTAATTACGAAGTGGTGAATACGGGTCAGCCGGATCAGATCCGGAGATAAAGCTCTTTATGATTCGAAAAAAATTATGCGAAATTAAATTCGCGACGAATTATCAACGATTGATAATGTCAATAAAGAAACGATGACTTTTATCGATTAATTAATAATCATTTAAATTAATCAATCTTTTAGGTTGAATATCAATTAATTTATGATAAAAAATATCATTATCATTAAGAATAATAATTTTCTATTAATCAATCATTGATTTTTAATTATTTTGGAATTTTTAGTTTATTCTCCATTACATATGTGTGTATCAATCATATTTTCTGTTTTCTCTTAACGCGTATGCTCTATGGACACCCGCGATATTTCTGTGTATCTCGCTGAAGCCTGTGAGTTTCTCGGATGATTTTATGCCGATACAAAAATCACTGACAGCGGAGGAGGCGCGATAGAGATACGCGCTTGTAATAAGTCACCGGTCGATCTAGTCTACGAACTGGCACAAGGTACCCGGACAGGTTGCGTAACTAGATCGACGTCTTCCTCGCTGGTATGACAGCAGCCAACAGCGCATGCACGCACGCACTTTACTCGCGTTCTCGCGTTATTCTCCTCGGTCAGCGTGCTAACGCGCACGCGGTGATGCATATACACGTACGTTACGAGACAACTCTATCCAACGATCGAAAACTGCTTGACCAGAATTGCTAATATCGATTTTATCGAAAAAAAACATCTAAAAATTAAAAATTCTGTAACGTTCGTACTCTTCGACGGATTATCTCCAAACTCGATAAACAAGCTTATCCCCTAGACTTTTTCTACACGCAGTTGACGCACAATAGCTCAAAAATAACTAAAGTTGGATCCATCCGATATGAATATTTCCGGCAACATTATTCATTAATTTTGTCCTTGATCCGAACATTCTTTTCAGATTAGTTTTCTGGCTTGCCGAAAGTAACGCCAAAATCCATTATGGACCAACGATATCCCAGTTCGATTAATTACGCAAGAATTATCGTTCAAGAGCGTTTTCGTGAACATTTCCATCCACTTAAGCGTTATGCAAACCCCCTGACTCGCGATCGATAGACAACGGATCCACTTTCAAACCGAGTCTTCGAGGATAAACCTGCGATCGTTTTTTTTTTCATTTTTTTTTACGTGTTTTCCAACCGAGAGAATTAGAAGTGTCAAACACGAGGCTCGACCTTGGATGCTCGTATAACGCGACGAATGTAATTAAGAAGAAAGATCGGTACCGAGTCTATAATCTTTGCTTCGATCGACTCGGAAATCACTCTACAAGCACACCCACGTATGTTTTTTTTTCTTGAAGTTTTTCCAAAGTCCAGTTACGATGGTTATCGGATCGCGATAGGAACAACAATGTTTTCAATCGACATGCGCACATTCGCGCGGACGCTTTTCCTCCGCGTATAACGCCCGATCTAACGGTCGATATCGCGAAATAATGAGAAAAATAAACAAAATAAAGCAATATATAAAAATTTATCTATCGGTGTGCTTTCTAAAACAACGCGGCCTTGATTCGTGAGCTCCACGCCCACATCCGTGCCATGCTGACCATACCAGGGAATGTATATCCGGTACAGACCGCGCACTCTATCGTACTTGTACCTGTGGTTGCTCGCAACGAAAAGGGCGTAATTCAACGTCGTTTTGCCTCCTCTAGATATAATAAACACCCTTTCTACGTCTTCCGGCGATGCTTCGTATCGTCGCAGTTTCATCGAACCGGTCCAATTAAATTGATTTTTAAAAAAAACCTACAAATCATTGAGTGCACCAAAACAGTAATAAAATTGTTATGATCGGTGTACCAAGTTTAGGTATGACGACTGTACGTATCAATCGCATTTTGACACAGATTAAAGTTTGCGTACGTGGGCGACTACTACGTGTATTACGTCGTAAGACACACCTTTGAAATGCAATACGAAACGGATCTCGAATCCGGTGATCCATAGATGTATGCAAGAAGGTGGTGAGTAGGAGAAGAGGAGTTATGGGTAATAATAAAGCAATGATAATACTAGCCTAGACACAGCGTCGAGACAATAAGCTCTCGCGTGACTCTCATTAATATTCGGAACGGGGCACGCGTCAGCGAAAGGTATATTGTCGTGCGTCTCGAACATTTCCCTCGACACCTTTTTTTCATTTCTGATCCGCGACGTGTGAAACGGATACAGAGAGAGAGAGAGAGAGAGAGAGAGAGAGAGAGAGAGAGAGGCAAATTAATAATATTTTTACTCCTGATTCGATTACCTATATATTTATCGAATAAAAATATCGACGACAATATTTCGGAACGTTGACCATCAAATTGTATACTTGGCGATGAATTATCGGGAATTACTTATCGGTCGAACGACTGTCCAATCAATTGGCTAATTGGTACGTAAATAATTACGTCGGTGTTATGTAGAAAGGATAGGAAGAATTAAACGGTACCTTGATTCCTTGCAAAATATATCAGCTGGCTGGTACGACGGCTTACGCTCTGATAAATCGATCGATATTTATACCGTGATATATACGTCGTACGTGATTCTTTAGCGTATAATATCGATATGAACTCTCACATCTCGTATGAATAAACTGAACACGAGCGAGATCTCGACAATACACATAAACAACGTATAAAGTACCTACGTATTCACGTTTGAGGCTTATTACGCCTATATTATCTATATACGCGTTACCTTAACGTTTTATCGCATCCGACCTTGCTCCAGGCATCGGTTTTTCTACGGTATCGGTAGTGTTTATCACAGGTGGGAGGACCTCCGTACCTAAATCCCCCTGGGAAAAACCGGTCGACTCGTTAATGCGATCTAACCGAGCTATCGACTCCTGCATAACTGCATAATAATAAAGTACGAGGCCACTGGACACTCTCGCAGTTACTCGTGCCAAAAATTATTTTTCATTTTACACGAATTTACGAAACGTCGCGAGATCCTAATCGTGTCGTACGAAAAGGCGTTGTCCCTTGTTTTTATTACGATTTACTATTTTCTATCGACCGGTACGATAATATTGGCTCGATTAATTTAATCGCCCGGTGCTAAATTTTGTGTTACACGTGTCGGATCGTGATACGAGGAGGAGGGGAATGTCAAACGTCTTTCCTCAACCGTTATATGATCGCGAGTTTAAAAAAAAACGCGCGCTCTTCTCTATTTTTATCGTGAAATAATATCCACGTTTCTTTATTTGCGAGGAGTCGATTTAAATTATTGCTTGTTTTTTTTTTTTAAATATAAACTGTTCGATCGAGGTTTGCCCGTGAAAAATTAAATATAGGAAAAATTATGAATTTCCACGTGTATCTACGGGACAAACTCATTTTTATCAAATATCTTATCGAACCCTCGAAGCGTTGATCCGTGGACGTCATGAGTAGCGATTGCGCAAACGTCGAGCAGCTGAGCACCTGTTTCGTCGTCAAGATTAATCTTCTTCCTTATTTTTGATCGTACGCGCGCGTACTATCATTCGTTGAGAATATCAAGAATATCGTTGCACACGCGACGTATCACATTAACGAGTTTATCCGTTACGCGTCTTTTGTCATCTACACTGTCTCTTTAACTGTCTGCGTTTATGTGGCACAAGGGCGACGTCGCGTTACTTTTATTCCTCTTCATCTATTGCGAAACGCATTTCCGACTTTGTTCGTTCGACGGAAGTGCCCGACATAGAAATTTGAATTCGTTATTAATCGAACGAGGGAAAAGAATAATTACGTTGATCGAATATTTATTCACGGTGTCAGAAACACTTCGACGTTTTACTTATTAAGTTATGCCACATCCGGCTCGTTCTTAGTTCTATTAGTCTCATAAATTGCCAACCGATGAAAGATTTGCATCAGCGCGTCGCCCGATAAAATCAATTGAATTCATTATAATTATAAAAATTTGACGCAAGTGTCGATTCAAGTGCAATAAAAGCGTTGTTTTAAGGAAAAAAAAATTTGAATCGTGAGGTTCGTAGCGTTTCGTTGAACACGTGAAATATAGGGCAATTATCACATTGATAACGCAAAAATATAATTGACGTCAAGGAGTAAAAAAATGTATATACTTGAACACGTTATTTCCATTATTATTAGAAACCCGTTGTACAATTAATCAAAGCGCGTATTTTTTATTAATCCGCGAAACACCGCGATGTAAATAATCGACAATATTGCCGCGAGTTTATCGATCGAGATACACTTGTCCAATTTGTTAAAGTCGAGCCCTTAAACATTGCCTCGGATTAGTGCGCGTGTCGGTTGGACACGCTCGGCAGGATAACCAATATGTGTGCTCAATATTTAGATGGCAAGTTTTTCAGCACGATCGACAGCTGGTAAAGGACTCTGGGCCAATTAACGCGCAAGTGTAATTCAAATAAGGCGCAAAAGTAACTTTTAAAAAAATGTTCTCCGCGCACCACGCCTCCCTAACAAGGCTAGATTCGTATCTGTCCCTTGTTCGATCGTATTGCTTACCTATACGCCAAGTTCTTTTTCGATATTGATATAATCACAGTCGTAGCACTTTTTTGCTCATATTTCTCGATCAATTTTCCAGCGCACTTTGGAATTTCTATAATTGTGTTAATCTGTCGCAATACGATTTTCTCGAAGTGCAAAAAATGTTGTTCAGTGATTGGTACCAAACGAATGTTTTTTTGCCTACATTTTTTAATTTCTCACTAATCTCGCCAACAATAATAATATAGAACGCTCACGATTAAAATATACAAGTAAAAATCCCACTGCGCAAATAATTTTATTTTCAAATTCAAAATTAGACAATGTGCCCGAAAGAATATTCTTCAATTAATGTCAAGCTCCGAATTCATACGACCTGTTCGAAAATTAAATTCGCAATGCAGTTATCGTTTCGCGATACGAAGAACCGAGTAACCGTTCGAGGAAACGAGAATATAAAACGTGGTTGAATATCGAGTTTGAAACTGTCTCGAATACACGCCTCATGCGATAAAAGAACGTGTGCATACGTACTTCGTCAAGCTCGAAGAGACTATACGTCATGGTGTACAATGAGCGCGTGTGATTAACGAATCAATGACCGCATCGAAGCGTTACGCACGGCGGACGCAGTTTACGTATGTACAATACCGGTGAGGTTATCTATATCTAATGGCAATCGACTATTTCCAATAATCGATCATTATAAAATCGTCGGGTGAAAGAAAGCCACGCACGAGCGCTAGGATAAAGACACATGCGTTTTCCTTACTACCGCTTTGGAGCACTAAATCTGTCGTCACTGCGCTAATCCTATTCCTATACTAGAGTTTAGAGGGGAGATTAGCAAAGCTCGTCAAAAGTTGAAATCTTGAGAATTAGTCCGACGGGGCTACGTCTGAGTGGCTAAAGGGTGTTTTAGTGCCCTCGACACGAAGTTGGCGAAATTTTTATTATCCGATATTTTTGATCGTTAAATCATAAGCCTGAAAATCATAATTCACTCGAATTATTTTCGTATCCATCCTCTTTTATTATTTTATTATGCGTCATACGTGACCGAGCATATACCTATAGGACTGTGAGAAATGTCCACAGTCCGAAGAGCCTTCGCACCGTTACAAGGATATGGTTTTAGGGAAATCCATCATGAAGGCTTACCAGTCACGATTTCTTCAACGACGAGTAATTTATTACACCAGCTGTTATGATTTTATTCCGGATCTTGCGTCCGAAAATGCTCTTTATGACGTGGATTTTGCCAGTTCCGTGACAAACGTCGGGTTATACATCGTCAATCGTATCTGATCCGACTTGATGGGCTAAATTTTGAAGGATAATGACGAGGAAATGAACTGAAGAAACAAAAAACAAAAATAACTTTTTTTTTTGGTAAATATTTTCTTTTCACTTATGAAAATTCGTCCCGTTACAATTGAACACCCGGTGTACCACCTCCCACTTCGATCTTTTTTATTACATCGAGAGATATTCTTTAACGTGAAAATCCACTTTATGCCGAGGACACCGACCACCCTTCGTCCCGTGCTCAAGCGCTGTGGCTTTCTTCTACCTTCCACGATCGCTGCAGAAGAGAAAAGGAAGTGGAAAAGTTTTCAGTGCAACCCCTTAGTCCCCTTATTCGAGTCTAACTGTGGTCAAGTTTTCTAGTCACGTTCGTTACATTTTTACGCTTCTTGCCTCTAGTGATTTACTCCATGAGTTGAAAATTGGGTGATGGTCGTTATCCGACATTGGGAACCTTTTAGTAACGCTTATCAAACAAAAAAATTCACGACGTTTAACGTCCAAATAAATTTTGTTGATGTCTCATAGAAATAACGATCTTATTAAATTACGTTAATTATCTATTAGGAATGATTTTATAACGAATACTGTACGACTTATTCAAAATTTAATATATCGATTGAACGAAAGTCGCGCTTTAATATTCCACAAGCGTCGAGCTTCTCGAGTGTTGAGTCAATGCAGTGCGTTAATTATGGGAGAAGTTTATTGTACTCGATCGTTGCTTCGTATAAATTGAAATCAAATTTGTATTCATGCCATTGACGTCTTAACTTCGTTCTTAAAACGCGAATTAATTAATTGAACATAGCTCGGCGTAACAATTTTCGTAAAATTGTATTATTATCGTTATTGTACTCGTTTTTTTTTGTTGTTATAATTTTCGCGGGTATATTAGCGATTCGTCATTATACGAGTGATTAGACGAATCAATTAATTAACCGGCGATATCAATCAAATCGATTTCATCGGTACTCTTAAGAAACCAACGAAGTGACAACTCGGTGAATTATCATAAGCCTTGCTCGGTTTCTATATCAAACATCCACTGCGCACCCGTTGTTATGCCAACGAGAGCCAAGATCGAGTTTTTTTCTTCTTCTGCCTAACCTCCGATAATTATTAACAATTCAAATTTGATTGCTACAATATCACGTTCCGGAGGCCTGCCTCGTTCCCCGACCAATCACCGTTGTCCCAGGACGAGGGCTAGCAGATCTTACTTTGCATATAAAAATACGTGTTTTATAAATCAAACTGTAATATTCATATCACGGACACGTGGCTTTGATATCGGAATAGACGACAAACAAAATTAATAAAACGATCGATATGGATATAAAAAGAAAACAAAAAATTCCGCCTCTCGCGTTTACGTCGATCGGGAATTTGTTGAAAATTCATGACAAATATCATCGTGGTTAGCGTTTTTCGTATTTTTATGAATATTCGCGCGTCACCAACGTCGTCGGACTTTCCGACCCAGAGAACAAAATATTATCAGAATAAAATGGAACGGGAAAAAGCTGAGCGGATTGTCTTCAGATTTTTCGTCTTGGGTTCTTTCCATCTCTGATAATTAAATTTCTCTTTGGCTCCGTAATTCTTTGGGGAAGTTGCTCTCCTTCGTTCGCGCCACATTTAATTTCCGACGAAAAGGGCCGCTCTTTTTATCGGTGTTCTCCTACGCAAAGTGCTCCTAATACTGGCACTCGGTACAATGCCATTTCACCGGAGCTTTGATGCATTTATCTCCGATATTATACCGAGACCTCAATCAGCATGCATAATTGACATAGTAACCAGCAAAGACATTTCAATGTACACGGTACATTGTACAAGTCTGTGAGCGAGAGTAATTTGCATTTTTATGACGGTTATGGTATACGATCAGATACGGAAGAGCCTTGAAGGGAATATCGAAATAGTTCAATAATGCTTTTCAATAATGGCCGATAATTATTGCTTTAATAGCTAAACGGAATATATGCCTTGATCAACCGGAATAAGTCGCAGTTATTATTGCCATTTAAAAGATATGCGTATCTGCATATATATAAAATATCATATACATAAATATAAATATAATTAAATTTACAGGTGTGAGGATTTCTGTTGGAGCATAATAACGTCCAGGTGCGTTGGCGATAATGAGATCGAAATGACTCTACGAATCATTAAACTCAATCCTAAATGTGCGCCAGCGCTGTAATTATCCTTATCGCGTCCCTGAGACACTTGAAATTCCTAACTGGAAAGTATTTAGGTTGAATGAAAAATCTCGAATATAAAAACGGTTACTTATTCATCGAACCGTTAATTTATAACAGTTCATTCATTGCTAACTTCGAGACTATAGTCTTTTGAAAAAAAAAATCTCGCCATCTGTCGGATAAGTGAAGAACTTGCTTAAGCGCTGATAAAATAGGAGTAACTGATAACGATGTCGCGTTGTAAAATTGATAATATCGATGGTTGTATTTCAACGTATCTTTATATTTGAATGTGAGACCCGCCGAGTGCGTTGATAATGTTATTTGTTCAATTGCTCAGATAAATTGATACCGGTAAATATCGATAACGGAAGAAATCGGAAGATTACTGGATGTTGTTAAAGATGAAATCTTTGAATCTCGCTCCGCCGATATTGAAAAAAGAATCAAAGTGTATGCAATAATTAACAACCGTTGGCCATACAGATTCCTTTAACTTGGTGTTGCGGATGGCAATGATAAATAATGTGTGATCAGATATCAATACATTGGACACAATTTTCATGAATTTTTCGTGTAACACTTTCTAACTCTACCGGCAAGAGCGAAACTCTGTTTTACCAACGGAAACATTGTCTTTCGGGCTTGCTAAATGTACTTGAGGAGCAGTGGCAGTCGGGTCACCTTTGTCAATTCGTTCGTTTCTACCTAAGGAAATAGGGATGGGACAGCAGCAAGGATAATTGTAACAGTACAAAAAATAGAAACTTTACACGTTACACAGGCCTCTGACACAGGTAGGGTCACTCCCTGCTATTGCTAAAATTGAGTGGCGTTTAGTTGGTCAACTGGCCGATGCTCCAATACTGAGCCAACTTCACGCCAATGCTAAGGTGTCGTTACACAACCTGGATCGACGAGAATTTCATTCTTTGGCACCTCTTTATCATACTCTGCAGGTTTTACATCTCCGCGCTTAATTGCACATTTTTTATAGTTACGCGAAAATTGGATATTTGGAGATCTTTAAAAAATGATGCTTTGGTCTCGACTCTGACGTATGACACGTTCATCAAGTAACTATTTCTTTATTCTTTGCCCCTGTTAATTAAATAATTTGTCAGGTAAATATTATTGATGACGTCCAAGAAACTAATACTAATATTGTAAGGTTTTCGTTAAAATTCGCTGCCCTTTATACATTCCTTTCATCCAATGTCACCTAATCTATCCTGGATCGCGCAAGCGACAAACAGCTCGGGCAGCAGCATACAGTTGGAAACCTTCTCGAATTAGGTTTAGGCTCTTCTCCCTTTAATTTTATAGGAGTCGACAAGTCCGCGAGATCTTCGCTCTGTCACAAATTTAGACTCTGTCACCAAGCTCTGCTCATTAATGAAAAAAAGAAGTGTTCTCCTGCTAAGTTCACAAGGTTATCCTATTCACGGCAGCCCCTCGACACGACCTCTTTCGTCATCTACCGGCAAATCATTGAGGCACGCACCAACTACTTCGTCATTCCGCCGCAAGATGGACGAAGGCCTTGAAAAAAGTGGGGCTGGTCCCCTCGAGCATGGATTCTGCGCGTCAAGTTTCCCGGCATAGTTGTACGAAACAACGAGCCGAGGTGTAATATGGCGGTACTGCGGTGTCGCGCCGAGTGCGAGGCTCTGGCCTGGTAAAGAAAAAAAACAGAATTTCTCATGAGTTTTGTTTTTATTCCAGTGCTATTACGGTCAAGACGGAGCACGGCGAGACAACCAATCGCGAGTGAATTTTTGTGACATGTGCAGTGTTTTATGACGAATGTGACAGCCCAGTGTGGCACGTTAATAAAATATACCTTGGGATTATTGGATTATCGGACGACGTGTCATTGGCGGTTTCTTCGTTAGCGGCAGGTACATAACCCAACATATTTACTACGACGGATGGTGAAGAGATAGATACCTTGAACCTATAGACGTATGTTCACAAACCCATGCATATAAATGCTTCATACATACTCATACGCATATACATATATATGTAAGCACAAATACATGTGGATTTACGAGTATAGTGGGACATGAGAGTTGGAATAGGCTCCAAGAGCTCCAAATGTCAAGCTGAAAACAGAATTTACTGCTCCGATAAAATTCCCAATCGAATATCGTAAGTTCGAGAGTTCCTCGTATTTACTTTGTTTATGGATGAAACATTGAATTGTTCACCGAAGGTGAATTCGTGGAGATCGAGTTATTTACACGGGATAGAAAGAATGCGCAGTACGAATGGTAGTGACGAGTATGTGGAAGGTCGGGTGCGTTCGCTGTTGTCGTCTATAGGGCATTGACTCTTACTATCGCTCCCTTCCACACTCTTACTCCTCCTGCTCCTCCTCCACGCACCGCTCCCTTTACTTCGTTCTTTCTTCGGCCTGTTCATCTCTACGAACGTCCTATATAACGCGCGAGCATTGCGGGTCCTTCTGCGCGTTGCGCGCCACATCCCCAGCGACCTCGCGATCGACTTATTACTGCTAGCTGTTGCGGGAACTCCTAACCTCGCCACTGTTCATTGTACTACGTCGAGGTTTGCATTGGACGGCTCTATACACACGTTACGCAAAGTTTGCCGCGGGTATACATATATATAGCTATTTGTTATGTAGCGCGTTCCACGCTACTTTTTTTCCTTGCTGACCACTGGTTAATTAAACAAATTCTCGCATGTTTTCGGCATGATCTATTTTCCGAAAAAAAACAACGAATAAAAGAGGCGCGAGTTTTGTATATTGTTTAAAACTACGATAACCTCGGTCGTACGGATAAGAGTTTCCTCGATTTAAAAATAAACCGAAGACTATTTTTTCGCACCCTTTGTGCCTGAACAATGATTAATTATACTTTCGGTATAATCGAGCGTGTTTTGTGTCGATGTACAGTCGATCACGAAAATATCCGGACACCGTTGCTATACTGTCAGTAAATATATACAATAGTCGTTGAATAGGAATACCAGTGCAATTTTCGTAAACATAGCTCTTACGTGACTTATGAAGAATGTGAATGATCGAATATTCACCAGATTCGTTGTAAATTTTTGAAAAAACTAGCCCAGCATTTAAAACACGGTAATTAGTTATTTTTCATGTGCAGAAGGGAAAATCATATCGTGCAATTGTAAATCCGTTGAAGATAAGTAAAAGTCCTGTTGCGGTAATAATAAAAAGATATAAGAATGAATATAGAAGAATATAGAATATAGTTTCAAAAATTAGTGATCGACGTGATATTATAAAACAAAGTGAAAAGAACTGAAGCTAAATGCACCAAAATTGGCTACGATGGTTTGGGAAGAACAGAGTATTACTCTATACCCAGAAAATGTGCAAAAAGTGTTGCGAGAAGAATGCTATAACGGACGGATAACCTAAAAAAGTCGTACATTAACGCAAAAAATGGAAGGAAGAGATTAGACTTTGCAAAGGCCTATATTATCAAAGAAAATGAGTGGTGGAATAACGAAATATTTACTGTCAAAAGCATATTTGATGTCTATGGTGGTGGTGAAAGAGTAAGAGTGTGGAAAAAACGAAAAGAATAGTGAAATCCAAAACATTTGCAACGCACTGTAAAGCACAGTGGTGATTCGGTAATCATATGAGACGTATTTCATCGCATGGAGTGGGTCAATTAGAATTTATAGAGGTTATTCTGGATAAGTGAAAATACCCGACC
Source organism: Netelia inedita (assembly GCA_964017225.1). Classification (NCBI taxonomy): domain Eukaryota; kingdom Metazoa; phylum Arthropoda; class Insecta; order Hymenoptera; family Ichneumonidae; genus Netelia; species Netelia inedita. The sequence goes on from OZ024924.1 coordinate 28,707,763, forward strand.
ATTTTTAAAAACAATTTTTAAAAAATGCTGCAGAACTAGGGGTTGGAGAAGGTCTTAAATGTAATTACAACGATTCGAAACACAAATCACGGATTTGTCACGAATATTCAATGTATACGTGCGCTAATTTTGTGCACCGAACTCCACAATCACTGGATTTGAATCTTACTGAAAATTTGTGCCCCGAACTAGACGGACAAATTCGAAAAACCCCCATAACAACGAAGGAGGAGTTGAAAAAACGGCTTGTGGATGAATGGGGGTATATTAACCCAGATTATTTGAAAAAATATAATTCTAACATACCAACCCGTTTAAGCCATGTTGTGCAACAGCAGAGATATCCAATAAAATATTAATCTTAAGCTAAAAATTATTATTTAAACCTTGTAAGCTTAATTTGCAGAGTATCCGAATATTTTTGTGACCTAAAAGTTCGACCTTTCTTTGAATCTCTCGCATTATTTAAACAATCGTACGTACGAAATAAATATTTTTTGCATTCATGTTACCTGAAAAGTACATTCTAATATATAATACCATATCAGAATTTTGTGGTTCTTCGAACATTTGGTTGAAATAGAGAACAAAAAAGCAATTCTATGCTCGTGTCTCAGTATTTTCATGACCGACTGTAGGTACTAGCGGAAGAGGGTCAATTTGTTTTTCTCATTACTTTAATTTTAGCCGAAATTTATTCCGTATATGCGATATCGTTGTTTATATTCCGCGATGGATTATTCGCAACGAAATATAATATTGTTTTAATTAAGTACGGCATAATAAGATAAACGTATGAAGAAAAAAAACACATCAACTATTCGACTCATTCGGCTTTCGAGATGTTTCAAAGACGCGTATATTTATAAACCTGATGAGTTAATGACATTGAAAATACAGAGGAGGCCGTTTGCGTGTTTCCTTCTATTTTTCAACTTCTAACGAATTTCACTAGCGATAAATATATAGAAAAAAAACTTGCTCGAAACTCGTCCCGAGAGGAAGCCTTTGCATAATCTTGAAATAGGGCTTTTTAATATTCACTCGAATACAAACTAACACCCGTAACGTTGTGTGTCGTATGAAAGATGATTTAGGGTTTATTTTTCAAACTTCGACAAGATGCGACGAAAAAATTCAAAGGTGGAATTTCAAACACAAATATTTGTTCTTTTTAATACTTCACGCGGAAAAATATTTTCATTAAACACAAATAAAGAAACGATCATACACGGAAAACGAGGTGTACGATCGATCGATTAAAATTGACCGATCGAGACGTGTATGTTTTGTCGAATTAATCCCTCTTTTTTATACACTTCCATAAATAATTCCTAAAATCGACTAAAAGTATGTTTATCTGACCGTAATCATAATTTAATTGGGATTACCAAATCTCGTGCTCGGTGTTGGTACCGCGGCGATAACCTCGTCTTCGTAAATGGCGGGAGTTTATCGGACGAATACAATCAGCTTGCATTCGCCATGCCGGCTCGCGAAAAAATTTGAGACTTGCGTTTATATTCCTCAAGATTTTTCGTTGCATACGCCTTAACGCATCCTTACAATTTTCAGGATTCGCACGTTGCAAATAAACAAAGAAATCTTCAAGAATTCATTATTTATCGGTGTCATGAATATTCGAATTATACGCCCTTTTTTCGTATGATTCGAATCGTTGCGTGATTCTACACGGGAAATGGAAGTTACTCAAGGTCCTCAAAAATCTCCACCGACGTTCCAATTATTTATCAAAGTTCTAATCGACTACGCGTATCCGTTCGGTACAATTCTTCTATTTTTCTAGTCACACAATATTTCACAGTCGTATTTATTTTCTATCCGTTGTGATTCTACACACATACTTATATACATATATACTTATATCCCATACACCGCTGATTCGGTCCGTCGATCAATAATGGAATGGCGTGAGGTCGTCAATACTTTTATCGATCCCAAGCCAATCCTCCCGGGCTTAACCTTGACTGGCCCAGGGCCGTGTGTCCCAAACCCCCCTAAAAACGTACAACCATTGGCACACGGATGACCGGTAATCACCGCGATTTCGATTTATTTTAAATTTTTAATAGAGTGAGTCAAGGACGCCTACTTTTAATTAACCAACAATTCGTTGCGTTTCTGCGTTTGTGTACGGTTTTTTTTTGTTGTTTACGAATAATACGCTCAGTCGGCAATTTTTGAAGCGTTAAAAATGTCATTATGATGGAATGGAACTAGTGAATGAACGGAAGAAGTCACAAGGGTCGTAGGATTTTTGCATCAAAAGCTTCGGTCAACTGCATGAACAAAAAGTAGAGGCGTTATGTAATCGAACGTCGACGGCGAATCCTCGTATACGTATGTGCGATAAAAAACAAATAATAAAGAAAAAGAGGAGATATAGGAACCTTGACGCTACGTTTGGCGAGAGAAATGTTTTCAACACAGGTGATTGGTTAAGACAGAGTTTGTTTGTGCCAGCGGCGACTAAAACTACGTGTTGTACATCTCTGATAACCTTCTTACGAATGCGTCCTTCCGCTCTTCCTATAATTAATAAGCTATTACACGAATGTATACCAGTCTCGATATGACGTGCGTTACGAACGTACGATGAACAAACAAATTTGCCTTTTAAAATAATGACGAGGCCGATAGTCTTCCAGCAATTCGAGCCAGCTATCGAGGTCTAACGAAATTTAATCAATTTGTGTTTTTGGGTCGGAGTCATTGACTCGCTCGTTTCGAATTACGATTCGATTAAATTCAATTGTCTACGGTCTAAGGGTCTTTACGCCGAGCGTCGAAGCGTATGTCTGCCAAGCTCCGATAAAAATCGGTTCTCTCGTTTACACTGTAATCATCGAAGAAAGAGAGAGATCGATCGATCGAGACAAAACGGACGATCTACTCCCTTCGTACTTGTGACACTTGTTCGTGAAATTGACACGGTCCATTTGCCAATTCTCGGAATAATTTAATTAATATTTTTTTCTTGAACATTGTATACCGTAGATGCGTATAGCGAGGAGACGGTACGCCAGTAACGATAGTTTCACGAATTAACATTATCGCCTAAAAGGAAAGTCCATGAATCTACCGAGTCTTCGAACGATTCCCATGGATACATTCACCCGAGGATATTTTTTTTATACGCCGTCTTTACCACACACTGGACCATGGCAGACGAGCGGACCGGCTTCTTTTCTGCCTCTACGGAGAAGGTCTCGCATTTCGGTATCCGGTTGGTAAGGAGTTAGGGTAGGGGGAAGGCAAAAGTGACCCTGCCACTTCAATATATATGGGGCATTCTTGCTCTTCTTCTTTTTTTATCCGCTAACCTTCGTCCCTCGCCTTCTTTCAAAAACCGCGAATCCAGGACGTAAAAAAAACGCTTGGAGGATGTCTCGATATCATCGACCGCTACGAAGATATATCCTGGTACAACACAAAAAAAATGAGACGCGAAAATGTCAGGGGAATAAAAATGTTTATGCCGGACGACTCGAGTCATTAATGGTGGAATGAGCCATATATATTTTAATCCGCCACAATAAAGTGCTGAGCTGTTGAATCCGTGTGGTCATAATACACCGAACGAATAAGGCCTCGTCGTTACGATCGTCGTCGCGGCTAGTAATATGGGTCAGGCGTTCACCAACAACGCGGTCATTGCTCCAGGCTGTACGGTCGATAAAACAGCAGCTTAATTGACTAGTCGCCGTTGCCGCTCCCTCTCTTTGACGCTTCTTCGCGATGCTGCGCGAGACTCATAGCGGAAATACAATTCAAAAAATAACTGGAACAAAGCGCGATCGAAGTCTTCATTTTCGTTCGTACGATAACCTCGAGCTAACGAAAACGTGAAAATAGTCCACGATGTACCGACGGTCGATAGCTCCGAGTTTATCGAGGGATACACGTATCATTTTCCTCCGAGAAACAAATCTATAGAAGACGAATGGAGCAATATTTATTTAACTGAAAAATTTATTTTCCACCCGTTTGCAAAAAAAAACATGTAGTTTGTTTAAATTCTTAAATAATTCACTTTTTCCATGACGTCAATAAGTTACACGACGTTACGTCGTTAGATCGTCAATGGTAAAGAAATATAAATTGTTGAAGCAGCTGTGAGTACCCAACTCGGGGTATGACGCTTATTTTTTAATGAATGATATACTTCAACTACATGTATTTTGTGAATGTCGTTATTATATATAATAAAATCTTTGTCTAAACACCTTCCCCGGACCACCGTCGAAGGCCAGGTCATCAAGGATTCGGGTTGCCGCGATATATGCAATGTATCCATGTACATACTCGTATATCGTATCAACCAGAAAGTATATATATATATATTTATACCTATGTATATAGAACCGCTCGGCTAGTACAATCTGCTTACAAGCTTACCTGATACACACAAACAAGCACCAGTTATCTAAACGCGTCAGATCTCAATAGCGATGTGTTGCTATCGACCGAGCTATAATGTAATTCTTGTGTATATCGAAGATTGTACATCCTTTATGACGCGTAATCAAGTCACTGGGTCAATAGTTAGAGACCATTCTTATTCCTGTTCTTTTTGCTACAATGTCGTACAAAGTCATCGTTATCAGTAGGCGATAATTTATCGCCGTGACGACGCTCGTTCTTCGCCATTTCTTATTTTTTTCTTCGTTTTTTCCCCGATATTCACTTCTATTCCATCCTTACTGCGTCGTTTTTTCCCCTCCCTCAGTCGCTTCGACTTCGCCACTGTGTAGGGACATTTGTACGCTTGTGGCGTGCGATTCTAACGTCTCGTATCTCTTTCTTCTTCTATTTTGGTTTCCGTTTGATAGAAATGAAAATAAAAAATGTTATTGCGCTTTTCGTTTCCGCTAACTACGACAGACATCCTAGAAGTTATACACGCGATGCGATATATATAGTTTTAAGCGCTTGGATATGCGCATGAACTAAGTTTACAACTCGTTTGCACTTCCGATTCGTATATAGTTCACTCTCGAACCACGTTTAAATACAGGAATATAATATGTCCATAAATTTATTAATTATTGTCGCGAAAAATATATTTTCTGTGTCGATAAAATGTCGATATTATTCAAAGATTAAAATTCATCGGAAAAATTGTAGAAACAACGAGGAAATAAATCGAGGATCAAAACAAAGGATTTTCTCTGAATATTTTCTTCAAGTTTTTCGGCAGCGCGATTTGAAATTTGATTTTTAATTAAATCGCGAGAAAGAGAAAAGAGCTACGCGCAGTTTTCGAACTACGTAATATTTATTCAGGGTACAAGTAATTTCGAGATTTCGGACAATTTTTCTCGCTGTTGTACACGAAGAAGTGTTTACGAATACGTGAGAATCGCGAGATAAGATTGAGACTTATGAGCAAACATTCCTGAAGAAAAAAAAACGAACGTTGCACAGAGATTGCGCAGCAGGGTCGTTGATCGAAATCACGACCGATATCGTCGTACGATATTTCGCGGACGATAGACGCTATCGTAAATTGGGGTGGTCTGCGAGAATTATCTATACCCTATTTAATCGTTCATTCTTTGGGTCGAGGACTCGAAGAATTAAACGCTTTATTTTTATTTTTAATCGAAATTTCACTTCGTCGCCCTTTCAATTATTTACTTTTGTTACCACTCTCATAATTATTCTAATATAATCTAAACAGATACAGCTGTTTATCGTACATATTAATCATTCTCAGTTAACGATCTTAGAGAATGACTCGACTGAAAATTTTCGCACTTATATTCACCTTTCACTATGTCTCGATTTACAACTCACCTGAATATTTCCCGTTAACGTTGTACCACGACTATTCTCTCAACTATATCATCTGCAAGTGAGCGAAAAATGGCAAAGCCCGATGGGAGGGAGGGAGGACTGCACGTCGCGCAGACTTAATTAGCCCTAAGGATGATCATCATCGATTAACTGGGTCACAGGCAAAGCGCAAGGTGACGTACTATTACACGGTCGAGCGGCCGTAATGCATATTTTTAGAGCACCCTCTCGACTCACTCTCTCTGTTTCTCCCCCTCGCTCTTGAATCTCAAACGGGACGTTTGAAACAAGAGGATTTATCCGTCGTCCAAGCTCCGGCTGATTCAGCACCGACTCTCGGGATTCCTAGCCACCCGCTCGTCGCTATCAGGGATTTTTTATTCGCGGGTTTTATTGACGATCGATCGTTCCTTTGTGTATCGCAAGACCAATCGACCGAATCCTGTTTAGAATTCGACGTTAAAAATTGTTATTGGTTCTCTCGGTTTCGTCAGGCAAAAAGCAAATTTTTCCAATTATATTTAAGAAGGAAATCAAAAGTTCTATAAATTGATAAACAGAATTAAAATCGTTCGTTCTCGATCGTTATCGTTTTCGTAATGATATAAACAAAGGTCGTTTGATTCGGTCAAGTGGATTGATAATCAACGATTGATTAATATTGAACGCTGATTAATATTGATACAATACCTCGCATATAAATTTCTATCTGTACCAGGTGGTGAAAAATCGATAGAAGGGGTCAAGCATATCGATTACTCCGGGAAAAGTACATTTGCACTCGTGTCATTGCTGAAAACAAAGCCCTTCGTTATAGGATTATCTTATAATATGTAAAATGTCAAGAGCTATGACTTGTCGACTCTGATGTACCTGCGAGAGTCGGGTCAAGGGTTCACGGACTCTAGGGGTCAGCTTGATACATCGATCGCACCCGACTCATTTAATTTCTCAATAATTCAGCAGAAGTGAAGTAACGGATGTCGAAATAATCGTCGATTCGCGGATATTCCGGTTCAGTATTGATTGACAAATTTCTTTTTTTCTCCGTTAACAAATTTATAAATCAAGTTAATGATTCGTCAATAATTAGTTCCTTGATCTTTCGTAGTATTTGTTTGATCATTAATTTTGAATCAATTTCAACTATGAGTGAATATACTGTACGGAAATTCCGACGTTTTAAGTATTTTTAATATGGGTCAGACTTTTGGAGACAATCGTGATCAGATATCGTTCTTTACGCAGTGATAACGAATATAATCTTGGGGAAACAATAACGCGAAGGAAAAGGTTGCTTCGTTGAGCTATCGAGATGGCAATGCAGGCCAAATGAAGAAGCTATCGGGCGACTACGATGGCGATGAACTAAGTACTGAGAAATATATTTTGGACGTCGAATCCACGATGGGACAACACTGTGACCTCGAGATACACGATCGGGTTTTTACGATACGGTACTTTGTAATATATTGAGAGAGGGACTGATGATAAAGATCGGTCGAATTCGAGACCATTCGAGTCACTGTTGGACAATCTTTCATTTATCTCTGTATTCTGACGTCGAGGACCTTTGATCGCGTAATCGAATGCAGAAAGATATGTAATACAAGAAAATGCTTCGTTGCGTTAAAATTTAACCAAATTATTTCTTTTTTTTCATCATATTTTTATTTTTATTAATGCCGGGCTCGAAATTACAAAACAATCGACGAACTCCCAAAAGTAGATTATTAATTGGGACGTTAATTCAATTTTTAAACGAAGTTTTCATTACTAAAAAAATCTTTTATACAATTTGTATAACAACGGGCATGAAAAACGTGTAATCTAGCTTGAATTCAATATTTAAATTCGCGTAATATTCCGTTCCTGGAAAATACTCCTTATGGAGTTCCAATGAAACCGTGCACGGATTCGCATGAAAAGAAGAATATTGAAAATTTCAGAATTCAATATTGTCCTCCATCATTTTTCTATCTCTCGCTTTCTCTTCGATTCGTACAACCGTGCGACGATATTGGAAAAAGCTGTAATGAACAACTATTCTTAGAATCACAAAAAACAATAATACAAGATCATAAATAAATAAATAAAAATGCATGATATCCGGCAACCTTCGCTTATGACAAAAATGTAAAATATTTCTTTGTTGTGTTCAAGAAAGGGAAGAAAGCATAGGAAAAATGAGCACCCACGTATCGGTTTGATATACACAACGTTAATCTATTCTCACAGATTTTTACTGATAACATCTCGTGACGTAAATAAGAAGAAATCTTCCTTCTCGCGGATAATGGATATCCTTATTTTCTACGAAAGATAAAGAATACGTATCCTGTAGACAGGACACGATGGCAAGCTGCAGGAAAGTACCACAGGACTGCAACGAAGTGCAAGTTCCAGGTTATATTATACGCATCGTATCTCTACAGGTCCAAGATCGTATTTCATGCTCGACGCCACCAGCCGTTCTCCAGTTTTCCCACCTCCACCCCCTCCTCTCCCCCTTCATTCCGACATCGAGAAAAAAAATCCACTGTTACACTCCACGTGTCGAAGGACTTCAGAGCAGGTTGCCATATACTTCTACTCCAGCCCTTTGGAATTTGAATAAGCACCTTAATCTCTATATTCGAATATCGTCGATATTCTCCTACATCGCATTATTATTATTATTATTATTATTGTTATTATTATATATCACACAAATCATCCGATTTATGTTTCAATCGAAAATTTCTCCAACTAAACAATATTATTTTCACCTTTATTTTAAAATAATGATTTCGTTTAATTTCTCGGCTCGTGGGCCCGTTGAGTTTCACTGTCGAATTCGAAGAAGGAATCGAGCCGATTATCGTAACGATCCGAAAATAACGATTTTCTTAAAAACGTATTAAGGTCAGGTAAGTGGCGCATGGCCTAGTCGTTAGAATCGCGAGAAAGATATTTTCACTCCATGAATATGCACTCTTTTCCGGAAGGACTCTTTCATTCGTCTCTTCCGCACGTGTACACCAACAAAGAAAAACGTTCTTTTTTTCCGTAATATCCTCTAGCAATATAAAAATGATCGTCGTTTCGTCGTTTCGCTTCTGACAGAAACGTGATAAAGGAGCGTATGTCATAAAAAATAAACACAGACGAAAAATAAAAAAAGTCAATCACTTAAAAATTAAATATATTTATTACATTATTATTTTACTCCTCTCTTCGAGGATTTTTTTTATAACCGATTAACCGCGACATGTGCGAGACGTAGCGAGCCTCTCTTTATATCAACTTCAACCCTGTTTATCAAGCGCAGCCACGCGCGTACCCAAAACCATTCAGCCGCGCGACGGCGCTCTCGCACTCTCTTTTTTTCTTTCCCTTTCATCCCCGTCAATTTACCCCCCACTCCCTACTCCCGTCCCATTCCCCCCCACCCCTCCCCCGTCTATCGTCATCCGCATTTTCTTTTATGCAGCCAAAACTCTCCATTCGGTCGCTGAATCCTGTACCGGCTCGCGAAGTCAGTGACATCAGGTTATTGCACGCCTGGTGTCACACGCGCGTACTCGATACGCGAAGGACTCGTCCCAATCGTTTTTAAACTGTCGATCGTCGAGCATTCTTCCTGTCCATTTATCTTGATTCAAAACGGATTTAAGAACAAGTTTTTTTTTTATATCCATTGTTTCATTTTGTTCCTTCGTCATCGACTACGCCAATTTGAATTATCCCTCGAATGCCCAAAGTCCTTGCGATAATAGTGTAATCGTGGGAAAATTTACGACATATTTTTATTAAAATTGTGACTTCTGTCTCGAGTGTAGGAAGATCGAGACGAGAGGCGAAAAAAACAGCCCGAAAATAAAGTTGGTTGATGAACGATCACGGAGGGAGACACGAACAAAGTGTCTAGACAGCTCGATTATCCTTAGCCCCGCTACGTAATACGTACACGCTTCATTCCCTCCGCTTTCGCATATGCTTCGTCTCTGTCTTTGACACGCGTTCCCTCTGCTTCGAGCATGAAAGAAGCGCAACATTTGGCCGTGGTCAGCGTTGTCGATAAATATCCGCTTCGACGATGATTGTGAATGAAGAATAAGTCATTTGCAACATCCCAAGCCTCTTATCAGCGACCCGGAGTCCATCGAGACTGTAAACTGTTAAGGTCGATACGGGGAACGTAAGTATATACTCTCGATCCAAAGCACAACGGTGTTACTGTCGTAGCGTCGGAGAGGGAGGAAGAGAGAGAGAGAGAATGAATGATGAAATCCAGCGAAGAAGACAACACTTTGGTATCGCTGAGAAGTACCTACAATGTAATCCGTCACTGATCGGGACAAGGAGAAATTATAGCGTCGCCCATTGCCGTCGCGATGTCCACAGTCTCCCTTATCAACGCACAGATCTTACCTGATGCCACTATTTCCAACAGGAATCGGTACAAATGGTTTCCTACTGTTTACCTGAATGTAAATTGAGGGGGACAAACGAAAGCTTGTTCTCAAGTCGGAATTCCAATGGACGGTAGGCAGCTTTGAGCGATGAAAGTTAGTCGATATTTCGATCGAAAGGTTTTCCTTATGAATATCAAATTCCAATCAACAGAGTCGAGTTATTTACTAACCGATAAAAAAAATTTTTTATCGCTTTTGTATAATATCCAAGTTCATCAGGGACGAATTTAGATACGATTCAAATATCGATGAATCGTATTCGAGACTTTGAAAGAATTTCATGTTATTGGCATTAATCGCGAGGGATTAATTTCAGTATTCGCGTTAACAAACTGAGAGAAAAATTGTAATATGCTTTAACGATAAATCCGAAGGTTTTCGTCGCTAAGACGTCATTACTCGAATCTTAGATGATGAAGTACGCATACGAGCGTCCGCATAAACATAAATACGACAGCGACATCTACGGAATAAAGCTGCTCCATCGTCTTGCGCGAACGTGATCCGCCTGTCGATGATTCTTGTTATAATTGAGTTACATCACGTCCTGAGACGTGATAAATGGACCACTGTACGTGCTACAAAGGTAAAGAACTCTCATCGTCGCTTGGTGCACGAAGCTAAATTGTCGCAAGACGATTGACTCTTGGACGAAAGGGGGAGAGGGATGATCCCTCGTCAAGGGCGCGAGCTGAGACAAAAAGACGTATCTCGCGATTCGTTCGCGTAGGTGGATCGTATCTTGAGTAATTCAAACGTTTGAATTCTTCGTAAATACTTCTACGTGCTCCAGCGAGAGAAGAAAGCCACGCGAAGAACGAAATTGACTTTTGTCCGTTCGTCAGTTTGGTTTTTTGACTTCGTTGTCGAAAACAAAAGTGTTATACCTTCGTCCGATTAAAGATATTAAGATTCTTATTATCCTCGGGTGAACATTCCGTTATCTCTCTGATAACAATTTGTTATCTTGCACGCAGTAAACGATGATACACCTGAACGTGTCCGAAAAAGTATACTAAGTTTAAAAAAATAAGAATATTAAGTTTTTTTTTAACTTTTCAAATGAACGATTCGCTCATTATTTTAATCGCATTTTCTCGAAAATACGTAATTATACGAAATATTAAATGATCGAAAAGTCATCTAATTTGTTGAAATTGACCAGCAAAAATATTTTCATTTTGGTTGGGACCATTGAAAAAATTCTTGACAATGTTCGTAATTCGCTATTGCATATTCGTTGAAAGATTTTCAAAGCGAATTTAACTATATCGACGGGGTGAACTTGGTGGAGCCCAAGGTTAAGAGAGTAAAGAGGGTTTTTTCGATACTAATTAATCTCGTAGCAACGCGTAACGCTTGTCTCAAAGAGAACGGTGAGGTCACTCCAAGACGAGAGTAATTTTTCTTCAAGGGAATAGTGACCGTCGTCAAGACGGGATATGAGGAATCAGTGAAACGTGCCATTTGAGAAAACGCGTCGCTCGATCTTGCGGCAGTTCGGCAGTGCTTCTACGCTTGTTTCATTTAAAATTCGAGGAATTTTCTTGGAAAGAGATAGAGAGAAAGAGAGAGGGAGAAAAACGAAAGCGACCGTGATAACGAGAAACAAATTGTGAGTGCTGCGACCGTAGCGCGAAGGCGAGGCTCACGGTCGCGCAAGACTCTTCGCATTTCAGAATATCGTTATATCACAAGGTTCGTTCGTTTGGATAACTATCTGTTATTCTCGGTAATCTTCTTTTGAAAAGAGTGCAATGAGCTGCGATTGTAAATAATTCTTGTACGATAAACGAGTGAACAAATTGACTGTAAATAGTCGGTTGTTAATTAATGCCGAGGTAATTATCATTTTCGTTCTTGCTATTCGATACTTCGCGGTAGTAATACCGTTGTTGGAAAAGCAGCGAACGAAAAAAAAATTCGTTATGGAGAATCTTTTTTAAGGAGCTGACCGAATTCCCGTTAATTATTCTCTTTAAACGACGATGAAGCTTGAATGAAATTAGGCCATGGATCTCTCTTCTTAGTATCAGCCGACTCTGTGTTGTAAACGAACGTCCAGCATAAGATGCATACGCATAATTTTTCATTCATTATGTAATTATGATCAGGTCGATGGTTAATCTTATTTTTTGACCCATTCGTTGACAAGCAATAATGCTAATCAATGAATATTTTTAAACTGTCAGGAGTATGTAAATTAACGACATTTTATTATCGTCTTCTCAGGTAACTTCGTTCGACAAAAATGAAGGACGACGTGGATGACGATGAGACCCCAGGTTCGTCATCGGTGCTGTCCGTGCCGGAGAGTACCACCACATCATGCAAGTAAGTTGTCCATTTTTACGAACGTTCTTTCATAAATGATAAATTCATATTTGAATAAAATAAAAGCAGATTTAAATAAAGATCGATTAAAAATTAATCAAGAGGTTCAAATATTTATTTATTAATACGATAATAATTGATTTATCCATTTTGTCTAATGCTAAGATATAAATTACTTGAATTAACGTTAATCGGGCGATCACAAAGTCAAGAATGATGATGCAATTCGTCATAACTTTGTTGCACTTGTAGTTAATGGATCGCTGATAAATCAACTTGATTCACTTATTAGAAATGACAAAATGTAACATTTTTCGCACCTTTATTTTGTTAAACATTTTATTTGATATCGTATTGAATTTAATTACAAAATTTAAGTCAAACCGAAGCCACATATAATATAGAGATAATATCACGATTTAGACGTGTAAAAAAATCTTATATCAACGGTCTCACTAATATTGGAGGAACAATAATGGTAGATATGTTGGAAGAAATTTTGGATAGAAATCGTCGAACGTTATTTATTTTGTCGTGCCACGGTTGATTGCGTTCCATAAATTATGGGTTTGACTGAGTAACTACATGCTCTACAACGTGGCAATAACATTTTAGAATTCAGTGAGCTATCGATGACTTACGAGAAGAAAAAGAGAAGTGCGATAAAGAAAAATGAGAGAATACCAATTTTTTAAATTTTTCTATGCTTCGTCTAGCAATTAGTAAAATGGAAAAGATGAAAACAAAAATTATCACTGTTTCGCTGGTTTCACGAAAACGTGAAAATATACCATTTTCAAGTGGCTGTACTTTTTTTCATGTGCACAATACGGGAATTTAATGCAAATATTTTATAAACTCGGCGTACAGATCTCGACAATGGCACTCGATTCATCCCCATATCTAAATTTTTGTAGCTATGGCATTGAATCGAAAATACCAATATTACAAGCTCAAAAAATCTGTGAAAACTCGAAAAACTGTCGAGCTAACCACCATTTTGAAACTTCAACGATCATCTATTAAAAATAAGAACACTGTAGAATCGCAAGACCAGCGGAAACTAATTGCACTATCTCAACTCAAGACGTTATTCAACTATTTCACAATCCGAAAAAAAATCTGATAACAAAAAATGATCTTTCTTCAACGTATGAAAAACATTAATTTCCAACAATAACAATAGACAACGACAATAAAAACATTGGAACCATCTCTGGAAAATAATGAAACAATGACTTTGAAATATTACGTTGACGCCATTCGAATAAGTATGTAAAATTGGCCACTTTTGATCTATATTTATCTAGCCTACAGGTGTATCTTAACTCAGTACAAGAATGTATTCATGATAAATAACGCGCAAAATATCTTCTTTACACTTGAAGAAAAAAGTGGCTCATCATAGTCGATTGTCTTCGATCGTTTATTAGTATAAAATTGGAGTCTCTCAAAAATAGATTCGGAAAAACGTGAAAAAAACGCGAGATACATGGAGGGCAGGCGGCATAAATAGTGTGGGCTGAAACGCTCTTACCGCCCCCGGCCGCTGCCGGTGGCAACCAAGAGGATCGCGATGATGATGATGATGCCGGCGGGACGACGACAACGACGACAACGACGACGGCGACGACGGCGACGACGACGACGACGACGACGACTCTGACCGTCTAAAGGGGCAGAGAGTGTATCGGGCGTTGGATAAACGAGCTTCGAGAGACAAATTGGTGGGGGAAACCGGCGGCCGCCAGTCCGCGGTCGACCGCCGAGCAGAACCAGTCATGTTTCTGATTTGCGTGCGTCTTACCGCCGCACTCGACAATTCCCGCGATTTTTCGGCTCTCTTACTCCCTTCATCATCGATTAATACAATTTTAACGTAACTGTATCATCGCTCTCGTGTATTTTCACCATCGTTTATAAATAGTTCAACCGCGCGCGCTCTATCTCGTCTTAGTGATTTTTTCGACTCGAAATCAGTGAACCAAAAAACGACCGAGTAAACAGGATTTCAGTGTGACGCAAAACGAGTGACAGGACCAAGTGGGAAATCTATGTTTTTCTTATCGTTCCAACAATTTTCTAAAACTCGGAAGAATCAAATTTTGAAATAACCAATTCGTCGCGTTGGAAAGCTTGTACAAAGTTTAAACGAAACAACAACAAAAAAACAAAGATTGTCCGTAGAAATTACGGTATCGATAACGATACCGACGATTAAACTGTGATACCGACTTGACCGTCTTGATTTCGTCGAATTGTAAAAGCTGCGCAGTTCCCGCGCCTTTCTCCCTTTCCGGATCGTTCGGAGCAACGCCGGTACGCCACCACGGTCTATAAGAGAGGGACGAAGAGCGGAAATAGGAAGGACGGTCTTGGCCGCTGTGCATGCCGGGCCTCGGCAACTGTTGCACGTTGTCAAGGTCAAGAGCTACGGCGTTTCGGTGGCGTTCCCAGCGGAGGCGTCATGAACGACTAACTGTGACGATTGGACAACGCCAATACCGTGGATTAACCAATCTCGAGGAGGTTGGAATTGTCTGTGAAGTGAGAAATACGTAACGTCAAGAATCACGTCACATCCAGAAAAAAATATCTCCTATCGTTTAATCGTCGTTGAAATTATTTTCGTACGTAATTCGACCAAATTATTATCCGCGCGTTAATCGTAGTTCGAACAGGAAACGACACCCTTATTTTCACAAAGAGACGAGTTATTGGACCGGTCGAAGAGCCACGCGGATCGAGGAAGCTAGAGTTTACATTGGACTCTTCGACTTCGCTTCTCCGGCAACGAAAAGAAGAAGAAAAAAAACGAAAGCGGGCGTTCGCTTATAAATTTACCGGCATTTATTCTCGCGTCAGCTGCCCCAACGACGAATCTTCCGTCTTGAAATACGCGAGAATTCCGTATTCCGTTTCTACGTTAGCGTATGCCACGAGTGTTTGCCGATAAAATCGAACGAAAAGTGACACGGAGATTCGAGGAAGGCCCGTATGTTGGAAAAACGATGGAAAAATCCGAGAGTTAACAATTTTTTATTCTCCATTCTTTTCGACGATAACAGTTTCTTCGACTCGAGGAAATTACCATGAAAAACCACGGTACTCATTCCCGTCGTCGATAATTTGTTTCGACGTTGAAGAACGTACCGACGGAAGGCATAAATATAAATTTAAAAAAATACATAAATAATAAACAATAATAAAGAAAAGAAGAGAGAAAAAAACGAAAACGAAGAAGCCAGGAGTGTAAAAGAAGAGAGAGAAAAAACGAATCGCACCCGAACTACCGCACTCGGAGATAAAACAGCTGCGTTCTCGCGGAGACAAAAAAAACCTGGTCAAACATTTTATTTCCAGGCCCCGCGTTGATGATACCGGGAGACGAGCGACGAATTAAAGGAAAAAAAAGCGCGCGGAACGAGAAAAGAAAAAAAATAACAGCCGGCGAATATTCATCGAATGAAAAAAAAACGTCTCGACGTTGCGTTCGCGGGAGAAACGACTATCTCATTCCCTGGCGAGAAACGTCCGTCTTGGTGTGAGTGCGTATTGCTCTCGTCGTAGTCTTTTTTTGTGACTCTTTTCGGGGATCCAGTGAATTAAAAACTCTCGATGGTTACCGTATTTGCAAACGAGGGAAGATAATAAAACGTTGCTCCGTTCGTTTTTTTTTCGTCTTTTTCTTGTCCTCTCTTCATTATCGGTGCTTTAAGCTGTGTTAGTGCACGCCAGTGTGCGTGTATATTCTCGCGGGCGAGCGTCGCTCGAAGATTAGACCTCCGGCGGGTAACGCCAAAGCCTCGGGCCAGAAGCCGGCTAATTTCAATGTGACGAAAACAAGGCGGCAAACGCGTCGTCTTTCTGCAGACTTGCGTGTGTCTGTGAATAAGTGTTTGGAAATTCTTTTTTCGTCTCTCTAGCTCGCTCTCTCTTTCTCTCTCTTTCCCTCTCGTTATATGCGTGCGTGTGTGTGTTTGGTGATAATGATAATTAATAATTGAACGATAAGAGAGAACCGGAGAGTTTCGTCTTCGCCATTAGTCCACGTTTTCGATAATACAGCGTGGTATCGAAGTTACACATTCGTCGTGACTAATATTGACTCCAAGATCGTGCGGAAAGTGTGATTTTTAGTTACGTAGAAAGACAGCGCGACTAATATTTGCGGTTGGTGACACACGAGAAGACAAAAATAAAAGTCACGCAGGGGGGTGAGTTTAAGGGTGGTGAAATAATTACAGAAACGACTCGACGACCGGAGTAACGAGGAGGAAGATTAACGAGGTGGGTGCTAAGAGATGTTGGTCGTTAGAAGCGATATCGTTGGTGCTAAACAGACGGATATCGTCGTAATCGGCATCTCGTTGACGTCGCGCAGCATACTCGATGCGGGACCAAAGAGTTTTTCTCGATACGATTTAGACCTCGCTCGTTTGGAAAAAATGAAGGAGCGATGAAGATTCGTTATCTATGTTTTCGTCCGTAAATTCATATTTGTCATAACGTAACGGACAAAAAAAGCAGCCAAAGCAAAACAGTTCGAGGAAAAAGTTGCAGGGGCGTGTCGGTGTTTAAGGTCGTGTGAAAATAATCAAGGTCGAAAATGTGGCCACAACAGAGACAATCTCGACAGTACAGGGTCGAAGGCCTGCCCGAATCGCAGGAACATCACGAGCGTCAATACCCGATGCATCCGGCGATCAGTCCTCCCGCACTTTCGACCTCTATGCGCCAATGTACCGACGCCATGATCGTTCCCGGTCAACATCAACACCAAACGATGCATCCTCATCAACAACATCGGCAACGTCTACAAGCCCATCCTCATCATCATCAACAACAACAACAACAACAACAACAACAACAACATCATCATCAACAACAACAACAACAACAACAACAACAACAGCAACAGCAGCAGCAGCAGCAACAACAACAACATCAACATCGTGACTCGATGATCGCTCTAACCGTTTCAAGGTCAGTCCCAGACCGCTCACGCCGGAAGCAGCACCGAGTGGACTCGATGACGCGTCTTTACTCCCGGTCCGCAATTACACGTACTCGTTCGATATCGCGACCTAGATAACTAGACAAGACGGATTTGAGAACCAAACATGGCCAGCACCAATGTAGAGATATTTTTTTTTAATTGCAGTCAAAAACCAAAATTCTTTTTAGAGCAAAACGACAATTTTTTACCTCGATAAATTGATCTTTTTAAGTGTCTGAGGAGCGCGAAAAAACAGTAGCTGGGTCGTTTGATAATGCTTCATTCTTCTCGTCACTAACTTCGTGAAACAAACCCGATATTTCGATCGAATCGTTTGATTTTTCCATGATTTTTGATCGTCGAGCATTCGTCACGTACCAGCCGCCTCAATATTTTTTATTTCTCGTCGCTCCTTGACAATTTATATTTTAATCCCGACGCGAAAGCTGTTCCCTGTGTATATTTAGCGTGAGTAGCGTGCGTGGCATCGAACCCAATCCTACGGCTCGGTCAGACACACGACTCGGTCATTCCTGTATTTTTACGGAACGTGAGCTGTCTCGAGATACAGTTAACCAGCCAGACAAACTGACGCGAGAGAAACTCGCTTTGGCTATATAATCCTAGGCTCTGACTACTATATCATCCTTCTCTGTACTTTTACATACATATATATATATATATATATATATATACCCCCGAAAGAATCGTATAATCTCATTCCAAATATCTCGTCTCTGTTTCGGTCGCCACTTCGAGTTCGCGCCGTAACTCGAGTCCGCCTGTACTCGTCGAACCAGCTCGTTCGACTGCCCTTGAGCATGCCGAGAGTGCTCAACGACGCTCGGCCCCGACGGCGGACTTCGTAAAATCATTCCGATGGATTGCGTAATCGTCACTAACAGCGATCTCCTCCTCTGACCATTCGTTAAATAGCCAGATGCCCGACGCTCGACTGGCCGGTGATTGTCGCGACCGATCAGACGAGCGGTAACGACGGCTCGACGGGAACACCGAAGCGAGATGAATATTACACTTTACGATCATTCCGAGCCTCGCTATCACAATTGAAATTTCTCTTCTCTCGACGTTGCAACGATTTGTTCGAAGCTTGCATCGTCCCCTACCCTTCTATGCATTTTTATTTTATTTTTTTTTATTACGAACCGATCGAGAGAGATGAATTTGAAGAATTTCATGGAACGGAAAACCATGCACTTCGATCAGGCGACGATAAAATTATCGTTCGATCATAATAATAACGGTAAAAATAATTTATTCAAAATTTTTCTCGATAAAAGTCAAGACTCGATCGAAGCTTCTCTTTAGGAAAGCCAGTTCTATTTCTCGTCTTATTTATTTCTACTTCTGCAAAAAGAAAATCAGGGAGTACTGAAACGTGGCAACGAGTAGCGCACGTGTGCACGTGGAGAAGAATAGAACGCGCCGATAAATAAAAGTCTCTTGTGTAAAGAAGTGAAATGTGGGAGTTGGGGAGGGGGAAGGGGGAGGAAATATGCAAATATAAGACGACGTACCACGGGATCGAATGGTAGATGCATTGTTCAATGTACACAGAGCGATACAAAAGTGTATAGCTACGCCTCCTGCGCAATAAAAATCACAAAAGAATCCTGAAAAGGAGAGCGAACCAATCAACGCGCGTAGCAGGATTTAATACGAATTTTCGATAAACAGTTAGGTCAGAAACGTGGCACGGTGTTGAGACGGTTAAATTCATAAAAAAATGATCATCTAGCCTCTTTACGTCGGACGTCTATCGCGTTAACGATGTTCGATTGGCTGGATAACAATTTTTGTTGTTTTTTTATTAAATTTATTTTTCGTGTCAAAGTTTCCAGAGGACACTTTTATTCGTATGTTTGCCCGTAGACCGCGCGACGTCCCTAGCGTGCACAGTCGTGAATAGAAATGGTACGTGTCAATTTTTTAATCGACATACGTGACAAACATATTTATCATTATTGTTCGTGTCTATAACCATCGGTGTAGATACATGGGTTTGTACAATGTATACGATATATACATTGTACAAACCCATATTTTCATTATCGACGAACAACAATTGCCAGAAAAAATCGAGATCATAAAACGCTTATCGCTGCGTTTCTTGACTTTTCTGTTTTCCGAATCAATTCGCACGATACAATCCGTTTTTTATTGTTGTCGTGACTGTCACAATCAAAGCCTATTTTTTAACAATGGCTTGGGTTATCTTCCAATTTCATTGCTCGCATTATAACGCGAAAACAAAATATCAAAATACATTTTTATTTCGATAATAGTATTTTTTTTTAATAATTGAATTTTGAATAAATTGAATTTTTTGCATAAACGTTTTTAGTTGCTGTTGTACTTTCGTAAAATCTACAAAGTGAAATGCTCCGTGGATCGCGAATCACACCGCGTTTGTGTCGTTGTTCGAACAATCTCACGAACAAGAGCCAAAAAAATGTGTTCGATGTTACTCAGTGGTGCTGTTCAGCTCGTAAACGTATACATACAAACAGACAGTTTGTTGTTTGATCGGCACTTGCTAATTCGGTTCGTCTGGGACAGTTATAGCAGCGTTGGGATTTCTGCCCACGTGTATCTCCACGTATATATATATATAAATATATATATATATGTCAAAAGGTGTTTGTGGGGACTTTTCTAAGGCCTACTTTTTACTCTTGAAATTAACAATATTAATGCTGCTAAAACGTAATCTTTAGCCAAATTTAGTGTCAGAGCATTTTTTGCAATTATATAGCGAAAAGAGTTTGTAACGGTAGATATCAGGACATCAAAAAAAACATTTCACAATGGTTGTTGTCAGGACTTTCTTATCTAATAAACGGGTTCTATCAGGACAGTCTTCGATTTTCTTCGAATGGTATTTCTCAGGACTCTTTTTGGTAAGTGATTGGGTGTTATCAGGACAGCCTCCGATTTTCTTTCTAATGATGTTTCTCAGATCTCTTGTTGATAAGCAATCGAGAGTTATCAAGAAAGCACTTACTGCCGACAAAGACATTTATACAGGCACACATACTTTTATTTAAAATAGACATCTCTTACATAAATGAATATTTCAGTTAACAAAGAGCTATTATAATATAATACTTTGGGTTTTTGCGTTTAAAAACCATCGTTTACTTTTTTATTTGATTCGAAATCCAAGTTTTTATAATGCAAGGATTCCGCCGTTGTAGTAGGGGATGACCACTGCATTCACCCTGAATTTGTTTCAGCGATGGGTATATCACATTTGATATACAGGGTGAGGCAACAACTTTCATCAGTAGAAATATTTCCTCAAATATGGGACGTAAAAAAAATTTTTTAAACAATAGTTGCACGGTGTGGAGGGGGCCATCAAACGCGATGATTTTTTTCTTCCGGTGAAGGCGTTTACGTACAGTGAAGGTCACCTTCACTTTTTTAAATGGAATGGTATATTTTTTTCAACCATCTTGTACACCTCAATCCACATAAAAAACATTGGGGGTCAACGTCGTTCTAGGCCATTCAAGGTCAGTATCGATGGTACAAATCTAAATATTTCGGATCATTATCAAATATTTGGTAGTCTTATAAAGACGTCACAAAAAATGTTTCACACAAAAGGGGGCCATCAAATGCGACCAATTTTTTTGTTTAAAGTGAAGGTGGCTTTCACTGTGCGTAAACGACTCCACGGAAATAAAAAAAATCATCGAGTTTGATGGCCCCGTCCACACCGTGCAACTTTTGTTTGAAAAGTTTTTTCTAAGTCCGATATCTGAAGAAATATTTCTACTAATGAAAGTTGTTGCCTCACCCTGTATAATGGCTGTATAACAGATAGGCTGCATTTTTTCTTCTATGCTCCAACATTTTTTTGGCATTCCGAATTTTCTGATCATTTTTCTCTATATTCGGCGCCTCGATGCCTAGAACAATCAATTACATATATATATTACTATAACAAATTACATATTGTAAAATAAGGAATATAAACAAAAAATATTTCTGAATTATTTTAATTTATTAGCGCTATTGTTTTGGTGATGACCTTTGCGTCAAAATAATGATAGCGATATTTAAGCTATTTATCGAGTTTGACTCATTGTCAGAGCAATAGTTATTATCAGGACATATCTGTTATAGAGGAAACGGTAGTTATCAGGACATTATTTACGGGGGAAACGGTAGTTATCAGGACATCATTTACAGAGGAAACGGTCGTTATCGGGACATTTTTTACAAACGGTAGTTGTCAGGACATCATTTACAGGGGAAACGGTAGTTATCAGGACATCATTTACAGAGGAAACGGTCGTCATCGGGACATTTTTTATAAACGGTAGTTGTCAGGACATCATTTACAGAGGAAACGGTCGTCATCGGGACATTTTTTACAAATGGTAGTTGTCAGGACATCATTTACAGGGGAAACGGTAGTTATCAGGACATCATTTGCAGAGGGAACGGTCGGCGTCGGGACATTTTTTATACAACGCGTATCATCGGGACATTTACCGTTCTTTCATTTGATCTTTCAATGATCACTTCACATATAAACAAAATCATAATTTCGATTTCGGGAATAACGTCTCGTTTCACAAAGACTGAATGGTTGAATTAATGGAAAATGTATTGAATGATGTTATGCTCTTTCCCGGACGTTTAGTGAAAAAGTTATCATGCATTTAATCATAAAGACTTTATGGCAAAAAAATTACAGCGTGCCCTTTCTAATATGAGATCGAATTCATGTGGGCATACGCGGATAAATATAAATTCATAAATTGATAAATACTAGCCTTTGCTTATAATTATTTTATAAACTCCTTAAAATGTAGGTAACGGTACTTGTGGGGAAAAAATGATACATTAATCATTTTACTTACCTTCTCTGCGATAATCTCCGCGTGATATCGACCACCGTTTTTGTACAATACACTTTATGCCTTGCACGAACCGCACGTTTTTTTCGTGCACCGAATGCGACTAAATCCACTGTCGACGCCCCCGAAATCATTTTTTGGACTTTTTTTTGGAATTGCCCCCGGACATTTTTTTCATTAATAACAACTTAAACCAAATTTTGTTTTATCGGGAATGAAGTGTAGAACTCAATTGAATGAAACAAATGTCACATGAAACATGAAAAAAATGTCCCGATGGAGTCAACAACTTCTAAGCGTAGGACTGGGAAAACGTACCACTAAATTTGTAGGACTATGTGGCCCCTTCATTCTACAAATATTCATGAAGCTGCGTACAAAAAATCAGCTCGTTATTAATAAATTTGATAACCTCATTATTTTGACATATTCGGCGTGGAGGACGCACCAGTCAAACCATCAATGTTGTAGGACAATTGTTTTTCACAGTTCAATATCGAATTATCTTTATATTCAAATAAAATATTTTGTGTTATTGAGACAATTTCGACACCCCACCAAATCGACATGTTTTATACCTACGCGCTAAAATAGCTACCTCTATAGAGAATTTTCAGAGGATACATTTGGGGGTCTCGGCGAAAGGAACCGACTTACAAAATTTCAGCCAGTTATTAATCATAAAAAAACAGGTGGTGGCTGCTGGACTAAATATAACGTCATATTTTTATGTGCATCAAGTAAAAACACTTTGGATCACGGAAAATGTTCTCACATCACAAAGAATTAGTAATTAAATTAAAGGAAAATGTATTTCACACTGTTACGTCGTAAAGACCAGTTGGCAATGGATTTACAAAAATCTTTTATATTCTTAATGGCGTATATTAGTTTCTAAAGATCAATTTATAAAAATATCCTGATACCAACGGTTTCTTCTGTGAAAGATGTCCTGATAACGATTATTGCTCTGGGTCATAATCGATAACCAGCTTAAATCTTGTTTTTATAGTTGCGTTGTCAGAAAAAGCTCGTTGCTAATATCCATTATTATAATTGAAAGTAGGGCAAAATATCCAGTAATCGGCCAAGAACCAGTAGTCAGCCTCTGCCTATACTTTGTATGAGTGGGAAGAGTACAAGCTATATGCTTTGCGCTCTTTTCACTCATATAATGTATAGACAGTGTTTTAGCCTATGGTGGTTTTTGAAAATTATATTGTATGATTTCACTCTAATCGATTAGTTCCTTATACCCTGGTTGTGTAGAAAAACTTATAAAATGTTTTACTGGTATAATTTGGCAGCTGACATACGCTTCTTCGAAAAAATACAAGTTCGAAAGTATATGCGGAGGTGGAAATAGAAGAGAATAACAACGATTTTTACGGCGAAAATTTACTCGCTACAAACCCGAAATGTTTGTCCATGCGGCAGAACTGTTGTCAGAACTGTTCTGAGAGTAATCAGCCTGTGAGAAAAAGAAACCCTTAGTAGTATATGCTCGTTATGGAGATATGCTCTGATAATATCCGTTACTAAGGAAAATTTGTTAGAACATTTAAAGTAGTATTAATATCCTGACCCGTACAGATGTTTATCGAGACTGTCCTGACATTACACGTTCTTGGCAGAAAAATTAAAAAACTGTCTAGGACCACATTTTTCTATACTGAGGTTTTTCTCAGGACACTCCAGACAACTGTGTTAGACAGTTTTTTAATTTTTCTGCCAAGAACGTGTAATGTCAGGACAGTCTCGATAAACATCTGTACGGGTCAGGATATTAATACTACTTTAAATGTTCTAACAAATTTTCCTTAGTAACGGATATTATCAGAGCATATCTCCATAACGAGCATATACTACTAAGGGTTTCTTTTTCTCACAGGCTGATTACTCTCAGAACAGTTCTGACAACAGTTCTGCCGCATGGACAAACATTTCGGGTTTGTAGCGAGTAAATTTTCGCCGTAAAAATCGTTGTTATTCTCTTCTATTTCCACCTCCGCATATACTTTCGAACTTGTATTTTTTCGAAGAAGCGTATGTCAGCTGCCAAATTATACCAGTAAAACATTTTATAAGTTTTTCTACACAACCAGGGTATAAGGAACTAATCGATTAGAGTGAAATCATACAATATAATTTTCAAAAACCACCATAGGCTAAAACACTGTCTATACATTATATGAGTGAAAAGAGCGCAAAGCATATAGCTTGTACTCTTCCCACTCATACAAAGTATAGGCAGAGGCTGACTACTGGTTCTTGGCCGATTACTGGATATTTTGCCCTACTTTCAATTATAATAATGGATATTAGCAACGAGCTTTTTCTGACAACGCAACTATAAAAACAAGATTTAAGCTGGTTATCGATTATGACCCAGAGCAATAATCGTTATCAGGACATCTTTCACAGAAGAAACCGTTGGTATCAGGATATTTTTATAAATTGATCTTTAGAAACTAATATACGCCATTAAGAATATAAAAGATTTTTGTAAATCCATTGCCAACTGGTCTTTACGACGTAACAGTGTGAAATACATTTTCCTTTAATTTAATTACTAATTCTTTGTGATGTGAGAACATTTTCCGTGATCCAAAGTGTTTTTACTTGATGCACATAAAAATATGACGTTATATTTAGTCCAGCAGCCACCACCTGTTTTTTTATGATTAATAACTGGCTGAAATTTTGTAAGTCGGTTCCTTTCGCCGAGACCCCCAAATGTATCCTCTGAAAATTCTCTATAGAGGTAGCTATTTTAGCGCGTAGGTATAAAACATGTCGATTTGGTGGGGTGTCGAAATTGTCTCAATAACACAAAATATTTTATTTGAATATAAAGATAATTCGATATTGAACTGTGAAAAACAATTGTCCTACAACATTGATGGTTTGACTGGTGCGTCCTCCACGCCGAATATGTCAAAATAATGAGGTTATCAAATTTATTAATAACGAGCTGATTTTTTGTACGCAGCTTCATGAATATTTGTAGAATGAAGGGGCCACATAGTCCTACAAATTTAGTGGTACGTTTTCCCAGTCCTACGCTTAGAAGTTGTTGACTCCATCGGGACATTTTTTTCATGTTTCATGTGACATTTGTTTCATTCAATTGAGTTCTACACTTCATTCCCGATAAAACAAAATTTGGTTTAAGTTGTTATTAATGAAAAAAATGTCCGGGGGCAATTCCAAAAAAAAGTCCAAAAAATGATTTCGGGGGCGTCGACAGTGGATTTAGTCGCATTCGGTGCACGAAAAAAACGTGCGGTTCGTGCAAGGCATAAAGTGTATTGTACAAAAACGGTGGTCGATATCACGCGGAGATTATCGCAGAGAAGGTAAGTAAAATGATTAATGTATCATTTTTTCCCCACAAGTACCGTTACCTACATTTTAAGGAGTTTATAAAATAATTATAAGCAAAGGCTAGTATTTATCAATTTATGAATTTATATTTATCCGCGTATGCCCACATGAATTCGATCTCATATTAGAAAGGGCACGCTGTAATTTTTTTGCCATAAAGTCTTTATGATTAAATGCATGATAACTTTTTCACTAAACGTCCGGGAAAGAGCATAACATCATTCAATACATTTTCCATTAATTCAACCATTCAGTCTTTGTGAAACGAGACGTTATTCCCGAAATCGAAATTATGATTTTGTTTATATGTGAAGTGATCATTGAAAGATCAAATGAAAGAACGGTAAATGTCCCGATGATACGCGTTGTATAAAAAATGTCCCGACGCCGACCGTTCCCTCTGCAAATGATGTCCTGATAACTACCGTTTCCCCTGTAAATGATGTCCTGACAACTACCATTTGTAAAAAATGTCCCGATGACGACCGTTTCCTCTGTAAATGATGTCCTGACAACTACCGTTTATAAAAAATGTCCCGATGACGACCGTTTCCTCTGTAAATGATGTCCTGATAACTACCGTTTCCCCTGTAAATGATGTCCTGACAACTACCGTTTGTAAAAAATGTCCCGATAACGACCGTTTCCTCTGTAAATGATGTCCTGATAACTACCGTTTCCCCCGTAAATAATGTCCTGATAACTACCGTTTCCTCTATAACAGATATGTCCTGATAATAACTATTGCTCTGACAATGAGTCAAACTCGATAAATAGCTTAAATATCGCTATCATTATTTTGACGCAAAGGTCATCACCAAAACAATAGCGCTAATAAATTAAAATAATTCAGAAATATTTTTTGTTTATATTCCTTATTTTACAATATGTAATTTGTTATAGTAATATATATATGTAATTGATTGTTCTAGGCATCGAGGCGCCGAATATAGAGAAAAATGATCAGAAAATTCGGAATGCCAAAAAAATGTTGGAGCATAGAAGAAAAAATGCAGCCTATCTGTTATACAGCCATTATACAGGGTGAGGCAACAACTTTCATTAGTAGAAATATTTCTTCAGATATCGGACTTAGAAAAAACTTTTCAAACAAAAGTTGCACGGTGTGGACGGGGCCATCAAACTCGATGATTTTTTTTATTTCCGTGGAGTCGTTTACGCACAGTGAAAGCCACCTTCACTTTAAACAAAAAAATTGGTCGCATTTGATGGCCCCCTTTTGTGTGAAACATTTTTTGTGACGTCTTTATAAGACTACCAAATATTTGATAATGATCCGAAATATTTAGATTTGTACCATCGATACTGACCTTGAATGGCCTAGAACGACGTTGACCCCCAATGTTTTTTATGTGGATTGAGGTGTACAAGATGGTTGAAAAAAATATACCATTCCATTTAAAAAAGTGAAGGTGACCTTCACTGTACGTAAACGCCTTCACCGGAAGAAAAAAATCATCGCGTTTGATGGCCCCCTCCACACCGTGCAACTATTGTTTAAAAAATTTTTTTTACGTCCCATATTTGAGGAAATATTTCTACTGATGAAAGTTGTTGCCTCACCCTGTATATCAAATGTGATATACCCATCGCTGAAACAAATTCAGGGTGAATGCAGTGGTCATCCCCTACTACAACGGCGGAATCCTTGCATTATAAAAACTTGGATTTCGAATCAAATAAAAAAGTAAACGATGGTTTTTAAACGCAAAAACCCAAAGTATTATATTATAATAGCTCTTTGTTAACTGAAATATTCATTTATGTAAGAGATGTCTATTTTAAATAAAAGTATGTGTGCCTGTATAAATGTCTTTGTCGGCAGTAAGTGCTTTCTTGATAACTCTCGATTGCTTATCAACAAGAGATCTGAGAAACATCATTAGAAAGAAAATCGGAGGCTGTCCTGATAACACCCAATCACTTACCAAAAAGAGTCCTGAGAAATACCATTCGAAGAAAATCGAAGACTGTCCTGATAGAACCCGTTTATTAGATAAGAAAGTCCTGACAACAACCATTGTGAAATGTTTTTTTTGATGTCCTGATATCTACCGTTACAAACTCTTTTCGCTATATAATTGCAAAAAATGCTCTGACACTAAATTTGGCTAAAGATTACGTTTTAGCAGCATTAATATTGTTAATTTCAAGAGTAAAAAGTAGGCCTTAGAAAAGTCCCCACAAACACCTTTTGACATATATATATATATATATATATATATATATATATATATATATGTTCGTTAGGGGTTCGCTGGGAAGTCTCACTGGCTCGAGTTCCTTGACTCCCCGCCTCCTCAATTTCTCATACACGGTAGCGATACCAGTGGGAAATATTTCAATTATAAAGCAACACATCTATACAATATTGACTCCCTAAACACATACCACACGATTCGATGTTCCAAAAGTTAATTTATCTCGTATCTCTTCAACGAATGCAAATTCTGCATCCGTTACATAACACCTGCTTCACCTGGCTCTCGTTATTCTACGTAAAATAACCTTGTACCGACGTACAAGGCTGGATAAAAATATCAGTCGATCTATGTGTCATGAGAAAAAAAAAGAAAAGAAAAAAGAAGATCGAGGCAAAAAGAAAATTATGAAAGAAAAACGGACAATAAACTCGATGGCGATAGTGGCCTCTCGCGCATCGATTCGATTCTCCTCGATGTAATCAGGATAGCCGAGGTTTGTCCGCGGAGGTGATATAAAAAAAATAAATGGTATAAATATAGCATAGCCCTTCTGCCGTCGATGCGAAAAAAGTGAACGGAACTGTGTGTGTGTGCGCATATTTATTTACATACATGTCATAATCATTATATTTCTATTTGTAAATATATAAAAGTAATTATTTTAAAAAATTTACGAAAATTTGGTCGTCCAGAAATTTTGTTCTCGACGATGAGCAAATCGTGAATAAAAATTCGGCCGACGTAAAACGTGGTTGAATATCTATGAATTTCGTTGGGTCTCTCGATTCGACGTGTGTCTATAGTCATACGGGCCATTACTTCCGTCTCTAATTCCGTCATTCCGAGGCTAGTCTTGAATGAAAGTCGTAAGAGATGAATGACTTATTCGCCTGCTGCCCTGTAAACGTCGTTACGTCGGTGTGTCTAGTTTCACGGACGCACACTCATCGACTGACACACACAGGCACACGCGAACGAAAATATATATATTTTTTTTTCGTTAAATTCGTAGCGTCTACAGTCGCGAGTTTCGTTACCGTGAACAACACGTTGACAATTCATATCCCCGATAGATTTATTGGAGAGAAGTGTCGACGTTGGTTCACGCGCGAAAGAAATATGTGGAAAAAGGTTTGCGAAAAAAATATTTCGGGCCTCGCTTCGAGCGAGGTTCGTTTCTGGAAAAAATGGGTGCCATCTGTCGTTTTGTCGAGTATAGGATATCATTTTTTGGGAAAATATTATAACTGCACAAACAACTTATTATTATTATTTGTAATATTTTCGAGGACGAGATAAAAAGTCGATCTTGTCATATTGATGGAAACTTGTAACGCTGTTCGTCACTTGGTATTTTCTTGACGATGAGACTGGACGAACTTTCCAAATTCTTACCTACAGGCGCAACTGCCGTTTATTCTGGCCCCTTTCAGTTATCTCAATCTTTATTTTTCGAGTACCTAGTACTGTTACTTTCTCGACTGAAAAAAAACGTTATTACCTGCTCGACTATAAATAAATATATTAATAAATTCCACTAAAATCGTTATTTTCTTGTTATTTACAGATCAAAACATTCTTATAATTTTATTGACAACTGTCAAAATTGTACGTCGTTGGCGTAAATGTAAATATTAAATTAACGTTAAAAAAATACAGCAATATATTTGTACAGCTAGACTCGTCAATGTGCACATTTGTTTTCGTTACGAACGGAGCAGTATTTCTCTCGAAATAAATATATGCAGAGAGCTTTTCGCAATGCGGTCAACTCGAGTTTCTATTTGATACTTATAACATGGAAACGCACTCGCAGACTGGCAAATGTTCTTAATTACGAAAATAAGCTTTGCACAGAAAGTTTCACGAGCTCGCGTGTAACTGCGATGCATCGAAACGTCGCGTCGTGTTTAAATTATTTGAAAAAGCTTTCATCGCGTGTGTCACGTGGACTATTATTCGTCATCAGATATCGAACAAGACGATTAACTTTGCGAGCTTTTATTCATTCGATGTTTCAACGTCGAATAACTCGGAGTACAAAGAGTTTACATGAAACTAGTAGAATTTGATTCGATACCTATTAAAGTAAAATTAAATTTTTATTTGATTTTGACGTATAAAAAAAAATCTCAATGGAAGATTCTTCATTTTATTTGCTTCGTTGTAAAGAGAGTCAATGTCTCCATCGAAAGGAAAAATTTGCTCGATTTGTGACGTGAAAAAGTCATTAATTATTCTCGTCGACATTGTTTTAAAAAAATTCGCTCGATGGACGTGCAGTCTTGAGAAATTTTATGGGTCGCGTAAAGCTTGCGTGTAACGGGGCAAGCTTTTACATACGAAACCGTGTATGAGGGAAAGTAGGAAAAAATAACGTAGCCATTTTGCGCAGCGTGTTCCAGTCTAATCTTACATCACCTATTATTACGTTTAATATGTAGAGTTCACTAACACTAATTAACATAAAAAATTATTAATAGAAAGATACAAAAAAATACATTTGGCAAACAAAAATTCGAGAGACATACGTTGTTTTCGCGGATCTCAAATTTTTTCGAAAGTTAACGTTTTTAAAATCTGACCACCCATCTCGAAGAATATTTACGTATTTTTGTCTTATTTTGATGAAGCTAGCGTTCCGAGAAAAAAACGAATAAACAAGCTTGAGGGAAGAGATTCGAGATTTTTCAAGCGGTATACACATACGGAACTGGTCAATTAATTATTTTGAAACTTCGTCTGTGTAATTATGGAGAATCGCAAAAGCATATCTCATTAAAAAAAAGAGAAAAAAAAACTCGTAGAGCCGGATCTGGCGATTATGCAACGAATATCGACCGATTGGAAGAGGAGCCAATCGAAGTTGACACTGTCAACCTTATCCCTGGCATTCTTGGTCATATATTTATATGTTCATATATTTAAACACTCTTGTTTCGAACATATTTGTTCCAGACATTCTTGTTTCAAAGATTCTTGCCAGTTTCTCACTTGCTTTCACCGTCTCGTCCGATCGGACTTGGTCGCTATTCGACTCTTTTTCTCTTTCTCTCCTTCTTTCTACCTCTTCCTCTCTGACGCCCTCTCTCTCTCTCTCTCCCCGTTATTTATACGACTTCAAGGTTATCCGGCCTTGGACATAATTTGCCGCTGCTCATGTAAATATTTAGTGAATGGCGTCACGCACTATTTTCGTATTAGTTTATACGCAATCGTGACTATGCATCGTTTTTGTAAATCCGAGGATTAATACCTGTCGCGAGGGTGTGCTACGAATCTCGATAAAATCCATTGTAAATGCTTCAACATTCGACGAAAGTTGCACGGTCATGAGTTTTTAACTTAGAGCTGTGCCGTTATAAATGTAAATCGCAATGATGTCGTGATATTCCGGCTAGACGGATAAGAAATTAATATTTCCAATGAAATTTTATTCCGTCGCGATATTCGTCACGCGTGACGAGATATCATTCGTGAAACCCGCCAAAGTCGTTGAGGAGACACGCCTAGTATGTCTCCCGCGCAGAGTGGTAGTCGTGCGCGCGCAGTAGGGCAGTTGGTGCAGTAGGGTGTGCTGATGCTACGGGCGCCATTACGGTCTCCCTGGTAGCGACCTAACGCGACTTTTCCCATTAAGGCATTACTAATTCAAATCTCCCGCCACCTCGCGTTACTTTGACATACAAAATTTATTTTATCAATGTATTTTTATTAAATATATTTACTAGCTAAAATATTACAAATTGTACATTAATGCAAGTCGCGATAAGGGTGCAGGGACGAAACGGCAGTAAAATAACATTTACAAGTAAAAGAAATGTAGGAAAAATAAGAAAAATTAATGGACTGATAAATGGCACACGCGTCGTCGCTTCTGTACGCCGCGAAACCACAGGCAATAATATATTGTCGCGTATGCGATTATTCGTATTAAATAGAGACTGCTGCAACATAGTAACTATTTGATGTTGATAATATACTGGCTTATCTAGCCATTCATTCGAATCATCATAGCAAACATTCAAAGAGTTGCGGTCGAAAGATGGTTGCGGCTGAAGGTCACTCTCTCCCCTCGATCCTTCCACCCCTTCCCTTCGTCCCCGTGCAGTTTGAGAGAGCTGGGCTGATGAGGGAAGGGAACAAACCGGCGCAAGCGCGTTAAAGCTTGGCGATGCGCGGGAGAATCCTGCGTCGTTTCGAGACTCGCCCCATTCCGTCGCACCGTTGCAACGTAACTTTGGCGGTAGAGCGAAGCGCAAGCGTCGCGACGCCGATAGCAAACACGCTACACACACACACACACAGACAGACGGTAGTCCCTTCGTTTGTTTCGTCATCACGATAAGTAAAAGGGGCGTGGGGAAGTCACCTTCCCCTTTCTCTATCCCTCTGTCTCGTCGATGCGTGTTCTACTATACAAAATAGTAGAGCTTACAAGTAGTGCAAGTGCATGTCCGAGAGAGCAATGCTCGGTTGTAAATGCGTCGTAGCCTCGCCACTGTTTATGACGCCACTGCCTTTGAACCCGTTGTCCTCTACCTAGGGCAGCGCGTTTCTCGTTGATCGCAACCTACTGCTTTTCTCTCTCATCTGCCGCTTCGTAATATCGAAACATCCGATTGGCTGAGATTGTAAAGTGGGGGAAAAAGACGTATACACTTATGCAATTTAGACAGACAGACATCCACACACATATAAAAGCATAGATGCACATGCAAATAATCAAAGGTACAGACGCTTTAATAAAACTGCGTAGAACACGACACGAAGTAATTGCGGAGTTGCAACGAAATTATATGTAGTTCGATGCGACGGAGGTGTAGCTCTCCGTATCTATCCCGCAATGGCTGAGCTGCAACGCCGTATCTACTTCGCCGTAGCTTCGCCGCAGTGCTGTATCTACTTCGAGGCTGAGCTCGTACGGCGCCTTATCTACTTCGAGCCGTGGGCCGTAGGCAGCGCTGTATCTACTTGGCGGCGCCTTAGTTTGACCACCATATCTACTCGGCAGCGACATAGCGTGGAAATGAAGTATAATTGGACGTATCAACTGCCGTTGCGACGAGTCTTTTGGTCGAGTTGAGAAAATATGTAACGAAGAATTATTGTTGACCGTGGCCTACGAATGCTCGAACGTCGAGTTATCGTACGAATATTTTTCTTTTTTTCCCAGGCCTTCGTTACTTATCGTACATATATGAATACGTATCTATATATTTATTTAATCAATTGGAGAATCTTGGGAACGAAACGTCACACGGTATTGTTACAGTCGAGCGTGACAGGTACGTTTCTACTTACGCACAGTATTAATTACGTATGTAAGAAGAAGGCCTTGCAATTCCACGATGTCGATGCTAGGCGAGACCTCACGGTCAATATTGTCATAGTTCTCTCATAGTAACATATAGTACCATTACCTTCCTGATGCGCACTTTCCATTCTCGTCACATCATTCACCGACCGTCCCCCACCATCTTCTTCATTACTATATCGTTCTCTCTATTAACTTCGCGATACCGTGTCTAGCTCTAAGGTCGAACTAGCCGCTCGATAAATTAATCGATCGATAAAAATTAACATTCGTGTGTATTTAACTAAATTAACTTTCCTTATCTTCTCCAAGCTTTATTTATCTTAAGGAAATTTTTTTTTTAATTAAAAAACGAACAATAATAATGTCTTTCGCACGATTAAATTGTTATTTAATGTTCTATTTAAAAAAACGTTATTAAGTAGATTTTTTAAACAGAGAATTTTGTCTAGAGAATTCTGAGATGATAATCAGTTACGTGGACAATCGTGGTATTATTTCAACCGAGGGTTAACGTAATATCTCTACAACTACGTGTATAAATATATATAATTAGCTGTATACTCGTATGTACGCATTACGAGGATGTACGTAGTATTTCTCGGTTTAGCAAGCATTTCGAGGTCAAGGTTAACTTCTCGCTCGGAAATAATTCCGTAGGTACTCGCTGGGGTTACATGGAAGACACATAATATTCTGCGTTCATACAACTTATCACATGCAAGGGCTACGTACCCATCGGTGCAAACTGTATTACCAAGTTCATCGGTGCTTTATTTTTTCCCTCTCTTCTATAGCCTTTGTACCGTTGCGTGTACGACCCGTATCGCAAAAGCTTATAGTAAAGACCTTGCCATTGACATTGGCATGATCCAACACTCGAGAGCTTTCGACCGATTCTCCGACGTCGCAATAGCGCAAGCTACGAGAATTGCGTGACTATCGAAACTTTTCTTTTTTTTCTTCCATCCTCTAAAACGAAGTCTTTTGCAATGGACTTGGTTGGAGGTCAAGGTCAAATGTTTCACATCGGGCGGACAAAGAGAACGATGGAAATGACTACCGAGTCCGGTCAAGTGCGCGAGCATGCAAGGAAAAAACGAAACGATTGAAATAATAAACGACACGGTTGTGAAAAATTTATAGTCGTACTTTCAACAAGTTATTATACGAGAACCAACCCCTGAAACATCTATCGTTCTTCCACGATTACCTTGTCTCTGAATCCGTTCATATTCGACCTCTCTCTTCGTTGCCAAAGACGTTTCTCGAACGTCAACCCGAAATTTTCGTCGATAATTGGCACTGTTTCGCGTCACGATGAAACACACACGACGAGATTATGAGACGAGACAGGATCGAGTTATTTCGAGCGATTTATCTTAATTAAATGAAAATTACATTATTAAGGCAGTCTCGATTCGTGGTAAGCCACACGTACGTATATACAATGTAATTGAATAAGGCACTCCGCGATTTCCTTACGTTTCAATTTCGAGGATCCCCGGAGACCCTCTTATCGTCTAGCAGTCTCTTTATTCGCTTATCTCCTTCGCAGAAACGTCCCATTTGTTTAGTCTCCCGGCAACTTCTCCTCGTCGCGTCTATCGCGTTATACACAAACGTAACTACTTGTTGCACGATTACCCTACGGTTCATAGAAAAGTCATTAACTTATGAACGTCTTGACAATGATTTCGACAGTTCGGGGTTTTGAGTTAAGAAAGAACCCACCCTTATTCCCTTTGTAAACAATGAATGCATCCCTTAGCTGGTAATGTACACAACCTCTCAAGAATTACGTAGTACACTTAAACAAAAAATATTTATCGTTAGACTGATTCGGACATTCGGAAACTTTTATTTACATACGTACATGTACGTCTTCGTATTCATGTCTATATATATATATTTACATAGATATATGTATGTATGCGGAGGTAGAGAAGTGAACGATCGACGCTTGCGCAACAGGTTCCAAGGGCCTACCTCAACGGTTCGACGCAGTTCCTGCGGCCTCGTGTCCTACCACAACGTCTGTCTCGGTACGTCTACCGCGCCTCGTAGTTATAGTCCTCCTCCGTCTCCTTACACTCCTTATCACTACAACATCCGATCTCGCTTTATTCCCAATGATTACTCTCGACCCGATTCTTAATTAAAAACGAATCATTGTCCAGCTTTTGGTAGAACGACTCGGCGCACAATAAAATACGACGATTTAACCATCATTCCCATTTGTTTTCACGACGAAAGACGATATGTCGTAAATTATTATTCTTTCGTTCCGATCGATAGCACGGACGTAATTCGTTCCTGATATTTTTCGATCTATCGAGTCCCGAGAATTGTTCTAATCAGCGCTTTTTTAAAAATAATTACGCGTCTTGGTTGTTTATTGCGTTCTTTTCTTGTTTTTTTACCTAACAGATCGTACTGCCGTATCTCGCATTTTTCTTTCGCTTCGTTACAATTGAGCCGTTATGCAACGTTGCACAATTTCACGATATACATCTATGTTCGACGGCGTACGATAATATACAAGTAATGAACCGCGACTACTTGTCGTGTCCTCGTTCCGTGTTCCCACTTCTACCATTCGTCCACTCTGAAAAATTGCTGTGCATATGTATATCTACCATTAACTTCTATACCATTGTTTCTCAACGTACTGCGGGAACAATATTTTATATTATCGT
This sequence comes from Netelia inedita, assembly GCA_964017225.1. Lineage (NCBI taxonomy): Eukaryota > Metazoa > Arthropoda > Insecta > Hymenoptera > Ichneumonidae > Netelia > Netelia inedita. The sequence continues at coordinate 28,743,896 of OZ024924.1, forward strand.
ACGAGCTTGCAATTTAACAGAACTTGATTATATTTGTGTCGTGACTGGGTTTCCGGTTCGAATAAAAGAAAAGGAAACGGACGATTTTATAAATAAATAATAAATCAAATAAATAAATGAGTTAATGAACGAACAGATAAATTAAAAATGAAATTATTTTTTAAATAAATTAATAATGTAATTATTTGTTAATAAATCATTTAATCGTTTACCTATTTATTTGTTGAGACGTAGTTCTGTATACAGACGTAGATATAAATGATAAAATTTATCTTCGACTGCAAAAAATAAGCAGTGCCAATGCTGGTGAGGTACGCCTGTCTCGAACACTGCGCAGCTGCAGCTCGTTGATTATATAGCGCAGTGGGAAACTATAGTTGCATCTAATTACGGAAAATTACACGCTTCCTACTTCCACACAGCGTCGCTCCGAGCTCTACAGATTGCTCGCACGCCATTTTCTTCCCCTCTCTCTCTCTCGGTCTCTTGAATTTCAACTTCTCCGTCTACCAGAAAACAGAAACCAATCATTGCGGCGGCAAATTCAGCATTTTCGTTTCGCTGGTTTCACTCCCATGAACTCTTCCTTCGTGGGTTCACGAATATTTATTTATTTTCTTTTCTTTTTTTTCCTATTTCGATTTCGGCCAACGCCTTTTCCTGGGATATAAATAATTGGCCGGATTCGTTCACGCCGGCGGGCATGCTTCCCCGCTAGTACGAAAATCGAGAGAAAGTCGTGAATATTTCATATGTTTACGCAGAAAGAACCGTATTACTCGTGTACAAGACTCATGAAATTTCAAGATCATTGACCCAGGTAGAAATTTTTAACGGTGCCTAGATAAGCGATCGAATACTCAGTCGGCAGCTTTTTTCGACCGGCTGATCGAAGTCGATTCTTCCCCCCCCCCCCCCCCCCCTTTACAACCGAATAAGATAACGATCTATTATTTAATTCTCTTTAATTAATTGCGTCTTTTTATTAATCGAAAAAATCATCAAACGAATAAAAGTGATAAATGAAAAATTGAATACGAGCATCAGATAAATACTCGAAAATCGTGTGTATCCTATGTCAATTGTTCATAGCGATAACAGCGACAAACAGAACGAAGAGAGCTGATATTTCGAGGCTTTCTCGTTATAAAGAATTCATTATCTTTCGAAGAGTTCTAGGTCTCCTCGGGTCGAAGAATTCGTCTCTCGTTTCGTTGTCTCGTTAGCATAATCGATTCTCGTATAATATTAGGTGCACCCAACAGTAGATTAAAGTCTCGAGACCCGCCAGCGTGTGACCTACGCTATCTTCAAACCGGAGACTCGCGAGAACCTAATGATACGCTCCTTCTTTTTAATACCAACTTTGCGAAATTTCTTTTTTTTTTACTTACTCGCGTATTGTCAACTGTCATTTTCGACATTTTTAATATCGAATAATTTATCAAGTGTACAAAATATTATTATTAAAAATAATCGAGATGAGAGATAATTATTAAGTTTTGTGAAAAATAAGAATCCTTTGATCGAAAATTAAGTCGTTAATAAATGTAACGATATATTTTGATTCGATATCGAAAAATGATTTTTTCTTCGATCGAGTTTATTTGACGTTGAACAGCCCCTGTGTATGAGTGATCGAAGGAGAAAAAAAATTATTCTCGCCACCCTTCCATCGGCCATGAGAGGAATCGTGGTAATCGCGAGATAACGCTCGTGTTATCTCTCACTTCGGTCGTAACTCGTTCTTTTCTCTCGTTTTAGCTCCGACACCCCTTCTCTTCGGACGTATCACATTCTGATCCTCTGTCTACAACGATAGTCACGTTTTCTACGATACCTGTAATTTCTCAAAGTCGCGAGCAAAGTCTTTACACGCATACCTACTTGTTATAAAGTGGCAAGCGTCAAGAACGACGAGTCTTTTTAACAAATTTGAAAATAAAATCACCAAATTATAATAATTGGGTTTTTAATCATAAAAATCTTGATTAAAACCAACCCAAAAATTGATCGTACAAATAAAAATACAAAATATCAAGAAATATATTCTATAATTGCAAACTGCATTTTTTATAAATAAAGATATTTCGAAGAATTTTTGTTTTTTCTTGCGACTCGTACAAATTTGGCAAAAATCTTCGAAATTATTTTCGTACCGTGTAATTAATCACGAAACCTGAGCTCTGGCACGAGATTAGACTTTGACTTATCGTACGTTCTTGATAACGATGCAATCTCTAGACCTGGGCTATCGTATGTGCCCGTGTGTGTGTGTGTGTGTATTTCTTTTTTCTCTCTCACTTTCGTTCGCTGGAAAACGAGAAGAATTCTTATTCGAGATCCCAACGTACGCCGGATCTCGCACAAGGAGGCTCGTCTGGGCAAGCTATCTTCATCATCTTTATTATATTATGTGCTTACTACGGTTTCCGCGTTGCAAATCTCGGCGTCTCGTCGGTGATATAAGAGATTTTCGAACTGCCAGGCAGAATATACAATCCCTCCTCAAGGTCTTTCGTCGACCCGTTTCTCTCGCGTCTGTCGAGCTCCAGTTCCTTTCCTTTTTCCCATTATAATCGCTCTCTGCACGCCATCCTCTCTCCAGTTTTTACAGAATTCAATATAAAAAGTTCTCCTTACGATAAAAACAGATCAATTAAATAAATGATAAACAAATAGAAGCCAATTACATTCGTAAAACGCAAAAGCTACGTTATTAACAATATCAATTCCTGGAATAATTAAGATTTTCTCGATAGTAATTAAAGACAATCATCGTTCCGATTGTAATCGACGTGCATCTTGGATGTACCGATCGAACAACGAGATAGCAGATTACCGATAAACGTGATTAATTACACCCTCTGCCTCCCTCCACTCTTAATATCGATGTATAACGACTCTGTCGAGGTCAAGGCGATGCGAGTCAATCTGAGAGATCATCGAGGGAGATGATATGCACCTATCGTTCGATTGACACTTTATTATTGTCCAAGGTCGCTCTCCCCCCCCCTTGCCACCCCAACCCCCGCTCCATCTCTCTCCCTCGAACTCAATTAGCAATTTACCAATATAACGCCAGGTGCATTCGAGAGAATAGAGTAGAAAAAAAAGTCCATGAATAAAACAGCTTATGTATTACCTCATTTCCTTGGAAATATAAAAAAAAAAAACGCTCCGAGAAATGAAAAAATTAATCTCGTTTCGCGGATTCTGCCGAGAATCGAAATGAAATTTCTCAATGCCAAGCTCCTTGGTGAATGCACAACTTTCAAATATAAACATTGAACCCGCAACGATAACAGGCAATATACCGCGCGTAAAACGAAAGTAAGACCTTCGCGCACGACGTATCGTCGGATATGATATGCGAAACGGATTTTGTCGTCGCGAACACTTTGACGCACGATAAATTATTCATTGCCAACATCCCCGTTCGACGAGGCTCCGGTGTTGCTACACATAATCTTGTACATGTCGATCTCGATTGGTTCGACTCCGTGTCACGAATCTAAGCACGATGAGACACGCGGCTCGCCTCGTACGATGCATACGCGCGCGCGCGCGTACGTTCCTCGATCCTACGCGATCGAGGCATCGAAATACGAGATAATTAAATCGATCGTCGAGCGTCAAATCAGCAACTCAAATTCGTAATACGGAAAATATACAAATTTGTTCTTCTTCCGAACGAACGATTCTTCGTACGTTCGACTTTCGTAAAATCGATCGAAGTACCCCGAGTACGAACGTTCGACTTTCGTAAAATCGATCGAAGAATAATATATCGAAAAAACTGACTCGTTTCGAGGTATCGATAAAATTGAATGATTTTTTTTTAATTCGTCGATCGTTCGTCGATCTTTACTCGGGTTTTCTTTTTTCTCTTATCAGTTCTTCGATGTTGATAAAATGCGCATCGACAATACGTTCGTGGTTGACCACGTGAATGAAAGAAAAACGATTGGGAAAAAATAAACAAACGACAAAAAGGGAAATAGCATCTGATTAATCAGAAATTTGTTGTACCGATCGCGTCATATTTTTGTGTATTTTTTTTTTTATTTATTTTACGATAGTTTATCGGCGAACGATTGTACGGGGCAGCTGTCCATACATCGAACGCACTTGTGGCCTTGTCGACCTCTCTTTCGCGTACGTAGCTCACTGCGCGTCGTGTTCTATCCTCGTTCGACGCAAACAGTTCGCGCGCACACATGCGCATCGCGCACACAGCCCAATAAGCCATAAGTATCGCCTAACGATGGCGTGATTAAACGTTTCGACGTCTCGTCGGTCGTAACGACGGGGATACGATCGAACGTAACGATTTCGATACATTGTCGAACGTTTCGTTCGACTCGATTGTTTTTTTTTAATTGTCGAAGGAGAACGAGGCCGGAGGCAACAGGCCGAGGAGAAGAAGATATAGTGATTATCGATAATCATTGATATTACTGTACGCATGTAAATAACGAGATGTAGAATTAAACGGAGAGAGAATAAACGGACGATTATATTTAAATAAAATTGACGGAGATTGAGACGAAAATAGATGCAATGAAATAATCGACTAGGGCGTTTGGTACGGACTCGTTAAAGAGATAAATAAATCGTATACAGTGCGAATTTCAATTAATCAAATTTTCGGGTCTGAACGTTTTCGAGCGAATTTTTTTATTCGAGAAAGTTGACCGAAAATCTGTTGAAACTTTTGAAAGTTGTAAGAAATATACGAGATGATTAGGTTAATTAAGAACTGTGTCGTTAATTATTTCGTATTATAAGTTCGATATCGAGTTATTTCGGTGTCTCGTTTATTTTCTTTCGGTTTAATAAATAAATACTAATTCGATCAATTTTCTCTTGTGTTTTCAGGTAAGTTAACTCGAGGATGACACATTTTTGTGTATTACGCACGCTGCAAGTGAGTCGTGTTCATCGAACGAATAATCCATCTCCGGGTTCGTACATTTTTTTCTCCATGTTTTCTCGTGCTCGAACACGCCCTCGAGTCTTCATTTTCACGGCGTCGTCGTCTCGTTTCACTCGCGACGCAATTTTCGAGGTATATTATGAATTATTTTGCGAGCTGTTATTATTATTATTTTGTTTTGAGGACGAGCATTGTTTTCCAAGGGCGATAAACTTTCACCGGCAATGATCGATCGCAGTGGCTCGAGGTCGTCATTATTAATACTCGCTCGACATCGAAGGATTGAAATCGACGAGAAGCCTCGAAAGGCCATAAAGATGATTTTTTCGGGATCGAAAAAAATCATCGACCCTGAAATTTTATTAATTTCTCAAATCCGGTGAAAAAGTTTATTTTTTTTATGGTACCCGAATGGAGGTCGCTTTCTCGCGAATTTAGCATTGCCTGTCACCGATCTACGCGAGAAGATTATTTTTTTTACTCGATGCACGATGTCGATTTTTTTTGACACCAGGGTGCGTTCTTGTTTATCTGCAAAACTCGCAGTGTCGTAATTACAAGACCGGAAATAAAATGCAAGAAACTTTCGACATTGCGAGAATGAATAACAATCTGATGAGCTTGCACGATCGCGAAGAGAGGAAGGGATCGAGGCGTTTGGAGATAAGGGTGCGTTGAACCGAGCAACGACAAAAAAAAGATTACTCAGACTCAGAAATGGTTATAAGCGTCGAATGTATTCATCGCGCCTCCGGAGCATCATCCTCGGAACAAACGAAACAGGTCATAGCCAACTAGTAGTGAAAAGAAAACGGCGAAGATGCGGAGAAAGAAAAGAAGAAACGGGCATAACTGCTTCGACGACAGGCGGTGAATGGAAAAATCAACTCAACGTCTATAAGCGTACAAAATGATTCTCGGAAAATTATGTCTATTTATATTTTCTTCAAGAAATGATCATCGTTCATTGAGTTACGAAGCTGGAGTACACAAAATGTGCGACAAATTACGTCGAACCTTTTTTTTTCATTTCTGACCGTTCACGTTATTTACCACAAATACGAGACGTACAATTTTCATAAAAAATAGCTCGACCATCTCACGCAAAGATATTTTGAAAATGGATCAATCGCGTCGTGGAAAAAGTCTTGATAAATCGTATAGCCAAATCGTACGATCGTTAACTTCGTCTCGGTCGAACGTCGAAAAAAATGAAGAATGATTGAAAACTGCGAGTTTGCAAAACCGATCTAGTTGAGAGAGCCAAGCGGTATATTTCAATAGCGCGGTAGTAAGCGAAAAGGAGATCCTATTTTTATGGAACTCGCTTAAATCCGAGAAAAACTTTTATATTCACCGGCAGTTCGTTCTGTGTAGAATCGAAATCGAGCACTTTTCTCGCTGATCCATTTCGTTTCTTGCAACCACCCATCAAAATATCGTTAACTCGTCGGCGAAGGCCGACTATAACATCGTAAACGGTCTAGTCGCTCGAGATAATCCATTTTCACTGTCAAGGTCTTCGATATTTTTGCGTCCTTCGGATAATTCAATTACGAAGCTTTTTATTCGAACCTCGGCCCCTTCCAATTGGACAGCAAATAACGTTCGATTTGCGAGACGACTGTCGAGCAATCTCGCGACTTTCGCAACAAATGCTCGCGATTGTAAGATATAGAAAAATGATGAATTAAGGGACTTGATTACCCTTGTACGTCGGTCCGTTCATGGTGAATATACCGAAGAGACCGCGACGGGCATTCACGAATTCGAGCAACGATGTCCGCTGTGCGAAATTTCACCATCGCAAGTTCTTACGTCTCGCCAACGATGCGAACGAAAGGTATATTTTTAGACACGTACACCGACGTCTCCTTCCGCCGATCTCGAAAGACGACACGTGCGTAAACCATGGATCTTATCGAGATACTTTGCGAATGTTTTACGAATGTGTACCTGACAACATGTTTCGCGGTCCGGGCGTTCCATATGGTCTTGTCTCGTCCCTTCCTCGCTCTCCCTCTTCGTCCCTCTGTTCGTCTTTCTTTCTTCCTGTTTTCTCTGTACCAAGGAATTATGGTGATTGAGCCGCTCGTTCCGATCCGAGGTAGATACAATTTTTTTGTTTTCTTTATTTTATATCTTGTCATACCAAGAATAAAAAATTAGCCAATGAAATAACAATAATTGAACTATTTTTTTATTACAATTTGAATATTGTTGGCGATGGTCTTTCACTACTTGTAGTCGAAACTGAAACTGCTCTTCGCTTTTGGTTAATCACTGCTGAACCAAAAATTAAGAGCAGTTTCGATGGAACAAAAAAATCATTTAATGTTTTTCAATGGGGTAAATAGTTTTGCTGGGATATTAAAAAAAAGATGAATTTTCATACATTTTGAACTTTGAACTCGAATATCATTTTTATGACTAAGTTTATCAAAAAAGTATATAAGATCTTTTTTGTAGAACATTTGATTCTCTATAAAAAATATATCATTTGCTTCTCTGTACAATATGCCATTACCGAGGTATAAAATTCCAAACATCAAAAATAATTACCCCGCGTTATTTAAATGAAAAATAGAAATTCGTGTTGAGGCACCTCTTAATATTAACATCAAGACCTCAAATTTTGAATCTATCATAGCTAGACGCGTCATTGAAATAAAAAAATGCAGAATACATCGACAAAAATATCCTTTCGCAGAAAAAGAAATTCACTGTTCAAGTTTGCATAAAAAATTATCGATGTACGAATCGAAATCTTTATATTGTACGAAAAAGGGTGTTCCTTGCAGAACGAAGTCATTGATTTCGTGACCTAAACATACATCGTGTACGAACCGAACGAAAATGTTCCAAGCGATTAATCGTCGCGACGTCGAGATGCACTACGTCACACGAAAAAGGTTCTCGCGTGGGACGTCAATATCGTAACGATTAATTGCAAGTAACGACGCGTACTTCACTCCAATTTTCCCGAACTTTCCCTCCTCATTCGTTAAATGACCGTTTCGACCTACGATACAACACCTCGATTATAACCGCGAAACTCACGTCATATTCCCAACGTCGACCAAGAATGGCCCTGGGCCTCTGAACAGCGAGGGTTTTCACGCTATAGCCGTTGCCATCGGTGCATACCGTTGTTTCTAACGCCGGGAAAAACACTATTCGATCCTAGCCGTTACCTAGCTGCCGCTCCAACTTTCCAATTAAATGACACACTCGCCCTACTGCCACCCTCGATGACCCTTCCTTCTCTCAACCCTCGTTCACTTTGTCCTCACCCTCCTCGTCCCTTTCTCTTTGTCTCCATTCCAGCTCCCGTTCCATCCGACGGTTCGTTCCCCGAACCTACTCAACTTTTTCCATTCGCGAAATCCCCACCTCTATCCCACCCCCTCTGCCCCCTGCCCCCTCCCCCAGTCGACCTCACCAACGCCAGGCAGCCAACGTTTCGGGCGAGCCGCCGCTCGGCTCTTTGAGCTTTTATTGCATCAGGCTCCTCTATACGCGGACCATGACCACGACCATGATATTCGAATTGACCGAGAATCACGGGGACGCGTATTCACTCTACCTCGTGACTTCGGATCGTTTTGCAAAATCATTCCCGTATGTTATTATACCGCGGATGAAATTAAACCGCTGATACGTACAATTTCACGTATCGTTGTATACAAATATTTATTATTTTTGGTTTGTTCGTTGGGTTCGTAAAATAAACGTCGATCGCACGTGACGAAAATTTGTATGGAAGATTTTCTATCGTCGAATAGAATTGCACGAAAATTCGAGGATAATTCAGTTTATTCTCGGGGTGCACGTTCGCGCGAGTTACGTTTTCACCGTGATTCGAATGAAAACTCTCGTTTCACCCGTCGTTCGATGTATTCTAGAATAAACAACGGCACGAGTTGCATGCGCTCACTCCTGTCGATATGTTGAAAACGATGTTGTTTGGAGCGACCGGAACCTGTCCGGGTGATCAATGTCGACCATCGTCTCCACGTGCTGAGGTACGCGAACGAACGGCCCATTTTTCTCGGTGAATTCTACTTTTTCCCCCTTTTTTTTTTTAATAAATTTCTTTCTTTCTTTCACCACGTTTATCATTCGCTTCGCGTTCGAATTGCAACGTAACGACCTAACGATTTTTCAAAGTCAATATAGTACAGTCGCTCTTTACAAAATGTAGCATCGGCCCTATTGTCGAACAAGTGTCTATTCGCGTTTTCCCATTGATTGTCGCCTTTGTAAATGAATTTAGTCGCGAATACAAAAAACTGCCGGTCAAAGAATAATCTAGACATTTGTTTCGTCACGAAACAAACGAGGGTTCGGTTTTGTTGACGAGGGTCCGTGTCAGACTTCATCCGGATTACGCTCTTTCGTAGCGTTTCGTTCCCAAATTCATTCAATTTTTACGTTCACGGCTCTTATTCAATTATTGTGAAATAAAGCTTTTCGTTATCGTCGTTCGAACGTATCTCTGCCGTTAATACAGAAGTATCGAGTCTCCGGTAGGTACGCGGATGTAGGGGCGAGAGACGCCCTGGGTCGAAATTTCACGTCGAGGGTGGATAAAAGGAGAGGTGGGGTTGACGGCCCCGCGACTGGATCGACGTGCCTCTCTACAGCACGGTCGAAAAACCCGCGCGAACGTCGCACTGCGACCGTAGCAACAGTCTGCCAAGGTCACCTTCCTCAACCCTTACGCAGAATACACTCCCTCTCGACCGACCGCCCCTCTTTCCTTCTCTCTCTCTCTCTCTCTCTCTCTTATCAGTCGCCCCTTGTCGAGCCGTTATATTATTTGTACTTGTCTCGCTCTCTCACGACGTTGAGAAGAGGCTAATGCGGATCACGCAAAGTGCAGACGAGAAAGAAAAAATCTCGTATCGGCTCGATACTAACGAGAATCGAGTACTCGAAGTGAAACGTGGGTAAGAGCGCGATAAAGAACCAAATACGAAGGATAAAAAACTCGAGGAATTCCAAAGGACGACGGTAGGATGTATTGTTAAGAGAAGGAAAAAAAACATTACAAATGGACAGCATAAGTACGAATATATATATCGTGTAACCGGCAAACCACGAGCTGCGTCTGCTGCACGGCGAGGTTTGCCAGAGGGTGGCACGGGGGTGGGGGAGGGTGGAGGGGCAGACACAAAAAGGATAATAAAAAAAGCTCGTTCCTGCTCAAAGGAGACGGTGAACCGCGGCGAGAGAGAGAGAGAGAGAGAGAGAGAGTGAGAGCGGGTAAGAGGGCGGGGGTTGGGGCCGGGGGGAGAAACAAAGAAAAGAGTCGAACAAGCTATACGTGACTGAAAAAGAAGAACGAAAGAAAAAAAGCATTACGTGTATAAAGTTTGGGAAGCGAGCCCGCATTGCGGCTGCGTCGAGGCTTCTTGCGCGTATCTGTGTGTGTGGTATACACGGATGTACGATGCGCAGACAACGCGAAATAGCAACTTTACGCGAGAACGATTCTCAACGAATATAAAAAAAAAATTCCAATTTTTTGATAAATTTTCTTTCCAAATGGAAAATTTTCTCGTATAACCCGTCCTTGCTTCATTCCGTCCGAGGGTCGTGTTACACGTTGCTGACTTCGAGAAACAGGCACGTATATAACTTGATAGAGAGCGAGAGAGGAAGAGACGGGTGGTTTGGGGGGAGGGGGGGGGGAGATAAAAAAAGATCAGCAAGAGTTTTACGATTATGAGAGGTTGGTGGGTTAATGTTTTGCACAGTGGTGGCCGCCTGGATCTCGACATAGGAACCGTGGCAGACTTTGACCGGACGAGTTGAGAACGTATTAAAAAAAAAGGAGAAAAAAGAAACTGCGAATATGAAGATATATATAAAGTATATAGTTTTTAATGTATATAGTAATATATATGTGCGAACTCGTCAGGGCTGTGACCGAGAGCTCTGACACCCGCGCTGACGACGACTATATAGACGAGACGGGGGCAGCGAGACGCGTAGCGGCGGTTCTGTTGTAAAGGCTCACGCAGGCTCGCAGTGAGGCAGGCAACGGACGGGGGCCTTGCCCGTACATATACCCGTCACTACTACTTGCCACTGCTGCTATTACTAATACTATGGCGGCTTACTACTGCGCCACCGACGCCATCGCACTCACCCGACACGAGACGAGACAGACTCGGAAAGAGTAAAATAACCCGCCGACGCAGAGGTGCCCAAATCGTTCGACTCGATTTCGACAAATACAAAACGTCGGTTTGAATTATTTTTCTCACCGTTCAATGATACGTCAAATCAATCGTATCGAAATCTTTCGACAAGTTCGATGTGTCGTCGATGGTCATTAAAAACGATATGTACGAGAGAATTTGTTTTGGTATTTTGATATCGTAATTTGTACGGAAAATTGAAACGGAACGAGGGATTTTAGTTTTGTTGAGAACTGTTTCGATTATACGAGTCTTTTGAGGCGATAAGAATGTAAAAGATGACGAATGAAAATGATGAATAGTATAGACCCACGTTATTTAACTTTCATACGTTGAAACGCTCGATATCTCACGTATAGCACGAAATTGCGAACCCTCTTTTGCCGGAGTAGCATTGGACAGTATCTCTCCCACTCTCTCTTCCCTCTCTCCCCAAGCGTGTCGATGCCAGAGGTTCGCAATTCACGCACGAAACTGTAGAATATTTTATTCCTTTTTGCATTTAAATGAAAAAAAAGACTAAACATATTTTCCAGACTGGCGTTCGAACGCTCGAGGCGAAAATAAAATGAAATAATGTTCAACGTGACTATAGTCAAGAGTTATGAAAATAATAAAAATAATAATATATATTCGTTCTCCAAAATTGCAGTATTTTCCTTCCCTCTGGGAATAGCATTTGTTCCCACATGTCATGCGAATTAGTGACGTTTGTCAGTCGCAGAATAATATACACGCCAGAATGTCTGAGCTGCCTCTAGTTGCGACGAGACATTTTGGCAACGGTGATAGAATCTTGTACGCGTAATTTTTGGCTGCAACGCGTACCTACGTTCTAATACGTACCTATAATATACGTGTGTTAATAATAACTCGTACGGTGCTGAGGCCAGAATCGTGTACAGCTGGGAAAAACGGGAAGAATGGTCGGAGGGTTAGGCCTCGGTAAACGCGTAGTTGCTTTAGCCGGACCCGCTCTCCTCCTCTTCCTCTTTTGCCCATTCTCGTTTCGCCACCATGGCCATGGTTACCATGTAACCTTGAACTCTCCTGCACGGCAACATGAAACCATCGTACTATCGAGCGGTGTCGAAGCAGCGAGAACCGCAGAATTACGCGGCGGGCATTGGTGATGGTGTCAGGAGAGAGTAAGAGGGAGAGTAAGAGAGAGAGAGAGAGAGAGAGAGAGAGATTGTGGGGTTGACTACCATAGCTACCAGACACTCGTCCACCCTGCCGTATCGATCCATACGGCTAACTTTGGCTCTCGTCCCATTCGCAATGCCACGGTAAAACCATCACCCTTATCCCCTTTTGGAGTTCGGTTCTCCCTCTCTCTCACACACCCTCTTTCATCTCTCATCCCTTCGTTAAATCACCCTCTCAGCTCCACCGACTTTGTGCCGTCCCTGTTATCTTCGATAGAGAGCCCTTTCACCGGCACGATGAAAGAGCGAGGGGGAGTTTGTCGATCACGAATCGAGAAATATTTTCAATTTCACAAAATGTTTGATCAATATATGATGATAGAAACGTCGCGATACTTTAAGAGGTAATGGCCGTGCGAAACTGCGTCGCGGATAAACGGTGACATTTCGGGGGTATGTAGAAGACAAACCGTAAGGACCGCGCAACGATGGCTCGCCTCGAGATGTAACTAATTTTAAGTTGACTACGTAATGTAATACTTTGAGAACCGGTGATATTTGCTGGCAGCCGAAGGGATTCGAAGAACGTGTCTCGACTGCTCGCTACAATGGTCGATCGTGACGAGAGTATTGCGCAATTGCACCAACAACAAGTGGATGGATAAAGATCTCAATCTCGACAACTCTGGATAGCAGAAAAAAAATTTAATTACAAAAATCGATAATTCCGATCGAAGCATTCGTACTTCGATCGATGATATCGAATCGTGTTGATTGTCTCTTTATTTATTTATTCTTTCTTTATTTTATTTTTTTATACTTTGTTTCTTACCATTTTTTTGTTTTTGTTGCTACAAATCTTCATTCGGATATCTGAAACGAGAAACGAAGATCGCTTTATCGTTTATTCTTCCGCGAGAAATTATTTTTATTTTTGTAAAGAGAAAATAAAAGTGATATTGTACATTGTCGTTGAACGAACACGAGAAATCTCGAAAGCGATCGAGGATTGTTTGTCGATCGGGTCGATTGAGCGACCGAGTTCTGCTTTTATCGGACAGCTGTTATGCGTGGGTTTGGAAACTAAACGTGGGATAGTTCGTCGAGCCTGAAAGAACATAGCTGACTTCCTCGAATCTCGATTTACCGCAGGACGTAGAAATTATTCGGGCGAAAGACGCATACAGCTGGCACTAGACACGTGCGCCATCGATCGGAGGATATCGAAAACTGATCTAGTAAATTCATCATGTCCCTATGGATTAAAATTGGCACTCGTTCTATTAAATTTTATTCGATAAAATTAATCCAAATGAACGCAAAATGTCATTTTATGGGATAAAATCTGCATAAATTGGATTCGTAATATCAATTTACAATCTCAGGGATCATTCACTATTGATCGTTGATCCTTGAAAATCGTCCACGAGCAAAATTACTGTTTGATTGTCGTAATCAATATTATGACCCTCTGGTGTATTTAACTGTCGAATGACGATCCATCATATCATAACTGCGCCATTTTCATCAAAAAAGATTGCCTTCTCTCCACTCGAGGAAACTACGTTATAAGAGAGAATTTGTATTTTAAACACATTATTTTAATTTTATTTTATAATGAATTTTTTTTCCAATATATTGAATTTATTTAGTACGAGCGTTCCAAATTTATGATTTTCATTTCATTTTATAATCAATTTTCTCCCCAATATAGTTAATTTATTCAATGCGAGCGTTCTAAACTTATTATTTTAATTTTATTTTATAATGAAATTTTTTTCCCAATATAATTAATTAATTTAGTGTGATCCACCTGCCATCCGATGGAAAGGTTATTTTTCGTTTTCCCTCGCTTCAACTTAACTCGTCACTCTACCAATTTTTCCATCCACTGGATCGAATTAAAATCGAACGTCATTCCGACTTTTCAGGATTTATTGATAAAGCGACACGCCCATGCTACATTCCCACTTTGTTTTCATATTTTTTATATTTTTATTCACGCGTAATGCAAGTGCAATTTTATTTATACGAAAAAGGCGCACGTGCCCCAACGTGGTCGAGCATCTGAATCGAAAATAGCTGTGAATACGTAAAATTACAAGAAGTAACTTGACCCGATTAATATCGAATCATTCATTCGCTAGTTTCTGACAACATGCGATAAACTCGTTTATTTATTTCATTTTATGTTTTTTCAACGTAGGTTTTTATTAATTTATTCACCTGGCGATTATTCGTGAAAATATTATTTTAGTATGGCGAATCGATTTTTTTTTCGCCGCTCACCCGGGGAATCGCGTTTCCTCAGCCTCCGCACTTCGTCGGGTAAGCCGGCGAGCCCTGACGTACTCGAGCACGCTACGACGAACCTAGCTCGATGTAATAAGGTAATCCCACGCCGATGCAAAAAAATAATTAAGGAAATAGAGAAAAAACGTATCGTCTCCGATATACACCAGCTTCGAACGTTCTAAAAGGGACGACGTAATTTTTCCATGTTTTATAGAGCGGCGTTAAAAGAACTCCGAAACTATAAATTTTTTTATTAAAAAGTCTTTGTAACCCATGAATCGAATTAACAAATTTGCGCACCAAAACGGGACCAAATTCTCAAATGAAAAACACTCGTATTCTTGCGAAGCTTTCAACTTTGTCAAGGAACTAGCTCTGATATTTGCTTTCCTTTTATTTTTTAATTGTAATGGGAGGGAGTTTGCTGCGAATTCACGATATAATGCATAATTTCGTTTTATTTAAAATCTTTATCTTTCATTTTTAATCTTTTATTTGAAAATACTTACTATTTTAACGATTCGATAGTTTATACTTTAAATTCTCGGGGCTAATTCGTGGTATAATTTTGGGAGTGAAGTGTCTGCGTGAGATCCACTCTTAAACTGATACAAAAAATGTGACTTCCTATTCCTTACAAAATACTTAATTTCTAAAAATTGAGCTCGTAGTGGAATGTCCTTCGAGTCCCAACTTGGAGAACTGTTTACCCAAATATTAATCCTTGTTTGGTTTTAAGATAGCAAATTTATCGAGAGCCTCTGTTGAATTTTTTTATAAAGAAGTTAGACCTCTGCTTGTTCGTTTGAGATAAATTATGTCAGTGGCCTTATCTTACATGGTCGATATTTAAGATCGCACCTGTATTGCTGCAGTATCGATTAATGCCCGTTGATTGATTCTTAGAGAGGTCCTAATGATGTACGTGTCCTACATTCTGTAACATTACGTACTTAAAAAACTATGATTACCCTTTTTTTATCCATTTTCTCGTTTCAATATTCGTTTTCTCGTCGCAGAAATTAAACTCTGCCACTTCCTATCAAGAATTCTCATCGATGTACATGTTTCAGTGGTAGCTCGTTAGTCAATAAATATCCCGTGCTTCGTTCCGGCAAAGACTTCTCCATTTTACTTTGATCCCTCGTTCTTAATTAAACTGTTAACGAGAAGCGGAGTAGAAACGAAGGGTTCTCGCTCTCCGTTTTTGCTTTCGTCGGAAATTCCAATTCATACGGTCTACAATTTGATCTTTGATTGGATGTGAGAAAAGAAGTAATATACACCCGTCGGGAAGTTAAAAATCATATTTAAACAGGAAGAACTAGTCTGAGAACGAGATACGTCCTGGACACCCCCCTCCCACCCACATTTCGTTCTAATTTTCTCGTCGCAACTCGAGGCAACTTGCTGTTTTTTTTCTACAGTTTCATATACATTTTTCTCGATTTCTCAACGATTATCACGTGTTTGTTATCTGTTTGTTATGGGATAGCTTGGTGAAGATGTTGCCAACATTCCTGGAAGGATTTTCGCGTCAACCATCTCAATGGCTTGTATTTTTCGAAATGTGTAACACAACGTGTAAACGTTGTAGACACTTTTCCGATAATTGTCTCCTTTGTCGAGGGTTTCAATTCGACGAAGTGCAATATTCAATTACTTCATTTTCATCGCAACAGCTCGAACTTACGTAAAACCGGATTTCTTTACAGCGTACGTCGAGAATCTCCGATATCATCGTTTCCTGGAACGACTGATATTTTCTGATCGTATTGAATGTAATAGGTAAAAAAAGTTCAATTTTTTTTACGTTCCACAATGTTTTCACTAGGTTTTGAAAAACATTTACGAAAAATTTACAAATATTCCATTCCACAAATTGTCCTCAGGATCTTGAAAAATATTTGCGTAAACTGCAAAAAGTGCGAATACAATCAGTCAATTTACAACGTTATTCTCATTCATCACAATACCCTTAGCCCCGTTCGTTCGAGATATTGAAGATTCATGAACTTCGCTGTGTTGAGTCATCGCTGAATGTCAAAATTTACGACCCTGGTTGTCATTCTTCCGGTCATGCAGCCAATATATTATACGCATATTATACATTGATTCGTTCGAATATCCTGAGAATTTTCGCGGAATATTCTAAGTATCATATATATACATACACGAGTATATAATATTATTGCAAAGATGAATATGTCTTTGAAGCTACTCGTACGTTCCGAGGATCCGGGCAAGTGGCCAGAGACCTGAAAGTAGTCGTATACAATAATACATACATATATATCGTAATTGTGCCGGCCAAAAGCGTGCTCCATCATTTATCGTTTCCGTACCGCACGAAATCTTTGGCAACCTCATCGCGTCCCAGAGTCGACTTTAGGCGTCGCCGCATCCATGCGTTATTGCGAAGCGACTGGGCCGGCAGCTACTATTTTAGAGCGTAATCGCCTTCTCCTACTTTCGGGCTTTCATTCCCGTAAAATGTCGATTTCGAATCTCGCTCGTGCTGGCAAATATTTACATTAAAAAAAATTTTTTGAATAAAACAAAATTGTTTTCACAAAATAATTATCTATAAATTGTTCGCGAGGCATCGTACCTTTTTTAGTGAAATATATTTCGACATCGGCGATTTTCGATCGTCAATTTTGTACAAAGTATTTACTTCCGTGAATTTATCGAGAATCTATCGTATAAATAGATTTGATTTATGAAACATTGGAACATGAAAGACGCAAATACGAGGATGTTTTCATTGTTTTTATTTTTATTTTTATTTTTTTTATTTTCACAGTTACGTAAATTCGAACGATCGATGAGCAATAAAGATAATAATCACTTTGCGACGAAACTAATTGCGGGTAATTTCGAAAGAAGGACGGTGTTATGTATAATTGAATTTGACAAAATAACATAATCGACATCCGTCGATTACATACGGAACTCATAATTTTATTAATTGCATATAAAAAATATGTTTTTATATTTTCTTTCAATTATTTAACAGTCGTAATACATTGACAATCAAGACAGAACGTGTGCTATTGTCGGCTTCTCGTTCAACTTTATCACAATAATTGCGCAATTGGAAGTCTTTGAACTCGTTAAATAATATTGAGAGCTCAAGGTCACCGATAGCACGTTTAACGATGATTTTGTATACGAAACCTTAGCCAATAAAAAAATCTTCGATAATCGATAAGTTTTTCATGCACCGATGTATTTTTATCGATATGAGATTAATGCCAATATGCATTCTGATAGCTTGTCGCTCAGTCTGAAACGTAAATATTAAGTATAATAGATTATTAGCAATATTGAATAAATTTGACAAGATTGGGTACACCGATTCGATTCGATCGCGCGACGTCGCGTCGTAAACCTTCTCGTATCTTGCACCTCGTACGTAAACTCGATCGGACATTTATCCCAAGGGACGAAACACCTCAGGAGCTGATCTGTATCAACGTCGTAATTGCGTTTCTTCTCCGATAAGCGTTGATACCGTTTCTTGACCACGTCGATACCGATTCCCACTTGTGTCAGCCCAATTCTCGCGTCCTTGTCACCGCGTCTTAATTGGCGTAATTCGATTCTCATGTTATTCACCGTATTCGCGTCGAGAATCTCTCGAGTTGAGACCAACGCTTTGTGCAATAAAAATGCCACTCCTGCATTCATTTTCTTCTGTTTTTTTTGTTTTTATTTTTTTTTCAATAGCGTTGTCAAGCGTTCGACTGTGACGGACGAAAAAAACAAGTTTGTCGAAAGAAAAAACAAAAAAAAACGATTCGTCTCGCCGACTCTGTGGCGCCTCGGTAAAATTGAGTAGTCTTGTAAAAATTGCTGCATCGAGACAAAAATTCAGTGAAAAACAACTATTCGCGTATCGCGTAAGTTTTAACGTAAATTAAACGGCGTATCTCTCTTCAAACTTTTCGCGACCCGGTGAATCTCACGAATGATGAAATAATCAAGTGAGAGTATCGTCGGTGACCCACGGTATTCAGAAAAACAACCCAAACCCAAACCCACGGTATTTAGAAAAAATACGAAAAATATCGTCGATTTTCTTAAACCCGAAAAAGGAAACTCGGGGCCTTAATGACGCGATTCTAAAATGCGTAGGAACGAGGGATAAACGAAAGATCGGTTTGTGCAATCCGAAAGCCCCTGTATCTTGGCGACCTACGCCACACAATTATTTTTGTCGCGAGGCCGGATCGCGACCTATCACCGAATCTCTGAGTCACGCGGGTCTCGTAAACACATTTCTTTTTTGTTCTAACGCCCGCGTATTACGTTCCTCGTGAGAACATGGATCGTAGGTGAAAAATTTATAATTTCCGTCTTAAAAAACGATCGCCAAAATTCCAATGTAAATTTGTTTGATTCCAATCGATTTAATTGAAATCGAATATTGTGGCTGAATAATTAAATTCGAAAAAAAAATTCCGTACGACGAGGTTGGAATTTTTTCAAAACTATCGTGAGCTCCGATGATGCGTGTCACTATCGCACCTTCCAGTTTTCTTCCTCGAAATACTCGCGGGCATGAAATATTTATAATCGTTCCGGCGTGCATAAATTCTCTATTACAATTTTTTTAATCTTTCGTATCGTATCTATCTCTCTCTCTCTCTCTCTCTCTCTCTTTCTCATCGAACCTCCCATAAATCCTCTCGCTCGACTTTATTATTGTATTTTACGCCGACATGCGGTTATTCTCTTTTTTCCCCCCACCTTTAGAACATCTATCTTTTTTTATTACGATACTACAATGTCACTGCGACCACTGAAGTACGACTGCATACATTATCATTTCCGGATAACCACAACTATCGTTTTCATGTACACACTGTCGACAGTCATTAGCGACGTTGTTCGAGCATCTAGCGATAAGGGGTCAAGGATGAAATATTCTCAGAGACAGAGAAAAACTTCGATAGAAATGTTGCGATCGTGTTGCACGCGATTGCCGTTCGCCGATCGTTGATCACTGCGTCACAGCCATTTTCATCTCGTTCGATAAATCATTAACGAAATTTTCTTTTTTTTCTTCATTTTTTCTTCATAATTCGCTGATTATTTCGACGAAGAAAGTCGAAACTGTGAATTTGGAAAAATTAAACTAAACAAAAGAATAATAATAATAAAATAATGAGGAAATAAATAATCGAGTCCTTAACAATTATGTTCGTTGACAGTGAAGAAAAACGAAATGTAACGGAAAAACTAAACGCGTACTTGCGCGTGAAGGCGCGTACGGTTTCGACCAAGTACGAACGAACACGTACGTTTTGAGAGTCGCAAACGATGAAATCTCACCCGAGCGCGTTAGAGCACGGCGCGAATATTAACGCGCATTTGCACTTGTTATCGTTATATTTTTTTTTCTTCTTCTATGTACACAATCGCTAGACTATGTTGGAAAACTTCGTGAAAACGCAAAGCGACATTTAACGCTCGAGGAACAAGCAATTGACGATGCCACCAGCAGTGCCAGAATGTTTATGTCGATTTATTAAAAAAAAAACTTAACACGAGGATAAATGCACGAAAATAATAATAAGACTATCGGCTTTAACGTCGACAGGAAAACAGACGAGTTTCCTACGACCCGGATAAAAATTTATTAATTTATCTTAATTTTCAGCCGGACGCGATTTTGTTTTTGTTTCTATTTATTTATTTTACTCACTACGTCGTCATTTCGATTTTCTTAAAAATTTTGTAGATAATGCGAATTCGTAATATTTTTTTATTTTTTTGTTTTATTTTTACGTTGCAGCAATCCTCGAGCCTCGCGAAACATGGCGGAAAAACAACGTCGCGACAATCTCAACACGAATATCTCAACGATGGCTACCCTCGTGCCTACGGTTTCCGGAAGTCCGAGACGACTCGACAAGATATCCATTCTGCGACTCGCCGGTGCATTCTTGAGAACGCAATACAGTGAGTATTTTTATAACGTTATCTTTTCTATATTTTTGTCCTCTTTTTATCATTGTTTAATTAATAATTTCATCATCGCAAAGATTCGTCGATTTAAACGTATCGATTTTTTATCGCACTCGAACGATCGTATCGATTGCGAATGCAAATTCTTACCAGATAAATACAAAAATATCTGCAGGTGAACGAGCTCGAGAGATATCGACGATGTCGTCACCTCGACCGATCTTTCAATGACAGGGCGTCAAGCAGGCTGTGATTTCTCACAATTGTTAAAAAATACTTTTTCCACCTCTGCAAGATTTCAAAATTTTTATTTACGTCCATTCTCCAGATTCCCAGATTCCAGATGTTTACGTAAAAAATCCGCAATTTTTTATCCACGCTATCTTCTTTTTCGTAAAAGATGAAATTTTCAAACGATCAAAAATATGAAGAAGCTATCGTCGACGCGAGATCCCGATCGCGCCGTTGTCATTTATTTTCCTTTATTTTCATTTATTTTATTTACTCTCTTCTTCATACGAGTATCCGGTCACGATTATTCATCTTCGTATGAAAAAAGGCTCGTACACGAAGACATTTGGGCCTCGGGCTCAATGCCCTTACGATCGACCGGTCTTCCGGTTATTCCAGATCACCGAAGGCCCCACCGGCTAAAACACAGCAAACGCATACAACGGCGTTTTCGTTTGGAATTGCCGATGCTGTTCACTCGGTACGATATACTCGCTTTACCAGATTCCACCCGGTGTCTTGTCGCCTGTCAACTCAGACCCGATGTTTTTCCATCTCGTCGGCCACCGCGAGACTCGTGTATCGTTTCCAAGAGCTTTTCGTCTCTTTTTCTTTCTCTCTCTCTCTCTCTCTGTCTCTGTCTCTCTTTCTGGTTTGATCGTGCTACGAGTCGATCAAACAGTCAAAGACCTCGTCAGTCTCCGTCTCGAAGAACGACAGACGCGAACGTTTCTGTTTTCTTTTTTTCCTTCTCTCTCACTCGGTTGCTGTTTTCGCCAGGCAACAAGTGGAATGATGAAAAGAAAGAAATTCGTTATTTGCGAGTACGCGGCAACGGCCTCGTGCGATTATCTTTTTTTACATTTATTTTTTTGTTTTTTTAAAGGACGAAAATTACCGATTTCTTCATTTGGATAGATTATAAATAATAAATTTTGAAAAAAATCATATTTTTCTGTTACAGCTCTTGGATCCGGAACTTCGGGCTTTCTTCCACGTAAATTCAAAGATTTCGATCTCGAGCAATACTTCGTCGACGTAAGTTCAATTATTATTGGTCTATCGCTTCACCACTGCTCCTCTTTCCAATCCCGAGAACGATTTCGATCTCTTCGCCCATCGCACTTCCCGTTTTGCTCGGACACTTTTAATTCTTTTGCTTTCATTTTCTTAAAAGCAATTGTCACGTATCTCGCTTATACCTGGAAGTACGACACACGTGCTTCGTCAGACACGAATTACAATAACAAGAAAAGGTCTTTGACTCGATCCATTACACGCGCGGGAAATTTTGCCTCGCGAAAGAATTACGCGTGGCCTCGTCGTATTATCGCGATTGTTATATTTTTTAATCGTCCCGAAGCGACGAAGAACATAACAATAAAGTATTTATTTCTACACATATAGCGAGTGCATACCTCGGACCTAAAATCGAGTAAACGAAAGTTGCATCGGTACGTCGCAGGCTTACGGAAAGAAATAAAACATAAACATGTTGTTTAATTTCAGAATCTCATCGGAAGCGATGGCTTTATTCTCGTCGTCACAACGGCTGGCAAGATCGTTTACATAAGTCGTCAGGTCGAGCAACAGCTTGGACATGCACAGGTGAGTCTCGACCTTAAACACCCAACGATTTTCATTCCCCTCCTTCGAACAAAATCCGACCCGACGATCTTAATTTTGATTCGTGACGAATGAGACAATAAATGATCGACGTTCGTTCTCCAAGACACCTCGTGCAAACGTTGAGAAGTCTTTTCGAAGCGCCCCTCGTCTTGCAACTAGGGACGGGGATGATGTCGTGGCTTTTGTATTAAAACTTCCAGTTTTTTCTCTATCCAAAGCTACTGTTATCACGATCATCCGTTTTCTACTTTTCGAGTACCAATCGTTTGAAGTTGGAACTATTTGGCGTCGTTAGCTTCTCCTGTATGGAACCTCGTACCGATTTATCGTATTCGGTTTATTAGAAAAAAATGTCGCAACCTCGTGAGGTCAATGAAGAATCGGCATAGTCGGAATTCCTGACATTGCAGCAACGGGAAAGCGTCGTTAGCTACTCCTGGAGATGACGCTCTTAACGTACAACGGGAAATGAAAATTACCGATCAAAACTGCACGCAAGCGCAGGGTAACACGTGTGCTAGGGTGCTAACGTAGACGGCACGCTCTTAGCTTCTCCTGTATGGAACCTCGTACCGATTTATCGTATTCGATTTATTAGAAAAAAATGTCGCAACCTCGTGAGGTCAATGAAGAATCGGCATAGTCGGAATTCCTGACATTGGAGCAATGGGAAAGCGTCGTTAGCTACTCCTGGAGATGACGCTCTTAACGTACAACGGGAAATGAAAATTACCGATCAAACCTGCACGCAAGCGCAGGGTAACACGTGTGCTGGGGTGCTAACGTAGACGCCACGCTCTTGAACACCTACCCTTATTATGTTTACGTCAATGCCGAGATGATGAAACCGGCGATCGGTTATTCACGTCGCTACAGGTTACATCTTCGATACGGATTACGACAGGATTTTACCCTTTTCCAAACAGGCCCGTTGGCTCCTTTCGTGCGGAAGACCGTCGCAATTTACAGATGGGACGTTCCCAGCGATCGAACGCGACGGAGCGATAAAGGACTGCGATGAAAAGCCACGATTCATCCGAGAATCTCTCGAGCGTATTGCCATTCGGACGATTCGTGTTCGACGTGGCGAATTCGTTAATGAAAGGAACGAACGAATGTCACGAGAGGCGATCGAGGCGTAATCGATAGCTATCGAAAATCTGAATCGTGGGGAGAAGGAAATATCGTACAGAGACGAATTGAGTGGAAGAGAAATTGGTGGGGAGGGTCGAAAGAGAAATAAGGATCCCGTAGAGTTTCTCACGGCGTCGTCAAGCTCCAGCCTGGAAATCCTCGTCGCACGTGTAGCCCAGTTGCACGCGTACTGCTGTATAATATCGTGGTCATGCGTCGACATTCGCTGTATGTCGTGACGTGGTGTAAATTCCTCAATGGCAAATATTCGCAGCGCGAGCAAAATCGATAGATAGAAAAATACTTTAGGAACGACGATTGGTAAAAATCGATTTCGAATTTTGACAGTGATGTATTTTCTAAATTTAAACTTCGACGAGACGACGCTGAGCCATTGGGCAAGATTTTTTTTCTATAAAAATCTCGACGGTTTATAAGACGATCCGATTTTCGTAAAAAGTTTGCCACGTGGCATTTTTAAAGTTGGACCTACGAGTTCAATAAATAAGGAGAATTGATCGAAAATAAATTTCTACACGATATCACACCCCATTGGCATCCCTTCCTAGAAACAGCCCAGAGACGAACACTTTTTTAAATAAACTATAATTCAACGAGTCGACGCGAGAATATGAAAAAAAAGCTACGATGGTAAAGACAGAAAAACAAATTGTTAAAGAGAAAGAGAAAAAACCCTCTCTGTCTCTATGTCTCTTTAACATTTTTTTTCTCTTTAAGAATTTGCTTGCCTCTCTCCCCACAGGGAGAAAAATTCTCGAAATTGTCGATAAATTCGAAGCTTCGTGATAAAATAAAGAAGAAAATAAAAAATACAAAGAACAAAAATGAGTGGGATATCTTCTTTACTGCTTAACAATAATTCGTCAACGGCTTTAACGAGGGGATGATTCGATGGAGACGAAGAAATCTCTCAGGTTGACGCGCTAGATTGTACGTGGGATTTCCGTTGAATTTCCAAGTATGTTTTGGCGCGGTTGTAAGAAGCTCGTTCGACACAACGGGTCCCCGCAAAATTTACCGTCCAATGGTGTCTACAATCAAGCTCCCATTGTACGACGTATTACCCGGGAGATCCAGCGGTGAAAATTATACGCGAGTCTCGTCGGGAACTCCGACTTGGCAAGAATAAATCTTCTCGTGCCACGCACGCAAAATTCTTACGACATTTCTCGCATGAATTCAAAAAGAAGATTGTCGCATAAATTTCTGATTGGGTTAACGGGTTATACCTAGACAGGAGGCAAAAAATCAAAAACCATTTTTCAAGGATTTTTTTAAAATAGCGTTTGCATTTATTTTAATGAATCGTTGATATTGATTGTCGATCTGCTGTGGCCGATCCTCAAGAGCGACTCAAAAGAAAAAATGGATCATTAATTAATATTCAGTTAATATAACGTAAAATCTTGTCTGCGGTCAAAGGATCAAGAAAAATATCACGTTTAGAGAAAATGGCGGTTTCTTAAAAAAAATTGATCTTCGACGAACAATGTCGTCTTAAATTATTAATCAAATTAATAATACTAATCGGATCGAAAAAATCTTCGATTTAAAACTGAAAAATTAAGTTCTAAAGCTTGTGTGGAAATTTGAGCCAGATCGGTTCAGCCGTTCCTAAGATATTTTCCTCATCGACTCGAAGAACATAATTTTCAGAAAAATGCGTTTAAAGTTTGAAAAACAATTTTTCCCTCAATTTACACCAAGTCACCACAATAATGAGTCCTCTTTTTCGGCCTATGAATGGGAATTCGAGTCAAACGTGACTCCCATTGCATTCATTCTGTATAAAAGTAATGATGTATCTTCGTTGAAAAAGCAAGCAGCGATATACGCTGCAGTTTCAACAATTTAATAATAACGCGAAATAATTTATTGACTGATTTTCCAAATCAATTGTAGCTTCCGTTGTTATCCAAATGAAGCCACCGATACAATCTTTTTAATAAAATGACTAAATGAATTTTAAATCATTCACAACTGGCACAACTTTTCTCCAAGTGAGGGTCAATTCTTGTGTTGCGGCTTCTCCTTTATTGAACAGTAATGCTTGTACGTGGTTCACATCGCATTACGCAAATTCTCCTCGGATCCATAATTTTTTTCTTATTGCTAGACCATAGTAGACAGTTCATTTGTCATCTTACCGCTAAGCTCTCCTTTTCCACCAAAAAACTATTTTCTCTTTTTTACCATCCCTTCCAACGACTTCTCCATTTTTATTCACACATTCTCGTAGTCGTGTGCTCATTCTCTTCTAAACCTGCCCAATACATTATTTTTCAACGCCTTCATTATTAACGTTCATTATTTATTATATTTTATTCAATTTTTTTTACAGAACGATCTCTTCGGTCAGTCATTGTATAACTTCGTTTACCCGGAGGATCGGGAGGAGCTGACGAAAAATTTGACCCCCGACGAGCCGATCAACAGGCCCATGATAACGGAGACCGGGACGAACGACGAGGCGTCAAACTCGTCCGAGGAATCGAACTCGACGAGAAACAACGACGTTAATTTTACCGTGCAGAGACGAAGCTTCAACGTAAGAATGTCACAGAGAACAGTGTCGAGACGCGAGCACACACAGTACGAGTGGTTGCACATCACGGGTGTTCTCAGGCCAGCCGCAGCATGTAGAAATATCGACGGGAATAACGAAAGAACCGTGAGACATCGGGGTAATTAAAAATTATTTAACATTAAATTAACGAGAAACAGTAGTTTACCTTCGTTGTCGAAAAATCTTCGTATAAAATATCGTACCTCGCTCGATCTCATATTTAAATAAAAATGGAAAATTTGTTTAAAAAAAAACAATCTATACTTTAATTGTCGATCAGATCTCCATACGACGAGCAACGATGTAGTTTTCGTTGGTATGGCGCGACTTATGAAAAAACGCATAACGGAATTGTCGTTGCTCGAGGCAAACAAAGAGGAATACGTGACGCGTCATCTCATCGACGGTCGTATTATATTCTGCGATCACCGGATATCCGTCGTAGCCGGTTACATGACCGGCGAAGTTTCCGGAATGAGCGCGTTTGGCTACATGCACACCGATGACGTTCTATGGACTATAACGGCTCTGCGGCAAAGTAAGTTCGTCTCGATAAAAGAGGATTAATAAAAAAAAAGAGACTAGAAAAAAAATGGAACTTGGAATAGTTTATTAAATGATAAACCGATCGTTTTTCCTTCTTTTTTAATACGCTTCTTTCTTTCGCAGTGTACGCTCGTCGCGAAGGCTTCGGTTCTTCGTGTTACAGGCTCAAGACAAAAACCGGTGATTACATTTACCTGCGTACTCACGCTTACCTCGAGGTCGACAAGGTCAGTCATCGCTTCGAATCTTTCGTTTGCGTCAACACATTGGTCTCGTGAGTACAATAAACGTTATTTGTAACGCTACAGCGTGTATTCGCCAAGTTTCGAGGTGTATAATTATTTTGAAACATTTGTTCGTCGCACGAAACAGAAAGGAGGAAGGTGAGAAGCACGTGAACGAGATGAAAGCGAGATACTCGGCAACGATATCGAGTACCGAAGCTTTATTGGCCTGCGAGGACATACAAGCAACCGTAAGTAAATATTTACTACGAATTAATATTCCTCGATCCATTTCGTTGCTTGTTTTGAAATTTCTAATTCAAGCGAAATATCAAGGGAATGAAAAAAAATGTTAAATTGTTTTCAGAGCTCGGATACCCAGGCGTCGACGCCAAAGGCAGCAATGGAAGATCCATCGAAGTTGGAAGATGCGATTAGTCACTTGATCAGCGATTTCGCATCGCCAACGATCTTGGACGATCGTGCCTCACCCTCGCCGTTGCCGGATACTCAAACTATCAAGGCAGCTTTGATATCGCAACATTTGCCACCACCAGCGATACACGCGAGCAAGATCGGTATAAAGAGCATCGATCACACGATACCTCCAGCAGGAAAGGACAAGTATCAGACGATCAAGCGCGAGTCCAACGCCGGCTCGCCAGCTTCGACTCATTCGCAGCAACTCGATAATTCGTCCGATTTCGAGGATTCGCGACATTACGACAAACCGATGCAGGCATCGACGAGCGTGCAGCCAAGCACGACGAAGACTCGACGGGGCGACAAAATTATGCCAGAAATCGTCGGAACATCGGCCACGCGACAAATCGCTGTGCCAATTTCATGTCCGAGCACGGTAAATTTTCCAGAAAATATTTCTTTCCAACGATCGTTAAATTTTCTTTCCCATGCTAAATTCTTCTTGATTTTTGTTTTCCAAACAGAACGGTGACAGAGACGAGAATTCTCGGTTCCATTCCCAAGGTAATTTGCCGTGTGCTTCGAGAGGCAAGCATTTTAGCAAGATCCACGCAACGCCGAGTTTTTCATCCTCGAATAGCGACGATTGCAGTCTCGGTGAAACGAATAATTATGAATCATCGACATCCCCTTCGCGCCAAGCTCAGGGTAGTACGACGATGATCTCGACTCAACGTAAACACCGTGGCAAACCCGACAGTATGCTCGTTTACGTCAAATCGGAAAAGACTGACAATGGCCACGGTGAGATGATCGAGAGACACTCCAGCTGCACGATTAAGAGATCGTATGCCGAAGATCCTACCGCCTTGTCGAATAAAAAACGCCGGAGCGATACGCGAAACGTTGCCTCTTATTCGCGAGGTCAAGTCGTCAATGTCGACGAGAGCGACTCGTCGAGTACTTATTATGGTTTGAATGCTCAATGTCAGCCCGCTTTTCTTGGGTATCCTATCGAACGAGTGCCGGATTCGAATTCTGTACAATGCAAGATCGAGCAGCTTCAAGGTCTCGCTTGTCTCGAAACTTCTCAGTGTGACATCGATTCACCGGGCTCGTCGCATCATGATTTAAACGTTGACTTTCCACCCTTGAATCCGTCGAATCTCGAATTATCGGTGTTCGACGACGAGCAACTCCCCGAATTTCCAGAACTCCAGGACGATCCTCTTCTCAGTCCTGGTCCGGACGACAATCCAGGTAAGCCAATAACAAATGTACCAACGACACAAAATCTCGTCGATTATGTCGAATTCGACTCATCGTAACGTTTTTTCTTCTTCTAGAAAACATCGACGACGGGACGCTCGAACAGCGTTGCAGCAACGACGTAAGAGGAAGCTTTTTTTCTATCATTATTTCGGCTTTAATGCCTGTCGCATCAGTTACGAAGTCAAAAAAAAACCCTCGGCCTTACAAATTTACAAAATAATTTACGAAAACCGCTTCTCGTCCCTCTCCCCCCGTCATTTGCTTAATTTTATCGCAAGAAACATTTATTGATCGTTAATTCTACTATGAGACTCGAAATTTCATTGAGTACGAAAAACGATCTGGAAGGAAAATTTGCGATAATATGAAATCCATAGTTCCCCCGTTCGTCCAATTAGATAAATCAGCATACCCCATTATCAGTTGTCTCTTTCTAGCACGCGGTGAACGAAGGCGTGAGAAAAACGCATTTGCAACTGGCAAACCGGATGACGTTGCAGAAGAGTCGGCTATGCGTGCTTGAACGTGAGCTGGAGACACCGGCCTTGCAGGCTCAGTTCCTGAAACCATTGACCGAACTCCAGGTAATTATCAATATTTTTTATTAACAAAATTAGCACATGAAAAAATCTCAACAGTGACATTCCATCCAAATTTATCGACACCAGAGAGTTTGTGGAATTTTTTATTTCAAATCTGCTTTAAGCATCCTAAAAAATGTCAATCTTTGAACTTAATGAAATCGCCTACCAGCTCATAATGCTGAATCGATTATCATTCATAAATTTTCTAATTTTATCGTCGAAAATCACACGTGCGTCATATTTTTCGTTGCATCTGTTCATTCGGTATATTAAATAAAATATGTTTTTCAGGCCGAGCACGAGAAAAACACACGAATGCTCAAAACGATGCAGCAAGATCATCATAACATGCAGAATATCGGTGCTTGAGAGCGGCTCAAAGACGAGGATGTGTCTTAAAGGACTTTTGCCAGACCGCCTCATTTTAAAACAATTTTAACGTTTCCAGTCGAGACTTCGAGAGGGGCTGTTTGTTTTTTTTTCTTCTCGACAGTAAAGATAAATACAGAACCGTATTTTCATCCCCGAGCCGATATGTATCGAGCTCGGGCACAAAGTGAAACAAGTGGACAAACAAAATGGTGCCGGGCGCGATTAACGACCGTGAATCGGCGATGAACGGGAAAAAACACAAGACTCGATTGCCGACGACGTTTCATGTCCGAGTCGTTTCAACAATCGATCGTTCGAGATCAATTCACAGTCGAGTGACCACCGCGTCTACGGTTCGTCAATCTTACGTCAATTTGTTGATCGATCGTTGAGTAGAGACAATTGTTAATTGAAACAAAAGAAAAAGGGGAAAGAAAAATCGCTACACGAGTTTTATCTAGGAAAAATTTGTTGTTGAAAATCGTGTAATAATGAATTAAAAAAATGAAATAACAAGGTGACGAAAAAAAGAGG
Organism: Netelia inedita; assembly: GCA_964017225.1. Lineage (NCBI taxonomy): Eukaryota > Metazoa > Arthropoda > Insecta > Hymenoptera > Ichneumonidae > Netelia > Netelia inedita. Next base: position 28,773,999 of record OZ024924.1, read on the forward strand.
CGACGTGATGAAAAACGAGTTGACCATGCGGAACGCTTAAAAGTGAAGTGAAATCATCCAATCAACTATTTTCGCTCGTGACCCAGCGACGATCGAGTGAAACTTATGGCAAGATGTAAATGTCGAGAAACGAAAGCTGATCGTCATGTCGATCGACGGACTTCAATTAGTTCATTAATTGGAAATTATATTAGTTCAATTCGAACCACCGTAGGTGCGAAGCGGGAAATCGATACATCGACACGATTACGCAGTGATAATTTTTAATTTCGCAAAGGTGGAACTTTGTAAGGTCGGACGATCCCTCAATAATTTACAATGTTCCTCCGATTCCTCTTGTTGAGTCCCTCCTGTCGCCCGGAATATTCCCTAGAAGACAAAGAAAAAACGAATTAAAACAGCCATCTCGATGCAATGAATATGCCTATGTAAATGCGACGAAACGGAAGAAAGGCATGATATAATGGAACATTTAGTAGGCAATTAAGAATGTTAAGACTAATTTACGAGCGAAAATGATGAAAAAGAAATGAAAAAATCGTTGCCATTCGTTTTAAAATTGGCTCACCGTAAGACTGCAATGTTATAAATACCATATACATATATAAATATATATATATACATATTATTATTATTATTATTATTATTATTATTATTATTATTAATTATTATTAATTATTAATTATTATATTATAAAATGACTATCGATGAGGATAGAACTAGATGTAGTATGACGTTTTAGAGTTCGGACTATCCCGGGACACGGTACTAAACGAAGGTTAAAATGAAAATCACATTACGAGACGTAAAAGAATATTTTCCGACGTGTCTTCTTGCTACACCGAATGTCAATGGAGAATTGAATAATTTGGCGAAAAAAAACAAAAGTGGAGAAAAAAGCAAAAGAAAGAACAACAGCAAATAGCCAGAAAGAAAGCCCTCGACTACATCTTCTAAGGATCATCCGATTGTACAATGAAAAATCCCCACAATTGTGCTGAGCGAAAACGTGTTTTTCACGTTTTATATAGCATAACTTTAGCTGATAAGCAAGCGATGTACTAATTATATTTGCGTACAATGATATTTACCTCGTAAAGCCATTGTTGATTAATCACGATCGTTTTTACTTTTCACTTGCGTTCGACGAACACGACGGCCACAGAGTCTTGATGCTGAAATTAAAAATCTCGTAACGCGAGATTAGTGTGGCGAAAAAATTTGTGCAATTTGCTTTTTCGATCCATCACTCGATAAGGGTAGTTATGTCGAAAATTGTAAGCTTTTACTTCGAGCAAATGAAATTTTGGAGTTCTTTTTTCATTTTTATTTTCAACATCACAAAAGTTTGTTTTCGTTAATTTCGTCACATATGCGAACGACGATACTTCGTTTATCTCAAAATTTGTTTGTTTTTTTTTTTCGGAAATGTGCAATTTGAAAAGAAATATTTATAATACTCTCGCGAAGTCACTGAATTCATTACGATCGATACCCCAATCGTTTATAATACAAAAGTGACTAAAATGAAAACTTGAACGTTTCGATTGAAAAAAGGAAACAAAAACTGATGATGTATCACTGACTCGAGGGTAATGGACTACAGTCATCGACAAATATTACCTTATTAACTGTTTGGTAGAGAAAAACAAATGACGGTCGAAATAGAAAAAATAATAATTAAACTCGACCGCGTTCAATGTAATCGCTCCGGATCGTCAAATTTTTCTTACAAAAAAAAGCGTCAATTGACATTGACTTGGAAATAACTTTGAAAAGAAAAGATAAATCCGTAATATCGACATCTGATTTTAAAAAAAACGTAAAATCGTTATTATTAAGCAGGAGTCAAGAATGTCACCGTGTGACATTTAATTGTAAAAAGAAAAAAAAACTAAAAGACGTAAGCCGAGTCGTAAAAATGATGTCAATGAAAATTAAACAGTTGCCCAGAGTGCAAAGACGGCAAGGGGTTGACGCGAGAAGAGTGAATTGACGCTTGTGCGAATCTTTGTAGCTTTTTCATTATTTTTATGGCTGCGCTGACGCGGGTTATTTAATTTTTATTTTTTTAAAACGATTTTTACACGTTGTAATCAATAATTTGCATGCTGGAACACGAGCCATCTCACACCATTCGTAATTTTTGATCAAATCGACGATACTCCTAAAACACTGAACAGAAATATTTTTATTATCGATAAATTTCGTTCATCGTCCCAACTTTCGAATCTCTCGAACTCGAAACATTAGACATTAACAATTATGACAGGAGTAAATCGTGCCCATCGTGTAAATGATAAATTACAAGAGTCTGCTGTTCGACGTTGAGGAAACTCGAACAACGAGAGTTCAATATAATTGCTAGAAAACTGAAAAACAGAGAAAATTATTCATTGCGCTTGAAAAATTGATTGGGTCGCTTGAAAAGCTAACAAGAAAAGCTCCGAATACTCAAAAGTTTTCTCGGATGTTGCTCATGGATTTTCCACGGAGAATGCATTTGATCCAGTGATTTTGCAAAAGAAAACGAGATAAAGGGTTTGAAGATGGGCGTTAGATTTGTCGAGCCCGAGAAAAAGAAAACAACGCGACTCGAACAGTCGGTCCTACAGCACTAAAACCCAATCGCAAACAGACGTATATTAAGTAAATACATAAAAAAAATATAAATATAGGAACTTAATTAAAATAAAGTCTAACTTTATAGTCTTGTAAATACGTTATTATATTTTATACTTTGTTGATCGTACATAAGTGGTTTTTATTTGATTTTATTATTTTCGTTTTTCGCGCGGAGGTGTCAAGCGCCCCCCCCCCCCCCCCCACGATACGTGTGCGATACAACTCGTTTAACGAGCAAGATGGGTTTAAAAAAAAACAATATAACAAATTGCTGATGAATTGTTTCGAGGCAAAAAAGAACGACTGATTTATCCAAACGAAGAAACATTTTTGTAACAAAGAAAAATAGCGAGAAACTTGAGCAATTATAAAAAAAAGAAGAAGAAGAAGAAGAAGAAAAAGAATAAACGAAAAAGTCCAGATATCCCGTAGAATTGTGAGTCTGGAAATCGCAATGTGCGTGTGTGTGTGTGAATGTCTGTTGGTCATCGATGTTTTGTAAAATGACGAAATAATATTGTGCCGCCAATCTTGTGAACCGGATTTTTAAAAATAACAACAACATCATCCCTGTTCGACAGTTCGTGATAAGAATGTCTTTTTCTTTCTTTCTTTTTTCTTGAATCGATTCAGTTCAAATGAAAATGAATATAAATATTTGAATGCAAATAAAAAGAAAATAATAATAACTAAAAAGAGAAATTGGTAGGTGTCCTTTATTTTGAAAAACTGGATTTTTCGTAATCTCGGACGTTATCGAAAAGCGGCAAATCGAGAAAATAAAATGTGCTAAATATTTGAGAATCTCGATCCGAGAAGGACTTTCGTACCCAGCTCAAGCAATCGAGGGTTAACGATTATTGGCTCGTCGATGACTCGTGAGTCGACGTTAATGAAGTTACAATTGAAAAGAGAAAACCCAACTTTTTTTTAAAACGTGAAACCCAACGCACATACGGAGCCGCGTATAACGCTATTGCGGAAACGTCGCTAAATTCGTATAGATTTTGTACATATTACATATTTGTAATCTCTGTGTTTTCGCTACTGTTAAATTATCACCTGAATTCCATACCTCAATGATAAACATAAATAATAAACGGAAATCATTAAATGCTTCGCGTGTTTTTTTTATTTGTATCGACAATGTCAAATCCATAGTCTTGACACGAATCTAAAATATAATTCGAGACTTTTTCATGATATGGAACGTAGCTCATACCCATCTGTTCCCAAACAAAATTAATTAGCGTTAACGTTACGTACCCGATTGGCTTGGCTCAACGAAAATTCGGTAAGGAAATTTCGCTCTATGAAATAATTTCGTCGTGTAATGATTAGCGATAAATATAAATGTTGTATTATTTATTGATCGACACTCTCGTCGTGTAATATCGGATCGTAGAACCTGTTTTCGCAGAAACACCAAAATACGTTATATCTCTTTTAGCTGCCAAGTCCGAGAAGCGGGTGATTTCGATTTATGTGTCATTATAGTTTTTAACATTACGTATGCGTATGAGTATAATTTATTAAAAATCGAAAGGCACTTATCAAATTCGAGGATGACCGAACGAAAAGCAAACGATAAAAATAAAATCGTATCGTGGTGTGTAGTCGTATTTATATTCACACGATTCTTTTTTTTCTGACGCGCTATAATTACAAGTAAAAAAAAATACACGTGGGTGATTACAAATTTAAATCAATTATCGCAATCTCGTGGGTTTCAACGAAGAGTGCGTAATAAAATATTTAAAATTCTAACTGGTCGCTTCTCTTTCGTTTTCACCATTAAAAAATATGAAAATACATGTACGATTTCGCGACGTATATCTCGCACCCTATTGAGTATTCTCGTTTTATCGCAATTGAGACCTACGCGATCATGACGTTTCCGATAATAATCTTCCGATAAAAAGCGAATGTTTGAAATTTTAAAAAAGAAAATGACAAATTATAGTCACCACATAATACTGATAGTTTCGAGCATCACCAGGATCAGCGGAAATTCTCTCGATAAAATTCTCAAAACAAATTAAGGTATGTATACTTGGTGAACAAAAAAATATTATTTACTGACAAATTATTCGAACAATTTTTTGTTTCACCAATTCGTTGATAACTGCTTAGTAGTATCTTCATCGTCGATCACATTTTTTACATTTTTCATCGTATCGCTAAATACTCCAGTTCTGATCAAATCGAACCAACTTTTACGTTTTCATTGGGAATACATTCATTCCTAAAAAATCGAGAAAAAAAGACAAAAGTGCGTAATACAGTGTAATATATATATAGCATTTATAAAAACGAAAAAAAATCGCTCTGTGAAGATTCCCGACGCTACTAGGGCATTATCATTTGGGTGTTTGATTCGCGTTTATTTATCAGTATCTACAGCTAAATTCGGGTAATTTATTTACAAGGGCTGGTTTCGTTTTTTTTTCTTCTTCATATTCTTCCTTGATATCATCGTTTACGATAATTACTCAATATAGATGTCCTCTATCGGGAAAGCAGTCTCAATAAATTTGGTGTAGAATCGATGAAAGGCTCGTCTGTGAAAGACAAAAGTGAGATTTTTTATTCTTAAAACTGATCTCGAACCTGGAGAATTTTTTTATTTTTCTAATTCATTGAAACTTTACCCGACGGCCTCGGCAACCGGCCGCGTTGAGTCCTGACCGATGAACACGTGGCACGCGAATCTCTGCAATGTCGGATGCTTCGTAATAAAGCCGAGATAACGATGATCACGTGGATGAAAGGCGCAGAAGGAAACGTTCTTCAACGAGTAAAAGTAGTCGTGGCAAGGACCTTGATTCTTCTGCTCCGTGAGATTCAACAAAAGATCAAATATTCGTCGCGTCATATTTTTGTCGAAATCACTCGTATCGATATTTCATCGAACGTATTGAAATTATTGTAAAAAAAAAACGTCAACAATTTTATTCCATAAAAGAAAAAAATAGTCGCATCGTGTCGAACTTACAGGTGGCTTACTCCTGTCGACCATACGTAGTCCTTGATCGGAGACCTCGAGAATACAGCTCTGAGACGTTGGCGAGTCCTGCGACGAATTTCCAACGATTCGACGAACCGCTTGACAAACTACCCCCGTACCTTTGTGCGCCAGAGTCTCGACCGAACCGAGATAGCCCAGTAGGTAACGTTCCCTCTTGACTTTCGGTGTCGACGGATCGAAATCACTGTAATCCATGTCGACCGCGTAGGCCGATGGAAATATACCCTGACGACCGGTTCGCAAATTTACCCCTACGACAATTGTCAATTATACTATTGTTACCTAATAATAATAATAATAAAATAATTATAATAATCATAATAATGAATAGCTCTCATAAACACCAAAAGCAAATTTATTTTTATTATTATTATTATCCTTAAGATGTTATATTATTTGAACAATAAAAAATACAGTTAATAATATAAAAAATAAAAATTCATTTTTTATTCGAACGAACCTTCGCACCATAGGTCGTCAGCTTCTTTCTGAACGTAGATAGGATCGCCAATTTCAAGATCTATCTCATCGTGATGCCGAGGAACAAATTTGTGCAAGCCACGATGAGTCGCCTCGAGGAGTTCGAGTTGCGTGAACGGTACACCGCCACTTCCTTCGCGTTTATAAAAAATTATAAATATATTGCATAAATGTATACGTATAAATAAAAGAGTTAAAAAAATCTTTGAAAATCGTAACGAAAATGTAAAAATGTCGGTGTGTCTTCACCGTGATAAATTCTCACCCGGTGTACTGGTCGGTGATACGGAATCGGTATTTTGTCGCGTATTGCACGGTATCGGCGAGACGCTCTTCGGTCCGTTATCAGGAGAATGTGCCGTGCTGTGTCCACTATCGGTTGCCATACGCTCGCTGTCGGGCGAGTTATCCTCGTGACGAAAGCGCGGATGACATTTTCGTAATACCAAATGAGGGCGATTCGAGCCCGTCGCACCTACCAATTCGTCGGCCAACGAAGTCGTAGTGTGCGATGAAACGTGATGCTGGCCACTGCTTAACGCTGTCACGATCAGTTCGATCCAACCAATCAATAATTCATTAATCGACTGTAGGGTGGACCAATTCAACGAGATAATTATCCTTGAATTTTTATCTTTTTTTTTCTTCTTTAATTCGATCGATTAATAATTCACGATTAAACTATTCGGACGACATTAATTCATTTGATCAAACAATTTTATTGTAATTATTTCGCGTCGAAATAAAAAGAAAAATGAATCGTTTAGTGAAATCGCGACACGATCGATCGACTCGATTCGCAAGTTATCCGTTGACTGATTTATGTATCGATCGTGATGTAAAATATCATTTCCCAAGAGAACTACTGTCACTTTTTTTCTTGCGGTTCGCGGACTCGCTGTGGTTTCGATCAAGCTACCGTATCGTTAGTTTTATTTCCGTACCACTTGCATATCGTAGTTCTATACACAAATATTAAGTATAAAAGTTTGATGATTCTGGAAAGATGCGAGCGTTGAAATTTTCACGTAATTTTTAATCTCCTTGTTTAATTGAAATAATTAATACGAATTAATGTTAATTAAATCGATTTCTGATCGATCGGAACTCACATTTTTTACTCTTCGGTATTTCCGGCAGACGTCTGCGTCTTCGCTCGTTAGCTCCATTTCCGGAACGATTCGACGGCACGTGTTCCGGTGTCGGCCAAGAAGCAAGACTCGAACACGAATCACCGATGTCACTCACGGAACTGTCGCGTCCGCAGTTGTTATTGCCGATCGTGATAACGCCGTTCGTTCCTAACCCCGTGTAACCGCCCGACGATCGACCCCTGCTGATGCTGCTCAGTCCACCGAATAAGCTAATGTCACCCCAAGGTACGTCGCTTTATAACGAACTAAACTACTCCATGATGCTTTTTTTCATGCCGATTTAACATCTGGTCTCTTCCAAAATCGCCACGTTCGAATTCCCCAGATCGATCGATTATCGATCGATCAAAGTATCGCGACGATACATTTTTCTTCCTCACAAGCGTTTTTCTTTTTTCTTTTTTTTTTGGCAAAAATATAATTGCGGATCTTTCATGCTAGAGCACTTTAAAAATCGAAATAAAAAATTTGAAACATCGATAAATCAATATTTAAAATATCGAGAAATCAATATTTGAAAAATCGAAAAATCACATTTTAGAGGAAAGATCTGCATGGATGTGCGTATAGGCGTGCGTGTAGGCTCATCCTTATGTGCGTCGACCGAAAAACGTGCGTACGCCATTTTACTATATAACTGCATTGATAATAAAATCTTCCGATCAATAATAAATCAAACCGATCGTTTTATACGAATTGATCGACGCTTTAACAGATGCGCATTTGGTTGCAAACTACTGGAACATTTTTTAGGATGAATTGAAATAATTGGATCGAGCTGTTTTTTGTTCCCAATTAAATCCATTTAATCGATTCGTCATAATTGATTATCGATTTTCGACATTCCTTTGTACAGAACGATACGATTGTACAAGAAAATCGATCAATTATAAATGTCAGAACGCGTTGGAGCGGAGAATTAGAAAAATTATTTTTTGTTTCATTTCCAATCGCAAGATATCGTGCACGATTAATCAGTCACATGCGACGCCGAAAAAAAAATCGATCAAAAAACAATATCATCGATTGATGTACCTGAAATCACTGTCAGCTACGATCGACGAATGATGATCGAGATCCTCGCTATCGTCGGCGGACGTGTGCCCGCTCTGATTGTCATTGCGATGAGCGACGCCAGCATCCTCGTCCTCGGAATCAACCCCGATCCCTGTGCACGATCTACCGATCTCGGGATCGCTCGCCTGCGACGAAGTCGGCGAATCTTCGACCGTAACATCGTGAACGAGTCTGAAATTCACGACGTAATAATTTTAAATTCACATAAATATTCGACATTTTTTTATGTCTGGACCAGTTTCTACCCTTTCTGATCGTTTCGAGCTCGAATTATTCCCTTATTAGATAAGAGTTTTTCTTATCTGTAAATTTCAATTTGCGATTCGATGTGTCTAGCCCATGATTCGCCGTAACGAGATTACCTGGCAGATAAATTGACCAACAGGTAGCTAGACGAGGCTCGAGCTTCCCGGATCGTATATGCCGCATAACAGACGCCCAAGGGCCATAGACCCTCTTAAACTCACATACGAATATAGTTATGCACGTAACGCAGCCAAGTTTTATTACCTACCGGAAGCTGTAACTCCGGGGATTGATTTTTCTCGCGACGAATGGGAAATCATCGAAACCCTCATTCTCACCCTTCTGTATTCACGAGCTATTTTCCAGCTGCTTTTTCCTTTGAATTATTGTCAATTATCGATCTATCAAAATTATTATAAAATTATCGAATCGACGACTCGCGAGGTAATCAAATTTGATAGTGATGATAAATTAAAAATTGAGAGTACGTTTATTTTTTGATAATTTAATGTCTTCTGCAGTATCCCGTGCCACCCCTTGTCACCCCATTCCCCGCAGTATCGACGTTCACAAGGGGATAAGGTTTGGTTTCACGTTGCACTTTGCTGCCACGCAGTCTACCCCAATGAAAAACAGAGGTCGTCAGCTTGTACATTTATTCATCGAAAGCTTGGAATGATATTTTTTTAAATGTTTAAATTTTAATTATTGTTTCACCAAAATTCTTTAATTGTCGTTGAGACTTCCAAAATTTGAGAACAATTCGTACGTATGTATTGAAAGTGTAATTTTATAAATTGTCTAGCGATCGAACGATCGTCAACGTGGAAAAACATTGCGAAAGCAGCGAGCACAATTTCGATCAAATTTAATTTCGATTCAATTAAATTTCAATTTTAATTGCAAATTCAGGCCCGACCGAGTGCCGAATCGACCTTACAGAAATATCGACACAGCAAGCCGCAGACCGTCCCAGATCATATATAAATGACCCACATGTCTCTCCTCCGATCTCACGTCGTTTTGAAACCGTAATATCCTCGGCGACGTTATTTATCACCCAAAAAAAAATCAAAGAAATCCATCCAAATTGAAAAACAATTTATCAGTCAAAAAAACAGAAAATAAACGTCGATGAATTTATTCGTGGACCGAACTAAAAGTGCCGAACTTGACTTTTCACCGTGTAGCGACAACACACCCCCTGCGGTAATTCGAGAAAAAGCTCGTATTGCAACGAAGGGTTTGTTGTAAAAGCGTTTATTTATTTGGCAAATTTGAACTCACGTGTAATTGGATATCGGTGCTTTGAGATGTTGAGGCAATCGTTCGAAATAATGCCGAAATTCTTCAAACTCCGTGTCAGCCATTCTCGACGAGCGAAGGCGACGAGGACGACGACGATGGGGGTGTCGTTTCTTGGTCTCTCTCACTCTCGTCCTCTCTCTCTCTCTCTCTCACTCCCTCTCCAAGTCTCTCTCAACAAGTTTATCGCGGTGGCGCTGCGGTAGCTTTTCCACCCCCATATTGATTCGGGGGTGGCGTATCCGGCACATGCGCAACTTACGCCCATGCGCGATCGCTAACGCGCATGCGTGTCATCTGACGCAAGACGTTGAGCATACGTGGGGAGCAGAGGGAAGGGAATGAATGAGAGTAGCGCGCATATATAAATATGTAAGATGCAGCATCTACCCTACGTATATATACAATGTGTGTTTATGGAACATTACGTGCACGAGTTGCACGAACATTTTGAAAAAAAGTAGAAACGGCTACAGTGCTTCAGAATTTTCGACCCTTATAAATTTTCTACCACGAGAAAGTCGAAATTTTGAATAAAAACGAAAATTAGGGAAGATTAGGAATAAAATTATTCAAGATATTATTTTTCGAATTATTTGTTAAAAAAAAATTTAACTACCTCGAGGGTAAAATTTTACATGGAAAATACGTTAAAACTGTCGCGAGTTTAAGTTTTTTAAAATTTTTTATTTTCAATAGTCCTCGAGTCTCGTTTTCCACGTTATCGTCTTGAAGTACTTTTTTTCCTTTTGCGGAATCAAAGGCAATGCTTCATTCGTGCCGAGAGGTATACCCGGGAGGATACTCGTGTTTACGAACATTGAGCACCCATCATCTTTTTTCCGAACCTATCCAGGCCCCTTTGCATTTTCTCATTCCAGATTCTACGAGGAAACTGGTGGGCTCCGTTCGCGATTTTGCCCCCACGCGGACTTTGCCTCGATGCGTACTGATAATTTCGCGCCAACGTGGAACGAGCGCACGAAGGGTGTATGCCAAAGCGATTAATCGGGAAATTAAACGATTCTTCGTTTCCCGAGGAACAAATATTAATTAATTGAATCAAGGAAGTGAGAAAATATACGTCAAAGTTTCATCGATTTTTCTTGGCGCGACTTAAACAATTCCCTCGATGCGATATCAATAATGATGAGTGTATAAACAATACAGTATCGAAATAAAAATCAATATTATCAATAATTTCGCGATCTTTCAATAAAATTATAATATCGAAATTTTTAAGAAAATTTTAATCCTACGTTCGTATCCAGTGACCTAATTTCGTAAGAGGATTAACCACCTTATATATTAATAACGCTTATGATACACGAGATGATTAATCTTGCGTGCGGAAGTCAAATGGAAGGGGAGCAGGGAGTTCTAGGATACGGGAAAACGTCGGATATACCGATTATGCTCGTTGCTGCGTCTGAGAACTACCCCTCGTGCTTTTCCTACTCCATTGTTTCTATTTCATCGAAAGTTTCCCAGTGAATGGGAACCGATACGGTGGACGGGCGATACGGGCGGTAAGTGATTGCGACAGCTCTGAAAGCCTCGTGAAAACAAACGTTCGACGATGTTGAAATCTCGCGATTCCTGGGCGTTCGCGATCCAAAATAAGAACGTTTGATACCAACCCCCGAGACTCGTATCTCGTTAAACATTCGCACGATACTCGACCTCGTTTCGATATTAAATAATAAATCATCTTATCACGATACGATTTCGATTTTTAGCCCCGGTCGAATTTTAGCCCCCCTCCCACCCCCCCTGCCCCTACGTCAAATTTTTTCACGTATTCAAACATGAAAATTTCGAGGTTATCCTTGTAATGAAACCAAACAACACGATACAATCATAGAAACGATAATAAACATAGAAAATAAGGGGGGAAATACGCGTGGGTGAGAGCGAAACGAAAAAATCGATGTTCGGTTCGCCAAGGGGCAATTCTTTTAGTGTCGGGAATACGGCCGGTATAATTTAGCGTTCGGTAGAGCGTGAAGGTGGTCAAAAGATAGTACCGTAAGTGATGGACCTTGTATAATGTGCCGCATCTAATTTAGCCACTGTGAGTATAAAAGCCTCGTGCGATGGAAGGTAAAGCGAGCCTGGGGTCATCCGAGCTTTTATTAACAATCGTCTTTGCTCGGCGTCTTCCGTTAGCGTTCTTTTCTTCCCCTTTACGATTCTCTCGACATCTTGAAATCAAAATTATCCTTGCTACGTTCATTACAGAAATACTTTGTAAAGCTTGAGGGATCAAAGAAATTAAGAGACGACAAGAAAATACGTTGATATAAAACTAATTAAAAAGTTTGTTAATAAAATAAATTTTTATTTTAGCTTTTTAGATACAATTGCCAAACATTTTTATTGGAATTGGCAAAGTGAATTGAGAAAATCTGTCGTGACGTATTTCGATACGCGCGGGAGGGAGGGCACGAAACAATGGGTCATGGTTAACGACGCGTTTCTCGACTGAGAAACTACCACTACTATTTCTAATATTCCTGGTGTGAAACAATGTTTCGTAGAAGATTTCCAACGTTTTGGATCATTACTGATCGCAACAGCGTCTTCGTGATTCTGCGAACTCTGGCTACTTTTATTTACCTATATAGAGACGAGGAGTTCTTGAAATAATTTCCGACGCAGCAGCCCCACTAAACCACCCCGTGTGTATCGAGAAATATAGATTTCAGTCCACTCGTATATTGTTCTCGTACGAACGAACGTTTGTTCGTAAAACTAGCAAATTCATCAAGTTCTAAATCGTGCGAGATTTTTACCCGAATTTCATTACGATCGAGAAATATCAAATAATAAAAGAAACCGGTTGGATTGAGGGTGAAAGATCGACGAAAATAGTGAATAGTTGGAAGCAAATATGGAGTCAGTGAATATTTTAACTAGACAACCGTCGTTCGCTTGACATATTTCGCTCGCGAGTCACGTCGACCGGTTTCTTTTGTTTATCGTGATTTAAAAATGAATTTTATGTTTTATTTTTGCTTTTTGATCTGATCAATACTCGAGGATCGAATGTAACTCGTTAATCGTACTATCGGTAGTTAAAAATGTGAAAATTGAGAAATTACGAAAACACCTCGGGTGTTAAAAGTTTAATAAATTATTCATCGTTTATAATGGTTAAATGATTCGTAAATCTTAAAAATCTTCATAAAAGGCTAACTTTTTGCGATACGTATTCAACTTTCCGTAGTAAATTTCTTTCCCTTGAGAATTCTTTAAAAATCGAATTATTTTCTGCGACCAATTTGAAACTGTGAATTAAATCGTTTTAGGAAAGTATTGCTACAAGAAAAATACGCCCTTCGTGAAATGAATAAAAATTGGACAGTTTAAGATTCAAATGATTTTTGAATGAAGTTTTATTCTTCGTTCATGATGCGAATTTTGATAATAAAAATTGAAAAATTGTCATAACTTTCGAAACGTCAAAAATGCGACCGACACTCATAGGATTCGAATGTTTAGAAATTACCTCCCTTATCTCCCTGTTTCGTTCAATCCGTACTTTCTGGGACACCCAGTATTCGATATTCTCGAAGACGAAGAGACAGAGAAAATCAGAGTACAAAAGGAAAATTCATCCAGCCCACACTCGAGTTGCAACCCTGAGTAGCGAAGGGGTTTCGAAGTTTGCTCGCCAACCCCCATAAAAGGTCTTCGTTTCACCAATAAGATCGTTTGAGAGTCACGTGATGGTCGACCAATCCTCGATGAGACCGTCTTCCTCGAAGACCGTGGGGCGCGGGTTATCGGGGGTGAGAATACCGAGGACTTAAGAGGACCGGGAATCGAGTTCGGGAGAACACTGTTCCCTCCAAATTCAACGGAGAACGTACCGAACGAACATTCGTCCAGTTCTTCGATGACTGCTCTATCCAAGGAATTTCGCTAAAGAAGAAAGAAATATTGTTCTCCAATCTACGATTATTTATCATTTAAAAAATCGCGCTTGGTTTTTCGAGGGTGATTTTTGTTTGAATTTATTGTGATTCGTCATGAGTGGGTCGGGAAAGGGTCTTTTGGGTATGTGGTTGTATAGAAGGGGTGAAGAATGGGCGATCAAAGAAGGCAGCCCGATGCACAAGCCGAGAGACGTGAGTACGATATTTTTTTTTAAACATTTTCCAACTAATCGAGAAAAGTGTCGATATTTTTCTCTACGTCATCGAATCCGATCATCAATTTTTAGAAATATATTCTAACTCGCCAATATTCGATAAAACCATCGAGTAAACATCGTACACACATTTTTATCACCTAATAAAAATAATAAAATCCCATCGATTAATATTTACATACGAAATCATTATTTGCGTATAAGATCCCGTTGGTCGAGAAGAGTCAGACGAACGATACGAAAAACTCCGTCGTCTTCTCGCTCAAGAATCAAGTCGGTGGATTGGCGCGGGCCCTTCAAGTATTCCAAGTACGTAAGAATATTAAATCTACTTTGTCAACACGATTAATCAAAATCGACGAAAATTACGAATAAACATTAATTATTATTTTCAATTTAATTCAATCGTTCGATGTAAATGAAATTTTCATGATTTAGATATAATTTAGATACTAATTTAGATATACTGGCTTATCATCAAAGCGCAAGGTTTTTCTCGGTGTGATAGAAAAAACATTGTATATCTCGACGCGCAAGCGAGCTCCGTTTCTCATCTACATTATATCATCATAATGATACCCCCACCCTTATATATCCCCACCATACACCCCCACCCCTTATAAAAAAATTCATATATACGTATAGCGATTAAACTGTCTCGATAGAGACAATGTATTTTAAATATGTACTCCGCTAAGTGATAGAAGTCAGTCTTGCCTGCGATCGCATCCGCACGAGATCCCGAACGTTTATACCACTATATAGACCTAGCGATAATACACGAGTGTATAATTCCTCGCCTACGTGAGACGAGATCGTTAATAATTCCTCCAACTGCTTGTATATTCATCACGGTCATGATCGACGAGGAAAAAAACGAAATGTTCGTGGGAAAATTCTTCGACGATTATTTACATTGTTTCATCTGATTCCCAGTTGTATCGTCGATTAAAAAAACGAAAATCAATCAAAATCACGTGGGCCAACCGTGTTAGTACGATCAAATTCTTCGAAGATTATTTACATTGTTTCATCCGATTCCCAGTTGTAACGTCGATTTAAAAAAAAACGATAATCAATTAAAATCACGTGGGATAACCGTGTTAATACGATCAAATTTGTCGAACGTGAGAAAATTGAGATCAATTTTCGCACGTTGAGCGTCTCTCGCGATATCGGATCGGTGCGATGTCGACGCGCATTCCAAACCAGTTGTCCTTGATATGCGCTGGAGTTACGCTTCGCCCCCCCCCTCCCCCAGACCGTGTAATACAGAAACGCGATTATAACGGTGAAAGACGATCGTACAATAATATAAAAGATTTTTCAATCGTACACAAACAAAAATAAATGCATTTTATAGTAAAAGTTGCAAACCCTTGGTCTGTTCTCCTCTTTATATTTTTTCGATTTTTTAGTTTTTAAAGATGACGAAAGATCGTTCGTATTAAAATAACGAAGACGAAGATAATTCTTACGATTAGACGAATTTATAAGAAAGTTTCGTTCACGTTGTTATTTGTCCAAGGACTTGGGGGTGAACGTCGTTCACATCGAGTCCCGTAAATCCGTTCGACGAGGATCCGAGTACGAAATTCTCGTTGACGTCGAGTGCGATTCTAAGAGGATGGAACAATTGGTAAGGATGTTGAGTCGCGAGGTAGCGGCTATAAATCTGGCTCAGTACGAGGAGAATGGTAGCGCCCCTCACGCACCGACTCTATCGGCTGCGCCAAGTTTTGGTAAGATTTTTATTCCGACAAAAAAACATTTTTATCAGCAAATTTATCGCTTAAATTTTAGCTAAATTTAATAATTCTGTACGACGTACGTTTCGAAGATTTCAGCGAGGTCAACATGCCCTGGTTCCCGCGAAAGATCAGTGAGCTCGATCAAGCCCAAAAGGTTCTCATGTACGGAATGGAACTCGACGCGGATCATCCCGTAAGTCCATCCTTTTCGATCGCGTTCGATCTTTCGAAATATTATCTCCGATCCTTACAATTTCAGGGATTCAAAGATCCGGTGTACAGAAAACGACGACAGCAGTTTGCCGACATTGCCAATAATTATAGACAGTCAGTTCGAGAAATAATCATTAATTTTATTAATTATGTATCGATTTATTTGATCATAAAAAAAATAATAAAAATTATTCTCTTCCAGTGGACAGCCCATCCCAAAGATACAGTATACGCAGGAAGAGATCACCACATGGTGAGTTAATAACGTAATAAAAAAAAAACTTCTCGATAATACTTCGTCACAGGATTAAAATCGAGAAAACGATGTTTTTCCGAAGTTAGAATTTCTTCAAATGTACGATATAGAGTCGTCAGCTCCGTTGAAAATCAAGGGTCCTTCAATAGCCCAAGTGTTAAAAGTTTTCCGGTATAGAGATAAACCCGTGCTTTTCCGACTACGACGCCAATCAGCGTGGAAACTCTCGAATTGTTGCGATCCTTATAGTCGACGGGTTGACTCTTATATAGGGCACGATGTTACGTACATAGTCGAGTATACTTCGATATCTTTTTCCGTCTCAATGCACGAAGTAAAGTCGTGATAGTTATCGAGAGAAACTCCTGTCACTCTCCTATCCTCGTGCTAAACGGCGGATCTCGCGAATTCAATGCACCCCTTAATTGGCCTGATTCGATTCGTCGTGTCAGTCGAGAGACCCTCTGGAAATCCTAACTCGATCAAAGTATCGTGTCTAAACGAATTGTCGAAATCTTCCGGAATAGAAGCATATGACCGTACGAAGATTTATATCTCGTTTTTATCATACATTTAAACAAATCATCGGGATTTTTGTTGACAAGGGGCACCGTTTTTCGCGAGCTGCATCAACTTTATCTGAAACACGCCTGCAAAGAGTATTTGGAGAATTGGCCCAAGTTGGTCAAATACTGCGGTTACAGGTACGATCGATTATCGATTATTGATTATCGATTATTTATTGTCGATTATCGATCGATAATTATCGATTATTGATTATCGATTATCTCGAAAGGTATTATAATTTTTTTACTGTTTTCCTCGTTCGTCCCTCGTCAGAGAGGACAATATACCACAACTGCAGGACTTGTCGGTATTCCTGAAACGTGAGTGTTTGCAATCGTGGATGAAAATTTATTTAAATAATTTGATTTTATCGATCAATTCGAATTTTTGTTAATACATTCCTCATTATTTCACGCGATCCTCAGGAATGACAGGATTTCAGTTACGACCGGTAGCGGGATATCTTTCACCGAGGGATTTTCTCGCAGGACTCGCATTTCGCGTTTTTCATTGTACTCAGTACATACGACACTCGTCGGATCCATTTTACACACCTGAGCCGTGAGTATGTGTGAAAAGCATGATGCTTTTATTTTATACGATCTTGAATTTTTACGTTCTTATTATAGTGACTGCTGTCACGAGTTATTGGGACATATGCCACTCTTGGCCAATCCGAGTTTCGCCCAGTTTTCTCAAGAATTGGGACTCGCTTCTCTTGGTGCATCGGACGAAGATATCGACAAACTCGCGACGGTGAGTCGGGAAACACAAATATATCGGTCGACTTAAACTTTGCATCGACATTCTGACACGCCTCGCACGAACGAGCGATATATCATGATAAAATACAAATTATTTTGTCATTAAAACAATTTAAAAAAAAAATAGAAAAAAACAATGTTGTCAAAAACAATGGATAAAATTGCACTTGCAGTTGTACTTCTTCACCGTCGAATTTGGACTCTGCAAGCAGGATGGCGCGCTTCGCGTTTACGGAGCTGGATTATTGTCATCGGTCGCTGAGCTGCGACACGCCCTCGAGGCCACGGATAAAACTTTCAGATTCGAGCCAGACGTCGCGTGCAAGCAAGAGTGCATAATAACCGCGTTTCAAAATGCATATTACTATACGGACAGTATCGAGGAAGCGAAGGAAAAAATGAGGTAACGAACAAAAAAAACTCAAATCCGTTTCTTTTTATTTTTGTTTATTTTTTTATTTCGTTATAAAAACTAAAATGCATTTTTTTAAAAATAATTTTTCAGAGCTTTCGCCAATCAGATTCAGCGTCCGTTCGGACTGCGTTACAATCCTTACACCCAATCGGTCGAGGTACTGACCGACGCCCAAAAAATAACCGCCCTCGTAAGCGAGCTCAGGGGTGATTTGTGTATCGTGTCGAACGCGTTGCGCAAAATTCACGAGCAGGACGACACTGTCGACGTCGAGAGGATCACGAGTCTGCTGACTCAGGGAATAGAACTTCCTCAGGAAGCATCGTCCTCGGACAGCGACGATGACAAGAGCCCGAATATCGAGGATCAAAGAAATCTCGAGACGAGATCCCAGAACGAGCGAGATTACCTTACCGATACGAACGTATCGACGGTTCAACATTAAATTTCGTCGAGACGAAATGATTTAATGAAAAATGATGAATTAGTTGACTGGAATTAACCTCGGATCGTGCAATCCATCCTCTCCTTTGCCCTATACATCTCGTTGAAAATCATAATTACGATAATGATTAATTTACGATGATAATATTAATAACAATTATAACAACGCGAACGACAATAATATCTCGTCGCTTCGAGTATGTTAACGAACAAAATTTTAACAATGTTATCGTGTATTTCTCCGTGAATTGTTCCAACCCTTGAATTCAAGGGTGTCTTCTGATGTAACGTGTAAAATGATTAAATGATTAAATGTCTTCTGTCCCTCGTGAATTCCTTGGATCTGAAAATTAGCATTGATTAAGTTATCATTGAAAAATCACCGATTGACAATAATTTCACGAAGATACCGTTATCACTAGAAACTGGCACAGATGAGGATCGTTTTATTTTATCGTTCGAAATACCACTATTTCGATCGAGACGATATCGATCGAATGAATTATTTTACAAATCGACGTTATCAACGTTCAGTGTTAGTTCACATTTATTAGATATCATACATTCAATGTATTTTGCACCTATACAATATATTTATTTAACTCTACATATATCACCTACACAGTGAAGGGATTTCGAAAGATTAAAGAACAAAAAAAATATATATATATGTATATTCGAAAAAAAAATTAAATAAAACATACGCACCTCTACAAATTTTCACTTCCCCTCCGTATCCTTAACGTACGTGAGAATGCTTCGTCGTTTCGTGATTTTTATAAAATATATATATGTATATTTTAATTATACTCTATATATATTCTATTTTTTATAGACTGTGTGCCAATTATTCTCTCTACGCTGGATTAACTTTTGTACGCCGTCTACAAAATATCGCGATCGTTCGTATATCGCCGAGTCTCTTTGTCTCGAATTAATCGTCGTCCCGGCCGATAATCCTTGAAAACAATTTCATTCTCGCATTCTTCGTTCTATGTTCATTTCTTTTTTTTCATTCTTCGATATTCCATTGTCCCGAGATTTGGGCTAATATAATTTTATTACCATTTTTTTAATTCTCTCCCTAATTATATTACACTCACAATCAGATTAATTTATTCATTATCGGTCGATCTCGCGCACATTTAATTACTAGCCCAACAAAGAGAAATTACGATTACGATCGAATAGTCCCGATGCAATATCGTTCGTTACATTTTGTTTCTCAGCGTTTTGATTGATTTCGCAATCCTCGTTTACGTCCCGCTTTTTTTGTCATATTTTCTTTATTTTTTCTTCGGTCGTCGATTCGTTCGTCCGATGCATAAAAATTATGCAACTCGAGACACATCGAGAGGATGATTGTACTATCATCGCGTTTCTTTTTATTTTGGCTTACGTCGACTAATAACGATTAGTCGCGAGTGAATTATCTTTTTCGTTCGTCGTAATTGGGGATGAAAGGGAGGGGGGAGGGGGGAGGGGGGGGGGGGGAGACGCAGGCCTTTTTCTTAATCATCACGTTTGATTTCTTTTTCATTATGAGCGAGAGCCTTACGAATTGATTGTCGCTGATTGTCAAGGAAGCTGTTAATTATTTTCTTCTTTTTCTCTCTTTTTTTGTTTAATCGTACACGGTCGATCCTTTTTACTTTGCTCCGACGTTCGTTCTTCGTACGAAGGTCGGAGGATGCCCGATAAATTAATTTACATCGAAACGCGCGTGCACTCTCTCGCTTATCGCGTCAACTCTTAAATTTTAAGGACACTTAATTTTGTAGTCTTCGAAAAATTATAATACATCGTCATACTACGTGAACTGTGTGTGTTTTGTTGTTTTTTGTTTTTTTTGTATTTTTGGTTTTTTTTTGTTTTCATTTCTTTAATTTTTGTTTAGCTCTCAAGCTGCGATATCTTATAACGTTATTGAGTCCATTCACTTATTTCATACAATATGCATACATATATCTTTTGTATCATACATGCATCGAAGTATTAATTGTTCGTTTTTTAACGTCTCCTAAACAACGATTCTTTTTGTTATTTGCTTCGACTTTAACGTAAATTTGATTTTTTACATAAACCACGATCATCTCGTGGAGCCAACCAAATTTTTGCGAGTCTCGTGAATATTTCAAAATCGTTCTTCGTCCCAAAACTTCCAGTCATACGTGCATTCAATTTTGTTTAATTAATTTTTCGATAAATGTCGTTTTTTTCGCCCCCAAACGATCGAGAAAGTTTCCAATCGTAAATTATCGATCTCGTGCATACATGATCGTTATTAATTTTGCATGAAAAGTATAGCCGAAGAATACGACGACGATAGAGAAATTATGGAAGAAATTTACCGCGCTAATTTATCCGCCAACCCCCATCGTCTAATTCCATTCTTCTTTCAGATTTTTATTATCGTTTACTCGCATTAGTATATATTTAAGGCTATTAGTTTAGGACTCCGATGTAATGTATTGCTTGAGACGAAACATCGTTTCGAAACGTCGCGCAGTACCGAAATAATTTTCTCGGCAGTTTTTTGCAACGTTGCGTTTCGTGAGTTTGCTTTCTTTTTTTTTAATACCATAATGTACCCGAGGACGTGACTTTTTGTAATGAGCAAAAACCCTCGTTAAACGAAGACAAATCATTCCGAAGATAAGATTTCTGATAAATTAGCTTGATACGCACCACAGTCCTAAACAAATCTTCACAAATATACACATACGTATATGTATAGTATTCATTCGTTTGTTTTCCCCTTGTTCCTCACCATATCTTCTAACAATATCTATGTATACATGATCTGGTAGATAAATAAATATCTATCTCTATATGTTGCAGGTACAAAAAGCCGTTTGGAACATGTCTACACGGTTTCGTTAGATTGCCAAGCTTCGAAGGCTGTTGAAAGAAGATCCATAGGCCAGGGGTTCTCATCACTCTTTCCCAAAAATTTCAAACATATTCTCTACAATTATTCGCCATATTACGAAATCGCCTTATTTTTTTGTATTTTTTGTTTTTTGTTTTTTTTTTAAACAATTTGTGAATGACGTATGTCGGCGATATCGTAATAAATCTTTGAATGGTCGAGTATATAATCACGCTACGTCGTACGTGATTCGCGGATACGAACACTGATTGTTTTCTTGTTTTCGTTAATTTTTTTTGCTTTTTTCTTTTGTTTCGTATTTTCTTTTTTTCCTTTTCATTTTACGAAGAAGAAGAGATCAAGATAGTATCACAGCAAAGAGGAATATAATTATAGAACGTACGCGTATACGAGGTGATAGTCGTACCACGATAGATATATCGATAAAGTTAACAATTGAAATACTAGGAGTAAAGTTTATGCTAGATATTTATATATGCTATATATATATATGTATATGCTTACGTATATACAATCCAAATGAAAAATATTCGTTCGATAGAGACTAGAGCAATTGATATAGATATTAACTAAAGGATTCACCGCTACAGCGTGAATTCGATACGTTTTTTTTTGTTTTTCCAAAACTAAAATTTCTTCGTTTTTGTTTTATTTTGCCGATTTATAACGGACAAAATGAGTTTTTTTTACTCATCGAGTAATCGTGATATATCGATGAAAACCAATCAATGTGCAACGAGCAGAGAAAAAAATACTAATTATCAATTAATATTCGTTTACAAATAATAAATCGAAAAATCGTACGCACAGTAGCGAACCTTTTGACGCGAACAAGGTGACGGGGGCTGTTTACGTTCGTGAACAATTTCGAACCAGATTACAATTTTTCTTTTTTCATTCCTTTTTTTTCAAAATAGTGCAATAAATGTTTCGCTGGTACAAAAGTTTGACGACCTTACGAATTAACGATTGTGTTAATGCAGTTAGATTTTAGAAGTTACAGCAATTGACGATCATACACCACTCGAGACACGAGGTTAATTGCAATTAATCAATCGATCGATTAATTAATCAATGATAATAAGCTTGGCCACCGGTGAGATATACATTTAATAAACACTATAATTTAGGATTGTGTCGTCTTTCTATAGGCCGTTCCAAGTCGAAGGTACACGAGAGTTTGTTTCGTAACGTTTTTCTCTTTTCTTTTTAATATATATCTGACGATATTATTATTATTTATTATTTATTATTATTATTTTTTCATTATGGATACTGTTTTTATTATTATTATTATTAATACCCTCGAGTCATGCACGCTCAGCTACGCTGGCACAAAAAAAATACTTAATCTCTGAACGAGGCCGAGGATATGTGTATACAATTGTTCACACGTGAGTATCTTCTTCGTTTATCTCTTTCTTCGCCCATCTATCCCCTCCCTTATACTTTTTTTTTCATCGTCCTATAGTATAATATACCGTACATTGGTAATTGTTTCGATTGTTCTTCCGCTCGATAAACGCATTTGCATTCTCGTTTTTTGTTTGTTTTCTCTTCCTATTATTATTCGATCGTTCATAAATTTTACTCCTCATCTTACGATACAAGAGTCAATTCGTTTCCTTCGCTCCTCGACGAGTATTTTTTTTGTTCTCTATCGTATACGAGGCATTCCATCGAAAATTGAACAGACTTCGGTTAATCAAGGAAGAAAAATGAAGTAAGTCGTCGAATATTCTGCGTGATTGCAACGATCGCGTAATTGACATTGGAAAAAAGATGGTTCTATCTTACATTTGAACATTACGCGTTGATATATTGTACAAAAGTTTGCGAGCAAATTTGTATCGTTTGTAAATTAATTGAATCCGAGCGAAAGATTAATTTTAATCGATCAGCTCGATATAGATTGTCGAGTAACGGGGAAAAAACGTTTTCTTTCTCGAATCTTTGTCTCTCATTTTTGTTTCATTTACCATACTTCGTCTACTCATTGGCACACACTTTTTCGCCCGTCTCGACGTAGGCTTGCCCTCTTTTTTCCCATCGAGCCCTCGTAACACGTGCTTAAAACGAATTTTTCTCATTATACTTTTTGTATAATTCTCTTTTTGTATTCATTTTTGTTTATAATCATTGAATTACTTTCACTTCGTTTCTTGAGTCAGTCGTTCAGAGCAGCGTGACAGTTTTTTTTTCTTCTTTCTCGTCTCGTATCGACGATATACGTATATTTACGTATACAGATTCGTTCAAAGTAAACGTTACAACTGAAATTTCTCGTCTTTCGATGACGTATCGAGCACGATTACGTAGTCTTTTTTTAAAATTAAAATCATTATTTTTAAATGACGATTTTTAATTTATTCTGATTTTTCAAAAATGGTTATTTAATTATGCTCGTGACGTCCCCTAAAATCTGTGAATTATCAGTGTATCGTTTATTCTAAAGCACCCAGTATATATATATATATATATATATATATATATATATATATATATATATATACTTATGCCTTGGTACATTATTTAGACGACAGTTTGGGCTACTCGATAAACAGTTATTGCGTCCGATTCGTCGTCAACGACGTTAACCCGATTACAGTAATTGCTTGACATAATCTCATGTAAATCAGCACCACGCCCAGCTGTTACGGTGGACGTACCTCTCGTGGAATGATATTTCACGAGTGTATCGTGCTTTTTCGTATCGATACTTTCATTATCGGATGACGACGATGAAGATATTAAGGATGACGATGACGATGATGATAATGATGATGATGATGATGATGATGATGATGATGATGATGATGATGATGATGATGATGATGACGACGGCACTGCCGTATCATCGATTGTCACATTTCGTCCCGACGACGATAATTGCAAAACACATTTTTCTCCATCCTCGTACGATAATTCGTACGCTCGACATTTCAACATCGAATTTTTAACGTATCGCCAAATAAACATCCATAAACTCGTTTTGCCGCAAGTTTTCGCGACGATCAGCTCCTTACGAACGTCCGGAGAAAAGTTGACACTGCAAACAAATCAACGAAGAGACGGGTGAATTTTCGTGATTAAAAAAAATAATTAAAAATTCGTCACGATCGTCAGCAACAAAAAGAAATAATACAAGAAGAGACCATTGAATTGCGAGAAGTAATAAGTTCAAGGTGGATAGATAAAGTACAATACAGTTCAAAAGCAGGAAAGTTTTTTTGTTTTTTTTTCTTGTTTTTGTAAGGCATCTATCATTCTGTTATCTACAAACCGAAAGCAGAAAATTTGTGTTTCTAATCAGAAACTAATCTTTCTACGGCTAACGAGTATACAGATAGATGTATATATATATATATAATTTTTTTTTTCTAGCGGGTTCAAGTTTGGGAAAAACCTCGTCAACGAGATATTAAGGTCATCAGAGAGGAGCATAGAGATCCTTACACTGTAACCAAGGGTCAGTGGGAAGGCTGTCCCGATGGCTGGAATGATGGAGAGAGTGTTGGTGGTGATGGTCCATTGAGGTTGAGGCAGATGGGGGGTAGTTGTCTTACCATGCCGGTGCCGAGATGCTGAAGGAGTCCGGGTCCTTGCTGTGACGAAGTCGACGATACGGACGGACGCCTCGAGCCTCGTATACTGGTCAAACTCTTGCTCAGTAGATACGGCACGCTGCTACTTGTTATCGGCATCCCCCCACCCTGCGAAACGTCGATCGATGAGAAAGAAAAAAAAACATATTTCAACATTAATCCTTTGTTTTATTTTGTTTAACCTATCGATAATATTAATCGATCTATCGAAATTTATTTATCGTTCAGAGAGAGACTCAACACAAGCCTTCCTCGAATGGTCGAAATATCGAGCGACGCGTTACCAATCCTAATCAAATATATTATTAGTGAATGAGTTGGTGGAAGCGCACTTGTAACATTACCGTTGGAGGCGAAAGATTTATATTCGATCCTCGTCTTTCCTGTTGCCCCGTACTCGAATGGCGACGTTCCGGCAAACCACCGGAAGGTGTACCACCCGGTGAACTCACGCAAGATGACGCAATCTGTATCTTCGGTGTCATCAGAGTATTGTCCGACAGCCGACGGGTCGGAAAAGCGTGCGACACTCTCAAAAAACCTCCGTCGTTCGTAGACGATGATGTGCCGAACAATAGCCCGCCGAAAAATGCTGGGTTTTTGGTATTGATATTAATTTCGTGAAATACGACATTACGAGTTAATTAATAGAATGGCTCGTGCGCATTTCGTGGATAAAAATCCATGTCCCGATTGTTCGACCAGGGAAATAAGATTTTTTGTTTAAATTATATTGCTAAATGTAATTCAATTAAATATGATAAATTTGGAAATATTAATCGAACGATTCATCGTCGAATTATATCGCGATTTTTTCGAATTTGCTACACGAAAGAAAATATTCGTTGGAAATTCGCAAAGTTAAATCCTACGAATAATCCGTCGAATAATCGGGCCATCGATCCTAACGAACCTTTTCAATTATCGACAAAAGCTGTCGTTTGTAAATTATATAAATATTATGTATAAAGCATCTCAATAATATTTCTACTCTAATGAATAATTCACTAATATTTTGTTCACTACTAATCTCACCACCAACAGAGTTCTTCCTACTCATATTCTCAGCGGAGGCTCCCAGCGACATGGAACCTGCGTTCGAACGAGAGTGCCATTGAGCTTGCGGGACAAAGAGACGAGTCGAAAAAAAACATAAGTGTTCAACTACATATGCGTGGTGTTAGTAGCACGTAAATTAGGGGGGGAGGGTGGGCATTTTTCTCACTTCTTTTTAACGTAGCAGCAAACTATTGTTTTTTTGTTTGTTTTCCTTTTTTTCTTTCTTTTTCTTTCCTTTCTTTCTACAAAGCATAAAAGCAAAATATATTTTTCTATGGTAAGAATATAGTTCGTAAGAACAGTTTGTTCGACTACGTGTTCAACTACGGGGACTACGGCACTACGGCATTTCCTCATACCGATCGAATTCTTTCGCGCCATATCCTCGGCCGACGATGTCTTTCGCTGTTCCACACGAAGATTCGGTATATTGAACGGCGCTACGTGCATGTTCTCCGTACTGAAGCGATGTCGCTGCTGGCGATTTCGCTCCGGGCTCGGTAACGACAGATTGTCGAGCTTCAATTTACTCTCACGATTCCTGTTTGTGGCATACAATTTATTTCACTATTTTTTTCCATATTCAAAAAAAAAAGCAATTCCCAATTATGACGAATTTTCGAAATCAAACATTTCCGTATAAACAAAGGGCGCGAAACGCAATTTTTCATTTGTACGGAAATGTCCGACGATCGATCCTCGTCAGTTGTCGAAACGCAATAATCGTGATTAGAAATAACGACGATATTTTTATCTTCAAACTGCGTTATCTCAAGAATAAACCTTTCTATGCGAGATAACATCTCCTGCAGGACCTCGATGAGCAGGCTAAATTGATCGATATTGAGGGACGGATTCATGGTGACCGGAAGTAACAACGGCATGACCTTTGTCGCCATCAGATTCTCCGTCAGTCCGTACTTCTTGTTGCTCATTAAAATACTGTAGATGTCTGTAATTTGATCGTTTCGTCGAAGATAACGCGTGTGACTCATCGTATTTCATCCCCAGTGAAAAAAAAATATATATTTTTTCATGAACTTACGAACAACCCGAGTCACGACCTCGGGCTCGTGGAGTTTGAGCTCCCACATTAGAGGGTATACCTCCTCGCTGATCGATTGAGGATCGAGATGATCGAGAATTCTTTGCAACGCGTTCATCAATACTCGAGCGTCCGTCGCTGTATTCTCGAACGTGAATATAAGCTTCGGCAATGCTACTTTACGCAGCGTACCTTCTTCCTTGAGGTACTCGATAACGTTCGTCACTGCGACATACGCCGCGTTCTAAAAGAAAATTATTAACGGACCCATCGTAGACAACGCGGATTCGTAAACGAGGAACGGAAAAGATTGCTCTCGAGAGAGAAACGATTATTTCATACCACAATTTGGATATTAGGACTATCGAACGATTGATAAAGCATCGGTAGCATGTCGTCGCGTATAACGTCGCGCGGTGTCTTTTCCAATACGTGATGCAAATTTTCGAGAAGTACGACGGTCCCTTGAATGGACCTCGGGGCGGAAAATAATTCGCTGAAAATAAATAATTGATTGTGTCGAAAATATTCGAGGGTTGAAAGTATAAAAACGTTTCGAAATTAAAATTAAAATTAAAATTAACGTTCTTACCGAAACGAGGGTAAAATAATATTTTCGTAATCCTCTACGGTTCCATGTTGAATGATATGAAGCATGGGATGAAGAACAGCTGCGAATACCTCCTGCGATCTCGATTCCGCTTGAAGATAAGGCCAAATGTGTTGATACCATAATTTCTGCGGAGAAAAAATTTAAAAAAATAAAAACGAAATCGTTAATTCAACGTAGATGAAAAAATTGCATATCTCGACTTACGCGTGGAATAAATTGAAGAACTTCTTTCAAGGTCGTTCTATAGAAGTGAGCCTTTTGATTAGGATCTTTCATGTTAATGATGTCTAAAAATTGCAGAGCCTGAACGGAGGGGTCGCTGTGAAACAAGAAGATAAAAAAAGAAAAGAAAAAAAAAAGAAAAACGACATTTTTATACAAACGTGTAAAGTACGCGCAACAGGTTGATCCTCGAAATGTTTATATTTTTAAATTCTTTCTCACCTACGACACGGAAAAAGGGCTTTGCAACGATAAATTTACATCCACGTTGCAGCCTGTGTTCGATTACGCGTGAGAAAAAATTTAATACGCACCTAAAGTATTTTATGAGTGATAGAAGTTGAGCGCAAGGTCTCGCCCCGGGATCCTTGTGCAACAGCTTCGAGACGGCTTCCTGAAGCGGAACCGGCACCCTCGGAAGAATGCCTTCCAATTGAACGTCGAGCTGAAAAGCAATTGCCGGAGCTATCTTATATATTCTTTCTCTAACTTCCATCTCACTGCCGCAGCTGCGATGCGGGAGTTCGCTCGTAATACCAAGTCCCCCGCTCTGTTATCTCGCCGTCGAGCTTATTCCCGCGATAAAGTAATGGGGGAGGAAAAATTCTAGAATGCAAATACTCGTATCTATATCGTAAATATCACAGAATAATATCCTAATGTCGTATCTCGTAATTATCGGACACTGTTTATCACCACTGTTTTTGTAATTATTTAATTGGACGTGTCCTTGAGCGAATTAATAAAAAATCGTAATAAATTGAAGGAAACGACGCGAAATTATTAGTCGATAATAAAAGAAGGTTATTCGATCGTTTACTCACGCTTTCGAGCTGTCTGTGATAATCCGAACTACTGTGATTCGCCTGAATCAGGGAACGACCGTCGTTGTAAATCGAAGCTATTACCATACCGAGACTGAACATGTCGCTGGTTATGCTGCAATACTTGTGTTGTTGAATTTCCGGTGCTGCGAACCGACGAAGCAAAGGATCAACGAACGAGTAGACGAGAAATTATCGAACTACCCATTTAGTGATAAATATGCGATCGACGGAGTTCCTCCTTGGAAAAATGCGATCGAATTTGTCGAAAATCGCTTCGTGAATTTTTTGATCGAAAATCTGTTTTAATTACATTTTAAACGTAATTACCCATATAATCAAGATTCGGCTGAACCATTTTGGACATCTTGTGCGTCCACGGTTGACACGGTATCGAATCCGCGCCATTTTCTTCCATACGCCCTAAAGTCATTAATTATTATTTATCATTTATAATTATTGACTACGTTTATTCCAATCGACCCAACGGCCCTTCTCTCGATAACTGAAATCATTCTATCTTTAACATTCCCACGTAACGATGAGTTTTCTTTGCAAACAATTGTTAAAGAAGAGGGTAATAAGTAATTTAATTCAAATTTTACCGACGAACTCGAGGCCGCACAGTTTCCACGTTCCTTTTTTGGTGATTATGATGCTGCTTGGACAAACGTTTCTGTGAATGACTTTGCACGTGTAATGAAGAAATACGAGCGCTTCGATGATCTGTAATATTTAAGAATTTTTAAACTCGTCGAAAAATCTACCCCCGATCCGATCGATCGAACGATCGATTAATAATCGCTATGTGTATTTTATTTTTGGTTCATTTTTTTCGCGAGAGTCACCTGTAAGAGACCATATTTGATTTCCATCGGGAGCATGTCGTATCGCATTATCATGACCGGTCGATGACTCGGATTTGGATGAGGATTCTGATGTTGCTGATGGGCGATCGAATTCGATGGATGATTGGACGATAAAGCGAGATGTTCCTTGTAGGCCAAAACGTTCGCGAGACTTCCGAGGACCGGCTCGGTCGCGAACGCCAGTGTCTCGGCGCATTCTTTTACGGAATTTACCACCTTGTCGCAGAAAACATTTTTTATCGATCAATCCTCGTTATTATTGAGACTTTCGATATTTTATATAGAGCGTTCCAGCCATAATCGATAAGTCGAAACGAAACGCCCCATACATGCCTATAAATACGTTTACAGTTTACCACAACGCATTGTCCATCCTACCTGAAGCAATTTCGGATGTCGATATTCCTCGAGATTGCGCGGGCAACCCCTCAGAATTTCCGTGATCATCTCTTTGCGTCTGGGCTTATGAAGCTTCTCGACCGAACGCTTCTCGAAGACAAACACCGAGACCTCCTGTCAAACGTACAAAGTATCCGGCACAAATAAGATAAACGAATTGCTTCGAAAATCTCTCGCGAGACATTGTCCGTATCGATTGTTGTTTAAATCGGTATTGACGATTTATCGAAAATCGATCGATAATCCACTTGCGATTCGAAAATAAAATAATACCCTCGTGGACTAATTATAATTAACGATTTTCTTTCAAATCGAGATTACGTTGGTGACGTGACGTATCGAATTTTAGTTGTATTTATAATTAATTGTTAATGTCCTGACATTTATTAATATACGAAAATATATTTATGTTTATATTTATGTATCTGTGTGTGTATGGGTAAACGTACCAACGGATTACTGGATGTCAAAACTTAAATTTATAACCGTACCTGCTTATCGCTCTTTCTGTAAGCATCAAAGATTCTCCAGGCATGCTCGGGACCCGCTGTGGCTGCGGGGGTGTGACTTCGTACCTCGAACTCCGTCCAAATCGGATTAGACTCTACGACGTTAGGTGTACTGGTGTTCTTGAAGATAAACATTTTCGTGTGTACGCTTCCATCCAACGATCGAATTTTTTTTTCTTCCCTATTATTATCTGCAAACAGAGCCAAGAACGAGGGTAGAGGGAGCGAGTGATAAAAGAAATTTTTTAAAAAATCCTAAACCGGATTAATAAATTAAACGGCAGAGGGATGACGAGCCATGAGAAGCTTCTCCAAGCTTTCTAGTGCTTGTCTTCGGTATCGATTAAACAGTATTGGCGAAGAACGATGCCTGCCCCCCCCCACCCCCCGCCCTCGCCCGCCACGTATATTTTTTTCGGACGGCGAGCTTATACGAGTCTTGTCCTTCGATCGAGCCTCGAAGCTTTACGTAGGGCTAACTCACGCGTACATAGGGCATTCCATGCCGATTCGACAAACCGACACAACGACCATTTTGTTTCTCATGATTTTATTTTGTTTTTATCCGTGGCTTGTATCGTTTCTTCGTTTTAGTTAGCTCGAAGAAGAATTATTTTGAAAACGATCGAATTGGGCAGAGCTTGAAAATGATACTTCGAGGTGGCAAAGTTTCGAAATATTTCTACAGTTTCGCGAGGGTTGCAGGGTTTTCCAGGGTTGGGTCGAAATATAATTCTACTTATAAGTTAAATTAGAAAGACTCGAGAATGAAACGGGTGGATTCTTTACGTCGGATCCGAGATAAAAAAAGGGACCGAGGGAAAAAAATTGGAAGAGAAAAGGGAGTTGGAGTATTTTCCTCGTATACGAGCGATAGCCCAGGTGTCTCGTTTAACCATGGTTTATTCATCATCCGCTTCGATTCGCGACAAAAGACCACCATCGACTTTTTCCTCAGTTGGTTCGACCGATACGCCAACTAAAGCGCTTCCTCTTCTTTTTCGTTTTCTACGTTTTCATCGTTTTCTTTCGTCTCGTTCTTCTCTCTTCGCGTTTCTCTTCTCGCGCGTTTTATTCCACCATAGACCCGAAGAACTCTTTTTTTTCCATCGCTTATGCCGAAACTCGCGGCGTTTAGTCGAGGACTAGGGGAACGAGGAATTGAGTACGAGAGGTCTTTTACCCGGGACCAATGAAAGAGGATAAAATGTGGATTCTTCTCGACCCTTCTGGCGGTGGTGTCAACCCTCCGTCGTTGCGAAACCCCGGCGAAAAGCCCGAGGGCCGACTTCCCGTTTCTTAAATAGGTTTTTTTCACTGTTGCCATTTATCATTTACGCGATAGCGAAATTTCAGTAGACCGAGAAATCTCTCGGGCGAAGCTCACACCTCTGGGTCGTCTGTAGGCTGTCCATACCTCGTATTTCTTCAAAGATCCAGTACGACCCTCGAGCCCTCAACCTTGGTCCCCTAAACAATGAAATCCCAGTCTCTCGCTAGTAAACGTCGCAACTTTATTCATTTCTGAAATATTCGAATACAATTCTCTGAGAATGTAGACGAATAATCGTAACGGCGAATTAAAAATATTTAAAATAAAATTTTTTTTTTTATTATTTCTTAATGCCAGCAATCCCTTTAAAACATTGGGACAGTCGAGTCCGCATGAAACAGCCCATATATGCACGCACCGAGCGAAAAGTCAAACAGGCCCGGGGCGTCGGTGGATAAACGGACGTTATGTATCGGAAGACCAAACTGTTGGAATTAAAGTTCGACTTGTCAATAAATCTACAACTCATCCTCCGGCGCTTATCGCTAATCCTCATCTGCCTTACGTCCCACGTACGTTTTCATTCGTTTCTTTTCTCCCTTCCTCTCGACGATGAAGAAGAAGGAGGTGCGAGCGATGGCTCGAGGGGGATGAAAAGGAAAGAAACGAAAAGAACTTATTCTTTACAATCCGATTCTCATATCGGGAAATGAGAAATAACAGAAAAGAAATGAATCCTCTCTTCCCTTCTGCCGATCGTTTATTCCTCAGACCGAGACTAAACTTTAACTTATCTCGGGTACCAATCCCACCCTTGTTTTCGACCCCTCGAGGTCCCTTCGGGCCTTGAGAAAATATTCGATGGCTTCGTCAGATCGATGAAGTTCCAGGAACGAGAGCAGAGAGACATAGAGAAAAAACGAAATCGATATTATAGAAAAACCGTAAAGAATCCTGTCTCTCATATTATTTCGTCAGAATTTCCAAAACTCTCGCGTCATTATTATTAACAAATATCTATCGTGTCCGATGAAAAATTATCACTCGTGACTAGAAAATTTATTTTTACCATTTGTATTCCGCGTGTAGATATGATAAACGCCTACTTTAGAGGGAGTGGATCGGGAAGGAAACGATAAAAAACGATACGAGATAAATCGCTGTAGGTTCATCAATGTATCGTACAGAGAGATAGGTGGGTTGCGTTGGCGCTGTTGAGATAGCGCGCCCTCTACCCCCTCCACCACCGCCACAAATCGATGTGTCACTATTAATTAAAACTTTTTAAATTACTTCTCGTGTGATTTCAAATAAAATCCGACATTTCAAAGAACTAAATCCCACGTATTCTCGGTCTCATTTTATCGCAATGATCTAGTGTTATCTCAGGATGAACTTTTTATTTTGTTTTTTTTTAGGACGAAGCTAAGCACACTTGGTCCATTTTGAGACAAAAAAAAACAAAGCGGAAATTGCTTTTGAACTAATTCTGGATTGATAATTTCCTTAAGGAAGCTAACTCGCTCCATTCGCATGTACAAGTATATCGTATAGGTGTGTATGTGTATATAGGGGTGTAGGTATATAGCGAAGAGCCGCGGAAGAGGAAATTAATTGAGCCTCGCGTGCACACCCGTAATTCAATTCAGGTGGGATACCCGTGAGCGAGACAGACGGACGTGGAAGTATTGGTGTGCGATGGTCAGGACGAAGAGAGCTACGCGCGATTCGAATCGGACTGACGTTTCCGCAACCGCCACCAAATTCGTACTGTGCAACCTTCGATATATATCAGGGTAGGTAAAAGCGAAATGTGTCACGTCTCGCAACCATTTAGCAACCGCGCGAATTTCAGCCGCTCGACACCGTACACTGTTTTTTGTTTCATGCTTTGAAAAACATTTTGCGAAATTTTTAAGCAAATCGGATTTACTAAAAATGACGAGAACTTTCCGATGGAACTGCGAATCCACTTTATGCCACGAGCGTTGCTTAAATTCTCGATTTTGTTTTACTTTGTGCGTGGACTTGACGATATTTATTAATAAATATATTACGTTCTTGGAGTTTTTGTTTTTCTAGGATTTTATTTATTTGATTTTGAGTGAATAAATATCGTAGACTAGAACCTAGTCTGGTTTAATTTCAAAGGCGAGTTGCCTAATTTTCCAAGTCGCACAAATCATTGCTATTCAAATTGTTTGAATGAAGGTTTATGATGCAATTTGGCCGATGCTCCGTATGCATAATCCTACGATGATAATGTAAGCAGGTAACTTGGCGAGAATGAAATGGCACGTTATAATCGCTAAGAGCCCAGCCCGAACCTTTTAGTTGCCTTTATAGGAATATATTGCCTTGTAAGTAGTAATGAACGAGTGTGGTCAGACATTAGACCGCCTGCGATATATATATATACTGCAGTAATATTCTCACGACGGACGAGGCTAGAGGCTCCCTCGCGAACACTTCGCAATTATTTACGGGCCTCGTGATGTTGGCCCTAGATACATGCGAATAGAATATTAACAAGAGCTTGGCGTGTTCACGGCTAAAATTGCAGCTTATACGAGCTTCGAAGGAACATAGCAAGGCTCATCTCTCCGCGTTACTTAACTTATCCAATATTTGTTTTTATTTATTGTTTACTTTTATCATTACTTTATCATTTTGTTTCTTTTGTACGAATCCTCTTTGTCAGAATTAAAACAAACCGCTCGATAATTAAAGTGGAAAATGATAATGTGAAAAAATTGCTGTAACCAACGCGATATCTTCGTATTTCAGTAGAAAAAAGAGTGTTTGTTCCGACGAAAAAAGCTCGC
This sequence comes from Netelia inedita, assembly GCA_964017225.1. Taxonomy (NCBI): domain Eukaryota; kingdom Metazoa; phylum Arthropoda; class Insecta; order Hymenoptera; family Ichneumonidae; genus Netelia; species Netelia inedita. Next base: position 28,808,616 of record OZ024924.1, read on the forward strand.
GCTTCTTTCTTCCGACACTCCATTTTATCAAGCTTGTGCAGCTATTTACCGGTAATCCCAAACACGCTATACCGTGTACAGACTGTATATAGTATAAAAGCCGACTACGGAGCTATCGTCGCATGAAGGTGAAGCGTTGAGAGGACACGACGTTGCCGGGAGTTTTAAAAAATTCATGGCTATCGGACCGGGCTCTTATTTCCGCGTGAATGTGTACCTACCCGAGAGAAACAAAGTATCGTCGTAACCCTCTGGCGTATATGTGTCCGTAAAATGGAACGTAAAAACAGAGAATTTTTTTTTCTCTTTTTTCAAAATCGTCTGATTTCCTAGAGAACGTGCCGAGCCGATAGTGAACCGCGATGGTCGATGGATGGCTTCGATACGTCGATGAATGGTGTAAAACTAAACCGGCCGGGAGCTGGTTCGACTGCAGAGATCCGATGAGAGTGACCACGATTCTTGTTTCAAACTTTTTACACTATTTCCATTTCCGTTGTCTCATAAATCGTTAATGTAACTAGAGAGATTTCCCGAGTATCACAGTATCGAGTAATTTTTCATTTTGATCTACAATATTATTCCAAGTATGCAAGGAAAAATAGGGCAATGATACAATTACAATTTTTTAACGAAAAACTAAATCGATAATATTGTGGAAAAATTTTCCGATTTTTGAAAATTTTACGTTGGAGATGAATCGTCATTTCGATAGCTAATCTTAAAACGTTAGAATTTTGTTAAGCATTTTTTGCACACGATCAAATAAGAGAAACAATTTTTGCGTCAACTGTACGACAGTTTTCTGCGAAAGACAATTTCTTTTATTTTCCTTATCATTTTTGGAGAGAATGCCTCCGTACGAACACCCAACCGAGACCACGTTTGTTAAATATTTTAACGTGTATTAAAAGTAGTACCGCACATTCGCCATAGAGTGCCTCGCACTCGCGACGAGCTAAGAGAGGAAGACCATGGGAAACTGAGGGGAATTCTGTTGACGCTACTGGGTTATTTGTGGATGTGGATGGAAGATATTTTCCTCTCTTGCTCGATAGCGATGAATAAAGAATAAAGAAGAAGAGGGGGCAGACAAAAGACAAAAAGTAGAGGAAAGAAACTGAAGGCGACCAATATTTGACCTAACCTTTGTTAGGTCTATACACGTTGGATGAACATATACGTATTTTTTTCATACAGCAAAAGGATTTTGATACTGGCAATCTCTATACTATATGTGACATTTAAAAGAAATGCAAAAGTACGCAAATTTCATTCTCTTGTACCGTCAAACGGGGTTACTTTGAACAGGTTTTGAAAGTTTTTTGTTGGTAACTTTTTTTAAATATTCTGAATTCCTACTTTGTTTGCTCTAATAGAACAATGTGTTCTTTGGCTATCAAATGCATAAGAAAGCCACAATCTCCCTATTTTTTATATATTTTTATAAAAATGTCAAAGTAACGACGGGGGTGGGTTTTCTTTGACATGACATTAAAATGCAATTTATATCGAAGATGCAATGCGTACTGGTTACTTTTGACATCATTCTGATAACAAATTTAATGTTTTATACATTCTACATGTCAACTCAATCAAGTTATGCATGTATATTTGTATGTATAGTACAACAAAACGGCCCGAACTCGGCTCAACACGTTTAGAACGTTCAGGTGAAGTTAATGCCTAATTTCGAGACAATTTAATACAGTAGCGATATCTAGCGGTGACAAACAATTTCTACACTATATTTCCGGGACAACACGAATCTCGATGAAATTAATTAACATCATAACGTTCGAGATCAAAATAATTAATTAAAGATTCACTACAATAATGAATTAAATGCCATATTAAAGAACAATTATTTCATTCGCATTATTAATCTCGTTAAGCTAAGAATTATCTGCATCTCAACAATTTTTCAGATAGCTTACTAAATCTAACGCATAATGCCGTACAAAATTGTAGCACCCCTCGAAGCGAGTAAGCTACATCCACCTGACGATTTTTTTGCAACCGTAAATATTTAAGTGCTCTCAGATTTTTTAGCTCTACAATTAAACATATCAAGATGAATACAATCGGGTCCAAACACTTGGAAATGTTTCCTTGTCGGCATCAACTATCCCTCCACTCGATGTTTATAGCGTGGGGTTATCTCCGACGCGACACCGACGAGAGACGTACGAGCATCAACGTAGCGAGACTACCGGGAAGGATGTAGTAAGGAAATCTCGTTTCAACCCCCGATACTCACGCTATGTATATTCAACAAACCGCTTGACGGTGGCTCGTGGTGTAACCCACCACGGACGCGGAATACTAACGACGAAAAGCTAATAGAAGCAAACGATGCGAGAAAGCTTTGGTTTACCAACTTCCGGAATACAGATATATGTCATGTAACTATGAATGTATATCGAATTATAAGCCTTGGATAAGTGTACCAAGGAGTTTTGGAATTAGCCCTCGCAACCCTTGCAACACTACGAGAACGTGAATTCGCAACTCACCAGGACCAACTCTTTTGTACAACGACGCGACTCGTCTCTTAGACCGCAGAGAGAAGTTAACTTGGACAAACCGCTGAGACACGTGACGTTCGGATCCTGCTGACGAGGATGAAATTCATCCCTTTCTCGTCACGGAACAGTGAGAGGGTTGGGAACAGACTCTTAACGAGTCGAGTACGTGATAACGTTGCGGGAACACCAAACTCGTTAATCAACCTCGAGACCCTCTGGTCGTTACCGAGATTTAAAATACATTTTTTAGTCTCTCGATAATTTCGTTGATCGTTACGTCCAATCGATTTTAATGAACATTTTGTTTTAACGATCACCCAAATTTTTGCTTACTCCGCGAAAAAAAGCAAAAAGAAATATCGACAAACGAACGTTTCAGGTAGGAAAAGTTTTCGTTCGTAAAAAAAATTGTACGTCGGAATTTTATCGCGGGGTAATCAGACTGCTGTGATATCATTAATCACGCAGTTTCACTGTTCTAATTAATCATCGACACGGTACAGCTTTTATTAATCGAGATTAAACTATGTTCCGCTTGGAATTTTATATCAACTCGGAGGCGGTTGGGGTGGAACATAAAACCTTCTAAAGAAGATACATCGTCCCGTTGATTCATTACTTTTTCAAAAATACATTACCGGGATGGAGAGAAAAAGAGATAATAAAAATATCGCGACGATACGCGTTTGTATCGTTCGGTCTTTGTTAGAACAAAGCCTCGTCTCGACCGGCGATTAGTAGTTACGTACGAAATTAGTCAGACAAGGTAAACCGAAGAGACAAAGATCGGCTCTGGCTATTTTAGAGGTAAAATTTCACGATCCTAGGACCAAATGAATAAAACGTAAAATAACAGAGCCTAGTGAGAACAATGTGAAACAAAAAGTTAAAGGATGTATAACCAAAGGGTGAAAAGCTTCAACAGTTTTCTCTTGTCAAAGCGCACATGAGCTGTTCCGCTGTCTAATGAGTTTTCACAAAGGTATAAAAACGTGAATTACAAGCGCAGGGTATGATACAAGTAAATTATTCATTCCTCTCGTACAGCCTACGATGAAAATTATTTTGGACTCGACCTCTCGGGTTTTCGAAAAACGAAATGGCGTGACAAATTTCAATTTTGTTTTTCTCTCTTTTAAATATTTCATTTCATTTTTTGATCACATCATTTTTATTTCATGCACACAGCGAGCGACGAGAAAAAAAATATTCAATTTTCTTCAGCTCTCGAAAAATGAGAAGTTTCAGCATTTTTTTTTATCATAAAGTAGGATATTCGAAATTCTAGGTGTTAACTCAGGGAATGGTGCTTGAACGAGAAATATATTCTCTAACCATTATATGGTTACATTTCACGAGCGACAATGAAGTTGTCAAAGTCACGAGCCGAAGAGTTTCCAGCAAGAACGTAGGTACATACCACGTTATGTATATGTGTATCTTTATACACAGGAGGGTGAGAGTCGTCTTCGACTCTCACCCTCCTGTGGAAGGCGTGTGTTTCAGTGCTATGCCTACGAAGTTTTCGTGCACTCGACCCGGGGCAAGGAGCCCTCACGCGTCTCTCTCACACTCGGGAATTGAGAGACACTTTCTCTCCGGGTGGTGTTATAACCCTCTTTGTGCGCAAATAGAAATGTTTTCATACGACCTTGGAACTTTCTCTAATACACCGAGCCTCGAGCACCGCGAGTTGTCGTTTCAGCCAAAAAGAGTCTGAAACTCGAGGGAAGAGTTTCCTCTTCATCCCCTCTTTTGACACTTCCTCCCTCTTCTTCTCACGTTAGATTACAAAATCTAAAATAATTCTGAAATGCTCGAAAAAATGGCCACATGCCAGAAAATACTTTGTATTCCTGCATCAAAAAGAAATATAAAAGTGTCGCACAAGGAAAAGTATCGAATGAAATAGCAGATGGCGTCGCGTATTTGCCAACATCGAGAGCTTATTCCACTTTACGCCCTGCTTCATTCTCCTCCGTCTATTCGTTTTATTCTGACGTCAAAGAAACGAGTCTACGTTCCCGATTACAGAACTTTTTCCCATCATCGGGAGAGGATCCTCTGGCTGGGAAACAAAGTTTTCTGAGACACCTCGAGATTGCCCGGATTTAAGTATAGGCCTCTATATCTCGAGATTTCATATATATATATATATATATATATATATATATATATATATATATATATATATATATGTATATATATATATCTGTATATATATATACAGATGAAGTATATATCGTGTCTCTCGACGAGCTGTAACGACGCCCTTACCAAGTGAGGGAAAGAGAGACAGTCGAACCATATCCTTCTCCACGGTCCAATGAATATAAATCGCCAGTGCTTCAAGGTTTTCCTGATCGACCGTCAACGACTTCTCCTTATCCTGTCGCCAGGTATACACACGCACCTTTCGTAACCTTGTCGCAAATTCGCAGGTTGTCGTCTCCAAGGACAAGTAACATCGAAGTAGGACAAGCTGGTGTAATAAAGTTAAGTGGCCGGTATGGCAAGCTTGCAACGAACTGAGAATGGAGCGAGTGCGAAACTACTCTTTTTTTTCCTTTATCGAAGTTAGATTAAGTTACTTTCCTTGATAAACGGCACCAGCGGTACGAGCCTTCGAAATGGATTTAAAAAAAGGATTTATTTGATTTGAATGAAGTTTATTGGAAAAAATGACGATTCAATCTGATCCAAGGACATTAATTTGGTGTATTTGATCTTTTACCGAGTCGTATAAGTCATGGTGTTGTGAAATATCGTGCTTTAAAATTAATTCGATGGACGAAAACGCGAAATAAAAAATACTCTACTTTCAATTTTGTTCACCCCAATTTTGTATCCACCCTCGTTCGATTAAAACGAAATTATTTTTTTATGAAGGTATACAATTTTTTTCTCGCCGTATGATAGACACTGAGACATTACAAACTGGATTAATGAACCCCGTCGTTCTCTCTGCCAGTACAAAAACTTTCGAACACGACGTGCCATTATGGAACTTTACGACTAGTAGTCGTTCCAGGATACGATCAGACCGTGACATAAAGGGAGCTGTGAAGGTCGTGTGAGAAGGGGGTTAAGTCATTCTACGTTACAGGAGTATACGATAAAACATCAGTCTCTCTAATGTGATTACTACGAAACATTGATCGTAAATGCTTATAAAACAGAGCTACGCAGCGGAAACATCACTTTTTCCATGTACTTTGTGACTTAGCACCGAGACGCTAACCATCGAATGAAGATATCTAACGACCTCTTCTCGAATAAAATTCGTGTATTCGATGATAAAATTTATAAACAACCGTCGTTGCTACGAAACAAACTTGCGGTATAAAAAATGCCAGCACTAATTACCACATGCCACATTTCCCCAGGAGACTCGATAATTATAATGAATGATAATGATGAGCTGTAAACATGAGAGGAAATATTCTATTCAATAATAATATTTCCCAGACGCTCGGTGGGTGAAAATGTTTCACAGCAGTAATGTCATTTATCTATGATGATCCCGAAAGTCTGGGAAATGTCACCAGAGTTGGATGAAGATAATTATCGTCAGGCTATAATTATATTCAAATCATAATATGCATCGCGATATTGTGAAACCCCAGGTATCTGAGTTTCCTCCAAACCAAGTAGTTCGAGTAGTTGTGGTCGTATTTGATCAGACATTATATATATATGTAATATCTGAAATATATACATATGTATATGTAATGTCTGAAATTTATACATATGTATATGTAATGTCTGAAATATATACATACATATATATGTAATGTCTGATATACAGAGTCCTTATTCCCATGGGTAGAGGGAATCGACCGTCTGTGTGTGTGGGTGGTTATATATCTATCCGTATCTGTATTAACGCGTACGCGTGGGCGTATTTCTGGGCTTTACCAAGTCCGACTATTCAAGAACCCGAACTATCGGGATTATAGTGGGCGCGTTCCAGTGGACGTTGAGCATGTACATATGAGAGGATAGGCAATAAGTAGGCTAGTGTGTACCGGGTGCTACGGCTACCCAAGTATGTATTAACGGCAGCACTTCAATCCAAGATGACCATACGTCGGTGCATTCATCGAATTTCCTTAGTAGAAATTTTTACTACGATCGTAACTACATTGTCCTGTAGCACGACTCGATACTTTGTTCCAAGTTCTAGTTTCGCAACATTATAAAGCTCGAATTACGGGAAAAAGACAAATCACGTTGCGGAAATATTACACGTTACACTGCTTCATCGTTATTTTTCCTCGGTCACAAAGCTGACGCTAAGAGAAAGCCACGGTATGAAGAAAATACTTTGCGACCATGAAGATTGATCAAAGAGAAAAGTGAACATATATTTGGAAACCTTGCATTGATTATTTCCTGAAAATATACAATTAAGAAGAAAAGTACGAATAAATTCCGACTCTCGCGAACCAACGTGCGCGAACTCAAAGGAGATAACCGAATGAATTTTACATAAAAGAGGATATAGTTTTAAAAAACTAGAGGTTCAACGGTTTACAACGGAAACTTTTTCCAGGATGATCGTACTGGGAATATACGAAGCGTCCTTATTTACGAGATAATTGACGACGCGGCTCGTGCGGAAAGTCCACCACTACATTCTCCCTTTCGCCTTTGGCGAGTGGGCACCCACCTACCACTGACAAAACGAGAGAGAGCTTGGGCAAAAAATGTGGCGATATACCAACGTAAATTGAAATGAATGAAGACAAAGCTCAAAGGAACCTTTCTCACAACGATACCCTTGCTTGATTGTTTCGTTGTGTGTCTGTTACGTAAGAAGAAAAAAACGAAATGGAAACAAATGTATGATACGCGCGCAGCGTTCTATAGCACGAGTAGCACAAGTAAATATCGAGTCAGACACTGACACGATACGTAGTCGACCGAGTGGCAATTGAGCTCTCTCTCTCTCTCTCTCTCCCTATTGAATTATTAAAAAACCGGCAGTTCAACCATTTATTGCAAATAGAGCGTCATCCAGATCAACGACTTTAGGTAGTCAGGAGCGCTTTTTCCTATACCCATCTGAGGAAACGCTAGTGTTGTAAGCCTTAGTTGTAATTTGTATTTATATTACTCACTCTGTCTGTAAAATTTCTGTATTTATCCCATAGCTTGCTAGGGTACAATTAAATCAATCAATCAATCAATCAATCAATCAATCTCTCTCTCTCTCTCTTAATTTCTGCCCCTATATCTTAACACTTAAAGAACACTATTCGTCTAATTTCAATCCGAGAAAAGAAAAACCAGGGTCAAGAAGTCGCTTGTGCGATTTTTTTCATGAATAAAAAGAAAACATCGTTTCCCATTTTCCAATCCTTTCACTCCTTTAGATTTTACTGAATTTATCATCTCACGTGATTCGAACGAATATTTCAAGTTTTCATTAACTGGTAGCACCCTTGCTCCAATTGTTACAAGCCCTTCAAGTATAGTATTATGAAATGAGGTGGCCCGGAAACAACAGCCGGATGTTCTTTAATATGCAGCGCGTCGGGAGCCTTTGCCAGGACAATATCGTGACTGTTCTATTATGAAGGTATAATTGAACCATCTTGCGTATGGAATGCTCGTCTAGATTCTGTCCTTGCCCCTATTAGTACTCGTACACTAAGAATACCAAGCATCCCACGAACATTTTCGAATTCCTCTCACCCTCTTTCGCAGACTCATGGGCATACGAGTATATCAGGAAGCGGATCTCATACGACAAAAATAAATATTTCTCGTAATAATTTATAACAATTTGTAAATTTGTAAGTATAGTTTTTTTCTTACAACCACCGAATGAATTATGTTCGGGTTAAAAAACGTAATTTTATTTAATAATTAGTTAACGTGGATAAATTTGTTATTTTCGTTTCACGAACGTATACAAATCTCATTTTGTATTACGCTTCGGATTACGTTATTATATAGTACGGTCTGTAACAAATCCAACGGCGTATATCACTTCCTACGCATTGAAAATCAAGTACGTATATAATCAAGTTCAGTCTGCTGCACCCTCGGGGTATTCGAATATGTGAAATGGAAAATTAATTTCCGCGTAGGAGTCCTTATTGCGCGAGCATTATTTCAGCGACGCATGTCTCCGAAACAGCTTATACTTTCCGGTCGTATTGAATGTAGGTGACATCGTCCTTAAAAAAGTAAAAATCTAATTATCAATCCCTTATTGAAAAGGTCGTCGGTGCCGTTGCGTTCAAATTGAAATTTACATTTAAAGATTCTTTACTTGCACCCTCGTGACGTTCGAGTCGCAATAAACTAAATATAAACTTTGCAAAAAAGACCTACACAAATTGTCGTATAAATTTCACTGAGATTTTCATCACTGATTTCGCGATTGCGAAATTCTTGTAACGACCCGTAAGCAAGGGGTAATTAAAAGTACCTGGCTCTATTGACCGAGGATAAAGAGCCAATTATTCTCTAGATGGTTAGTAAATCCCCCTCGTCGTATCCCTCTATAAGTAGAGGGATACAGCGTCCCCTCCCCCCTATAACCGTCTCCTTTTAGCACCGAAGGTCGTGTATCGCGTAATCGTTATCGCGTCAGAAAATTGAGAGTAGAAACACGCCCTTACCGCGACATTAAACGCTGAGAATCGAGATCGAGCGATCAAAAAATAGGGAGAAGAAGAGAAGAAAAAGTACAAGAGTCCTAAATGGAAAGTGAGCTTATATATAGCGAGCTGATATATATATACGAGGAAAGATACGAAGTATGACAAATATAAATTAAATCGCCCTTCGAAGAAGCGAGGATGAAACAAAAAGTCGTCGTAGTACTAGTAATACTAACCGATATCAGGGCGGGCTTCTCAAGCCCATTTGTCCCCCATACCCTTGAAGGAAATACGATTCTTGATGGAGACGTTTCCTCTTTCACCCCTCGACTCCGATCGTTTCCTGTTCCACTCGTTTTAGCTCTATCTCTCTCTCTCCCTCTGTCACTCCGTTTCTCGCATGCATTTTCTTCGACCCGTTGATGTCCTTCTTCCTCGACATTCGTTCATCCCTCCTTTAGTCAATCTCTCCTCTTTACTCATTTCTTCGACTTCACCCCCTCGATATACGACTATGTCACCTCCGCCGGCTTGATACCTCCAACGTCTTTTTCCACAGCTCTCTTTCCTTCCTTGTTTTACACCAATCCCCTGGTCCCTGTACCACCCTCTACTCTCACTTTCTTCCACGTAACGGACCATCGTCTGCCGACTTTCCATCTGTTATTTCACCCTCGTCGATTCAAGAGCCGATTTTCCTCGGATTTCCTTTATTGAAATGCGTTCGATTTCCTCCCATACTCTTCTTCACTGACTGAAGTGGATTGTTTGGAGCCCTCAGCCTTATAGGAACGAGAGTGTTCCCGCGGTAGTGAAATAGATCAATCATTGGTCAGCCAATATAGCTACTTTCCCCCGATCTTTAACCAATGATTTTTAAACAGTCACACGGATTCTTACAAGACAACCAAAAGGCCATGTGTACCGAGGTAACGTAATCAAATATTGAGTGACGGTAGAGTAAGCAAAGGCACGTTTCGACAGTTACGGTCGAACTGCGAGTCGCGCGATGTTTTCGATCAACATTTTGGTTTGACGAATGGCCCATGAGACGCTTGACTAATCGTACAAAGAGCTTGATGAATTGGGTCAGAGCCTCGAACGATAGCGTCGACGGATCGAACTGCGACCAGCAATGGACTGGATAGATTGCGTGGTTTGAATAGAAAACCTCTATTTAAACTCGACCGTAATATTAACCGTCCTCTTGTCTCGATGATTGAAAGGATCCAAAGTACTCCCGGACGCGTATCGTATTATATCGAATAAAAGCCAACCTTTCCAGACGGGGGATAGCAAATTGGTTCACGAGAGTGCAAAAAAACATAGCGGGAAGACGAAAACGCATCGTGGTAGACGAGGCAGTAATCGTAGATAGTGAAAAAGCGATACGACACGAGGATATCGCTTCGGATTTTATATTTATGTGTCGATAAAGTTGAAGTGGAAATCGTTCTCGTGGGCTGTAATTTTAGTGGAGATACGTAAGAAAATTTTGCGAACCGGTAGGTGCTCTTGTCACCCGCGAAAACTCGTTTCAAGGCAATCCTCGCCGAGCAGGAAAGAGCGGGGTCAATTGCAGCACTTTTAAAATTTTATTTTCTATTCTGGTTAAAAAGCGACAAAATACAGGGGTAGAAAAGTCTTACGTTATTCATAACTCTGGCAATATCGTTCAGAGTGTAACACAGTTTTCAAACGTATCTGGACCGCGCGCAAAGAAATTCGAACGGTTGTACGAGAAACTATTCGCCTCGGTAACTTCACGTGAAAACCTGAGGCAACTCTTACAGGGGTATTTGCTACCAACGGGTGAGTTTGACTTTTATTACCACGAAAAGATGAAGAAAATAACGGTTAAAGTTTCGGGTAAAAAAAAAAGAAATAACGCTCCGTCAACGAAACCGTATAAGTTAGCGTTTCCGACGAGGCGATCGAGTTGTCAAAGTTTCGCAATACGCAATTATTTATACGCTGATACGACTGTTTATTTTATTTTCTTCATTACGTCCGCGTTTCCCTCGAGGAAGGTAATATCATTTTTTTTACGATGCACCACAATTTCGACTTCGAGAAAAAGCGGGTTTGGTGAATAACTGAAATACCACCGTCGGCTTTAAACGTCAAGGCCGGAGTTATATCCACGAAGTTTTTCCAGTGCTAATCTCGAATCACGTTTTTTTTCTCTTTTTACGTCCAAATTAAATTCCTCTGGAAATATCTCGAGAATCGTTTGCTCGGTGTTTTCTTCACCCCTAAACGGTTTTAGACCTCCCCTCAAATGTATTTGAACCCCGGCCTCGTGGACTCCATCGGGAACCGACGTCGCTACGTATCTCCCATCGATTACTCGATAATTAACATCGAGACTCTTGAGAAGAATTCAACGAGGGAGAAACACACGACATTTCCTCGTACCTCGTATTTTTTTTCTTTATCTTCTATCGGAAAAAACAGAGATTACGATCGTGAATTCATTTTCTCGGTTAATCAACGTGATTGAAGGACATTTACAGTCACAAAATATAGTACACAGTCTCGTGTCCTTTACGACAAATTGTAGCGCTCGTTGTCGATAATCGCAAAAGTAACCGTCTCATTGGCTTGAAAAAAAAATGATCCTACGAGCATCGAGTATTCCTCCGTGCTGTTTACTTTTCCATACGTGACCTCGCATTTAGCATTATTAACTCAGCTCTCTAATTAGGTTGAACGATGAAATAAAGCCTTTCAAATAGATTCAAAAAAGACGGCGAGACCGAGAGAAGGCCCGGAACTCCAGAGCTTTCATATTCACACGGAACGTCTCCGCGTGTAACACAAAGAACGTGAATTGTTAAATTCGCTTCAACGTGTTTCCTAATAAATCGTCGAGGGGGGGGGGGGGGGGGTGAACAAAGTGGAGTTCCAAGAGGGAGAGAGAGAGGGAGGCAGAGAGGGAGACAGACAGAGTGAGAAAAGTCTGGAGGTAGAGAAAGGGATAGCCGGAATGATAGCCACCCAGTGAACGCGAGATATAGGGCAAAATTTTGCCACGATACGCCGGAATAAAGAGGACGGGAAAATAAAGAGAGAGAGAGTGGAAAACGAAACGAGAGGGTCTTCGCGCCCGGGGATATCCTCGACCCTTGGTGTAGCGTGAGCGCGAGGTCCGCAGCGTCGATTTTCCCCTCTGACACTGTTATAATACCGGAAAACCTAGAATTCTCAGCAAAGACATTCACGTGGGCGCAGAGATAATGTTATAGTAATAATTCTCGTCCACAAATTAAGGCGAATTACATCATCCAGCCGCTGAGTATTTGCTGGCTAAAGCGTGCATTCCACATACGAATAATTAATTAATAATAATAATAATAATAATAATAATAATAATAATAATAGTCATAGAGAACGATAATAAATTATACGTGCATTTGCACTTGCATGATAACGATTTCATGGTGTTGAAACGTCATATGTTAACTCCATGAAATTCGCAGCTCGAATATTTCGAGGTTACCGTAATCAAAACGCGATAAATAAATGGAGCGTTATGATCGAACGAGCCATATGTGATTTATCGATGTCATGGTGTAGGTGTGAAAAGCGAATGAGTTCTCAGTCAAGCGTATAGAGCGTTTCGCCCACTTTTAAAGCAATTGCTTTGACCTAATTGTCTTTGCTTAGAGTTACGACTATGATAAACTATGGAATAAAATCGTTCTCGCCTATAATACGATTTGGTAAATACATTTGCATTTACTTTCCAATATCCGATCCACTGTAACGCATTTTACGTCAAAACGAATTATCGGCCTAACGAAAATTAAAGAATGCGAAACTCTGTACATTCCTCAAGCTCGAAGACGTCTCTCTCCCTCTCTCTCTCTCTCTCGCCTTTTTGCTTCCGGATAACCGAACACGCGAATGCACTCGAGGGAAAATTTTCTTTCTCCCTGGTGCGAGATAATGGATAAAGTAGAAGTAGAAGAAGAAAAAGAAAACGAGGAGAACGAGCTCACGATGAACGATAAGAGGGGAGTAGTAGAGAAATATGGAAAGTATCGTAGGAAATACAGTAGATTCTCTTTTCGTGCGCGAGATCTTTATGTATGGCGTATCGTAAATGTGGGTCACGGAAAAGTGTGCTTGGACGTCCGGGTGATAGAACCAAATGTCTTTCCGTTGAGTCAGGTAAAAATGGAATAAAAAGCTATAATAAATGACGGAATATAAGTTCAAAAGAGGGAAGAAATACGAGGCGTGGAACGTTTTACAATAAGGGGTAGAAAGAAAAGTGTATAAGAGGGATGAAACAAAACAGACGTTTTACTTTTCAGCTGATAATTTGTCGTTATAACTCGTTCAAAGTGCGATTACTATCCAATAACGCGAAAATTCGAACGCTAAAGCGAGTTTTCGCAGTCCTGTCCTCGACACCCTCGTATAAAATGGCCCTGAACTATGACCAGGTTACGCAGAGTGTAAATCAACGCCTACAAACATCTCCAATATTTGCGGTTCTTCTTATTCCCTCTCGTACATCGTGGGACAAAGCTCGTATCCTCGTTCTCGTGTTTTATGTTTTTGCATCGTAACTCCCGTAGCGTTGTACCAACACCCCGACTGCGACGGTATACTATACGCTGCTAAGTACATAAGGCGTGTGCCATCTGCTACCCCAACGTCTCAGAATGGTTCGACCATTCTTTTTCATTTATTTCCCTGATCCACGACGTAAGAACGACACGTTCGTGCAATTCTCTTTCTTCGCCGGTTGCGAGACGTTTCGAGAGAATGATTTTTCGAGAACTGGAAAAATCTTGAAGGAAATTCCGGAAACCCACTTCTTCGTGCGATTGATGGAATTGGCAGGAATTCTTTATCTCGAAATAAATAAGGATTTCAGGCACTTGTCTATAGTATTTTCTATAAATCGACCGCTTATTTGGACTCTGTGGTGCCAGTAGGACACATAAATTCGACTAAATAAGCTCCTATTTAGGTTACAGTTCGCAAAATCACGAAATGGGATTGTCACGTTGAATAAACGTGCGATCATCCTGTTTATCTCGATGTCTAGTCGCATCTCCCGTATTCCCGGAAAATCGTCGGAAAGTGACGAAAGAATTCTAGACGATAGTTTCCACCTGAATCTTTTTAAAATGAGTCTAACGAGAAAAAAAAACGTCGATTTTTTCGAGCGATATGCGATCCTCGTTATAACGCCCAAGCGATATAACGAGGACAGTCGTCGCTCCAATTTTCCCTCGCTTCCTTCTTCATGCATAATCGATGCTGTCAAGTGAGAAGGCAAACAGGACGAATGTATAATTAATCCATTCGTCCGAGGGAATGTTTTGCCACCCGAAGTAACATTTTCAAGTTGATATCTTCATCCCTTCACCCCCTCGGTTTTCACTCCGCTCACCACTTTGCTAGGATAGTTACCTTCAGGGACGTGGCTGACTTCCGTACGATCTCAACTTTATCAGGGATTACTGAAAATAGATCGAATCCCCTTCGGTAGAGTAGGAGTACAAATATACGAGTAGCGCATTATGGCCGTAACAGGTGAAACTTTTGAACGTGAGATTTGGACGAGAGATCTTACGGGCGATAGAGGGAGAGACAGAGAGAGAGAGAGAGAGAGAGAGGGAGAGAGAGAGAGAGAGAGAGAGAGAGAGAGAGAGAGCGAGAGGAGGAATACGAGTCATCCAAAATTGATGAGAATCCGGACGCAGCATCCCTCGAGTATGACATTACGGAGTCATACAGTCCGGTCCAGCGAGAGATATTTAGTTTTCCCTCCCACTATTCCCTTGTGTCCTTCGGCGAATGAAACATTTCGCCGGGAATGCCGGAGCTGAATATTCCCTCTTCATAAAGGACCATGCTTTAATCCCACACGAGATTACAGAATAAGCACACTCGTTATTTTTCGACTCGATCAACTTATCGACCCTACGAATATTTGCTTAATGACGCTCTTATCCAGAGAGCAAATCACACCAAAGTCCATTTACACATTTTTCAATTACTTTTTCGTCCCATATATACGACTCGATTTTCCTGAATTATCGACAAATTCGTAAACTCGAGACTCAATATCTTTAATTACTTTTCATTCATGATTATACTTTATCGATCGTGTATCAAACGTAGCACTACGAATAAAAATTCTGTTATTTTATTTTGTATCTTCCGCGAATATATGAAATTATCAACATAATCATCGATTTATCGATCCGGGGTATAATATATCAAGAAAAGACGTCGATGGTCTAGCTGCATTGCAGAAAGGTAAAGATATTCCCATGAAAGTTCATGGCACGGAGTTAAATATTGTATATCAAACCGGAGAAACTCAGGATATGGATTTCCTCCGTTCTCATCTACTTCGACCGATGTTCACGAAGGTGGTCTCCCTGAAATAGGATGTACTCCGGGACTGCTATACGTCCGACGTTTTATATACCAGTCTGAGACGAGAGTATCGTAAACTGTACGCGGTGCTAGCAACATTATTATCGTCGTTCGTATAGTCGAGGAGACGTGAAAGCGAAACGCCAGAGCAGCTTTTCGTTGATATTTTTCACAGTAGGAAGAAGGATGTATCCCCGAGTTCCAGGAATTCGAGGTATCGAAAAGTAGTTTCCTCGGCCTGACCAACCGCAAGAAGATACTCCCTCTTGGTCTCGGTTCCGTGCTCGATCCAATCTGACATTTCGTATACACGTCACGTACCGGGAATGATTTTTCGCCGATCGCGACAAGAGGGTAGATGGAATCGGTCGAGGAAGAGTGGCTGTAAGATAAAGGACCAAGAGGGATGATGAGGGTTGAATAGGAGGAAGAACGAAGAGAAGCTCGTGGAACCAAGTGAAAAGAAGGATCGAGGAAGGAAGGAATGCATCGATGAAATTAAACGAAAGGGATGACGACAGAGTTCGCAGGATCGAGCTACACGTCCTTGCGATTCGTTTCAACATTCTCGTAGCTGTTGTCCACGAGGTTGAGAAAAATATGGTGGCAAATACACGATTCATAATGATCATCCAACTTTGTAAAATCGGTTTGGAGCTTCGCTCTCCTATTCAAATCCGATCATGATGACGAATACATCCCCATGTCACGTTACAATGTCAAACGCGACATACGTCGCTCCAGTTTCCACAAATCTCGAGAAAAATTAAAACATACGAGGAAGAAGAACGAGAGATGCGAAGAAGTAGAAGAATTCGTTTATCCTTCCTTCCCAATGTCGACACTTCCGACTCTCACCCTCGTACCGGACAAACTTGCAGCTCTTGCATGAAAAATCTCCAAGATAAATGGCGCGTGTGAATAAAAGGTTCCACGGAAAGATCTCACGGTACGATACTGATATACATTGCCTGCAAGTCGTGCAAGGGTGGAAAATTCGTTGTCACCTTGGATGTACGTCGCTCGTTCTGCGAGAGCTTCTTCGAAGAAAGAGATCGCGTAGTGGAAAAAATGTATACGAAAGGAAAGAATAGGAAATATGTATATATACACATATATATGTTCAAGGAACTCTCGTTCTATAGGACAGGGAGAGAGAAAGAGAAAATTGTATAACCCCGACGTCGCGTCTTGGTCTATATCTCGCGGCTGAATGCCTCGCTCTTGCCGATAATAAATTTCTCATCGGTGGCCCCGCATGGCTCAAGCATCCTCCCACCATTTTTGCTGCTGCTGCTGTTGGGTTTGATAAAAGAAGCGGGGAGAAGAGAGAGGGATGAAAATATAGGGTGAGTCTCGAGCGCAGAAAGTACGCGAGAAAGAGAGAGAGAGAGAGAGAAGGAGAGAGAGAGAGATTGAGAGAGAGCGAGAGATGGTGGGAGAGAAAACGTAATAGCGAATCGGGCATTATTTCTTCGTGAAAAGGGCGAAGAGAGGGTCAGAGGGTGGGGGCAAGGCAGTGGAGGTGCGAGGGCTTCGGCTTTATCGTTGGGAAGAAGAAGCGTACGAGATTGAAAACGGGCTCTCGAGCATGGCCTCTCCCCATTGTAATCTTGCAATTAACCCTATGGTTTCGCTTCTGGGCTACCGGTCGATCGACTCGAGTCGATTCGCTCCGGCGTTTCAGTTATATGCTCTCTCGCTCTCACGGCTGATATATAGAACCGAATGGTCGAAGTATCGAACGTACCTATAATACCACCCTGTGTCCTATATTTACAATATAGATTCAATATTTTTTCAACCCTTTAGTCCATTTATTATCCCAGCGAAATTAAAATTTTGAGTGCACCTGTCGCAATCGTAAATTCTTAATATCTTTACTTTCATGGTAACAAAGTAAAGTAACGAGTAGTTTTTCAATTTTTTTTTTCAGTTTTTAATCGACCGTCCGTCGTTCATTCTCGAGGATTTAAATTCACACCGAACGGGCAGACGTTCAATTCGAAAGCGCTCTTGAAATTTTTACAGCAAATTTATCATTGCGCGAATAATATTTGTTAGTTCGATGGAAAACTTACATTTTTTGCAGTAAAATACCTACCTTTGCGGTTCATTTACTGGCGTAAGCTTTAAAGCTTCTTTTTTTCTTTATTTTTTTCTTCGCGGAATTATTATTATCACCGCGCACCGAAGCGAAGTTTTGGAACGTCGGTGAAGAATATTATGCACCCCGTACGATTCGAGAAAGAATGCTAGGTATTCATACGCGAAAATAACTTGCCGCGTGTGCGATCCTCTTTCGTTTCATGAAAGCCATCCAATTCATTCGTGAAAAACGCGTATGGGCTGCATTGAAGGAAAACGAGAGCGAGAAAGGGCGAAGAGAAGAAGGCGCGGATCCCTGACACCGCATCGCTACCGCTACTATCACCACTACCACCATTACAACCTTGACACACTGGCCTTTCGACCGAATCCTCAAAATTGATTGGCTCAGGCCATGGGGGAGGTTTCGGCTATATCTACTGTCCCTTCGTGCTGGACTCAATCTCGTGGCTACGTCCGACACTCGCAGGGCGATGGATCAGCAACTATACGGAGCTTTCAACGAAAAAGGATTTACCGAAATGGTGCGATTGTATGCGAGGGGTGTGTATGTATACAAGGGCAGCGTTTCAGAATAACCATCACACTTCGTACGATACCACGAAAGATTCTCTCAAAGACTCCTTTCAAGATATTTCCAAAGATACTCGAATCGATAAACTCCAGCGTATAGGCTGTTGGAAAATACACTGGGAAGAAAAGCCTTTGGTGATAGTCTCTCGAAGGTACGGTCAACGTAACTCCCATATATTTTATTTACAATCAACGTGATTTCCCAAAGTACACAAAAAAAGTGTTCTTAGAATTTTCAGGCAATTACTCCGAGGATCTCTCGAAAATTATTCTGAGAATTTCTCAATAATTTAATTGCAATTTTTTTTGGAACAGTACTGTGAGAATTTGTCGATAATTATTCTGAGAATTTCTACGAAAGCACTTGGAGAATTTCTCCGAAATCACTTGGAGAATTTCTCCAAAATCACTTCGAGAATTTCTCCAAAATCACTTCGAGAATTACTCGAAAATTGGTCTAGAAATTATTCAAACAGACACTAACGGTCTTAAGATTATTCTCGCTGATACTGCGAGTCGATCTAACACTCGCTATCAACCTTCGTACGAAATAAATTATTTATGGATCATCCGATACATAAATACAAGGGTTGGTTAGTCTTCCAGAACCGGTACTAGAGTAACTCTTCTCCAACTCTTACGTTCCTCTAATTGACGAAAACACTCGGTGAAACATTGGAAAAGTTCTCACTGCAGATGAAACGATTGTTATATATACTCGTAGTGTTGGAAGAATAACGAACGGATGAGAGATAAGGAACAACGAAACTCGTTAGCAAAAAGTTACTGTGACTAGGACATTGGGCGAGATTCGGAAAGAAAAAAGACAAGACCCTTCCCTCCGGACCCTTTACAAGTTTTCTCGCCCAATTCAATATCATCTCATTATTATTTCTTACCAAGAGTAAATCATTCCCTACAAAATACGAGAAATTTGACATTCAACGAATCCCACAAATGTCCTTTCGATTATTTCCAATACGTTTTGAGCTCTGTTTAAAGAAATTTCAAAAAAAGCCAAAATCTGCTAACATAACATTTTTTTTACCGTCACACGTGGAAAACATGGTGACACCCCGCGATTTCGTCGAACGAGCCCCATTCTGAAAATTTCACGATACTTCGAAGAGTAATTTTGACGCAACGTAAATACAGCGTTCTTAATCACATTGTTGGAATTGTCAATTGTGATTATTGGAAATATGTCAACAATTAGTCGACGCCGATCGAATCGAATCGAGTTCGATAATTGAAATAAATTTGGCTCGTATTGCGTAAATGTTATATACGCGTTATATTTATTTGTATGCTTTGAACAATTATCCGGTAGGGCGAATAGTGAAGCCGTGTGTCGAGGGCGTTGAGTGAGGGTCGCATTGTTCCCACTCGTCGAGCACAGTTTGTATTTGATCCATGTGCGTCACCTAGCGCAACACGATAATACATATATATATACTTGTAACGGATGGGATCCAACTACGGACTTAACGGACTCGCTCACGTTTCCGAGAGTTTTCCCATTGGCACACGAGAACTTCCGCCGGAACGGTTATTCGCAACAACGAATCTATGTAGCGAGCGAGGGGTAGATGTGAAGGAGGGCGGGAGGAGGCTGGGGGATGAAAAGAAGAAAAAGCACAAGAGAGAATAAGAGAGTTAGAGAGAGAGAGAGAGAGAGAGGAAGAGAGGGAGAGGCAGCTGTTCGGTACAAAAAAATATTAAGTGTCTGATGAGAACCGAACTCTCGACGATTTTCCCTTCGGTACTTAATCCTCTCGAGATAAACTCACTCGAGTTTCGATCCTCGGGATTCGCGAGAATCCCGAGCGGCTACATTAAATAATGAATAACACATTCCGAACAACGGCCAAAAAAAGAACCTTCTCGAATAATTTTTACTACGATCGTGTTCTTTTTTTATTCAACGTTCGACGAGTATCTCGACATGATATTTCGCGGGTGCACGAAACGAAAATAACGAATTTCGTATAATTCCGGGTGAATCGTTACAATACTTGAATCAAGTCCGATCGAAAAGTAAATCGCGATATGAAAAATCGCGCGAAAACAAATATAACGAACGACTTTCGTTCCGATAAATTGATAAATAAACGAACATTCACGACGCAACGAATGATGAAAAATTGTCAGTTTTAATTCGACAAAATGTGAATTCCCGCGGGAATTTACTGACGAGAGGCCAATCGACGTTTTAAACGATTACGGTCTAGCCGTGAGACCGTAACGTACATAGGGTGGATTTTCTTTCCAATTCTCTACCGGATGATTTTAGACTAAATTCTACCACGGTCCTCAAATTAACTCCGTGGCTGACCCCATAATAGTTTTTTCTCTGTATACTCGCTTTATCTACTTCTCTCCTTCCCTCTCTAATTACACGGTATACACACGCTAACGAAACGGTTCATACATCCGTATCCGGTATACGTAACGCCAAGACCTACAATTACATTTCCAACCCCATTTTTTTCTTCTTCTTCTTCCTCGCTTGTTTTTTTTGGTTTTTTTTTTTCATTAAACGTACACAAAAGTGGCAATAAAACGTAGCCTTAAAAGCTCGAACCGACGTATTCTGTACGTATTCACCCGCATATACACGATTCTATATACGTTCGTCATTGTCCCATAGTATTGGAATAAAAATAACTTCGTTATCTCGACTCTCGTACAGTTCGGAGACTCAAGAGTGGAATGATATGTGACACAACTGCCAAGTGTAATTTCAAATTATTATATCTTTATAAATAAATAAATAAATAAATAAATATATATACATATATATAAAATATGAAATATCTATTAAAGAGTACCGAGGACATATTCGTACTTAGCAATAAAAGGGTCGAGTCTCGTTTCTTTGATTATTTTCGCCTTATGAAACAATCATAGCGTTCTTTCATTAAAAAGTACAAGATCGACGGTAATAACAAATTTCCATTGTTCGTTAAAAATTTCTATCGCGAACTCCGTTATCATTCTCAAATTCAGGAAAGCAACTTTTAAAATTTATTGCACGCTTCTCGAAAAAAAAAATCAAGAAAAAAAACCGAGCCATTTACTCGAACGCAATGGGGAAAGAAAAACATTGACAAAAAGTCTTGAACATGAAACTCTCACCTGTTGCCGTAATCTTCCGGAGCAGCGGCCGATTTTCTTTCCCGAACTAATCGAGCAAACAGCGATTACCCGAGATAAAATGCAAAACGAAAGAAAAAATCAAAAATCAAAAATCAAAAATCAAAAATCACCAGGCACTGTGTTACGATGTTCGTGGCATAACGCACACGGGCCACGAGAAGCGTGATTCTTGGTTACCGGATGAAGGGGGGAAAAGGGGGGATGGGAGTTTAAACGTGCGATGCGTGGTGTGTCGTATGCGGCCTGCAGCGCCGGGTTATATCGCGACACTGAAACGCGAAAACGCTCGGGAGAGTAAGTCCTGTTGTATCTCCTGTAAACAGGAGAGCCTAGACTCGCTCCCTCCACCATCCCCTCCACCTCACCCCACTCTTTCAACCCCCGCAAAGCTAGTATACGCCCCCTACCCTGCCCCCCCCCCGGCCGCGCCGCCAGTCGCCCTCACCCCCAACCCCCTATTCCCACCGCCACCACGAAACGCGCCACTTCGTTCTGCCTGCTTCCTATTCCGGCGAAAGCTCTTCCCATGAAGAGAGCCACGATCGAAAGAAAGAGAAAGAGAGAGTGAGAGTGAGAAAGAAAGTAAGAGGGGGAAAGGATCGTTCCCCCTCCATTCGTCTTGGCTGGGTATACCGTATTAGCTCCTTTGCCTTTTCCTGCATTAGCCTCGGTGCTGTTGCTGATGATGGTGAGCGCGTGGCGACGAGCGTTCTATAACGCGTAGGTATACGCGTATCTAAATATTCGTGAGCCACGTATATATATATATATATATATATATATATATATGTGTGTGTGGGTGTGTATATATAAATACATACAGAGGGCGAAGCCACCAACCTACCGAAGGAGAGGAGATGCGCAGGCGTCCGCTTGGCCAGGGTATAGGCCTGCCTGGGATATTATAGGTCTGGGCTGCAGGTAGCAGAGCTTTAGCTAGAGGCCCTGGCTCCTGTCAACCGGCAGCCAGCATCAATATCCAGGCAGCCGGAGCAGCGTACGGCACACCACCAACGCGCTTTTACTCGGAATCCACCGCCTACGACGAGGACGTCGACATCGACGTCCTCCTCGTCGTCGTACCCGTATTCGTCCGGCTAAAGCCTAGGGGTTGCTTTTCCAACTTTCATATCCTAATATATATATATACATATATATGTATGTACATTATGCTCGCGTACATATACACGTATACCTCCCCGATTTCCCAAAATCGTCATTAATTATTCAGGCCAAGGTCGTCAGCGCCCTTGGCACAGTTTGCCTGCGCCACCTTCGTGCTGCGAGCTACGTACTCCATGAAACCGACATCATCACCACCACCACCGCCACCACTACCGTTTCGATATCCACCCTCCCACAATCCTCACCCTTACTCATGTCCTACTACCACTACCACTCATATCTCCTAATATCGATGGACTGCTACGTCTTGTTATATCGCATGTACACGATGCATAGATTCGTCAAGTTCTCCTTCTCTATAGTGATATATATATCCGGATGTAGGATAGGCCGATAGGGGGTTTATCCCGCGTGTTCATGCTCAAAGATCGTTTCGTCTTCCACATTCGTAGTCGAAGCAACTAGTTGCCCGAAACGTAATGGCGTGGGCCGAACCGAGAGGGGAAACACGCTCGCAACTATATTAAGGGCGAGGGAGAGAGGGGTTGATCCAAGTTTATGTTATTCTCGTTTAGTAATCGTCATTTCGTACGAAAATTGACAACATAACGAGTCTGCGAATTGATCGAACAGGTGTCCATGGCTACCACGTCGACGATAAAAACTGTCGAAAATGTGAAAAATGTATACGGAACTTTATCTATTTGTATAATTATTACCCCTTTCGTGAAAATATATAGAAAATTCCGTTTTTACAAAAGACAAAGGATACTCACCTTTATCGAAAGAAAATAAAAATTGATTTTCCACTCGTGGAAGTTTCGAAACGAGCAGTTTTTACAACAGCCCGAGGGGTAAAAACAGCCACTACGACAAAGATAGGAAAAAAAATTCAATAAATTCGAACTCTCTTACCGTAGAATGGCATACTCGAATAATAGAGTAAAACTTATTTCGCTATATCTGAAAATAATTACAATGCGAACGTCTGTGAAAGCTCGTGGAGCCAAATCACCCAAACTTTTGAAATCGTTTATTTTTATGGCAAATCGTTCTTTGATTAAGGATCGCAATCGAACATTATACATCGACCCTAGAAGAGTTTTTCTGCCCTTAAAGAAAATACGTCTTCTTTGCCAAATTTCTTTTGGCACTGAAGGAAATCCGTCGTCTTCGCCGAATTTGATTTCGAAAGGTTTTATAAGAAACCCGAGTAAGTAAATGTCGTAAATCCGCCGTTGCAAGGGTTTTAAGATATCTGTGCGATATACTGATTTTACGTATGTATATGTGAGTGTGAGTGTACGAAAGGATTATTCTCGATACGGGATTTATTAGCAGGAACACATTCAGTGATCTCGCTGTGGATTAACCAGTAAACGGATGGAGATACTACGTCCCGAATCCCCAATTGTCCTGCGGCTGCGATTGTCCCCGGACTCCTTCCCACGATTTCACCAGCGTCGTGGCGACCGTTGCTGTTGCTACCAGAACCACCACTACCACCACCACCAACACCACCACCACCACCACCACCACCACCACCACCACCACTACGACCACCACCGTCACCACCTCTACACCCCATTCCCATCGGCTCTATGGGATTCGGGCCAAGGTTGCGAGCATGGGGGTGCGGGTCGCATATACTCGATCGACTGAGACCCAGCAAAGCGCTTATTTATCCGGGAGACCCGCGGATCTTGCGGATTCCCGGCGCTTTTCTCATACTTTCCTTCAGTTTCGTAATGAAAAAAAAATCATCTTTTAACCACGTTAATAACCGCTAAAAATAATAATTCAGTATTTTTCACGTCGACTTATCGATTACGATTAATTTATTGTGTTCAGGAGAGGAAGGACTTGCGATCGAAAAAATTATCGTTAGGACTGAATTATTGATTACTTATAATAATTTGACGATTAAAAATCTATCCATTTTCCTTTAAAAATCAAATTTATTTAATTCGTTCGTATTTTACCTTGCCCGAGGAATTATTATAAATACTGATAATTAAATTGATTAATTATTTCGATTAATATAACAATTAATACTCAATTATCGATAAAAGGAATTTTTTTTAAAGATAATACGTTCATTTTCTCGCAGAATATTATCACCTTTTTAAATTTTCCGCCGTGCCCAGCCATGCTGAAACAAGATAAACCCACTGAGAAATAACAATGACTAGGATAAGAATAAATTCTATAATTAAAATTATTTACGTCTGTTAAGTTTGCCCAGGGTTATCAAAAAACATCAATCAGGAAACGTTTTTTATTGACGCTTTTTTATTAGTCACGTGAAATATACATAGTTCGAGTTCGGGGCCGTTGAAGCCAATTATTTCTCGCAAACGAAGCTTCCATTTGTTTTTATTTTCGTACAGCTTACTGATTGAAACTTTTTTAGCGGAGTATAAAAAAAAATATTCATACATGACAGATGAGATGCAGGTCAAACGGTGATGACAGCTATTCTCTCTCGTTCGTACATCAATGACGATAAAAAGAATTATTGCGCGTAAACGAAGCTTCGATTTTTTTTTATCTTCATAAAACATCCCCTCTGATTGGATCATTAGTAGTATGCAAATAAAATATGAAATCAAACGTTTCGGATCGAGACCAGATTAAACGGTATAGAGAATACGAATAGCGAGTACAGTCAATCAATGTTGGTAAACGAATTATTCGCGACAAACGAAGCTTCGCTTACGATTAGTCGTACTGTAGTAGATTGTACCGTCCGACGAACAGACTTACTACTACTGCAGTAGTAGAAGCCTTGATAAAGCAGACCGACCTCCAATAGACAGTAGAATGGAAATAGCAATATCTGGGTAGAGATTTTTCAACATAAGTAACAAATATGTGATATTAATACTTTTCGAAAATCATTACTAGAGATAAAAAAGATTATTTTTGATAAGATGTTGGGGAAATGGTGTCTTTAATTAAAAAAGGAATATCTCAAAAATCTCTGGTTCAATCCTCGAATCCATTTGCAATCTTCGGTCCATTTTTCTCAAAAGATCGTCGAGGTTTGGAAAAAATGCAATATTTCATGTTGCAGAATTTCGAATTGTTGCGTACAGAATACAAAAAATCTCATTTTTCCAAATATTCTACTGTCTATGTGAAAAGATTGGCAAAATTCTTCCATATCGACGAGAGGTATATTACCGACGGGTTTAGTAGGTTTCTGCGTTACCTACGGCGTCGCTCTTACCGACAGTCGGCTTATGTCGGAAATGCATTCCTAACCTCCGAGATGCATTTTGCATCGTTTCCTTCTTGCAATTTCGTCATCGTCTACGTTCCACTGCAGACAAAGGCATTCTAGACGTTAGTTCATATCGCACAGTGCTCGAATGCAGTAGAAGATAGACGACGACGACTTTTCAAGAGTTACGTGTCATCCACAATCCATAATTCCACATAAACGTCGCAATACTTTTTTTTTTATCGCATTATGGAGCTTGGCGAGCATACAGATGATATAGAATTTTTCAGCATCAGATCCTACCCAAACTTGCCGCAGAGGTTCGAAAATTGTTTTTCATAAAGTTTCGTTGCTCGATGTTTCTCGCTTTAACTGAAAAATTGGACAAAACGGACTCTTAAATATCCACGCGTCTCCCCACCAACGGGTCAAAGACATTTTCATGATTTATGGTCGTAGGGTCTATTTTGATGCGTAGCAAAACTATTACAACAACGTCAGTAACGTCGTAGAACACCTGCATCGAGAACGAAATTGTCCAGTTTTTTTTACGAAGGTTCTTCGGCAAGCTCGTCTTTCATTCATCCTCGATTAGCAGAAAAATGTTGTCCAACGTATCGAAAATAGAAGCAAGTATTTCAGATCTCGTATACAAACATTGGACCATTCGGCGAGTGGCGTAAATATTCATTTCTTACGTTCATAATTTCAATTCTTCCATTCGCAGAAGAGCGAACTGGGCTTGGAAACAAAACAGGCTTGCGGTTATATGAATGACGATAGAAAGGAAAACACGTCCGTCACTTCGATGATACAAAAACGTGTTCTCGGTATTGGTTTTACGAACGGCCAGAAGTGTCGAATGAGCAATTATTTTTTGCCCAATGTAGATCGACACGTAGCCAACTACAACTGCAAAGCTTTCTGCGGTTTTTTTTCCGACGACGGGAGTTACTTTCTTACAGCTAGTCAAGGTTATTTTGTTTCTCGAATAGAACAATAATCTCGTACGAACGAAAACAAATTTTTTTCAATTTTTTTCCTTCAATCGCTCGATTATTGCAATTTTTATAACAATCTTAACCCATGGTATTGGAATAAGCATTTTAATTCGATTATGTAGCGACAATTTCAATAGAAATAGCGCGTCGAGTAGAATGTCGTTGATTAGTAAAAAAAAAAAAGTCGATTATCATAAAACGAGTCTTATCTTGCAGATCGACGTTTGCGATTGTATCGTACAAAAAACGGCTATCTGGTTGCGTTCAAGAAGATTCCAGCTCGCGACGTCGGCTCGAGCATTTTGGATACAGCTTTCAGTCCCGATGGCAGATATATCGCGTACTCGAGCTGGTCGGAGTCCCGTGAGTTTCTATTCCCGAATCGTAGGATGTACAAAAAAATTCGTATCCAAATTATTTAGGCCGAAAGTCATTTGCAATTTGCTCTTTATTCATGATTCCATCGATTAGTTTACATGTGCTCCGTCCACGGCGATTCGCTCTCACAAGATGCACTTTGGCTCGATCCTGGCGATCGTAGATTTTGCATATTCTCATTAGCATTCTCGAACGATGGAAATGAGATAGTAGGCAGCGCGAATGACGGTCATCTGTACATATACGACCTTAAAGAGCATCAACGAACTCTAAGGGTTCGTTGAAATACTTTATTTTTCGCGAACATCGAAATTTATCCCGAATTTTCCTAACGAACAACGCGAAGGAACCGTGTCCGACACTTCTTTCAGATCGAAGGTCACTCGAGGGACGCTAATGCCGTTAGGTTCGCCGACAAGACGTCGCAGATACTTTTCAGCGCTGGTGACGATGGTTTGTGCAAGGTACTGCCATTACGCTGATAAAATATATGAACAGTCGTCTTCACGAGAGAATGGTAATGTTAATATTCGTTCGTTAATGTTCGATTTTCGGGGATTTCGAGGTACAAACAGGAACTTCTCTCGTTTTTTTTCCTTTGTTCGCATATTTGCGAAATTTAGTAGACAGTATTTTATCAGTTTTACAATACGCTTCAGGTATGGGATCGACGAAAACTAGACGAATCGAATCCCCAGCCTGTCGGTGTTTTCGCTGGCCACAAAGCCGGTATAACGTACATAGAAGCGCGAGGCGACGGACGTCATCTAATAACAAACAGCAAAGATCAGACTATCAAGCTCTGGGACATGCGTGCATTTTCGGACCATAAAGGCGAAAGAAACACTCGTCTTGCTGTCTACGGTCATGAATGGGATTATCGATGGGAAGAAGTGCCTAGTCATAGTAATTCTTCTTTTTTTTCGTCTTTTGCCTCTCGTAATACCAACAATTGCAGCTTCAATTAAAACTGGCCAATTTCTAGAACAAGAATGTTTAGCTAAAAACTCGCCCTTGAAAATCAATCAATTTGTGTATTATTTTTTCTAAATCGAATCGATAATTAACAGTGTACAAGTGTACGGCGTTACTGGAAGGTGATACGAGCATAATGACTTATCGAGGGCATTCGGTTCTGCAAACTTTGATACGGTGCCGTTTCTCGCCAGTAGTAACATCGGGCCAAAGATACATTTACACGGGTTGTGCGAAAGGCAACGTTATAAGTGAGTACAAAAAAATCGTCATATTTCCTGAGAGACAAAACTTATCTCGAATTCACGAAGAAGACCAAATATGATCCAATTAATTTTATCCTTCGATCACACGATAATTCGAGTTTTTAAATAAAATTCCTATCTTTTGTTTTTCCTTTGCTTTGCTCCAGTTTACGATATACTAACGGGCAATATAGCAGCGACTTTGTACGGTCACAGCGAATGCGTTCGCGACGTTAGCTGGCATCCTTATCACCAGCAAATCATATCAACTTCGGTAAGCAGATGTTTTGCCTTTCGTTAGAGGAGTTTTGTCAGAAAAGTTTTTGAACGATTCTATTCTAACCTTTGGACGATACCTTATCTCCCAATTCTTACTTCATATGAATATATATGTATATGTAATAAGTAATAAGGACACGAATATAAGATTTCACTGTTTTTTTTTTGTAATAGTGGGACGGTACTATCCTCAACTGGGACTATTCCATAGATTTGTGTAACGAATCGGAGTTTGCGGACGATGTAGAAAACGCGTCCTTCTGGCGGGAAATCATATAAGGTTGTTCCCACAGGTCCCCGAAGAAGTGTGTAAAATGCAAAAAAGACTGAAACGAAGGAAAAAAACGAGAAGCACGTCGCGAGGGAGAGAATTGATATATATGTGTAATATAATGAAAAAATCGATATTGAGAATGTTTCGTAATTTGTATAATTAATAGTTACAATTGTAAATTTATATTTTTACCGATAGAAAACAGCAAATCGAGCTTCCCCCGTAACCGATTGTACCGTTGTACGATTTATCGGACGCGACCCAGTCGCATTTACAAAAGTGTAATAAAGTTTAGTGTAAATATTACGGAGATTGTAGATAAAATATGTTACAAAATGTAAAATCTTTTAGGTACTATTGATAATAATATCGCAGAGGCGAAAAACGAAAATGTATAAGGCATTTTAAGGGAATACGATAGGTTGCCATTATTTTGTACAATTTTTTACAGCGAACTCAAGATTAAGATAAGAAAATTTCCCGTCGTAAACGACGACCGATTATAAATTCTCGCTCGATTGATTCGTCAATTAATAAAACATCGATAAAATTGTTCGTTGATCGGCATTGATCTTTGTTTTTATTACGGTAAAACGTTTGAAATCGAGAATCTGGCAAATTTAAGAAAAGAATTTTTAACGATAATATCCGGGCGTTGAAGCATTCATAATTCATCGATTATATTTACGCCTATTGGGTGTAAATATACTTGACCTCCCTTCGTCGAAGCCACAAGAAAACTCCCGTAATTCATTTAACATTAATGGATTTATAGATTCCGCAGTCTGGAAGCCTTATGTGCTAACAGGTCGTGTTGGCGACCGCGCAAATTTGTCCTCTTCTTTTATAAGCTAGAGATGAAAATCAAAAAATATTGTATTCTAAATTATATTATACCGAAATTAATAATCCACACACACACACACCCGAAACAGATAATAATTAATTGTAGCAATATTTATTTTCTCGAAAAAAAAAAAAAATTCTATAAAATACATCGAAAGGTTTATAATTTCTTGAATATTGCCACTCGGAGTTCGGAAAATTATTCTTTTTATCTGTCCCAGGTGTGCACAGTCCTTCGTTCTAACAACGATGAAACATACTACGAATTAAAAGAAAAAAGACGAGACGAGTTCGTGGCGACTAATGAGTTTCGCTACGATGAAAATACAAAGATTTTTTCAATTATAACTTAATGCACATCACCGAATCCCCTTAAAAGTCGTGTCGTATCGTCTCGTAATCAACGCACACGCGTTCTCTCCTTGATTTCGAAGATCGACAATTAACAGTGACATTTGTACGCGATCGGGTTTTTTATTTAAATTTCTTATTCTTTCTGGCTCGATGAGGGTCGCCTCTCGTTTATCAGGAAATACATAAAAGCGGGCCAATGCCATCGCGAGATTGTCGACCGCGTGAAAGAGCCATGTCGTCTCTCGTATGTATATTAAAGATCCTCTTGATGACTAGATTTGCCTGCTTCACCGATAAACTTTAAATCAATACATACCAACATTTATTTTTAAAAAAAAAACACCTAATCAAGGTGCTGCTTGCACTGATTACACTCGTACACGAGCAATCAGCATACTATATCAAAGACCTGAATTGCTAAATCGTTCAAAGGTGATGCATGCAATTTCACGAGGGAAATATTATGTTACATAAAAACATATCCCTGATTCTTTCCACTCGTTAGCTTCTAACGTTATCCACTAAAATTTAACAAAATAGACATTATCTTTCCACGCACTATCTATAAAAACAAATTTTCATTTTATTAACCGTTTAATATCGTTGTCATAAAATTTCGATAAGAATTGTACCTGATTCGTCGTCAATGACATTTGTTCGCTAGAATAAGAAACAATTTAAAGATATAAATAGAAAAAGAAAAACTTATAATAATGAAAGAAAACAAAAGCAATTGTAATGTGCGAATAAACATGCAATTATAATTTCTCATTATAATATTCGCGCTTGATAAGATCATTCTTTTTTCATCCACCATGCGACTATGTACTTTTTTCATTGGAACGATGTTTGTAAAACGACCGTTTTTCGCTGATACTTCGATCAAGCACAATTATCAGGTGGCTATGGGGTAATTAGCTCGTAAGAGCTAATAAGGCAGTCGTTCTTTCTCTACGACTATAACACCACCTAGGCACGCAACGCTCGTCGATATGATTTAACGAGCTGCAACGATAATTCGTGAGGGCTAAACGAGATTGTGTGCGTGCGCGCGAACGTTTCGCCGCAAAAAAATTTATATTGCGCAATAGTCGTCGCACACTCGTATTTACTTTACGCGTGTGTATATTATATATACACATAATATGCGACGGTATATTCGATTAATTATACTTTGGGGTCCCGCGAGGATACCAATATGGCCGAGGAATATCCATGTCAATGTCGTAATTCGCCTTAGACGGATCATGGGAAAAGAACCTAACGTTCGTGAAGCGTTTATTCTTTTTTTTTTTTTTTTTTTTTTTAATTATTCGCATCTATCAACTCGTTAAATCATTTTTCTCATTTACTCGGCAAACGCGTGTCAGCGAATCGATCGCAATTTCCAGTAACATCTTTTATTTCTATTTCCCTTGGCGAGCGCAAAGCCTCGAGTAGTAATAGACGAGTTCGTTCGGACGGGCGCATACGCGGTAAATGAACAAGTGGTAAGACTCGTTTTTGGTCAGACGTGGAATATCGAGCTTCTTCTTACCGAATTCGTTCACGATTTCTTCCTAGAATCTAGTCACGAAGATGCTTTATAAACTTATGTAACTCATTGATGATAAAACGACTATACAGGCAATGAATTTTTTTTGTAAATTATGGGTAAAGAAAGGAGAATTAAGATGCGGGAGATATTGTCTTTATGAGTAATGGTCGTCGGCCGAGCTCTGGCCTCTCTGGGGCAGGATTGCGAGCAAGCAAGGTCACATCCGATTGTCAGTACTGGCCGATATACCCTGCCGGTAATGGAATATAGATATTTTTTATTCATATAGAAGAAACGCGTATGGCGATAGGTAGAGTAGCGAAGCGTACTATAGTCAAAGAGACGTAAGTCGATAACAGGTAGATTAGTCTTCAACACGCTCGTGCCGACGTCGTTTGTCTTTAGTCGTGCGTCGATCCTCGTCGTTGGTACCCGAGCCAGAAGACTTCTTGAAAAGCTTTTTTCCACAGACAAAAATTCGTAAGGTTTCACAAAGTAAAATTAAATAAATTTACAAAAAAAAAAGAAATTAAACGTTTTTGAACGAAAAAAAACACCACAAATCACTAAACGTAGACTTTTAGATATTTATTTGAAACTCGAGGGATTTTTAATAAACTCGTAACTCTTCTTTTTTTTACACCTTAAAATAATAACGCAAAGCGTATGAAAATAGTCGTTTTTTTTATTTTATGCAAATATAACGGAAATTCACGTTTTTATAAACGAAGAAAAAAATCTATTCGAGGAAGATTGTGGTTTTGCGTCGATCAATTGATTTCACCTGAACTAATAAAATAGAGATTTTAATTTTTCGTTGGGAAACGATGTTCGCACATCATGTGTTCTGTTTTGTAATTGGAGTTTACTTTTTCACGATAAATCTGTCTCGCAACTGTGTCGCTAGTTTGATACTGGAAATAATAACAATGAACTAACCGTAATAACGTTCGCGAGATATTTTATCTCTTCTGTAGAGTTTCGAGGGGATTCCAAAGCGGGTCGAACGCGTCGACTTTGTATTTAGAACAGTGCGACGAGACATTATTTCAATTTTCGTTCTATCGTTAAATAATATTATTTGTATAGCTCGATGCGATTAAAACATCTCTGGCATAAGAATCATTCGTTAAAACGTGCGTGTTTTTTTGTTCAGGCAGAAAAATAAAGAGCGACAATTTTATTGAAACGCGTTATCATCGGTGAAATAAAAAAAATGTCGAAAACGATGACGATGGATCGAACTGCCACCGAAATTCCTTATATCGAGAGAAGAAGCACCGTGCCAATTATTTATACGAGAGGAACGCATTACGAGATCGGCTTCGACATAGTGAGTATAATTTATCTTGTATGTATTTATTGTTTACCATTTTTTGAAAAATAGTTTTTACCGTTTGAAAACAACAAAAAAATACCAAACGCTCATTTCTACTCGATCAAAGTTTTTCAACAGGACTTGACCCAGATACATTTCTGTCTGGCTTTGACGAAATCTTGTTTAAACTTAATGAAAAATAAATAAACTCGTTTCGCGTACTTTCGACGAGAATTACAACACTCGTACGGTTTAAAAAAAAAGAAACAAAAAGGTTTTTAATAAATACGATACGAGTCTAATGTAACACCGTACTAATCCCGTCTCACGGATCTATTGTTGCAATCCCGAGTAGCCGGTTAACGTGCAAATGAAAGGATTTACTTATGATGCACGAGGAATTTCATGCAAACTCGAACAACACGTGTCCGATCATGAATATCCATATACGATATTTGTTCGTAAATAACGAAAGCTCCTCTGGACAATCCTATTTCCCCTTCGATAACTAACCGAAAATTTCATTCGAACGTTTTATATTTTTCTCATAAATAAACTACTTCCAAGGCAAATATTAATACTTGAACATTTAATTTAAGGGTTGCTAATAATTCGAAAGATCGATGAGTCAAACGAATCATAAATTTTCCCTTATGATATAAAGATTGAAAAAAAAATAAAGTAACGCGTACTTGGATTAATAATAAGCACTTATCGTATAAAACGATCACGTCGATGCATAAAAGAGTAAACGAGGGAGGCGCAGTCGTTATAAAGCTTTCGCAACTCTGCGTCTACTCAACCGGAAATATCTCGAAAGGTATATACGTCTAACTATTTCGCAAATAAAAAAAGCATCTCTGTTCAACGCACATTGAACCTTTCCATAGTTTCTTATCGATAGACAGACAAGGATTTGTCGTATAAAGTTTCATCACCTCTCTCGATCGGCCGAGCTGATGAACCATTTACAACCGGTCTACATTCGAGCTCGTGTGCATATTGCACATTTACACCAGATGAATTTTAAATAGCTTAATGACAATATTCATTATCTTCAACAGCTGTAAATTTCCACGATTCGTTGTCCGACGCTCGATGAGAATTGCTTGGATTATCGCGCTCTGTATAACATTTACACGATGGATATGATTTTTATCCGGTATTAACGACACGTGGTACGTTGTCGTCGGATTTTCCAGACCTGGCTAATTTTGCCTCGAGCAATTTTTATGAAAAAAAAAAACAAACGGCAGATGCCAATATCCGATCGTTCGAATACATTGCGGAACTCGGGATTATTATCTCCGCGTTTTCTACCTCTTGTTATCGATAAGTGTGATTCATTCGAGAAATAAAAAATACACACACGCACACCTGCCTCGAGTTTCGCGCATAATTACACGAGCGCAAAAAATACAATTATTCCTTCGTACTTCCTACGAGCAATGTGAATCGAACGATAGATCGTAAAATCGTTAAGAATAATCGGAAAATAAAAAATCTCGAAAACGTCGGAAAAATGCAATTTTTATTCGATTTTGATATTTTAATATTATTTATATTTCTAATTTTTATTAATAAATGTATTAATAGCTTCTCGCGCGAAGATTCACGAATAATTGTCTTCTTCATAGTTTTACTACTCTCTCGCTAATTAGTCGCTAAGATCGAGCAATATTTATGCAGATAACAGCTAACTGAGAGATCGTGGCGAATTTTCGAACGCGCTTCGCTCGTAATAGGAAAAACTGGCGAAGAGATAACTTACGTTCGAACACTCGACACCGACGTCTCCATACTTCAATCTTTATCTCACAGAGCCGATCGAATAATTACCCGTCTCGAGTAGGAATTTAAATTTATTTGCAAATACGACACTCGCATCAAGTCGATCGTCTTCGTCGAATTTATACGTCTCGTGCATAATCCCGTTATTCACTTTTTTTTTTAAATACTTATAATACTTAATTTAAGAACATTAATTTTACAAACTTCCATCGACGATCGGTTTACTTAAATCGAATTTTACATTCTTTCGTTTCAGGGAAGAACCTTCGCTCGTATCATCAACGATTACGTAGCGATATACGGTCCACTGCGAGAATATCTAGCGATCTACGAAACGCCCGAGGGAAAAAAAGTCTACGATGAGACTTTATCCGCTGCTAAGGATCAATTTCCTCAGTACATCAGGGAGATCGAAGGAACGGCCGACGGTGCGAATGTACCCTTTTTCAAGGTTTGTTTCTATCCTAAAAAAAAAAAAAGAATCATAATAACAATCGTGTCGATACTTTCGTTAATCTTAAATCTATAATAATCTCACAATGATAATATTAATAACGAAAGCAATGATAGAATTACGAAATCGATAGTGAGAAGAAAAGAAAAAAAGAATTCGTCCTTCGTCGTTGACAAAGAAAACGAGATATGAAAATTATCCAGGGTGATCGGTTCTAAAGATTCGACGCGAAGACAGTGCACACGAACGTAGCGTCGTTGATGCATTACCTGCACGCGAAAGTCGTCGCGAGGAACAAGCTATGCGATAATCGAGAACGCGGCTTAATACCGTACCTTGAATATTATTATTTCTTCATTTCCGCGGTGTCGTGAACCGACGTTCCGCAATACCATTTCGTCGAGCATTCGCGAATCCAATGAACATACGCGTATGATTATTATTTACTCGGTTACCTACGCGTCTGTCCCATAAGGACCATGCACCATTTACAAAATACACAGGACATTCCATCATCGACGAGCGAATTATTCTATCTCCGTATTTCACTCTATAAAAAACAATTACTGCGTAAAAAAGTACTTGAACTTTTCCGGAAGAAAATAACACGAGCCACAAGGAATTGCAATCGCGAAAGAGATTACATTTTTATGTTTATTTTCTTTGTATGCGCTAAAGAAGATTGATGGAATAGTGTTTATCTTGCTAGCTGTGAATGGAACTTGGTCGTTGATTTTTTTTAACACACGGAGACAAAAAGCTTTGCAAATCGACTAATTTGACGATGTGAAATAAAATGTTAGAATTTCGGACGAATGGAAAATTTCGTGCTCGATGACTCGTGGATGGAATGTCCCGTATATTATACGTTTATGGAAGGTCAACACGTGCGGTATCACCACGACTAATCGCCTCTACGATCGCCGACCGTTCTCGTCATAATTTCAATGCAATTCGCGGTCGGTCTGTTTTGCGTATTGACACCAGTTGTAATTATAGTCACAAAACCACCGGCACCTAGCCAACGCCAGTTCTATGCGCATTTCCCTGCATCATCATCATCATTTATCGTCCTGTATAATACGTATATACGTTTCGATGAGAATGCGAAGGAGGCCGGAAAATCCTTAAACAGACGTCTCTTACCAAAATAGATATTTATTGCGGAAAGCCCATTTTGCATCGGAAAACTAATTCTTTACATGGACTCCGTAACGTTTCGAATTAAACGAATTGTTTTTGTCTGTAAACCCTTGGAAAAATGTCGACGTGTCTGAAATGAAAAGAAAAAAAAATTCAATGAGAATTAATGCATGAATCGTTTGTACATAGCCGAATATTACATAACGCCACAACCGTGAATAATTACGTATAATGTACTATGGGTGACAGAGCGTTCGATCACGTTTTGACCTTGATTCATAAAATCATTCATTTTCTTATTAACGTTTTTCTTCCTCTTATTTAACGTCGTTGCAGCTTTTCCTAATGCATCTCGACGACATACTGCCGAACGTGACGCGTGGCGATCAAGTGAACAACCAGCCGATCGGTTGTTCGACGATTATCTGCAATCTTCCTGGTCAAGTAGGTAATGAATCCGTATACGCTGTGTGCGCGAGAGCGGCTGGAATCGAGTGTATCAATTTTCATCGATTGATTTTTTAAAAAAAGACAAAGTTTAGTTTCTCATTGACCCGTGGGAAAGACGATAATCGGATAATGGGACAGCGAAAAGCATAATGTTTATTCGGAAATCGTCGATCCTCCTCGTTGGTCGCACGCATACAGCGAATATGAAATTCAATGAAAAATAACGTTTGAAGAAAAATTTATAGCCAGAGATATAAATTATACTCGTAAAGCTCGTAGCAGAGATTATTTATAAAAGTGTCGAAGCGTGCGTCTCGCATCAGTTCTAGCACACGTGTTCCCGCAAGTAATCAAAGAATTACTCGCTCGGACCGCAATATCTTGACGCAGCTGCGATTTTTAATTGCCATGGGCAAACCGATGAGACTTTTTATATTTCGCTTTTTCAGGAGATCCTTGGCCATAACGAGGATGCTTTGGCCGAGACCATGAACCATTGGTATCTGGTGAACGCTCATGTAATCGAGCCTGGATTTAGAGAAGAAAAATTCGCATCTCTTTGCTACGCTGGTTTCTTGCCCGGTTACACGATGGGATACAATCATCATGGTCTTGTCTATAGCGTTAATACCCTCAGTGCTAAGACTCTGAGATCCGGCAAGACGCGTAAGACATCAGCCTGTTATAACGCGAACTGTTTTATTAAAAGAGCCTTGCATTTCAAATTAACAACTTTCTTCTCGTTTCTTGCTTAAATTCGTCAATTCTGTTACTTTATACAGCAAGATATTTCCTCACTCGGGCGCTTCTCGGTGTTGCGAATTACGTTCAAGCTCAGCAGACACTTCGTAACGTCGGACACGGCGCGGCCGAAGGATTTTCGATCAACATGACGTTTCTGGAACAGGAGGGTGATCGAATGTTTCATAATGCTGAGGTTGGCCCAACCGAGGTCAACAGTAACGAATCCCAGCTCAGCATGCTCACCGCCAGTCCAGGAGAATATTTCTCGCACTGCAATAAGTAAAAAAAATTGATTTCATCCTTTTAAATTAATGATCCGCTTATCGATTGCAAATTCGCGTGAGTAAACGTGTACGTCTATTTTGTAAGGTTTCTCTTATTACAATTCTATTTCTCTTTAATCCGGCATACATTTTAGACTCGCGATATTCTCAGCTTTAGGACGAATTTAAACAAATAATTTCGTTCGTTTTCTTCTCTAGATATCTTCGCCTGAAGGTTCCGGAAGTAAGTGGCGAGATAATAGCCAGTAGCGAGCATAGAATGGCAGCGATATGCAAACACCCGTTGCCAAAAACACGCCATGATGTGATCGATATATTGAGCGATCGAACCGACGATCAATACAGCGTGTATCAGGAAATAAAGCCGAGTGATTACGTGAAAACCATCGCTACTGGTAAATAATTGTCAATGAAGCTCCGTCTCGTAATTTATTATATATTTTTTCGACGTAATCGTCGAGTCGTCGCTAAGAATTTTGCGGATATCGATGAAAGTCCCTTACAATAATAAGAGACAAGGCCAGACGCTAACTCGTTTATATTTGTCTCAGGTATCTTCGATTGCATAGGAAGAACGTGGTCGATCTACACCGATGTTCCAAAATTCAATGAGCCAGTCGTCGTCTTGCCGATACGACTGAAAGATTCCGCAAATTCTTATACCAAAAATTTGGTGAATGTTTAAACGAGAATACTTTCAAATAACCCGAGCACTTTACGGCTTTAACCCGCATTTATTCGTGTCTAAAAATCATCTTTGTACTTACATAATTGTCGTTGACACTTGGGACGGATTGTTAATCGTGTCAATAACGATACTTACTAATAACAAACGCCATAGCCGTCCGTGTTGCGTTTTGTTCGACTTAATCCGAGATCGAAATCACAATTCATGATTGTTCGCAAATCGTCTCGACGAATCGTAGGAACGTCTGTAAATCTTGATGCCTCGTAATATTAAATCATCATCATCCATGAAAGGATCTCCATAGGACAGGCTTATGTAACGAGTGTACAATTTTCTATACAAAAAACAAACGTATCATTTATTTATCATCTAATCACATTGCTCGAGAGAATACGCGTTACCCTATATATATGTATATGTATATAAGTCGTGAAGTTCTTAGCATTTTTCAGTGAGAAATCAGTGCCCTATACCCGGCAAACGAAGTGATGTTCGCATGATTTTCTCACCAGAACGCGATATATAGGCGATTCGATTAATTCCAATAATCCGAACTTCCAAAGTCCGCAATTTCGAATTTCGGGCTATTGTTGCTTTTCTATCGATAACATTTATGTAGCCTGAATCAGTAGAATACTTCCAGCTCATTACGCGTCATCGAAACGTATCGATCGATTTATTTCGGAAATTAGATATTTCTAGATCCAAAATTTGTAAAGCGAATCAAGACATTTGGCAATCGTCAGAAATTAAGCTTACGCGAATGGAAAAGTTTGGAAATTTTCTACACAGACGTGCGAGTATGAGCTTAAATTAATTCAGCAGGATTATCTTAACACAAAATACATCTCTATACGACGAATGGAGAATTAAGCATTTTCTCGCATTAATATTGTTTTCATCAGGATGAGAATGTACAATATATCGTAAATGCAAAAATCGCGAGCAACGTATAATCGCCTTTTCGATACGAGCGTGGAGTTTTGTTTGCGAGAGCGACGTATAATCGCACTATTACGTACACAGTTGAGATTGAAAAATACACATTCTCCGAGAATTTATTACGACATACCGCTCGGTTTTGTTCGAAACATTTTAAACGCTCGTTTCTTTTGTTTCTTTTTTTTTTAAATAATTTCTGAGTAAACCCGTTCTAGCGGCAAAACGTCGGTACGACGACCTTGGGACGTTTCTTTGATTCCATTTCGGAAAAAAATTCCTTAATATCTTCCTCCCTGACGACCTTCTTGTTCTCAACGAATTTCTGTAAATACTGTTTGAGATTCTCCTTCATGTTGTTGTACTCTAGGAAGAGAGAGAAGAAAATAATTGTTTGTGCAAACGGCGAATATACTCTTATCATTGAACTATATACAGCATTTTCTTTTTACTCACCTTGGATAGCATCCAGTTGCTGAACATGATCCAAAGACGCGAGAGCTCTCATACCCTTTTCGTACCGAGTCTCTCGAGGATTCGATTTACCGGCTTCTTCGTAAGCCTGAACGCTATCGAGGAGATCGAGAAGAAACGAAACTTCTTCTTTGTCGTACATTTTCTTGCAATCCGAGCATGTGCAAAGAATCGATCGCCAACCCTCCATCCAGAAGCAAGAACCGGAAGTCTTTTGATCGGATATTTTTGCAGGCAACGTACAATTCTTCGATAACGACGAGACTTCTAAATTTTCATCGTCGTTCGTCGATTCCTTCGATACGTTCTTCGTCGCGGTATTCTTAGGTGCGTAACGCCAGAGGAACTCGTGCTTTCTCATGCAACCGGCGCATACAATTTCGTCGTAAGAATTGTCCCGAGGTACGCCTTCCGGGCATTCCAGATGCTGCGCGACGATGAAAAATAAATATTATTATTAAAGAAGAATTTAAAAAGGCTAATTACTTTTGCCGCCTGTTTTTAAATACTGAATATTAAATATCATACTTTAGAGTGATACCAATCTTCGCATATAATGCATTGGAGCATTTCATCATTGTTGCTATCTTCTGGATCTGGATAAGGTCTCGAACAGGTGCAATAAACACCGTCAAAGTTCTGATTATACTTATTTTCATCATTCCTTGGTGCTTTTGTCTGATTCGGAACATATAATTATTAATTTTATAGAAAATTTCTAAAAGTCTATGTAAAAATCAGTTTTTGGGAAAATTAGTGAATTATTCTTACCGTGTCCAAAGTACATTTTTTCCCACCGAATTTTTCATTACCGCAGTCGCATCTGAAGTGTCTCTTGGTATATAATTCAACGAGCTCGTGTCCCTCGTGACAGTGAAAACTGCACGCAAGACAAACCGCGGCTGGCTCTTTCTCTAAACGGCAGGTCTTACAAGCATATAGAGCCTGCCTTATATAGCCCTGAAAAAAAAAAAAAGCTGCAGTGTTATGGTAATAGTTCATATAGAAAATTCGTCATTATCGTAGATGAAGAAACGTTGTATGAAAGATAACGAACGAATTTGGAGAATTACTCCAAAAGTTCAGAAAGGTTAGAGTGGCAGTCGGGAGAACGTTACCTTGTTGTAGGTGCAATTTTTATCATCGGAAGGGCCCAGGACAGCGTTTGCATCTTCCTCGAGTTGATTCTCTTCCTGTAGAACATCAACCATCGTCACCGAATTATCCTCATCAAAATGTCCCACAGCTGCCTCGGCCATGTTTTACTTTTTGTTCTATTGACGTTTCAACGTAGAACCCTCAATTTCTCACGACAGATATTCAATAATTTTGACTTTGCCGAAGTACGGAAGAATGATTTTTCGATGCCACTGATAATTTTAAGGGTTTTACATGTTTTATTTAAATTTGCGGTGCGCTATTGAAAATCGATAGTTGAACGTTTTTTCACAAAATGAAAGGATGTCGTACAAAAGCGTTGGAGATAGATATTCGAGACGAACGCTACGAGATGTTCCCGCTCAAACACTTGTTGAAAAGATGCGATGCGATACGTGTGAAGTTAGCTGTCCTGGCTTACAGATTTTTGAAATATACTTGTAAAAGTATATTATAGTATAGTCTATAGTATCTGTTATCTCTTACGATATTACTTCATTATACTTATCAATCTCAACTTAAATTATTTAGTGTTTTGTAGATTCGAGAAATTTGGGACCGGTCCTTGGATAAAAGAACGCATATCGAGATAAACTGGTCTCTTTGGTCTACCAGAGATTATGGGAGAGATCAGCAACGCTCGACAATCGTTAAAACCTGGTCCTAGTCTCGGCACAGTCTACCTTATTAATCACGAAAAGACCCGAGCGTCGTGTAAGGACCCCCAGATTATATACATTTGTCCCCTTCGCCATATATGTATTTGACTACGATAACTTGCGGCCAACTTAACGTGGGTGCAAAATAGTTCACCGTTTGGCCGCTGAGATGTCGCAGAACCAACTTTCGAGGTTTCAATTTTTGCTGAGCGTTGTTGATCTTTAATCTGTGGATCTATCAAGTTATCACCCGGAAACGCAGATAGATGCTGACTGTTTACGTTGGTGACATCTGACATACGACGTTGATTTGCATGTCGGGAATGATATTCAAAATATAAAAATATGTTTCACCGAATTGTTATGTTATAGAAACCCTTCTTTATCGGGTTAATGTACTCACTATCGCGTTTTTTATAAATACACTGTATTGATTAAAATAAAAATGATAAGTTGCCAGCTCACACCGATCGCTGGTAACCAAATAATTCTGAAAAACAACCCCCGGGATACCAGAAAAATGGTAAATTTGTCGACTGCTCAACAATTTAAGAAGGTTTTTCATTTCAAAGGCTTAAAGATGGCTCAAAAACCAGTAAAATATTGTTCACGAAGAACTTTAACTATTTTTTCGTTTTTTTTCCACCTCAATGGTAATAATATATGCGCGTGTACGATATGTATGGCTAGCAAATGGCCTGTGACGCAATAAATTATCAATTGAAGTACGAAACACTATTCATAATCAGTATATGTATACCCAATAACGAGCTCCAATTAACTTTCGTCTCGTATTTACCTATAAGATATATATAAGACTAACACATCTCATAATATTTGAATAATTCAAACTACATGAGATATCGAACAATATGATATTTTCGAAAACACGAATGTTTAATTACAGGTTTTATTCGCATTCCCTAATCCCCTACCATATGATCAATGTCAAATTAATGTCTATATAAAGTGTCTGAAATAGGACCAGAGCTAGTTTATCGTTAAGCTTTCAGCTGAATTGATCAATTTGATCGAATCGTCGAAGAACGAGTAAGTGCAAATTTCGATATATATACTTAATCGCATGCATGTATCGAATCTCTAGATAAAGTTAAATTCCTTTATCGATCGAAAAAAAAATTTCACTATTTTATTAAAACGAAATTAAAATGCTAATTGTTTAATTCGTCTATCAAAAACTAATTTAATTTATTTATCAATATATTTTAGTATCATTATATTCCCGAGAGAATATTAAAATTATCGAAAAAATAATTTTAATTAGTTTTGTCAACGTCGACACGCAAAGAAAAATTCTCGTCAGCAAAGTTTTATTGCCACTTGTCAACAATCCATTGGTTGATCGTCCAAAAGCTAATGTTACTTACGAGGATGTGTCATGTCTATATAATGTCAGGGAACGAATGTATTATCCATATTGCAAGAACGAAAGTACAATAATCACAAGCTTCCAATTTATAAAAATCTTAGAAGTTGAAGAAATATGTCGCCTATCGCGATTTGTGGTTTCGCTTGCTTGCTGCTCGTCATTGTAACAGGATCGCAAGCTGTAACGGTAAGATATCAATACATTTTCGATGTTCAACAATAATTATTCTTCCGAATAACTTTCTAATAATCCATAATAAAAATATAAACGTTACAGATAGACGCAGTTCACCAGCAATGTATAAAGAAGGAATCATCCCCCGGAGTAAAATATTTTGGTGCTTGTATAGTGAGTATTTTTTAAAATATCGTTTCAAGGTTTCATAAGTAGATAAATAAAATGATCGAAACGCCAAAAATGTATCGCGATTTTTATACAGTAAATTAGAAAATCCTTCAATCTTACACATTCTTTAAGGTTTTAATATAAATTGAAATAAAAAATTCTCTTCATATTCCTGCTTACACTCGGCATATTGTAGTAAAAACAAGAATCGATTGAAATGGACGTTTTCGACAAATTAAATTATTCATCAATCTAATAATTAAACGTTCCATACGTATGTAAATAAGAATGCTCGAGAGATACATCGTATTTTTTGAGTATGAATTGTAACAAAATTGCAATTTACCAGCACTAATTAATACCGTCGTATTCTTTCGTCGTAGACTTTCACTAAATCTATGATTCTTTTATTGGGAAGAAGATTCAACCAAATAGCTTAATTTTGTATACTTTAAGAGTTATTTTCTACCTCTAATAATTATTATTTTTTCAATCAAAATCATGATGAGAATTTTAGGATCGTGCTCGCAAAAGCGACAGTATTGAACACATATGCGCCGGTTTGAGATGTGCTTACAAGCATGCCGGAAACGGAATTTATAACGCACGCTACGTTGGAAGGCCATTGGACGGAACAAAATGTGGCGTGAATAAGGTGAACGAAAGATAAATCGTTTTAGAAACGAAATGTTTGCAGTGCATTTTGATTGCTAGTCGATCGTTAGATTTTCAATATTCTTATTTCGACAATCATAGACCGTAGTCATAATTATCAGAGCGGTATTTTACGACTATCGGAATGAGTTCTGCACTAAAATACAAAATGTAAATAATTCATCAAATGTTATAGGTTTGCGATAATGGAAAGTGTAAAACCGTCAAGGCAGCAGATGTGCCAACGTACAACGGAATCGACGCAACATACAAGTGCATCGAATAGGCCGATCATGCAAACATCTGCAGAATTTAAAAAGAGCCCAATGAGAGACTTCACCAACGCTGGACTCCAGAAAATCATTAATTTTGCCGAATGATTACTTCATCAGTCATGTAATTAAATGATCCG
Source organism: Netelia inedita (assembly GCA_964017225.1). Taxonomy (NCBI): domain Eukaryota; kingdom Metazoa; phylum Arthropoda; class Insecta; order Hymenoptera; family Ichneumonidae; genus Netelia; species Netelia inedita. The sequence continues at coordinate 28,853,153 of OZ024924.1, forward strand.
AAAAATAATAAATAAATAAGTTGAAAATATAAATCTTATCAAGATTGATGCAATTCCACTGTGGTCCCTGTCATTTTGGTCAACCGGTTGAAAAAGATAGTTGAGTCAACGTAAAAGTTCAACGGTTGAATTTGGACAACTTCTCAACTGTTCATCTTCGAAAGTCAACCATCCTGCGTTTTCTGTGGATGATTTGGGATTCAACAACCGTTGAATCAACCATTAGGATTTCTTTTTACGGTTGAATTTATAGTTGTAAAGCCGTCCAAATTCAACCGTTGATATTTTCAGTTGACTTTGCAGTTGCCAAAATTGCTAGGGGTGTTATTTCCTTCCACTATAATAACCAGAAGAAATAACGGGCGAACCGTGAATTTTCGTACAGGAACGTGAAAATCAATTTTATCGGTATAAAACTTTTATTTCGTAACGATATGAATACAAATATTACGTCTTATTATGACTAGCAGATAAAATTGATAATCGTGTCATAAAACGATCGACCGTTGTAGCATCAACGGCATTTTCCCATTTGTGATCAACTTTAAAGTGGGTGCCTACAATCACTGCATCGGCTCTCACATACTTTTCTATGTTTCGCTCGTGAACACCAGATCCAATAATCACCGGTCCTTGCACAGTACTCAAAAGTTCTGGAAAACAACTTTTTTCATTAATCGCGAAGATGTTTTCTATTATTGAATTATTCTTATTTTAATAATCGTGCATAAAATGCTCCTCATTTAACGAAATAGAAAGTTTTTAATTTAGATGATATCTAAAACTATGAACAATTTTGTTGATTGATTTACTGCTACATTTCTATACAACCTTCATGGTACATTAAAGTAAAATAATTAGATTAGAATTAGATAAAATTAGAAAAAATTAGTAAAATAGTAAATGTGTTTTCGATGAACCTATGACTACCTGATCTAGGATAGGAGTGCTTATGGTACCTTCTAGTTCGGTTTCATCCGCAGGATCTCCGGTTGCACTTCCCGTCAAAATAACACCGTCTGCTAAAAAAAACTCCGCTGCTCTTGAAGTTTCAGACAAACTGACGTCTGAAGTAATTGCATGAGCACTAAAAATAACACCACAAGAATAACTTTTTTTTATTACGGCGGGAAATGCGAAGAAACAATTTATTATTGGATTAAGTAAAACGTTTGTTAGTAAATAGCATTTTCTGTCTTACCTATGTTTCTTCTTTACGTCTGCAAAAATGAGTATATCGTCGGCTCCAATTTTCCTACGATATCTAAGCAAGGTTCCGGCGCAAGCATCGGTAAATCCTTCATCGGCAACGTGACCAAATACGAAACCTTCAGCTCTGATGAATTGAAATTCTGCTGCCTGAGCTACAGCTATCGCATGATGGTTTCCACCTGCCAATACCTGGAATCATTGTAATCATGTTTGCTTATTTATCTTCAAACGTTTTTTGGCTAGCCCCGTCGCGCGGTTCAACTATCGTTCTACAATCGGTAACATCGCACCAACGGTGAATCGGAAATCGTGCTTGGAGTAAAATAAAATTGAAGGCAGTTGGATACAATTTTTTTTAAGGATTGTATGCCCTTCGAATATTCGAAACATTGCCCTCGCGTTATAAATCCTCAGAATTCTTCGTTAAAATACTCTTACAAACCTGCACTCCGCATGCCACGGACGATGGAATGATTTTTCGTATTTCGGAACAAATTCTCGACATCATCGCCGTAGTTTCGGCTTCCAAATCCTTTGCTCTAACATATGGAATATCGTGCATGTTTTCAACTAGAATACCATCCTATTTAACAGTTAACTAATTATACATATGTATATATGGTTGATTTCGTAGCAATACTCAGTTTATTACATTTGCAAAGAATTCCTTAGCGTTTAAATGAAGGAGCAAACCAACTATTTCGTGTTTGTAAACCTTCTTAATATTTTGTTCATTTATTAAAGTTACACTTTCAAGAAACTCCCCTAGCAATTTTGGCAACTGCAAAGTCAACCGAAAATATCAACGGTTGAATTTGGACAGCTTTACAACTATAAAGTCAACCGTAAAAAGGAATCCTAATGGTTGATTCATCGGTTATTGAATCCCAAATCATCCACAGAAAACGCAGGATGGTTGACTTTCGAAGATAAACAGTTGAGAACGGTCCAAATTCAACCGTTAAACTTTTACGTTGACTCAACTGTCTTTTTCAACCGGTTGATCAAAATGACAGGGTCGAGCTACTGAAAATATGTTCATACTCAAAAAATCATAATAGGACTGACCACGCCTGCATCTCCATATATTTTTGCATCACGAACAGCGTCGTCTATCAACTTTTTACAACTGCCACCGTATCGAGGTGTTCCTATGTAAACGTGTTAACTGTTATAATAATCTAGTGATATAGAACACTACTAACATGATATAATAATAACAAGGTATAGTATATTTTATTAAAATCATTATTTATTTTATAACTATGGTATATGGGTGGGTATTACAATATTGCGTCATGTTGAATCTATCACAAAATTGGTATTGCGGATCTAATGTATTTCATAAAGAAATCGGGGATGGGCTGTTTCTGTATACCTCACGTTGAACTTATATCGTACGTTAAACTCTTAAACATTTCATATTTTTTATTGGTTCCTATGTAATTTTGTAAATAGTGAATAATTGAACTCTTTAGACTGGTAACTAGTTGTCGAACAAAAGCCTGAAGCTTTCAAAATATGTAGGTTAGTGAAACACGCGTAACGACGACTCGTAGTTCTTACAGTTTGCATGTAATTTTATGTAAATATCATACCTGGCAATGCACCGACATGAATCATTCCAATAACTGAACATTCACGTCTTGAAAATATTTTTCGAAATCTCTGCATGTTTAAGACTTTGGAGCTATTCACAGTTTTACTAAAACAAAGTGTCAGAGAAGCCTAGCGGAATTGTTCTTGCTGCATTGTGGAGTTTCGTTTTTTCGTGGGGCATAAGTACACGTTACGAATACACGAATGCGACATAAATTTATTTGATAGATAACCGATGTACATGAGTTTGAAACAAAAATTTTCGAATGTATAAGTTTTATTCAATGCAAGTTCGCATTCGATGGAATTCTCGTACCATGAATGAATCATTTATCTAGATAAACAACCGAAAGTGCGATTTATGGCAAGGGGATAACACTGTACGTGACGTCTTCATGACTGGGACTACCTGTCAGATCGGAATAATTGCTTGTCTTATTAACCACTGTAACGTTCGGCTTGCACAATTATTTACTAACAGTAAGGGTGATTGACCCAAAAGCTCGATAGGAAAAACAAAGGTACACGGCCAAAAAACATTGTTGTGCTCGAAACAATGCCTTTATTATCGATATAAATCTTAGCTAAATGTATTATATGGAAATATAATGTTGCATACATGGTAAATATATTACAGTTATCCGGAACGTTATTTTTGAAAATTGACCAAAGTCACTAACTGCATCGGATTGTACATGTTTTGAACTATAGATTTAGACAGTAAAAAATGCATTTTTTGAAGTCTTTACAGGACGTGCCCCCTTAATGTTCACGGCAAAAGTTATAGAGAACAAGAACGACAAATGCATAAAAAGTTTGAAAATTCGCGGGCAAGCCAGATGGCGCGTCACGAATTGGTGACGTGGCCTTCCCCCGTGATCGTGGTTCTCAACCCACGTGTATCAAAGCCTACCTTATATGCTTACATTACGTTACATTTTTACTTCTATATTTATCTATTTATGTTATTACTCCGTGTTCAAGTACACGAAATATAACTCTAATCTACAATATTCCGTTAAGGCGCTACATAAGCATCGGTAATTGCAGGTCGTGAGCTGTCGGCATCCGATACACAAATGGTACGGGTGACGCCATCTTCTACACAAACGAAGAACTATTCGATCCATTAGTTTTTCATATTTTCGAGGGATGGCGGTACTTGTGCCGTTTCAATCAAGAAAACGATTGTTTTTTTATTTGACGGATAACTTTATCTGGAAGACAGCTATCGGGTGGTGGGAAGATTCCGTGTATTAATAGGATAAATATTCGCAAGCGGATGCATTTTCTCGACCAGTCCAAAGCTCACTCTCCATTAGTGACGGCTGTTAAGGCCTTCACACACGAATCTCCGTAACACGTAATACGTACAACGTAAGAAAATCCTCCAATCAGTGTCGACTATTCTTCTCTGTAGACCCTCTGTAGAGGGCAATAGTCGACTCTGATTGGAGGATTTCCTTACGGTTTACGTATTACGCGCTACGGTGATTCGTTTTCGTGTGTGAAGGCCTTTACAAGCTACGAAACTACAGTTACGGATAGATCGGACAGATCTCGTCATTACACCAATACATTTTATAACTTCACTACGTCTTTATCATCGATTATATCCTATAATCGTTGCACTTAACAAATAATTTATTTACAATGTTGGGTAAGCGTTTATCAACTGACGTACGATTTTGTTCTGCTGATATAAAATTGTTGTTGTTTCTTTTTTATTTCATTCACAATTCGAGAAGTATTTTTGATTTTTGGAGAAACATCAAAGTAGTTGAAAATAGTTAGTATCTTTGTTATTCGAGCACAATATATAAGATATCAAAAATACAATTGATTTATTTTTTTATCCCTTGACACTAATAAGAAAGCTTTTAGTAAAACTGAATTTGAGCCTCGTTCGACCAATTATCAATTACTAAGCTAATTCGCAGGCAAAGCTGTCTATTTGTTTCCGTTTTATCGAAAATATTCGTAGGCATATCACGTGATATTTTTGGAGTGACAAGTGCGAAGGGTGTTCGATAAGTACGTGACTTTGAAAAGAATTCGTATTGTAGTATATTAATTTTTAGAATTTCTTATATTATTTTTTCTTAATAACTGATTAATTTCAAATGGATCTGTTAAATTAGTAATCTTCTACAGTGTCTAGTAGTGATAATATTTTTTCGCTGCGATGGTAAAACGTGAATATTGAGTGTTAAACCTGTTTGGCTAAGTATAAATACAATCCAAAAGAGTTGTGAGTAAAGCGTTACCGCGACGATACAGAACCATGGATGAGACATCGATTGAAACAAATGTCTATTTTGCAGAATTTCAGGAATTCTATTTATTAGAAAGGTTGCATAAGCTAGAATACTGCTGATGGAAATGTATATAGTTAAAAGGAGATTATAATGAAAAATAAATTCAAAGTTATTAAAAAAATATTCGTCTTCGTTCCAAAGTTACCAACTTATCAAAACCCTCTTGTACGTGCTAGTTAAATTATATCGGTTACGAATCGCGGAGCGATTAGAAATAAAGGGCGATAAGGTGAAAAAAAACCGAGATATATTCCTGGCCGATTATATTTAAAATATGATAAAAACGTAGAATTAAACTCGTGTTATGAATTCGTGACATTATTGGAAAAGTGCTTGGCTCTTTTCTCCCTTGAAATTGTTTTGTGACATAAAGATTTATTACCATTTACAGGTCTAGTAATAACGATTATGGCTCTGGGCTCATTAAGCAAGGCAACTGATAATTGCGGTGGAAAATCAGATGAATGTGCATCCGACGTTGATGAAGATAGCGACAGCTTCGATCAGGATACCGACTGGAGCAAAGCCACTTCTATCTATCAATTCCATGCGAATGATATCAATGGCCAAAATGTATCATTGGAAAAGTACGAAGGACACGTTCTAATCATCGTCAATGTCGCCAGCAATTGCGCATTGACAGAAAATAACTACAAACAGCTTGAATTATTGTATGAGAAATACGGTGTTTCTAATGGATTGAGAATTCTAGCTTTCCCTTCCAATCAATTTGCCAGCCAGGAACCTGGAACGTCTTCCCAAATATTGGATTTTGTCAAACAGTATAATGTACAATTCGACATGTTCGAGAAAGTGAATGTTAATGGGGAAACAGCCCATCCTCTTTGGAAATGGCTCAAGAAGCAGGCCAGTAGTTTTATAACCGACGACATTAAATGGAACTTTACAAAATTCCTTGTGGACAAACAAGGTCAAGTCGCCTTGCGTTTCTCCCCTACTACAGAGCCATTTTTCCTCGAAGATTCACTAAAATTACACTTCTAAACTGATATTCGCGTTCCAAACATCAGAACAATACTTGAAATACTTAATGGCGGAACGTAGCGTACCACGACCTCTAGTGTTATTATAAAAAACGTTCCATCTTCGTATCTACATATAAACATGGACATACTCATTGGTAGTCATTTTTAAAACTTATTGTAATACATAAGTCTACACGGTGAATGATAAAATTCACTGATGAAATAAAATAGGGACAAGTATTGGAGAATGGGCAATTGTTTAAATATTGTTTCCGTCGGGAATGAACGTTCTTGCGAAATGCACAGGTTTTTATCCCTTTATATATGAAAGAACGTCCGTAATGTACAACATTTAATATAGACCGCAATAAAAAACTAATCGATTAATAGTATTTATTTTCTTATTTCTGTTAATACACACGTATACTGTACAAAATATTGATCCACGCAACGTTTCTGAATTATGGTTATCGCTTAACTTACCAATTTAAATACATAGAATAGATATATTTATAGATAACAACATTCTCATCTTGTACTCGGTATCGAGAATAAATTGGATTAGACCGATGCCCTCCATCGGAACATCGTATAGCTGCCCCGTGCAATTTTAAATATTCTATAAATACTTTTGTTCGCAATTTTAATATCGAGTTTCCAATTTTTTTCGTAATCATCTCGTATATATCTAAAGTTCATGCGTGGCAATCGATGCAATCCCGAATATCTAATAATCCAATAATACAATACGGATATACAGGCATTTTTCTTCTTTATCTCCTGTGCTGTAGAACCTAGTATATTGCACAAGAATCCTATGTACAAACTTTCATACAACGTATTGTTACCCCCAAAAACTGATGATCGACATTTTCACGAAACATTAAGAATTGAAAATCGGTCGTCCTGTATAATCAAAGATTTTTTTCAATATACGATCAAAGATATTAACGGACCTTTATCAATGATTTACACACGTTCACAGTCTTTTTTACATTTATCTTTCAATAAAACGTTTATCGCAATTGAATAAAGTTTTAACCAAAAATAATTACCGTAACGTGATTTGATCAATCGGATATCTGCAAGGATGAAATTTTTTCAGATTCATCGTGCATTTTGGTATGAAGCGCACGTTGGATATGTAAATATGGACGGTTTCAATACACAACGCATTTTAGTACCATTATAAATAAATATATATTCGATCGAATAAATTATGCGATCTCACGCATTTTCCTTAATGCTCACGTTCTCATTGATAGTGGCCATTTCATGATCTGTCGTTTTATTTCGTCCATTAGCGATCGGTCCAGCGTCTTCACAGGTCTGAAATAATCAAAGTGATTTTTTTTAATAAAATTATTTTCTAACAATGATTAAGATGTTCAACCTGCGCTATTAATTGACAATTTTCATTATGGCCAAAGAGCGAAAATATCAAAATATCTTTAGGGATACCAAAATGGTCACTTCTATAGGCGAATGGCGAAAAAAGGAGCTAAGTGATAAGAGATAATATAAATTACCCATAGTTTCTTGTTGTATTTCTACCTTGTAGGATGGATTATCGTAAGCAGCCGTAGTCTTTCTCGGTGATATGTCTGCCTTACTGCTCGATCTTCTCTTCATGAGCATCATCAGCAGTATAAGAGTAGATAGAATTGCCAAAGAAGCAACAATCGCAACGATAACCAGAGGACCATAATAATCACCTTCGTGAAGTGGTATCGATGCTAATTTGCCTGAAACAAGGACTTACACGATAAGTATTTGCGCATGGATATTTAAAATCATTTTTTTTTCATTTGCATTCTCTAGATTATAATTATTTGTAGTATTTATCAAATATTTCCATAAATTATACACACCCTGTTGCGAAATTCCTGCTGGCAATACGATTCCGGGTTTTGTAACGAAGTCTTGTACGTTGCTTTTTTTTATCCTTCCATTAGTCAGGTAAATCTCGATCCATAAACGATAACGAGTTCCCGGTTTAAGATCGCTAACTAGAGTCTTTGCGGGTGAGTCTCTTTTGGCGATCTTAAACGTGCTAGTGTCCTCTTTGCCACTGTCGCTTTGATAGATTGCTCGATAAATATTGACGTACTTGTCTTCTGGATAAGGTACTCCACTCCAGGAAACTTCTACTGCCGTAGATTTAATCGTCTTTATCTCGACTTTCACGTCGAAGGAATACGGGTCAGGTTCAACCGCTGTGACCACTTGAATCTGAATATAAATAAGAACATTTAATTTTTTAAGTCATCATAACAATATGGGATCCTTAAATCTAAAAAACTACAAGCTGGAGTATTGAAGCACGATTCAAAAATATTTCATGAATTTTTCATAGGCCATTATATATGGAATTTTAATTTTAACCCTGTGAAATCTTGAAGGGATTGCTTTATTGCACAGTCGACTGGATCGAAAAATTAGATTTTTCGATTCTGGCATATTTTCAAGTGAAAATAACAATTTCGAAAAATTATTCGTTCATTCAGCGGATATTAACGTTCTCTAACTTCAAATATGATATATATACTTCTTCTTTACTTCTTGTAGAAGAAGTGTCGTTATGATATAACGAGTAACAAATATCTAGTAACAAAGGTGAAAAGAGACTGAAGAGTGGAACAACGGGACATCGTGATTGGGTGAAAGTGTACAAAGCTTAAAGGTCATATATGAATATACACCTCTATCCATCTCTAACTGCATACAGTAAGTATACTACATAATAATATAGTATCATAAATATCTTTGATAACAGTGCACAGAAATTTAAGTGATGAAGCACCCCTTTCCTACGATACACTGGCAAAATACCAAATAACGTAAATTCAAATTTTCCATCGTTCGAATATTGATATTGAAAACTAAAATCTATAATTATACTTTTTAATAAATCTCTATCGATTCTACTTACGGTCTTCTCGCTGATGAGCTCGGTAGTTTGTCCGGGGAATGGTATGATGGAAATTCCAATTTCATAATTGGTCGCCGGTTTAAGATTCTCGATAACGTAACTCGTAACTGCCCGATGTATGAGCGGTGTGGCAGCATAAACTTTGCCATCGTGTTCCTTGTAACGCAGTTGTACCCCATCGATAAATTGCATCTCGTATTCGGTGAATTTCTTCCACATAACATTGATCCACGTTGAGTTTGTCTCTACGAGCCTTAGTTCGGAATCCACGGGGATTTGGGGTGGTAAAGTTGGTAATTCCTCGTGTCGATCGAGCGTACGAACGCTGTATATCTTGCTACTCGGGCTGTTCGCAAGACCTCGAAGATTGACCGTCACTCGAACCTTGTAATCGGTAGATGGTTCCAGACCATCCAATTCGAATTCTAATTGAGGCGTCGCTATCAGATCGTTCGGTGGTATGAAGATCTGTGACTTCCACGTCGAAGGGTCCGGATTCCTTCAAAAGAAGACATAGGAATCAATCGTTATTGCAACATGGGCAAAACAATGCGATTGCTTTTTCAAAGAAAAACGAAAGAATCAACGAATTGGAAATTTTTATTTTTGGAAAATATAGAAAATATAGTTGAAACGTTTTTTTTATCTCAGATCGATTTTTTACATTAAACTAAGTTTACAGGTTTGCACTATGGAAAAGGAATATGGTTGGATCATTCAATGAATTATCAATAAGTTTCAAGTTATCATGGTCGTTTGCAGGTATCTTGCCCACTAATGAATAGCAAAAGTGAGAACAAAAAGAAATATCCAAGTAGAAAACTTACGCCTTATCGCTCGTGTACCGTAGCTCGACGCGTGCCTGAAGGCCTACGAAAATTGGTGGCACCATAAAAACAATACGAATCGTACTGTCGTCAAGGGCCTCCAACGCTTTGACGGCAACCTCATCTTGTGAGCTCGGATGGATTTGAGATGCACCGGGGAATCCCGGGATACCACCAAGAATGGGAAAGCCCGGTGGAACATCGTGATGATCCAAACCTACGTTATAGCGACAAAGAAACATTGTACAAAAAACTTTTTTGGCACCGAACATCGATTGATGTAGACCTAACTTGATCGTTCGAGCAAAATCTTAACACCGAATATACATTTTAAGCCAAGACCTACTTGATGTTTAGTCCGAACGCCACATAAAACTACTACATGAAATTATAAAAATCCTACTGTTTTAGATGCATGGTACTTACAATAAAGAAATGGTAAATAAAATGATTGTTAAGCTCAACACGTGAAATGAAATGTCGACCGTGTACAGTTAAGCCATGGGAGAGCTCCTAATACATGAATATTGAATAGAAAGTTGTGATGAATTATATAAAGCGATAAGGCGTGCTATGCATATCGTCGAAAATATAATGAATAATTTGAATCTACTTCTAAACCACAGATGTTTTTTCTCGAATATTTCGGATTCTTACAAACCCAGCGTTTTCAAAACATACGTTTTTCGTACCACATGCTCAAGATAAGCGCCACCTGTTTAAATAGTTCATTCTGTAATCAAATTCTTGAATCTTTGCATGCGTTAAGAATCAAACGACATGGTTTGAGATAATAGCAAAGAGGAGAGGGAAAAACGGCGTCATCGTATGTAATTGTTTCACTGCAATGCGACTATTATTTTACCCGTCGTATCAATGTCGAATTAAAAAATAATATGATTTCTCGTAGCGATCCAATATGGCATTTGGACCGTTTAAAAGATCGATTAGTCGATGACCCATAAGAACAATCAGAAAGTGAATTTGTTTATGCGGGTTGGGAACGAACCTGACTGGTTAGGCGAGGCTTGTACGGCGAACGGATGGTTCAAGTGAGATGAACTTGATGAACCGGGCAAGCGAATGTCGATGCCAAGAGGTAAGTGCGGTGGTGGCGGACCCGCGGCGTCCGGATAGTTATGAGCGATTGGGGCTTGACCGGGGTAACGTTGAAAGGGACCGAGATTAGAATCATGCTGGCTGATATGAGCCAAAAGTTCTTCGATCTGCTGCGGTGAATTCGGAAGTTCCGACGTGTGTACGTGATAAGTGGTCTGTCCGTTTTCATCCTTGTGGGCCACGATTTGAGGCTTCTGTATCGGCTTGTTCTTGTTGTTATTATTATTATTGTTATTGCCAGGCAAAAGTGAACCCTGACCAAAGTATCCTTGGGTATCTTTATGAGCTGCGATCTGTCGATGAATGTCGTAAAGATCCGGATGACCCTGGGGTGGAGGGTGTTCCAGATGCGTAAGACCCGGATGCTGCTGATTGATTAATCGATAGAGTTCCTCCGGCAAGATGTCAGGCTCGACAGGATTCCTATGACCCGGTGGTGGTTTTGATTTTCCAGGCTGTTGGTTGGGTTTCATTTTGTATTCATCAACATAACCCTCCGTTATCTTCTTTTTCGGTACCGTAGCGACGACGAAATTGGGGTCTCGATAGTCGGGTCGCATATGCAACGCGGGTCCTCCATAAGGTGGCCCGGCATCAGGATTTTCATATTGATTAACGAAATGAGTAGGTGGTATACTCTCGCCGTTGTTTGGGACAAATACGAACGGACCTCCTGGTATATCGGTATACGGCTTGAGCGGAATGAATTGCGGCTGTTCCGCTGGGTGACCAGTTTTTTCAAGAGGCGGCAACTTGTTCGGATTCACTGGACCCGTCATATTTGGGTTTTCCAATATTTTTGTACGCGCTGGCGCGGGTGTCGATTTTTCAAGGGGAAATCTATCCGGTGCCAAAGGACCGGGGAATCTCTGAGAAGAAGATTGCTGATCCACTGCATGGTTGATGTACTGCTGATCCGTTTCTTTGTGTGGCTTGACAGGGTCCAATGGCTTTTTCGCATCAAACTTTGATTTCGTTTTTTCCTTCGGTGTGGGAACTGACTTTTCCGTATGAGCTGGCAAACGGAATACTTGATCGAAGCTGGGCTGGGTCGGTTTGTAATCGGGACTGTACGGACCGTTGTAGGCTATCGTAGGATGCCCAGGATCCATGGGATAATGTAATAATCCGTTATTAGGGAGCTGGTCGGGAGTGTAATGTGTTGGTAAGGTGCTTGTTGATTCCTGGCTACCGTGCTTGACTACTAGCGATTTGTTATTCACTTTTTCGGTGGTCTCGATGACCCTATGGTCTGTGAATAAGGGGCCGGGATACGCGGTCGTCACGTCCATTCCTGCAATGATAGTAAAGTCCATTTTGTCACGATGATATTTGTCCACTTTCACAAATCAGTCTTGAATTTTGTCCAAATCGTCCATGCATATGTGAGAATATTTCACGATATTTTAGCCACTCGATTTCTGGAGACGTGTTGCACAGATCTTTGATCATTTGAAGTGTTCTGTGATGAAACTTGATAGCATTGTTGCAAACACACGACACTACGATCTTGCGAACACAACGCAAAAAATCGAGTGGCGTAAATACAATGAAATCATTTATGAGTATTTACAGTGATGAATTAAAAAAAAGGCTGTTCTTCCTATTTACAAACTGGGTATGTTCCATCAGGGAGCGCATGCATCAAGCTCGGTTTCATTTCGAGAAAAAACCATGAGCTATTTGTTTGACATCGATTATTATTGATGATACGCACATTCGGGTCTTGCAGTCGAGAAACAATTCCGGGGTAAAGTGAGAAACGCTTCGAAAGGCTCGAATGACGACATTAATGGAAGAAAACGTGCAGGGATCGCGCACAAGTCCGCTACTGACCAGTCAGATACGTCCTATCATTCGTAGGACTCCCTTTTGTAATGCAAACTCTATTTCATAGGGTGCCCTTAAAAATAGTCCGGAGATCAATCCAATTGGAAATTAATCCTCATGCTTACGGTATATTAGTTTTTGTATTACAGATCAAAAAGCATAAAGTTGAAACGTTCAGGCCTCGTGCTTATCGATCAAAGACCCAAAAATATCTCTAAGATCGCACTCTATTCTAGGCACCCTCCCAACGGCTGACATATCAGTCTTATTATCTTGAGACTTTATATTAATTCAAGACCATTTGGATTAGTAGCGTCCACACAGTTCATTAATGAAGAAGCTGAATATTTCAATATCCTCAATACGGAAATCGGAAGACATTTCGTTAAGTAAATAAGAGAGGGGCAGTAACTTACCCGTTGCTGAATGCATTCCGGAATGATCGCAGATCCAGTGCGAGCAACAATCATCACCCGGCAACTGAGCAAGGACTGCTTGATTCGAAGGACACTGCAAATTTGGAGGCGGTACGGCAGTGACCGGTGGACATGCCGCTTGGCAGGACACGTTGCCCATCTCGCAGTAACATCGCTTTTCGCAACCAGTTACATTTGTCGGCAGCTCGCTCCAATTGTCGTAACTCAATCCTTCGTACATGCAAGATCCATTGTTCCGACAGCGTACCTCCTGAGGGGATTTTTGAAATATTTATAGTCATAAGATAACGCAATATACCGATTTTTGTTGGAAACTTAAGTTGGACTGTTTATGAAGACCATGATGTCTAGAAGAAGGAAAGCTCACCTGCGGACAACATTGAGGAGCTTTCGGAACAAAGTTGGCTGGTACAGTTTCCCAATCGAGACAATGTCGATCAAGGACATCAAGGCCAAAGTCCGTTGGACACTCAATCGTGACACATTCGGTCTTAGCTCCTTCACCGCACGTGCAGAATGATATACACTCGTCGTACCACTCGGCACCGATCTTGTACAACTTTCCACGATGGCTGCACGAACCCTTGTCCACTTTTTCCGTTATGTTGGTCTTTATCACTTCCGCCGGTAGGAAAACTTGAAGCGGAGGTCCCGTACGACCTCCTTCGGTTACGCGTACGTAGTAAGTACGAGCTGGTTCCAAATTCGTTATGATACCACCTGAAAGAAACCGGGATAAAATCAATCGGGTAGAGTCCTGATTTGAGTTGCGAACCAATTTGTTCTTCGACTCGTATAGAGAGCTCGAGCGTTCATTATCATTTTTCCTTACTCTTGTCCGGTTTCTGCTGTCTCCATACATGGTTGTTCTCGGATATTTCGACTACAACGTCGTTCGACAATTCCGATGATAATTTTAGCTTGATCGCCGTCGAATTGAGAACTTTGACGTTGGTCAGATTAACCGATAGATCACCCGAATTCTCCGCTTTGATCTCGTGATCACCCAGAGTCACGTCGCACAGTGTAATTGTACAACACGAATCTCTGCAATCAAGATTGTAACTTTATTAGCTATAAAATTTAAACAATATTTAAAAGTGTAGAAGGAGAAATTACCGAGGATCGGTCAAAGCGACGCAACGATCATGCTGGTTGATGCCGGAAGATGTTTCATTCGGTGGACACCTTGGCTCGCATTTCAAGACACCTCCAGCTTCGCACACGCAAATCTTCGAGCAACCTTCTTCGACTCGATGTCCTCTTGCCAACGTTTTATTCCCGTATGTACAAGTCTCGTCGGGTTCGGTATCTTTGGAATGAAAATTAGGGGTACAATGAGGGATGAGGCAATTTATCAAGGTTTACAGTTTTTTAAGAAACTCACAGCTCCTAGGAATAAATCAGTATATCATCATTCCTTCATACATACCTGAGTCGGCGCATACCAAAAATGCACAGCATTCATCATTTCCGACCGTTTGTTCACGACAGTAAGGATCTTTATTGCGCCCAGCTCGTAATGTCGGACTACGACACTTTGGCTCGCAGTTTGCAATTTTTCCTCCCTCGATGCAATCGCAGGTCTCCTCGCAACCTCTGACAATTTTTTCGCCAATTCCATAAGTCTTATTTCCATCGATGCATTCCATTGCAACAACCGGAAAAAGGGGCAAGGATACGTTCATATTCGTTTCGTTTCGCGATGCCACGTAATCTCCACCTACCCCAAATGAATATTACATCATTCTGATAAATGTAACAAAAATGCAAGGAAAAATGGATTTTGGAAAACAATACATGTATCGAAGTTCTTGAGGCATTAGAATTCCAAATACATCATAGGATATTATCATACGTAGCAATGTTCTCAGCGGATGTGAATACAAAGCTGGCTATTTCATAGTACATTGAATATCCCACGTTCGTACGCGAGTCGACGAGTGCAGTACCCACCTTCGACTTCCTTGTCCTCATCATCCATACTAACGTCGCTGAGATCCGTTAGATTGGCGTGCAAAGAATTTGTCGGCTCTGGAGCCGATATGTTCAACGCACGGCCTCTCGACATAGCCGTAGATTCCTCCCTCTCCTCAGCCTCTTTATCAGTCGTATTTTCTTGCAGGCTCATCGGTTCACCACGTACAAGTAAGGGAATATTCAAGCCTTTCGAAGAATTGACAATCTCCGATATTTTTTCTATACTCGACATAGGCGTTGTCGTCATCGTGGAATCGATAAGACCCGATTTAGACAAATTGCCCATTTTGTCATCATCTTTACTTTTTTGATACTTCGCATCTGTTTTCTGTTTAAATTCCGTCACGAGCTTTTTCCTTCCTTCGGTCGTCATCTTCAATTCTAAATCCTTCGTAAAATGTACCTGTTTCGTGCTTTCGGTACTGATTTCGATTGGTGTGATTTTCGAATTGGGTGCTGTAATCCGGACCTCCTGACCGGTGGTTTGCATATCCAACGATACAACGTTTGGCACTTCATCTTTGTCTTCTGAAAAATATGATAAACAATAACGAATTAATACAGATCGAGAGTTCTATCTACAGAAAATACGAAGCTATGGCAGGTCAAGAGAAACGAGAACGATGGAAAGAGCGCATAGGTAGCGAGAGCGTCGACAACAAAATGGCGAGTTCGGCAACGACACCACACAATGGTGGTAACGTTAGCGAAAACATTCCCAATGTCGCGCTTTGAAGACCCAAATCCTTCTTTAATTTCTCAACAGCCACGTCTAAAAGTTCAAAATCACCGAACGTTTTCTTAAAAATAAATTACCGTCACGGATCTACAATGGACGTATCTCAAATAACGATCTGCCATTGACTCAAAATATTTTGTAAATCAGCAGGTATCATAAATTCATCGAGTGAATACAGAGTTCCAGCTGCGTTGAAGAGTTTGAGCAAGGTGAGAAGCCCGTGACGAGATAAGGAAGGCAAATGCGAGATGGCTGATAATATACGCGACAAAATAGACCCAAGAGAACAATGTTCGGTTGAGTCCTCAGGTGTTCTATGGCAATGCCATATGGTAACGCCACCGGAAGTTCGTTTCATGGTCGTGCGTAGGCTTACCTCGTATCGAATCTCGCGTGAAAATATGGTTCGAAAGAGTTTCGTTGATAGAAACATGCCGAAGCTTCGTTTGCCGCGGGCAAACAATCGTCTTCACCGGTTTCTTTCCTATATAATTTTCAATCCTTCTCGGCTCGCAGAACCAGAAGTCTCTCAACGTCTCGAGTTGAATTTCAGAATCTGACAATATTTTAAGGAATTTCAAATTTTTATTGGCCACAAGTAACTGCGTGAAACGAAAATGGGGAAAAAGAAGAAATAAATGGAAGAGTTGGAGTCGTCGAGTGAAGCGAATGGAAAACGCGTATTGTACACCTTGCTCGACATATACGTTTCAAAGTATAACATAGTCCCAACGGCTGTGTTTAATGGCTTACAACTCGCTGGATTCTCCTCAATGATCTACATTACGATAATCATTTTATTTTATACAATACGGTCGAGCGATCAATGCGACAGTCGCGCATTGACCACGAGATCGTAGCTGCGGAACAGAAGTACCTCGCAGTCGTCCAACTCTTCGACGCGCTTCCAGCAATCGCGCACCTATGCATCTTGCATTTATTACTGAATCGATAGTGTGTTAACACTCGAATCGAAAACGACCATCGACTACTCCGAAAGTTTTCCAGTTAAAGATTGTTAACCAGCTCGGACTGTTACCATCGACGATTGAGCATTGTCATTGAAGTATCTACCAAAATTTGCCACCTGCAAAAGTAATATTACCTGCAACGATTGAATTGTTTTGATTGCATTTTTATCAGTTAAATCATGTCTGAGAATAAATTAATCGCATGATATCTCGGAGAGTATAGTAGCCAGAAGAAACGAACGTTAACTCGTTTTCACGACGCTCGCGACCTTTGAGCGAACTGGTACCGGTCTATCGCGTGATGCCTGTAAAGAGGGGAAACTTGATGTACGGCTAAAGTTTTAAATAGTTTCTCTGCACAGTTTCCGAGATAAATCTCGACGTAAACTTTGACGATTGAAGACGACGAGTATACGAGGTAAATGGTATTGGCCATTTTTTGTTTACGAATGCAAATTTAGGAATTGGTCGATCTAGAATAGCCTACTTGGAAAATTTTATCCAAATCGATAGGCCACTGGAAGATTTCTCGTCGTTATCATTAAAATATTCCATATCAGCCTAAAACAGAAACGAGTAATGGATAAGCTAGTAATGGTCCATCTGGACCGGTATAGGGAAAGCGGAATGAACGATAGTAAATATGGAACATAGAGCAGAAGTGGTACGTCCACTCGAGAACTACGAGTCGCTGTCTATCTTGGAAATCACGACGTGATCGAGTTGCAAAGTTGCCGAGTAGACAGGGGACACCAACGTTCGCAAGGCAAACTAGAAAATCGTATGGGTATAAATGTATCTATCTCTTTCATAGGTGACCATTTGAATTAGCTCGAAGCAAACTTCTACTTGTTGCTTATTGATGCGATAAGTATAAACCGCGATACATAATTATCTTCGTGAACATAACTTCTCTGCTCTCCATTGTTCTGTTTGTTCCTTGTCGAAGAAACGCCCGAGTGTGTACTCTCGCTCGCGTTAACGAATGCTCGTTACTCGGATTATAAAGAGATGCTTCATTTTCCCAGAGAAATTGGGAAATCAACTTCCCGGACAGAGATCTATCGTCTAATGTTGCAATGCTCTGTCACTCGTCGATGCATGATTGGACCTAGAATCTAGAAGACTCTGTCATCAGTATGCTAGAAAGTTATTTCGAAAGATCGAAATGCTCTTATTAACCACATAAAGTTTGTTTAATTAATAAAAAATATTTTTAATTAAGTGAAGAAACACTCTTTTCGCCATTTCTGAATGGTTAATTAAAACTGCGTTTGTTAAAGCGAAGAAATTTTCTAACTTTACTGGCAAGATTTTGAAGGAAGTACCAAACAAACAAGGAAAATGTTTTAAGGTCAAAGAGATTTAATTTTCTATTTATAATGAGAGCACTCGGTGATAATTGAGACTTCAAACATTTATGGATGAAAATTGTTCTTATAACGAGTAGATACTCGAAGACATCAAAGATATCGATTAAATTCAGGCTGGAGAGAGAAAATCGACTCACATAAATAAATCATAATTACACTCGATCGAAGGATATTTTCAATGGTAACTCCAAGTTACGTTGGTACTGATTGAGTATTAAAAATATGTCCCACAAGAGAACGGTAAAGGGATTGGGAACGCTCGCAGCCTCGAGCCAGATATAATCGAGAGAGGGAGTGGAACAAATCTTTTTCTTTTCATTGTGGTCGGCGGTTTAAGCTCCCCTCTTATTTTTTATTCTCTCCATATTATAGTCAATTCTAGCGAGTGCATAATACACCTAATTAGTTCCCAAACAATATCTTGTTTCTCCCAAAAAGTAAATTCCATTAAAAATAAAAATAATCCAATAATTATGAAATTATTCGTTTACCTTTAAATTTCAATCGATTTAAATTAAATTTTCAATCTTTGTAATTGAATGTTAAGCTATTATCCAGTTGAATTCAAGAACCATGAATTCCACGACAATTTATCACTTGAAGAAATGGAGTATTGAAAACAGCATCATGCGATCAATTATCGATCTCGTAATCAGCGATGTGGAAACCGATGATCAATCACATATTGACCGTTCGATCATAAATCCATCTAATCGAAAGGATGTACAGGCGGGTAGCAGTACGTAATAACATGTACATCCGTACCTGAAGCTTAGTCAGTTATCAAAACGAAATGTGGCCTCGTATCACTCGCTGGATCTTGGAACGTCCGTAAAAGAATTTGCACGCGTTGCGCTTTATAACGGAAGTTAAACGCAAGGATAACATAAGCCAGGCGTATATTACATGCAACATCTGTTCACCGGAATACCTTTTTCTAAAATATCTTCAACTCGAAAGCTGTGCCACGCTTTAAATTCGTTCCTCTTCTACGCAATGGAAGATTTCTTCACATTGCAAATGTGGAATAGTCGTAAGTACGAAGAAGAAGAAGAAGAAGAAGAAGAAGAAGAACGAATATACCGAAGTAGCACACGCGCGTGCTACAGGCAGTAGTTGTTGGTACCGTTTTTTTTCCAGCAGAGTCCACACGAATGACCAAAAAAGAAAAAATGTTATACTCATAATCCAAATGACTCGATACATAACGGTGGAACTAATCGAGACTAACGGAAGCTTCCAGATATTCCCTAATGCAACAAACGGGATGGAAATAAAGCACACACGTCGTTGGATATTTTACGGCAATTAGGCATGCAACAACGAGCACCATTAAGCAATGAAGAATTTTTTTTTATAGAACTCGAAATTCGGTTTGCAGGAACGTCTGTATTTGCATTCGTGGATTAGAAGTCTTTTCGTTATTTCGATAACAGTCGTGTATTGATATTTCCAAAAATAAAATATTCATCGTCTTCTTATCGACCATGATGATATAGATTTTGATTCGTATCGTGTATTCCTTCGAAACGAACGGAAAATATTTTTCTAGCGGATTTTCAAGATGAGTTTTATCTCGTCCTACTAATTCGCGAAATAAATGGGTTTAATTGCGCTATTATCGGTAAGTGGACGTACTTATAGAGTACAGCTATGTCGAGAACCAAGAGACGGAATCGTTGAGGCATTAAAAATTAAGTTGGCCTACTCGCGAGTCTCCTGCAGATAAAATATGACGCAATGGTCTCGCCTGGTTCGCCCACTCCTTCATGCATAGAAATATCTTCACACACCATTCAAGATCTTCGCTGTCTTCGTTTGTTTCCTTATCGAGAACATTTCTGATGGAATCGATGACTCTACCGATGGACGGACAATGACCGACCTGATTCATCGTTAAATACGTAAAGTTTCTTTCGTTTCTTTACTCGTACCTAAATATTTTATTTATTAACGTTGCTTCTCAAATTTTTCATCCAATTTCTCATTGGAGAGCCTTGGAATATGAACCACGAGGCTTTTATAGAAATTGTGCCATAAACACTTGTAAATAAGAAAGTTAATTCATTACGAATTTTCTGTGTTAACGAGTCACTAAAAAATTGTTTCATCTACCTACCGGATATTATAGCGAAGACCGATCCAGCGTTATCCAAATGTGCGAATATATTCATTTTACGCTATCAATTAATTGAACATTAAATAATTTATGAGAGCGAAGACTACGTTTATTATTATTCAAACAATTATCTAAAAGTGAAATTCAATAATTACCGATCGTCGGATAAAAAATTGATGCAAAACTGGTTTCATATAATTAGCATGAAATCGAGGATGAGCGAGATCTCTCGCAATGAATAATTCATTAATTTCATTTTTCTAAATATTTAATTCTTCATCTGAAAATTGACAAAATCAAAAACAATCAAAAATCGATAGATCACAACGAAAACAATTTCAATCTGCGAAAGAAAATCATAACTTTGAATTAACTCGCACCTCGTTCCCATAAATATCGCAGACTTTTTGTTGTTGTTTTTTTTTTCTTTAACCGATCAACTACTTTATTTCAGAAGCGAACGTAGCGTCGATAGATTCATAAGTTTGTGGTCGAGGAAAACTGTAACGGGTGCGCGAAGTGACATCGAAATTCCAGTGGAACGTTTCAGTCGGTTAGCCGAGCTCCGGGCTCCTCGCTCGAAGTTGAACGAGCGACAGAAGTTTTCTGCCGAACCGAGAAAGAATCCTCGAGTTGAATCGACGGTAAGCCTACCGATTGTTCTTCGAGGGAAGAAACGGAGAAGCAAAAGGAGACTTCCATCACGAACGATACGAACCTCGAACGTCGCGGTGGCGTTCGCGGGAGGTTCCTTACCTCTCTCCGAGCCATCCCATTCCACGATCGGCTCAAACTCCACCGTGTCCTACCTGAGCAAAATGTTATTAGCTCTTGCCGTGAGAGACAACGACTCTAACTTTGCGTTAGTGGTGCTCGACCGAGCACGATATCTCGTAATCGACTTCCATCACTAACATTTCTCTCCCCTCACTCCCACCCTTCTCTCACCAGAAATACATTTATGAACAGGCTCTTTGTTCCTCTACAAACCCACATTCATCATTTATCCGATGTAAACTTTATCGAAGATATCGTTTTAATTATCAAATATTAATTTAATTTTATAAAATAATTTTAAGAAAATATGAAACAAAAAGAAAAATCTCAATGTTAATTAATCTAAAAAATGAAGAAGATCGATTAATACGAAATCCGATCGCGTCGCAAATTATGAGCAACGAGAAAGAAAACGTGTCACTCCTCTGTCCTACATCTTCTGGGAGTTGAAAAAAAGGGACGGGAATATCCGATCGCCTTTCGAGAACGAGTATCGAAGGACGATCGGATTCCAGCACCGACGTTTCGACATACTTTTATTCCGCTCGATTTTTTATGATAATTATAATATATAATGTCGACACGTTTTTACAGTGTGATACAATGACTATTCTGCGCAATCAAACGGTTCGTACGACATTATAACGTCACTGTCGTACAACCGGTTGTTTATCCGTGAGTACAATTTTTCTTACGCTCACTTTGAATTCCTGCGTAACACAATACTGAACCTCGGTGAAATTAATTTCATCAACGTTCTCTAATTTACCCCAGGATTGTTCTCAGAAGAAATTTAAACTCCTCTATCCAAGCTTCTTCCTACGAAATTATTTTCGCAAAGACTCGGACTGTCACGAATTTAATGGGCTTAAAAATTTTATTCGACGAGAGATACACCAGGAATGAAAGTTTCGAAAATTTCGAACCGTCTCACCAAAACTTTCTATAGAAATGGACCATCCTGAGATATTGAAAAAAATCTTTATAAAAAAAAAACACCCGCTACTCGAGGGTATAAAATTCAACAAGTGCAAGTGTAGTAATATAAAAAGATAGACAGTTTGCTAATTACAAGCACGTGTAAATTAATTATTACTAAAGTATAATATATTCGTACTGTACATATAGGAACGTACGTTAATCGAACGAGGGTCTCTCGTGGTGAATCAGCGAGGCGAAACGGAAATTTTCTGAATGAAATAGCCAACAATGAACGACTCCTCTCGTACGATAAATATTTTACTCCGCACGCAAGTGACCTCTGTAATTACGAATTGTTACGACTTATCGTTTATAGCTTTTAATTAATTAGTAAAAAAATAATAATAATAATCCCGATTTATCATCAAATATAATTAATCACATGATATAGGAATGAAAAAGAAATATCTCGATAAAGATGATAATCGGGGCTTCTATACGAGTGTCCTAATTATAATTAAAGCGAGCGAGAAGAGATTCTCACGCTAGCTAATAAATGGTCCCACGTGTCTATACATATGTATAATAAAAGGACGATGAAGAATTATAAAAAAAATCCGAGGTGTGTGAACTGTAACGTAAGTCAAGGAATACACATCGCGTTATTAGCGCGTACCGGTACGTGTATGTGTAAGTTTCCTGCTGGATCCTCCTTCTCGCGCATTGTTTCGACTTTAATTATTTCATCCGTTAGTCGAGCTACTCCGCGTTTCGTTTTATAAGCCGGGATAGTGAGAAGAAAGAAGGAAAAAGAAAAAGCAAGGTAGGAACGTAGAAACGTCACTTGGCTGGTGGTTGTTTCTGTCGGTTCGACAACGAGTCATGTCCCTAAACCCTCGGCCGAGAAGACTAGAGGAAGCGTGAAAAAAAAAGAACGGTTCTCGAGCGATATTTCTCGCAAACTGACCCTCGACAGTTCCTCCGTCACCAGGGTGGAACGACGATCAACGAACGACAAAGGGACGATGACGAGATAAGTAAACCAATGAAATCCTCGCGTACCAATGCGTACGACGAAATCAAACCGCAGGAAGAATCGGTTGAAATCCGTGAGATACGTGCTAATAAAACGAAAGCAATCTGGTAAAAACGTGAAATTCGTGTCAGCGAAAAGAAATTCGGCAAATATAACGATTAGCTATGATTCCTCAATCAGGAAGTAGGTGGTATGTTTTTTTTCGTTTTTTTTTTTAAATGTTCTCGGCTCTATCTCGTTTCACTTCTTATCCACACTTTCTACCCTCTCTTAAATAAAATACTCATACGTAGAAATATACGAATTCTCGCTCGAAATGAATTTTCTTCATAGTTGAAGAAAATCTGAAAATATTTCATTTGTGAAAATCGTTGGAGAGTTGGAATATCGAGACGATGCGGGTTGATTAATTTTTCTTTCCGGACTAACAGGATCGTATCTATATTCTCCCTCGTCGAATGTGCATCGTCGTAAACGTTATAGACCGCGAATGGGGAGTAAATATTCATTATCGAGATTCGCTCGAGTATCCGGGAGGAAGTTTTGTACCGTATTGTTATGCAGATAGCTAATATAATATGCATAGAGGCGTGAGTCAATGATTCGTGGGTCCCGCACACTCGCGCACTATGCTATTCACTCAACGATGTCAAGCCGAAGCAACGAAAGCAAACGAAACTTTCTTTCTTCGCCTATACCTCTGTATTCTGTACAAAAGACCGGTCATGAGACGATGAATACCTTATAATACGTAGCTCTCGCTCGATCGAGCCGTATCTATGTTTTACACTTCGAGCTCTGAAACGCGTGGCTATTCACGGTCGATCATAAATTATTGGCTGTGCGATGATCAAAGCCTCTACCGATTATTATTTCCAACGAGCTCGTTCCATTTCCTATCCAATCCTTTGATCTCGATAATCTTCAAAATCTTCATTACATTCGAATCAAATCTTAAAATTTTAACGATAATTTTGTTACAGTCGAAGAGAGATTAAAATCTTAAGAATTAGTACTGCCCAATTGGTATAAGAGTGGTAAATAGAATGGAACACGATATTATTGTAACTGGAAAAAGAGAATCTGAAGCGTTTTCGAGATGGTTAAGGGGAATAAGTTTCTACTGCTGGTCATGGAATGGCCTTGACAAGTTTGCTAGTGCGAGGTGGAATGGTCAGGCTCGCGATATGACTCGTTTCGACGTCGACTCGTAAGAATCGAGGCCGGCATTCCCGTTCTCGAAAAAAATGATGATCGAAGCCGCCACGATCGCCTATACAAAAACGTATTGAAAATGCAAGACTTTCTCTCCATTTTCATCGAGTCTAAAACCGTTGATGGATATCGCTTAGGAGGAACATATTCGAGCTCAACGTCGCGCCGTTCGGTATCCATCGATATTAAAATAATCGCTCGATAATTCTTATCCCTGACGGTTCTTTTGAATAGTCGAACGTCGACGGTATGGAGATGGACCAATATTTTTTGGCCAGGTACCTTTCTAACGGAATTAGGTATTGCGTTCGCGCTTAAGAAATAAGAGACATTCCTGTAGAATAGCTCATCACCGATCAAGCATGTAGGCCCGCCGGCATCGCCGCCAGGTCGAAAAATACCAGACGGGAACGCGGTTAGTGCCCTGCAGACTCGATTTCCCCTGTGGAATCCTCTCCGTGCAGCGAGCTCGCACGAGCGACAACCACAGCGAGCGACTAACTTTCCAGCACCGGTGGCCAACTTGTACGATCTTCCCTCTCTCTCTCTCTCTCTCTCTCTATCTCTGTCTCTCTACGATACCAATAACATATCGAACTAAGCACTTGGTGATAACTCGAATTTCATTTTTTCCCATCATTTCGTTCGATCGCGATACGATGAAAATGTTTATTGGAAATATTCCAATATATTGCGTCCGTTGACCTCGATTCGAATAATTTCGTGGCAAATATTTTCGCTACAAGGCACGAACGAATGCACGTACAGATGACGCATATAAGATCTACCGTTACTTACTTTACGTTCGTTCGCTTCGCCATATTCGGTTATTCACGCTGTAACAACAGCTTGCCACGGTAATTGTTGACTAATTTTTACTCTCGTCCTTATTTCTGTTTATTTGTGTTTGTTTTTCTTCGTCCATTACTTCGGAAAAGAAGGTCAAGGTGACTTTGAGGGTTTACAGCAGAGATGAAATAAGGGCGCTCGTGGGTCTGCGACCCTTGACCCCGTAAATGGACCGACCCTTGCTCTTCTTCGCCATCCGATTAAACCGTAAACATCGACTAACATTATAAGGCGATCATTATTTTTTCTCCTGGGATTGCATTAAAAACTCTACCAGAATCGATTTCGTGGCTAATTTTACTCGTCTATAAATAAAGCTCAACGCATCGAGACTGTCGGAGAGTCAATTGAGCGTGAAGAAACAAAAACAGTAAACGACCAGATACCTGCGTTCCTCGAGGTGGAAAAAAACTCATCTCTGTCGGAATTGAACAGATTTACCAGAAAATTTCTAAAGCACCCTTCTTCTAAACAATTTCATATTCAAGTCCAAACAACTTCGTTTGTATGATTATTTTCCGAATTATTTACTAGACAATGTAAATTTTAGTAAATTCAATCCATAAAACATCCACCGACAATTATCATGCCCTATTAAATTCAAGATTACTAAAAGATCCAAACAGCCGGAAATCTTTGTTTATTTTGGGCCTCGAGGCCACGTGGTTGTCGCGAAGATGGAATGGTGGCTATCCTGAAATTTGGGGTTGTGAGAAAAAAGGAAGAGAATCATGAATCCAAGAGAAAGCAAGTGAGGCTGCTGAAAATAAGAAGAACCAAGAAAATCCGACTCACCAGTGGTAGAATTTGTCAATGGCAGCGACGTGGTCGGGTGAAGGATGGATGAATTCCCAGCACTATCCCGAATAGTAGTTGGAAGTGTAGCGGTTATCCCGTCACCACCGGGAGGTTGTTGTCGATGGTCCACGCCCGACGAGACCGCGACCCAACCAAGGAGCCAGAGTCCCGCGACGACGCGACCAACGTAGCATCTTTCGAGGATGCGCATCCTTACCGCATTCTTCTTCTTTACTTCGTGATCACACACACCCACGTACCCACACCCACAGACACTGACACAGAGGCACGCACTAACTAACAATTCGAGTACTCAATACAATCGCGTACTCGACACGTTCTTGTGGTATCCTCACAATGGCTTATTTTCTATTATCTCGTACACAAAACCAAGGTTCGCGCCTCGTACCGCAAAACTATCGACTCGTATTAGCCCCGTAACCGATTGCTTTCTCTATCCTTACTCGTATCCCTTCGTCCAAGATATTTATCGTGTAACCACTCACTTTCTACGTTCGCACGAAACAACGCGTTACAGATGTGTTTTACTTATCCTGGGATGAAATTTCCAAATGTTGCTCAAGTTGAAGGACGAGCGAGGAGAGAACGTAATCAAAATGGTCAACACTTCCGGAACGAGAAAGAGTATAAAAAAACTGGCTATATGGTGAATTGGAATGATGTCACTGGGGACAAACCGTGAGGTCGCAGGATCGTTTACGTAGCACCGTGCACGAGAATGGGCCTCTTTCTCTGGCGGGCTGAAAATCGCCTGCGATGATTCCCTCTTGTTACGGGCCTTTCTCGAGGTGAAGTGACTGAGAGGTATAAAGCGGAACTTTGCACGGTCGCTATTCCGTGGGGGCCTGGACTATGCCAACCTGGTGGAGAGGAGATCGGGCCCAGTCTTCCGAAGCACAAGCAGTCTTTCCTGTGTGCCTTTCGAGTTTCTCCTTCCTACTCCTTTCTATCCCACCATAAGGCCCCCGCGTTTACCACCTCTCCCTCTTCGCTTCTTCCCGCTCTCCATCCTCCGACACGACCAGTGACCACCACAGGACGGTGAGAGAACTTGGGCATTGGGCACGAGCAGAAATTCTCTTTTCTTCTTACTCTTTCCTCTCTAACGTTTGTGCCTTCTCACTCGGGCTTCTACTCTTCGAACACGTTCGTCTCTTTTTTTCGTCGGCCTTCTTGAGAGTTCTACAGGATGTACCAAAGCTTGTAACATCGGACTACAGGATTTAGGTGGTCAGAATTCTCGTACTATAACTCCAGGCCTTAAATTTCTTTGGACCAAACGTTAGGCATATAAAATTGTATTTTTGTAATTTTAAATATTGAATTAAATTATGCAATTATAAATATTATATAAGATTTGTATCGTTATACATAAAAAAAAATAGTAATATTATTTGCTTATTATAATAGTTATCATCAATTAATTTGTACAAAATGTAATTTAATATTTATCAGATTTCATCCTCGAAAACAATACCGAGGCTAAAATCAAGGGATGCATTTTATCCAAGGACGATTTTGTCCAAAGTCCTAGAGGCAAAACGTACTTTGATATTTTTACGACAAAAATAAATCCTCGCAGTCTCCTTTGTGCTTTTATTTTTTGAAACAGCTTGTAGGCACTTCAGTTTTTCCCCACACACCACGAACCTCGCCATAGTACTATCTACCTCTCCACCTTTCCTTTACCCTCGGGTCTTCCCTTCTCCGATTCATTCTTTACGTGTAAGTACTACGGAGTCTGTTACGTGTATACCTGCCCGTCTCTTGCCGATGTATAGGTAACAAGCTACAGGTTCTTGCTTACGAAAGGGAAGACGCTTGGGGCATCGTACAGTTGATCGGAACCCGAGGATCATCTCTTTTCTAATGCTACTCATCTTGATGTAAATCAGATCTCAAAACAATCCTATCAAAATCTTATTCCTCAAAGTGATTGACTAAAAAGATAAATGGACGATTAAAATACATCATAAACAATGTGTAGGTACGATAATAATTCCTAGTAACTTGGGTATGTCCTCCTATTGAGACACCTACGTTACATCATCGCATCAATTTTTATTCTTCGACGCTTTGTCGACCGAGGACTCTTCTTTTCCCCATGGCATTCCACGAGAATGTGTAATTTGGTATAACCCAGTACCAAACGCGCGTATAGTTATTCAGTACGCATGCACATCGAGATCCTGAAAGTTTCTCTTTCAATCGGCCTTCGGTCGACCCTCGTCGGATATCCCCCATAAGCGACAAGGTGACACATCCGGATTCGAAACGATCCAGGAAGTTTCGAAATCGACATTTGACGTCGATCTATGTCCGATAGGATCGTATAAATAGTGTACGATCGACAGGGAGGAGCAAAAGGAGCAGAACACTAGCAATTATTAAAATTAAGGATAAAATAACTGGAAGCTTGTACGACATATTTGACTATTCATGCAAATAGCTTGGACGAGATTAAACATTTTTATTAAAACGAAGATGCATTGATTAATTGGAAACAATCGTTATGTCGGAACAGGTCCTGAAGGTTTCTTGATTTCCGCAACCAGGAGCTCCACGTCCGTTTTCGCACATACCCCAGCTGTTAGCAACCCTGTAATGCCATCTGAGAGAGCATTGCTTGCAAGTCACACCCCTCGGCAAAACGAGCTTTATTTCGTAATCTCCGGTTCTGTGGGTCTTGAGATAATATCTGTCGGATCCGTCGGCAAGCTTGATCGGATATTTCTCGAAACACTCGTCGGTCTCAACGTCGTTAGGGTTGTTCAGAGGGCAAAGAGCAAATTCGAAGTAACCCATGTGATTTGCGGTCAGCTTGACTTTTGCGACGAATTCCTCACCAGACTTATAGCTGTTGATGGAATGAAGAAAACAAAATTACTTGACGATACTCTATGTACGTATGAGCTTTTAACGTATTTGCAACAATAATTACAAGTTTTAATCGTGTGAATTATAAACATATTTGTAGGAATGAGGAGTCACCGTGGAGATATTGGTCGGAGGAGGGGTTGAAGGGAAAGAATAAGGAGATGTGGGCGAGAATGAGATGTAGAAACATCGGAAGAGCAGGAAAGAAAGGGGAAAAGGAGTGGATGTGCGGAATTTGTGGAGAAAAGAATAAAAAGCTGGAGCATTTAATAGCATGCAGGAAAGGCTGGGAGAGAGTTTCGGAAAAGGCGAGGAAGGCAGCAGAGGGGTGGGTGGAAGGAATGGATATTTTGGCGATAAGAGGGGAAATAAGAAATATGTTAGGGGGAAGAATAAAGGAAGACGTATGTGGGTACTTTAGAGAAATAGAACAGGAGTGCAGGAAGAGCGAGAGGGAGAAGAGAGAATGCGATGGAAGGGACAGCTAGAGTTAAGAAAGATGGCGGAAGTTTATGAAAAACTTTGTTGTAAAAAAGTTGTACAAATAAAACTGGCTTATATATATATTACAAGTGTTAATCAGTAACTGGATGAAATTTCTTAATTTACCTTTTGACTATGGTGCCAGTTCCGTATTTACCACCGTTCTCGTTTGCCCTGGGCTGATTGTAAGAATAATTATCACCGCAGACACCGCACTTTCCTTTGTTCTGTTGGAAGTGTGCCTGGAATTAAAAAATAATGTTTTCTCTAATTACTCGAAAGTCTCGTCAATTTTAAATTGTATGAAATATTTTTTCAACCATTGACAATTTTACAGAACGAACGGTTCTTTTTTTATAATCACAAGGAACGAGCATTTTATATCGTTTTTACCGAGTAACCGCCGCAATAGTTTCCGGAATCGTCGTAATTAGCAGGGGTTTTGAATCCTAGTCTCCAAGCGCTACCCCTGTTCACGGGATCCATCAACATACCGTGGGCATCGGTTTCTGGAAAATTGATCGCACCAAGAGCGATCACGACGAGCAACTGAACCAAAAACATGATTATTTCGAAACTGCTGTTACAAGTCGAATATGAAGAGAATAAATCGAATTGAAATCGAGATGAGAATGCCGAACCCTAATTAACCCTGATGTCGTTCTGAATTGTCTTTATATACTCGTTCGATTGTACGAATGAAACGAAATACTGAGACAATAATAATTAAATAATTCGTGTTTTTCAATAATATTTGTTACTCCGTACTGCTCTTTAAATTTAATTAAATTTTTTAATAAGGAAAACCAATATTCACCCTCTCACGAGGAATCGGTATTGTATCATACCCATGTATACATATAAAAGTTTATTAATCCACATATTTGTTCGAGATGTTGATCGAGTGATGCAAATGCGATTTCCGAACGTCTCTCATACGCCTGAACTTTTTTTTTAATGAGTATAATCATGAATGTGATTACACCGATACAATAATCGGATATCATTTTTACAATTGTTTATACTTTGTACATAATCAGCGTGTTGACACACCGCCTCGGGCAATTCTCAATTTCGATTCTTAATCTTGGATTATTTCCATACCAAGTGTTTATTTTTTATCGAATCGCGAGTACATCTTATGAATAAAAAATATTGACTCTCCATAAATTCGCAATTTTCTCTGAAATACCACGTTTTAAGTGGAGAAAAAACCAATCTATTTGATCCATTCAGACGTTAAATCGTAGATACGTAATAATTTCATTCTATCATATTGAATATTTACACAATTGTCTTTTTATTATATTAAATTTTTCATAATTCCATGTTAATCGAACTTTCGATTCGTGAGCTAAAGAAAATCTTACCGAAGTAAAGTATCAAAGAATTTAATAATTTCCTGAAACGGACATTTTCTTTATTGACCTTTAGACTCACCTTTGATCGTAATTTAAGAAAATTTGGTGAATGAATATAAAGCGAGCATATAGGATATTCGCAAATTTGCTACGTTGTTTGCGTCACTTGTAAAATTTATATTTGTACAGCTATTCATACCTCTCCACCCCCACGACTACACGAATATAATATGACCCGGCAAAAGCAAAATCGGGTCAGAAACGATGGTGAATAAACGATTTCGGAACGAAAAATACGATAGCTATCAACAGCCTGTAAAAAAAAAGAGTATGGTACAGTACGTACCCATGTACCTGGTCTGTTATTAGAAGTGAGCTACCATCGACTAAACTAACAATGTGTGCCATGAATACTTATCATACTTGTAATAAATGATGTTATCCACTATACTGACAAGAACAGCAGTCTTTCACACTTGCGCAATCACCTTATGCTGGTTGATAACAGATGATACCTTTAACGTAATATGTATAATATTAACATATTTGACTTGCTATTGACGCGACTTCCGTTTCTGTTTCATGAATTTCGTCACTGTGCATAACGATATTATTTAACTAAATGGAATCCATTATCTGTTCGATAAGATTATCAGTTATTGGGGTGATCAACCTCACAATCTTTATTCAGACGCGTCGGTCGGATATCGTCGAATTAGGATAATTAAACGTGGATCTAGACATAGCAACTCCTTTTTGAGTTTAGTTTCAATTCACACGTAAACTTTCTTTTTATTAATGTTATGTCAACGAATTTGAGACGGATGGGAAGAAAAAGACTTATCGTTAGATTTTTACAAACGATGATAACGAAGCTCTTTCGCCTAGAGAACCCTTGAATTTAAATATCTAAGTTCATCTAGAATGCCAAAACTTGGATCGTTATTTGCCCTTGCAAGCTAATTTTTAATTTTCGGACCTCAACAAGAATTTAGTTTTACCTGAAAAAAGATAATAATACAGATAACAAAGGGTGCCATAAGACTATAATTTTCAGACGATAACGTACGTAGGAAGTATAAGACGTGCGGGATTTATCATCAAGAGTAATCGTTTGTTATTATCGCAAATATTACATAACATTGAACGAGCGTAACGTTCATCATGAATTGGTCAACGATACTCCTGTCCTCGCATAATATTTGGTAACTACTACGCGCGTTCGATAATAGTCTTTTACCGATTCATTTTACGCATCCAAATAGGAAAAGGGATGTTTTTATTTATGAATGACATTTAACAGGTGTTTCTTGTCCACTCGAAAAAAAATACCGATAGCCAGTGAATGATACTTAACCCTTTTAGTGCCAAACGATGATATATCGTCGTTCGCGACACTTATGAAAAATGCCAACGACGATATATCGTTGGGTATCCCCGATGTCGTCTTACTATTCGCATTACGAAAGAACTATATTTCAAAATAAATTTATAAACCATTATAAATGACCTAATTTAAAAGATTGTTTTTGGGTTTTTATTTTTGTTATATTTTATTATGGTTGGTGTCGAGACGTATACGCTGGATCAATGAGGTAGAAACTCGACACGAGATAGCTTCTTGGGACGATAATCGCAACATGTTGATAGATAACTAAATATAAATGTTTATAATAATACTAAAATTGCTTTATACAGTTATCCTTTAATTTTAAGGTCCGATATTCGTTATTTTGTTAGAAATGATTGAAAGTGTAATATTTATGTTCAATTATTATTTGTGAAAGAAAAAAAGTCATTTCTATGTTTTTTATAATGTTTTATATTGACGTTATTCGTATGATTTTCAACAAATATTAAAATACAATCAGGATTACTTTATTCCTTCTTTATTTCGTAATATACTGCTTGTTGAATTTTGTAAATATCATTCTTAGTTTCGTTTTTATGAGCTTTTTCCCAAACTTTGGCAAATTTATCAAATTGCTTCGGTATTCTTCGCATAGGCACGATACATTCGGTAGAAAATCAGTTTATTAAAGCCACAACTGAAGACAAAAATACATTGTACATAACCGAGGTTAATAAACAGTCTGACGATACATTTTAGATTTGTGAAAACAAATGGCTCGGTTACGAGCGCTCATTGTTATTTTCCGTGTAGTGTGTTGTTTGCCTGTGTATAATTCGTTTTCTTATTTTGTGTAAAAAAACGGCCTTGAGCCTAATATTCTTGCACCGTGTTTCGGTTGTACACCAAGTCTCTATCTTCCGCTTCATGAAATAAAATGTTACAGCCCAAAGATTTCAAAGAAATTAACTGCTTGTAGGCATAAATGGATATAAGACTGATAAGATTATAATCAAGAATGGTTAATTAATGAGGCGGAACAAATAGCTCGAATGATCAAAAAATCGTATATGTCGTAAATCGCAATTAATAATACGCTTTCAATCAAAGATTCTTACATATAAACTATTTGCCACACTTATTAGTGTTCGAAAGAAATATGAACAGAGTGGGGTAGAAGATATAAAACTAGCCTTCAATCACCATATAACATACAGTACGGCAAATTCGGCCTCCTTAGTTTGACTACTTTGTCGTAAAAGCTTAAAGTCATTTTTGGTCAATCCGTGGTCTAAAACTCTTATTGAAATCATGACGTTCGTCAAATTTTTCGTCATTGTAGCAGTCGCACTGATAAACGTTGCTGAGATAAAGGCTCATGGCAGACTCGTCGACCCGGTCCATAGGGGTGGTGCGTTTAGACTAGGATTTGATGTTCCTGAGAATTGGGACGACGACGGCAACTGGTGCGGCAATTTCCAGGTAGGTCAAATCGTTTTAATGCGTGCAATTTATTAAATGTTTTGCAACTTTAATCGATCGAACGGATTAAAAGATTTCTTGAAATTACTGCAATACTTCTTCAAATATCTAAAGTAAGACGTTGAATTATTTTGTGCTTTAGACTCAGCATTTAGAAAACGGCGGACGATGTGGTGTATGCGGTGACAACTTTGCTGATAAACAGCCACGCGCCAATGAAAATGGTGGAAAATACGGACGTGGTATCATTGTCAAAACGTAAGTTAATATTTGCTATTTGTCAAACGCAGTTTTATCGACGATGCTTCGTACCTTGGTACGTGCTATTGAAATATCGTTTTTTTTTTTTTTAATAATTCAGAGAACCTTGGCTATTGTCGAATCTAGTTTTATCGAGATAAGAGAAAAATATGTCCCTGCGTCGAAAATAATGGACGAGATTAGTTAATTATTTATAAAAGGAACCTTAGAGGTTCGAGTTATTTTGTAATTGTTATCAATGAATATCTTGATATTGCAATAATTACCACTATTATTATTATTATCAATAGATACAAGGCCGGAACTGCGATCGAAGTGACGGCCGACCTGACGGGCAACCACGAAGGTTACTTCCAGTTCGCTCTATGCCCATTGAAAGACCTGCTGGATTTGGAAACCGAAGAGTGCTTCGACTCGCACCACCTTCAACTTTCCAACGGAGAATATAAATACGTGGTCGACCCACAAAGGGTAGGCAATTACACCGTTGGGCTCCAGCTTCCCACGGATTTCACGTGCAAACATTGCGTTCTGAGATGGCAATACACCGCTGGTAACAATTGGGGTTCCTGTTTCGACGGTAGCGAGGCTCGTGGCTGCGGCCCCCAAGAAACGTTCAGAACATGTTCCGACATCACTATTGAATAAACAAACATTAATCGTCGTAATTATATCGTATACAAGTACATATTATATTATTTTGTGCCAAAAAATAAATGAAATATGAATAGTAATCCGTGTATATGAAAATAGAGGTCTCTTGTGTACCTTATCGATCAAAGATAAAGATCGTGGACCTGTTAATTTCAGCTGGAATGCTCACATCGCATACCGATGTATACCGAATTTCATATAAATTCTTGAAAACTCTGCGAATGCAGTGTTGATTGAAAGAAAAGGACTTTTCATGATTCCCCGGGGATTAAAACGTGGTGTCGAACCACGTCTGGCTGGATTTTTCATTAACTTATAGTTAATTTTTTCACCTCCGGATAAGTTCTGACTAACGTTATTTAGAAGATATCCTATGGTCCACCCTCTTTCGGATAAAGTTATCCGGACGTGATCAAACTGGTCATTAATAACGATGGACTTAATTTGTTTATAAACCTTGTCTCGAGGAAACTTATCGTAATTGTATTTCCCAAGATATAAAAAAGATTGTTTACTTTAAGTTTAAAAAATTACATCATCCAAATGGTAGTCTTAGAGATGATAGACATTTGGAACTGTTCTTAAAAGTTTTTCCATAACTCTCACTAGAGTTTTCTTCTTTAATGGCCACCCTTACTTGGTCCAAGGACCGAGGATGGTGTTTGAAAACCTAGGCCTTGAGATACTCCCACAGAAAAATCACAGGGACTTAAATGAGGCGAGCGTGGTAGTCACGAAAGTGCCTCGCGTAAGGAGACCACGCGACCCGAGATCATCTTCGAAATTTTGCGCGGAAGGCGTGCTGTATGAGTCGTAACTCCACCCTGTTGGACCCAGAAGCACTTTAAGTTGTTTTCTTCCCCATACTCTTCAATTCTCGAGCACAGAAAATTGTCCAACGTCTCACAGTATCGATGGGAATTCACAGTAACTGTGATTCTACCCTATTAAAAAAAAAATAAGCCCCAATGACGCCTGTAGACGACACAGCACACCAATGGGTCACTTTTGGACTGTGAAGAGGTCGTGCATAGTTACTAATGCTGGAGAACTTCCAAAAACGGCTCCAAATGTGTATCACTCACTGTCAATGCCAACATTTAAATGATATAATTTCAAAAACTTAAACTAACAATACTTGTTTATATCTACATTCGGGAAACAAAAAGTTTGTAGTGATATCTCGAAGCATTTTTTGTCAATCTCTCTCTAAAATGTAATTATTTCTGCCGCATCCTTTATAAACATTATTTTAATCCCACCGTGAGTTTAGTATTAAAGTAGAGGTCAATTAAGGTGAAACCACAGTCCCGTGTAATTGGCGTAACTCTCGGACTATGGCTGGCGTATGGTGCGGCTGACCAATACTGAGATAGATCACTGTTTGGCTGTACAGATGTTGCTGAATGGAATCGTAAGTGGGAGGTCGCTTATTTTCTCAGGAAAAAGCAAAAACGTTTGCTTCACGAAGTATCTGAATTTCGATTCCAGTTACTTAACATATTTTTTAACCGCATCGTCGACAAACTTGCAATATCTGTCCTCGTTATTACAAAATCTCCTTTTTTCCACATTGTTCACGATTCTCCCCTAGTAATGAAGATATCCGATTAATTGATTTTTTACTTCAATGGGGTTTATGTTTTTCTCGTCTAACGATCGTTTCCACTCCTCTGGAATGGCTACCGACGTCTTATAGATTTTTAATTATCACGTTATTACAACGAGACACTATACGTAGCGTTCTGTGTCCGTAATATCAACGTTCTTGGCTGTTTGAAGAAATGAATACTGAAACAAAACACCGGAGTTCTTATCAATACTCGTGCCGAGACCTTACAGATTCAAGAACACTCTCAATGGCAAAGTTACACTCTTTGTTACGCAACGACACGGGACAACAAATGGGGATGAACTTTAGCTTATTCGTTGCTCGATTGACACCCAAAGTGACAATATTTAATTTCGTCACGATCGCTTCCGGCATGAACGATACTTTACGAATCTCTTTTCGGCAGGCTATCTCTCTCGCACCCAATAAATGATGAAAAAAAGGTTAACTTATTCGAGATCGTCAGTTATCAGCGGAAGTCAATATGACGTCAAGTGTATATACAACTTGGCATGGAGAGAGGGAAGATTATGAAATGGTATTATCCATTTGACACAGGGAAGCAATATCATGACAGAAAAAAATATAGGCAACCGGAAGAAATATTTACACAAAGAATAAATACTGCGATAAGAAGAAGACCATTCCTGTCTAGATTAAAAAGCATCAAATGTTGTACAGCTTCCGCAAAAGTCTGCGAAATATAGCGAGACCGAGCACCTGTATTTGCTCGCTAAAAAGTATGATGGAGTCCGTTATGATAATTCAGTTCCGGCGTAATGTTTAACTTTAGTTGAAACAGTCGCTGAAAAGCCGATACCAAAAGTAAAATATGATGTAAATACGACAAATTATATTTACGATGACAAGAAGTTCCGATTGAATAACGACGCGGGGCATCAAAATGGGGACATGATTGCAATACTTACGCGTCGATAAAGAAAACAGTATCGACACACAAAAATGTTGACATCTTCGCAAATCGATGAACCACCCCACAATGTCGATGTGAAATTAATAAGTCAAAATTACCATCTGTACAATCATTCTACGTAATATTCCTAATCGTATCGTCGCCATATTGTACATTTTTTATGATCTTTCGAATAACACTTAGGACCGTATAAAAGAGTTTCGGATCGCATATAGAACACATCAGCTATCCAAACTGGACATTGCGTATCGCTATTTCTTAGTTTCTCAAAATGGCATCTAAGTGTATACTCGTTTTCACCGTGGTTTTGGCGAACCTCGTGGCCGTTCATGGTCATGGAAAGGTCATGTCGCCCGTCCATCGTGGTTCCGCATGGCGACAGGGATTCGGAACACCCGAGAATTACGACGACATGGGCAATTTCTGTGGTGGATACGCGGTAAGTTAATGGAGAGACTCCTCGCCGTTTTCGTCTGGAATGTCGCGTTAAGATTTTTTTAAAATATAAATTATTGGATCGTATCGACGAAATTCCCATCGTATTATAATCCTATTCGTTCGTAGGTGCAATATGAGAAGAACGGCGGCAAATGCGGTCTGTGCGGTGACGACTATTCAGAGAAGCAGCCAAGACCAAACGAGAATGGCGGAACCTACGGCACGGGCAAAATTGTCAAGACGTAAGTATATAATATTATTGAATGAAAAGCAGTGTGTGGGAAGAATTAGCGGACTGTTCTAAAAGTTCCATCGTATGTTTAGTTACACCGCCGGTGAAACCATCACCGTGGACGTTGATTTGACGGCAGCCCACGGAGGACATTTCGAGTTCTCGCTCTGTCCTTTGAAAAGTAGCGACGAACTGGAAACCGAGGAATGTTTCGACTCGCACAAGCTCCAGCTCGCGACCGGTGGATACAAGTTCACTGATGTCAGCGGTCCGAAAATGTACCACATCGATCTTGTTCTTCCCAAGGATGTAACTTGCGACCATTGCGTATTCAGATGGAACTACCGTGCGGGCAACGGTTGGGGTTGGTGCAGCAATGGCACTGGTGCTCTTGGCTGCGGCAATCAGGAAACCTTCCGCACCTGTTCCGACATCAAGATCGTCGAACAGAACTAAATATCGAACGACGCATCGAAAAGGCTTAAATACTTACATCGGGTTTTCATATTTATTATATATTGCGATAAAACAATTAATGTGTGCATCATAATCGTTTCCGTACAAAATTACTTACCACCTTTGAAACTGAAATTCTCTGTCGATAACGGATATATCATCGGGGTTTCCTTTTGTATAGACACCATTCGAATGGAAAATTCTCGTATATAACAATCCTCGTTTATTCATATTTTGAACGGCAATGATTAATAACCTATCGTTATATTAATACCATCTATAATGTTCCATTATTGCATTATACATTACAATGAAAATAAAAAAATTAAAACGAGAAAGCTCTACCTGTGATGGTCGGACATTTAGGATTAGTTTGGTGTAATAAATTACTCTCAGCGCCATCTACCGATTCTGTCAGTCAAGTAACAAAAAAGGGTTACTGGAATTAATAACCTCCGGCTCAATTTGAGCTTGTCTTCAATCACGACAAATTGACGATGCTAATGTGCTAAATGCTAATATCGATCTGCAGTTTTTCAATGCTCGTATATTATTGGCACGTGTATCATCCGCTTTAACCTTTACGATGATTTTTTAATCGTACTTCCTACGTCGAATTGTAATATTATAATACCAAAAGAAACTAAACGAAAACGCGAATGAAAAATGCAATATCGTCCAGGATGGAAACAGAACCAAAGCCTGCTAGGGTATCACCGAATTGGAAAAAATACTCGACCATCTTGAGACCAAGGATGAATCACCAAACTACGGAACGAACATCTATTATGCAAGAGGACATTGAGATCGACGAAAAAAACGGTATACCCCGATTCGTTCGTCATCAACGACGACGTTTGTTGAAAAATATATTTCTCGTTAGTTTGGCAAAAACCGCGACGTATCTCTCCAGAGACGTCATTACGAACAATTGGATCGATCCAACTCTTACGTTGGTCGGATATATTCTTTCGACTGTGCTGTTGATTTTCGTGACGCCATTGTTCGTTCCCCTAATTCTGCGAACGTTCACAGTCAGAAGTTCTTTGAGACTCTGTGTATTATGGATGACCGTGATCGTCTTGACTACCTATAGACCTTATCCGTACATCTTTATCCTCCAAATATTGTCGTGCACATTTCCCGAATCTGTACTTCGCGTCGCGGTTCCCCTCTACATGATAAGAATCGCAAAGATATGGTCGCGAATCGACGGTGTCTCATTATCGACA
Source organism: Netelia inedita (assembly GCA_964017225.1). NCBI lineage: Eukaryota > Metazoa > Arthropoda > Insecta > Hymenoptera > Ichneumonidae > Netelia > Netelia inedita. Next base: position 28,892,585 of record OZ024924.1, read on the forward strand.
ACGATTCTACGAGTTTTTGCACTGAATAATTTGCTTTTTCAGTCGCGACACATTCTCGTGTCTACGATCAAATATATACAGCCGGCAATTTACGAATCTCGTAACTCGATAATCAAAAATGCAACAAACTCGACATGTGGCTTTTATTATTGCGAACCCACGAAAAAACTCATCGATGATTACCTCTATGACGTCAAGTACAAGAATTTCGAAGAAGCATTCATTTTATCGATTGTCCCGGGGGCTGGCGCAGCTTTTATCGCCGTTGGCATGACGGTGCTTCTCGATCGACTGGATGACCTTTCGAATTCGAAATTTGGCCATCAACCAACAGCTTACAAAACCATCGACGTTTTTCTTCAACTATGCCGTCCTCGTATGACTTACCTTTTGGGAATGAGTCTCTATCAACCGTTTATCACAACCCTGCAACAAGGGTACGTCGAGGCTTACGCCACCTGTGCCCTTGAAACGAAATACGATCACTCGATAGTTATTGTCGTTTCGATCGCTGCGATTCACGCTACTTTATCGGCCGAGATACTTTTCGACATACTAGGGATAATAGGAACGTTGCAGTTGGTACTAATTATTTTTACGGGAACGTTCATCTTTCTCTGTCTCTGGAACGAAATACAAACCCTCAACGTTTTGCCGATATTTCTAATTTTCTACATAATTCAGTACTGGATATCGATTTATGAACTGTTCCTCGTACTTTTGACTCATCGAGTGATCGGCGATCAGGAAATCCCCGCATGGGGAATACACGCCACTGTTTTATCAACCGGTCTGACTCTAAGCCAAACGTTTCATTACATGTGCATGATCGCAAAACTCAAGATAATGATCTTCTTCGGCATTGCCGTTCTTCTCATGACGTTCTTTCTGCGCAAAGAAATCGAGAAAACATTTTTAACAATAGCCATGAATTCAAAAATTGTCGGGGCACTTCGAGGAAGGAGTAGGGCATGGATCTCCGATTCTCATGTTGACCTCAGTGACGCTATCCACTTGGGGGGAGCACTTTTGTGGATCGAGACTTTTTGGAGACGCACCGTTTACCTCGTTAATTATTCGACCGATGAACGCTTACCCGCGAATAAGTCGCAAAGAACGAAAAAGAAATCTTGCAATTTCATCGAACGACGATCGGACAATACGAATGGGAGAATTAATTGTTGAAAAAAAGGCTTAACTGTAAATATATACTAAATATAGTTAATGACTAAATATAAATAATCCAAATGCAAATGTAGAAGAGCATCGATTTTTCACTTATTCATTCGAAGAAACTTTGTTCGTAGCGTTAGTACACTCCAAGTTCCATCTGGGCGAAATACTTCTGGAAATCTCAGAATCTCCGTTGATAATGGGTGCTATGATTATAAAAACGAGTTGTCTGCAATGAATTCAAATAAATATAAACAATATTGTATATTCTTTTTTAACGCCGTATATTACGTTATGGATTTTGACTTACTATCAACCGATTTTGCATATCCAAAGTAACAAACATGACCACTTTAACAATACCTAACATGTAACTGTGATTTCCGATATTACAAGGTATTCGCTGTCGGGTAAAAATAGCGATGTTTTTTTTTTTTTTTAAGTAAAGTAACAGAACAATTACCACATCACTGGGTCGTAGATAAACAAAAAAGGAACTTCCGAACATTGAATGTTGCGATATTAACGTCGTATGTAATTAAGATTTGAACTAAGCTCAAACTCTTAATATTGATAATTGTGCTTTTATAATTTTCGGTAAATATTCCGTTTTTGTATACAGTCGCAATGGTTTAAACTATATAAAAGATACTGTTTATTCTATGCTATTTATGTATTGTGTGGCCTCGAATCAACCAAATTTACTATCGTAACACTGACTTTTCTTCTTTTATCGCAAATCTCTTTCGCTTTCTTGTTATTTTCATTCTTTTATTTCCCTTGATACTCTTATCGCAGTCTCAACCAGACGATCGTTACAATATTTCCCATAAGACACACGGCGACTATTCTGTAGATATGCTATAACTTAATCTAAGTATTTGAATGAAAATGTATTAGTTTTCAGGACCGACAATTGCCAGCCAACGCGTGTCCTTGGCAATTTCACATTACAACCGTTCGATCAGTTTCACGTTAACGATAAATACCGTGACCCGTGCGAATAATAATGAAATACGTATCGATACTAATTTCGGCTAATCGACTAAGTATCAATGAAATGTTCTCGGCATCGCTTTTGAAATGGTTGTCGCAAATTTTTCATACGGGATAAAAGAACTTTTAAAGAAAGTACGACTATTACTTCTTGATCAAATCAGTTTCGAACGAAAAGAAGTATTTTCAGCAAGTTTTGAAAAATCAACCCTAGCTACCAATGCTATGGCACATTCCCATTTCGTAATGTTTCGTTGGGTTGCAAGTGATCGTGGCTCGTTACGAGGCAATTTTTTTTCAACCATACCGAGTTACAAAAATGTACAAAAATTATTTATTTTCCATTTAGCATAATATACTAAGAAGTAATAATCGTCATTTTTTTAATACAGCATGAAATGGAGCGTAAGAAAAAGAAACAAAAGATATAGATAAAAAAATGTATTTAAATACTCATGCATAGATCGAACGGTATTTTTAATTATTAATCAAATGGCAACACGAGGCATCTCATTAAATTCTTAATGGAGCCGATCCTTACCCGAGGACTTTTGCTTGTGTTGGTACATGAGATACGCCGATACTGGCTGACGAGGATTTCGCGCCAGCATTCGTTCTCTGAACGTTTCCACGACGGCGGATTTCTTCGATTTTTGTGCAGCTTTCTTGAGATTTACAACACCAAATTTCGTCGTACCGCCGGAAGTGCTCAATGGAATGAAGCCCTCGCTGACGTCGATACTGGTCGTTTGGCGATCGTCATGGAACATCGTTCTCGAAGGGACGAATACCTTCTCTTTCGCGACCTTTCGTCGTTTGTTGGGTCTCGCTGCAACGTCCGAGAGACTCTCGAGAACATCTTCAGGAAGTCGTTTAATGCTGGTCTTTGATTTTTCATTATTATCTCCAGTTTCCTTTAATTCTCGTTTAACATTTGCTCGAGTGGCTACTCCCTTCTGTCTCTTCGTTATTTGACCAGCCTTTATGCTCTCGGTCATCTTCTTCATTTCCTCAAAAGCGGCGGTACGAGCTTGATCAAATCCGACCGCGTTTGGCGCATCGTCCGACTCGTTGCCATTTTCCGAATCCTCGACTTGCGCACTTTTTTGATTCTTTTTCTTCTTATCCTTCTTCGTTGTCTCTTTCGTTTCAGTATCTTCGATATTCTTCTCCTCGAGCGTGTTTTTATTCTTATTCTTCTTCGTTGCGCTTCCCGGTTGAGGATCTTCAAGATTGGCCTCTTCAAGCGTTTCCTTTTTCTTATCTTTCTTTTTCTTTTTCGGTACTTCTTCGGTTTCCCTCACTATCTGCATTTCCGTGTCTTCCTTCACGGGTTTCTTGTTTCTCTTTCGGTTCTTCGATTTCTTCGTTAATTCCTCAACAACGGAGGATTCTTTACCATCAACCGCCATTAGTTCTACCTCTTCGTTTTCTTTCAATTCCTCTACAATTTTCGTTTCGGCTTCGACGCTTACGTTCGATCGGTTCTTCTTTTTCTTCTTCTTCTTTTTCTCCTCGGTGTTAATAACTTCCGTTACACTCGGCTCTGCTTCATCTCGAATTGAAACGTGTTCATCTACCGTCGATTCAACATTTTCATCGATCAACCTGTTATCCTTGTCCTTCGCGTCAGCATCTTCGCGAACATTCTCCAACGTACTTCTTCTCGATGGTTTAATTTTCTGTTGGAGTTTCAGTGCCGGCAATGTGTCGTTCAATTTTTCCTTCATGAGGAATCTTATTTCTGGTGAATCGCTATTAGGTGTTGTCATCGTATGATTAAGAGAAGAAACGTTGGTCGACTTTGTCTTGGGGGACTTTGTTCTCTTGCCCGAAACGTTCAAATCTCTAGGAAGACTCGTTCGTAGCTGTTGTTGATCGGTGTCGAAATTCTTTGGCGTTTTTATTTCCTTGAAACTCGAGCCGTGTTTCGACGGCGTTTCAACAACTTCAGGTACCGCCAGCTTGGGTGAATTCTTCGCCGATCCTGTCTCGATTGTTGCTGATTTCTTTTTCTGCGAAGAATTCGATTTTTCCGACGAAAGGCACTCGCTTGCCGGAAGCTTCGGCGTGCTGCACTGAGTCAATAGATCTTCGTGCATCTTTTTCTTTTTCTTCGCCGAACTTTTCGACGATCCATTGAGATCGACGGATTTAACCGACAACTCGACGTTATTCTTCGAGTCATTGAGATACTTTTCTCTATTCGGTGTTCTAATAACTTTTGATACGTCGCTTTTAATCGGGCTAGGTTGAGAAATTTCAACATCAGTGTCCGGGGAATCCGAATCACGCGCGGGTCTCGGTATTATTCTCTTTCTTGTTTTTGCTTTCTTAATATCTACGGAACTCTGCGATTCCTCGTCCTCGTTCTTTAGATCCAGTTCAGCTTCATCGTAGCTCTCTTCTCCTTCTTCTTCTTCTTCTTCTTCTTCATCTTCTTCCTCTTCCACTTCCTCGTCATCACCGACGACAAAATCATTCAAATCGGAGGCATCGTCGTCGGAATCCGAAGATTCAGATTCTGTGACCATGCAATCATCGCCAGGCACATCGTCGTCCGAATATTTGACGTCGCTCTTGCCATTGAGATTCATTTCGTTGGCGATATCGGAATCGATGCTTCTCGCAGACTCGTCGTTTTCGTCATTCTCACTGTTGTTGCTGCTAGCGCTGCTATTGACATCGAACAAGAAACGCGGCAATTTTACGCTCGCATCCGCCTCGTTCTCGCTACTGTTAGATTCCACATCTTGGTCGGCTTCAGAATCGGAATTTACCTGTCCCATTGTCGAATAATTCGGGTCGTTTGTTGGTGTTTTAGTGCTGGACAATTTCGTCGATTTGTCGAGATCTGGCCGAAAATCATCTTCACCCTCAGAATCTGAACTCGCGCGAGTGATTTTCGAGCCGCTCTTGTTTAAGGATTTTCTACCACTTCCTTGTTTAGCCGATTTATTTAGTTTTCCCTCCGACATCTCCGGACTTACTGAATTCTCTTGCGAATCACCATCGTCCATATCCGAGTCCGACTTCGCTATCGACATTTTCGAGTTATTCTGGCTACTCAAAGATTTTCTGGAACTAGTAGATTTACCAGATTTATTAAGATTTCGCTGCGAATCTTCCTCGTGAAGCTCAGACTCAGATTCAGCTATTTTCTGATTGCTCTTGTTGCTTATAGATTTCCGAGCGCTTTCCGATTTTGCCGATTTGTTGAGTTTCTGCCTCTGGGATTGTGGAGTTGAATCATCGAGGTCGATTCCACCGAGCGAGCTTGCCTGTGATATTCTCGAGTTATTCTTGTTGTTGTTCAATGATTTTCTAGTGCCATCGGATTTTATTGATCCGTGAATCTGTGATGACTCATCATCTTCCACCTCGGATCCTGAATTCAACCGCTCTGTTCTCGAGATGTTCCTGTTACTCAGTGATTTTCTAGCACTTTCGGGCTTGACGACATTGTTAAGATTTGACTGCGAATCAATCTCAGAGTCTGAATTCTCATGGGCGATTACCAAACTTTTCTTTTTGCTTATCGATTTTCTAGGACTTCCGGAATTTGTCGATTTGTTTAGATTTTTACCCTGATCTTCGAGACTCACCGAAGAATTGGATCGATCCTCGTCGATTGTAAGATTTTTGAACGAATCGTTCTTGCTCGTATCTGGCAAATCATTGACCGTTGTATTCTTCGATCGATTCTCTTTGCCTTCTGCCCTCGCGGGAGATTCCCCTATGACGTTTCCGATATTCGCTGCTTTATCCACTTGTGTCTGTGCTTCCTCAAGATCAGCATTATTTTCCTCTAGTACTTTGGAATCGTCGCGCGATGATGATTTATTCATAGACCTTCGTTTTTCCGGTGTGTCCTTGGCTTTCTTGTTAATGGGAGTTTCCAATGAAATCAGCTTACTCGTAGCGGGACTCGCATTGTTTGATTTACCGGGCGATTCGACCAGCGACTTTTTCGACTCGTTGTGCGATCTCTTTGGAGTCTTGGCTTCCATACTATCAACGTCGTCATCGCTCGAATCTTTGACCCGTCGTTTTTCAATCGAATTACGATTTTTCAACGATTTGTTGAGTCTCGATGATACATTTGCCTCGACATTGCTCGAGTTATCTCTCGATTCGCCATCCATCGTCGACGTGTCATCGGTACTCATGAGAGATTCGCGCTTGGAAACATTCGAATTGATCGGCGAAACGTTCCCCGAATCTTCAATTTTTCGTGGACTATTCTGATTTCGGAATTTCTTCGAATTATTCAAGCTCGAACGTTTACTCGTCGAGTGCTTCGACACGTTCGATTGTTCGTCCTCCTCGACATCGCTCGAAACATCCATCGTAATTTCCGCACTCTGAATATTAGTTTCAATCTTTTCATCGTTTTTCGTCGAAGTTCCCATTTCCTCGATTACCGTGTTGTCCGAATCGTAAGCTACATTTTCCTGCTCTTTCTCCGCGTTTTCTTTCTCGGTTACTTGAGAAGGGTCTTTATCGGCGAGCACGAGCTCGTATTCGCTATCGTTTTGCTCGGTCGAGAACGAATGGATCGAATTTTTGTCGTCGTCCTTCTTCTCCTTTGACGCTTCGTTATTACCTTCGCCCACCCACTCGTCGGCCGGTATGTCTTTGAACGACGGACAAACAATGGAATCACTCTCATTCTCGCTATCGGTAACTCTCAATTCTTCTTCCTTCTTGCTCAACATCTCGTCCACGATATCCTCCTTGCTATGTTTGCGCTCTTTACTCGACTTTTGCAAGCTTCCCTTCGACAACCTCTTATCAGTATCATCATCCTCAATGATTTTCGAAGCTTCCACGACGTTTGTTCCACTCATCGGCGACTCTGTAACAATCGAAGATGTTCTATCTTTAACCATTTCACATACGAAAATATCCTCGTCTTCTTCTAATTCTTGTGATTTTGCCCGATCGACCGACAATCTTCTCGTTGGCAATTCGGCGCTCGGACTTGAACGTTTCGCTGGTGACTTTTTGTCGACACTCGCTCTTGACGTTTCTTCCGAGTTTATTATTTCTCTCGTCATATTTGTATCATCATTGATCGTTTCCATTGGGATCTTTTCAACAACGCTCTTGCTCAACGTGTCGGACAAAGTTGTACTTTTCCCGATATTTTCCGCATCGAGATGGAATGTTTTCGTTGATTCTTTAATATCAACAACTATTTGTACCTCGTCGTCGTCATCGTTAATCTCTTGTATCTCGTTCGAAATACTAACGACGTTGGTTATCTTGAAAGTATTAACGTCGTTACTATTTTCGTTAGTATCAACGTCGTTAATATTTTCGTTATTCTTGACTTTTGCATTTTCCAAATCTTCTATTTCAGAGTTTTCACTGCAAACCTTCGTTTTCTTATCATTTTCCGGTATTTCCGATGCGTTAGACGTTCTTACACCCTGAATCTTATTTCTTACGTCTTCTTTCATCGTTTCCAGAACGACGACGCAGTCAGTGTCTATCGCGTATTCTTTTCTCATACTCGTTTTTGGGGAAACTTTCATGGAATCTTTGGTAACGATTTCTTGATCTTTCGCCACACCCTTCGAATGGTTATTATCCGACGTCTCGTTGACGCTGCTACGTTTTTCCGAATTTATCGCGAACTCCGAATTTAAAGATTTTCTATGTAAAAATCGAACGTCCGCGTTCGCGACGACGTGCTTTTCAACTAATACGATGCTTTTGTTCAAATTTTCATTTTCCTTGTTACCAGGACTTTTTTCTTGCATTTCAGTGCTTTTATTCAATATATTATCGATCGAGTAAGACGAACTCTTGTTGGGGCTCGAGATACTCCGAATTTCTGGAGATGTATGGACATTTTCATTGTCCCTCGTCGAATCCGCGATTTTCGTCGGACCATCACGATTCAGTGAAGTATTCGAATTATCCGTGAGTGGCTCAGAATTTTCTTGAACCGATCTTGCGATTGTATCAATCCCAGATTCCACTGTCATAGATACATATATTTATCGTGGCCAAGTTATCATTTGCTTATTTTTAGAATTTAAGAAAATTTCTAAGAGCAATTTATTGTAAACTCATCGGCTTATTGTGGATAAGAGAGCAAGATTCTCGTATCACGACAAATATCCGATCCCCTGGTCACACATAAATCGCAAATCAATTCTAACTCAAGACTATAAAAAAAGATAAGATTGTTAAGGAAAATGAGAATTATTTCCTTACCAGAACTTTCCTCGACGTCCATTTTTTCATCAGCTTTGCTAACGTCCGCCTTAGACTTTTGCCTCGAAAGTTTCGAATGGTTTTTCGTCGTTTCTGAAAAACAAAACAACATTATGAAACAATAAGTAGCTTTCTCGGAAAAATTAATTCAGTTTCATTGTGATTGATAATGTAAGTACGATTCGTTAACAGTTTGAATCTCGAAGGTCATTGAAAAAAAATACTGTCGTAAAATGCTGAACGGTGCATAATGTATGTTCCAAATGAATGTATCATTAATATGTTCTAGGATTTTTCCGCATGAAATGTAAACGGCGCGATCGGACTGCTCGGGATTCGAACGGTTAAGAATATTCATTGAAGAAATAATTCGTCGCATACCAGCATCGTCCTCATCGATTTCATAAACAGTTTGTTCCGATTTACGAAGAGAATCGACGGTTTTGCCATCTTCCGCTTCTTCAACAACGACTGGTTCGGAAGGTAGAACTGATGCGCGTTGTCTCGACTTTGTAGAAATCTCGACGTCTGAAATTATCGGTTCCGATATCTCCGGTTCCATTGAACTCGCTCTTGTTCTACGAGTGACTCTTGTCACAGGTGGGGTTGATTTTGATTCTGATTCGGCTCTAAGCGGTGGCCTGATCGACGGAAAAAACAGAAATTACCATTCTTTGTTTATCGAAACTTTAAATATATCTTGTTAATACGTAACTACATTAGTATAGAAATTATAACTAATTCTTTTCATTAATTTTGTGTTTCTACCTTCCGCGTCCTCTGGTGGGTGTTCCGCTGGAAGGCACGGTAGCGATGCTGCGTCTAGTAATCCGTTTGGTGGTAGATTCTGCCAGCGATTCCGTTTCCGCAGCCTCGCTAATATCCGAATTGCCCGAATTGCGTCGATTTCTCGTATGTTTCGTTGGTTCGGGGATAACGGTGTCCATGGCAAGGGTACGACGTCTCGTAGTCCTAGCGACTCCACTGGTAGAAACGTCGCTTGTGGATTCCGGAGATGAACCATCTGGATTGGCAGGTTGCCTATTTCTGGTGCTTCGCCGGAGAGGCGAATCATGAACCGAGGGGTTCAATGCCATTCTTGATTTTTTAACTGCGTACATTTTAACAATTAAAATAATTCGTCTAATATCGATAGTTACGAATCTGAGATTCTCCGTTTCCTACAATAGGTGTATAGTTATTATATCATTTTTCCTTTTTTTCATGTGAGACAACAATTGAACTTTCAGTCTCCAACAATTTGTATTGACGAATGCAAAACTGTACTAGACATCTGTATCCTCGAGACTCTTACATATCCCAATATCTACCAGGATCCGGAACTTAATCCCACAAAACGCAAAAGAAAAATCTGTCTTACGAATCACGAGGTGATAAGAAGATAAAAATGTTTTATAATTTTATGCGAGATTGAGTTATCTTGCACGAATTATTTGAATAAACAACAATGTTTTATCAAACATAACGATCATGGTTTATTCTTATTTGTAGGTCTCGTAATATTTCGGCAATACATTAAACGCAAAACGTTGATACACGAATATTGTATGATACAACTTGACCCTCCTAACCGCGGGTTTATCTAAAACAATGGTGATTGGCTATATCAGTAACGCGTGTCGATTACGATTAAATATATTGAACAAAAGAGATCAGTGCATAAAGAGGCATGACAATTTACATTTGTCCAATATTCAATCGTCAGGGAACGATGGTCGTACATCCGAAATGAGAAAAAACCGTTACAAATGCTCGACCATTACCGTTGGGAATGTTGCAAGATATGGTTTGAAACGCATGGCGAAAAATAGAAAAGATATGTACGTACCTCCCTTCGAGTCCCATTCATCGTCAGAACCTTTCACGTTACGCGGCATTATCGCTATTGCTATTATGGCACATCGGTTATTTAATAATAATCGATAGAAGCGAATACAAAGAAACACTCTGCACTAATTTCGTTCACAAGCTACAATAAAACACGTGTTTTCAACCGCGAATTCAATCGCTACCCGACTTCTCGTTCAACATTGTTCGCCGATACATGTCCACCGCGTGTTTCCTCACCCCGTAAAGCCGACGCGCTACACTCCGGAAGTGGCATACCACGCTCCGTAGTGGATAATAAACGAACCATCAACAATTTCGAATACCTGTATCATAACTGCCCTAATTTTAGATGAGTCAAGTTAGCGCCGAACTAGAAGCAATTTTAATCAATTATATCTCAAAAAAATGCTCGCAATTTGCTCATCAAGAATATAAAATTGCCCTAGCGGTAACAATTATTGAAAAAAAGTTATTAAACAATTTCGTAACAAAGACTAATTTGACGATTTCTAAGTTATCCGTTTACGAACAGGATCTTTTCTAGGTTCAAAATATTGCGGTCTATTTGCTCATCACTGCCCATCTTTTTATTTGCGGTTTATTAACGTTTTTTGAATACAAAATAATAAATAAAATTTCGATGTCTTAAGGCCTGGGAAAACGACTGTAGCGCCGCTACTGTCGCATTGAGATTGCTTCTAGTTCGGCGCTAACTGGAGTCATCAGCAACGGTCGACAAAAGTTGGTTCTGCGACATCTAAGCGGCCAAAGGATGAACTTTTTTTGTACCCACGTTAAGTTGGTCGCAAACTATCGTGGTTACATCGTGTTTTCATGACTGACAAGACAGAGACTGTGTAACAACAACAGATGCATATATTCACAAGGCCCGTGCGCGTTGCTCGTATATTTCGAGAACAGCGCGAGCATATGAACACACCCGAGCGTCTTGTTCGGACCGCCAGATTGTATATATATGTTCCCTTCGCGAGCCATATGAGATATGACTACGATAGCTTGCGGTCAACTTAACGTGGGTGCAAAAGAGTTCACACGTTGGCCGCTCAGATGTCGCAGAACCAACTCTCGAGGTTTCAACTTTTGTTAACCGTTGCTGATCTCCCCCCTAATCTTTGATTCGAACCGTTGCGCGATGGTGGCAGCATCGTCGGCTCGCGGCAAGTGGGGCGAACAGCTAGCATCGCTGGTAGTGTGTTCGTGTGTTGTAGACGCTTGTCGTTGATTGCTTTCATATTCCGTTTTCGACGAATAAACGCAAATAAATTGTATTTGCTGCCGTGTTGTTCGGTGAAAGAAAATGTTACTTCGGATTACTACTTGACAACCCAAATTATTGTACCGAGGTAAGTAACGGACGTAAGTTCGTATCAGTTGGTTTTATCATATTTCGCATTAGTAACCGCCAAAATTACGACCTGGGACGCCATCTTAAGAAGTTTTGTTGACAATAAGTCTGTACTATAAGGAACATATTACGATGGAAAATATTGTTCGATACAAAATAATGCCATAACCTTAAGATAATTCATCATATAATTACGGTATTTTTCATTCAAATCGAATAATTCGTCTATTATTGCCATTATCATTGAGCTTGGCCGTGTTTATAACGTGGCATTATTTTGATGTTATGCATACGTACTTACGTTCCTGTTCGTCAATTTACATTCCGACAATTCTTAACATTTCAGTGCAGTAGGAAAAAACCGGAATCATGTTTTATGCGCATTTTGTGTTGGCCAAAAAGGGGCCGCTGGCCCGTATTTGGTTGGCTGCCCATTGGGACAAAAAGCTTACAAAAGCTCATGTATTCGAAACGAATATTGAGAAGTCCGTAGATGGTATCCTACAACCAAAGGTAAGATCTATTTTTTTCTATATTTTTGGCGTTCTCTCAAACCCCGATGGCCGCTTTCATTTATCTAAGAGATCGTTTAATAATCGGATTCTATTAAGACAACGTACAATATCAACCGACCTGCGGATTACATTAATTTCTTTTGTTTCAAATCTTTCAATTTCCTAATTATATAATGAATAAAGGTACATAGAACAGTCTATACTCGTACAGAACCAAGAACTTTGTTGTAATTGCGCTCAAATTTTATGTTCTTACGATCGATCGAATATCGTCGTTTGTTGTTGGTATTTCCATTTTTGCAAATCTATTTGTATTCGTCTAAATTAATTCCGACCTAAATCCTAAGGTCGCTCTTAATTCACAATATTGATTTTCCTTTCTATATCTTCAGGTAAAAATGGCCTTGAGAACATCGGGACATTTGCTACTGGGCGTTGTGAGGATATATTCGAGGAAAGCGAAATACCTTTTGGACGATTGTAACGAAGCCTTCGTCAAGATAAAAATGGCGTTTCGTCCGGGTATGGTCGATTTGCCCGAAGAACACAGAGAAGCTGCCGTAACGGCGATCACCCTACCCGAAGTCTTTCATGACTTTGACACAGCCATGCCGGAATTGAAGTAGGCTGGAATATTGATTATTCGTGACCTTGACGCACATTTATATTTGCGTATTTAAGAGAAAAAGGTACTAAGAAGGTTTTTATTATACCAGGGACGTGGATATCGAGGCGCAATTCAGCTTGAATCAATCGAGAGCGGAGGAAATTACAATGCGAGAAGACTACGGTAGTTTGTCTCTCGTAACTCACGATCAAGGATTCGGCGATATGAGCTTCGATGCCGAACCACCAGAATTAATGCGACATGGGAGTACGATGGAACCGACCCTCGACCAGGTCAGTAGAAAATAACAGAAACTTGATGATTACACAGAAAAAATAACTTTATTATTTGTGTAACGCGCGATATGTCGAAATGTTGAATATTCATTCGGAGATAGTCTATTTACTTTACATCGGTTAACTTTACTACTTCCAGCGGAAGCGAATGAGAATAAAATACGATGCTTGCCAATAATAAGTTTTTATAATACAACAATGTATGAGTTACTTTTTCAGAGTCACATGTTATTCACCGATGGACCAGGAATAGAAACGGCACTGGAACAAAAAGAGAAAGAACCTGTGCCAGGAACGTCATCGACGGCTCAACCAATGGACATAGACACGCCGATAAGGGATGATGGTTTTGGCGGCAATCTTGGACAAGACATGATATGTACGATTCATTTAAAAAAGAAAATAATTCAGATCGCTTGATCCGCTTGTTTCATTGAACACGCTGGAGTAATCGAGATCTTTTGCTGAATAGCCGGTGGTCTCTTCGAGGGTGGCCTTTTCGACGAAGCCCCGATGGGCGAAGTTCCAGTGCCTGAAGTAAGCACACTCGGCGAGCCACAGGAAGCCGGCGCCGCTACTGGCGCAGCGCCTTCTGTTCACGACGACTCCGATGAAGACATGGGCGATCATTTTGGCGGAGGACCTCCGTCGGTGATGGGTGGAATGAGGTAAATTCCAATAACACGTCGGTTGGAAATTCTACGTTATAGGGCATTGGAATAGAAAAATTGTTGATGAACCTTTACAGTAGCACAGATGGCTCGAGACCACCGACACCTGTCGCTCCTGGCGAAGAAATGGAAGGGCGTGCCAGCGTTGCCAGTCGTAGATTCACACCGGCACCACCAGCGATCCCCGAGGAACATCCCATGGACGTGATCGAAGAACCACCCCCTCTCCAGGACCAAACAACGTTACTTCATGACGAAGAAGAAAGCTTCGCTCTGGCCCCTGTTGATGCGTCAGCGTTAAAAGGTTGGCATTACTATGCGACCTAAACAATCTTATAAATTGATCTCGCGTGCATTTGCATCACCAATTGTCTTATATGACGAAAAATTCGTAAATTTCCAAAAGAAAAGCCGCAAAAAAATTATGAAAATTAAGAAATTGCCTATTGCTTGCTGACAATTTGAACGTACTCAAATAACGACCAGAGGAACTTACGAATTTACAGGTTTCACGAAAGCGAAACGCAAGCGTAAGCTCATTGTTGACGAAGTTAAAAACATATCGGGCGAAGAGATGAAGGCCCAATTGTCGGATACCAGTGATATCATAACAACGTTGGATCTCGCGCCACCTACAAAAAGACTGATGCACTGGAAGGAAACCGGTGGTGTCGAAAAGCTCTTTGCCCTTCCAGGCAGGCCGCTTCCCGCACGTGTTTTATTCAAGGTCCGTCTTTATTCTATTTAAAAATTGCAAGTAACAGTAAACAAATCTGTAATCGATAGATAAATTTCTAAAAAAATATTTATACACCTAGAACTATCAACGACACTTAACCAGCAAATCGTACGATCACGAAGACTTCGGCCGTCTCGGTGCTGAGGAAGATGGTATGCCTTTGGAACAGGTGAGAGATGCGCCTGAAGCGGAATTGGGGGCTTTCGAAGCGAGTCTGCTCGCCAAGCGTATGGGAAGAAAGAGAAAAGCACCTCAAGATGATGAGGTAACATTTGTTTTTTTGTCCATCGTTATTTCCTCGAGCGAAACAAAATCGAATAAGTTTAAATCATTTTTATTTCAATTTTTTTTCAGCAACCGAGCATTCCGCAAACTCTGGCTCCACCGCAGACACCATCGATAGAAGAGCCAGCTTCTATCGTTGCCGATTCGTTGGAAATGCCGATTCAACTCCCTGAATCGACGCCCCTACCGACCGTCGAATCGCCAATGCCACCAGACGTTTCGATGCCACCGGATGTTTCGATGCCACCCGAACCAACGGTCTCCGATCTCAATAGCATCCTACCGTCCATTGAAAATTCCGAAATTATCGACGTGCCGACCGAAGCACCTTCGTTAACCACGGAAATGCCTCAAATACCTCCGGCCGACGTGACCAATCTTCTCGGTGTACCGATAGATGAACAAAATCCACCCGCGTCCGTTCAACCAGATGCCGTTGACGTACCTTTATTACCCAGCTCCGATCTACCGCAAATGGAAAATATGGGCTACGATCAAGTACGTTTTCTCGTCAATTTTTTTATTTCTTTCGTATCTCTAATTTTCTAATAATTCTCAAAACAAGGATTTTGTGTGCGATGGCGTAAATATAATATACTTATGTTGTTTTCAGGCTCAGCATCAAGTTTCCTACGTGGGATACGATGAACTTCAGCAGCCACCCGCGCACACCCCTGGTGCGATATCGGAAAGAGGACCAGCCACCCCATGGAATCACGAAGACTACGAGTTTCCACCCTCTGTTGGACCGGTAAGCCTGAATTATTCATTATATCGTATTGAACAATCTGATATCGATGCCAGAAACATGTATTTTCCTATCCCAATCGTTGGGCGTAGTTTATCGTCGTTTCTCATTCGAGACGTGCGATAAAAAAAAGTATATATATTTACAGCAAGAGGAACAACAGGTTGACGAGACGTATGAACAATTCGAGGAGCGAGTTCTCAATAAAAGAGCGGCGCATATGTATCATGTAATCAAGAGCAAAATGGACGTTAAGGATAGATTGACCCTCGCGGAAATGGCATACAAAAACGGACGAAAACAGGTAATTATTGTCTATGAATTTCGAACGAAACGAAATATCTTATGGAAAATAAAAATGTATGCAATTTTATTGTTACTATTTCAGGCGGCCCAAAAGTTTTATACGTTATTAGTCCTAAAAAAGTTCCAAGTTTTGGAATTGAATCAAGAACGTTCGTATGCGGACATCGTGATTACCAAAGGACCCAAGTGGGAGAATCCAGCGTTATAAGAATGAGCTACAGGCAGCGTAAGCATTATGATTATTGTTTCAGATTTATTAACTTGGGCAGGCAGATTGAGTAATGGGATGTGAAAAATAGACAAAAGTAGTGTTTTCGTTCGAGTCTCGATCATCGTCAGCGAAAGAAAATACCGCGACGAAACATTGATCCAAACATTGATGAATATCGCGATCTTACGTTGTCGCATTCGAACGAAAACACGCCAGAGCAAATTTTGCCAATATTTATTTCAAATCCAATGTACTATTTTTCTTTTTTTTTTTTAAACAAAAAACAAATTCACAAAAAGTAGTCTATAAGGCTGAAATAATGAAAAGAAAGGGGCTAGGGGAACGAAAAAGAGTATATTTCTACATAACGTCGATTAAAATTCTTCTACGATGCGCGAGATGTTTCTTGCATCCGCAAACAGATCATCGTAGTAGCATTGTGTGTGCGTGTGCGTGTTTACTGCGTTTCGAAGAAAAACAAACAAACAAAATGAGTGAATGTGCGCATCGCCACTTTATCACCACTTTTCTATCGATACAGTCGACGATGCCGTTAGATTTATTTCAGCATTGACATTATGTACTAGGTTTTCGAATACATATCACTTCTTTTACACTACGCTGCATTAATAATGAGACATAGTTGTTGGAAAGTGCGAGCCCTCTTCGAAAAGCAATGTCACTATTTTTTGACGAAATCTTTTGGACAATGGATTAATGTAATTAATCGATACTTTGTCCGATCATCATTAATCATGAATTACATTGATCGTGAATTATTTGTGTATAGTCAAATCGATAATATGGTTTTGTTCGTTCTCAAAAACGAAAGTTTTGAATTTATTTTTGCGAATGATACAAATTAAACAGTTCCATTTGGATATAAATTCAATCATGTTTTATTTATTTTTAAGATCTACGATTTATCGTTTTAACGCAAACGAACATTAATTTATTAATGTTGCATTATGCTCTTGATTTTTCTACATAGTACCGCTTACAAAACACGTCGATGATATGTTTGTGCAAATTACGTAGCCTCGAGACGACGGTACGATGTACAGTCCCCGAAACTTACACATTGCTTTCATAAACGATTCACTATTTATGAAAGTAATGCTTGAGTCATTTAATTATTGAGCTCGTTGCTGTAAAAATAAAAACTGATGCCCGGTCGCTAATTCGCTTATTATTGATTTTTCCATGCTTTTTGAGCAAGTTTCATTATCGATACGACGACAAACAATTGAGAACGAAAAATCTCTGTATAATCGAGGCATCGTAAATTGTGCTCTATGACTACATTGAAAATCATGGGCGTAAGAGGTGGTATGTATTCTATTCGTACGTATTTGAGTAAACGATAAGTAAGTTGCGTATGTAAGAGATTAAAATTATGTTGCATAGTGCTATAATAACTACATCATTTCATCATCATTGGACAAATGACCTCGTTATATTTGAATGATTTATATATTATATATGTATAATTAGGTACCAGCTAATGTAGAATAGCCCACAAAATCAGTAAATGTAATATATTATGAACAAAATGAAACACGGTTCTGACAAATCAAAATAATGAAATATTAACGTTCCTCTTTCCAATATTTCCGTAACAAAATTACCTGTGTAGGTCTAAGTACTTCTCTTGTATCGTTGCAAAATTTGTAACGCCGAATCATACGTACAATGGAAGAAAGTATACTTTCTCACTCTATAGTTCAATTATCTACTATAGGCAAATTTTCTAAACTCATCGCGACGAGAAGATTTTATTAACGATCGGCACGGCGTATCTTTAAAAAGGATCGATAGGATCGTAGAATTTGATAAAGGAAGATGCGTTCAAGCATCAACAACACGTACATTGTAAAAGCTTTATTTTTTGTTTATCGGTGAATCCTCGTACAAACAAAGACATCGATGGAAATAGCGATCAAATTTAAATTATGAAAATGTGTGGTAGGTGACGGTACTGACATTACGCACGATTCCATATCAATGCGATGTAACAGGAGCGATAAATTAATAATACGTTATCCATCGATACTGTATTTAAAAAGGCATACATTTATCGATTGTTTAATGAAAAAAAAAGTATGTTAACGTTTCATCGATCACCTTCATTCTTTTCCTCATGGAAAATACTGCCGAATGAAAGTATTCAATGACAAAATAAAAGAACAAATGGAACGTTAGCAGAGGACAAAAAACCAGCTCGGTTTCAGCCCTCTAATTCACCAGCGGCGCAAGCATCCTGGTATGATTTGCCCTGTTGACGATCGGGATTCAACTTGATCATATCGTCGATTCGGAGAATCGTTATTGCAGCTTCCGTCGCGAACTTTAAAGATTTTATCTTCGATATAGCAGGCTCCAAAACGCCAGCCTTCCTGTTATCTTTCACCGTTCCTTCGAGAAGATCGAGACCAACCCTGATTACAAAAATCATAAGCCGTTAGATGAATAAAAAATTACAAATATATGGCGGGTTCAATCCGGTGAGAAAATCTCTAGAAAATACGTTGCTTATTAAACGTACCACTTCAAAAACACCTAGATTCAGTCTAGATTGTACCTTTGTCGTTTAAGTTACTGTCTTACAAAATTATAAACACGTTCTCACCATTTAAGATTCGCGTGATCGACCGTCGTCTGACTGGAGTTATGATAGGCTCGCAATTTCGCGACTAGGTCGGTTGCATCTTGGGCAGCGTTAACGGAGAGTATTTTCGGTATGACGAGAAGAGATCGGGCAAATTCGGCAATCGCCAGTTGTTCCCTTGAACTTAATGACGTAGCAAAGTTCTCCAGATAAATCGATAGCGCGGCTTCGACACTGCCACCACCGGCAACGACATTTTTACTCTCGAGAACACGTTTAATGACGCAAAGCGCATCG
This sequence comes from Netelia inedita, assembly GCA_964017225.1. Classification (NCBI taxonomy): domain Eukaryota; kingdom Metazoa; phylum Arthropoda; class Insecta; order Hymenoptera; family Ichneumonidae; genus Netelia; species Netelia inedita. Next base: position 28,911,482 of record OZ024924.1, read on the forward strand.
TGTATCGAACGCTCCATTTCGTCGCAATAGTAATCGTTAGGACCACGAAGAATAATCGAGCTTGCGGTTCTTGCCTTGGGTCTGTAGATGAAGGAATAAGTATGAATTAGCAAATACGATCGAAATTCAATCAAAACGTGTGAACGATTTCGTATATATGGCTGCCTTTACCCCTTGACGAGAATCAATTCATCGTCGCAAACGTATTCTTGAACTACTTCAGCAGCTTCACCGAGGAAATTTGCGTCGAAACTCTCGTCACCCTCCATGTTCGTTAGGGACGTGAGGAAATGAGCTCCAGTCGCTTTAGCGATACGTTTCAGATCGGCTTTCTTGCATCTACGAACTGCCATTGCACCAGCTTCCACGAAGTACTGAAGAAGAAAAAAACAAGCAGTGTCGGTAATTAAAGCGGTGCAAACAATTCGAAATTTCGCCCAAACGATTCTCATAAAATTGTCCGATTCGAGTTATTTAATAATTCCGGACAGTTTTTAATTGATAAACTTCATTTAATTAATTACCTTAAGACACAAATCGTCAATTCCACCGGAAAGCAGAACGACATTAGTGCCAGCGGCAAGAATCTTCTGTATACGTTCTTTGGTGATATCTGCCTCGCGCTGACGAATACCTTCGAGCTTTTCCGGGTCTGTTATCAGAACCTCGACTCCCAACTTCATTTTTGCTTTTTGCAGTGAAAAGTCCAAACAGGCGATCTTAGCGTTGGTTATTTTTTTCGGCATTGCTTGCGAAGCTACTGTACAGTTGAGAGCATAACCATGGACAAGAACGGATTCCCGAACGCTTTTGCCATGAGCCTTGAGAACGTTCACTGCCTTGATGGGATACAAATGACCTCCTTTGCCATCGTTGATCTTGATAGCATTTGCCGCATCGACGACCATGTTACCGAAGAAATTAGCATCACTATTTTTTTATTATTTTTGTAATAGTCAAGAAAAAATATTTCGTCAATTTCATTGCGCAGTGGCTAGTTTTAAGTAGAAGATTGATTTGTTTCATCGAGTTCATTTTCAAAGAGTGTGAAAAAAAGGATACGCTCCAATAATTTTACTGGACATTGAAGTTTTCGCAACATTGACGAGACAATCTCTTCCTAGTTCGTCGACGGTCACCGTCAGATGTTCCTGAATATACTTGCACGCTTCCCTGAAATATTTCACGTCGATACATTGAATATTTTCCAATATTTACTATATAACGCCTTGATATTTGGATGAGAATAATTATTAATAGAGTTGCTGATTTTTTTCTGCGCGATATATTCCGTTTTTGTTGTTTTGCTCTGAATTTTCAATAAATGAGGAACGAATAAAAATAACGCCATTGACGAAAAAAATACTGACTTGCATGCCAGCCTGTATCCACTAATCACGGATGTCGGATGAATCTTTTGTTTTACAAGTTCATCTGCGTTTTTCAGCAGCTCAGCTGCAATGATTACCTGAAAGAACGTCGTAAGTAATAAAACATCGAATAAATGTTATTATTTAACATTTTTCAGAATATAACCAGAAGCGGAACATGTCGTTTAACCGTTCAGTATAAAATTTTATTGGCAAACGGTACCAATCGTTCGAAATGTGGAAATTGAAGATAATTAACTGTAATAGACTCTGTAGTTTCTTCAAAATAGTAAACGACGGATTTCTGTATCATGATAAACTTGAGGACTAAATAACGAATACGTACAACGGACGTCGTGCCATCGCCAACTTCCTCATCCTGCAATTGCGCCAACTCTACGAGTACACGAGCGGCTGGATGTTCGACATCCAAAAGACGCAGAATAGTTGCTCCATCGTTTGTCACCGTGACATCCTGAAAGAAGAGAGAAACATTGAACACTGTAACGAATCAAAGAAGACTCCGATTTTCAAATAGATAATTTTTTATTAAAATAACAGAAATTAATCATTGTTTCACTGATAAGCGGTTGATACAATTTTAATTTATATTTACCCCAATATCGTCAACCAGCATTTTGTCCAGGCCAACCGGTCCCAAGGAACTCTTGACAATATTGGCAATGGCACACGCAGCCATAACTGAAAACAGAAACGGCGAAAATATGAATAAATATATTTATATATTTATTTATTTATCAAATATTTACCAAATAAAAGTTAGTATCGGTAAAATAATTTTTGAAACAATCACTAATAAGAAAAATATTAATCATCGATTAATGAAAGTCGACGACAAAAATCTTCAATGGAAATTTGAGAATATAATTTTTTTTTGACGAAAACTTCTTTGATTCGGAGGTATGAGAAGAGGAAATAATATTTCATATAATTGTCGTGAAGGCTGAACACGCGAGCGTCGGCGAATTAAGCTTGTTAGGTTATCGCTGAAAACTTACCATTTTGAGTGCGAACCGGAGCTCCGGATTGTCGGTTACCACCGACGGCTAAAGCACTCGCTATAGTCGACATTGTGTCGATTCAATCTCAATAAACAATTCCTGTTTATTCGCCCGTGCTGAGACGTGAAAATTGTATCCTCGTTTGATCTGATATTCGCCGAAACAACGAGAGAAATAACGAAAGAACAAACGTGCAATGGCGATGACGACAGGGTGAGGCGGATCGAGAAAGCACGGAAACCTCGTGCGGTGCGTGCGGCAAGCAATCCTTGTCCGTGTGTACACACACAGCGACATCCAACTTTCCCCTAGATCTTGCATCCCATTCGTCAAATTTTTCAACTCTCCTCGTTTCATAGGTCAATCCTATAAGTACAGGCCGTCAGATTGAATAAATTCAAATCATCCGACGAATACAATCAAAAGATCGCTAACAATGTGTGAGTCACACGGACCACACCGAGAACATCTCTCGTTTCTTGTCGAAAGCAATCACCCCTTGCCGCGACTATTTATTTTAATTTCATACAGCTTTTCACAGTTACCCCAATGACAGCATTATCCTTTTTATGCGGTAAATTATTTATTACAGAAAGCTCAAGGTGCGAGGCATCGAATTAATAAATGGTGAAATGGGGACCGGTCTCCCGACTGGACAGTCGATTCTTACCTTATATGGCCATGAGAATATGTCGAACCATGAGTCAAGAATTTTAAAGCTTGGACTCTTGAAAAGAAACTAAACGCAATGAAACAAAGTTAAAGCGTTCTCAATAAACTAGATAATTATTATTATCAAAATGCGAATAAAAAATATACTTATTCTTTCCCCAACGATCCATCGCTAAAATATAGGTGGAAGTGTTGGTGTAGCAGACAAATATCTTTTCTTTTTACATAAAAAATTGTATTACATTGCTATATACTTCTTCAAATATGGAATAGAGTATTAAATTCGACTAAATTTATTGTATAATATTTTTAGTTCGAGGTCGATCATTTTACAATACTTTCATTGTATATTCGACGTCGAACAATCATATATATATACATATATATATACATGCTCTTATTTAACACGAGCATTTATTTTTGCTTTTCGTCTTTTGGCTGGGCTATTTCGTACAGTCCCGAATACTCTTCTTGTGTTTTGTCGTCCTTGACCTTGATCCTGAGAACTCTATAATATTCCAGTACATTTTCTGAAAGCACAAAAATCTTTATTCATTATAGAGCGTCAATTTTTAATGCCGTTTTTATATAAGAAAATTGATCAAATTTAAAGTTTTTAAAAAAAATAATATTATAATTTGATACGCGACACGATAACGCGTTAATAAATTCGTCTTAAACTATGAACGTAATTAAATAAGATGGAAGTAATATCTCTAAGCCATTGAACTTATCGATACGAATTCTGGGTGAGAAAATCATTTCTTTACTTCGTAGCCGTTCGTATCATTTCTTTATTATAGTGTGCAAAATTCTTTTCATCTAGGATTAATTTCATTACGAGTCAAAGTTTTGATCTTCCGACGAGGAAGACAATGTCGCTTATCGAATTGAATTGAATTTCATTAACTAAAGAAAAGTTGAAAAATAATAAAAACGAAAAACTTGCATAGAAATACGGAAATTGCCTTTTTCATGACAAATTTTGGGTCGGTTTTCCACCCTGATTTACGGTTGTATGTTTAATTATTTTTTTAATAACTCACCGACGTCTTTGGTGTTTAATTTGTACTCCGACGCTATTGCTTGGCTTGAATATTTGACGGGATCTTCTAAATTTTTACTCATAAATGTCAAGGCTGTACCCAACGTACATCTACCTTCGGAAGCTTTGTTCGGCGTCCAAAAACCATACGCAAAGTCTTTTCCCGATCTCGTTAATACCGGCAATGGCCTGGTTGGAACTATTTCCCCTCGAGCCACCTGTGAATTTCGATTTTGGTTAGCGAGAATTTAGAATAAATTATCAAAAAAGACTTTTCCTCGGACATCGAGACATAAGAAATTTCGTAATAAACAAAGGTTTACCTCGGGATCGGAGGTATTTATATAAATATTTTTCAAGCGTTCGTCAAGCTCCGGGTCCTTTTTATAATGGGTTTCCATGAAAGTTGGATTTGCTTTAATAAAACGAAATGTATAAGGGAGATTGAAAATTTTCACTTACGCGCTGTTTTTTCAAACATAAAATAAAGAACCGTATATCCTACTTGCTTGAGCAATTTCGAGTTGTTTGTGGGTGCTTTTGTGAAGTGGGGCAGGTACCGGTTTTTCGCGGCTTATCACTTTGTGAGCCCGATTCTCGATGTTAAATTTTTTCACAGGTCTCATCATCAACGAAATAGCCTTTCCCATTTTTCTAAATATATTCGAATCTTTTATAATCAATAAGTAAAAATTGAAAATCTACCGATTCGAGGGGATTTCTTTTAACACAGGACTGAGGTTATGTTCTGCATTATGAACGATTATTACAAAAAAAAATTGATAATATACGGCTAAATGTTTAATAAAAATTTTGTAATACATTACATCTCGATTATGTAATTCTTGTTTTATAACCGTAATTGGAATAAGTAATAATGTAATGTATCTACAGAATAAAGTTGTAGCAGACGACTACGTGCGACACAGGAGCATTCACACATAACCGCACAAATTTTCGCTTCTTACGAACCAGCTGATTTTGCTTTTGGTTAATTATCGTGGTTTCCATTCGTGTGTTAACTCAATGTGGGTTTAAATAAAATTGCATATACAATTAAAAAACAAACTTGCTTTATGCATTCAAATAACACATTGTGAAAAGTATCGTTGTTAAAATATGTTTATGTAATTGGTTAAGCTGATGCCATATACTTGAAATTTCGCGCGGAAACGAAGAGAGCATGTTTATTTGCACACGCTACGAATCACGTAGTCTGTCGCTAGGGGAGTGGTCTTTATTACCCAAAGGAGCTAATAAAATCGCATTGTGATACAAGAAAAGGGTGTTGATTAAATTTACAAAACAGTTACGCGAATCCTAATTTTGGGCACGATTATTAATATGAAAGAATTCGATACGCGAGTATCATTAATATCTTTGAAAACTCGCGCCGTTTTGATCAGTGCCCAGCAACTTCGTGTAACATACGATTTAAGATGAATGACGTATGATACAAATAAGCTATGCTCCATCCACCAGTATAATCGCATGAAATGGGTTTTGAAATGATCAAAAATATAAAATAAAATTTAATTGCGAACCCTATCGAACCCAAATAATCGGATTTTTCATCGACAATCATAAAAAGAAAAAGGACCTATAATTTTTATACATATACCCCAACATCGTGTAACACGATCAATGCTAAATAATTATTATCATAATAACCAAACGACGCGCTTTCGACGAACATTGAGGACAAGAAAAAAAGACATTCCGAAGTAAAGAATGAACGCACATTAAAATAAAATTGATATCAATGCTCTCACCGATATACTCTCGAAAGAATTCAATGCTCGTATCCCCTCCCGCGCGACCTTTGAAAAGAGCGCCCTTCCTTTTTTATCCACGGCCCCCCAAAAACTTTCTTGTATGTGTGTAACATATGATTTGAGATAAATATATAATTAATGACCAACGATACGATGACCTTGGAGCGTCTATGATGCACAAATTGCATTTCGAAATATGGAAAAAATCTCGAATAAGAGTAAATTGTCGACGAGATATACTTTTGGTGAATACCGTAAATTACGAAAAAGAATGGTGTGTGTCAAGTCGGTGGAGGAATGTGGCACTTCAAAATGGCTGCCAGTTACTTTAGTAATTTACGGCTGTATCTTTCTTTGTTGTCGATGATTTAATTGCTACCGGTTATCGTCGATAGTGCAACGTACATTTAACAATAAATAAAGTTTCGTGCGATTTATGACTATTTCGCGAGTCTGGGAAGTGCGCTGTAAATACGTGAGAACGTAATATGCTCGGGTACGACACACTGGCATCCCCGTCGTCGTCCTCCTCGTCTCCGTCGTCCCCGTCGTTGTCGTTTTAAATCACAGCTCTATTTTACCGATAAATAAATCATTCGTACAAACTGATCGATATCGTAATCAGTGATCTTATAAGATGTTACGATTTTCGAGTGATTTCCAAACTTTCGTTCGACAGTGTAACTCGTGCATAGGTTAGATCGCTGACGATTTCGAGGATACACTAATATACTGTACTCGTTGTCTCGAGTAGAGGACTTCTAGGACTTCTCGTACGTATCAATCGGGTTTTATTTCAAATTGTTTAAACTTGAATGTATTGATATTTCACCCAGTCCGTTATGCCAGTAAATAAATCCAATCCCGGAAATTTCTCTAATGACAATCGTGCTCGTATAGTAACGCTCTCGATAATCTTTCTCGCTTCCTTACTGCTTTGCACAGAATTTATTTATCGTGTCGGAATAATTGTTCTCTTTCATTCCACTATTCATATGATAAACTAACGATTTTTTTATCATTTTAATTGACCATTCGAATAATTATTTCATAAAGCTGTTTATTTTTTCTTCGCGATACAAAGAAATTATTGTACTACTCTTTTAGTAATTGAGTCGCCCGAACATTGAATCACACGTAAAACGTCATAATTTTACGATTTGACGTAAGATTTTGTACGATCATGAAAGTGAATCATACAATTTTTGTATTTGTCCTTCGATCTTGGTTTTTGTCCTAATTTTCTCAATGTATTAAAAACAACGTTTTTAATCAAAACAATCGACTATCGCAATAGAGTTTTGTGAAAAAAGTATTTTATATCGGATCGACGAGTTGCTATTTATGATAAATGAATAATAATTTTATTATCCTTGAGTATGTACAATATTTTTCTTTTTGTTCTCCTGTACAGGCTTATTTATGTCAGAATCCGATCGGAGCTAGGTCCCAGAGGGCCTAGCATGGGCCACTATGAATACACCCGCGGTCAGCAAGTCAGGCAGTCGCGGCTCTGGATACCACCAAAAAGCGCTAGCTGAAATACGCAATTCTTTACTTCCATTTGCGAATATCGGAGGTACAGGGGAAGTAGGATCAAGCGCCGCGAGTACGATATCGACGTTATCTACAACGAGCGGTGTAAGCTCGGCGTCTGGTCTCAGTGGACTTTCAGGCGCGTCGGGAAGTCTCGCCGACAAGCCCGAACAGCGTCAAGCAATCTCGCAGCTCGTAGCTATGGGTTATTCCGAAGTAAATAAATATCTTACTTTATTTTCATTCGACAATTTTTCACAATCGTCGATACACCGAAACTAACGCCTTCTGCATCTTGTTTATCTTTTCAACTACCTGGTGTACATCGAACATTCACCGTTTGCAATGAGTTTAGACGATCTATAATATTTCTTGATAAAAAACTTCTTTTTCATTATTCATGATTAGAAATGAAAATACAGAATAAAGTATCAAAAATATAATTTTATGCAAACGATACCGAGACTAATAAAACAAATTATTCAAAACAATAACCCCTAAATTTATTGAATAGACCTTATCGATATACGAAAATTAGTTCAAGAGGATCGTATATACGCTTTTTATTAAGACGCGAAACAAAGTTTCTTTAGATTTCAAGAAAGAGACCTTCGAGAAAGACCTTCGAGTGTCTTAACGAATTTGCAATTTCGAAATGTACAAATTACTATTTCTCAATACTTAACTCCCACGTTCTTAGGACATCGGATTGCGTGCCCTGAAACTGGCGGGATGGCGTCTGGACGCGGCAATGGAATTTCTCAAGCAGGCACAGGGCGAATCGCTGAACGGTCTTGCGAAGCTAAACACAAAACTGATAAGAAAGCCAAGTCTGGAGCGCGAGCTGAGTCTCCAACGTGGCAGTCCGGCATTGGACAGCGGCGCTGGAAGTTCACGATCGGACAGTCCTCGTCAGACGGAGCTAAGTCCGCATCCTCAGCTCAGTCGTCAATATTCACCGAGTAGTTTCGAGCGTGAGCCACCACCACCGCCACCTCCGCGTTGTAGTTCGACGCCACCACCGCCACCTCCGCCTCACGCTCCGTACAGTCAGCCGAACGTTCCAACGAATATGCAAGCTATGCTAAAAAGAATGTCACCCGCACCGGTTGTTCCATCGAGACCTCCACCCGCGACACCGGGACCGTCGTCCTCGTCCTCGGCGAATCCACCGCAACGAGGCACGAGTCCGGTGGCGAGCACAAACGGCACGTCCAATGCTCGGCAGCCGATGATAGTTCAAAACGGTCCACAGGCGCAACAACAGCTCACGCAACAGATCCAAGCTCTGAGCATCTATCAAACGAACAACGGTAACACGAGTTCTCAGGTCGAGCCACCACCGCCTTATCCCATAGGACCGTCTTCGTCGCCTCAGGGTCCCGTTCAACCACCCTCTTACAGTGCCTCGATGCAAAATCGACAATCCCCGACTCAGTCCCAGCAGGATTATCGCAAAAGTCCCTCGTCCGGCATATATTCCGGACCAACCTCAGCTGGATCGCCGAGTCCCATAACTGTTTCGACCGTTCCGCCCAGTACGCAAAATACTATGGCCCGACCGACACCTTTGCAGGCATGGGGCGCCAGACAGGCAAAGACGCAACCGCCCATAATAATGCAATCGGTGAAGAGTACACAGGTGCAAAAACCTGTGTTGCAAACGGCAATAGCGCCGACCTCGCCGGCACCGATCTCTTCCGGAAGTGGAACGACGCCCCCACCACCCCCGCCATCTTATGCATCCTCTATACAACAGAAACAACAACAACAACAACAACAGCAGCAGCAGCAACAACAACAACAGCAACAACAGCAACAGCAGCAGCAGCAACAACAACAGCAGCAGCAGCAGCAACAACAACAACAACAACAACAACAGCAGCAGCAGCAACAACAACAACAGCAGCAGCAGCAACAACAACAACAGCAACCACCACCTCCGGCTTATCCACCGGTAAATAACACCACGACGACATCGAGCTCCATGAGTCTCGGTGTCGCTGTTACCGGTGTACCGACGACCGAACCACCGAGTTACGCAACGACGATGCAAGCTTTGGCTGCGCAACGGAGCATGCATCATCCATTACCTCCACCCCCGTACGGTACGCCCGGTGACGATGCCACGGGAATATCAACGATCGAGAATCTCGGTAATGCGCCGAGATCGTCACCCGTGGCTCATCATCCGCCTCTACAGCGCAAATATTCACCCGCCGAGAGTTGTCAGCATCCGGGGGAAACGCCACCGTTGCCACCGACAGCGTCCACCTCGGTTTCCACGAGAAACAATAACAATCACAGCACGACGACGGGACACGAGGCAGGGGCCAACAGTGGTCCTTCGTTGTACAAGATAAAGCATCAGTCGCCGATACCCGAGCGCAAACACATGACCAAAGAGAAGGAGGAGGAGAGAAGGGACTGCAAAGTACGAAATTACTCGCCGCAGGCGTTTAAATTTTTCATGGAACAACACGTTGAGAATGTTTTGAAGTCGTACAAGCAACGTTTATTCAGGCGATTGCAGCTCGAGACGGAAATGGCAAAAATAGGCCTCAGCTCCGAGGCGCAGTGTCAAATGAGGAAAATGCTGTCGCAAAAAGAATCGAATTATATTAGACTGAAGAGAGCTAAAATGGACAGGTCCATGTTTACGAAGATCAAGGTGATCGGTGTTGGAGCGTTCGGCGAAGTTACGCTAGTGAGAAAATTGGATACCAATCAATTTTATGCGATGAAAACGCTGAGAAAAGCCGACGTACTGAGTAGAAACCAAGTGGCTCATGTCAAGGCCGAGAGAGATATTCTCGCCGAGGCCGATAACGAGTGGGTCGTCAAGCTTTATTATTCCTTTCAGGACAAGGACAATTTGTACTTTGTCATGGATTATATACCCGGGGGTGATCTCATGTCGTTGCTCATTAGATTTGAGGTTTTTGAGGAACCGCTCGCGAGGTTTTACATTGCCGAGCTCACTTGCGCCGTTGAGAGCGTTCACAAAATGGGCTTTATTCATCGCGATATCAAACCCGACAATATACTCATCGATCGTGATGGGCATATAAAACTCACGGATTTTGGGCTCTGTACGGGGTTTCGCTGGACTCACAATTCCAAGTATTACCAACAAAACGGTGAGTTCTTTAATTCCTCTACTTTCTTTCTCCCAACTCGGATTTCTTTTAAGACTTTTGTCGGCATTTTTAAAATCATATATGAAAATTTCCTAATATTTCTACCTTCAAACGTGTTATTCGATTTATTTTTTTTTTTGCAATTTCACTTTACTAACGATACTTTTTTTATACTTGCATATATTATCGAACGATCTCCGTTTGCCATCTTTCCAGGTCATGGTAAACAAGATTCGATGGATCCATCCGACGACTGGAACAACGAGTGTCGGTGTATACAATTAAAACCCCTCGAGAGACGACGACACAGGGAACATCAGCGTTGCTTGGCTCACTCGTTAGTCGGTACCCCAAATTACATTGCACCCGAGGTATTGCAACGGACGGGTTACACGCAACTTTGCGACTGGTGGAGCGTTGGCGTTATACTGTACGAGATGTTGGTCGGTTCGCCACCGTTTAACGCCAAGACCCCTGGGGAAACACAGTTAAAGGTGAGCCGATAATTATGGGACATTCACAAGCCTACTTATTTAAATCGTAGTTATAACTTATTCGAAAAATCTTTACGTTTGGTTTTGCAAAATATTGACACTGGAATTTCGTAACTTCATTATACTTACAATAACGGAAAAAGAATAATTATTAAAGGTCAAAATCTTATGGTACTTCAGCGTTAGAGCAGTGTTTTTCTAATATATTTCTAGATTTCATAAAAATCAACAGATTTTATGAAATTCGAATGTCTAGTTGTCAAACAATTGTTATGACCTCGCTGTGGAATACCACTGTATAGGTATCATAAACCGATGATCACCAATCATCTTTCTTTAATTGTATTTTTAATCTTGTTGAAAATTCTCGAATTGTCGCAGTTTTAATTTTGTCCATGGTGCATGCAATTGTAAAATCTCATTAGATTCTCAATTAAAACCACCGAATAGCGGCATGTGCGTATAAATTTAAGCCGTCGTTCTTGCAATTCGTATAATGTTTTTTATTTTATATCCTCGCGCAGGTGATAAACTGGGAAACGACACTCAATATTCCGAAACAGGCGAATCTATCGCCGGAAGGTAAAGATCTGATATTGAAACTGTGCGTCGGTGCTGATAGTCGACTGGGTAAGAATGCGGATGAAGTTAAGAGTCATCCGTTCTTCAGTAATATCGACTTTGAGAAGGGTCTGCGACGTCAGGTAGCGCCTCACATACCCCGTATAAAATATCTAACCGATACGAGTAACTTCGATCCCGTGGATCCAGACAAATTGCATAATTCGCAAAAATCCGATTCCAATAAGTCCAACGAACTGCTGGACAATGGGAAACCCTTTCACGGTTTCTTCGAATTTACATTTAGACGCTTTTTCGATGATGGTGGCGGTCCGGCCTATCCGAGTCGAATAAGCCTTGACGACAATGACAATCAGGGTCCCGTCTACGTATGACATTAGGCCATGTGAACAATCGCGTATTCCCACGAATTACTCATGCGTCGTAAGCCTCAAGTGGAATTGTACTTGGTTCCAATGTCGATCGTTGAAATACGAGGACCAACGGAATCGGACGAAGTAACACGGAAACATGCCAAATTCCATAATCGCTCGGACACCGCAAAAGAGAATTCTGTTACGGAAATACGAGCTTTATATATTGTAAATATTTTTTTAACGCTCGGAAATGAAAATACAATCGAATAACTTGCTGATATTTTCGGTACAATTCGTCGAAAAGATTTTCATCAAATACTGTGCAACATCCCGATAGCACTCTCTTTTGCATTATTTCTGTAGTAAAGTTCGGTTTATTCGATTATTGGTTTTCGAAAAACCCAATACCCAATTTCCTTTGAATTCCGATTTTTCGAAATATAGTTTTTCATTACTCGCCCAGTGTTCGAACAAATCGACAATTTGCGAAACAGTTTTATATTGCATTCGCAGTATCACGCGTTCGGGGCACCAGGGCTAAAGAATCTGTGGACAAAAGAATTTCGAAAAACGTCGGAGACGAAATTTTCTAAAATAGAAAATTGCCTTTAAATAACTTTTACAAAATATCCTGTAAACAGTGCCTTCCGGTTGTCAAAACAGCCAAACGATCCAAAAAACGCTCTTAAAACATATCAATAATAAACAACATTTGTTAATTCCCGACGTAAGCATTAAAGTTATAATTTATAACTCATAATTTTCAACGAGTTCTTTTGTCACATGTTATTTCCCCGAATATTATTAAACGTGCCCCCCGTCGCACCGAGGTGCTATCTCCTCATGTTCTTGATATTACGAACAAACGAGATAAATCTTCGTTGGACGGACTGCTCGGTGGCCTTTTTCAAGGTCGATAAAAAGTTATCGGTACAAAAAAGAAAAACAAACGAGAAACTGAAACTCGAGATACACAGAACGCGATCGAAGCAGTGCAATTCTTCAAAGGAAACGAATAATAAAAAGATAGAATTAAGTTATATCTTGGAATGTAATAGGACACTGTTAAATAGTAATGATCGCAGTTCTCGAACAAAAAAAATACGGAAAACTGAGAAAGTTAAGGCAAAACGAGATGAATGTGCTCATTTGTAGATGAGTAAAACCCAAATTACCGTGTAAACTCAACGTCTTTTTTTTCGCAGTAATTACATACATATATTTTGCTTGCCATTTGTCATTCGCTCCAAGTTCGGCTTTCATCTCGGAAAGTGTGTAAGCGTTTAGTATGTTTCAGCAAGTACTGTGATATTGCAGATAATTAGAGTAATAATGTGGCTTATGTTATTATTATTATTATTATTATTATATTATTATTATATTATATTATATTATATCAGCCTTATTTAAACCTTTTCTTTTATATAAAAACGATGGTTCTATTATTAATATTGCATATATATATATATATATATATATATATATATATATTTATGTATATATATGTAATATTATATTCTTATAATATTGTATCGTCACTGTATAGATTGTTCTTTTTTTTCTAATCGTTATAATGTGTTCATTGCGCGTATCATGCAGCTTTCAAATGCCTGGACAATTTTGATCTTATAATAACAATAGTGTAACAGGTCCCTATCGCGAAACTTCCGCGCGTCTGACGATGCTGCCGATAGAATAGCAGTGTTATCGCGAGATCGTCTATAACATCACACCGCATACATTTAAATGATATCTCTTTTTCGTCGTTTTATCATACAGTCGTAATGGAATTCGCAGATTGTTTTTCTTTTTCGTTGTTTTTTTTCTTTTCTTCTTCTCTCTCTTTTATTCTCATCCTTTATTTTCTCACCTCGAAAATAAACGAGCGGATCGGTGAGGTGCCTCCGTCAGGAAACAGATGAAAAAGTGCCTTTCTTTAACGATATAATATATAGTCATCGTGGATGAAATTGGTATTTTATGAAAAATTTACTACTTCAACTGGCGTTTAGTCCAATTGTTGCACAAACAAATCGTACGGTGTCGTCCAAATACTCGATTTCTATTGAATATGTATATGTGAAACATATCAGCCAAAATCAACCGAATCCGTGACTTCCACCGTCTGGGAATCGATCTTCTGGTTTCTCGTCTTTTCTTTTATTCTTTTTCGAATTTATTCTGAAAACATGGAATCAACCTCCAGCCCACGGTGGGATGTAGATTATACATTTTTTACATCGACTGATTATTTTATCCCCGCTGAGCGTCACGGATCTCTTGATTACGTCTGGAATGTTCCATACGTATGTACATACATACATATATATAAATATATATGTTTGTACGTATGTATATGTACTCGACAGAATAATACGACATAATTCGGACTGTATAAAAACGGATAGTAATGTATGTACTATGTACAAAATTAACGAAATAATCCGCTATACTATTTTATTGCACCTCTATCAATACTACGAGAGTAGTAATAGCTATTTTACGCGAACGGATTTGTCCTGAGACGACATATAAAAATCGAATGATCGATCGAACGCGTTTTAGTGGCTAATTTCTATTCGATGATTTAGCTCGACTTTACTCAGTGCGTTTTTATAGTTTCAAAACTTTCGTTTATTTAAGAAAAATTGTTATAAAAAAAATTCGTTTTTTTTCTGGAATTGTAATCGTTAACTTCGGTCTTTTTTTTTACTTCCGGACGAATGTTACAAAAAGGTTCATTTAAGCAAAATTGCTGAATACTTGGAGTTCATAAAAAAAGTCATTCTTCTTCGTTGCTCTCGAACTCTCGTAATAAACGGAGCGATGAGAATGTTGTTATCGGTCGAAAAGCGTGCAACGACTTTGAAGCGAGCCATTGGAACGCGACTCGTCGATAAGTGTAAAGCTAATCGGAAAATCTGCTGGCCCGTAGTAGTGTGCTGTGGTGGAACTAACGAATTAACAGCACAATTATCTATTGCCTCTATTTCTTAAGTTGTAAACACGCAAACAAACAAAACACACGTACGATGTAAAGAAAAAAGAAAACAAAAGAAAAGAAAAGAAAACATAACGACAATCTTTGTTCGGAGGATCTGATTTCCTATTTGCAACAGAGATGGACACAATTCGAACGAAGAACAATTAAAAACGGTCGATTAAAAATAATCGTAAATCATTTCTTCTAAAGTAATTCACGAAAAATGAAAGATCGATAAATTCATTATTTTACAATATTATATTCGCTCGTTATTCGAAGAGAGATAGACAGAGAGAGAGAGAGAGAGCCGAAGATCTTAACTCGATCATTGCAAACAAACTATTCGTCATAATTATTTTGTCGTTCGATCATCTTGAATAATTTTCTCATTCGAACGGCGTCCAGTCACTGTTTTCGTTATAAGTATGCGTGCAAAAGCTTTTCGTAGATAATAAAAATACGCGTATGGAATTAAATGATCGCGAATCGAACGTAAAACAAAAAAAAACTGAAAATAATCCCGAACTCGCGAGGGCCGATCGTCACGTTCACTTTTCCTTTTTCATATCGAAAACGCTTTATATTATTATTATTATTACTATTAATATTATTATTGTTCGCCGTTTCCCTCGTATTCGCAAAGAACAAAGAAAACAAAACAAACAAAAAATGATGAATGAAACGAAGGTGAAAAAATCGCATCAATCGTCGCGATCGTTAAACGAAAGAGTCGAGTCTGCCTAGGTCGATTATTAACAAATTTTGTAAACATTCTCCTTTACCCGAACTACCCTCTCCTCCTAAACCCCTCGTCCCACCAATATTTACTATATATCATAGATACCAAAGGGATTTTTTTTGTATATTTAATTGTCGAATTGTAAAATATTCGAAAGAAAATACACGGATATTTAACGTGACACTCTGCTCGGTGTGTTTCCTAGGGCGACAGACATTTACCTTAGAACTTTTGTACCGTTATTCTGTACGTTAGATATTTTATCGTTTCTCTCTCTGTCTCTCTTTCTCTCTATCTCTCTGAGCAGAGATAATAATCATCGCTACGGTCTATTATTCGTTTCTTTATCGTTTAATTAAACGTTGGAACGTCGAAATATTAATGACAGAATCGACGATCGAAACATTAAATTTGAATATAAATGATAGAATAAGAGAAACTATATTTCATGTTCCTGAATGATTCGCTGAAAATCGCTTTGTGTACCGTTGAAAAATAATCGCATTGATGTTTTCATTTACATTCTAATCCGTGGTATTCGTATAATTCTTGTAATATTTGTTCTTTTTTGTTTTCTTCATAGAGTCGATCGACGAATTAATTTATTAATAATTCATATCGTTGTTTTAAATTTAACGACCGTAACGAATGAAGCCGATAGTTTTTTTTTGTTTTTTTTCGGCAAAGAGTCGAGACATTATCGAGTCCAACTTTCTTCTTTTCGATAGGCTGCAATTATGCGTAAGACAAATAGATGAGTACGTAAAACTCGACGCTTACTAACGAAAGTAACGAGAAGAAAAAATAATTAATAATTAAACAACAAATAAAAAAAGAGATATTAACGATAGACGACAGACGATTTTCATCGGGTCGAAGGAAAAGTTTGGTTCTCATCGCAACCCTCTTTTCGTTTGGATTTTTTTTTCTTTGTTTTTTTTTTAATTGCGTTCACCAAGCTTGGATCATAGTTAATAATTAGTAATCGTTCGATTAATAGAAATCGTTAATTCGTGAACGACGAGGTGTGTCGCGTAGGTAATTAAAAAATAAATAAATAAATAAATGCGTCGATCCGTTCGAGGGTGAAAAATTGTACACCCAATTCGTGTACGAGGCTCGATGAGCTTGTTGAGCTCATGGCCAAAAATACACGTTACTCGTTCGACGATAAACGAGAATAAAAATTATATCTATTTAATTTAACGCGATAGAAGAAAAAACACAGAAAGTAAAAAAGAAACATAATTAATAATTAAATCACAAATTATCGACTGTACGATAGCACTTAACGAATTATTGTATCGTACGAAACAGATCTGTTCTACAGTAATATTGCGAAGTTATTCGAATTAATTCGATAATCTGCCTGTACATTTTGTAATAATCGCGTATTTCCATCCCAATTTTTCCCCTTCCCCCAATCTTCGTTTACCCCTTTGTAATTATACGACATATATTTTACGAAAGTAATGCTGAGAGATTAAGGTATATAGTTTTTTAAGGCATTATAATATATGAACCTTATGTAAATATTTTGAATGAGTGTTCTAAATTAAAATTATATCTAATGCTCGTGCTACTTATAACTTTCATTGTAATTCGATGTGTTCCTATCCATGCATTTGAGCTTTGCTAGTACATTTTTCATTTTTTTTACTATGTGTTCTAGTATTAGTTTAGAATCTCGTCGGTGCATAAACGAGATCTTTTCCATTGTGAAAAATTGCAAGTGATTTTTCTTACCACGAATCTAAAGATTGAAATAATGAGGAAAAAAAAGGTTTCTTGCACTCGTCTCCGCTAGGTGGACATTGTAGTTCTGTCGCGAAGTATAGTTTGCCACGCATTTATACGCTCATTCCACCTGTTCTTTAGAACATGTTGCTCCGGTCAGTTTTTTAAATTATGATCAACCGCAAATCCAAGCGTTTTCAACTATCAACCGATAGAAAACACAATGATTATTTTTGGTTATTGATTCGTTACAAATTTCAAATTCTGAAACTTTAGGCTTCTAACAGGCAGCGCCATCTACCATGAACGTGGACCAACTGCAGATACATATTTGTAGTCGATCTACGTTCACGGTAGATGGAGTTGCTAGTTAGAAATAAAAAATGTTAGAATTTGAAATCTTCAACGTGGGATAGAAAAGTGTCTATGCATAATAAACCGATAAGTATTAATGAGCAAAAGGTTTGCCTGTAGCATTACGTATTAAAATTTATTTGCGGAGCATGAAAAGTTGATGACGGCATTGAGGGCGTTGATTCCATTAAAATTCCGTCGTTAGCAAGGTCGTAAGTTTCATGTGTTAGGAGTATGCATATATTTGTGTAGATAGTAATAGTTGGACTCGTGTACACGGACAGTGGAGCCAAGCCAAGTTGCTAGAGGCCGCTCACCTCTGATCCGCAGCAGCACTTGCTCACTGATTTCGCAAAAACATTCGACATTTTATTCTCGTTCGCATATCAGCTGAGCTGATCAACGAGGACGTTTGTGTAGGCGTCTAAACGACACGAGATTTTCCTCGTTAGGTAAACAATATACTTAACAAACATTATTATTGTCCTAGCCTCTCACTCTCTACTGCAAAAGGATCAAATACTTCGAGCTGACGAGGAAAGTCCCAGACATTAATTTCGTAATCGCGTGAGACAAGCCAAAAAAAACCCGCGAAGATGAATAAAATTTTGAAAAAACTCGCGAGCAAAGAAACTCGTGACTATTTTATGAGGTAAGAATTTGAAATATATAATCTACTTCTAGTCAGTCGCGAATACATCGCGGAAAAATAAATTGAAAAAAATCAAGATTTAAATATAAATAGGAGTGAAATTAAGGAAATATATTATTGTTTTTTTCAGCACACACTTTTGGGGACCAATCGCAAACTGGGGAATCCCCATAGCAGCTATAGCCGATATCAATAGGGATCCAAAATTTATCAGCGGAAAAATGACGATCGGTCGGTTCAACCATAAAACTTAAAATTAATACCATTAGCTCTTTTTAAAAACGATATTCAACGCCTTATTACGTATTTCAGCTCTCTGTCTGTATTCGGCGATGTTCATGCGTTTCTCTCTGAAAGTACAGCCGCGCAATTTGTTGCTATTCGGCTGCCACTTCGTTAACGAAGGAGCTCAGCTTACTCAGGGTTACAGATTTATACATTATCATTATCTCAGCGACAAGAAGAAAGACGACGCTGAAAATTAGAAACATAATTGGATTCGGTATGTTCACCACTAGCTGAAAATCTCAATTCTTATCTACCAATTGTACAATTTTACGAACATGGAAAATAATTATACATCGTTGTAAAGAACCTGGCTATTGCGAAGGTTAGATCTGCGAAAAAAAAGATTTATTAATGATCGAGAGATTGCGATCCTTCAAGCTCGTGTCGTTTACAGCATTTTTTGCGCCGAATTGTGTAACGCACTCTGTACAAACTAGCGATTTGCATATATCATCGTGACTTATTCATTGTAATAATATCGTGTAAATATGTATTGTTCGTTACTCTAGAACAATTATGTATAGAACAATTATACAATTATTAAAAAAAAAAAAAAAAAATTTACCTCTCGTGCGTTGCAATTATTTCAAGCAGTTAAACGAAATGTATATTGTAATTTAATAGATTTTTAAAACTCTTGGTGAGATAAATTATTTGAATTTCATGTATGAATAGAAATATCGACGGTCGATCATTGTGTTGCATCGCGATCAGCCAGAATTCGCGGTTATGCGTAGTTTAAAAATAAAAAAAAAAAGAATTAACTTACCATTTGACATTGTCTCTAACGAAAAAATCCCCGGAATTACGTTTGAGTTTCGAGTTTCATCGAGATGATTACGATTTTGTTAATCTATGCTTGGATCTTCTCGTTGATTTACGGGGCTCTTATCTTGACACTTTTGATCCTGAAATTATACATCGAAGGTTTGCAGTATCAGCGTCCTCGATAAAAAATAACATTTTTTTATCAACGGAGGGAATTCGCGACAATGTATGTACATTTGTACATACGCGTTTGTGTGAATAAATATACATATGGAAAATAGTAAGATATAAAGCTAACAATGAAGATTTCTCGGGTAAAGTTAATCGTTGTTTGTCCATTATATATTTGGTAGCCATAAGTACCATTTGATTTTGCAATTCACAAAGTTTGGTATTTGTGAACACCGCGACCATTTAGAGATTTTGATGTTTTTACATTCGTCAGCTGTGAACGAACGTCACTTGTTAATCGTTGGGTACATTAGCAACGACGATCTTTTGTTTCGACAACAAGCCGCACGATCGTGGTTGTTTGCATCGGCAGACGCGCAATCTTCGTGTCAAGTTAACGTATAAAAAATTTCAACTAGGCCGTTAATCTTTTTGGAGATTCATTGCCGGAGATACGAGGAAATCTTTGGAACGAAACTATCGGTGAGACAAGAAATATTCGATTAAAAGTTTTACCAAGATACGCTAGAAAGTATCATAAGTCACAAAAATCCTCAAAACGCATGGATTCGTAAGAATCTGATTTTGGCTCGCAGAGGGTCGACAAAATGGTGGAATTCTAAGTCTCATAATAAATTCGTTACAACATAATGATTATTCATTACAACATAATGATTAACAAATTTTTCTCTGCAAATTGAAAAAATAAAAATGGTACAGAAACCACGCCGATCTTTTCGTTCGTAATGAAATCTGACATACGTAAAAACTATAGGCGGGTGCCGAAATCTACATAATTCGGACGATCGACCGTGAATCCCCTCAACGTGTTCGTGAGAACGTCCACTATTCAGCATGTTAAAAGCAACCCTACTGAAAACTTGTCCTCTCGGTTTGTTACTGCCGAACAGCGGTGAGTAATTACAAAATCATGATTTTCCTACACTATCATATCCGCACGAGGGAATAAAACTAGATTCCATTAGTGAAAATATTAATGTTCCGCCATTTTTGTTTTTATTTCATGGCATAGAAATCTTACTTCATAACTCATTTATAACTGAATATTAAAAAAATACAAAGTTCTCGCTCAAAACTTAAAGTAGCTCAGATATATCTCTTCGTAATACAAAAGTAATCGAGTTTGTGAATATAGTATTTATGTGTATATGTCTATATATATATATATTATTCATACCCGACATAACGAGTATAAAGGACGGAATATCAGACGATAAAGTGCCGTTTTGGTTCACACCGAAGATGGTAAAATTACATGTTATGTACACAAAATTATACAAATCAGTTTATGTAGAACATACGTCGAACTTGATAAAAAATCGCTAACGGATCAGAAAATTTTTTGTAAACTGAATACAGTTCCTTTGTTTGTTTGTTATTTTTTTCCATTTTTTTTCGATCAACATTAATATAGCATGAGATATAAAAATCTATCCGCGTGTAAAATATATTTTTAAGGTTTAATCTTCTCGAGACTTTATGATTAAAATTCACTCTTAATTCGAGATTCAGAAATTTAACTTTGAAACCTCAAAGTTTCAATGGCAGTAAAACTCTTCCATCTAAAGTCTATAAGGGAGAGTTTAGAGCACTTTGGATCGTATTTTATGAAGGCACTTAGCATTATAGTAATGATACATTGTTCGGACGGAATATCGATATACACTAGCGGTGTTCGTCATTAATAACTAAGCTTTGAATTTAATATGAGATTATTACGCTATATTCGAGTTTCGCATTTTGTACTGGAGTATTAGTTTACATAAATGTCGTGTACATTGGACGGTGTGGCTTGCCTTCGGTGAAAAATTCTTGTATAAACATACTCGATATGCTTAATTAAGGTAATGCGTAATAGACAGAGTCAGTTGATCTTTCGAACAAAAGGAGAAAACGACAAACTGGACCTAATCATTGTCCGGATCATCGTTTTCAGCTTTTTTTCTAAAATTATCGCTAAAATATCTTCAAATCAAATTAATTCTGTACGCTTAGGACGAAAAGAGAAATTAACTTTGTTTGATTAGGCCCAAAAAAACGTTTAGAAATCGTCTTTATGACCAATTTGACGCCAGCGATTAAATTATATTCCGAACCTCGGTTTTCGTTTTTACTGATAACGACGATATTTGTCCTCTTCGTTACTAAGTCCAAAAAATATATAATATAAACTGATGCTGTTAGATTTAATAGTTACATGGCCTTTTGTAAGATTTATTTTATTCCAGTTTCAATTAAAAAAAGCACTAAGTTAAAATATATTGCCAATGAGCAACGACTCTTCGCAATTCCATCAATGGTCAACGAGTATTTAAAAATTGCATAACAAGTTTTTTATCAGCAGAGCGTAGACTTTGGTTCGGACAAAAAAAATTTGCCGCTCGAAATTGCGTAATTCGTTCACCGAGTAATTTTATAAAAGTACAAATATCAATTACTTGGCAATTCGTGATTCATCTACGTATGTAAAAACGATAGAACAACGCTAATACGGAAAATATTAGTATCCAGCTTGATTGGACGGAAGCTGCGCCGGCTAGTCGGCACTTGAACATATCGTATCTGTAAATTTCGCGATTATAATTCAACATATCCCCCAATGGCCGAAATAAAAATAAAATATTAATATAAATAATAACTCACCGAGTTTCTGCGTCATTGGCGATATTGCTGAATTCTGCCTCGACCAATTGACCATCGTAGTACGTAATCAAATCTTCGAATGGATACTCAAAGCCTTGTTTGCACTCACATTTATATCCACCAGACTCGAATCCTCGTCCCAGTATAGGAACGCACTGTAAAGATTTTTTTAATGTTCGCAATTTATTATTTTATCACGTTTCAAGGAATTAAAGATTAGAATTGTTTCAAGCTGAACGGATAATTCACTCGAATAACCGGATTTTCTATGCTTTTCCACAGTTTTGAACAAAGCTCTTTTTTCAAAACGTTATTGTGATTAACTTCCTCGACACGTTACTAATTTATCGATTAATTCGATCATAGAATTTTCATAAATAAAGACATATTGGAATATAAATAATGAAAAAAAGAGTAAAGTTTAAATAAAAAATATTCAGGACCGAGGGAAACGTGTTATAAGAAGATGACTCACGTATGAGGTTTTCTTGTCGCACTTGTGAGTGTCTTTGAATGCATTTGGAACGAAGAACTTATCGTCGCATTGGTTGATGTCCAGTTGAAGCATGTTCATGGTTACGGCTACGACACCTCTGTAAGTGTCTCAATGTTAGGTACGATCTTCTTACCCCCCCCCCCCCCCCCCCACTTTTCTATCTCGCTTCCTCCATTATATCATCGAAACGAGACTGGTTTCGGAACCCAACTATCTCACACTCAATTTATTCCCACATACGTGGACTCGATACACGTACAGTAAAAGTGTACATGCGAGCGCCTCGCCCAAAACTTATACTCACTTGAATTCCAGTTTGTCCTTGAGGCGGTCCCAGCCGAAAAATGGCGATGCATACGTAATTACCCATTTATTCACTTTGCCGTTACAATCGAAGTACGGAGTTGTCCAGTGACCGTCTTTCAGGTTTGCCGCCCTACACGCACACACCGACAGAAAGAGAGACAACGTGAGTGAGACAGAAATGTGAAACTTCGTCCGGGCGTATTAAAATAAATTACGCCACCCAGGATCAACCAAAATCCACCCCTTTTCTCTGTCCCTTCGGGTCCTCGTCTCGATGACCCCTCGGCCCTTTTTCGTCGCCTCTGCATCATCCCCTATCTTCAAAACCATTATCCCCTTTGCGTCTTACAATCTTTGCTCTTTCACCTCTGACCGCGAATTATGATACTCCATGGACCTTCGAACCTTTTTCCTCCTGCTGCTTTAGCTACAACTATTCCGCCTGGCATACTAGTTTATATCAGGGCGAATCGTCGAAATAGCGTCAAAGAATCGTTATCGCTTTTTCGGCGCCGATTGAGAGGAGAATTTTAATTTTAATAAAATGCGAATTCTCGTTAAAAATGTTTCCAAACTAAATGCACGGAAAGAAACTCTAGATCTCCCAGACAAAATTCCCTTTTTCGTAATACAAACACGTACCTGTAGTCAGTTGGATAATGTTCGTATTTCTTCTTGTGTTCTCCAGTCTCGTTGAATCGAATGTTAATTTTTAAAAAGTATTTTTCCAACGAATCGAAGTTCGCGGCCCATCGTTGCTTGAGATATTGGAACCAGGGCTGATTCGTATACACTTGGTCTGTGTAACAGTCGAAGGATTAATATGAGTCGTAGTTTAAATATATTTTGTCCCATCATAATTTGTGGATTAAAAAAAAATAATTGTAAGTTATAATTCAAGTGTCTTACTCACCGGTATCGTTCAATCTCGCCAAATCTTCGACCTTAAATTTCCTCGCGTTCAATTGAGTTTTGTAGGCGAACGGAGCAAAGAAAGTTCGGTTTGTGAATTTATTACGTTCCCAGTATGTACCGGCAGACCAAATTTTCGTATCTCCAAGGAGAAGGGCGAGTGTCTCACCGATCATTTGATCTTCGTTCAGAGGACGATCGGCGACGCGTTTACCCGAATAAACTTCTTGAGGGTCCGATATTTGTAAAAATGCGCTTATAAAATTAGCCAATCTAGTCGCCATCTTTGCTTCGTTCTCGAAAAATTCAGGGGCCCCGAAACCAATATCACCATGCAGTGTCAATTCCTGTTTCGTGTATCTGTTGATTTAATAATGAAAACGTTATCATTAATAGACAACGACAATAACTTAATCGTAAGAAAAGAGATAATAATATTTACTTGGAGCAAGTTTTGGGATTGACGCTTAGTATAAATTTGAGAGCTTGATCGATGTTCATATGTTCAACTTGCAGAGAGTTCGGACCAGTCGAGAAATTGCGATACTCGTAGAAAGCCTCGAGATATTTGTCTCTTGTGTATTCCGATGCCTTTTTCCATTGTGCCGGCATTTTGTGAATCCCTGAAATACAAGATAATTCCTTTATTTTCGACGGACAATAACATTCTTTTCATTTCATTAACGACAAACTCACATCCTATTTTCGTGCAATCGAATCCATTGTAATATTGTTCCTGAGTAGCTCGTTCGATAATTTCTCCGAGATACGGCCGACGCACGTAAGACGGTAATCTGAAGGACGGTTGGCATCTGCACTGATAGCCCCCTCTTCTAAATCCCCATCCATGTATTGGTTCGCACTTAAAAAAACAATTATTCTCATGTACAGACAAATTTACAGTGCACATTGAATTCTCGAATACTAAAATTACCTCTGTCGTTTCTTTTTTGCACCTTGCCGTATCGGCGAATCGATTAGGTCCACTGTTACCTTTGCCCTTTGGACACTGATTTATGTCGATCCTATCGAAATCCATTTCCATAACGGTTACTGCGGTATATCTGAAAAAATATTTCCATTTTCATCGCCGCGTAAGCTTTTTTCCGTTCCTTTCTCGAACGTGTATAAAGTTAACGCTGGAATCTAATTCCAAAACCGCAAAAGGGCTGAATCGTCAAGAGTGTGGTTTTATGGACAAAGATTTTTGTCAATCTTGCTAGTTCATCTTATTCGACCATTGCCAGCCCTCTCTCCATCCCTTTGGATTTAGAAAACGAGATAAAGCATAGGACGTGGCAAAGAGAACAAAAAATTCCGAAGCATCAAGATGTTACGAGTTCTTGCTATCGTCGGTAGCAATCTTAATCATCCGTATAAGCGTATAATCCTCATAGTCAGATTACTCAGCGTTTCGCCATAGAAGTTTTTCGCACGTGCATAAGAATGCCACGTCTCTCGTCAGGAGGCGTACTAGTTTGACCGGTAAGCGCGCTGCAGGGATCTCTCGGCACTATATTTTCCACCACGATTCTCCACCAGGGTGTGACACTGAATTTCATTATGATAATCAATTTCTTGACGCAGTTTTTTTTTCTCGAGTCCCACGCTTGTCGTCGCTCGCTATCGTCCCGAATTTATGGCCAAAATCGTAGAAATAACGCGTTATCCCAACAATGGCTTCGCCTCGGCCCTTTTTAACATAATGGTAGGCAACGGCTTTGTTTTTTTTTTCTTCTCTTTAACAGCAGGCCAGTTAAAAACCAGTACGATATGAAACGATCGGCAAAAGTTCTTGATATACGTCCTAGATATTTGGTCAATGAGTAAATGTTTGAAGAAATTAATCGTAGAAACAAGCGAAAAAAAATTCGACCGTACGCTATGAAGTTTATTTGAAAAGGTAAAAATTACGATTTACGAATCGGCTTTCTTGCCAATTTTTGTACATTTTAAGAAGAATTTTAATGAGGTAGCAGCTGTTTCAATTTTCGTTATAAATCGTGACGATTAAAACATCGTTAAGACGATGGTTTGACGACTCTAGTTATTTCGTCCACGATACCAAAAATAATTAGCAAATCTTTCCTAAACTTTGCTGGATTGCTTTGATATTAACCTTTGTACACGGCAAATTCACATAACAAGAAAAAAAACGGATACTCACGTCGGATATTCAATATGTCGAAAGCCCGTGTGCCTTGGGTATATATCAGCAATGGGAACGACCGCCGCTATCATCCAACGATTGGAGCGTTTGCAATCGAAATAGGGTTTCGTCCATTTAACAGGACCAGGGAACTCGTCCGCACCTAAAAAATACAATTTCAATGTAATTTTCTACCCTCGCGAACAATATTTACGCGATACTGGATTCTGGTAGAAAATATGTGCGTACCAGGTGGCCCGTGGAAACTGAATGTTTCATTCGTATTGTTCGCATAACGAATTTCTATTTGATACGTCGTTTTCGTGTCGTGTCTTCGTTCCACATTGTCCGGCAACCATTTTCTGAACCTGTAGCAGAAAAAAACATTACTTTTATGATTCTTCTTCCGTAAATTACTATTTTAATAAAAAAAAACATTTAAAACGTTATTCCAGGAATTCTTAAATAATAATAGTAATAAACAAATAATAATAATCGATGCAATTAATTTCGTTTAAGTCTGCAATTCTTACCATTCGTTGATGCGATAAGCATCCTCGGAGTAATCGAGACTGGGACTGCCTTTAGGAAAAGCACCAAGATCCTGAACGTGAAAAGTATTTCTCGTTGATATTCTTTCGATATGAACGGGATCGTTGAAGTCATCTGCTCTGAAAGTTCTAGGCGCGAATCTTGGCATTGTTTTATTGAAAAAACCGCGATAGGACGGAGTGTAAGACATGTTGGGTGAGAAATATGTTGCGGATGCGTTGATGTAAGGATTCGCGGAAACATCAGCAACCGAGGACAAGAAGTAATACATCATTCCCGGATCGTAAGTGTCGTTTATTGCCGGTCTTATGAATCTTGATTGTAATATGTAGCTCCAGAAAAATGATCGACTGAGTGCCATATTATGAAGATGCAGTAGAGCCGTTCTGTTTGGGAATACGGGATTGATGTTTATATCTTTAATATCGGGTAAATGAGACACGGAGTCCTCGGGTAAAAAAAGCTCCGGAAGATGTTGAATTTCGCAATTGTCAGCCGTGACTTTGTCCATTTTAACGCGTATTTCGTCAAAAGCATCTCGTGGCTGCCACTCGTATTGTCCGACAACGCCCAGCCACAAGAACACGGCTACGAGCAACGTTGATTGTAACAAACGCGCCATTTCACTTTATTTCGATCGAATTAACGATCAAACTTTTCGTTATTTTCTAATCAACCTGTTGCTACTTGTACAATTTTTTTTCACTTTAATCGCAATTACGACGACATTGTATCACCCTGTTCGTACTCGGCGATGAGGTACGAAATTTCGATCTCTATTACGAGCCGACACACCCGCGGCTGACTCTCGTGAACGCGCTAGTCGAACGCAAGCCACCGAGGATAACGCACGCCACACACGCCCTAAAGAATGCAGGCATTGTATTTTATGCTACAGTACATGCCGTAGCTGTGTATACTTAGGTATACAAGTCGTGTGTCATACTATATAGTATGTTTGAAATAACGTGGATATAAGTTTTAGAAGGTTTCGTATGTTTTGCGGAATTTATTGGGTATTTGTAAGGTTATGTCAATTCGTCATAATTTTTCGATCCTCTTTTTCCCGGGTGCTAGACTTTTTACGTCACCCAAAGGTGTTGACTGTAAATTTATTAAATATCCCGTAAACTAAAAAATAGCACTCTAATACGATTTACATTTTCATCTTGTTCAAATATTTTCATCGAATATTCGTCCGAGAGTTAGCTCGAACCGGTTTTACACGTTATAGTAAAGACACCTGTTCGTAAAATGCCAATCTTATGGTAATCACCACCTGCTAGTGTACGAGCTTCGACGAGACGTTGCCTAAATGTTGAGCAAATGTTAATTGATATCATCTTGTTTCGCATTTAGATTTCAAAATGCGTGTGTTATTAGAATACTCATTCTCCATCTATCTAGCAAAAAGGGTCAGTTTCACTGTACTTTTGAACAGGGCTGTTGAGAAAAAAGGGAGAATGCATGGCAAGTTGTCCTTTTAATAATTCGAACGTAGGTAGATCATCTTCGGTCCTTGCTGACAAAATTCATTATATTCGTATGATAAATTTTGTAAAAAAAAATAAAGAATCGATTTCCGAAGTTAGGTTAGGATGGTTTCGGTATAAAACGGCTCATCCATCTTCCTACCGACGGTCGATAATTTCACTTATCATAAGAGCTTGCGCAATCTACCGTCGCTACTGCAGCGCTCGGCAGCATTATGCGTTATAACGTTTTTCTATTTTCACCGAGACGATTAATATTTATTAACAATAAACAAAAATTAAGTTCCCCTGTCTTTTTTGGCGCCGAAGTCTACTCTTCGTCTACAAAAGTGTTTTTCAAAAGAACAAATTCTGAGGCGTCGTGTGAATATCGATCTGAATATTGCTAGAAATACATATTCAACTTGAACATAGTTAATTAGACCTAAATCCTAAAAACTGAAAACCATAACCTCGAAAGCATCATTTCGCATATCGTGCGTGTGAATGAAAAATACTTTACCACCCCAGAATTTTCTCGCGCCCATAACCCATAATACTAGAGCCTGTGCAACAGTTGTCCTCCGTTGGTTGAATGAAGCGTGATCTTCAATTGGGGAGCGCAACAAGTTAACGTATCGGGGTCGTACCGTATATACTCCCACAGATTCTTTATACCTATAAAATAGGGGAGAACGAAGTCATATCCATAACTGAAAAACATTCGAGTATTTTTTTCAAACTTTAATACATCTTCATCACGTCTTTTTTTAAAGAAATAACTTCATTTCCAATTTCTCAAATTTTTACTCGTACACGCCAAAAACCTCTGATCCCAACTATATTTAATAACGATACGTGCGTGACGTGCCACGGTGCAAGAACGCGTGAGAAAATTATTCGATAAACATAAATAACAGTGTCTACCTTGACGAATATCCCATTACATTGTTATCCGTTATAAATTCGGACAATGCATAGATTTGTACAATACCCGAACAATGCGACGAAGATTCCGCGAGACGAATTAATTCTATCGAATAGAAAGAAACAAAAAAGAATACACACACACATGCACACAGATGGACCCAAATCCCTGTAAACTCGGGATAAATATATTACATTTGACCAAATGCACAAGCATAATGTGTCGATTGTCCGGCAACATTTGCCAGGCCAGTGGGAGCAAGAACAAAAAAAAAGCAGCGTAAAAGGAAAAAAAAGAGAGAAAAAAGAAAAGAAAAGAAGAAGACGAGGCAGAAGCGGGAGAAGAGATGAGAAGCACCAGGGACCGAGGAGGAGCACGGTAAACCAGAGCGGTCGTGTGGCGTCGTCGCGCACCATCTGCACTTGTTTCCCACGTAAATATCAAATGACCCTAGATAGAGGAGGAACCTTCGTCCGGACAATGAGAGAAGCAGTGAGAGTTTTTCACTGTCGCAGAGGAGGAGAGCCGGTGTAGCAAGAGCATAAACAGCCCGCGGGCATTTTTAACGCAGGAAGACCAGAGGAGATAGGAAAGGCGCGACTGTGAGAGCAAGAGAGACGAGAGAGACGAGGTGACCAGAAGGAGCGGTAGCAGCAAAAGCCAGAGAGACCCCCAGCGAGTTATTTCATCCTCGTCCAACCGATGGGGATTCCCGATGCTGATCAGAACAGATCTGTTCTCTTTTGCGACCCCCTTGAGCCACTCCTCCTTAGAAAACTCGTCCCCGTCTATGAGAAAATCTTTTCTACCATGTATATATATATATAGATATATATATATATATGTGTGTGTGGATATAAATTTTTTCTTCATCTTTGAATCTCATTCTTCACGGGTAAACAGGGGTGAACCTGTGTGACGACAATGACGCCTCTGCCCTGCCCCGTTCTCTCTCCCTCTCTCTCTCTCTCTCTCTCGGTGTCTCGCTCGCTCGGACGCTCGGTCTATGAGCATTGAGCAATGGCCTGGCCTCTGCCCTTTGGTCCTGCCACCTATACGTGTATTTTGTACTCTTCTACTTGCTGATCGGACCATACTCCTTTAACCTTTGCTACTAACACTGTGGCTATTATACTATTAGCTGCTACTACCACTTATATTTATACGTATAACACATAAATTGATTTCTCTACATAAATGTGGAGAAAACAAAGTAGAATTTTTTAAATATTGATATTATTAATTAGGTTGATTAACAGTAGTCGAAGTTCAAATATAATGAATAATGTCGAATTGATAATTCACGTTATAAAAACAAAATCGTGTAATTATCAATCGTTTATATTATTCGATGAAAATTATTATAGCCAGTGAATTTTAATTATTTATCTCATTAAAGCTATTTAATCATAATCGTTGATTTTATTAAATAAACAAACTGTATACATCTCTTTGTAAATACAATAAACGATGGAATCGAGCAGCGAAATAAAATTGAAAAACAATTCATAAAAAAACGTGTTTCTCTTCAAAAATTCCTCCAACTGTTATCAACGACACCTAAAAAATCATTGAAAATCAAGGATCTTTCGACGACAAGCTAAATCTCCATATCATTCAAGAATTAATGAATTCCGAAATATCGGGCTATCCTTATCGCCAATGTATATCCCCGGCTGTCCGTAAACTCGTTCGGTTCACTCCGTGTGAAGCTAGCGAGTGAACCCTGATGGGATTTGCAAAGCCTGATGGGATTTGCAAACCCCAGACGACGGAAAGAAATTCGAAGCTGCGTATTATAAGTAGGTGTTACCGGGTCGAGAGCAAAGCCTCGATTCAGACGTAAAAATACGTATGGAAATTTGTACAGTACGTACATACGTGTATTAAATAAGGGTGGACATTTGTATATTTACGTACGAGCGTATGACCATGTAATCGTAAAAGGAAAAAAATCTATACCAACGCAAAAATCGATATGAATGCGTCTATAGTACTTGCATGCATGCAACTCGTACTTGGTATTGCGTTCATGCACATTTTTTCCTTTTACTACACACTACATGGTCATACGAGTTACGTGCGTGTACTTACGCACGTATGTAACTCGTACTTGGCAATTGTACTATAGGTATATATATAATAGTATATAGATCGAAGGGTAGACCATAGGGGGTCGTTGGACCGGGGCGATGCGCTTCTTGTCCCCTCCCTTCCATCGAGGAACCCTCTTTTACACTCAGCGTCATCGTTCAATACCACGTCTCTTCCTCTGCTCAGACGAGCACAATTTACATAACAAAAAGACTTCCCGAATGTTATGTCCTATTAAGTCACTGTTCGGTTTTCCTCTTTTCGCTGGGAACCCTCCGCAACGCTTCCAGCCCTCCATTCGGCGTACGTACCTCACGTCCCGTTATTCTCTCGGTTCGTCAACCCCGTCGGAGCAAATTTTTCTTCGTCCCTACGTGGACTTTTACACACGCCACCCTTTCTTCGATAATGCCTGGTGGCTGATCTCCCGTTCGGCGAGTGTCGCAGTTGCTGGAGGATTTTTGTTCAACTTTTTGAGATATTCGAGATTTGGGTATAGTTTTAGTTGGAGATTTTTAATGAAGGTTTAAATTGGAAATTTGGATTTGTTTTCCTTGGGCTAATCTTGGATTGTTTATCTCTTGTTACGTTGATAAAGTTTCATATTTTTCTTAATTGGGGTTGTTTTTTAATTGAAATTGTTACGGTGGGTCTGGTATGCGTAGATAAGAAATTTAGAGGAATCGAGATGGCGGTAAATGGAAGAAATATCGTGTTCCACTTGCAAGTAGAAATGTTCTCTATGGTCTCACTAGGAATCGAATTTTATTTTAATTTTAATAAAAATTCCCGGAGGAAAAATACTAAATTTATATTTTCAAATGATATTAAGAATGTGTTATTTTATTTTATTTTTTTAATCGTTTGGTTTCCATTAATTTTTGATGATTGTGATCGCATAAATCACGAATTAATGAAATTGTATCGATTTTCATTTATTAACCGAGGAAACGAGGTTTGCATCTGTCGACATTGTATCTTTCCTTGAAATTACCTATTCTTATCGATTTATATTTATTTAACCGACGATTAAAACTTAACAGTTACCTTTCTACTTTTCCTTAAAATTATGAATTTCCATCGATTTCATATTTTTATAATAAATTCTCGTCAATTTAACACATCGATGACAAACTTTCATCGATATCGGATACCAAAAATAACATCTCGTTACATTTAAAATTTCAACGATAAATTCTTATCGATATTTGATAAAATTGTGATAGGGCCAACAAGAAAATATATATTGAAATTGGACGAAATAAAACTGGATGTCAAGAGGGTGAGCGACACTTCCCACCACCAGCCAAGATCCTCACGAGCTGTACGGGATGCTGCGCGTGCATTCGGTCTCTCGAAAGCCCGGCCTGGGCCGAAGAGAACCGAGCGGTGGGGCATTAAATTCAGACGAGTTTTTTTGTTGTCTTTTTTCATTTTTTTTCCTTCGGTTTCTTTTCGAGATCGTGTAGACAGCTGTACTGCAGGGCAGGCTTTCTTTATCATGTAGAACGATGCGGTGTGCGGAGAACGTACGCACACAAATATACGCACGTACGATCGAGGCACCAACCCTCTCTTACTTACTCCTCCTCGGGCGCAGGAAGCGCGTCGGATCTTTTAAATTCTTCCTTGGCCGGTACCTACGCGCTTTCGCTATACAGCTGACACCTGTTGCCGATTCTTTTGGATTTTTATTCGACGCACTTCTTTTTCGTTCTCGCTTTTTGTTCCGGCTCGAATTTTCTTCGATATGCGTCTTTCCCAAATACGATTAAATATATATATGCATGCGTGTATATTTACATTTCGTTGGGTTTGAAAAATTCAATCGGAAATCAAATTAAAGTATTGGTTTGTTTGAATTTTAGTTCGCACTGTCCTATTCATAAATAAAATGGAAAGTAAGCACGTTTCAGTTGTTATTTATAAAATGGGATACAACGAAAGACAATGAAATAAGATGAAACAAAATTGAATAAAATTTAAAAAAGTCAATCGAATTAAATAATATGAAATTGAACGGAATTAAACGGAATAAAATTAAATGAATTTAAACACAAAGAAACAAAATAAAATGAAATAAAAGAGGATAAAATTAAATTGACGAAATGAAATTCGAATAAAACAACTAAGGCGAAATATTACACGATCGACAGATCGGTCATTGAATTAAACTCAACCGTCGTTAAAATACGAGACTACAGGAAAAAGGACGAAGAAACTGTAAAATAAAACATTCTAACATCAATTAATTTGACAAACACGTACAGACTCCGTTCGTTCTTAAAACAAATGAAAAAAAACACACATATACAAAAAAAACAAAACAAAGAAAAAAAATATATATAAAACGAGACGAGAAATAAAGGATGATGAAATAAATGCGACGGAATGATAAAAGTGCAAGCAAGAGGCTTTGATGCGAACACGTGCGAGTCGCGGATGCTTGGATTCGAAGCTTGAGGGGAAATAACGGCCGCACGGCCCGGCGACGATGAGAGTACATACACAAACACACACACTCACTCATACACACACACACACACATATAAATGTAGTAGAGAGAGAAAGAGAGAGAGAGAGAGGAAATGGCTGTTCCACGCAGCGATTCGAATTGCAGTTCGGGCCATACCACACGACGAGAAAGCCTCTACTCGGCTCGTTCGAATTTCAACCTCCCACGACAATGCGAGAGAGAACGAGAGAGAGAGAGAGATCGGCCGCGTGCAAAAAGTGCATTGTGTTTGCGCGAGGGCACCGGCGGCGGGCGACGACCGCGCGCTCTCCGCGCCCCCGTCCGAATTTACAATGTACTACTTTTCTCTGGGACGCGCGCCACTGCGCCAAGAAAAATATCCAATAATTATCGACTCATGATGAAGTATGAATGTTTTTTTTCTGCCTTTTCCTCCGTTTAAATGAAAAATTAAAAAATATCAATCGAAGGAAGATCGAGATTCGTTATTGTTCCATTTTAAACGATACGAAGTGGATAATAATGGAGATTGCTCGTTGCATTATTCCCAGGCTTGGAATGTTTTTCGTTTATTTCCATATATGTATATCGGTGTAAGTGCAATGCATATATTATAGACGAGACGAGTACCGTACATATACCGCCCAAGTTTTGAGTAGTAGTACCATTCATACGTAAAATGGGAGTCTCCTGCTTTGTTGCGTGCGCGGTAGAAGGAAATGAATAGGGCTCGAATGCAATCCCGGGGCGTGCATACGCATGCATCCAGATGGCACAATAATGTATTTCGGCAGACAGAAAAATCTACGAATGTGCTCCAAGAGCCGGGAATCATCGAGCACTGAAATTCTTCGTGTCCGGTTTTATCGCTATGACAATATTACACGGAGTAGATTTATACCGGTAGCGGCATTGTCGTAGACCCGGCTATAGTACATAATAGCGACGTATCGAAAGATCCAGATCGAGTTTTGAGCTCATGAGTGACAAAAAACCATCGACGAGAGGAAAATAAAATATTCGACAATTTTTAATACGAACAACAGGCATGGTGATGTACAATGTTGGATCGTTATCTGAAATTAATAATAAAAGTAGCAACGATTTATTCGTTGTTACAGCGAGATTGATTGCTCCTCTTTGTTTCTAAGAATGTGAAATTTAGATTCTTTCTTGGAGACGAGATTAAATATTAAATTATTGTCCATGACGTATAAGAACGAGTACAGCACCCTCGTTGCAGTCCCTCGGATGGGAAGGAAGAGATTCGAAGACGTGGATGAAGTGATGGAGAAAAGAGGCGGAGGTGGTGGAGGAGAAGGCCGTGAACGGGCGGGGAACAGGTTTCTGCAACGAAGCGTGTAAGCATTGCCGGTTCTTCGGTTGTCCGTGCGAGAGACACACGGCGGGTACACGCTCGACTGGACCAGCCGTGATGAGAAAAAGGATAGGAATGGATACGGAGAGAGAAAAGAGCGAGAGAGAGAGTCGAGTACGCTGTTCGGGTCCAGGGCCGTATCCCAAGGATCGCGAATCGACGTGGTTCGTCAACTGTCCCTCCGTCCGTGCTTTGCAATTTTATCGTATACGCTTCCACCAACCTTCCCCGACATCCGTTCCCATTATTTTAATTCGATAAACGAATCTGCTGTGAGAATATCGAACGGTTGGTGTCGCGGGCAAACTATATCGGTTGAAAACATATTGGAAACGAAAGTTGGCAACGCACTCTTGCGTTTAACGCCGTTATTAATGTTAAATTGCTGAAGCGGCCACTAGGTGTCGCATGGCCGATCCTTAATCATCCGCGTGTGGTTTTAATTCCTTTCGTTAATGCAACTAATGTTCTTCGTTCCTGATGCGAGAAGTTTAGCGATAACAGTTAAGAAGAGCTGTTACTGGGTATTATTGTCCCTTGGGTGGAACGGACATAACCTGAAAACGCGAATTGTGAATTCTCGGAGAGGATGTAATTGATCGAGATGAAATCTATCTTAGCCGATTCTTGCCACAATTCTCCGTTGGCCAAGCTAAATTTCGTCTCGATCCGACGTGCCATGGCTGAGAATTTACGAATTCCGTTTTCGAAGTGGACGTAACGTGCAACATTGCGTATTAGGTAGGCACTCGTATCATCATTCTTGGTGGTACATCTTGTCCACTTCATTGAGAATATAAAGACATCTTCCAGTGATAATCTCGTCGATCAGAGACCGGTTCGCTTAATTTACGATACTTTAATATTATAGGTACATACTGCAATTAGTGGTCGATAGAGAGTACTTTTTGTCGCCGTTAGGGGCGCCGCGGGTCATTAGTACCAGACGCACATGTAAAAGTGCATACTAATGCTCTGCATTAGTTCTAAATATTCGAGAAAAAAACGTCGAACAATCGTTTTGAAAAAAATAACGATGTCACATAAGTGATGATAAAATTAAACTTTTTTTTTGTAAATGACCTTTTCAACATTTTTGTTCGTCTGATCGAGAAAAGTCGTGACTACTGGCAATTGCTCGACGCTCGTTAATACGTTTACTGCCACGATCGCGGGAGTTTTTCCACGTTAACGGATGAGCTTTGGGATGAAAGTACAAAACTAAACGGGATGCAACTGCGACGACGCACGTGGCGCGCAAGGGGTCGATCAGGGGCAATGACTGAATTTTTGCAAATCGCGCGCATGGTTTGCCCCTCGTGTGGAGCAGCGAGGAAGCGAGACAGTAGACGCAGCAGCCAGCACGCAGCAGCAGCAGCAGCAGCAGCAGCAGAAGCAGACGCGTCGCGGCGGTCCTTTTATTCCGAGGTCAGGCGTCTGCGCCGATTCGCCGTCTGTCTCGCGAGAATTCCTTCCTCCCTTTCGTCGTCTCTCCGGCTCGTTCATCCTGCCGCTCGCTCTCTCACGCTCGCGCACTTTCGTTCTTCGTCGACGCGCCAAAAGTCTTTTGGAATTCGATTTCTTCACTCTGTACTTCGACGATCCAACCGATCGATTTTTGACCCTTTCGTCAAAAACTTTAACGACAACCAAAAATAATAAAAATTAAATCTAATTATTACATAAATTTTACACCGCATGTTTCCATATTTCCTATGAAATAATTTTCTCCAGGGAATGAACCAAGGGCCATGAAATATTACATTTTTATTCGACTTGATAAAAACGTAATAATTAGATAGTAATTACTCTCGCCTATAAAAAAACTGCCAACATAATTTTTTTAATTACAGTTAGGACTGTAATGAAATTTTATCGAGGAAAAATATTTCTCATTCCGTCACAGGAATTCGATACTTTTGTGAACTTTTCCACGTCCCCATTCGAGACTTCTCTAGGAACATTTTTCTTTTTTTCTTTATGAATCATCAGTTCGTCCGGCTAGACTCGCAAACAAGTAGATCGTGGGTGGATAGTGAGAATGGCCTTCTCGGGGCGATACCGGAGATGGAGTCATTCTGGCGATGAAAAAAAAGAACAATTTGCCCAAAAAAAAAGCACCTTACTAGACTGGTCCGAAGAAACGTCTCTAGTTTCTGGATTGTCTGACAACATCTCGCCATTACCTACTAGTGCGCACTCCCCCCTGTGCACCATACCTCTCCCACGCCATGGCGCAGCTCCTATTCCCCCCACTCCGTCTCCATCGAAGAATCTTTATACTTTGTCGAATCTCCGATAAAAATTGTCATCGGTAATTAATAAAAGATCCAAGCCGAGACTCTCGTATATTCGATTTTGCAGTCCGACCTCAAAGTTCGATGCGACGAAACATATCCGAAGCCACGTTCGCCGGTCGCATCGCGTTCCCGTGATTCGTTCGTCGCAGAACAAATGTATCGAGAGAATGTGGAATTAAAAAAAAAAGAAGAAAAAAAAGAAACCAAAGATAAAAACGAAAAATAAATGTTTATGTAAATGTTAAGTCCAAAATCCATGATCCATATTACCCCATCGTTGCCGATTAAATTCGCGCCATATAATCGCAATAAAATAGCCTCGTGAGTGCGTGCGTGCGTGCGAGCATGTGTGCGTATGTCTGTGTCTGTGTGTGTACGTGCGTATCAGGCGTCACACAACGAAACGCGAAAGTGCCTACGAGAGGACTGGTAGCGCTCTTTTCTGTTGAACGAAAAATTCGCTTCGCGTTCGACGTTGCCCGTGCACAGCTGCGCGGATTCGCAAAGCGTTGACCGAGATGAGAGAAGGGGTGAGACGAAAGAGGGAGCGTCCGGCGCGCGAGAGAGCGAGAGGCAACGGGAGGACGCCGTGGCGTACAGGGAACAGGAGGAGGAGGAGGAGGAGGAGGAGGAGGATGATGATGAGGGGATGAAGGAAGGGTGCGCGGAGGACGAAGAGAGCGCGGTGATGGTTTGCAGCGGGCGACCGATGGGGAGAGAAGACGTTGAGGCGCTGGTCTCGTCGAGGAGCGAGGGGCGAACGGCGTCGGCGGCAAACGGTGCAAGCAGCGCGAGATGCGGCCGTGCGGGCGAACTAAGGAAACCCGGCAACCGCGTTGTGCGAGGGCGAGGCAAACAAACTCCGGCTGGCCGATGGTGAGAACCTCTTGCGTTCTTCAATCGGTTGCATCTTCCGCGTGCATCGTCTAGAAATACTTTTCTTACGATAAACTCGGTATTATATTTACAGTCGATTTTACAACGATGTGTAAGAAATGAATATTTGTTTTTAACGATTCTCAGGTGAATTGTACGATGGACGAAATAAGTCTGTATGTAGGTTTGCCTGAGGCGTCGGGTTTGTTCGTAGCATTATTAATTTATACGAGCATCCACGCCTTATATCCTAGTCCCTCCGTAATTTTGTTAATAATTTGATTTGTTCTATTTTATTATTATTATTGTCGTTGTTATTGAAGATTAGATTTTGATGACGCGAATGATCTCTCAAGTCATCAGGAGGGTCTAAATTGAAATTTATCAACATGTCGACGATACGTTGGCAAGGGGAGGATGGAATATTTTTTAGCGCAACTAATCGATAATAACATTTATTATCATTATTTATAAAATAGTATTGCAATTAATTAATAATGAGATATGGGGTAAAGGAGGGTGGAATATTTTTTTGCGCTCGAAAGTTATCTCAACGACCTCGCGATGGACTTGGACGAGAAATAGGTAGGCCGGTGCTGTACCTCGAGGAGAAAGAGAGAGAAAGAGAGTTAGAAGTGGTGAATAACCGGGGTAAGGAGTGTAAGACGAAGAGAAGAAAAATAGAAAGAAAGAAAGATAGAAAGAAAGAAAGAAGGAAAGAAAGGAAAGGATACAGAGCGCGCGACAGAGATAGAGCTAGTCGTACGAGGACAGGGGCACGGGAACCCCTTCGGTTTAGGTTAGGTAAACGCTTTGGTCGAGCTAAGAGGCGAGTGCGTTTTTCGTGCCGAAGGGAAGTAAAAAAATGGGGGGTTGAGGGAAGAAGGGAGCTTGAAGAGTCGATGGGACGGCCCTGGTTAAGGCGGGGCCCTTCCCCGATGTTTCGTACTATCGTACGAGAGAAAGAGCGAAAGAGAAGTAAGTAACAAGCGGTTGAATCGGACTGGATTGGGGCGCTCAACTCGTCGCGAACTGCACGCAGCCGTGCGCAAGCGAAACGGAGACGGAGAGAATGAGCGGCTTGCCTGGAGAGGGACCGTCCGACGGCGAGGGAGGGGGGAGAGACAAGAGGCGGCGGTGGCGACGACGGCGGCGTGATAGTTCGCCGCGCAAACTGGTTTCGCTTTGTAGGGGCTTGCACCACTGCACCGCTCTCTCGGCGCGACAGTCCAATTTATGCATTACGGCTATGTAGGCACTACACGATAATATCCGAAAAACACACAAACTCTCTCTCACTGTGCCCGGCGGGACTTGGTACAATTCAAGAACAAGAACTACGATAATCGGCAATATACAATAAACATTAATCCGTTCAATATTATTTTGTAAAAAATTGTTTGTTTTTTTATTTT
The DNA here is from genome assembly GCA_964017225.1 of Netelia inedita. Classification (NCBI taxonomy): domain Eukaryota; kingdom Metazoa; phylum Arthropoda; class Insecta; order Hymenoptera; family Ichneumonidae; genus Netelia; species Netelia inedita. The sequence continues at coordinate 28,951,184 of OZ024924.1, forward strand.
GGTTTGTTTTGTTTTAAATGAAATAACAATCATTGTGCGACGCATGAAGAAAAATACGTAAATTAAATCTACAAAAGTGCCTACGATACGTCAAAATTCTTCGGAAAACACAGCAAAACACGTTTCAACGACGAATAACAGTATTTTTTGAAAATATATATTTTGTCTCGTTAGAAAATAATAGAAGAAGAAAAATTGAAGTGATAAACAGTGCGAGAGGTAAGAGATCAGGAACAGTTAGGAAAATAATTGGGATTCGTAAATTTTCACGTTGTTAAGTATTTTCGAAATTTTGATAATTCTACGATCGACGAGTTTGTGACGTTCGCGCGACACCATCGAACTCGATCGTCGATTTGGGTGGAGGAAATAAACAGCGGCTGGTGAACGCAGCGACACCACTCGAAAGGTGTTACTAAACCGTTTATATACGTACTCTGTGCGCGTCTGTTGAAAACAAAATTCCAAAGTGACCGAATGGCCCGACGTCGTCGTACTTATCGACGATAATTATGCGTTTCGCGTCGAGCGAAATAATATCGTGATCACGTGATTGCAGTGTAACCGACAGAATTATTGGTGTTTTCCGTTTTGGACGAAATTGGACAAATATTAAAAACCTTTCAACGTTATATACGGATAAGGTAAAGGTGCCATTTTGTTTATCATAATATTATTCGTATATATGCTTTGTGCTACTTGGACACATTTGTTAAATGTTTGCCAATGCTATATACGTATTTATCTACATTCTACCGTCTAGTCACAAATATTTTCATGCGACATGTTACCTTTGGGCATAGTGGCTCGCGTATCACGGGTATTAAAATAACTCTATGTTTGCGATAAGATTTTAGCAATATGACGGAAGCGTCGTTTTACTGCTTGAAAGGCGTCTTAAATCCTCGAGAAAGGAGGCATTCGTTTTCCAATATTCTTTTTTAAATATATTTGTACGATGCTTCAATGTGGTATGTGGAAAAAAGATGAATTCATTCGAGTCGGATTAATTATTCGTCGAAGATTATTGTTGGAGGAAATAAAAAAATTGAGCTCCGCGTATGTATAAAGAGTGTAAAGCTGCTCTCACATTTGCCGCGATTATTTCACTCTGCTTATTCTCTATAGTTTGGTACGGTCTGAACTGTAGGATTTTATCTACTTGCCGGCACTCTTCTCACTGTAGAAAATCAATTTGTCGATATAGCGTTAGGTAAGGGGTTGGGGGAGCGATATTTGTTCACATTGGACGCAAAATATTACACTCAGTGGAAATTTTTAAATATTATTTGTATAAAATATATTATAAATGAATAATATTTGTTTCAAGTCGAGGTCAAGAAGCGATAAACATTGTAATTTGTGAGGTTATGGCGAGTGAAAGTAAATTTTCAGCGTGCCTCTCTGGCTCGGTTTTCGCAAGCCGGGAGGTGGCGCCCTCTCTAGGATCTTGCCGGGAGCTTGTCGCGACGTTCTCGCTCACACATATATCTATATATGTGTGCCAAAACTTCGAGAATAGTAAAATCGTTCGTGATTAATCGAATCTTCTCAGTCAGTCCACGTGTCTTCCGACCAGCTTGCTATTCGTGTCCTAACGATATTTCGTGTAATATATCAAATACATCAACGAAATTTCGAGTAAAATGCAGTTGAAAATCGTGTCGAAACGAGGTTACTTTCGAGCTCGGTGCACATGTGCGCAGCCTCGGGTGGTGGGGTACACTGTGCAACGGCAGCGCATCCTAAGAGTTAACGCACGAGACATTCTTTTTTGTCGTCGCGTAACTGGCGAGCATATATATATCGGGGAGGCTCGAAATTTAAGGTAATTCATGAACGCGCGAATGTCAACGACTGTAGGGAATTATATGTGTCGTACGTGTGCATATAAGCGTCCGGTCAGCAACACGCGGACTAGTGAGTAATCGCGCGTTCTCCTCTAGCAATGCTTATTCGTTGAACTTTTAAGAGGACTCGTACGCGCATACAGAGACGCACACATGCGAACGGCAACTTAGCGAATCTCCGTGTGGATACGTTTGCGTGGTATGCGTGCACGTTCGCTCGATCGCGGTACTCGGCAGACCAGTCGGCCGACTCGATCGATGAAAACGAATCTTATACTTTTGCAAACGCTACGGTCTTCGACCTTTCACTTTTTTTCAATGTCGTCCCCTTCGTCCGCCTCCTTCTATTATAAATATACTTGACAACGCGAGTCTTCGCCAACTGTCTACGACAAGTTTTTTCTTTCTAGTTTCCTTCTTACAAATATTCCAATATTGGCCATAGCCGCTACTGGCGCAACAATTACGATTAAAATTTTTCCCAATATTAAAACACGTTTTTAGTTATAAATTTAAAGCCTAGTATAGTTACATAACCCGTTAGCGAAACTAAATGTTTTTTTTCTGCAAACAATTTATTGTTCTGCCTGTAAAACGGGCGGGGTAATGAAATGCGATAGACGAGAACGAAGATTTGTTAGTCACGGGGCGTGTATCCTCTCGTTACCGGCTGAAGTCGGTATTTGCTGCAAATAAGAGTGTTTACCAAACATATATGTGTATATACTACGGAATGAGACCGATCGAGACTTTTCCAGAATAAAAATAACGACATTCCACTAGTTGAACAGCATCGAACGTGTGTAACGTAGCCCGGTCTACGTATGTACGTATACACGTGAATGTAGCAAATACAGAGTAAACGGTCAATTTCACTTGTCGCGTTCCCCCTTTTCATTCGTTCACATGCGTCCGTGTGTAATGAGAGCGATCGAAAATCTATGAGGAGCGCAAAAAAGGCCTCACGCGCGCCATCCAACAGTAGCGGTATAAAACCAGTCGAACGCCGTCGTGTAAATTTGTGTCTGTGCAGTCGAAGCCCCTTTCGTGGCTTTGCCCTCCCTGTTTCTCTCTGGGGCCTAAAAGGTTTCTTACAAGACTCACACTACTCGTGGCTACGACTCGAACCTCCCTTGCAGCTGCATTCGACGGCTATTCATCCCTTTTCTTCTTTCTCGCATTTGACGAGACGCACGCACGCTGCACACCTAGAGCCCGCTACCACGCACTGTACAGGCTTTACCAAAAGTTATTTTCCCCAGATTCGCGGCTGCGTCCGTTTTTCGCAACTAGGGACTTCTTTTACTCTCGCTGCACTCGCGAATATAACCATGTAATAACTATGACCTGTAGGCTTAGTTAACAATTTTTCTTGCCGATTTTCCTTCGCGTCTTTTTCATACAAGAAGAAGGTGAAATTCGCTGACAGCCAGAGTAATTGTGAGTACATAATAACTGTATTATATTATACCCATAACGTATCGGCATCGTGGTTGCGTTACCTTTCTTTTTCTTAAGTGCGAAAAAGTGAAATAAGTAGCAATTTGTGGTTAAGTATCCGTAACAAAGGGGAATTTACGTGCGGCGTCCGCAGAAGAAATAGCTTTTCAAGAATATCAGAACTCGTGTTAGTCTGCACGTTTTGTCTTCCCAAGTCATAAAACGTAAGAAAACATTCGTATGGACCATTAAAAAATACAAATTGCATGTCATTCTGTGATGCAACAAGCGAGAAAGCCGGTTGCAGAAATGGCAACTACTGCACAGACACAGCCGGGTGCAGTGTGTCCAACGCGTGGTTCACACGAATATAGGCATATTTGAGGGTATCGTCAAGTAGTTGTGTCGAATGCAACAGCGTGTATAGCCGCTGAAACCGCGTGAAAGCGTATATATTTTCTCTCGTATTTCGCGGGAGATGTCTTGCCGAACATATCCGTTGTTAAGCGACCGCAAACACGCGCGCGCGCGCGCATGGAGTAGGCTGCATGCTACAGGTTATATATTTCAAATGAAAATTTAAACACTACCGACGGATATTACTGTACCCTGATATTCTGAAAGGGGAAATAAAGAGTAAGTGAGAGAGAAAGAGAGATGATATATACGAAAAAACTGAAAAGCTTCGTTGGTGCAATATGCATGCCTCAGGTCGAGGAGGAACATGAAATAGGGATACGGACGACCGTGAGAGAGTTGCGAATTGTATGAGTGAGAGGACGATATCTACTGAGAAAGAGAGAGAGAGAGAGCGAGTGAACGCGCCCGGACAAGGGAGGGAGGTCTCAACGTGGTTCGTTGCATTCGCCAGTGCATATTGCCCGCTTCACGTTTTTTCTTCTCTCTCTCTCTCTCTCTCTCTCTTATATACATCTACATATATATATATACGAGTTCCGATTGGCCAATGAGAATTTGCGAGGGTTCGCAAAATAAAAATGGCGAACAGGAGGTGCTGCCACTACGAGCGAGCCGCACTGCTGCCGCTGCTCGTGCACGGAGCTGCCGCTTGTCCCTCCTGGGTTCGAGCTTATGTCTTTGCGCGTCGTTTTGTGAACCCCGTAGTTCGCGATCACGTTGACGTCTCTTTGTCGCCATTTCCTCGCTGGAGGGATCCCCTTGTGCAATTTATTTAACGAGGTAAAGGAAGAATTAATTCAACGTATCTCTTCGTTCTATTAGCACGTTGATCATCCGTGAGATAGTGCAGGATTTTTGTTTATCTGCCGATGAAAATTCGTTGCTCCGTACTCGCGTAGCCCCGTCCTATCGACGATTCATTGTGTACGTGGATTACAAAAAATAAATAATATAATATATCTATATCTATATACATATTATAAATATATATACACTTGTGTATATGTATATATAAATGTATAATAGTCACTGCTCCGATAGTGCTGTGGGGATTTTAGCAGGTGCGCGAAATTTACAGAGTGTGCGTGGCTGCGACGAGAGAAGAGAGTGCAAGAAAGTGCATTTCAGGGTGCTCCCACAGTGAGATACGTGAGTTTCACAGTAGATGCAGTCGGAGCATCACTCGAAGCCGGCCGGCTGCGAAACCGACTCAATCGTTTTAATCTTATTCGCACGAAAATACCGACGACGAAAAATTATTAAACTTCTGGTGAATATTACGACTGGAGGGAAAAAAATATAGTCACGATACTCGAACGGTACAACGACGTCTGTCCGCCAATACGCGATTTCATAATTTCCCCCGTTTTTTTTTTTTTTACGAAGTACGTAATTTTGTCGAAGCTCCGATTGCAGTTTTTTTCTCTTTTCGCTTACCCTTACATCGTCCTCCTAACAGTCGACCGATACGCGAGTGACTCCCGGCGCGTGTCTACGCCTTGTATCTATGTAAATATATTATCGTACGTCCGACTTATCTCTCCGCGCGCAAGTGTGCATACGTGCGTGTATGTTTTTCGCGAGAATTCGCTGTATCGTATCAGTAAATACGACCGGTCAACGATCGAGACTTATTGAGTTTTAATTCGCGGAAAATATCGAAATGGATTTATGTGTTTTCGCATTTTATTAATTATGTTTTTTTATTTTTTGTAAAATGCACGTTCGAAAATCTTTATTCTTACGATAATACTTCATTATTCACATCGTTACATCTTATGTCGGGAGGATTGCAAGAGGAAAAAAGTGCAAGTGCATCGGGCGGACGAAGTGCATTGTGGGTAAAAGTGTATATATGTGCGTATATATATATATATACACTAAAACCTCGATTTTGCAAACTCCTCGGGACCGGCTTATATCGATTCCGTTGGCGAATCGCGTCGCCTCGAGAAGCGAACGAAGATAAAGTATATATTTGTCACGATGGAAATTTCTGGAGTCAAAGCTGTAAAAATTCGTGCACGAGAGAATTTCTAGCCACGGTTGAAACTCCTTTTTTTTTTTAACTCGGCGCGTTTACACTTTCTTTTTCGTCTGTATTTTTCGCGCGCGGGAAAAAGTTTAGGATAATCACGCCGGGCGACTGCGCAGGTGGTGGGGATGTCGGATCGTTTCGCGTGATGTGTGTGTGTGTGTGTAGCGCCGGGTTTGCAAATCTTCATGGACTCTGCGTCCTCCCCTCTCCCCACTCTCAACGTTTAGTACACCGTCTATTATTAACCTCGGGCGATCTGTCAGACGACGTTTTCGCGTCTTCCCCAACCTATCTACAAGTACAGTCGTCGAGTGAAACTCCTCATTAGCCGAGTGTAAAATTGCACATGCGTCATATTTCGTTATATAGGATACTTATTGTTTTTTTTTAATTTCTTTTTTTTTGTGGATCAGTGCCGGTGTATACGGATTTATGTTTATCAAAGCCGTGATTCGAACTTTTTTTCGCTCAGAGATTTGGCACAGTGGCGTCGCTTGATGAGTTGACAGAATCGAGGAAAGCCGGTTTCGAATTATTGCCACGATCGAGGGTCTTTTTTAGTTCGTGTGTTATCAAGTGTGCACGGTCGTTTGTTGAGTAAGAAAATGGCGGGAAATTCATCGTGCGCGTCTCTTCGTTCGTTTCCCCGGGAATTTCCTTTCGCGATGTCTACATAACCTCAAATTGCAAATTCTTTGCGAATTTTTCGCGTACGAATATTCTTATGATTATCATGCTTTTTGGGAGTAATCGAAGGGGAGATTAGATGGTATCTCGGTGAATGAGTTTTGTGAGAAGGATGGGAATACATTTTCGAGTAGATATGGCTGTTTCGAGCAGACATATAACGACGGTTACGTTCCAAGTGGAAAGAAAGAGAGTGGAGTGTTGCACAGACAAAGCCCAATGGGATTCACAACAGTTCGAACTCCTTTGTCTTCGAGAATAAATTCTTATTCATTTTCATTTCTTTTTTCGTTAATTATTTTCTGCATTTGACATTTTTATAAAATAATATCAAACACGTGAATTTTACTTTCCTACAGAAAAGTGTCATTGTTAAAATTTTTAGAAAAAAAAACCTCTACCAATGATATCGCGACGATGAAACCGAAACTACGAATCGTTCCTTCAATGCGACATCTATAAATAATTTTCCATTATCAGAACTTCGATTTAAAAAAAAAACACAACAAAACGCGAGCCACTTGCATATTTCCATTGACCATCGTAAATTCCACAGTCTCGTAATTATCCGGAATTTTCGATTGGCAATAGTTTGTAAAAAAATACGTTTGTGCGATTTCAGCTATGGCAGAGGGGAATGGGGAACTCAAAATGGAAGAGAAGCAGTCGTCCAAGGAGGAGATGGAGTGCGTGGAAAGAACGGAGGATTATGCAAAGCTCATTGAGTACGGATTGGACGAAAAAGTAGCCTCGAAATTAGACGAAATTTACAAAACCGGCAAACTCGCCCATGTCGATCTCGACGAGAGAGCGCTCGATGCGCTACGAGAATTCCCGGTCGACGGAGCTCTCAATGTACTCACTCAATTTCTCGAATCGAATTTGGAACACGTTTCGAACAAATCCGCGTACCTTTGCGGCGTCATGAAGACCTACAGACAGAAGAGCAGAGCTGGCCAGGGTACCGGTACCAGCACAACCCCTAAAGCACCGGATGAGGACAAAATTAAGGTTCGTACGATATATATTTATTACAATTTACCAATTATCCTTGAAAAAATAATTATTTATTTCGTTTATTACGAATTTCGCGCGTATTTTCGTTAATTTCAATTTCTCGCCCATTTTCTTGCAGGAGATACTCGAGAGGACGGGATACACGTTAGACGTGACCACGGGACAAAGAAAATACGGCGGACCTCCTCCGAATTGGGAAGGTCCAACGCCTGGAAACGGTTGCGAGGTAAGATCGAGTTGATTTATTCGATATTTCCTATTTTCCTTAGTTTTTCTTTTTTTTTTTTTCTTTTTGAAGTTTTTCTTCTCGTCAAGTTTAGACTCTCGGTGTTAGAACCAGAGCAACGTCGAATCCGTAATTTTCTCAACGACGTTATATTTATTCAGCCTCGTCTTTCATAAATATCCGATAAATTGGAATACGCGATATGCGTCGTACTTTTTGTTTCTTTTTCAATCATTTATTTACGTTCGCTTGTCCCTTTGAGACAAGCTATACGAGGCGAGAGACATTCGGGGACCCCCCTGTGATAAAAAAAAAAGAAACAAACACAATAATCAGGCCCACGAACAAAATCTTCGATGAAATCACTAAAATGAATTTTTCTTCTCTCTTTTTTTTTCGTTTCTTCTCTTTTTCTTTACACGATCGCTTGTTTTTTTTTCGAAAAAGGTTTTTTGTGGAAAAATCCCCAAAGATATGTACGAGGATGAATTGATACCACTGTTCGAAAAGTGTGGAAAGATATGGGATTTGAGGCTGATGATGGATCCCATGACATGTACCAACAGAGGATATGCTTTTATAACTTTTACTAACCGGGAAGCTGCACAACAGGCCGTTCGAGAGGTATGTCAAAGCCACGCACACCCTGTACAGATCATTCTATATAGATTTATATGTATGTACACACACACACACGCACACACACACACACACACACACACACACACACACACACACATATATGTCTTTGTTTTTTTTTTTAATACCGTGATACCGTAAAATATTATTATCATCATAATCATTGTCTTACTGTTATCATTAACTTTCGTTACCCCTATAGTTAATACCCCGTCGCCTCGAACCAATTGGTCATGATTATTTTTTTATTTTTCATAATTCCAAATTTATTTCTCCTCGTCACAATTCACTTCTGTTTATCACGTTTGAGACAGTTCGTTAGAAATGTTACAAAATTGTTATTGCTACTAAAAAAATACAAGAAAAAAACGAAAAAAAAACGATAAGATAGAAAATATGAAACAAACGCGTGACGTTGCTTCGAAAAATAACGCTAATTTCGGATTTTTGTCGTCGGAATAAACAAGTCCGAGGTATATTTTGCAATCGCTGCAGATTTCTTTCGTGTAGTCAACAAAAAAAAAAGAGCATTTTATTTTTCAATAATACATCAATGTACCAACGTGTTACAAATGGATAATTGACGCGAGTTTTTTCGAAGAAACTTTGCGCCTGTTCGCTCTATGTGGCTTGTTCCGTGTTCGTAGCTATCTACACTTATTCTTTTCGACATAAAACACTCTCGTCACAGACCGAATAGCACACACAAGAAAAAAGAAAAAAGAAAGAAAACAACAATAAACAGAAAAACACACACATAAAAAATCATACAAAAAAAAATTCACTCTCTTCTCAATTCTTAACGAACAATCTACATAATCGTCACATGTATATACGTATGTATTTGTGTATGTGTGTCCGTATGTATGTATGTTTTATAGCGCGCGTGTACAGAAAAATAGTCCATGGAATAAACTTTTGATAAAAGTGCACGACATACACACAGGCACGCACATACACACACACAGACACTTACACATCACACGGACAAATCATAATACGCTAATCGGCTGAAATATGATCGAGTATGTGTATATATATTTATTTATTTATTTATTTATTTATTTATTTATTTATTCATTTATTTATTTGTGTATAGGTATATACACGTGTCACCCCCGATCACTTACACCCTAGACCATTTGATATTCATTCGTCAAAAGTTAAAACCTCAGTGCTTACTTTTAATTACGTAGCAATGTCTTTTTTTACAAAGTACAACAATCCAATAACTCCCAATCACTTAACTCGTGGTTTTTTTTTCTCTTGATGTATATATATATATGTATATGTATATGTATATGTATATATATATATATGTATATATCGTTTAACAGTGCAAAAGTTGTATTAATATATATTCCTGCGGATGAGTTTCTTTTTCCAGCTCTCCTCTTTGCTCAGTGGGCAAAATTGGGAGTGGAGAATCTTGGTGACCGTATATGGAAAGTTAAGACAAGTGAACGATTTTGTTCGATAAAGAAAGCAGCAAAAAAAGAAAAAGTAAAAAAAAGAAATGAAAAGTATGAAACAAAAAAAATTGAGTATAACGAGAGAGTTTAAAAGTCGATGGATAATCGAAGATATCGATATAATGGAGAGACAAATTGTAACGAAAGATAATCTCGGTGGTCTAATTGGTTAGGGGTACATTGAACTAATTGGTCGTAATGAAATTTGGGCACAGTGACAATTTTTGTTAACAAAATTCAGAGTTAGGAACGAAATTTCGTTTAGGCTAAAAATTTGTTTACAGGACTCGAGTTGGCGCGACGTCGTAAGTCGCGGACGCGGTTTATATCATGCCGGTTTTCTATATTGTGAAGACTCGAGCAAAACAAATGAAGCGCATAAGCATGCAATGTTCTCGCTTTGCGTCAAAATTTTCTTTTTAATCATCGTCACGTGGACGCTGTTTATAGTGAGAGAAAAACAAAAAAACAAAACAAAAAAGAGAAAACGATAGTTCTATCGGTGCTGACAGCAACTGCTGAGAATCGAGAATTATTTCTTGCCAAGATCTTTTCAATCTTAATTCGCTCAATTTACGAGTAAATCTCCATTGAATTGTTTGATATTATTTTTTTAAGTTTCACGGGTTAAAAAATAGTTTTTCAATCGTTTCACTCGTTGGTGAAAATCTTTTCATCGATCGAAAGTTTTTGGGACATAAATGATTTTTAATTATGTTCTTTTTCATCTCAGCTTGGACATTTATAAGAAAACGACATAATCGAGTCAAAATAAAACATCCAAACGTTAAAAGTTTTTTGCGTTAAAAGTCTTTCTGATCTTATTTTTAGATCGTAGCAAGGGATCATCCTCGATTAATCTCACAGTCGATCAAATACCGAAATTCGGCAAAATCTTTCGGAAAGTTTTTCAAAATCTTCTGTATCTCAAAAAAAAAAAAAAATAAATAAATAAAGAAAGAAGAAAAAAAAAGAAAACTAACGTTCATTTCGCGAAACGATCGTAACTGAACGTTTCGATAAAATGAACGAGAGTTAAAATGATCTTGCAAGAATAAAAAACAAAAAAGAGATAACAATCGAAAACAGAAGAGAACATTTTTCTTTGTTTTATTATACGAACAAATTCAAATGAAACAAAATTAGGCATGTGTGTGTTTTTCTTCATCCCACAGCTCGATAATCACGAAATAAAACCCGGCAAGAGTCTCAAAGTAAACATTAGCGTTCCTAATCTACGACTTTTCGTCGGGAACATACCAAAGTCAAAAGGCAAAGAGGAGATCTTGGAGGAATTTGGTAATTTGACAGGTAAAGTGAATTCGAGGCGTGTGTAACCTACCTCTTACCTCTACCTCTACCTCTACACCTCTTACACCTCACTTGGTTGTTGTTGTTGTTGTTGTTGTTGTTGATGATGACTATTTTTTTTTATATCAATTTTTTTTCTTTCTTTATTATTATGACATTTTTTTTCTCGTCTTATCCCCTTGAATTCTCTGTCGTAATTATAAGAGTGGTAGCTTGTAAGTAGATGGTTGTAGATGGTATGGAACACTATTATTACTATATATATACATATATATATATATATCAAAATATGCATACAAAATGAAAAAAAAAATCAAACGCCTTAGCCACGTACGATCGTTTATATATATATTTATATTTATATATATATATATATATATATATAACTAGAAACGTATAAACATCACTGTGACACCTTCGATTCTGGTCAGTCTCCTTGCCTCTCGGTTTATTAGTGAACAGTAACACCTCTCTGGTCCAAAGTCTTCTATTGCTCTCATATTTAGGTCGAGCGATGAATTATCTGCTTCTCCTCTACGGTTCACGCAATAGAATGGAAAAAATCAAATAAAAACACACGAAAAAAAAGAAAAAAAAGAGACTCTTATTCTTAAATTCTCTTATCATTTATGTCTGTTTCTCTACAAAGTCATTTCGCGTCATTATCGCTCTTTCTCTTTTCTCTCTTTCTTTCTCCTTTTTCTCTCTCTCTCTCTCTCTGTCTTCTACTGCCGAACTAATCGACCGACTTCATCTCGATTCTCGTTAATCCTCGTGAACGCACTATTTTCTACCGCCATTGCTGTTTCTCTAACTCCGCAAAAGAAAACAAGGGCCGAGACAGAGAACGAGACCGAGAGAGAAAGATAAAATTTTTACTCGCACTTTATTTCTAATCTTTTTTTTCCTTTTTTTTTTTCGTTTGTTTTTCCTCGCTCTTCTCGACTCTCTGTCTCTCAAGTTCTTCAAGCGACGAGCAGAGGTAAAAGATAAATTAAATTAAAACAAAAAAATACAAAAATACATTATAATCATGGAGTAGGACATGTTGCGAGTCACGTTTAGTTTATATTCGTCGGGGCAGCTTTCACGCAGTTTGGGTAAATCGGTCCGGCGTTTTTAATAATCATAACAATAATCAATAATCGAGTATCGCTGATGCTACTATGTTACTCTAGTTCTATTCTCTTGATTTTTTTTTACATTTTTTATAACAAATCTACCGACTTATACGTTACACACACGCGTTGAAGACATTGGATACGCGTTGCTGGAAACGAAAGTGGATGTAAATGCCGATAGATTCATGACTCTCGAGCATGGGGGTTACGGGAGACCCGAGTGGACCGCTGGGGGGGACGTGTGGCTCGCTAACAAACGGACAGGCACTCCCAAAAACTCAAAGAAAAAAAAACAAACCATTCCAACCCCTAATCTAGATCGAAGCGATAAATCCATTGCTTTTTCTTCATCTTCACTTTATCGATCTCCTATTTCCAATCCTCTCATGTCACCTGTTTATGTCACACAGACACACACACACAGACACATTAACACAATTACATATAAACACGGAGATACGAAATCATACATTTTGTTGATTTTCCCGTGCTGGTTCCTCGTTGTTATCCCGAAATCATTGCTAAGACACGATTGTCTCGTACAGTTGTCTTATCGCCCATGTGACGTCGACCTTGCATTCCTCAATTCCTCGATAGTCGGGGACCACGAAGACGCCATATACGGGGATTACGGTGACGCGATAATCGTTCGATTTTGGGAAATAATTGGATGGAAGATTGGTTGCTTTTTTTTCCCTGAAATTCTGTCGTGTGAGAGAAGATATTTTCTTCTTGTTTTGAAAATCGAATATTCGTTATTCTGAAAAATTAGCGTTAGAGCTAGAAAAGATTTCTACAGATTTAATTTTCAATTTATGAAGAAAAACGAACTTTGTATCAATTTAATCGATACCAGTTTCTTTTCTAAATTTAGCAAACATTGCATCTTCATCGTGTAGTCTAAAAAAGAAAGAAAAAAGTCATTATTTTTCAAAAAATCGGCGTTATCGCGTTATTACCGTACGAGTAAAAAACCGCGTGTGGCGTTCGGTGTAGAAGAAATCATTAAAAAAAAGAGAAACTGCAAAACCCTGTTAAACCCATCTCAACGTATTCGAAATATCTAAACTACTTGTCTCTTTCTCAATCTCTATCTCTCGGTCTCTGCCATCCAAATCCCTCTGTGACATGAAAACAAAAATTGGAAAAAAAACTCTGAATCCTCGAAGGTCACTCAACGCGAGAATATGTACAAAAAATATATTCCAACTACGTTCACGTGTCAAGTCAGCCAATAACTAAGCAGGCAATATGAATGAAAAAAAATATTTAAAAAAAAACAAACAAACAAAAATCGACAAATCAGATAAAGGCAAGCTTAATTGGCACACTCCTTCCACATTATTCTTACAGCTGAATGATTATGAGATTCGGAAAGGCAAAAAGATTGGTGTTACCGTATCTTATAACAATCACCGCTTGTTTGTGGGAAATATTCCAAAGAATCGAGACCGAGATGACTTGTTCGAAGAGTTTACAAAGCACGCACGTAAGTTGAAAATTGCCCTTAAATCAGCCGGCAGTGTAATCCATGCGACAACAAAAGAAAACAAAAAAAAAGAAAAAAAAGAAAAGAAAACAAAAAAAGAAAGGAACCTCTTTTTTCCTCTTCTATCCGGTGGTCGTAAAACAAAAACGACCGACCGAAATTTCGAATGAATGTGTTGGACCGAGTGTACGAAAAAAAACGGACTGTTTTTCTTTTATTTTACGAGTGCGAGTGTGAAAACAAAATGACAAAAATAACACGGTGGGGGATCGTCGGCGTTTCGAAGGGAGGACAATTTTATTTTAATAACTTGCTCTTTATTTTCACTTTTTGACGTTACGTTGAACCTTGTGAAATGATAACGGGGAAGAAAAAAACACGAAAATGATAATCATTGTATCGATTAAAGAGTCAGGTGGGTCCGATCCAACTCCCTCGCACTTTTACTCCATGATTTAAACTTCTCTCTCTCTCTCTCTTCCTTTTTTTTAATTCTCACACAGTTTTATACCTCATAATTCTTTATCTATATCTTTCTTTCTTTCTTTTCAAGTATCACTGTTCGTAATTTTTGTTTGTTTCTTTTCTGTAACGAATAATTCATGGTCCATCGCGTTATCGACATTTCGTTCAAGACGTACGCTAGGCCATTATCATCCTCATTGTTTTTTCTTTCTTTCATTAATTCTCTTCCATTACTACTTCGATCTGCAATCGTGTGTGCGAAAAATTCCCAGACACTTTATTGTTTCTGGAGCTCGAGATAACGCGAGCTCGCTCTTTGAAATTTCTTCTTTTTTTTCCCGATCTAATTGAACTTGTTCTGTTTTTTTTTCGTACCGTAGTACCGCGAAAAAAAATGGTACTATTTCTCCTAGTCAAATCTGAGGCGATCTTAACGTCAGTTCTTCACCTTCAATGTACGAGAAACGATTGGTCCTTGTCGCGATATTCGTGGGTGGGATTTTAATTGATTGATCTTTTAATTTAATTGCTTGGTCGATCGATCACAGTTGACGAGAGTATCGATCGTTTTTATTATCCTTTCGTATAACTCGCTTCAAATACTTTGATACACCCCGCCACGTCCCACTTTGATAATTCTTTCAGGTCTTTTGTGTGTGGTTTATTATATCTATCTTATAGACAAAAAATAAAAAGAAATTAATTTTAAAAAAAAAGAAAGAAAAAAAACCCCGAATGTCCCCGATTGCTTGAGAGTGCGGTTTTTTTCTCTTCTTACAAATATTCATTCCCACGTTTGGTTTTCGCTTTTTCTTTCCTTCGAATTGTTCAGTCTTCGTACTTTTTCTTTCAGTAAAACTATTTCGAAATTAGAGGAAATGGGAGGGCGCGCGTGTGCGTGTGCGTGTGTTTGTTGCTACTACGGTAGTAGGAAAATTCTTGCATGAAATTTTACATCTCTACGGACACAGAGAGGATGTGGGACAAACTTTTTGCATCGATTGACTATTTTTATATTTTTAAGTTTAAAAAAAACATACCTTTTCACCGAATGACGATTCTTGTCTGAAAAAGACGCACATCCGACTCTATTTTTCGAGGACGACGGACGAGGCATTTTAATTGTCGTTAATTTTTCAACGAGGTGGACACAGTATAAACACGAACATTTTTTTTATTCACGCTTATATGTGTACGATCTTGATTTTCCATTTTCAAAACTACTTCAGGCACGATGTCGTCATTTTTTTTGCGCACATACCCAACACTTTTGTTTTCGGTCATCGGTATTTTTTCGTGTCTCTCGCAAAGCCGAGAATTTTGCCGTCGGACAATCCCCTGAGTTTCGGTTCAGAGTTAAACTGAGAGGAAGGATAGACTCTGGTATTTTTCATTTTTTTAATTATCATCTCATTTTTATTTTTTTATTTTTTTAAATTATATTTCGTTGCTCGAAAAAAAAAATAATAATCGAAGAAATTTAACGATTCAACGGTGGTGTCGCTGTTTAGGGTAGGACATTTATTGCCTGACAATTTAATTTTGTTATTTCGCGCCACGCTCTTAAAATCACGGTTTTCCCATTAAACTGAGAGGAAGGAGGTGAAGAGGTTACGAGATGAATCGTGTCACAGAGTGGGGAGAATTCGCAAAACTCTTTCAATGATAAATCGTGACCGAAAGTTTTTTGTTTTTAATTTATTTATCGTTAATTTATTTGTTAATTGGCGAAAAACAAAATATCGTGGGTTCTTACGAAAGATATCGAGGGTTTTTTTTCTGCTTACTTTTGTTTTTCATTGGGAGTCTATCTTTCGTCGAACGAGTCACACGCTATTTACAGACACATACAGAAAATTAAATTATTACAAAAACACAGCGGGGAAAATAATCGTATTTACGACTGATGCAAAAGTCACGTTCGATCAATTCATATCGGTGAGATGTTGAAAGAATTTCTAACTGTACAAGAAAAAAAGCTCCCCGTACTCGCGCTGATGAAAATAAAAAAAAAGGAGCGAATCATTACTTTCCACCCCGATGACTGGTCGTTGCGGCTTTGACGAACAATCGATTAACCGACCACACGAACGACGTCGACGACTAACGAGAGGAAAAAAAGGAAAGAAGAAAACGGTGCATGGTGTTTTTATCGTAAAAAAAGAAAATAGCCATATATAGCGAGCGAACCTTAAAAAAATTTTGAGAAAATTCCTCCTTGCAATTCGGATACGAAAAATGATGAACCAGCTGGAACATCTTGAAAAAAATTGGCACAGATATTAAGAGAGAATAAAGAAAACAAAATTAATCATCGCATATGAATTTTTACATTCCAATTACTATTTTATTTTTCTCCCGTCATATTCGTCATACTCGTTTGCAACGAAAGCGAATGAACATGGAAGATCTGAATTAAAAAAAAAAGAAAACATTACGTACAGTAAAGTAAAGTTATAAAAAAAAATAAAAAAAAGAAAATCCGAACTCAATTTCCCTGTGTTCTTTTACACGGTTTCCATTCTACACCCGTAGTCCCCGTTTGACTCGTTAATTTCATCATCATTTACACTGCGATTTCGACACGTTCGTGGCTTACGTATGTTTTTTATGATTTCTTTTTTATTCCCCAAAAATCTAGCTGGCCTGACCGAGGTGATTATCTACAGCTCGCCGGACGACAAGAAGAAGAACAGGGGCTTCTGCTTTCTCGAGTACGAGTCTCACAAATCAGCCTCGTTGGCTAAACGAAGATTAAGCACCGGTCGTATAAAGGTCTGGGGCTGCGATATCATAGTCGACTGGGCCGATCCTCAAGAAGAGCCTGACGAGCAAACTATGGCCAAAGTAAGTTGCCCCTCTCGTCACTTTTCGTCGTCAAACAAACAATACGAATACAGAGAAACGACACTCGTTATTTAATCTTACGCGAATCTTCGATTTTTCAGGTACGCGTGCTATATGTTAGAAATTTGACGCAAGATTGCTCGGAAGAGAAATTGAAGGAGTGCTTTGAGATGTACGGAAAAATCGACAGGGTCAAGAAGATCAAGGATTATGCTTTTATACACTTCGAAGATAGGGACAACGCCGTAAAGGTGAGATAACAAAAAGAAAATTACGATACAATTTTTCTTTTCCTCAACAAACTCTCGTTCTTTTCCTTTTTCAGTTTGATTTTATGAAAAAATTCAAATTCGCGATGTGAAAATATAATTTTTCCTCAACAAACTCTCGTTCTTTTCCTTTTTCAGTTTGATTTTATGAAAAAAATTCAAAGTCGCGATGTGAAAATATAATACATTCGTTACGTTTCACAGGCAATGCGAGAACTTCACGGCAAGGAGATCAGCGGTTCGCACATACAGGTAGCTCTCGCAAAACCTCCTTTCGACAAGAAGAAGAAGGAAGATATGTTGCGGGCTCGTGAACGAAGAATGATGCAAACGATGCAAGGACGTAGTGGGTGAGTCGTAGTTGAAGATTTCCACTATTTTATGAGACTCGAACTATCTAAAGAAAATCACATTTCTAATAAATCCTTTCGTTCGTGTTTTTTTTTCAAAGGGAGCCCTCGTTCGAGTTCAGGGGCTCCCCTTCGCATCCTAGCATGGGTGGCCCTATGCCAGGACGAGGATCTGGACAAGGTCCTCGTGGCTCCGGCGCGGGTATGAGACCACCGATGGGCCGCGGCGATTATGGTAAGTCCTTCATCATTTCATCATCGTTCATTATTCCATACGTATTTAAGTTCTTTTTTATTTAACTTTATTTTCATTTTTATTCGCATCTTTTGACGCGTGATAACATCAAAGTTGTAACGGATTTTAGCCACAACCCTTTTCTTTTCAATCGTTACGATTGCCAAATTTTCGTTACATTGATTTTCACCTTTCCCCTTGGCCAGTTGTATTTATATTCGTCTTTATCTTGTACATACAATGCTTATCATTCGTGAAGTCGACATTTGTCATCGTCGATTCGATCGGTAGTCGTTTAATATTTGTCTCGGATTCTCCGAGGTTCGAGATAAATTAGATTGCGTTAATGAAACGATGACCGTACGCTAAATTCGATCGAGAAAATTGACGTATCATCGCTATATCATTCATTCGTTCGAACACACTCTCGTTTACCTTTCGTTGTTTTTGTATTACTTATTTTCATTCTTTTTTTTATCGTTTATTGAAAATATATCATTAATAACACAGACGTCCCGCATGCTTTTGGGAATTTTTCACCATCTCACTAAATAACCTTGGCTTACGCGCATGACAGGCAACTTTTGACAGTGTGAATATATGATTTGAATTAATTATTATATATATTTATATATCACGTATGTGTATATATATATATATATATATAATCGAAATATTTTGGAAAAATGCGATCACTCGATCCACTTTATATAACAATGATATTTTTATTATTCCAATTTTTCCTCTCCCGACGATCCTGACATTTTTTGTTCGATTATAATTATTAAAATTCATTTTCGATAAATACAACGGCATAAAGGAGAAAGGCCGAATTTATCGACATAACATATCGATTATTTTTGGAAATCGTTTTGCCAATTAATCATTGAAAAAAAAACAAAACGGTACTCTTATTTTTTTCTACTCGTGTCTTTACACGTTTTTTATATCTTTCATTTTCATTGCTATTGTTTCCTGTAGACGGAAATGTCGTGCAAATGTGAAGAATCGTGTCTCTGTGACGGGTAACAATTTTACTGACCGAACACTTATATAAAAAAAAACAATGATTTCGGACGAGAAATTTCCTTCAGACTATTTATCCATCCACTTTCCTCGACAATGGTTTGCCAACCGAATTCAATGAAAAACCCTGCATGTGTATTATTTTTGTCCTTATACCCCTTTGCGTTGTCTCCCTTTGTTTTATTCTGTTTTTTGTTTTGGTTTCTCATCGTAGCAATAATTATACAAGCGTGAAGTAGAGTCTGTCGTAACGACGACTGTTTTTCTTTTTATTTTCGTGATTTTTCTTTTTATTATTTTTGCTCGTAAACGTACAAGGATAATTATGTGTCGGTACACAGTTGTCTTTGAACTCTGTGCGTGTTGTTTTTTTATGCAAAAAGTATTGAAAACATCTGTTTACAGCTCTCAAGGATATAGGTAAGCTGGGTTAATGAATTACGCAGAATGCAACACAGTAGAAAATTTAATTATCGTTGGTAGTTTATCTCACGTAAAATGAAAAAAAAAACAGAAAAACCATTATTTTGTCTTTTCTGTACCCGTTAGTTCTGCCGTTTTAGTTGAATTTTCTTCTTTTTTTTTCTTTTTCTCGTCGTCTATCTGTTATTTTTCGGTTTTCCGCAATAATCGCTACTAGAAAAATACTTATTAATGATTAATGAGTTGACAACGTTTGCAACATTACCATGGGCGTTGTCCCGAATCGCACTTTCGATGGCACAGTGACGCGTTTTTGCACTCTGTTAAAAAAAAAAGAGACACTTCGGGGAGTCGTAAATGGATTTTTGCAAAATCGTCCTATCGAAGGATCAGAGGGTTATAAATGCAAAATAATATGCGAGGGTATAGTGAAATAGGCGAGTGGAGAGACCCTGAAAAGCGTTGAGAAATCAAAATAATTCATCTTCCTCTGCGAGAGACTAATTTTTTGATTAATCATAGATACTGAATTATTTTAATATCAAGCCAAGATAATTTGGCCGAAAAAAATGTCTTACAGTCGGGAACGATCGACGAAAATTGGTATGAACAAATTTTCCAAAAAGAAAAAGTCTCGAGGCAATAATTCGAATAATTGAAATAATTGGTGAATAATTTTTGAAATAATGAATCGATGTTTCAACTCTCGTAGCGTCTAGACCGATGCAAATGGGGGCAATTCACTCGTCCAGAAAAAAAATACTATGCGTACAAAGGTGGCAAAACCAAGTCGTTGCAAGATTTTACAAATGCGATTTAAGGTTTCGTTCAATGATTGCGATAATCACATGGGAATTGTCTCTGAGACACGAGCAACGTCACAGTTGGAACTGTGCCGTTATTATTTTATTCGAGCAATTTTTTGCTTCAATGATTCTCGTTACTTCTTTTTCTCCGTTTTGTTTTTCTACTCCGAAGCACAGCGTGATACGAATTTAATTTCCTTTTATTTCAATCGGCATTAAAACAAACAAAAAATACAAATTTTGATAACATCGTTATCATCGCATATCTTTTCCCGGCATGCATTGTTTTTGTTTTTTCTTTGGAAAAAAAGCAAAGATAGTCACATACAAAAAAAAACTACCGAAGACATTTTAATGCAATTTTTGACTACAAGTTTCGATGTTTCGAAAATTGGATAAAAAAAGAATCGAGATAAAGATCAAAGAGATTGGTGCCTAAATTTGGGTCTATTTGTAATGTGTGTTTTTATAGATTATGATTACGACTATTACGGTTATGGGGATTATCGAGGTGGCTACAGTGATCCATATTACGATGACTATTATCGATACGAAGATTACTATTTCGATTATGCGCCGCCTCCGCCACCTGCCAGAGGGAGAGGCAGGCAGCCTCAACCGGTGGGTCGCATTTTTCATGGTTTTAAAGTCTCGTTTAAAAAAAACAAAAAAAAACAAAAAAATATATCTTTTTTTTAAACTCTTTTTTTTATATACATGTAATATTCTCGTATGCGAATTACGTAAAATTAATATTTTTCGATATTGGCGGTAGTTTGATTGTGGCACAGTGTTCGCGGACTCCCAATATACATATTTACATATTTCTATCTTGCCGTTATCTTTACAATATTATTATCTATCATTCGTCTCGTGTACGTACATCCATACATAGATCCATACAAACAAACAAAATCAGTCCCTTGAACCTCTCTCTCCGTATCCTCGCACTTATACAACCTCTTTGCTCTCTCGTTGTTAAACAACCGCACATTACTATAAAACTACAAATACTGTCTGTTTAACACGTTATTGCCTAATCGATTTTGTGCTCGCTTCGCATAATCCGCACTAATTCATCGCAAGGGATTGTGACCTTTTTCTTGTCTTATTTATTCTTTTTTTAATTTTTTTTTAATTAATTAATTTTTTTTCAATTTTTACCCTGTACATCACTCATTTATTGAGTTTCTTCATAATTCTTAATAACGTTTTCTAAAACGAACGAAACTTTCGCAATGCACCAAAACTGCATCGAGTGCTGCACAAACTCCGAGGGAAATTGTTTTTTTTCTTTTCTCATTGCCCTTTGAGTGTTAAATTTGTATGCAATGTGTCGCATCGCACATTGTTCTTTGTATAAGCACATTTCGCAAACGACATTTTTTAAGTCGCGTAGAAAATTATTAATTCCATTGAAACTCGAGATATTTCGCGTGCAATCACTTTTTTTTCTTGTCATCAATCTCATTTTCGAGTTAATCAATTTTGGTCGAATGCCAAAATATTCAATTTTTTCATTGAAATTCATTTTTAAAAATTTCAAAATCGCTTTCCTTTTATTTAATAAATCGATTTGTTTGGTTTTCATTATTATTGTCGATCACCTAGCCGAAGTAGGGATTGTCAGGTAGAGATACAAAGAGGAGAGGGGAAGGGGGTCGAACGTGAGAAATGAGAAAAAGGTTGAACGAACGCGAGCCCGTGCGAATGAAATAACTTTGCGAAACACATTTCCTCTTTTTCAATCGAGACGAAGAGACGACATAAAAGAAAATAACATAAAAAAAGAGACACAAGAGCATCGCGCCGTACGTTAGCGCATTTTATATCGTACCACACGACGAAAATAAAATAATAAAAGAGAGAGAGAAAAACGAACAAACGAAAAATACCATCAGTAACATTTTGTTTCACGTTACGCTTCGACTAATGCCAAACATGGAAACACTAACGTTGTGCTTAAACATTATTTCCCTGGTAACCCTCGAACACAATGCCACATTCAAATTGCTTTCGCGATCATATCTGAGCCATGGTAGACCCACTCGAAATTTATATTCGTGCGTTAAAGACATAGCTTTAATAAGGAGACGAAATAAAAATGTAAAAAGTCACAGTGAAGCCGGGAAAAAAAGCGATCAAAAATCTCAAAAATGATAAAAAGAAAAAGAAACCATCGACAGCGAGAAAACCACAAATTTTCGTGTAAAGAAAAAAGACGAAGAAAAAACGGAAAAAAGAGTAATTGAAAAGAAGCATCGTTGCAGCCCCGTGGCTGGAACCACAAATCGTCTTCGGAAGAAAAAAGTAGAGAAAAAAAAAAGAAAAGAAAAAATTAATTAAAGCGACAATCGCGTTCATTTCGCAGTGTTGCAGGCTTGCTATGCACAGAAGTATCCTCTTATGGCACCTGCTTGATCGTCGAGAACAAATTACAAGTCCCAATCACCCAGTAGGCACGAGACAAAAAAAAGACCGAGCAAAAAGGGATTTTTGTCGTGTCGCTAAAAAAAAGCTGCAGCTGTTGCGACTTTTCGTCGGAAATTGTTCTCGCGAGATTCGCAATAGCGTCGGTTAGTACGTATGGCGATCGAACGAAAAAAATTTCCCTATCTATGGAGAATATAACTCGTAGCGTTTGGGTAGAGCGACGTTGCGTCTCGTGGCTCGGATATGATACACGTAGATGGTACTTTTTTTTCCATGTCAAGTTGCAGGCTTTGATCCAAATATGCAAATGGGCGCAGTTCGTCACCCAACCAGCATCGTTGCGACACTGTCATCAGCCTTTTTTCTTTATTTTTTTTAAAATTATTGCTTTTTTCATGTTTTTAGCTTTTTTCTTACTAGAAACCACGTCAAGCTTTTTCTCGAGTCCAGCACGAACAGGATGTACAGTTTTTTTTGTATTTTTCTTGTAATTTCGAACCGTAATTTCATTTTCCGACGTACGATCCTTATCGTCGTGTCTTCGAGAAAAGGCTCAACGTGATTGATTAATTGTACAGCTTTTAATGGAAATTAGACCCGGGGGCGATGTCTTCGATCAGATGACGATACATCTCGCAGAATTGGCCATCCCCTTGCAGTTTCGTTCGTGTGCTGTTTTCTTTTGTTTTATTTAAAATTTAAGTAATTGTTGACCTTACATGTATATATATTTATAATATATACGAGTATGTAAATATTGTAAAATTATATTTTCGAGTTTGGTCGCGTAGGTAACAACGGATGATCTATGGATAAATAGACAAGGGGGGGGGGGGCGTGGTTAAGAATGATTGTGAAAGAATAAGAACCGGAACAGAGCGAAAACGAAAGTAAAATTGATATTTAGTTTTCGTTTCGCTCTCGCCGAGAGAATGATTGAAATCCGAACGAATGGAACAAAGTATTCACTGCACACGTTTTTCGTTTTTTTTGTTTTACGCCACGCTTTTATATTGGAGCTGCTTTGCTTTAGCCGCTAACAAACAAAAAAACCAACGTAAGAAAGAAGCACCTGCACCAAATTGAAAGACAACAACAACAACAAGAACAAGAACAAACAATCCCCCGCTTTATGACGCTTTGGTTGCAAATAAATGCAATTGCTTTTACGCCGCCAGCCGCTTTTACATAATGCTTCGATTGACTTTTGTTCTAGCTGCCAGTGCATTAGGTTGTGTTGCTTAAGTTCCTTCCGTCCACCAATAGCGTTCGCTTTTCACTATTACTACATTGCTGGATATACCTTCGCTAACTCCCGCCGCTGTATGCAAACATTTATCGCTGGTTAGTAAGAATTTGTCCTTCTAGGTGAAATCGTCTAATCGCTTTATTATTTATCGTCTTTTTATTTTTTTTATTTTTATATATTTGTTTGTTTGTTTAGCCTCGTAATTAATTCCATCTATCGCATTTACTCCCAGCGTCACCGCCGTCTGTCTATATATATATTTTTTTTCTTCTTCTCGAATCTCACTTTATTATTATCTAGAGAATGATCTCATGTTCATTGGTTGTCGGCTGATTACGCCGTTTGAAAAAAAAAGAGAACAAAAAAGAAAAACAAGAAAATCAGCTCAATGAATTATACGATTCTCCTGGTCCTCGTTGAACCTTAGATATTCACTTTGCACTCACTGTTTACGTTGTAATTCCTAGCCCACACACACGTACATACAGACACTGCGCGTATTGTGATTGCGATTATCGTCTCGCTATGTGTCACACTTATAACGTTACAATTTCTTTTTTTTTTTTTTACTTCATCACCATCGCTACAGTTTTTACCGCCGATACGTTTATCGGGATTAACGATATTGTCGTGAACTACGAGTTTACGGAGGAATATCGACGAACAGAGCGACGAGAAATTTCTCCAATGACAAAAAAATAATCTCGGGCTTAATCGAGATTTTAATTATTCCAATTGGAAGAACGGAAAATTAACCGGGGTTGAAATTTCGAACGAATGAACTTTCATGTTAACGATATTTGTACAAATGCGAAGAGAAAACGATTTATGAATTAACTCGTTCGAGAAAATTCTCGACGCTCTTTAAACCAAAATAATAATTTGTTATAATATTACGATACAAAGCTATAAGGTCCGAATCGTCATTACAAAAATTCACCTCTTTTTTTTCGTACATTATTGTTATTTTTCGATTATTAATAAACAGTCGAGTTTCGATAAAATCCAAATTTCACAATTTCCATAAAAAGAAATTAAAAATAACCAATGTCTCGAAATATCAACGAGACTCGACTGTATTTTGTCAATCTGTTCTGTTCGATCGTGTCGAAGAAACGCTTTCTGCAAGAGTTTTATTTAAAAAGTTTCTCCGACGTTACAAAATTATTTTCGTAACGGTGGAGATGGCGAAGTAAAAGCAAAAAGACATAAAAATCAAATATCGAAATTAAGTGAAACGGGAGAGAAGACGATGATGAATTAAAAACAAAAATGACGATAGGATTTTGAGTACGATGATGAGAGATGGGGTAACGTTTGGGTGTGTGTTGTCTGGTTAGGCTGGTCGTGGCCGTGGAGCAGCGGCCCGTGGCCGAATAGTCGGTGGCCCCAAGGCCTCTGGGGTACTCAGGGGGGGTCGCCGCCCGGCACCATCATCAGGGTTCCAAGAACGTGGGGCGCGTGCGGGCGCCCGTGGACGGGCCCGCGCCAAGGGAAGTTTTTCAGGTGAGGATGGTCTGTATCTCCACAACGATTTTTATATTTGTTTGGTTTTTTTTAAATTATCTTACGATATTATCGCATCGATAGCCTCGAATAATTATTATTTAATTTCAAAACGTTATCACAGATTTATCGTCGTCGGAGCATTTTTATTAACGACGTACGTTAGAATCGTCTTGAGATATTTTCCTTTTTATTTGATTTATTATTTTTTCTTTAAATTATTGAATAACCCGTTGTTTAGCAGCGACATTATTAGTTTAGCGTACCATGAGCGAAACGGCTTTTGTCATTTTACTAACTGGGCTGCTAGAACTTATGCTCCTTCTCTCGACTCACTTTTCTCCTTTTTGTCCAACCTTATAATTTTGTTTTTTTCTTCTATTATTACAGCATACCCATATATCGCTACTGTGTAATAGTCCAAGACCCATTCACGACACTGCGTTTTTGCTTTGACGCTGAATTTTCGTAACGCGCCAAAAACCTTTTCTCGCATCTACGCCCCCCCCCTCCTCCCCCCTTCGCACACGCACTTTGAAGTTCTCTGTGTTCGCGAGAAAGATGATAATTTTTCTGATAAAACGACGTTGAAATTTCGCCTTTGAAGTGAAAAAATGAGTTTATTCAAGTTTCGTTCGACGTCGACGCGATGGGCACATTGATAAAAAAAATTGTCTCTAGATTCGAATGAAAAATCGAAGGATTCATACGAGTTTCGTGCCGTTGAATAGTTTTTCTTTTATTTTTTCATTTACTTGGGATTCGGGAATAAACGGATATTTCGTAGTTTAAATTTTAGTCAAGTTGAACTGGATTTATTTTTTGAGAATAACCGATGGAATTTGTCGTATCGTTACAAGATATATTTTAACTTTACAGGAATGGCAACCTCGTCTCCCATTTTCCCGTGGCAATAATCCATCACCCATCAGCATCCCGAGCAAAGTCTAGTAGTACAGTAGATAATTGTGAATTAAACCCGTCATTGTTTTGAAACATATTGAAACAACAATTAATCCGTCAAAGTTCACAAAGACGGAGGATGGAATGAAAAGGAAGAAAAAAGAAATTAAGTAATTTGATGTATTTATTGAGAAAAAGAAACAACAAAGACTCCCGAGAAAATTCCTCGAGGGTGAATCGACCCTCGACGCTCGAATTTCCAATTCGCAAACTACCCAAATATAAAAATTCGAGCACTTGTCCTTGTGACATATATTTAATTTTTTCATCCACATTCCAAACTTTTCAAGCTCTTCCAAAAAGTCTTTAATAATTCGAGCGACAAGGGTTAACGCGACAATTTGACAAAAAAAAGAACATCCTCTAATCCGACTTTAATTTCTGTCTACCCCCCAAGTGTGGAAAGATCTCGCCTCGTGTTATAAAAAGAAAGGAAAACAAAAAAAATAATAATAATAAAACGATAAACGACAAAAATTCGTTAAGCAGTTAATACTTTGTCGATAAGCAAAAGGACGAAGGTCCGCGTTATACGAACTTTAAATATTCTAACGTGATCCATTTTGGTGAATTTACAGCAGGTAAGCGAAAGTTTGACGGGGGTCACCAGAACCAGGGGGAATCTAAGCGTCGCTTCCAGAGCAGCTGGGGAAACCAGCCCCTCGCCCAACAACCATTGGGCAATGCGTACGGATTGGCGAGTGTGAACGGTGGCGGTGGCAGTGGTGGTGTTAGTGGTGGTGGTGGTGGCGCGACATTTGGCGACAGATCAACGGTTTGCGGTGGAGCTACGACGGGTTCGACATCGGCGGGCGACGAGCACGAGTGGTACCAAGACTCTTATCATTCGTGGAGCTAACTTTTCCGTCTCTCTGCCCCGTGCGATTAAGCAAATATACGAAACAAAAGCAAAGAAGAAAAAAGAATATGAAACATACGAAAATAAAAAACACGATTCATTCGGTCTCATCGAGAGTTACTGGGAAAACATTTCCAAAAAGTTACACATCGATCGAACCGCCAGGGGGATAAGGACGAGGACGAGACGAGGGTGAGAGAGGCCCAGGAGGCAACGAGCTTTATAACCCGCGGACTGAAAAAAGCTCGTGACGCACGCCATCGTGTTGCCGAGGAGGGGCGCGGATTGAGATAATAAAACAAAAAACGGCAAACGGCAACAAATACAACCAACAAAAACTAAAAAAAAAGAAAACAAAACAAAACGCAAGTGAGAGAGAAAGAAAGACACGGAGCCGGTGTAGTAATAACGGGCGGATCGCAGCTACTATCTTGACCGAATAACGAACGAAAAGAAGGAAAAAACGAAAATTTAAGAGAAGAAAGAAGAATAACCATCCTACCCAGCGAACGAATCAAGAAACATTCGAATTTCGGTCGAACGCGCGTACGCCCCCACCACCATTGCCCGCAGTTGTTGTGATTTTTTTGTTTTTTTTTTTAAATAATGTACAGTGAGATGTGCCACACTGGGACGTTTGCTGCTACTATTTTACATCCGGAGTGACCACACACCCACCCCGTACTATTATATTAATGATAATATACGATATATATATATATAGACTATATATATACATCTCGTAAGTACCACTACTGCATTGTCACATTGTTTACTGCCATTACGAGCGACAAGGGTGAATGATATATTGAAATGGAATAGAGAATAGAATTTACAACGCGAGATGTAAGCCAAGAATAATGAAGAGACGAGTCGGAGAAAAGAGACTAATCGATGAACGAGAATGAGACGAGGCAAAAGAAGTTAACGAGACGAAGAAAAGAAAAGCGACGTAGTGAGATTTGAGCGACGTTTACTTTGTTTTCTTTGAATTTTTTGGAAAATGTGATGAAGTAACGCGTATGTTGTTTAAGTTTTTTTGGATGCGCGATTAATCATTAATGATAATTAATAATAACAAACTAGAACGTGGTTGACAGAGATCGAGAGAGAGAGAGAGAAGGCGCTGTTGCGATAGAATCGCAGTTTTTATTGAGGAAAAAATGAAATTCGTGGTTAATAATGTGTCCATGAGCTTGAGGAAATGAAAGATTTTGATGAAAAAAAAAACAAAAAAAAAACAAACAAAAAAATGATTAAAAAAAAACCAATACAATAAAATTAAAAAAAAAAATACGAGAAACAAGAAAATGAGAAAAATGGAAAAGGCGCTGAAAAATAAATATGTCGTACGCAAACTGTATGACCGGAGCAAATGTCTGCGCGCGCGCGTGTGCGTGTGTGTGCGTAAGTGTAAGTGTGTTTCAGAGAGAAGAAGAAAGAATGAGCTAGTAAGGAATATGGAGTTTATCCTCTGTACGTGTGTGTGAGTGTGTGCGTGTGCGTGTGTGTGTGTGCATGACGAAAGGGCGCCAAGCGCCAAGCGTTAGACCTCCTATTGTTGGTCTATAATGTGTACAGTCAGTAAAACTATTATTATTAAGGGTCAGGCAAGCTGTTTTTTGCGGTAAGCAGGTAGAAAGAAAAATAGAGAAAGAGAGAGAGAGCGAGAGCGAGAAAGGTGACAGATGATAAGCCCATCGGTTTGGTCGCGAGGCGAATCCGTAAAAACGCCGAGGGTGTCTCTGAAATTTGTTTCAAAAATGTGCTCACACGACACGAACAAAGTCGTAACTTTGTTTCGATGATAACGATATAAACTTATTTGCTCACGTAAACGAGTAAGATAGAGAGGAAACAAAAAACAAAAGAAGAAAGAGAGAGAGAGAGAGAAAGAGAGAAAAAGAATAAAAGTTTATCAACGTGTACAGTTAGAATCCTTCGTCGATTACGCGAGGATATCGCGAATGATCACTCGTCCAAATTTATCCTGTATTTATTTGATAGTGCATTTTTTTACAAAATGCTGGTTGCGAAATTGAATTTAAAAAAAGAAGAAAAAAAAGCGTTGAGAGAAAAAAAAAGGAAATACGTTTCGAGGAAACACTAAAGTGAAAAAAATTAAGAGTAGAGAAGGGACAAAAGTGAGACAGACAAGACAAGATTGTTTAATTTGTGAGAGTGGAAAAGGAAGATAATAGGATTATGGTTAAAATCAATTTGTTTTTTTTGTCTTTTTTTTTGACACGCAGGACACATAAACACGCGCTCTCGAATCACAGATAATTGCCCGTGACAGATATTTAATATATCTTCGACCAATGACTAGCCACCGAAATAATAATGATAGTTACAGATCGAAAGAAGAAGAAAAAACGAGTACAATTTGCAAATTGTATAAAGCGAGAAAAAGAAAAAGAGTGGAGAAGAGAAATATGCATGAAAAAAAACCACACACACACACACACACACACACACACACACACACACCCACACACAAGCACATACACACTCTGAGTGTTGACTCGTTGTTATTGTTAGCCTGTTAGTTAATTAGTAAGAAAGTTGTAAATGCGGGCTGTAGTTGGTCCCTGTCCCTGGAGCCCAGACACCCCCCTGTTCTGGAGATTATTCGAACGAAAGACGATGAAAAAGAATGAAAGAAAGCGCGAAAATGAAAAACACTGGAAAATAAGAAGAAATATCATGAAGCACACTAACGTCAATTGAAACGAAAAAAAGAAAAGTGAACGAGGGTAGCGAGAAAATGAAGAAAAGAAAAAAGTAATAATAATAATAAACGATTCATGTACGCAACACACGGAAAACACAATCCCTAAAGAAAGATGACGATTGAACCGAACGAAAGATAGAAATGAAAACAAAAGAAAAAATAACACTAGTTACGAGTGAACGAGATTGAAAGGAAGAAAAAAAGAACCGACGATAAAGCTCGCGCGAAGTTCAAGGAACACAAAGCTGACAATCGAATACACGTTTGTTCGTTTTTTTTTTTTTTTTTTTTTTTTTTCTTTCTATTTTTGTTTTCTCTTATTTGACCATACATTGACAATTGAGCGACGAATGTCGAATATTAGTGGAAAAAGCAAAACAAAAATAATAAAACAAAAAAAAAGGAATAAAACAAAAAAAAAGAGATGAAAGAAATTGCGCTCGTCACTGTTACTGTAATGAACGAAAGTGAAGAAACGAAGGAAGATAAGAGATGAAAGAAAAAGAAACAAAATAATCCAGATACGAAACTAATACAAGGCCGAACACGCGTTATTGGCTAGAAATAAACGTAAACGTAAAGGAAAAGAAAAAAAAATGCAAAACTATCGTTGATAAAAAATAATCGAATTCATGGATAACGACAAAATGATAAGGCTTTTTGCATCTCATTGAAAAAAGAATAACACAGATTTGAGGGCTTTGATTGAGACACGACCCACCCCATCCTAAAAAAAACACCCCCGAACCCACCCCTTGTCCCCCTTGCCATGGACAACACACGCTATTATTGAGTAATGTTAAAAAGAATAATGCGAGCGAAGAAATGCGAAAGAAGAGAGTGTGAGACGGTGGAGTAGTGTAGAGAGTACGAGGAAAACGGACAAAAACTATGAAGAATGTCGATAAGAACATCATGAACTAAGCAAACGATCGGTGGCTCGCAAAACCCTCTTATTTATGAGCATTTTGTTACTTTTTATTCATGTTTTACTTAACTCTAATAATTTTTATTTTTTTTTTTACTCTTCTTCGTTACTATTGTATTGATAGTGAGGAGGAGTACATTGCATAGTAATAATGATTGATCACCCTCCTACCCTACACCCGCCCGACTCTCCCCCCGACCCCCGTTATACAACGTTGTAATTCACGCCGACCAACTTCCCACGAAACAAACTCAGAAATCCCGAAACCAACTTTCCCCTCCATACGCTTTATCTCAAATAATGTTTGTACAAGATCTGTATTGGAAAAAATCTTACGTTAATCAGTAGCCGTACTCTACCGACCCCCCCCCCCCCCCCCCTACCCAAAAATCCCCAAACTCCATACAATTCATTCAACCTAATACCTACACCTACTTACGTACCGACCTATTTATAAAAGCATAATATCGAGGATATGAATAATATTAATATTAACAATATGAATAAGAATGCTATTGCTAATCATACTGAGTGGGTTTTTTTGTGACATGATAATATTTCCGTATAAAAAAAAAATTGTAAAGCAAAGTTGAGAGCAACGACAACAACAACAAGAAAAAAAAACGAAAAAAAAAGAAACGCAAACGAAAAAAAAATACAATTTCCATGTCGAAAACACAATTGAAGAAATAATAAACCATTATAATTGATTGAATAATGAAATAAAAGAAAAGGAACAATATCAATGATAATAACGGAG
The DNA here is from genome assembly GCA_964017225.1 of Netelia inedita. Lineage (NCBI taxonomy): Eukaryota > Metazoa > Arthropoda > Insecta > Hymenoptera > Ichneumonidae > Netelia > Netelia inedita. The sequence goes on from OZ024924.1 coordinate 28,982,747, forward strand.
TCAAAAAACGTAAAATGCAGATGGATGTACTGGAATGAGAGAGAGGGAGAGAGAGAGAGAGTGAGAGAACTGGAGAAAAAGTGAGAAAGGAATGAAAACGAACGTGAAAAAAAAAAAGTTGAAGAAAAGAGTTCGGCTTGCGGGGACAAGGAAGCACGCGGAAAGGCGGAGGCAGTTCACGGTGACGAGACTTTAGACTGATCTAGGTACTATAGCGTTACGATATTTGACCGTGCCCCGATAAAAGGGCGCCCCAAAAAAAGTATCACTTGGCTACTTTGGCACCTGCGCACACACACACACTCACACTAACACACACACGTGTCCCCCCATCCTCTTTCCAATCCTCCCTCGCAACACCCAAAAATAAATATAACAATTTTTCACAATATTCATAAAGTGCACAAAATGCGCAACAGATCTCTCTTTACACGTATAACAGACACATGCCCGACTCGAAATACGGAATTTTCAAAGAAAAATCAAGCCTAGAAGAATTCAACATTAACAGCCCCCGATTCCCCTAAAAACAAAACTCTACAGATTTCCTCTTTTTGTACGATATATATATACATACATATATATATATGTGTATGTATATAATTGGATATGTATGTAAAAGGTGGCAGCTGGGGTGCCTGGGGGTTCAAAAGGTCGCATTTAGGATAATGCACCACTGTGGCTGGCGATGCTTTAGCTGCGCGCCCTTTTACCTGGCCAATGCCCTTAATTTGTGGCGCACATCCTTGCGGGTTATTAACAAAAAAAAAGAAAAAAGAAAATAGCATTTTTGAATGACCCGTTTAACGCGGATGTTGTGTGATCTTTGGGCCCCGTGTAATTCATGTTAATTGCGGCCCAAGGACGTGTTTTTTTTTCTTTTAAATTAATTATATATGAATATATTATATATATTATATTCCTGCGAATATGCATTTTTGTGACGTGATGTTATTTAGCAGTAATCATTGGAGAAAGGCACGATACGATGTGATGACGGTGATGATGATGATGATGATAGTGATGACGAAGATGATGATGGATAAATTGGAGCATACTTATGTTATTATAACCGTTTATTCGCCTGTCACGCTCTGCGATCGTTGAGAAAAAAAAACAAATTATATCTAAAATTATCACATTATTACGAATTGTATTTACAAATTTGTCTATTAATTCAGCTATCAATTGCTTTGCTTCTGTATTCTCTTTTTTTTTCTTTTACCTAATTCTCCCGTAGACTTTTTTTTTCATAATGTTTTTTTTTCTTTTTTTTTTATATGAAAGTTGCCCCCTTAATTTTAGTGTGACGTAGTTAAAAATAATGATTAAATAACGATGATGAATTTGAAAAAACAATGTTAAAGAAAAGGTTCCTTTTTCGGGCTAGGAGCTTGATTTCAAGTGTCAAAGATTTTTTGTGTATGACCAGATGTATTCTACATGTCTCAATAAACAGTTGTATGTGAATTACCTTTCTTAATAATCGTTCGAGGTACGTTTTATTGATGGAAATTTCTCGCACCCTTCCCATCCTTCGTCCGTAGGTGGACCTTGAGTAATTTACCGGACGGAAAGCATGAATTGACATTGTTACAATTTTTATGAAGACTTTTGTGTAATACGAAAGGTATGTTATAAATTGTAAATTACGAATAAAATAATATTCGTGTACGAGCGAAGAAGAATCGATAACGTTTATGATAATTAAAGAATCTTATTATTATCATTAACAGAAAGTAACACGTTACGAATGCATCGAGTTTGTGTCAAAATGATTTCTTTATCATTTCATATTTTTCTCGTTGGAACGATTCGACGTTGGATGATTCTTCAATCTTATCATCATTTTTGTATTCCTGTACGAGTCGCTATTCATATTCCCACCGATACAGCCACTGTGAAATAATTAACAAGTATTTTACTCGATTAATTTAAGACGGTTCAATCGACAGATCGTAGGCATTTCTAGCATTGTTGTCGCGTTAAACAAATTATGATTAATTAATCGCACTGACTCGGTATACCACCAAATTCCAGCGAAATTCGTGCACGGTTTATTTGCGAGACTATCCCTTCGATCGTGACTATTCAAAGTAGATGAATTTTGCGAGTTTGAGTAATCCGTGTAATTGCCCGTGTAACCATCGATTGTTAGCCGATAATTATCCTTTCTCGAATTCACACTATAAGTAAAGGAAAAAAACATTGTAAAATATAAGTCATTTAGGGATAAGAAAATTTAAATAGAATTAACTGCGACTAACGTAAATTCGGAATATCGAGACCAGAATTTATGTCCCAGAGAATTCTCGAGTTCGATTCTCAGCTCGTACGGACCGAAGAGAGTCGTCAACCTTGATGAAACATTTTTTCATAATATTTAGACGAGCCTATTATCCATGAACAAATCCTATATAACGAGTTGGGGATGAAATGAATTTAAATATGATTATTTTTAAATGTTTTTCTTAACCGTAAGCATCGTTTCATCGATACCTGTGAATCCACTCGTTGCCCAACCAAAATTCTCCATTAAGATCGCCGAAACCTATCGCATAGTCGTCGAAAGATCTTTTAAAGTTGACGCGTTCGTAATTATTTCCACGTCTCTGAATAACGGTCCAGCCTCCGCCGTTCGATTGATCGCAGTATATTTGAAAAATATTCCAGATCCATGTGCTTCCAGGTATCGTTGAAAAATGATAAATACCCGAAGGTAAATCGCTGTTTATCAGACTCTCGCAATCCGGTTTCGTAAAATTCGAACGTTCTTTTCCAATATAATTTTCATCGTTATCGTCCCCCTTGACCGTTGACCCGATCAGTCTTATCATAGCTCTGTCGATCTTTTTGTTAATCGCGGTTAGCTGTTTCAATATTTCTTTAAGATAGAAATCTGAGGCAGAAACGATCTTAGGTTCGTAATACGGATTTATCGTATCACCGTGCCAATTGTCACGAGTACTCGAGCCGAACTGCCAATTTTCGAATGTTTTACTTTCTATCGTACTGTTCCCTAACGTACCTTGTAGAAAAATTAGAAGTATCCATACCTTATGAAAAGAAAAATCATTATCGATATTAAAATAGTTATTATTAATTTTTCAGAGCGGATAAAAAAAGTTTCTATCGATAAACTATTTTTTTTAACTTTAATACAATTCGATTGGACGTCACAAATTTCTTTATTTTCCTCTGGAAAATCGAGTATCGATAATTGAAAAATTCGAGTCGTTTAACTTACTTCCAATCCTTGGAGTCGATACATTCTCATAAGTATGAATATTCGTATCGTTTGATTTTTGATAATATTGCAAAATAAGTGTTGATAAGACTATTCGCCACAAGTCGTTTGAAAACAGTTCCGGACTCGGCTAAACTCAAAGATCGACTGTGTCTTGTTATTGTGCGAGATAACTGATGATGCTGCGAGTGCTGTTGCTCGACTGCCTGGGCGATTAAACATCTCAGATACAATATATCCAGCATCTTCCATCATTTGACACTTGTAAATTAAACCGACGATCGAGATTTTTCAATCAAAATAAAATCAAGTGATTCTTTGCAAGAAAAGTTTTCAGGACCATCGATATTTATTATAAAGGAGAAAGGTTCGACGCGCTAAATGAAAGACACATGGCGTTGAACTTTCTGCAAGCACGTGAACATAAAAAAAAGAATTCTTACGTTCATTTATTGCTTATTTATTTTAATAAATACATGTTTTGTTTTTTTATAAATTAAATTAATTTATAGGATAGGATAGCATTTGATGAGTTTACATTTATGATGATGTCGTTGGTGTTCGTCGTGAGGGCATCTCTAATATCCGCGTCGATTAGATTTCTCACATAATCGTTGATTCCTCTGCTTCCTTAATAATTCTATATTCATTTTGACCATCCAGCAATAATGGTTATTATTGTCGATGTTGTTGTACAAAGATACATTATGATCGTTATATGAATTTACGATTGATATCGTTATCATTTTTAAGAAAACATCTCTTCGGCGTACGAATTTTTTAAAACACGATCATTTTCTTCTTCTCGGATTAAGGATTTTTCGTTAGTTCTTGAGTTTTATCGATTATTTGATAACATCGGTGGGTAGTCGTGAGAGCGTATGAATAAATAAACGACGGGACTGTTGCGACGATTGATCGATTGAGATTGGTTCAACATTTTCAAATTGCATGATTACAGTTTCGTTGTGTTTAGAAATCACCGTCGGGCTGGAGGTCGAAACGTGGAGGGAATGCGGAACCATCAAACTGGGGCTTGAACGCTGGTCGATGCGGCTGTAAAATAACAAATTTACCAATTAGAAACACTGTGAAACAAAACTCACGTCAACCCCTGTAGAACGAAAAAAAAATAACTTTTTTTAGGCTGAAAATTATTATCGAATTTCCAAGCCGATCCTTAATATTGTAAACGGTTGACTTGAAACAAAAATTCAATAATATTTAATCCGCCTAATATTCACTTTTCCACAGGGGATGCTTAAAGCTCCAACATATCTTCCATAAATACACGTATAATTGACAATTAATGCCACTTGAAACGGGAAAAAAAAGATATTACAACGAAAATTTTTATAACATTATTATAATGGGGCTATCGAACACGTTCGCTGTGTTTTCATTAGCTGGAACGAGGACGTAATCTCAAACGTCCCAATTAAAACGTGGAGGATTATATACCAGTAACGTTAATTCATCGATAACAGATGTCGTATTTAGCATCAGGACGACCTTTTTTTTTCTCTATCCATGTGCGTGACTTTTGTGAGATCAATTCCCTATCGTCGAGTCTATGTTGGCGGGATTGATTATAAACGAATAATGATGATGATTCTATTTAACACTATAACTCACGGTTATTGTTTTAATTTATCTATGTATATTTTCTTTTTCAGATCTACGTTCAGGCACCTTTTCCATTTTTAATCAGTTGCGCATTATGCAATTTAAATGATGATCTTATGTATTGTATATGTGTGTGTGTGTGTGTGTAAAAGAAAAACAAAGTGTATCCCTAAGTAAGTGAATGCACACACACTGATACATTTATTTTGCACGCACTTACATGGACCAGTGCAGAAGGTTACTCCAGGACGGGCGCCTTGCGACCCTTCTGGGGCTACAGTGGGGCATACAAGAATCAAACTAATCAGTCCTTCACTGGGACATTAACCAAATTACCGTAATTTTCAACGCGAACGACTAGCTTCGAATCCTTGCTCATCCTCGATTCTCTCTACATATCGACATGTCCATATGAATTTTTCAGCTCTTCCATATCAACTAAATGCAAGCAGTTACGACCAATTTCCTGCTCACCTGATTTATCTCAGTATTATAATGGGATAAATAAATAAATAAATATATTTTAAATATAATTATTTATTGATTTATCGAGGTTGTTATCATACCGGAAATGCAATCTGTAACTGCTCGCACTTGTCTCATACTTATCTACCCTTATGATGAAAATAATAATTTTATGAAGAAAGAAGCGATTTGAAGAAATGGAAAATTTATCTTACCGCTGGGCTAAGACCACGTGCAGCGCTGCCACCGCGTCCCTTTGTACGGAACTTCGTGATCGCTTGTTCCGCGAGATCCGCCCTTTCTTCAGCCTCCTCGAGCTCTTGCTGAGCCTTGCGGAACTTGGCAAGATTGAGGGCAGCGATCTCCTCCGCTTCCTCGATTTGTCTCTTGTACGTTTTGATCTTCTGTTGCAATTTGTCAACGAGGTCTTGCATGCGTTCGTGGTTCTTGCGGTCCTCATCAGCCTGCGAAAAAAGAAAAAAACGTTTCAACATTTTTACACGATAAAATATTTTAAAAGAAATTTATCTTCGAAGAAATGCTTGTATTTCTTTCAACGTTGATTTACCTGGAAGCTAAGCTCCTTGATGCGACGCTCGGATTTGCGAAGGTTCTTCTGGGCATCGGCGTGTCTCCTCTGTTCACCGTCCAACTCGTTCTCCAGCTCGCGGACTCGTTGTTCCAATTTCTGGATAGCCTTCTTACCTCCCTTGAGGGCGTTGGCCTCGGCCTCGTCGAGTCGAACCTGGAGTTCCTTGATTTGAGCCTCGAGGGCCTTGCGCAATTTCTCTTGTGTCTGAGCGTGATCCTGTTCGGCTCTGAGCTCGTCGGCGAGTCTCGCCGCGTCGACCATTGCCTTCTTGGCCTTCTCTTCGGAATTCTTGGCTTCGTTGAGGAGCTCGTCAAGGTCGGACTGTAAATCAAATTGTCATAATGAAATTATTGATAAATTCGTTAGATATCAGAATGTTCAGTCTCGTGATTGGATTTTTAGGAAATCCCGAAAGCAAACTAGCAAATTTTCACATACGTGAAGAGTTTGGAGTTCAGCCTCGAGTTTCCTCTTGGCGGCAGAGATGGAAGCGTTCTGTGCTCCAAGATCGTTGAGCTGTTCGTGAGCATCGGCGAGTTCTTGCTCGGCCTGGCGACGACCACGGTCGGCCTGTTCCAGAAGAGTGCGGCTCTCCTCGAGTTCGTTCTGAAGAGCATTGGCGCGACGCTCGGAGATTCCAAGAAGTTCGCGGGCCTCGTCACGGGCGCGTTGTTCCTCTTCAAGGGCGGTCTGGACATCCTTGAGTTGTTGTTGGTATCTCTTGATGTTCTTCTGGGCCTCGGCGTTAGCCTTGTTCGCGTGGTCCAGAGCGATTTCGAGCTCGTTGATGTCAGCCTCGAGCTTCTTCTTCATGCGCAACGCCTCAGCCTTGCCCTGTTATCATCGAACACGAACAAACGAAAAATTACATATTTTTCTTTTATAATTAAGACGACTAGAATTTTCGAGTTAAAGAATTGTTATTAATTCAACTGACCTTGGCTTCGGCTTCGAGAGAAGCTTGCATGGAGTCGAGGGCGCGTTGGTGGTTCTTTCTCGTGTTCTCGAATTCCTCCTCCTTCTCCTGAATACGACGGTCGATCTCCTGTCTGACCTGGCTGAGCTCGAGCTGGCTACGGAGAACCTTGTTCTCTTCCTGCTCGAGTGCAGCTTCGGCCTCTTCGAGAGCAGCCTGGAGCTCGTCCTTCTCAGCCTCCAAGCGCTTGCGTGCCTTCTCGACCTCGTGGATGTTGCGTCCACCCTCGCCGATTTGATCCAGCAGATCCTTGACTTCGTCGGCAAGGTTCTTGTTCTCGCGACGTACAGCCTCCAACTGCTCTTGGCTCTCTTCGTAGGCACCTAAAGACAGAAAAAATCATCAATTTAATTAGCCGAGAAACGAAAAGGAAATATTGGTATTTTTTTATCTACGTTTTTTTCCATTTCTTCTTATCGGAATAACGAAACGCAAGCGAGTCTTACCCTTGAGCCTGAAGAGTTCCGTGCTGTAGTTGCGGCATTCCTTCTGGCTGGCATCGAGTTCAGCGGCAAGATCGTCGACCTTGAGCTTCCATTCGCCGATGATTTTATCGAAGGCCTTCTGTTTCTTCTCGGCAGCATTGGCGATGGCAGTGGCGCGGTCGACCTCGATCTGGAGATCCTCGACTTCGGTAGCGAGACGTTGTTTGGTCTTCTCGAGAGCGATCACCTTCTGGTTCAACGACTCGATGGTCTCCTCAGCCTCGGCGAGACGAGCCTGGAGCTTGCGTTTAGCTTCCTCGAGTTCTTCGGCGCGAGCGACACCCTCGGACTCGTACTTGGAGCGCCAGAGCTGAGCCTCGGCATTGGCCTTGCTGAGCTGTCTCTGAAGGTCGGCCTTGCCCTCGGCCTCCTCCTCGACCTGTTCGCGAATGTTGTCCAGGTCGTGTTCGAGATTGCGGAACTTGCCAAGAAGGGTGGCGCGTTCGCGACCCTCCTCGTCGGCCAATCTCTTCGTGTCCTCGAGCTGAGTCGTCAGCGAGATCTTGATCTTCGACAATTGGCTGACCTGGGACTCGGCCTCTTCGAGCTGACGAAGAAGGTCGCTGTTCTCGATCGAAAGCTTCTTCTTCGCAGCATCGAAGTCGTTCACCGTACGGTTAACTTCTTCCAGCTTGCCTTGAGTCTCGTTCAATTGGTGTTGGAGCTGCTTGGCGATCTTCTCTTGAGCTGCCTATATTTACAAACAAATCCGGTTAATTTCATTTGAATTATTTTTCACTTTTTATTCGAGAAGAAATTCGTCGAAACGTCCGACATTGATATTTCTTCCCGAATTTCGATCAAAGGAAGATAACAAACGTAACGAAACAATTTTTCGTGTAAAAGCAAGCGAGAGATTCACCGGGTAAGTACTCACTCTTAACGACGCTGGGACAAAACGTTTGAGCTACTTGACTGTCCCTTCACCGAGTGAATTCCATGAGTCGATGTTAATTGCATTAGTTTGCTCGATTTTTAAAATCTTCCATTTTGACAATAGTTAGTTTACCTTTTCGTTGCTCAAGTGATCGACGGACGCGCGAAGGTCGTTCAATTCGCTAAAGTACTGAACCTTTTCCTTCTCAATTCTGGTATTGGTACATGAAAAAACAGAGACGAGAGACACGGGGATGAGTTACGTCTTGCTGACGGAGGATTTTGTTTGTTTTAGATTAATCCCAAGATATTGGATTACATGTGCAAAAAAAAAACATCTCGACGAAGGGTCACGTATCCTGACAATTGGAAGGTCCGAATGACTCAGGCAAGATCGTGGAAAAAAAAACATTCGAAGGACGACATAACACGATGAATCGTTTCACATAATAGTGCCGGACAGGATAACTGGATAAATCGATGCAACGAAGAGAAAAAAGAACATTTATTCACGCGTCATTCGAATCTACCTTCTCCCTCGCGACTTGATCGATGGCCGCACGAGCGGTGTTTAGCTCGGTGTGGATGTCGTGACGACCCTTTTCCGCTCTATCAACAATGGCCCACTCGTTATTTTAAAACTCGATTCCATATTTTCAAAAGATAATATTTCTGTTTCGTGATTAATAAATAGTTTCTGTAATTCTCCGAGGGGGTTGGTGGAATAAATCATCATTGTTGTAATTATAATTAAATATTGAACTGGTCGAAAAGTATTTGCCATTTAAATTGTTGGAAGAAGAAAATACGCGATTACTTCTTGGCCAATTTAATATTCGAATATTAAGGAGCTTTGATTTTTTAAGGGGATGACTCACCGGGCCTTCAGCTTATTGAGGGTATCAATTTGCTCTCCCATTTCGGCGACAGCATCGTTGTGCTTCTTGCGAAGACTGGAAAGGGAAGCTTCGTGTTGGATGTTGGCCTCCTCGAGATCTCTGCGGAGTTTGCTGAGCTCGGATTCTCTCTTCTTGTTGAGCTCGATCTGGGCAGAAGTTGCACCACCGGCTTCCTCCAAACGCTCACCCAATTCCTCGAGTTCGCGGGCAAGGTCGCTTCGCTGTTTCTCTGCCTTGGCGCGTGCCTGGCGTTCGGCCTCGACCTTAAGAAATACAAAGTGTGACATTTTGAAATTCAATTCTTCTTGGTCAAAGGGGTCTTCGCAATATCAAATTTATACAGTAGTTTTGCAATTACTAATTAATCGATATATTTTCTTACCTCCTCCTCGAGTTCCTCGATGCGAGCCTGGAGCTCCTTGATCTGCTTCTGGAGTTTGCCGACCAAGGACTGTTCGTCCTCGAGCTTGGCGGTAAGGGAAGAAAGTTCCTTGTCCTTGCGCTGGATGGTCTGCTCGAGTTCCTTCTTGTTCCTCTCAAGATCAGCGACAGCCTCTTGCGTGAGCTTAAGGTCACCTTCCGTCTTCCTCTTGCCTTTCTCGACATCAGCACTGTAAGTTTGAAAAACACAAATCATTATTTCGTATCTCAAGTTTCCAATTGCAATTAAATCCTAAACACTTCATAAATCCTTCTATTTTGTTATCCATGCTTACCGGAGTTTCTTCTCGCGCTCGAGGGAGTCTTCGAGTTCGTCAAGGGTCTGCTCAAGCTTGACCTTAACCTTGTTCAAGTGGTTGACCTTGTCCTCGGCAGCCTGGAGCTCCTCGGCGGTCTTCTGGTTGACCTCACCCTGGTTCTTCTTCTCCTTGTTGAGCTTGTTGATGAGCTCGTCCTGGTGGGCAATTTCGTCGTTGAGGTTGCGGATTTGGTGATCCTTGGAGGATTTGTCCTGCTCGGATTTCTGGATGGCCAATTCGAGATCCTCGATGTCCTTCTTCAATCCCGATACTTCTTGCTCCAATTTCTTCTTGTTCTGGAAGAGGTTGTTCCTTGCGTCCTCTTCTTGTTGAAGTCTGTCGCTAACATCCTACAAAACATCAACCAATTAGTCGTGTCGCTAGAAAATTTTCAAAGTGCCTGACACAATGTCGAAACAAACTTCACAACCTTCTAACAAAATTATTTTCATCGTCTTCTCTATAAAAAAGAACCCCCATGCTTGATCACCTAATATTTCTTTCAAATAAAAAACATCTCTCCCATAGAAATATATAAGATACAAAAAAAATGACTGGGTCGTGACCAAATCGTATTCAAGCTGCACCCGAGAGATTCTCAAAGTAACGAAGGGTTCGATTTTTTGCTTCAACTTCATGGGGTCTAAAAATAAAGATCATTTTTCCACGGACCTATGAAGAAAGTATATATCGGTCGATAAAATGTCATCCGGCTACTTAACGCTGCCTGACAAACTGCCAAGTACCAGAACGACACTTTTAGTCAAACGGTAGTCGTTCGAATGTAAACTAGCGAAAGAATGTTTGCATCCGACTTTAGATAACCAGGAGGTGCCATGACTCATTTTCCCCCGACTGTGACACGTTTATTAATTATATCAGGAGCGAAATGGCGCTTACGAATCCAGAAAAACGCTCTCTTCAGCCAAGCTATAACGTGACGCACATACTATCTTGCCCTATATTAATACCCCGCTGCACCTGCCACGAAGTTTTCCGCGCACCGGTTGCTCCAGGCGCCGGACTTCTTGCATACTTTTAATAACCTGGAATCTGGCATTTTATATTTAGCTCGGCTTGGGACATCGCGGTGAATCGCATTCTTTCCTCGTTTCCTTGCCCGACATGGTAACAGGTGACTTTTTACATGATAAAATGACTACCGGCTGTTGCGAATTTCACAATAATTGGCTTATGTATTAACAACCGTTGAGTCAGTTTATTTTTCGAGAGGTTAACGAGGTGTTACGAATTAATCGTTTTCGCAGAATCCAAGTTAGCACGGCCTTTGATAAAAAGAAGCGACGGAATATGTTTTACAGAAATTTCTCAATTTATGAAATTTTTCTATCATCAACTATATTGGAGGAAAGACGATTTTATGAAGTAATTAATTTATACTTTTTATACGATTTTGAGAACGTTCTTATGTCTTTTTATACCAATGACGTGACAAAATTATTCTCTTTAGCTAAAATCAAAATAATTGTTGCAGGATTTATAAATAACAGACGAGGATAAAGCGAGGTATACGTTTTTGTCTGTTTGCAAAATTTATAACACGTCTGCTTTGAAAAGACATGTGCACCGTCTGGTAAATGTTGGTTTTTTTCCCTCGGCTACTTCCACAACTATAAACTCCCACGAAATATCTTTATATTCCAGGCGTATAAACGAAACCCAAAGTCTTAGCCGGAAGTTAACGAGTTAAACGCGTTAAACGAAAAAAAGCTATTTTTGGCAGTCGCAAATATTTTTGTAAATTTATCGAGCTAATATATCACAGACATTTTACAAAGATCACGGATGAATCATTAGAGATATTTTTGGCATCTAATTTGGAGTTTCGAGACATTAAGTCATCTTGGCGCTGACAGTTTTATTACTGGCTTCGATAATCCTCGAATTAGAATTCGTAACACTTTTCTCAATTTTCATCGAACGCTCAAAGAATCTTTAGCTCTTCATTTACGGATTATCCGACCCAGAAACTTGTCGGATTAATAACTAAGGTACCACCTGTTAGTTTCTAATTTTTCGACATTGATAATCGTTTTATTAATTTTGAAAGTGATAAAACGTGACTCACCGACAGCTGGGACTCAAGATCCATCTTCTGGGCAGCGAGCTTGATGGATTTCTCCTGGAACTCTTGGAGAGAACCAGCTTCACCCTCGAGTTGACGAAGGAGTCCGGTCTTTTCCTCGAGCAATTTGCTGTTGAGGACTTCCAACTCCTTGCGCATCTTCTCTTCGCGCTCGAAGGCCTCTTGGGCAGCGCGCGCGCGTTCTTGAAGTTCCTGCAAGCGCGTGTCAGAAGAATCGAGTATACCGCCATTCTTAAGACTTTGCAAATTCTCCATCACCACTTCGTCACTCATCGTAAAAAATTAGAAAATGAAAACTAAAAATGAACCGCTCGCGTCACACCGTTATTCTCACGACGTTCGTCTCGAAACCGACTCGCCTAGGTAAATTTCGATCCTATAATTGATATACCGATCGTGGTATTCCGTCGTATCGCTCGTAATCGAAATAAAACAAACGAAAACAAAAAAATTACACAGATAATTCAAGAATAATCTCGAATCAATTTTTCCGTTAAAATTTGCTTCTTTTCGTTTTCGTCAAATCCAATGAGTTCACAACCGATCGATCGACGATCAGCTATCGTCACTGATTATTCGAGATTAATTCTCGACGCGTTTCTCTCATTCAGGGTGCAAATATCATTGCCCGAAATGTCGATAATATTGTTATTAACGGATTGGTCGATTTATCGTACGGTGTGTGCACTTTGCAAGGGTCGATCGTGTTATTTAAATTCCAGGCGGGGTCGGGGGGATGAAAAAAAGTGTCGTCCAACCGAGATCTCGATAGTTCGATACGCGCTTGCGGTTTCGAGACTGACTTCTCCTTTACTCAAGTCTTATCTTTTCTACCCAAAAATCCGAAATAAATATGCGTGGGTATCCCTCCTCTGCTTCCTAAGAGCTAACCCATCGCGGCCCCTCTCACCCCTTCTCTCATTTAACTCCCCACCCTGGACACGACAGATGAGACGATTTCATAAAAATATTTATATCCTCGCATCCCAACCGGGATGAATCAGCGACCGAGGGTAGGGTAGAATGCTTAAAATAGGTGAATGGTGGCTCCAGACAGTGCCGTTACGGAAATGGAGAGGGTACGCTCCAGCGACGTGAAAATTGTAAGAATAGTGGAGGATCGCGATATTTTACCACCCATTACAACATAAGCGAGCCTCAACGTTTCGTTTCCCGTTTGGGCGTGAGAAAAGGTATCGAATTCTCCGGGAAAAAAAAGAAACGAGACTCGTCTCGTCTTCGCGTCTTTCAAACGATACGTGCCCACGTTCCATGCGCGTTAATGGATGAAAAACATAAAAAGATGGAAGAAGAAGAAGATAAAAAAAAAACAAGAAGAAAAAATAAATTTCTTCTTTTGCACAACGCGCATAGAGTTCGTCGCCTACGTGAGCTTTTTATAAATATAAATTCACGATAAAAAGGCAGCCTATTTTTTCAGGAAATTGGAACAGCGAAAGAGAGGAAGAAAAGAAGAACGTTGGAATATAAAGTTCCAGTGGCGCGACATGAAAACTATTTCGAGAGAGGAAAGCCAAAGAGGTTTCTGACCCGGAAGCTCGTTATCAACTCGTATCTAAATCGTAGACGGATTAGAATAGAACATCCCCAATTATACGTCCTATTTCCAAACTATAGGCTCCAATTATCAACGTAAAAATAAATTAGCCCGATGAATCGGAGAATTGTATTACCTTCCGATAAAAATAGTTTGATCGGTGGAGATTTTCGTAATGTAGATCGAATGACGGTTCGAAAGAAGAAAAAAAAAGAGAAGAAAATGAAAGATTGATATTCTCAAACCGAAATTAACCGTCTGATGAATTTGGATTCCTGGGCCCGGGAGTTTAATATGCGTGAGTGTCGTTGGCACGAGGTAAACGTAACTTATATGCACGTCGTTAAGTACATTCGCGTCTACTCGGATCTAACTACCATGTTCTTACATTACTTGCTGATACTCGTGGAATTTTTCCCGAGCACTTGGAGACTCGAGGATACTCGTAGACGTTAGAAGCTATTCGAAACTATTAATAAATAACTGTTAGTGACCGAACGAAACTTCATAAATATTCAAAATTCTTCAAAATCTTGAGAGATTCTCAAAGCTATTCCCAGCTATTAATATATACTCAAGATTGATAAAAAAAACGATTAAAAAATATTTAGAAATGCTGAAAGATTCTTAAATCGATTCGTACCTATGGATAATTATTTTTCAATCCTGTGAAGAATTAAGAAATATTGTTTTTTAATTTTCGAGACGTCGGACCGTATCGTCGAGAATAACGAGTGTCACCGTTTATCGCGCGAGTTTTCTTTGTTATATTTTTTTTTTAGTTTATTTTTGTAGAATACTTACGGCTAGCTCATCCTCAATACGACTGGCATTGAGCAGAGGTCTGACTTTCTGCCACAACTTCCACCACGGCCAGGTACGAAGCTTGAGGTATCTGCGGAGATTGCGCTGGACGACTTGGAGGGCGAGACGTTGTTCCTGGAGAGCCTTGAAGTCCTTACGTGCGATGTAACCTCGGACGAAGGCTTGCATCCACGAGACGATCTTGCTGAGACGTTCGTCACGGAATTCCTCCATTTGACCGAGGACTCCAGCACGGAAGAATACCTAAAGATCGTAACGCGAATGTTCGATAGTCAATATCGACGTCTCTTTCGCGAATTTAGCGACTTTTGCGCATATGGTGATATTTGTCGGAAAGATTTACGATTTTAACAATTGAATTTAATGTCAAATAAAAATTACTTAGTGCTTGACTTTAATCACAATATAACGAATTGAAATGTGCAATTTTATCGTAGATTTATTGCATTGATCGATGTTTAAAAAAATGATTTTAATTCGTGAAATTCATAAACGTTGATAACAATACTCCGACTTTTGCACCATTTGCGCTTTTAAGGATCAGCAGATGGAATGTAATGATGCGTAGTGTAGTGAAATAAGCTGATGCAGATATTGTCAGCTGGTAAATTGGAGAAGAGAGTGTAACGTGCAATACTCTTTTGAGGGAAAGGTCTTCGAGGGCTTTGAGGAAAGGGCTGTAAAGGAAGTATTCGTAACAACTGTAACAGAGGGTTGTCAATCTTCTTTTTTCGAATCTCAAAGTATTATCCAAACTACCCCGTGGTATGAAAAATAATTATATTTCATCGTTCAACTTTAGTAATTTTCAAGCTTTAACTATCTAACGGAAAATGCCGTTCGATTTTTTTATTTTGAAGTGACGCGAAACGCTACTACTAAAATAACAATCATATTTTTCATAGACAACCTTCTGCATCAGCAAATACGAGGACTTAAGTGGTGTAAGGTAAGAATATTGTTCTATCGATCAATTCAGTTTTGATCTCAATATTCTTAATACGTTAGGACGAATCTTGACGATAAATCAGGTGACAAAAACAACGTTAAAGTCGATAAGGACGAATCGTGCAAGGACACTTCGAATACGATGATATTCGATATTCGTGTTAATCATTCGACGATGGCAGTTATCGGTTTAAGACAAGCTGATCCAGATGAAACTTCAGATTTCGGTGAATCAAAAAAAATTTTTTAAAAAGATGTAAATGCCTCATACGATCATTGTTTTCGTTTTGTTTTTTAACCTCCTATCAAAGACAAGTTAAATGCGATCGGTATTAATTTTGTTAAGCATCGAATTTAAATCATTTCTCTCTGAAACTGTCGAGCAGTTTCGTTCGGACCAAAGGTGTCCTGTACCTTGGTAGCGCCGAGGCGGAACTGATCTTGTTCCAAATTGATCGCGTCAAGGATGACCGCCGTGGCTTTTTTCGGATCGGTGATGTCTTTTACGAGGTCTGCGCACAGAATTTTATATCTGTGTTTCGCGTGAACGAGAAACAAACATAAAAAAGAAACATACCACACGCGTTAATAACTTGGTAATTCTCAGTGTCAGAACGAGAATTGGAGCGCACGTATTATTTACACCTACGGGTTTTGCTTAACATAAATTGCAGTGGAATAGTTTTGTCAAACTATCTCTGGATGTACCATTTCTGCAAATTTGTATCATTACGATACTTGCATTATTAATAACATTTTGTATAATATATTTATATACATAAAATCGATGAATTCACACTGTCAAGGAAAGTAACTGTAAATATGTCCAGTCAAATTGAACTTTTCATAGAAACTTAATAAGCCTAAGCGGACAAAAATCTTAATCCTGTTTTCATTTTTAATTAAAAAAGATCGGATCAAAAGTTCCTTGCCAAAGTGTATTTTCATCGATGCGAATTATAGAGAATTCTACAACATGTAGAATTTAGTATGGTCCCTTAAATGTGACAAACACGCCACCCTGTTTTCCAAAGGGCATTAAGGTTCGCGATAAGACGACCCGTTCTTATCACAAGCGAGAAATAACACGTTGCGAGGTATTACTCCTCGTCATCTCTGCAAAGTCCTGCAGAAATTGATCCACTAAGGGAGGTCATATCGACAAAGAAAAAAACGCACGTTTACGCCATTAAAACACGAAAATAAAGAAAAATAACAGACAAGCGATATCGACAACCGAGCGACATTTATACAGCTCGTGTGAATGATCGTGGTGTATATTTTGTTTTCCCACTCTAAGGACGTGCCTTGGTGTGTCCAAGACGGAATTGGTCGGGATCGAGTCCCGAGGCATCGAGAATCGCCGCGCCAGCTTTCTTCGGATCTCCACCTAACGCGTCAACGGCTTGGGGTGCCAGAATCTTGTACCTAGGAACCGGGGTCACGCACAAACAAGGACGATCATTCATTAGTACCGGACATGGAGACTGTATATCATAGGTTTCCTTGATATTTTTTTCTACTACACGGGGTTTATCAGGGTGAAAAACTAAAGTCTACGGTTGTCCTCGAGGATCGTGTCTTTTTTGTTATCGTTGCTCTTGGCCTTCTCCATATTTCAGCTTTCCTGTGGGCCGTACTACTCCTTCGTCGAACAATTTTTTTTATGTTTCGAAGGTACCAATTATGAGTATGACGACAATCAATACGATTGTTCCAGGGTTTTTTTATACGAGGGTTCAGCTTGATGCATGCAAAGTGTAACGAAGATCTGTCGATTGTTACAAATCTCACATTATCGAATAGGAACGTGTCGTTTTCACTTTGGGGGTTGAACCTGATAAAAAACAATATGACAGTGATATGAGGGGTCAAAGGTATTTATCGAAAGGGTCACTGCAAAACGAGGCAGGGGCTTCTCAGGGCTCACGCAATCCAGGTGTCAAAATCTCAAGAGGTTCAAGGGGCGTAAAAAATCGCAATGTCCAAGAAGTATAAAAATCTCCAGGGGTCCAGTCCAGGGGTTTGAAAAATCGCAATTGTCTAGGGGTGTAAACACCTAAATGATCAAGGGGTATACAAAATCTCAATGGTCAAGGGGTGTAAAAAATCTCGATGGTCCAGGGGTGTAAAAAACTCAATGGTCAAGGGGCCAGATTCGACACAATCCGTGTTGATGAAATATCGTTTTGCGATGAATTTTGTGTCAAAGGGTCTTGGAGGTTGATTTTTAACTAGCCTTGGTATGACCAATCCTGTAGGTGTCCGGATCTAGACCGGTCGATTCCAAACATTTAGCAGCTGATACCTTCGGATCCTTTTCTGATGTCATTACAGCCGGTGCTAAGATCATGTAACTGTTCGCCAAGAGAGGACAATATTTGTTTTATTCATGATACTGTACGCTTTCGTAATAGTCTAATAGGCTATAAGGGTTCATCAATTTTTCTAAGTATCCTTTTTTCTGCTATTATAGGCTCGCTAACATTCGGAACACCGCTACCCTGTATCGTCACATTTAAACTTCAAACTCATCATCAATGTCAAATGGAAGAACGTGTCGAGAATATTGTATTGCATAATTCAAATCGTTTTAATTACACATATCATGAAAATTATGTGAAATTCTCGCAATTTATGTTTTCAGGTTTTCTATTTGATAGCAAAGTAATCAAATTTTCATTGAATGTAATGTTTGAACGTGACCGTAGCTATCTGAAAACTGATCCAATCATTGAGCGGCTTCTGAAGACCTCCGTACGTCCTACTGTCCTACGGGTCCGGGAAAAGTATATGGTGGATACCGCACACTCGACCAGAAATCGCGCAGTTGGGAATGTTTATGATTGATCCATTAAAAGAAATACATTTCCAACTTACCGGAGCTTGAAGTCAGGATAGTTCATCCTGTTGGGGAATCCTTTACGACAAATACGGATTCCTTCAAGTACACCGTTACAAGTCAGCTGATGCATGACCAAGTGAGAGTCAATGACTCCGGGCTGTTTCAACTCGTTGGGGATGATACAACGGACGAAGTGAGGTTGGGTAGCACGCAGGGTCGTCATGAGGTTGTTGAGCTGTTCCTTGTACGAGGAAGATACAGTGGAGAAACCACCTCCCTTCTTACGTCCCTTGTCAGCTCCACCGCCACCAGACTGGCCAGGGTGATCGGCGAAGATCTCAATCAACAGTTTGTTGGTCGATTTCTTGAATTGATCGACAACGGTGTCGTTCAACGGGTCCTTGTTCTTCTCGAGCCATCCCGAGATGTTGTATGGTACCTGAATTTATATCATGACATTTATCTACAGTTCCACATGTCCATAACGAATGGAGTACTTGATTCACCATTGACCATTATGGAATGTTAAAGAAATGAATTTCAACATTCCACCAATTTAACAATGGAAATAGGTGAATGATCGTATAAAATTTGGATTGTATACTCACGTTGCCAGCATAATGGCCGATAGCGAAGTGGGCAGCAATTTGACCAGGCTTGGGTGGTTTAGGCTTCAAGAAGTTGGGGCTCTTGCCAAGATGGTTGTTGTTCAACTTCTCTTCAAAGGTCTTATCCGTGGCTTTCGGGAACATAGACTCTTCTTCAAGGATGGAGAGAATACCCATGGGCTAAGTAAATAGAAAGACGTTGAATTAGCACATGTACCGATGAATCCAAATATTTGCCTAATTGACTATTTTACTTCGTCAATTACTCAAGATTGCGCCAATAATATTTGAGAATAATTTCAATACAAAATATCACCAAAGTGTGTGATAATTTTCTCATATTTTAAACAATAATATAAAATCATTAGAAGCTTTGCAATACTATTTATAAATCTACAATCGGCTCTGGAAAATCCGATATGCTACTTTCACAAAAAAGCTACTGTGACAAGTTACTCATTGATAAATACTCACGATAGCGGTAATTCATTAATGCAATTAAATTTGTGATACTGTGCTTGTGATTGCACTACGAAAGTCTATTAATCAAATTGATGACAATTAATCTGAAATTAATGAATTTTTTTAACAAAATTGTTTCGGTCGCTATCGTCATGAACTACTGAGCTTCCTGATTAAAAGAGATACGATGAAATGTTGAACATTACTTCGAATGATATCAAAAGTTCGATATTTAACTACAAAACTTAAAAACTATTGGCTCTTTGTTGTTTTGTTTTTCAATGCAAAATTAGGCAATAATATTCTGCGGCACATAAATAAACGGACAAAAAACAATCTTGCAAGCGCGTCACTTATGGCCTATTATTAATAACAATGCGATAACGAGCACACTCGGTAATCCCAGCTGGCTTGTGCTTATTCGGTCGATCCACGAAGCTTTACCTTCTCAATGAGGTCGATCGTGGACTGCAAGTCCATACCAAAATCTATAAAAGTCCAGGTGATACCCTCCCTTTCATATTCCTCCTGCTCGAGGACGAACATGAAGTGATTGAAGTACTGTTGAAGCTTTTCATTTGTGAAGTTGATACAGAGCTGCTCAAATCCGTTGAACTGGCCGACATAGTTTCCAAATTCACAATGACCAGTGCCATGCGTCCGTGCGGATGTGCATAAGGATGCAATTACAACAACACAACACATAAAGAGGAACAAAGAAAAAAGAAAAACACATAGGAATATAAAGAGATAGAGGCTGGAGTTGCATTTTCTTGTTTGTTACGCCTTATCGGGGGTTTCTCCTAAAGTCGTTGAGATCTTTTTTTCAGGGAGACACATAGAACGAAAAGATAGAGATAGGAGATAGAGAAAGAGCGATGGCTATATAGAATGACCTGCAATGAAACATCATTGTTAGTTACGAACAAATTCGAGATAGGTGGATGAGTGTAAACAAGTTTGGAAATTATACGGATAGTAGGTGATCATTAGAAGAAATGGAAATTAATTGAATTTTGGCATATTCGTTCACAGAGAGTATCGGGCATGCTCGAGGACAGTGTCTGCGGTACAATCGAGCAGCTCATGCCCCGGTCTATTCGGGTATTTTTGTCGAGCCACCGGCGCAGTACCTTCTCGATCAGATCAATCGTCTGCTGAAGATCCATGCCGAAATCAATGAATGTCCACTCAATTCCCTCTCGCTTGTACTCCTCTTGCTCGAGTATGAACATATGTTGATTGAAGAATTGCTGGAGTTTCTCGTTGGTGAAGTTGATGCAGAGTTGTTCAAAACTGTTGAACTGCATGTTGTAGGATAATGGAAACAAAGGGCATTGCAGTTGTCAGATAAACTGTTTGAGCCAGGAATTTCATGCGAATGATCTTTTTTTTCTCTCGTAAATATCGTCATAGTTTACGAAGAATCTTGGATTAATGATGGACTTTGGAGGTGAGTCCCACTCGCTGTCGTGGGATAACGGATCAATGACTAATGAGTTTCACAATTTCAGGTCAATCGATAGAAAGGGAATTTGAAAAAAAATGAGCAGCTAAGAGCGACAAATAAAAATGCTAGCCAACATCAGCTTCCGTCAGGTGCACGGGGTCCGTGTATCTTGGGAACGTACCAGGCACCTAACAGGAATAACGGTCAACGTGTTTGTTCGTTTGCTTTTTCTTATTACTGTCTTCATCCGCAATCGCAATCCAAGCAACTTCGGTAATCAAGTTTTTTGCTTTTGTGTTTTTTTTTACTCCGGTGACTCAGTTCCGGTGGTTACCTCTTTAGCTTTTATTTTTATGTTGTTCAAACTGTTTTGCAAATATTGGTCGTTCGTGTTCGGCTGGTGTTTGACCAATTTTGTTTTTTGTTTTCACTGTACTTTGGATTCTGTACCTTCTCAATAAGTTCGATACACGCGAGGAGATCCATGCCAAAGTCAATGAATGCCCAATCGATTCCTTCCTTTTTATACTCCTCTTGTTCGAGTACGAACATATGATGGTTGAAGAATTGTTGCAATTTTTCGTTGGTGAAGTTGATACACAGCTGCTCAAAGCCGTTGTACTGTCCGAGTAAACGGAAACGAGGGGGCGGATAGGGCAATAACGATTATGTTCATTAAGGTTTCGGTTCAACACAGTACGTTTTTGATTGGTGGCAATGAGAGTTAATATATTTTTGTGTAAATTGTAAATGATCTTGCGATGTCGGATGAAGAGTCGAATGTACGATGAGTTTTTTTGTTTCCTTCTTCCCATAGGCCTAACTTTGGCACGTGTATCACGTTCAGGGACCTGCAGGAGTCGTGGCTAGCACGAGACAAAACGTTGGACAAAATGGCCGAACGGCCGACATTTCGTCGAAACGAGACGTGCGCGACTCTAACGAAACGAGACACAATCTCCATCTGGAACGAAGCGAATCACGTCGAGATGGAAGCGAAAAAATTAAATTCTATATAAACGGACACAATACATGGACGTAGGGAGTCAAACAAAAAACAGTGGACGTTTACTTGTTGTTTGAAAAAAAAGAAAAAAAAGCGGTTAGATATTGTTGTTCGAAGCTGTTCGGCATGTATTTGTTTCTGTTGCTGCATCGTAAAGTATCGCCAGTTGCACAATGCATCGCACCAAATCGATATCGTATTTTCGATTACGTGCCCCTCGATCGCCCTGTGATTTAATACCTTTTCGATAAGTTCGATACATGCGAGGAGATCCATGCCAAAGTCAATGAATGACCATTCAATGCCCTCCCGCGTGTATTCTTCTTGTTCAAGGACAAACATGTGGTGGTTGAAGAACTGTTGTAGTTTCTCGTTGGTGAAGTTGATGCAGAGCTGCTCAAAACTGTTGAACTGCTCGAGGAAAGGCAAAACAGTCGTCAATTTACTGCTTTTCATTGCCATGTGTAACAAGCATGCCATGATTTATATATAGTTTCTTTTTTGTTCGTATTTTTTTCCATGGCATCGTAGTCGTCAATTACTTTTCCTCGTATTTTGTTTCATCTGCCTTGAATTGTTGCTGTCTTGATAGCAATTTTAAATGTCTGAGGGCTTTTTCATGATACGAGCATGAGGGATAATCGGGGAAATCAAAAGTCGTCAATAAAGTATGAATATTGATCGGTATGAATCGTAAACTATACGGTCCTGGCGAAATCGTTGAATGATTTCGATATTATACCACGTCTGTATTGAAAGTACAGATTACGGTATTTTCACTGTTATAGTTAATAGGTATTCGAGCTATGACGATAATAATCGTAACCAATTAACTACTTCTTACTCAGGTTTCAGGTTTGTTCAAAAAAACAGGAGTTTGTCTGTGTTTGATAAGGTTTCTCACTTGATGTCTTGTTAAATAATGCATCCACTGTTTTCAGGTTCGTTGGGGAACGAGCTGTGAAGAGATTCTCACAAAAAAAACCTCTTGTAATTGAGCGGAAAATTCGTCATCCAAACCATTGATCCACGAAGATTGTTGTGTACTCGATGGTTGAGTCCAAGGGCAACTATTTGAAGATTTCTCGTTCCAAGAAATTACGAGAAGTATTGGATACCATTTGGATCATCTTCAACGTAAAATTTGTAAATATGACGTCCCGAGAAATCAAAATTATATCCAAAGAACAAATGGCCGGTGTAATTTTTTATCTTGGGGGATGAAAACTACTTTACGACTGGACGAAAAAATCTACGTTACATTGGAGAAAAACAGACGTACATTATCATACCTCACGTTCGTTTTGATTTCTTCGTAAGATGAAAATTTCGAAGTATTCAAAATGGTGATCAAGAAGGAATAAAAACATCTAATTAGGTTTATCGAAAAATCATGCCGTCAAACTAATTTCAATGGAAATATGAAAATCAAAAAGTCTATACGAAGGGCTACATCAAATCTTGAAGTTCGGGGTAAAAAACTCTTCGAAATTTGGGGTAAGTCACATTACAGTGAAATAATTGAACGAGCATTGTAAAGAGGGATGAACCACGTGAATATCGTAAACAAAGGGTGTAATACAAAGTATTTTAATACAAAATGAAGATCGCGCTTGCAAGAACTTCTCATTCTTTTGGACGGGAGAGTCGAGTAAAGTCGAGGGATGGGCAGACGAAGCTACCTTTTCGATGAGCTCAATACAAGCTAGCAAATCCATTCCGAAATCAATGAACGCCCAGTTGATACCCTCTCTCTTATACTCCTCTTGCTCAAGAACAAACATGTGATGATTGAAGAATTGTTGGAGTTTCTCGTTGGTGAAGTTGATACATAGCTGCTCAAAACCGTTGAACTAAGGTGGCAAGGGTCAAGGGGGCCAAGGGGTGAGCAAAAAATTGAATATCAGCTATGACGAACGATTATGATCGGATTATGTGAAAATGTCGCTTCCTGTAGGGCTTCCGTTTTGTATGTTTCCTATGTTATTGGAGGTGTAAGATATGATCAACCTTGAAATTATTAAATGAACCAACGACATTCATCGTGAAATATGAAAAACCAAACTCGAGAAACGATTGCTTTAGAATTTTTTTTTTTGAAAATTATTATCAAAGCCTGGATTCTAATAGAATTCTCAATTTAATCGAATCTATCGATCGAACACCGTGAAGCTTTTAAACAATTATTTTAACTGCAAATCCGTTTTTTAAAATCGTCGCTATTTTTTGTTTTTTCACTACGTAAAAAGAATTGAGATAATAAAAAAAGAAATGCACAATAACGGACAGTCATTGGTTCATCTTCATATTCTGTGTTGCACCGTGAACTTCGTTTCGGTTCGAACGATTGAAATTCGCAACGAAACAAACAGTTGCGTTTTATTTAATCAAGAATTTACGTTCGATTTTCGAACATCATTGAGAACAGTCATTGTTCTTCGCGATAAGAACCGAATCGAGATTGCACGATCGAGTTTATGTAATGTGAATGAGAAATCGTTTGGCAAAACTCACGTCGAAAATTTCAAATCCAGCGATATCCAGCACACCAATGAAGTGTTGACGCTTCTGCTTGGTGTCAAGAGTCTCGTTACACTTCTTGACGAGCCACTTGAAGGTACGATCGAACATGGCTTTGCACATAGCACCGACGGAGTTGGCTACCTGGTCCTTGTTACGACCCTGGGTCACGAACTCGTTACCGACCTTGATCCTGGGCTTCAGCAAGTTCTTGTACATATCGACACAGTCGACACCGAGAAGCTTAGCGACACGTTCACCCTCCTGCGAAACGAATATCATTTCAATGTTAGAGTTACGCAATATTTTTTAATAATTTTACATCGTATTAATGAATAAATCATTGTTTTTTTTTTCTAGAATTTCGCCAAAACATACCTCCATGCCATCAGCCTCAGCTTGTTCCTCACGACCCCTCTGCTTGAATTTCATGCCACCCATGTGCATGACGGCAGCGGTGATCTTGTAGATGTTGTCCTTCTCCTCTTGGGTGAAACCGAGGACATCGAAGGCTTGCTGTATCGGATAAGACAATCATCATTAGCACTCGTATGCCTTTCCTCGTTCGTTCCTCAAGACGATTGGAAATTTACAACGTTTGAAGAATTTCATCTTGCATATGGCTTTTTTCTCGCCGGTTCACGAAAATTGAACAAATTTAATTAGTATTTTTGGCAAAGTAGAGGATCAACATTGAGTGATTGGAAATCTAATTTTTTAAATTTGATTGATAATTTAGGTAGATCGAGAAATTTTGCACTTCCAATCGTTTTTTTGGAACATAACCGTATCACAGGTTTGTAAAATTGATAGCAATATGCATATGAACATTTTGCATATGCACGTGAACAGTGGATATGATGATGTTAGCGGAAGCACTCAAAAGCTGTTAAGTTTCTGAGAGGCTTACTTAGAGGCAACACAGCATTAGGATAGAAAAATAGACGAGGGTTTGACTTGAAAAAAATATCTATAATACAGGCAAAACGTGGTTCGTTGAAGCAATGATCACATAGAGCGAAGCAGAAGCACAGCTTGTGTTAGAAAGCCGCTTCTTCTTTGAACTCTAAAGTCGAGTGATCGATTCGTCGATCACTCTTTATTTTTTATTTTATTTTTCTGTGTACGAACCACCTTTATTTCAGACGGAGATTTTGGACGATCACTCGTGTGACAGTCGGGAAACGCTTACTATCCCATCGACAACGATGGCAGATTTCCGATTTGACGGAATAAAACTGTTGGAGTTATCGGCCGTTGTTTATCAGGAGGAGCTCACAAGTGCCTGCTGATTTTTTCTTTTCTTTTTACGGAATAACAGCCGATGGGTTTTTTGTTTCTCAAAAACTTTAGCCTCGTGCCATAAAAATCATGCAATCTGCATTTTTCTTATCAATTATTCTTAATTTGCAAGCTTTTCTCGTCACTGTAGAAAATTGATTGATTTATCAAAATTTTCCAAGTGCTTTACTTAAATTTTTCATCGATATACGTCAACGTAATCCCATAGGCTGATATAATTTTTTCATAGTATGAAAAA
Organism: Netelia inedita; assembly: GCA_964017225.1. Classification (NCBI taxonomy): domain Eukaryota; kingdom Metazoa; phylum Arthropoda; class Insecta; order Hymenoptera; family Ichneumonidae; genus Netelia; species Netelia inedita. The sequence goes on from OZ024924.1 coordinate 29,008,522, forward strand.
TATCGGAGTTTCATAAGTTGTGGGTAAGAAAAGTCGTAGGCCATATCATCATCGATATTTTTTGGCCCAAGTTGTATTAGGTCGTGATAGTGGGCACGAAGTCACATTCGTTGGAAACGTGAAACGTGATACTGTAAGGATTCAAGGTTTCAACACTCCGAGAGGTTCAAGACGTAAGTCATACTAAACGAACAAAAAAAACATCCTGGAACGAGTTTGGGGGTAAATCACTACATGGGGAGCCATGTGATCCATGGTTGAGTGAAGAAATAAGTGTTTGGTAATACGTTCTGATTTTTCGGGTCATTCGTGTCACCGTGTCAACGGGGATATGTAAAGTTCTAACAACGTTCTAGGTTTTCTCCCAAAATCGAAAGATTGGAGAACTGACGAAAAGAAGATAAGGGGGGTGGGGTTGAGGGGTCGAGGAAGTTGTTTCATGGAGAACTTACATCAGTAAGCTGACATTCCTCGCCGTCATCGACGTTGGGGATTGTGATTTTTCCTTGAGCCACGTTGTAATAGTCGTGAATATCGTTCGAGAGAAAACAATTGTCTGCGAATAATTATCAAAGATTTTTTAATACTTTTCGATCACGAATGTCTCTTAATTTGAATGTTTCATATTTATAATTTCATCCTTTCATAGAAAAAAAAATGCATCTGTAAACAATTGTTCATGTCGACGAAATTTTTGAAAACTGTAGAAACATTGTTGTTTCCTAGGGGTAGAATTTAAAAGTACCCTAATAGACACGAGCATATACGAAGTTTGAAAATTTAACGTGTAGAACTCGATTTACATACGCTGCGAGCAGGATTTAGCTTATTGGACTGGAATGTGGTGTATGCAGTGACTGTTGATATTTAATAACCGACCAATTGTGCATAAACGATATGACATTGATACGAAATGATAAGACGAAATCGTGTATTGTTTGAAACAAAACGTGAAAATTTCCTAATGTTCGACCCAAATTTAGTGCACAGTCACTGCAAAATAGGCTATTCGGGGAGCGGGTTGTAATGAGGTTTCCCGGTTGTTAGCTTATAGGACCCCCAGTTTTCCCGCCCCCGATGGCGGCGGCAGGGGAACTGCGCAGCAGCGGGGGGCAGGGTTTGCTCTCGTCGAACTTTCACATCACTTTTGCCAGTTCCTATCGATTCTCTTTTCACCGACTGACTCTGGTAATTTATAGAATAATTAACCGTCGACTAATGTAAAAGAATGTTTTAATTGAAAAATTGAATGTATTTATGGAATTTAATTGAAAATATGTAAAAAGTAGATAAATTTCTCGAAAGATTCTCAAGTGAATTTTTTTCGAAACGGTTTAGTGCGTTCTATAACGTGACTAGTGATGTAATAATTGTTCTGTACTGTAATGTCGAATGCAACTTCGAAAAAGAGAATGACAAGTAACGAGCGACGAGTGAAGAAAGTATGGGAAAACTTTGACAAGGCCTGGCTGGGGGACTTACATCGGTGGCCTCCATTTCCTCGCCGTCGTTGACGCCCGGTATTCTTGTCTTACCCTGGCTAATGAAGTAGTAGTCCCCGATCCGGTTGGTCAGCAGGCACAATTCTGCGTTTTGTTTTTTCGTATTTTATGATCACGAGCTTGCAATTTTTTGTATACACGACAGAAGGGAGTAACAACCTCAACATTTGGGGGGAAAAAAGAACTAGCAAAATAAAGAACACTTCTTATTGGGTAACTACGGAGCGAGGGCTCAGACTGAGTAACGTGTCCGCTAATTCGTTAATAATTGTACAGCAACAAACGGCAAAAAATAAGAAACATGGTAAATAGAAAGATAGAAAGATTAGATAGATAGATAGATAGATAGATAGATAGATAGATAGATAGATAGATAGAAGATAGAGAGCAGAGACTTGTACGGCGCCATCGCTTTGCTATGCATCGGGAAATAATAAATGCATTATATTCAAGTTGAATAAAAAATATAGAAAAATGTCGAGCAGCCAAAAAAAAAAATATTTGGCTATAAATCATAAGTATGGATAAGGATAATAGAGCTGAAAGAGAGCGTGAGAGATAGTGTAATAAGACCAGCGATACATATAGAGCTAAACCAGTAAGGCAAGAAAAATGCAACATCTAAAGAAAATTATAAAAAATAGACAGAAAGAGATAGAAAGAAGAAGAGAGGAAGAGAGATAGAGAAAGATAGCAATGGAAGGATTTCCATTGCGTAGGCGTGTCCACATGTTGCTGCAAAAATGTGTTCAATTATCGTTTATCAACGAGAGGTTCGTAGGCGAGACCAAGGAGAGCGAGCAATGGGATTTGCTCCATTATTTTAAAAAAATCCTTATTGATTTTTTGATGATATTTCATTGAATTATAATTTTGTATAATTAAAAATATTCGAGAAAGCTCAACATGAATTATTTATAATCTGTATTGGTTTGTTTGTAAACGATATGAACTTTCCCTAATCTCGCCTCGCCAGTAGAATGAGAGAGAACCCCTCGTCACGTCACGATAGCACTTGATAGCGATGAATATATCAATGAAACGAAAGATTGAAATCAAAACGGGAATAATCGATGAACTCGGGGTTTTGGTACTTATTTGCTCGCATCCCAAACGAATGAACTCAAGTTTTATCGATACAAAATAATTTGTTAATTTTCAAGTAATAAAATATTCATAAATTGTCATTAAATCAAATTTTCTTGTATTATTTATAACAGGCACGTGAAAATATTTCAAAATCTTATCAGTGACTTGGTAAAGTGCCAATTGAATTTGAAAAAAGTCGAACCTTTTGTATTTTGATATTGGTTGAGATGGTTCGAATGGACGAGAGAGAAAAATGTACCAAAAATAAAATCATGCACTTACGTCGGTAGCAAGCAATTCCTCGCCATCATCGAGGCCGGGGATCGTGGTCTTGCCTTGCGATACAAAGTGGTAGTCACGGACGTTGTTGGACAGCAGCAACATTTCTACACGGGGCAATGAAACACATGCGGGTAAACCACGAACCGTTGATGACCATGTTTCATATGGTTTTTACAGGATTCCTGGTCGTTTACTACAATTTCATTGATTTAAACAGAATCCGCTCCTCCAAGTTTCGACTGTCATAATGACGTTTGAATCTTAATAACGTATACAGTTCACGTTTAAAAATGAAAAATAAAAATCTAATATAAAATAAAAATAAAAAATTAATATTTTAATTGATTTTCTAAATTGCATAATTTAGATTTGTTCAAACACGACCAAAGATTGTTTTCATCGGATTTAATCGAACTTTATAGAAATATGAACGTATACGCGAGAAATCCTCGAAGTAATTTAAATTGCGGTGTGTGAGAAACGGACTCTGATTTATATCAATGAATGAGACGATTGTATTCTTTATCGTCCCTTGTCGGAAGTATTCACACGAGTGGGGCCAGCCCTGCCTTTTTTTCATATAGGTGAATGCCGGTTAACGCATCTTCATGGGATACGTCACAACACGAAGGATTCCCCGATTGTGCGGGCTCTGCGAAGGGTTTAATATTCAACAACTACAGGGATATTCAAATTCTCCGATTGTCTCATTGCGAGTGGAGTAGTCTCTACGGATCCAACAAACTTTCGTTGTGCCGAATTGTTGGGTCGGCTCCATGGAACTCAAACTCTCTAAAAAATGAAGCTTCGGGGTTTGAGGGGTGGCAATAATACACAAAAAACGTGTTTGCACCACTCTTGTTTCGTCCAAATGCAAAAATTACGATCGACGATAATAATATTAATTAATCATCGATAATAATAATACCAATGAATTATTAAAAATAATGATATTAATTCAATCATCAATTTGTTTAAGATCGAATGCACATCAGGAGTTTACAAGAGGGTGCGTTTGTCATCGATCCTAACACGTTCTGTGCGTCGTAAGGGAGAATGCATACGGGGTAAAAATCGATTAAAAAAAAGTAATAATAAATCAACGAGTTAAAGGGGTAAATCGAATCACGATAAAAATAATGCAAATGAAACTCTTCCGGATCCGCTTTTCGCCGACGTTCCTTACATCGGTAAGAGTGCACTCCTCGCCATCGTCGACATTGGGAATGGTGGTCTTTCCCTGAGCGACGAAGTAGTAGTCCATGATGTTATCCGACAGATTGCACATAGCTACGAAACGAGGATACGTATGATAAAGTTTCTAATCGAGCTTGAGATATCGTTTTGTTTTGTTTTTTTGTTTTCTTCTTTAGCTGGCTGACGCATAAAGCGCACTTGGATGATTGCTGCGACATCGACGAACTTCCTGTCTTCCACGAGACGATGACCTGCCTATGTTTCAAATCGTTCGAGGGTCGAGGGGTTGATGGGACATACTTTTTAATTATAAATGTAACTCGTTATCTTCCTCTTCTCCTTTCCTTTCAATAGATCCCACCGAGGATACGAATTAATCGAGATAATAATGACACTGTGAGAATCTAAATTGTGGAGGGATATGAAATCCGTATCTCCTCTGGTACGCGATACAACGTTTTTAATCTTACCTTTAAGTCCTTTGACTGAGCCAGACATCATTTGGTAGAAAATGTGGTAGGATCGCTCCAGAGATTGCTGAGAGATTACACGAGCTTTCTCCAACAGATCTGCGATAGAAAAAGGTATTAGTAAAGTGTATTTAATTTTTTGTGTCATCAAAAAAAATAATAATCTTTTGTAATTTGAATTAAAATTGGAAACTTGCTTTTAAAAGAAACAAAGCTTGAATTAAAAAATAATGTATTATAATAAAATTAAATGGTAAAAGTAAAGAATTAAACTTACAGGTCTCAATGTCAGCACCAGCGAGCTTTCCAGATGGTCCAAAGTGAATACGGATGAATTTACCCTGGATGAGAACAGAGAAGGTACGATTATTTTTCAGATTCTTGATTTTTATAAGTCTGATAAATTTGTGATAAAATAAAAGAATTATAAAGAGCTTGGAAGACTTACGAAACGAGACGAGTTATCGTTACGGACGGTCTTTGCGTTACCAAAGGCTTCAAGTACGGGATTGGTTTGTACGACCTGATCTTCCAGGGAACCCTTCTTCTTGTCAGCCTCCTCAACTTTCTTCGTAGACGCGCCGACAGTGGCGAAGTACGCGATTACCTTCTTCGTGTTTTCCGTCTTTCCAGCTCCAGATTCACCAGTGATCAACATAGACTGATTTTCGCTGTCTATTTAACAAAGATAAAGATTTACAGGTCAGCGACTTAAAAGTGAATTATTTTGCGACGATATAAAAAATCTTCAATAAATAAGGGGTGCGAGAATATTAAATGCAACAGCATTCTTTTATTTTCTTCCCTTGTATGTTTGAAGAACTTTTTTTCCAGACACAATAATTTATGTTTTATTAACTGTAATACTTACTGGTCAACATGTTGACGTAAGCTCCATCAGAGATAGCAAAAATATGGGGTGGGACTTCGCTACGCCTCTTACCACGGTACAGCTTGGCGCAACGGCCGGTGTACACGGGGTATCTCTTGTAAGGATTGATGGCAACGCAGAACAAGCCAGAGTAGGTCTGAAATTATAATGATCGATTAAACATTTATTCGAAACATTTTTTAATCGATCAAGCACCGACTCGTCAACAATAAATGACTCGTCGTGTGTTTGCATTTGCTGTTTTGTTTTCCACAGTGTCCTTAATTTTTCTTCGAATTTGAAAGTTGGAAGAACCAACAGACTCGACAAATTTTAATGCATACAAATGCACATCGATTAATTTTAATGCTCTTTTATTCGACACTGTTGAAATTAGCAAATGCAAAATAATTCTAATCACAAACGCTATTGGATCACACATAACGACAAAAAGAACATTCCTCTTCCACGAGGATACGTTTTGTAATCGAGCTGACTCGAGTCTTGACCGAGAGCTGTCCTTTTACCAACGCACAATTTTACGATTAAAAACAACAACAAAACACATGTACATAATTACGTGACAAAGTAGAATAAAGCTTACGAATTAAACACAATATCGACGACATTGTATTACAGTAATGAGTAATATTTTTCAATGTCGTCGTGATTATCATCTCTTCCATAATACCAACAAGAAGAAAAAAAAACCAAGAATTTTAATAATTACAACCAAAAAAAGAAAACAGATTATTTCTTCACTTAAAATTTCCCCCCATGAATCTAAAAATTCAGAAATATATCATTTAATTCTAGTTTTATCGTGAATAAATATCAATATTTAATGTTCAATAATGTCAAACCCCAATACACAATGAAAATTACATTAATATTATTTAGATAATTCAGTAAAAAAAATTCAATAAACATGAAGATATTTTCCTATTATAACGAACGACAAAAATGAAAGAAAAACAAAATGGGCAGGTTGCTCTCGAACTCATTCGAGTGTTAGATCGACCGATGAACTAGTCCTGTATAGCGTTCATCCGCCTCACTTCGACACAGGAATGCTAGATATAATCTAGGAATGTACGAAAAACATTGAAATACGGGGGATGAAAACAACAACAGCACTCTGTGGGATCAATTCGCCCGTCTCCTCGGCAGCCTTACGTAAATAAGCTTGTGGTAGTAACGTTGCTTCAAATTGTGCAGAACTGAAGCATCGTTGAGATACGTCAAATTCGACATGTCCTCAGCTTTCTCATACTTGGGCGGGTTGACCTGTTGAAGCTGGTCCTTTTTGAAGTCCTTTGACTAGATTTTTTCCAAAGAAGAAACGAGCAAACCATTAGATTAATTTATATTGAACAACTTACGTAAATGAGTTTGTGGTAGTAGCGCTGTTTAAGATTGTGGAGAACCGACGCTTCGTTAAGGAAAGTTAGGTCCGCCATGTCTTCCGATTTTTCAAACTTCGGTGGATTCACTTGTGACAATTGGTCCTTGGGTACGTGTCTCGTCTGTGTATTATCGAGTCATTTCATGAAAATATATTTTCTACGCTGTTTTTCATCGACCGTTGTAATTACCCCAAAAAACATTCGATCGAATGTATTTTCTTTTTTTTTTTTTTAATTGTCTATCGTTATAGAAAATTTCAGAATATTCATTGAAATTGTATCGTCGAGTTGGAAACCATGTTCCAAAATAATCGTCTCTTTTAGATAACTGCATCAGCTATCGAAATACTCGATTGGAGAAAAGCTCGTATATTTTATCTTTTGCCCGAATCGAGGAATATGACCGTGTTCGCTTTATACCCCGTCGACATTGTAATTTATTACACCCAAGGCACTTAAAGGAAAATCGTCGAATGTTTTTCGTTTCTATTTCGAAATGCAAAAGCAAATACGATTTCCGGTCGTTTTATGTAAATAAAATCGTTTCGAGTTTCGCACGACTACGATCGAATTACGCGGTCTCGATTGAAGTAATTTTCATGAAAGGAGATGTAATTAATGGAGGACTGTCATTGCCAGACGCGAAACTTTTTGTTCCAGTCCTGACATATTTCGTTCCCTTTAGTATCTAAAAATATGTTGACCCGAGTTTCAAGAGAGGCAGAGTTAGAATTTATTATTGTACGGGCAGACCGACCCGCTGGTAGTTCTAACAATAGCGTTCAGGCGATGCCGGAACAGGGTTTGCTGAACCATTATGTAACTTCTAGACTGCGGCTGCAAACGTCGAACGGGCGTTTCTACCAACGGAGATGAGATTTCATGCATCGGCTAAAAATATAACGACGTTCCTCGTTTGCGCGATGGTACGTGAAATTTTCAAATTCTTCGTTAAATTTAAACGAACCATTTCTTTGTTTTTTTTTTAATACGAAAACAAAAAATATAATCGAAAAATTGAGAAATATTTCTTTCCTATCTCGTAGTATTTTTATTTATGAAAAAATAATTCGTTCGAACGAACGTCATTCGTGAAAAAATAATCACATTTTTACCAACTTCTCTAAATTTCCTCCTCGAATTGTTTTTACTCGGCAAGCACGCTCTCTCGTATATTACATCATCTCGTAGTAATCAAAACGAAGATATCCGTGCCAAATTTATCTTGGAAATCCGATTCGCGTAGTCATCGACGCCCACCTATTCGGGGTAAACGCGTAAAGATTTTTCTTTTTTCTTTTTTTCATCTCAAGATCCATCGGAATTTTCTTATATACAAGAAGAAACATATAAGTCGTTCGATAATCCATTATAGCAAGATTAGTGAACTCGACGAAGTCCACGGTTCGAAACATCCTATACCGATCTGAAAATAGAATTTGAGCTGCCCGATACGGAGACGTCCGACGCGACAGGACCGGGCATCTTCGCCTCGAGCTTTTTATAACTACGAGCACCAAACTCTACCCACCCTGTGTACCAACTTTAGTCCCCCTTCGTTCCCTCTCGAAACTTCTATCGTCATGAAAATCTCAAAGTTTCGCGCGTCCCTTACCCCTGCAACTTTTTTCTACGTCGATCATTTTCTTCGTTAGCCGAGTCGAATCGACGAGAGTACGAATGACGCGGGATTAATTATTCGCGATCTCTTTGACGCAACTTACGAAACGATTCGTCAACAATTTGGCATTTGGCAGTCGTCGGGATCAGCGTGGCCTTTCTATTGACCACGTGGTCCAGAAATATTTAACGCGTATGAGTTGCCAGATTTTGTACAGTGTAATGCGAAACTCGTGCTACGATCTTCGTTATATTTTTTTTGATCACGAAACTTCTTCCACGCTCTATAGAACGATAGATAGCTAAAGTCATTTTGCAATGGTCGTTCGATCGAATCGACGAGAAAGATTATACAGCTCTTACTTATTATTTACCCTCTTATTTATCTCAGAGATTTTTGTAAATAGAAATTTACGCTAAGAAATAAAATCTCATTCATCGATAGTTATTTTAACGAGATTCTAACTTTGTACAACTTCCTAACGTTGGATTTTTTTTTGTTTAAATCCAACGTTACTTTGGAGTCTTGGATACGAGGGTAAAACGCTTCTTGAGAGATTCTCAAGGTAAAATTGGGCCCGAGAAACGTACCTCTCCACCCGGAAGGCCGACGGTCACGATGTCACCCTTGGTGGCTTTGATCTCACCAAGAAGGTAACCCTCCTTCTCGTCGGGCACCCAGCAAGCCTTCTTGCCATCGTAGGGCTTGCTCTGATCGATTCTCTTCTGCTCTAAGGACACGAAGAGATACGGGGTTGGATCGGGATCGTCTCCCACTTGAACCACGGGCTTCGGCATTTCGAATTGATTATCCTCGTATCACTCTTCTTTCGAATGTGTCTCAGCTTTAACGCTGCGGTTAATAGCTACGTCGATGTCGTCAGTTTCGTGTGTGCGTTCTTTTGCAAGTTTCGGCGACGGACGGACTACTGCTTGCGGCACGATCTGGGCGGCCCTATACGCATAAACAAACAATAACAATAATTAACACAACGTATTCTTAAAAATATAACATATCAATTTCTTATCGTATCTTTTGTCCTATAGCTTCTCGGCTCGAAAAACAAAATAGAAGTTGAATCGAGGAAGAAAAGTAAAATTTAAATCTCGCGCGAAAACATCGGGGGTGGTTAAAAATTCGACACGATGAAAATCATTCGTATCGATATCGTAAATCTCAATCATAATTATTTATAATTTGAAAAAATTTGAAATCGCTTCATAATCCTCGGCTTGGACCTCGAAGGTAATTCGAACCTTCGGCATCGATCATTCGATTTTTCAAACTCCCACTTCCGCTACAACTTGCGATACAAACGAATATTTTTAAATATTAAAAATTCGTATTTAAAAGAAAACAAAATTAAACGTAAACGAAATATAAATATCTTTCGGATAATTAAAAATTTGATAAATCTGATCAATTTTCACAAAGGGGATGAAAAAAAGCATGGGGGAGTGGCCGATCGAGGTGTTGAGTAACGAAGGCTCGAATTTCGTAGAATCGTTTCACTTTGCACCCTTACACTCTCTCTCTCTCTCTCTCTCTCTCTCTTTCTCTTTATCTCTCTCACACACCCACCCCTACGCTCTCATGTACACACACGACCGGAAGTACATCTAAATCTTGGACCGTTCCGAACGTTACCCTCGAAAACTCAACCGATTTCTTACCGATCACTGACCCCCGCCCCTTCGACAAAAGAGAAAAAAACGAAACCGGAAATTAAAAAGAAATCTTCATCAAGAAGAAAGAAAGTCGAAACGTTTCACCATTCGATCACAAAGAACGAATAAATTCGAAGCGCGCATAAATACTCGTATTTCAATTAAAAGATTTGGCAAATATGGCCGACGACGGACTTCCGTTACGTCCGACGCCGCGATCGCGCGCTCGTCGATACCAATTTCTCGTTCCACAAAGCAACACTGATCGATAATGCTTTCCTCGTCAAAATAACACATTTTCGATAACACATTTTTCATATTTCGTTTACATTCCACCTCGCAACGATGAAACCCGCACCTCGGAATTGTTGCAAAAAAAAAAAAAAAAAATTGACGATTGATCTTCGCGCACTTTATAATCCAATTCTTTTCTTTTTTTCTATATGAATCGCGTTATCGCGTAGCTCTTTCTCTCGATCTTTCACCCCTTCTCACCCACCCTCTCTCTCTCTCTTTTTCTCTATTTTTTTCTTTTTCTAACTTTCTTTCTTTCTCTCCCTCTCTTTCTCTCTCTTTCTCTCTCTCTCTCTCTCTCTCTCTCTCTCTCTCGCCCCAACACATACACAGACACCGAGTAACACGCGCGGAATATTCGATACCGATTTTCGTTTGTTTCTCGTCGAACCGATTCACCCGATTCACCAACACAGTGTACGCCTACGTATGTACGTTACTTCGTTTCCTGTATTCGAAAAATCGTGCTCGTTCTCGTCGCCTCTAAAAATCGCTCGTATCGTGAAACATCGTTTTATTTATTTATTTTTGTATTTTTTAAAATTCTCGATATATTACGAATATTAAATCGTTTCTTTCGTTTTGTTTAATCCCACTAGGAACGATCGTAGACGTGAAATAAGTAAACGGGCGTTTTTTTTTGTCGTAGGTGAATAAACGAAGGAATAACCGACGTGGTGCACTTACGTTAGAGAGCCGTTCTGTCGGGGAAACGAGCGGGGGCTCCCAATATAAGCGCGTGCAACGTGATCCTAAGGTAGTACGAGATATCCGATTGGCTTGCAACCTCGACCAATCGTAGACAACGTTATTTCTTGGCCCAATCTACCTTTTTAGGTGGAGATGATACCAAAAGTGTGATAGGGGTGGTCGCGGAAAGCTACTAGGGCCAAGCACGTTTGAAGTGAGACGAAAATAGACCCCCCCGGAGTGAGAAGACGGACCTCCATCGTCCGACGAGGACTGGGACGACGACGACGTCTCGTGTAATTTACATCCTTACTCTCTTTCTCTTTCTTTCTCTCCTCTCTTTCCATTATTTTCTCTTTTACCCGGTATATTCGCTTATTTTCCCCGATTTTCATCACATTCCTATCCCTCGCTCGCTCTCACTTCTGTCACCTAGATCCCGGCAGCATCCGGGATCTTGGCACCTCTCGATATGGACAAAATCAAGATGTATGTGTTTTTTCTTTTATTTTTATTTTTATTTTTTCAAGGAAGATCTATTCAACCCTGTTTAGGATCGAGGACGCGTACGTCGTATCAAATCGATCCGAAGTTCAAGTCTTCGAGATCCACGTGCATGGACACACGTGGATGGCCCCTCGATTTCAAGGCTTGGCACACCTTGCCGACTGGAGCGAGAATCTCGCGTTTAGCGAGATTTCTCACGACTTGGGGAGATAAAATTGCACCCCACCCCTTCCACGGTCAACTGGACGGAATTTAATTTGTAGATTTAGGAAAGTCTGAGCCACGATACCGCCGCGATACGCTGTACGTTATCTCGAGTTTCGAGGTAAACGACTCTTCGATTTTTCAACAACGAGTCACGATTTTAGAAATAACCGATTTTTTCTTTGCAACGCAGCTTTGACAATAAACGAAGGGTGGGTTATTTTTTAGAGCATTTTGTTTTCTGGGAGCAATAACGTTTTGTTGTCGCATCTCTTTAGCATCCCTTGAAATTTCTAATCGCAGATGGGAGAAAAATATTCCTTTTTTTAATACATCCCTTATTAAGGGGAAAAGGATGAATTTAAAAAAATCATTGAGAATATTTTTCATCGCCTACTTCATTGAAAATCGTCACTTGCCTCTCGTATCATTGGACGAGATTGGAAATCGATAAGAATATTTCTTCGAAAAAGATCCGACAAATTCTCGTTTGCATTCGGCGAAGCGCACTTTTCCGTATCCGGTTGCGGATAAAAATGGTCCGAGACATTGCAAAGTTAAATGCACAATATGAGAGGCTGATATTGGAACAGCCCGTTGCGAAGTCTATTGATAGAATTTAGCATTCTTATGTGTCGCCTCGCTGCCGTATACGTTGATTCATCGACGTACCGTTGTTAAAGCATCGAAGAAGCAGACGAAAAACACGACACGATAAATAATCCAGATTACCACATCTGTCAGAGGGAAGAAAATAGTAAATACCCAGGGGGTTGAAAGCACAGCAAACACCAAAATCCCCGTTACAGTGAAAATATTTTTGGAAAATTCTTTAATCTTATAATTCTCTCGTGACAATAAATAAATAAAAAGTACCATTTTTTTCATTCGCACAAGCTTATACCAAACCCAAAGCCAAGCTCTTGGTAAAGAAGAAATTCCGAGGAATTGGCATAGTTCGATGTTTATCTGGAAGTGTATCAAGGAAATTAAGGTAATTCTAAAAAAAGCACCGAATCCAATTTTCTTTAATGATATTTACTTTAGACTCTGAGATAATCTAAAATGACGGGACACGCTGCCTACGGCTCGGCCGTTTCCCGGCCGCGTGCCTGGACCTTGCGAACGTCGCATAACGTGTCAAAGAGGTGACGCAGAGCAAATAAATTCTAAGTTAAAACTAAGCAAATGCGAGGCATGCCAATTCTTATGAAATGTCCAAAGTATCGGACATGAATGTCTCCAGAACATTAATAGCTTCTTTGCGTTACAGGTATACCGCATGGAATTTGTGTAATTATAATGCACAAGGCTACTGGACAATCTATAGCGAAAATCATAAAGTCCATCTCGACCTAAACTGTATTAGTCACAGGGGATATTCATAGGGGTGACACACACCCCGTGCAGGTCACTCACGAGAAGTAAAAACAGAGCATATTCGTACATGATCTTCCCAGAGGCCACTCAATATTCGTACAGGATATTTGCAAAGAATATTTACCAAGGATATTCGCAGGAGACGCTTACAGGGACTGAAATTTGGCTAAAGTTATGATTTTGATATATTGCGAGGAAGAATTCGACACCCTTACACAATCATCGCGACTGAATCCATTTTTAACGAATATCATTTATAGAGTGGAGTAACTACTCTACTTGCTCGTGTCGGATTACAGACCGGTAGTTCAAAATACTCTCGAATTACATTTAACATAGACAATGCACACATAAGTCCAACGACGTAATTTGTTTACAAGTAATTTTCCAACTGTTGGGTTTATTGTCAGATATCCAAGAGAGAAAAATCCCAAAAACAATGCTTCTACTGTAAGATACCAGGGAGTGAAACGAATGTCCTACGATATCGACCATGGATCTATTATTGATAATCCGTTTTGGATCGGTGCCATTACGGAATATAACGATTAAAAAATATTGTAAATATTCGTCCCTAACTGGAGGTCGATTATCGTTATACGATTCATAGTCTATAAGATAATTTCATGACGTCGATGCCTCTCGTTGATCTATCGATTAAATTGCATAATATGTTTTTTTTAAGAAATTTTTCATACTCGTGCATTATTGGAAAAGACGCGTTGCCTGATGAGTGAAAAAAAAACATCAACGTCCGTATATAAAACGAGGAAATTAAACCTTGCAGGAAGACCTTGCACTCGCCGGTGCTTAGTCACTTCGCCTATCTGGCGGTTATTTATGGGATGCGTAAATCGTTAATAGTATATTTATATATTGCGACAGGAAGTGCTTGGAATTCGTTCGACTAACGTAAAACTTGGCTAGCCCATTTCGTTACATGCGTAGATTTGTTTATGAATCGGTTTATATTACATCTATCAATAATTATAGTGATAAGAGTAGTGTCGGTTTCGGTAGAAACATCTACTTCAGTAGATAAGGCTGTCTTGTATTTCAGTAGAAACTGCCGTATAGTTTAGAAGCGGTTCTTTAAGTAGATAGTGCTGTACCGCTCAGCCATATTTACTGGAAAAGATGCAGTTGCAATATGGTACGACAGTATTCACTTGGATACATACGAAAACGAATTTTTATGGAATTTCTTATATCCGATTATCCAACAGTATATGAGCATAATCTTGATTATCGCAGTGATAAACAGGGATGAAATGATAGTATGGACACTGACGACTTTTGTAAGGGGTAAAATAATAGATTTTTGTTGATTTAGAAAGAAAAAGAAACATATTATATGCAGTGTGAATTTTGCGATTTATTTAATGACGCTTGAACTTCCAATTGTCGATAATGTTAAAGTAAAAAGAAGAATCTGCATGTAATTATATTCCAGGATTATGATCAGCGTTTTCTTTCGATGGTTTGGTTCGATCCATGTCAATCCTTTGTTTTAGGGCAGATTTCAATCCGTCCAACGCCATTTTGCTTCACGGTCCTCGTCTATCCAATTTGAGACAACACACAGATGATAGGTTTCACGAAACACGAATAATTATATATATTAAAATAAAGGCGCTGTTACGGTCTTTGTCATTTTTTATGAATCAAACGCAGCAAATTCTGCGAGGCATCAGAATGTTATTGGTCAACAATCGTGCCAGTCGATGTTATCTTAATGAATTTTATGTTACAATTGGTAAATCGTAAAATTAATTGCGTAATTCGTACAAACGAAGGCGTTGTGCGTCATGGTTATTCGTAGACATTCACAATCGCAACAATAATACATAAAGAAGAGCAATCGTCAAGGCTATGTTCAAACTCAGAAAATACCAGGATTCTCAAGCGCGCAATGAAACGAACTGATGAAAAACGTCGAGTATGTGAGGATCAAGATCTGGCGTGAACAATAGTGTCTCCAGAGTCGATGAATACTTCATAACTTGTTCGTGATGCTGAAAGTAAAGAAAAAATGGGAATTTAGTCGAAACTATAATTCTAAATTGAATGACTATAACTTGTTCGACGTTTTTTTTGTTACAAGAGGAAGAGGATGTTTTGAAAAGTAGTGAATTATCTTACTGATAAGAAAACCTGCTGGAGGCGTCCAATAGTCCATCTATACCAGTGGGTATTGTAATCGATACCATCGGTGTCGCAACGTACGAGATGCTCGGACAAAATCATGATGAAACGCTGAACGTTAGAGAAAAATGTGTATGTAGAATAAAATAGGCAGTGATATAAGAATTTCGGTATCGATATGAAAAATTATAAGTAATTGTATGAATTTTTTGAGCACCTGAAAAATAATGAGGAAGAGATTTTTCTGGTCGGCTTGAGCAGCTTCCAATTTCTCTTCCATCCTCTCGACAACGTCCTCGGACGGTCTCTCCCCTCCGCTCTTATCTTTGTTAACATTATCTTCGTCTTCCGACGAAGTACCGGATCTGCTTTCGGCTCGCCTCAATTTTTCGCGAGCCTCCGCAAGCTCTGTATTTAACTTTATTACATGTTGATTCTTTTTACGAATCGTCAAGTGCAATATTTCCCATATATATAGTCTAAAATTGGAACATGAACATTATTAGCTTATTCGAAACGCAATTTTGTTAAAATTAATCTGATGTTCGGATCGAAAAGAAATTTAATATATTGTACTTTGTGAATTCCGATGCCATTTCCTTGGAAAATATCCAATTTGCGATCGCACTACACTCGATTATACCGGTTTTCAATAACTTGTCGGTCAGTACGACCATCATTTGGTAATGATTTATCCACAATGCAAACATG
The DNA here is from genome assembly GCA_964017225.1 of Netelia inedita. NCBI lineage: Eukaryota > Metazoa > Arthropoda > Insecta > Hymenoptera > Ichneumonidae > Netelia > Netelia inedita. The sequence goes on from OZ024924.1 coordinate 29,024,558, forward strand.
TTACGCAAAATGCATATTTGAGCCTCCTCAGTTTCCGCGAGAACCTGCAAGAATATGCAATAACATGATCACTCTTGAGCTTGACAATTTTTCGCGAGCACAGAATCAAACCTATGGGTTAATAATGACTTTGAACGATCGAAAAATTACCTTGAAAACGTAATGGAATTTTCCGATGGCTGCGAAACTGTGACTAAAGCTCTTCGAGCCGAGATTCAACAATGTTTGGACAAAGACGTCTATTTTCAAAGGATAGAAACTATTCGGCTCCTCATTTTCGCCCTGACCTGGAAGCGTGCTGAGAACTGCCAACACCTCTTCGGCCGTACACTTACGTCGTATTGCCACGACCAATTCGTGAGCTGCTGCCGTTCCTGGTAAAGAACCTGAAATTTTTTTAGTCGTTTAATTGTTTTTCATGCATTTAATTTTTTTCTATTTATTCTAGTCAAGCCGTAATGATCTCGAAGATCGAATTATGCTATTTTCGATTGTCTTCTCACTTGCTCCTTCCGACGTGTATTTATACACAGGCTCGGGAACTGCAGGAATCAATTCTGCGTACGTTTCAGGCATCATGTCGCGAATCCGTTGATGATAGGACAATCTACAATAAGCATTAAATTTTTTTTGTTACTTTAATGAATAGCGCCAATCCGTAATGATAATAACGGACATTCGAGTTTTACTCACCGTAGGGCTTTTAGCAATACTTCTCGTATAAATTTGGGCCGTGGATGTTCAGGTTCTCGTTGCAAGCAAGAATCCCAGTCCTCCCAAGACCAGCGAAACTGGAAGTTGCTCAAATGATACGAAAACCACCAAACGAATCGATCGAACGACGCAGCTGCCATGCTATCAATACGGCGGAAGAGAATTTCTGTCGCTTGAGCTAAAACCTAAATAAAAGTACAGTGTGATTTCCATTTATTTTATACCCGACAGTAGGAAAAGAATGTATAACATATTTTTCTCTTTTGTAAATTTGTACGTGAGCTAAAGCAGGGTGAACATTTTACGAGCTATTTAACAGAATTAACTCGATCACCAGAAGATTCGATTGGTAAAGATTACTCACCTGTGGCATTGTTGAAGGTTGAAGCTTGCACAATTCGATTAATATCGCGCCATAAGAAATCTCCAGATGTCTCGGTGTCGGGAGTTTAAATAATTCGCCAAAAATCACTTCCACGATACAGTAATCAAGTGGGATTTTTGCTTTGTATGGAAAATTCAGCAAATGCGCAGCACTGGAAATAAATAAAATTAAATTGATGAAAAACATTTTTCGAACGGCAGATTCGTTGAAAATATTCTTTGGTTTTATGGAATTCCGAATGAATAAATAAAGTGGAAAAAAATGAATACGTACCAATCTTTTCTTTCGTAGTAGCAGGTGTCGACAATCTGTCGCAAGTGTTCTTCGATGAGGAATCTCTCGATCGCGTGACTGCCTGGAAGAACGGGTCCTTCGGCGGGACAATCCGTGTAGTCGAACATACGAAAGACGACAGTCGGCAGAGGATATAAGTATGATTCATGATGAGGAGGTGGTAACAAAGCTGGCAAATTGTGTTGCAGTGCTTCGCACAAAATTGAATCAAAAGCGAGATATGGACGAGGAATGTGTTTCTCGGCCCAATTGTCCTGTCGTAACTTGCGCACCTGGGCCCACAGACAATCCAAATATTCCTCTTGGGGATGAGGAGTATCGCTGGACCAAACCCTTAATGCCGGCTGATGTTTTTTACTACGTTTATTCAAAAATATCTCTATCGTCACCATCAGATGATCCAATTCTTGTTCTTTTTTTTCGTACAACTCTCTACCCACCCATGGCAGTGTCGAAAGAACAGCAAAAACGTACCTAAGCAAATAATCGTCAGCGAGGATTTGAATAAAGAAGAGTTCATTTAAACGAATGAATATTAGCGCAGGAAGAGAAGGATTTCGTTAAACATACCAATCCCGTCTCACTTGAGGAACACTATCCTCGTTAGCTGCATCCAGCATATTGTCGAATAATTGCATGAGCGAACCACACGAGAGTACATGACAATTTACCAGATCGGCGAGAAATCTTAGGGAATATCTTGCAGCATCCCATTTGCATGCCTTTAAGGCCTCCTTGAAATTTTTCACCATATAATCGACAAATTCTCCACCAAAATTAAAATTCTTCGCATTCAGCAGACCGACGAGAGTCGTGTATATAGTGCATTTTTCTGGCATTTTAATGGCGCAATCAGTCAAAATGCGCAATATTTTTCCTCGAAAAGCTCCAAGATCAGCTTCTAGTACCGACGCCAATCCTTCGAGATTGCTCTCTAGGGACGACGTCGATTTCTCGCCAACTCGCAGGATAAGGGACTCGAGACGATCCTCGATCTCCTGGTTCTCCGATACCCTGCGACGCTTCTTGTACACGCGATCTAAAGAATATTGTTATTATTTTAATATCGTGAGGAATACAGCTGGCTCTTTTGTACTAAAAGTATACGAGAATGGCCCGGTCATTGATACCGATTGAAACCTATCGATATAAAACAAGAACGAAGCGATCTATCCCAATGATTAGTAAAGTACTCTTATTATTTCCAACCAAGATCGAAACATTTCCAGTGATCTCTAGTAAATTGATGGATTAAAATATGTTGTAGAATCAATTTAGATGCTTTACAACTGCCGCTAAATAAGAACATTGCGCAACGTACAATGTTATAGGGTAATGTGATAAACTCAATAGCTTAATAATGAAACAAGTACATAATTATTTGATTTTGATTCGAAGTTATGCCTTGGCAGATAAGATTTATTAAAGCAATATACATCGAGACTTTATTTCAATACACGAATTGCATAATTCTTCGAAATTTTTTTTCTTGACTCCAAAAGTTTTAACGTTAAATAAATTTCGAAAGTTTGAAATGTGGTATCAAAAAATGATGTATTATGTGATAATTTATGTACTCGAGCAAGGGTTTATTTGCCTAGCTTGTAAACATATTATCTAATCATCAGAAAACATTATGGCTATAAGACAAAGAAAAAGTGATATTCGTGAGAAATAAAATATCGTAATTACCATATCCATCGTCATCTTCATGTGCTCGTCTACGACTCATAGTTGGAAAATTATGTCGAAAAAATTATTTCCAGTGCACGAATATCAAAAATTCATTTATAATATTAATGTCGTGTCACGTCTTGTGGTATTGTAGAAATCCGGCACTTTTCTAACCGCAAAATTAACGATGCGTTGACACTCCGGACTGGTCCTTCGATTTTTAATGTATAGAGGTCGAACTGTATATGAAAAAATTGCCATCGAAAGATTCTGTAAGAAAGACCCATCCATCTTTAATAAAAATTGCACCAAACCTTTCAATTGTTTGCGGGATCATTGTTTTAATAAAAAAGAAAATGGCAACATTTAGTCTCTTTTGCAACAATTGAAGTGTTTAACATTACCCGCTATACTTATTTTTCTCCCTACTGCTTCCTAGGCGCGGCGAAAAAATATCGATATATCGATATTCGTTCGATGTATCGATATTTGTCAGACGATATTTTGATTTCGATATATCGATATCAAATTTCATGTATCGAAAAGATATCAAAAAACGATATTTTTACCAATAGCTTTATGATATACCTCATTGAAATGCCAGTGATCCATGTCTCCATGTTATTTCACCAAAATACTCCATCCCATATCACCCCGATAGGAGATCCTATTATTAATTTTTAACCTCAATTTATTCACATTCACACAATTTCTAATCACTTTTCAATTTGTGGTACAATGTTGTCATAAAACAATAAATATCACGATTTGTATTTGTGAAAGGTACAATGGCATCCTAGCGTCATTCAAGTTTCAATAACCGCCTGTGGGTTCTCGAAGTGCGTTGTCTGGTGAAGTGGTGAAAGCACAATTCCTTCGGAAAGGTTCATTCAAATTCGTAATTTCCGAATGTAATTTTAATCCACCCCTTTCCAATTGTTCCTTGTAGAAAGTTTGATTATTGCAGGCGTAAAGGGGATACGCCATTAATTTCTACAAGTACAATGATTTCATGTGGTAGATTATCCGATAAAGAGAAGCAGTCTAAAAAACACTTCAGTGTTCTACTGTAAATCTGTAAATAGTGAATTATAGGTCGAAGTTATTGAATAAACCAGGATCTTACATTTATAGGTGTATCTGATTTATCCATAAAAGGGATAAAGTTTGGATCACAAAATTTATCGTGATATTCCGAGGGTTGCGAACTATCTTTCGTAATAGGTTTTACATTCATCTCGTTTGCAAGGTTTTCTGCAGCTTCTCTACTTAGAATAGTCCTTAGTAAATTCCGACGGCAGCCTGTTCACACAAAAAAGGTCGTTGAAAATATTACGGGCAGCAATGATTCGATAATATACATTTCGTAATAATCTGATAAATGAAATTAAAATGCATTCCTAAAAAAAGACGATAAATAAGCGTTTTCAGAATGCATTGGTGCAAGAAGTTTGATATTTACCAGCAGGATGCATTTTTTCAAGATCTGGCACAGAAAATGCATCTTGCGTAGACGTTTGCCATCGATCATTATCGAATTCTGAATCATCGAATAATATTGAGAAAACATGGTCATCGTCTTGCCGATTATGAACATAATCATGCTTGACACATCGGGGCGACTTTTCAACCATTTTTAACGTCCATCAGTAAAATCAAACAGATCCTGAACGGATTGTTTCTATTCGTTGAAGAAATATTTATGACAGAAAAGAAACTGCAAAAGGTGAATAAAAGCGTAAAGTAATATTACAATGTTATCGAAGTCACTTTGATAACAATAATACATTGTTTATATCACTTACCCACAATCGTTATGAAACCTTCAACCTCAAATATCGTGTCGTTATTACTCTTCTAGAATTCATTAATTCATGAGCGGACCTTTACGTTAAAAAGTCTCTCGCGAATGACCCAAAAGAAAATTTCTAATACGACAGATTAATCGAGCTGCTCGAAAAACGTATTAACAACTTCAGACTAAACAGTTGTTATTACCATAGCGACCTCTTCCTTTTTCATTTCGAACTTTCAATTACTCAAACGTTCTTTATATCTTCAATTAAGGAAAGATAAAACATCGAACGATTAGAATTCAGATACGTGCATAAGGCCTCAAAATTCTTGAAAAGATGGTCCAGATGCTTTTTGAACACTTAGTTTCACCTCAATGAGAATTTGTACATCAGTCGGCAATACTACATCGATTGATTTACAGTGGAGAAGCTCCTTCTGCATACATATCAAGTAAACTAGCACAGCTCGACTTAAATGAAATTAATAAGTACCTATATGAGGTATGGAAGGTATGCAGTGTATTTTAAGGGGAAATATATTTATAGAATGTAAATAAGGAAGTATATTATATATGTTCTATTACATTGTGTTATTTTCGGGTGTATTATATTTTATTACGATTTTTATGGTTGTTGGAAATTTGTATGAAGAGAAGGAAGTTTGTAAAAAGCCTAAAGATTGCTATATGCTGGGAATAACGAACTAAAAATGACCTAAAGGAGTTAAAAAAAAGTCCAAGTACAAATGGTGATATATGTTTATTAACTTTAATATATGGTACACGTTAGACTACTTTTTTGAGCATGTATACCATTGTATACATGTTTTCGATTTAAGTCATCAAACGATGGTACTGGCATATTTTTGTCGCACCGTCACGAGGTGCGTGAAGCGAATATTCTAAGAACTGTGGATCAACGAAGCCATCCTCCGGAAGCAACTTGAATACCGGCTCTCCAAAGTACGTACCAACTTCCCACCCAGGATAATCCTTCATGAGATCTGCTTCTTCGTCCCGATTCTTCCTTATTTGTTTCAGGTAACTAAAATAATTAGTGAAAGTGAAAGTCTATTAAACATTAAACGAATCTATAATCCATTAGCTATTTGGAAAAGTGAGTTATTGCATGAAATCTAGTTTTTCAAATTGACAATGGTCGCGATTCGTTAGAAATTACCAAAACGATGAAAAATATTTTTGCAATTAATCACTCGTTGATAAAACAGTAAATAATGGATAAGACGAACATTGTCCATCGTTTTTTGACAAATTGACAATGCATCTCTGCTCTATAAAATTACAATTATCTAATAAATTCCAATTCATTACTTATATTTTATTTGCATAATTAAGGGAAGTAGATTGAAAATATTTCATTCTCTGAAACTAGTTCGAAAGTAGCTACATCTTTAACTCCAAATATTAACAAACGCTTCTTTACAACATAAAGTTTGCATCAATTTACAAAAAAAAAACGGTTATTTTCCGAAATACACTTTTTATACCAGTAGAACTGGTAAATTCGTGTATGTAATGTCGAGTTGTTCGATTTTTCAGTCATATACCTTGGAAATGAGGCAAACATATACAAATTTAACAATAATAATTAAAAACTGAATTCTTTTTCTCTGGATTTCAATTATATAATATATACATTGACTTTTTCTAAGATGAAACCGATCGAAGGGTGCCTTACTTATTGATATTGGGAATTCTGTGATTTAAATGGAAAGTTATGTATTCGCGACCGACGAATAAAAATTTAGTAGTAAATAAATAGTTAGCTTTATAATTTGTTTTTAGATTTCGAAGAAGAACAACCCTTGGCGGTTACTGCAACAATATAATATCATAAAATCACATACGCCCTGTCTCGTTCAGCGGTCAGTGGTGCTTGCAATGCAAAGCGTGCACTTCTCAACTCGACCATCTCTCTTCTATGACGTCGTCGAGTAATGCTAAGTACGAACATTCCTCCAATAGACGTTAAGGCAAGTAGTGCGATACCAGTTTTCCCTGAAACAAATTTCCTAACAAACTTCTCTCGCAAAACGAGGTTATGTTTACTATATTTACGTAATCTCAATGTCAAATTATCCAGGCCCGTTTCAGCTCGGAAACTTTCTTACAGCCGATAATAGATCGAAGCTTTATTCTTTCCGTTTGTATGGGCGCGTAACCTCCTGCCGGAGGCAAATCTTGGGGACCAATTTTCGAAGCCACCGGCATTATTCCGAGTTCGGGAAAAAACTTGGAACGAGGAATGAGTATTCTTCTTCAGAATATTGAACGATAAAGGCAAATTTTTATATTGTATAAGTGGTCTCGCAAAACGTCGTCGTTCAATTTGCATTGGCTGAAATTTTGACGTATATCCGACGAGGATATCGAATCAGAAAGACGATACAGTGCCATCTAGTGATCAATTCCTGAAGTCTGTTGAAGAAGAAAATTTACGTTCGGAGTCAGCTCTCCAAATTTTTTTGTTGACCATGCGCGTTACCCAGTTTCACTTCTTTTAACGCGACCACCGAGACAAGCGCAAATATGGCAGAGGTATGCTTACGGAAAAACTATAAAAATCCATCGATGTTGGCCGAATCCGTCTAATACGGCAGCCGTTGAGACATAATTAAAGCTCAAGTGACATTTCTGTGCTTAGAAAACGGATTATTTTTCATCATGGATTAATTAAACCATCGTGATGTTTTCTAAGGCATAGAGCCACTGTTTACGAAAATGTCTATTATTCTCGTTATTTTTACAGGTCGACGAAACTCTAAAGAAGAAGAGGACTTTCCGGAAGTTCACCTTCCGTGGAGTGGACTTGGATCAACTTCTGGATATGTCCCAGTAAGTTTAGTTTTTCAATAATACCAAACTAACCTCAATTGTCGCGAGCCGACAGCACTTACTAACGTCGTTATTGGCCCTTTCAATATCACTCTCCGTGCTCAAAAATTCCATTTCCATTCCCTAATCGTTTTTGTATTATGAAAAAATCCAAAAAAATGACACCAACGTTTCTTTTTCGTAACTTCGACCTATCGTTTGTTTGCAATTAATAATTGTAACGCATAATTCAGAATCTCGTATCACGCACGTTGAATACTGAGTGATTTTTTAGACGAAATTTGCTTGGCACGCGTGAATAAACAGTTTGAATTAATTGATATTTATATGAAGTTCGTTGCGATGTTTGAAAAAAAATTTAGATCTTCCACAATATTACCGACCATTGAAAGATTGATTGCAATAATTTTAAAACGTTCAGATTCATTATATAACGAGAAAAAATGAACTATTTATCCTTAACGATAATCTACATTGATATTTTTTTGTAATTTAGCGAGCAGCTCATGGAATTGATGCACGCCCGTGCTCGTAGGCGTTTCTCGCATGGTCTTAAGAGGAAACCCATGGCCCTTGTAAAAAAATTGCGCAAAGCCAAGAAGGAAGCTCCTCCAAACGAGAAGCCAGAAATTGTTAAGACGCATCTTCGTAACATGATCATTGTCCCTGAAATGGTAGGCTCGATCGTCGGTGTCTATAACGGAAAGACCTTCAATCAGGTTGAAATCAAGCCTGAAATGATCGGTCACTATCTTGGTGAATTCTCCGTTACCTACAAGCCCGTTAAGCACGGTAGACCAGGTATTGGTGCTACTCACTCCTCTCGTTTTATTCCACTCAAGTAATTTCTACTTCTCTATGAATAAAATGATATAAAAAGTATATAATTGTTGTTTTTTTTTTTATCGTACCCGATATGCAGGTTTTTAAACATTTAATGATATTGAAAAACTGCAGTTTCGTCCGCTTTACTACTTCCCCCTTAAGAGAAAGCTTCTGCCGAATGGCAAAGACACAAAACGTAAAGCTGTTTTTCACCTTGGACGAGTCTCGATCGATATGCGAGTTGCAAAAATTCTCGTGCGATAATTTTTTGCATTCGACATGCTTAAAGTTACTATTAAAGTAATATTATGCAATGATAATTTTATTTCAAGTCTGTGCTGCAAGTACTCGTTACACAGACAAATCTGGAATATCGAGATGTAGGCTTGGGTTTGGGTTGATACGGTGTACGTCCATTAATACGAGATTAATCTTTTCAAACGAATCGAATTCTATTTTTATGTAATTTTATTAAAAGATCGTATTATCATTACGTCGATAAAACTTGATAATTTTTGTTTTGTTTTCCTTCATGTAAAATTAATCCATTTATCTTGAGTCGCGTTAATAATCTAGAGATCGACATAAATACATTAGCGATAATGTACAATGAAAACACGTATCGACTATTATAGATTCTTTATGTTTATTGGTGTTCACCCTCCGAATGGTACTGTTAATGAAATAAAGCTACGATTAATCGATGCTGCTACATTAAAAAGTACCAAGGGCTTCTGAACTTTTCCATTGAATCGAAGACATTTTTTTTATCAAATTATCAATGTATCGGATGTTTGTATCAATCTTGCGCTAGTTCACAGCGGAAGTATTCTAAAGATATATATACCTCACATAACTACGAGAAAAATTCTTTATCCGACAAAGACTAATGAAACTCACTGTTAACAACTTAATCGTACGATGAGATAACTAATGATAATTATGATGATTGAATATTAATAGTTTCTTCAAAATTGCCTTCTCTTATACCATCCATAGAAAATTTATCGACGATTCATTAATTTTCGTGATATTCTTTTTCGTGTTAGTCAAATCACAAATAATACATGGCTAGTACGAGAGCGTTGATTATAATTTTCTTTCGTCGAGTAGTCATCGTATAATGAACAAATTATCTTAACATTACATTTCTTACGAGTTCTTATATTAAAATACAAATAAGTAATGCAATGTGTCGAGTCTATATAATTTTCCTCGGGAAATGTTTTCGGCGCCAAATATGTGTTTATTGAAAATTCGAAACTGATTGAAAACTGTCGCTGGCATATCTCAAAATGGTAATAATGACTTTTTGGTCAATCGATACCTCTTTTCCCACCAGTTTTAGATGTCTTGACTTGGCGCTAACTCGCCATTTAGAAGCTTTTCGAAAGATGTCGCGACACAAAAGTTTGAGATGATTGCGAGACAGGTATGGATACGAAGAAGCTGCAACATTTGGAACTATTTTTTTAGATGATTGATGTTTTTAAACAAATTAAGAACGTATTATAATGTGCGAGATTGCTCGACGTATTCCATGAGAATTTTCTTGTGTAATGAAAAATCAACGGGCTTTGATTTTTCTGTCCAAGTCCGTATTTCACGTCCCCTCGAGTAATCATTTAGACCTTTTTGAGCTTTTTTATGAGATCTTCATATTTTTGCTGTGCCAGCATTGAGAGTTTACTTTTGCAAGAACCGTTCGCGTTGATATCGTATGATATTAACGAGTCTCTCGGAGGCTCGCCTTTTCGTTAAATGTAAAACGAGTAACGACCATTCAAAAATTATTTAGTGCTTGAATGTTTTCCTTCGATAGTTGAAGTTGAGAAACAGTTGAAGAAGAATCGGTGATGGGTAATTCTGTAATTATTTAATAAATACCTGACGCCTGTGATTGCCAAACATTCACAATGCAAAAGAAATTGGAACTTAAGTTTATGACGTTACAAGTCGAATACATCGAAACTGCAGTCTTTTATTGCAGTATCCATTGAAAATTATGGGAAGCCTAAAAGATAATTCGTTGACCAAACAGTTCAATCCATAAAACTTCTAGAATTGAGTAGTAATCTACCGATCTGCATCATTCCGGCAATGAAATTTGAATAGTGGTCGAACTAAATGCTACTAAATCATTCAATAGATTTTATCGAAAATATTATTTATATTCTGTGAAAATTGATAATTCATCATCACTGTGGCCTGCGAAACATTTTCGTTGTGTTTTTATAATTACGAGACTATTTGCCAATCTGTCCAGAATTAATTCGAAAAAGTATTTAATTGCTTCTTGGATTTTAGCGACTCTCCGCGTAACTATCTCGCATTATCTCATAAAGAGGATATGAGACGCACGATTCGATGTGTCTTAAAAAAATGTCCTGTGATAACTATGGGGCGAAAATACGGAGAGTGCCCCATTTTTGTTTTCTATGCATTAGCCGATGCTCGTTCCGTTCGTTTTGTCGTCACGTTGATGATTCAAAAGATAACGTTACTTTACAGCGTACAGTTTAGCATACTCCTACACATTTACCATTGATATCGTCAAAGAACCGTAACAGTAGTGATAATAGTAGGATCATGACTATCAAATCGTACTCTGCTCTATTTTTTTCCGTTTTTTTTCTTTCTTCTTCTTCTTCTCGGCTATCGGTCGTTAATTTTCCTCTCTGAACATGTATTATCTTACATGTATGTACACAAAAGTACTTTAGACACGACATATTATCTCAAAGCACCTAATGCTCGATCGTAGAAAGAAAAACGAAATATTAAGTCGTCGATAGTGAGTCGGCTTCGTCGAATAATTCTTCTTTTATATCACGCTGTACTCCCATTGTCGGATTGCCCTGGCAAGAAGTGATTTTTTTATCATCGACAATTTGTTCATCGGTGTTGACGAGACCACTCCTCGTTCCGAAATTCTCGGCCAATGTATTCTGGTGCTGCGAATCGTTTGTTGTCTCCTGCTTAAGATCTTGTTTAACGCTAAGCATAGGTTTCTTCGATGTACCAGTTTCCTTCGTATACTCTATTCTATCCTCGCGTTCGTACATAAAAGTTTTTCGTTTCCTTTTGGTCGGCTTGCAAACCTTTTTGTAAAGAACCTTCATCTCCTTTACCCAAGTCGTGGGTATCGTCCAGTCCATTTCGCACGACGACATGTCCGGATTCCGTGTTGGATCGTCATCCCTCTTATATTCCGGTATCGCTATTCCCAAATTTTTCATTACGCTCACGATAACATCATCCACTTTACCGTTTATCACCAAATCTGCTTTTTTGTCCTATAACCATGATGATGAAAGAGACAAATTATTTTCCAAATTCCATCGTTTGCTGACATTATAACTAATATAATTTTTGGTCTAATGAATTAACGATAAATATCAAAGAAACAAAATCATATAGATGTTTACTGGATACTGTTAAATAATTGATGGGCGAAATAATTCAATTACTGAAATACGAGAATGTCCGGTATGTTTCGTTAAGATGCACTCACGTGTTTGGTGGTTTGCAGATTGCAAATGACGAGGCGTCCGCCATATTTCTTCGTGTAAAGAGGCAAATTCCCACTTGGAATTATTTGAAGCGTTGTCCCTAAGCATATGCTTAAGTCTGCGACACTAAAACGAAAGAAAAGCATTTCGTTATGAAAACTAATCTGAGTTTCCATCTGGAACATTTCATTACACTCTGGTATCTCCAGTTTTAATAGCGTCGGAGATAAGCGAGGTATGCAATGTTTCAAGAATTTGCTAAAGCGAAATGCAAGTATCGCGTTTTGTTAAATTCTCCGTGCTTATTGTATTATTTCGATACAGTGATCATGGCTTACCTTGAATGAAGATCAGATAGAGCGAGATCGTTGTCAGGTAAATTGTGCTCCCAATCAAGAATCGTATCGTGCATTCTTCCTCGGCAAGGACGACCGCCGATCAGTTCGGATCTGCAAACCGTCTCGAGACACTTCCTACCCACGCTTGTGGTAGCAAAATTCCGAATAAATTGTCTGAAAATTAAATACAAAATACCATTGTTGGAAAGATTTTACGAATTTCATAAATCCCATTCGTTAGGCAGTTTTTAATTTTATTCAAATGCACGCACCTGCCACATTTGTCGCACTGTTCGACGAACATATTTCCATGTAATTCAGCAAGATTTCGTCTAGGAATGCCCGACCGCAGGTGCAATCCATCAATGTTTTGACTTATGATAAATTTGATTTTGTCTGAAAACAAATTCCAACGCATGAAAGTTGGAATAAAATGAATATCCAATTTTTCAAGACGAACTTACGACTTTCAATGAGTTTCTTAAGCGCCATATGAGTTTTTGTTGGTATTGCCTCGTCGAAGGAAGTACTCATGTCGGGTTTCAGGCCTTTCTTTTCCAGAGTCCAAACTCCATTGAGACCCCTATCGCGCGAATTATAAAGCGAATAAACTTTGAAGAAAAAAACCCGTAGATTTTTATACTCGTACCATTAGTTATAAACCTGTTCGACGACTCAAAGCGAGAATTTTTGAAATTATATTCTTCCAAAAATGCCAAATCGAATAAACCAGAATCGTTTCGACGCATAGTCTCGAATTTTAAATTAAACATCGTGGAATAACAAAAGTTCCGTTGGATCGGTCAAGGTCTATGAAAAAATAACGACTTCCAATATCGCAGCTGCGAATATTCATCAGGTGAGATTTTTACGCGAAACATTATTTCAAATAGTTTTCAAATAGTTGCAAAATTTCATATTCTTAGATGCGAGAATAAAAAAACTTACCGAAAGTCGGGAATCCCAGCGGCAGTACTGATGCCAGCACCAGTGTGGACGACGACGTGTCTTGCGGAATCGATCCATTCCGCGAGAAGGCCGCACTTCAATCTCAAAGTTTCAACAGTGTCATATTTCTGAAATCGAGCATTTGTCGAATTAAGAGTAAATTCGAATTCTCCATTCATGGAAGAATCTACGAGTGATGGATTGCGGAAATAATCGTTTCCCGTATGCATAAATTTATTTCTGTCGCAAATTTTTGTTTCTATTGAAAAAGTGTGCGGTGTATTAGCTACGAGCGAAAAATGCATAAATATGAAGTTATAAAACAAATTTAAAGACACGATCTATTTAATTCGACCAATCTGAATATTCCAAACAAGGTGTTTTGAAAATCTGTGCACTTAGTAGTTTCTTATGTTTTCCAAAATGGTGTTATGGTCATAATAATAATAAATACATCGAAACGGGCCGAATACGATTCGTGAAATCTGTGCATAATATTTGCAAAACGCGATGATTGTAACTGCTTCGGAAATAAACAATTATTTATCAAGATTGTTATTTCCCTAATCCATTAAGAGGAAAGCGGTAATCACAGATAACATATGAGTTTCAAGTCTCAGAAAGGCTGAGAAAATTTGTAACGTCGGTTGCATCTATAAGACATACGATAACGATTGCCTGGCCGAGAATAGAGTAAGAAATCTTCGCACTGTTTTGTAAAGCAACAGTTTCATCTTTGACACGGTAAAACGATTTAAAAATTATTTCGATATTCACGTTCGTTTCTCGATGTAAGTAAAACAAAGCAAGCTATTGATGAATCGTAACAACTGTTTATACCTCTTCCAATCCAAGAACTCCTTTGTTTTCGTAGGGTGATAACCCGTCGGCATAACTGCATGACATATCGCAGCGGAGGGTAACGCCAATGTATCCAAGAGTCGAGTACTAAATACCGAGAAGAATGGAGCCAAGGAGAGTATAATTCTCGAGGCTCCCGATACAAATTCAATTGCTACTCCGGTGGATCGAAAGATCGATGCACTTTGATTTTTTTTAATCACTTTTAAAGCAACGATAAAATATATTGACGTAAACAATGTTCAAAAAATAACAATGACCGCGTGCCGGGCTATGTTTACGCGCTACAGATGACGTTGAATGATAGGAAACTCGTAATGGACTAGGGGCGCATTTTATTTTTGATACTAGTCTGTCATCTACAGTATGCGGGGAACTAAAGATGCATAATAAAACTGTTTTATCTCAGGCAGTTCTCCATGTAGCGTAATAACTTGCCAAAAGCGTTACTACCTCGGCCAATCACGTACTGCTTTGAGTATTTTGTGTGAAAATAATAGGAATGATGGAACGGTGATTGGCTGTTCGCGTTCGATATAACGCAAATTACGCTCCAAGGTCCATTCGGGAACTACCGTAAATCTATCGCTTGGTCGTCATTCGTGGAAATGGAGATTATTCGAGCATACAATACGTAAAAGACATAGAAATGTCACTCGACAACAAAAGTACTACTTTATCTCCGCTAGATGGCGTTACTTGTCTTTTTGCACTCGAAACGAAATGCCCTTGGTAAATAAAACTGCATTACCCAGCATAGATATTTGTTAGCCGTATGTTCCTAAGAATACACTCAATGATCCATATTACCCGACCAAGAGAGTATCTACTTAACCGTCATGGGAAAACGCAAGATTTGAACATTGCGCGCGTTAATTTTGTATTTTTTTCTTCTCAAAATTATTTCAAACGATTTCGCCGTATTTATTCGCTAGTGTGAAAATCATACGATACTACATAATTTATCGGAGGTACGTGGATGCGGAATATTATATTATTCAATTATGAGTTTACGAAGTTCCGAGTTTACGGTCGTGAGATAGAATATACGAAACTGTTCGAGACATCATACAACTAACATTGAGTCCTGTTTCAGGACTCTCACAAGTCGATCAGCACCATTTCCTGGTCGGGCTTTGACGATAAACCCGCCATACACTTTTGCATATCTATCTTTTAAACCAGAGGTTGTTTTCAGACGAATAAGTAAGTCACGTTCCAATTACCGTCGCAGACTTACACCATGTATTAGTGTACGAATGAAAGATATGAATTGGATTACAGTTTACAAGTTTTCCTATTTTAGTGCGTAAGTGCATTATTAGAGTATTGAATTTTTTTTTTTTTTTTTTTTTCATTTTGTTGGTTTTTTTGTCTTCCTTTTTTTCGTCTCGTACAAGTTATATAATACAGAGCCACGGTAATAAATACTGGCGCGATGATTTATTCACTGTGAGATTCGGATGGTGCGTTATTAGTATTCTTCATCTGGTCGTTAATACATAGCGTCAAATCCTTTTCATCCGGCTCGCTTTCGGTGTCTATACTGAAGCTTCTCACTGCTTGGCTACGTCCACCGGTCCATCCGTCCTTTCTGCTTTCTAGTCTCATGACCTGCGGAAAAACGCGGATGTTTATAATAATACGTTGCGTCTTGGCGTTTGAGGAAATAGGAACTACTTTTCTTCGAACCATCAACCGAGAACAGTTAACAAAAATTTAAACTGCTAATAGCGCTTTCCAATCATGCTGGGGGTATTAACAGGCTCGAGTACGCCATTAGCAAAGTTTATCAGTGCGAAAGCACCATTGCCAACAACAAATTGTACCCGTTGCCTTTATTCTAAGTCGTAGAACTTGGAAAAGTTATTTCTGCAATGATCGTCTTTTTCGTAAGAGCGAACAAATTTGTAAAATCTGGCTTTGCACAGATTAGGAAAGCCTCGCCTTGATTTTCCATAACGCATGGTTTCTAAAAATCTGTAAATACTGTGTCATTTTTTGAACAAGCGGATGGGTGGAAGACGCTCCGACCTTGGAGTGTATATCTTAGGTCGCTCAAGACATTCGTTTATCGATCCTCTCGATTAAAATCACAGGAAAAACGGTCTTATACACAGCCGATATAAATTAAAACAATATAATTTGTTAGTTCTCTTAGAGCAGTAGCTATGCGGTAGCTCGTGATGATAATGCCCTTAGCGATGATCTTTTGCACTGAAGCATCAACCGTTTTCTTCTGATAATATCCAGACAACAATGGCCAAATAATGCAAAAGTAGTGATTTATCTAATTCTAACGAACACGACGAGAGTTAACTGATAGTCAACTAATTTTGTATTCCAGGCAATTTAATGACTCATAACTATATTATTTTCAATTGGAGGATGAAAAAATATTAACAAATTGCCTGAACAATCGTTTACACGATTTTGAATGATTTTTACGTAGTTTAACAAAATTCTCGCTTTGTATTCTCCAATATTTTGGAAGGAACAACTTTTGTTCTAAAAGCTACAAATTTTTTGAACATGCACTTAGCTATTTCCCAAAAATCCTATTTTTGTATCGATTGATGAGAAATCGATTATGGGTAAGGAGCCTCGTTGTGTGAAATTGGAGTCTCAGCTATGCGAAGCTCGAATCCAACTCTCAGGACTAATATTTGCGTAGTTTGGGTAATATAGCACAAAGTTGCATATTTCGAGCTAAGTTCTCATGCTGATTTCATGCGAGTAGGATCACATGCAACCTGTTTGAACATTAACTGCAACATGTGTATTTCTTCAAGATGTTGTAGTGTTTTTTTTACTCCATTATTCCATCCACCCCAATGTTTTCCACGTGCACACTCTGAGATTGCTAACGCTCCCTTCATTATTCCCGGCTCGCCATGATTCCGTACAAACCCACGGAGAAGCCCGACAATCCCTGCACTATTCTACGCGCACATCCCCAATCGCTCAACATCCCCAACTCACTATTTTACATACTCTACAATGCAGCAATAAAAATACTGTAATAAATATATTTATACCCTCGACGACTCAAAAAACAGTTTCAATGTCGACTTGGACAGTTCTAGAATTTTAGCTTTTAATCGAGGATAATCGAGCTTTAAATCGAGCTTTAAATCGGAGTTTTGTCTGATACGCGACAAGCGTAGATCACGTATCTCATGCATAATTACAGCTAAGTCATCATAGCCATTCGTATTGAAAACAAACGTGTCAGTATAGTTAAATTTTGTTTTAAATCAAACCTCCATGGAACACGCAAGATCGAACGTAATCTATTCGTTACATAAATTGATAACAAACCTTATTTTGTTTCACGAGAGATGTATTCTGCTCGATAGATTTCTCTTCAACAAGATAAGTCCCAAAGAATGTACGTTGAAAATGATTTACTCACTTTAGTTTCATCGAAGACAGATATGAAATCAGTAAAAAAAATTATATTTTATGATTCGTTCATCCGCGATTTTTCTTTTCTCGATATTTATGAAATTAATGATATTTCTGTTTTAACGATTAGGCTGTGAAAAATAATAACTTCTGAACTGCGACAGAGTTGAGCAAGTTTCGTTATTTTGAAATAACGTTTGTCTTTTATGGCTCCTATTGTTAAAAATAATCGAGACACCAATTTGCAAGTAGCGAGGCATCTCTAGGTTGCATTATGAGTCGGACACGACGATGTTCATCATGTAACGAAACTTATATCTTTAAATTGTCATTCCCATCGATGACTGGAAGTATGAGAATACGAATAAGTCGAATATTATTAAATATTAAATATTATACGATAAATTATCGAGTGACATTAACGAAAAAACTATTGATTTGATAATCGAGCAGCGACACTTATGATAAAAGTATAAAGAGCCGTAAGGCTTTACGAATGAAGGTACGATATTTCAAAGTTCTAAACATTCAAACTAAAGTTACGAAAAATCTGCAAGACAACGCGAATTCGAGCATTAAAATGAACAAGCAATTTAGTTTAACTTGCCCCGAGCATTGATTCATTGTGAAACTTACTCGAGCCAACGCCAAGGCTCTGTCTCCGGGCTGGTGATCGGCGTAGGGAACTATAAAATCACATATAAAAATAACTTGATTTTTTTTACATCGAATATAAGCAATCATCAAATGGCAGTTGGCTGCTGAAAATGTCATTCCATGAATTCGCGCGGTTTATATAAAATCTTAGCTCTTTTGCTATTTTGTCGTTCTTCAATCAGTGTCTGCTTGATTTTTCAAACTATTACTTCAAATTTGTTAGTTAAATGTTCGTTATAACACAAGTATTCGTTTCAACATTACTCGTTAAAATACTTGCGAATAAACCAGTAGTTTTATCAATATGCTCGAACCCAAATTGTTAGAATTATCAAACGGAAGATATTACTCGCTTGGATATTAATATAAAGATATTAAATGGTTAATTCGTGGATTTCAGAGTCATTCACAAATAAGTTAAGAGATATTCCTGCGCCAGTTAGTTTGAATATTAACAATTAGTAAATTAGCAAATTCACATAACTATAGACTTAAAAAAATACTTTTAGCATTTGAAAAAGTTGGCTCTCGAGACCAGTGAATTTAAATAGATTTTGGATTATCCAGAAATCGACAATACCGTTTATGAGGTTGATACCGTTCTCTTTGACTCGTATCAACGTCCATCTTGGCATAATCATGTTATATGATTATTCTGTGCAGGATACGCACGAATTGCGCTAAGCTACCTATAGTTACGCGTCGACCCATAAGTGCTTACGTCCAAATGCTCATTTGGACTGGAACTACAAAATCCGAAATGAAATAATCGATTAAACCTTCCTAATCTTCTCTACCGCGTTTTAAAATATATATATGCCGAGCTAAAATCATCACCCCGCGTCTATTTCCCATTTATATCGTTCTACTCCTAGTCACAGTGCAACTTCCGGTTAATCCAGTTTACTAGCGGTGCAATATTGCGAAAATACAAAACACGTGGATCCCAAGAAACATTGAATTTATATTTTTTATTGCACCACTGCTATAAATTTTTCGTAATATCTAAAAGTACGATAAATATCTCACCTCGGCTTTTAATTCAGCAACTTTATCCTGCAGTTCCTTTACCCTTTCGCTGTCGTCCAGATTACTTCTCAACTCACCTTCCGCGTACATTTCTTCATTCTATCGGAAGATACAAAAGAGGATTACGTTTAAGTACAATTGTGATATAATTTTGTTTAAAGTAAAGAAAGAAAAACACCTTTAGCTCTAACAATGAAATCTTTTGCGTCAGTTCAGCGACTTGTTGAGCATGCTCGGCATCTCTGATTCTCGCCATCATCGTTTCGTCCTTCATCTTGGACTCGAGATCGGAATATTTGTGCTGTTGCTCGCGCAATTTACTAGCCATATCCTTCTCGCGTGCGATCGCTTGCTCAAGTTCCTCTCGAAGCGCTTTCTCACCCTCGTCTTGTCTGCGCAATTGATTCGTTGTTACTTGTACCTGCGTCGCGACCTCCATAACTTTGAGCCTGAGCTCCTTGGCCTCACTGAGAGCGACCATTTCTCGCATTCTCGTCGACATCAGATCCTCCTCGAGTTTCTGATTCTCGTGGCCACGATTCTCCCAGAACAATAATTTCTTTGGAGTCGAATCGGCCGCCTGAGTCGGCTGATTCGAACGATGCTCCTGGAGATGACGCTGCCATGCTGTGCTCAGCTCCGTGACTCTTTGTCTAAGATCCTGAAAATTACATTCAACCGTTTTTCATGAAGCACACGCGTTGAAAATACGCGATCTAAAAGCATTTCGCACTTTTGTGCAAAATTTGCCGAGAGATAAATTAAATTCTCGTTTAAAGCTGTACAAACGCGTAATAAGAAGTAAAGACATTCTAAACTGTTCCTCTCTCGTCTTACCTTCAACGACAAGTTAGCTTCGGCCTCCCTGAGCTTTACAGCGATCAATTCTTCCTGTAAATGGGCAACCGAGTTGTCGGGCTTGTATTCCCTCAAAGTTTTCTTATCCTGTTCGAGCTCTTGGATTCGAGCTCTCAGATCTCGTATCGTCGCGTCATTTTCCGCCTCGTGCAAACGCACTCTGACCAATTCCTCCTGCAAGCATTGAACCATATCTTCCTTTTGCGACAGAGCCTCTTGCTTCAGAACTATCTCATCGATGGAAGATTTTTTCGACGACAAATTCTCTTCTAATAATATTGACAATGATCTCAGATCTTCGTGGGCTTGCTCGAGCTGATGACTCGTTTCCAGATGGGTATGACGTAGCGCCGTTAATTCTCTCTGAACGACAAAAGCCGTTTCCTCTTCTTCGGCCCGCGATACTTGACCCCTGACCAATCTATCGGCGAGCTCGGCCGATTCAGCCTCCAGTAATTCGGTTCGTTGTCTGAGTAAACGATTTTCTGCCCTGAGACGACGCAACTCGACCATCTCCTCCTGCTCTTTCATCTTAAGAACCGTATAATCTTTCTCCAATTTTTTCATACGCTTAGGATTTATTTTCATTCCATATGCAAGATTCATTAGCCTCTCCGGATCTGCTTCCGCTCTCCCAGGTAAATCCTTTTGAAAAAACTGAAGACAAACGCGAGGCGGTCAGTTTTAGAATTGTAGCAAATTATTCTTTCCACGAGTTAATTTTAAACCGTTTTGGACTATAACGTGACAAAAAAAATTAATTAAATCGTTGGAAAACTCACCTTTAGCATTCCTTCCATGTCCAAACTCAGCAAATCTTCTTTGCCCAATTCCAGCATGGCGAGGGCAACTTTAAAGATTATTTCCATACCCTCGGAAAGAAAAACGTCGAAAATGCGACAAGCTGTAGGAAGACTCAGTGCTGTGGTGAACAGTGTGAGAAACCACGAGGAAGCGTACATCGACGTGTGAAAACTTTGAGCGGTAAAATGCCCGTGTAGCTCATGGTGGGTGTCGGCTACCAAATGTTCAAGCTGATACATGCAAACACCCAATTCAGCCATACTCGGTTTGAACATATCGCGAAGACGATAGTCTTGCATAAGAGCAACCAGAACGGCGAACGCTTCCTCCTCTGGCATCTGCTGCAATTAATTTAACGAAGAACCATCGTTCAAGCCACGTCTTGTAATGTACGAAATAAATTTAAATTTTTACTTTGTTGAGAAAGCTTTGAGGGCATTTCAATATTTGGTAAAAAAAAAAAAAAAGGATTATTGGAGAATTACCTGCATAAGTAGTAAACCAACGATGAAACCAGAACCCTGACAATATCCTACTTCTCGATCATAAAGACTGTAAGCCTTCATAACGTTGAACAAACTCTCTTGGCCCAGTCCATCCTTTTCCTTGAAGAAATCGTGTTCGGGATAAGTTCGTGCTATGTCTCTTCGAATTATTCTTTCGCACGCTGACGTGGCTTTTATATAATCGGCGAATTGTTTTTTAACCGGAGATTGATGCGCCCCGCACAATAGCTGCCATACTATACCCCTGAAATTAAAGTGATAAAATAAAACGTTAAAATTATTGCTAGCGTTTTATCATCATTATTATTTGTTTATTAAGCTTGACGTCAAAAAATGTGGTACCATAGATCGAGCTTGCTTCGGTCCGATTAAGGTTAATATAAAATTTCATTGGAATTCTAAATTCAACATTGCTATCTCTAATTCTTATCGATAACGCTTTTCTAGCTCGACACAAGCTGACTGAGTATTCGTTTTTTTTTTACTGGATAAACTACAAGAGTACTGATTTTTTACTCCGAGCACTACTGTTTTCATTACAGCGCCTAATTTTCATATCTAGTCGATACGATTTATTTAATTTTGCCACAACGGCTCGATAGATTATTCTGTAAACGCTTGGAAATATAAAAATCTTACTCTACGTGGCAAATATATAGCACATTTTTTTTTTTTAGTCATTTAGACAATCTTGTCTGACTCAGCTGCATTAGTCATCGTAGAATATAAATATTCTACAATAACTGATACAGCTAGTGGATAACGACCAACTAACGATCACCTTGACAATATCCATTGCTAATCAAAAGCTGATATTCCCTTAGATATTGCTAAGGATGTAACAATAAATTTTGTTAATCCAGCATATATGTTCAGGTTTATTAGATTTCGGGAAAAAAATCGGTAGAGTCGAGTTGTGAGTGTAAAAATCAATTTTTTGAGATTTTTCATAGCTCAGGCCGGGAATGTTTTTAAATTCACGTACCTAAAGTGATGCGGTATGCCTTGCCGAACCAATTCTTTGACAAAGTCTTTTCTCTTTTTCCAATAATTCTCCCAATCGACTACAACTTCGCCCCAGAGCTTCCATCTGACTTCCTCGTCGTCGGTCGACTCGTGGCGTCGGGGTCCAGCAACATCGCCACAACTGTTGCTATCGCCCGACGCCAACGATACTTGCGATGTATCCGATCCTTTTCGGCTGTGATTGCTGTGCAATGAATTCAACGATTTCGCATCTAATTCATTGCGCCTAAAAATATTGAAACGTAAAAAAGTGGAAAATGTTTCGACTTGTCGTTTTTTCGTTTTTGACGCGCGTTAGCGGAAAAGATGATTTACCTATTTGCTTCTTCCAGTTTTGCTAATAATTCCAGCTCGTCGGTGGATATGTTTGACACAATTGACGAGTCTTCTGTTATAATTTCTGTATCCGCGTCCGAGATATCCGGAAGTCTATTTGTAACGTCGTTCGTAGAAAAAATTTCGTGCGGTGAATAACACAGAACGCTCATCACCCGGAGCTCATTATTAAAAAATTCACTTTTTTTTATTAATCCTCGGACTTTGATAAACGTCTGAAACAATATAAAAAAGAATTATATTTCGTCAAGTACGAAATTAATCAAGAATATTTGAGCTGGAATCTTTCGCAGTTTGAGAAAAATGTTATGAAATTTATGGACCTAATTAAACAAAGAGAAAGTTCATAAATGATTAATCCTCCACGTATTTTAAGGTCATGCAAACATGGAGAAATCATTTCGTATTTTTATGCCGATTCGACTTTAAAGTAATATTCTATTTATGGTTTTCGGGTTCAATGACCCTAGGTCCGATTTTTGGGACGTTCGAAGTTGCAAATACATGCGATTTATTGCTGTAATTTTATTATTGAAATATTTTTATCGCTTCAGTTCGTATTTTTAGATATTTTTCGCAATGGGAAAAAAAAAGAAGAGATTGTTTTAATTAAGACCATCTTTGGGTGGGTCGCGTAAACAAGGATATCAATGGCAATGAAGGAAACTGAATAAATGTGGCAGCGGACATTCTCATTTTATAAAATCAGGTTAATCGTTCGTCAATGGTCTTCGCGATAGGTGTAGTAACGTATTTCATGAATCTCAGGTCGACAACCTTGAAAATTGCAATGTTTCTATTGTAAATATGCCAGACATGAAGGAACCATGCGCATTGTTACTTCGCTTCTGACACACGAAATAACCATGCCAATAACTATTCAATTATGAGCAAAGCTCATTATTCTATAGATACTGGGAAGTGGGATTCTTCTTTAGAGGTAGTGACAGGTGAGTGCTGGCAGACAGCTGTTTCTCAATAGACTTGCAACATCAACTCACCGAATTTCTTCAAATATTTTTAATCCTTTGAGTTATTCGAAGGAGTATAAAATATCCAGGAACAAACGAGTTTATCGTCGGGAGAAGAGAATTCGTTTAATACATAAAGTTTTACAATAATACACGTCAATATTATTTATCATCTACTTGTCAGTAGAGTCCGATGACATCGCGAGAGCCTCACCACCCACAGTCACTTCGTCAGCTCCCGGAAACTGTCGGTTCTCCAGTTGTACTCGTATATGAACTCATTCGGCAAAGCTCGGGTTCGAAGATTAGCGCCTTTCGGGTATACTCGGATACTCTCGAGTCCTTGGCCTCTGTTGCTGACTTCATGGCATACACACCAACTTCCTAAGTTTAAAATTGATTATGAGCCTGTCTCTTTTTGCTTAAAAAAAGACAAGTATTGTTAACGGTAACATAAATAAAAGCAGTTGTTTTTTTTGTTCCGAGTTACAGTTTGCTTTATTGAGGTATCTCTTGTGTCTCTATAAAATCTAGGCAAGGCAGAAACTTGGTGATTAAAGTAATGATAAATATTACATATTGGGCAAGCAAAAGAGTGCTTATTGCATTTTGTATATTTATACCCTGCAGTTGGCTAATATATACCGCATTCTTTATCTCATCTTATCGCATGAAAGGATTAATACTGTAATCATTAAAAGCGCCTCGATAGCTTTTGGGGCTTACGCCGATAAACGTCGCACGAAATAGCATATGGATTATCCACGATTGTACACGCCTTAATGCAATGCTTTGTTCTTATACAGAAACTGTTTCCAGTCAAATAGAATGAGAGAAAGTGTTACGCTAACGAAAATATCCGAGAGAGAAGCATAGCTAAACCGGGTATCGTTACTGAACACGACCCCGGCGATGGCGCCGCATAGCGGTGGGTAGCGTTATCACTCAACTTCAGCCATAAAAAAAAGAAAGAGAAAATAAGACAAAGATAGCCATACATAACTATATCCACTTTCCCTATGTGCTGAATCCGTATTAGTACCCAGTCTTGTCGTTTTCGGAGGACGCCACTTTACTTATGATTCAAACGTATATATATATGCATCCTTGCACACGAATATATATATATATATATATGTTTATGTGCAAGGATGCAAAACATCTCGTGTGGTATGATGACGCGGAGATAACGGTTGAGATCTGTCGGATTTCTTTTTCTACTCGCCGACAATTTCTCCTCCTCTATTCTCCGTGAATGAACCAGTGTGCTCGGAAGAAGAGCACGAGACAAGCTCGATCGCTGAACGAGCATATGAACGTTATGAGAAAGAACGCGGGAAGAGGACAGAGTCGGAAAGAGTTGGTGATGATCTTGGGGCTGCAGGCTCCATTGGGTCTATCGCATTTCTAGGGGTAGGGTCTAGAGAAACAATTAAAGATGGCGGCACTGGGGTGTGGCGCATGCGAGCATGCGCATGCTTAATGACAGCGGATCTAAACGATCTGTACATCACCCTAAATATTGTATGCGATCCATATATGCAACCATGAATTTAAACAATTCTATCTGTGCAATGTCTCAAAAGATACAAAAATAAAGGCGTTAACGATCACATTCTACAGTCAGATACAATTGTCATTAGTCGACGATGGTGAGAGTTCATTCGCAACGATTCGAGCCGACTCGAGTCGAGGACGAGCGAAAGGGGAACGAAAACGACCGAGCGCAAACGAAGACACCGGCCGGTAAGAGAAGAGCTTTGTGCAACGGAGAGAAGTTAGCGGCTGCGCCCCAGACACGGCGCGTGCATACACATAGCCCTGCATAGCCCGCGCCAGTATACTCCAGTATACTCTACGCGCTTGCAGCGTGCACAGTTGATACGCAGTGGGTTATCGAAGTAAACGACTCCGCTTGAACTAATCGCATTTTATCAACGACGGACTTTAATATAATTCATCGTCATTGCTGTGTAATAGACGCTTCGTTATTTTCGTAAAAGTTCGCGCAAAGTTGCCGTTCGCCGAGATAATTGAAACTTGGCGCGTTTATCCCTTACGCTCTGTGTTTATAATATCTTCGAATTTAACAATCCCAACAAAGAGAATATAACAAAGGAAGGAAAGAGAAGTTTTCGAGTGTACCTAACGCGGTTGCTATGACAATGGCTACGGAAACGGAGAATAGCGGCAGTCCAGCTACGGAGAAAGACGCGAAGAACGTTAAGGACATAAAAGATGCGCTTAAGGACGAGACGCCACAGGACAACAAGCAGCAACAAGAAGAAGCAAGCGCCAAGGCTGCCGAGAAAAACGAGACGGAGAATAAAAAGTCGGCCGATGATACGAGCGACGCCGCCGGAGCGGCAGCAGCTTCGGCTGGTTCGGCGACCCCAGCAAAACCCGTCACCGTACACAAACCAAGCTTCGAAAAGGACGTCGTCTATCTCTATCAGTTCTCGCGTACACCCCTACTGCCATCTATTTCGCCCTATTGTCTCAAAGTTGAGACTTGGTTGAGACTCAACGACATCAAATACGAGGTAAGATGAGTTTTAAATAAAATTAACGAACCCAATATTTATCGCAAATTCCAAACGAGCAACGAACAAAAATATTCTTAATTTCAATCTTCGAACTTGGCAATCATTCGTACGGAATTTAAAATAATATATAACATCGGGTTATCGAATTTTCCTTGCTACATATTGATCCTCGCGTCGTCGAAGATCTTCGGGCTGCGTTCCGAAATCTTGCATGAATTATTATTTTAGTGAGTTCGAGAACGCGCCCCTTCTTTTACACGATGCTTCGTTTTTATTACACTCGTTCCATTGGTGGCGTCGTTAGTCACAGCGAATCGACGAGCCAGAACATACGGACGCGCCTTTAACCCCGCTCTCTCTCTTTCTCCGTCACTCTTTCCCTCTCCCTCGCCATCTCGCGGAGCCCAACGCATTTTTCATCCTCGTTGCGCTCCAGGGGTACGAATCAACAGCCGACAATTTTCTTCCTCTTTACATCCGTGGTGAGATTGTTCGAGAAAGAGATACAGTCACTTTTATGCGCAATCTTTCACAATTCTTACATTCTGCAAGATGTCTCTCGTGTGCCGAGGCATTGCATATGGTTTACGGTTCGCTCGGGTACACGAGTGAAATTTTAGAATACGATCCCACAAGCTGATTCAGCAACTGGGTGCGAGTCACTGGAGTGTGTGAGGTAGGAGAGCCCGAGAGGAGCAAAAACAGCTTTATGTGTTTTTCTCTTTCTCTCGTGTTGACCCTCTCTCGACATTTTCTCATATCTCTCGGTGTATATACAGAAACATATTTATGAACTAAGAAATGTTCGCGAGAATTACCATTGAGCAAAATCGATGTTTGAGAAAGTTCCTTCGACGCTCAACTTTTTATACAGCGTTTATCGTATCGATGTAGAAAGTAACGCGATAATTAGCTCGGTCGGTAACAAAGCCATCATTAAATATTCTCAAAGTTAATAATCTCTCCGACAAAAGAAGAAAACCAACGACTCGGTCGGTTATTCTCAATTTCGCTGTTCTCAAGTTTTGCCCTAAAAACTAACCGTTCGGAAGAAAATTGATATCATAAAACTCAACTATCTCTCTCGCACCAGCGGCTGCTCCGTCGGTAACACACTTTCCACATTTTCTTTGTTTCCCTAAAGTCTCGGATAGTTTTTTTCAGTTTAAAAGAATAGATTTACGACTTAAAAAAAATACTATTTCACAATAACTCGAAGTTGTAAATTCATCCACAAAAATGTTCAGATTCCCATAATTTAGAAATAAAGCTATTGGAACCGATTCCGCTGATCACGTACAAAAGTTGGTTCTCTGAAATAATGGTGGATAAAACAAGAGGGAGCATGATCACTTTCCTAAATATATTAAACGAACGAGCTTTAAACAATCGTAACTCTAAAACTGTGCAGTAAAGTTGTTTCAGACTTTACACGCTCCTAGCTACATGCGCTATATTAATATTCAATTTAATCACAAGTTTACCGAGCAATCTCCTTCCTAAACACATACAAATACTATAATAATAATAGGAATCGATCCTGTATACTCACTCCTTGTTTTTGTCCCGTCTTCTCTTCGCCTACGTAAATATTAGACCTTGGAAGGACCACTTCCCTATTACAACATTACCAATGCTCCTAAAGTCTATGTTCCATTCTCAAACGAAATTTTACGATTATATATATCCTGTATAATTCCCATCCGCTCTTCCGTTACTTCGTGAAAGCTGATAATACATTTTTTCAACGATTTCACACGTTCTTTATTTTACTAGTTACATCGCCGTTAATTTTTTTATATCGCGTATGTTTTGTTAGGTCGAGCTCACACGCGACCTGTGATATACAGCGTATTTCAGTAACCTTAAATAGACGCTGTTTCGAACGGCCATGTACACGAACTTTATGGCTTTTGTACGTACAGCCAATATTAAGAACTCATTTCCGTTTGTAATATCGACCTAGTCTACACGTACCAAAAATATAAATGCATATGTATATATATAAGCTGGTTATTTTTATGATCATACGCCTCGGGTAATTCCAGGGTTGGGACGATATTGTCAGCTTATATATTTCAACCGTGCCGACATGAAAGGTTTTAACTCGTTTCATCGTTACATGTATATTAGTACCCACCGGCTTTCCAGAAGATTTTGCTTTGCCCTGCATTTATTATAACTCGGTCACAGCCACTATTAGGGATTAGGGCTAAGTACGATTATTCGATATTTTCCCAGACCTCCCCTTGGACGCTCTGCATAATTTAATTTTGAAACAACGAAGCCTCTTCGACTCACTACATCAGCATTGTTAGCAAAATAGTGTTCTCGTTTCTACGAAATTATTAGTAAATAATAAAGTCAGGGAATAATCTTGGACAAGGTGCGAATTTTCGCCATATCCAATGGATCTTTATATTCTAATGGATTTTTAAAATTCTCATGTTTTTATACTTATTTTAGGAAAATTAAATGATAAATTTGAATGTCCTGGTAATGAGAAAAAATTGATTACTTCTCAAAGCCAAGTCTCAAAGTTGGATATGATTAAATACTTATAAATCGTTAATTCTGATTAGATAAATCTAGTAATGGCTACTGGCCAAGATTGTCCAATCTCATTGCCTGGTTATAAGCTCGAATGGCTTTCCAAAACAGATCAACGATCGCGTTCAACCGATGGAAAACCTTCGATCATTCGTTGTCGGAACTCGCATGGCTTATCAAAGACGTACTGTGCAGCATCTCGAGTAAAGTATCAAATTTCAAGCGCTTCTACGCATTACGCACCATTGCTCGAAGCTTTCTCTCCATATGCTTTGAAAACCGATACCTTTTACTTTTTTATTCAATTTTTTATTCAACTCTCGAGCCTTCGTCGAGATTTAAAAATTATATTTATTTAACGATACCCCTCGTCCTCCGAACGCCTACGTACCAACGTGTAGAACAGACCAGAACCGGTTTCAACCGCAAATCTTCCTTTTTTTGCCCGCCGCATCAACCTCGTTGTGAATTTCTATAAAATAACAAAACTCGTATCGATCCATTCTATATAACATTGTTATAATAATATTTACCCAGGAAGATTCATCTTTGTCCCAGGAAATATTTTTCAGACGATATTGAACAATTTCAAGGACTTTTAGTCCATCCAGCGCTACAGCAAATTCCATTCAGGTTTGGTTTCACATATTTATCAGTATTTATTTCAATGTAGCTTCCTCCATTTCCATCTACAAATTTTAATTGGTTCATTCAATCATAGTTCATGTAAATTTCAATCTTTGGTACATGAAGCTCAATTCAAACTTGTCCATTCCCATTGTAATGATTTTGATTTAAATACAAATTGAGATATAAATATTAGAGATGAAATATTGTAATCGTAGCAGCTTTAAAATATACTCCACGATGGATATACCTTTTGCAAACAAGGGATGCATTTGTGTGTCAAAATGTATTAACAATGAATGACTTTCTCGGTTACAACGTTACTGACCATTTGGTCGAGCGGTGAATGCAAATCTTGTGGTATCAGTTGCGGTGACTGTCACATATGAAGCACTGCTCGCACGATTTCCTTATTTGTAGGAAGCTTGTACAAAGTTATTCCGCTCATGCTCCGTGGCATACGTCTATACTACCCAAGTGTGTTCTATCCTCTGTCCCTCGTTTGTGTTCACTCGTCTTAACGCATTCCAACGCGTTGCGTCCGTTCGACCCCGCCCTGCGTAGGTACTCGCTCATCAGTGCATACTTGACCAATTGAATCCACCAATTGAGACACATAGTCTACATTAAGATCCACACTTATAAAGTATTCCCTCGCAACATTCTTTGCTAATTTACCACAAAAATTTTAATCCCTTTTCATTCTCAAATGCTGTTTGATAACTATCGTCCAATTAAACATAATTGTTTCATCATCTATCTGCTCTAAATCCACTGGAAATATAGCAATTTAGTTTCTCAGCTCGAGGTTTATTAAATAAGAGTTGGTGTCTTGAGCCACGTTCCAGTTGTCGATGGGAATTCATTATTTTCATCAAGTGTTTCTCACTTGGTGATTTGGCAAGATATTGTTTAACTTTTGAGAGGACTTGGGAGAATTGACTCAGTCGGTAATGGAGAATGTAGTGCGTTTGGAATCGTGATGGTTGGTGTCTTGTATCGGGTCGATTACGTTAACGTTGAAGATATTGGCACGACGATGGTGCAATATGCATATGAAGTAAATTTATGAAAAGTACCGACATTGAAGAGTCTTCAAATATACCAGTTGATCGCATGACGAAATGTCGGTGGAGCATATATATATTTGGAATTAAGACTGATTCACTGTACAGCTCGTCAGATAACGCAAATGAAAGAGCAACTTCCTTGTTAGGCAAGAAGTCGTGTATGCTATCGCTTCATTTATGTCGCCCACCGGACCACCGCCTCTCAATAACTATCGTGGCTGACCAATTCGTTAATTCGTCATGCCTGGGAAACTTTCCTCCTAACGTGTAGTCACTCATCAATTCCGTTTCATGGAAGAAGTTGCACATCTCGAAAATGGAAAGCTACTTGTTCATCTGCGAATATATCTGCTTTTCGAACAAACCACTAAGTAAAATTGACTCGAATCTTGTCCAAGTATAGGAGAGTAGTAACGAGAACTTTGTAAATCCTAGAATTATGAATCCCAAGGTGAATGAACGAATTACATCAGGATTTTCCATGTAGAATGGATCAATCTAGTTTAGTTCATACTCGATCCTAAGTAAATCTTGTGCCATCTCGACTTTGCGACACATGTTCGGATGATCCAGATGTGGGAGGCTGTGTCACAGTCGACCTGGAATTCATGGGTCGTTAACGGTGATGACTCTGGTGAGTGATGATGCCTTGCTCGATCGATCGTGTCGATCGAACTTGATTGAGACTTTACCATTTGTCCGTTCGAAAGTTGTTCATACATCTGTTTACCTGCTACTCCTTCATTCAATGCAATTTTCTTACAACACTGAACATCTACATGATCTATGAATTGTCCAGTAGATCGTTAATATTCACTATTACGAGTAAATTGCAAGAACAAACAAGAACTACCCTCCTGCAGACCTAATGCATGATCATTGCAGCATGGTCACCCACAAGCCAACAATGAGTCTCGGGTAGCATAAGAAATGTGCGAAGACACCAAGAAACATAACTCCTCTGAGAGACGATAGATGGAGTATCCTCGTTGGTTCTTAAAACTGTAATTATTCTTGAGAGTTTCGTCGTGCATCTATTTTATAGATTGTACAGACTTCAGCCAACTGTCTATGGATCAATATTGGAAAATAAATAATTTGAGGATAGATGGGTCCGAACGAATGGCAGAAGATCCAAGGTTTTTGGCGATTTGGGCGAGGGAACTGGTGCGCGTGGCGATGATGGCGACTGTTCAGCCGGCCGGCGGATATTAACCGCGCAGCAGTTTCACGATCAATACTAGTAGCGTAGCACAGGCCATACAACGTTGGCTGGCGTGCTTGCAGCAACACGCACCAACACAACGGCCGTACAGACCGAGAAGTGAAAGAAAAGTTGGTGGGCCAGGGGGGATCGTTGCTAAGCAACGGAAGCTGCCTTCCGTGGGTTCATCGGCCTGTATCCCCTCCCTCTCAGCCCCATCCCCCTTGTCGTCGCCATCATCGTTCCCTACGCTCCGTTCTTCTTCCACCCTCGGCGCTTCACTGTGCCCGTTCTCTATCTCCACTTGCTTTCCACGCTGTATTCCCTTGTCCTGTTCCCACACTACGATATAACTGCATACACCACTTTGCACCGAGAGTCGACTCTCTTACACTATTATGGACTGTCTTTATTCATTCAAAACACGCATTGTTCACTCGAACCACCGATCGAACGGATGAACAGGGTACGAGTTATCATTGCGGACTATAGTGATAGTTAACTTTTGTCAAAATTGGCGTTGGTACAATGAAATAATGTTGTTTCTTGTATAGATTTTTTTTTTTGAGAATTTATGGACCATTTACGACTCATGAGATTTGTCTCGTATTGTAAATTGTCCAAGTTCTTGATATGAGTCTGATAAAGGGTTGATTTTCTGGATTAACTGTTGAGAATTTTTTGTTGGAGCGTTTATGGACCATTGATGACTGACGAGATTTGTCTCGTATTTCAGACTGACCAAGTTCCCAGTATGAGTCTGATAAAGGGTTGATTTTCTGGGTTGACTCTGTGAGAACATTTCTGAGCACAATGGTCGATGAGGTCACCAATAAATTCAGGAATGTTGAATGGAGGGTGTCCACCATACGCATAATAGTGGAGTTCACGATCGCCTGTAATTATTCAAAAAATCATCGGTCAGGCACACTTGAACTTACAGGCACTCGGATGTGCTTGAGCTCCGTTGAACGCGTATGTATCTTCTTACAGGGCTCCCTTATTCTCATAGAGAGACCTAGTTTCTTTCTCTCTGATAACCGATGCACTTAGAATCGAGAGAATTCCAGAGAAGCTCGATTCCTTGCTTCGACATCGTATATATTTTTAAAGCTAAATCAGCTAAACAATTGTCGTACATATTTTGAAGTTGTTACTTCAAATTATTATTACATGCATCTTTAACGAGGACGTATTTTGAACTTGGCAATAGATCGTAACGAGTAGTGCTACTCGGATATCTACATTTTTTTTACACTATCTCGTATGACATTAAATTGACGACAAGCTCAATTATGAGGACATTAACCCCGTCGTTGTTCGAGCCGTGTGACATAGACCTACGGACGTTTTTCAAAATTCAATATTAATTTCCCCGCCGTTACTGAAGGCAGACAGACACGGACTCGTTGCTGTTTAAACTCCATCTATCAAATACCATGGAAAGTTTCCAGCTAATTTTTGTTTGTTTAAAAATAATTACATAATTAACCATTGCTTATCTTTACGTATTATAGAATAAAATAAATGTTACAGAATTAATGGGAACGGAACAGTGCATTTATCCGCAATCAGTAGATTCCGTTGCTGATTCACATAGCACAACCGTTGAGTTGAATTGAAAGATTCGTGCTCTAGAAATAATGATTGGCTGTATGAAAAGTTATCGACTCCATTGAATTAAAACCATTTGAACGACAGACGAGCTTCGATGTACCGATTCAATATTGCTAACTTTTGATTTCTCATTGAGAACTCTTGATACCTTACTTATTCTTCATTCTTCGTCCAATTAACAAAATTATTTATTTCTTAATCAAATGATCGTCGTCCAAACCTTTTAAGATCCAAAATCAAGAATTACATTTATCATATTATCAATAATTGAGCTTTTGGAAGCTAAAAGTCGATCACAACGATGAGTAGTTGTTCAATCGAAGAAAAAGCTTGCGGACTGATCGATAATTCGTCCAGTCTATAAATATATTATTAATCGTGAGCATTTTTTTAAATATAGCTCCATATTTAGCTCTAATTCGACCTCGTATCGGTAAATCAAATCTAGTATCTTAGTGGGGGAACAAACGGCGTACAGACTGAATGCGGAAGCGTTGATACAATGAGGCTGTAGTGTCCGGTCGCGATGTTACGGTGAAAAATAGTCTACTTTCTCACTCGCTAATGTTCGTGCCGAGTCCGGCACTAATTTGCGACGCCTCTGCTTCATGCAGCGCGACGTCACGCTGAATTTAACACGGCGGTACAATGTCCTCAATTGTTCGAGCCTGCTATGAACACTAGTATTGTGCATCGAAAACAAATATCCATAGAAAACTGATGAAAAATGCACTCCATTTATCGCCAAGCCTGTCTGCATTCAACAGTAGGTCAAGCAAATTGTAAAAAGAGCAACAGAAATGACCGAACCAATTGGCATCGATTGTGATCAACCTGAAGATGATTCTGCGGAAAAATTTTCATTTAAACAAATATACTTACTCAGATTATAATTCTTGTCTGATTATTTGGAGGGTACTTCATCTTCCTCGTACTTTCTGCTTGGAAAACATTCGTTTAATTATAATGTTTGATTGCTTTCAGAATGTGGATCACAAGATGAAATTCCGTTCGAAGAAAGGACAGTTACCTTTCATCGAACTCAACGGCGAAGAGATTGCCGACAGTAAGATCATCATGCGCGAATTGAGTCAGAAATTCGGCAAAGATTTGGATGCCGGTCTGTCGACGGAGCAAAAAAGTGTTTCCCACGCTATGATATCGATGATCGAAAATCATCTTATCTGGGTCATTAACTGTTGGCGCACGAAGAACATGGATTTGGTATTCAAGGGATATAAGGTCAATCTTCAACATGCATTGGGCACCCGTATACCTGAACGACTTCTCAGCTTTTTCTTCAAATTCACTTTTGGCCGAAAGGTGAGCTTATTCAACACGAACATTTTCAAACGCATGCGACAGTTGGAGTATAAAAACGATAAACTGTATTTTTTTCTGCCTCTTTTGGTTTCCCCATTTGTAAGAACTCTGCGAGGAAGCTGAAACTGAGAAACGCAGCTTCCTCAAAGAGGAATTAATACGGAAAATATTGTGGAAATATCGATAAGAAATTTAACATTGTCAATTGGAAATATTAAAATTGTGTACATTATTTCGATCGACGTCTAATCCTTGATTGTATCAGTATTTCAATTGGTTTGATCATCAGGGTGCCCGGAAAGTCAAGGCTCAGGGTATGGGAGTTCACACACCGGAAGAAGTCGCTCAATTTGGCTGTGACGATTTAAAGGTGCTCTGCGATATGCTCTCCGATAAACCTTTCTTCTTCGGCGACGAGCCAACTACGGTGAGTTTCGCACAAATTTCATTCTGCAATGTATATAATTAAATTCTCTCACTGGCAAGTTTATTTCGTCACGTGATATGTTATTTCAATAAATTGCAACAAGTTTGTCACGAAATTATTGGTACCTTTTGAAAATAATAAGTTTTTTCCTTTAATAATTATCTTTGCTTACTGGTGATATCTTTGTAATTACTTGCCACATCATTATTTTCATTTACAGTTGGATATTGTAGCATTCGCTCATCTGGCACAAATTCTCTACATTGAGAAGGATACGGAATACTCATTGCGCGATTACATGCAAGAGAATTGTCCCAACTTGGTCGGTCACTGTTCGCGAATGAAAGAGCGATGTTTCCCCGATTGGGAGGACATTTGCACGAGTCTTGAGATGAACACTCATTTGCCGAATCCGGAAAAGGTCGAGGCGGCGAAGGAGAGC
The DNA here is from genome assembly GCA_964017225.1 of Netelia inedita. Classification (NCBI taxonomy): domain Eukaryota; kingdom Metazoa; phylum Arthropoda; class Insecta; order Hymenoptera; family Ichneumonidae; genus Netelia; species Netelia inedita. The sequence continues at coordinate 29,060,161 of OZ024924.1, forward strand.
AGCAAGGAAGAGACCAAGGAGACGAAAGACGAGAAGGAAGGAGACAAGGAGAAGGCCGAGAAGGAAGAAAAAGAGGCAGAGAAGGATAAGGAACTCGACGAGAACAAGGAAAAAGATGGAAAATAAGTTGCTCGTACGATCAACGTTGTTTCTTCGTGCTGGACTCGGAAAAGGTTTTAAAACACACACAAAGAACAAATGCGAAACATCATCGTCATCGCTCACTATCATCTTCCCTTGCCGAAACATTTTTTTGGAACATCACGCGACAAACATGTAACGAAATAACACCAAGCGGCAGAAAATGACTCGGGAATTTTACTCGAACGGTTTGATAAATCATCATCAAAAAAAAAAAAAAGATAAAGAAAAGACACGCAGTAAAGAAAGTAAGTTGCGATAAGACAAGAAGAATAATTTGTTCACGCGTAGCATTTGTTATGTATTTCGTTTTTATCTACATCGGGGAACTGCAAACGCTACTTAACCGATGCCACTTTGGTTCCAGTTTCGTCGGCAGAGAGAACACGAGAGTAACGATCAAAATTTTGGCAATCGTAAAGAGAAAATTATTGTTAATGACTGTTTTATGACGGAGTAAGAAACAAAAGACGCGTTAGACCTTGCAAGCTTGACCAATATATGTATTTCCATCGAGGTAATTGCCAAAAACTATCGGTTCGTACTGTCGAAGAAGCCTGTATCGGAAGTGGGATGTTAAGTAGAGTTTCCGTCCCTAGGGTGAATGTACAATATCGACACGCAATTCTTGCACGAGGGCCATGAACCTTCAAATTTCGCCGAAGATAATCGAAAGCGAGTGCGAAAATTACCGCGTTCTTATTCACCTCGTCTTCGCAGCATGGGTCTAGGATTTAAAAAACAAAAAGAAAGGAAGGAAAAAAAAGAATAACAATTTTTTAAGAAGCTCCGAGTCCTGCCCTATTGATCGGCCGTGTTGTCTAGAGCTATTCTATAAGTCATTAGAGCCATAAGTATGCAATATATGTGAAATGCAATAGGGCTGCTATGTTGGGGACACACACGAAGGAAAAGCAGCGTACATCTTTTTGTTTTTGTATTTACTTGAATTTATAGCCAAGACGAATGAGTTTTGTGCCGAGATGTGCACAAACGCGATAAAAAAAAAACAGACATCGAATGGACGTTGCGGTAAATTCAAAATGAATGAGGATGAGAGTTAGTGAAAAACAAAAGGCAAATGAAGAAGAACTAAGAACTGATAAATAAGTAGATAGATATTCGTGTGTGTGCTTCATGCCCGCCTAACGAACGAATTACGAGCTCCTCGACGCGTCCCGTCAATAGTCTACATGTAAACTGGACCATGTTGGGATGGGACAATAGACGTTATGAATTAATCGGGGTTATTACAAGTGAGAAACGACAAAAGAATGAGAGCAATTGTCATCGTTAGGCTCTTTCGTTTTATACATATATATATTTTTTTCTATTATTTTTATAATATTATTTTTCATTTCTTCGTACATGGTTATCGTGCGAAAAAAAATTGTTTGGCAGTGATCGTGTCTAGTAGAGTAACTAACAATATGACGAGTGGCAATTTCCATGACGACGTAAAAGTATGAATCATTTCATCGAGCATCGAGCTCTTCGTACGGTGGACAGACACAAGACTTTTTGTCTAGAAGCACGATGAAGCGAATGAAAAGAAATTGTAAGAAAAATATTAATTATCGCCTGCTCTCCCTAGTCCATTGTAGCTCTCTGACTCGCGTTATCGAGGATTCGCGAGGAGTTTTATGTTTCTTTTTTTATTTTTATTTTATTTTTCTTTCTTGACTAACAATCGCTATTGTGATACGACACGGACAATGACGACGAAAAGAACCACCGTCGACAATCCTCATCGCGATTCGTCCATTTTTGTTTCATTCGTCGCATCGATTCGAATCGTGCGATTGTCTTTATGTTTTTTTTTGTTTTTTTTTTTTGGATCGAATCGCACCGTTATCGCGTGTTATCGGCGATATAAAAGTCAGTTTTCTGGATGAAACGCGTTCCCTCATTCGTTAGTTTCAGTTTCTTGGTTCAGTTTACTTTTTTTTTTTTTAGAATTAGCGTTCGCAGAACGTCCGTCTTTCTTTCGTTCGATATATATCCATTTTTTAATTTTCACTTATTATATCGTTCTCGCACGCTGTGTTCGGTTCGACACTCGGATCGTCTTTATGTTTTTCTTGTGCAATTTATCGATCACCCCGAACATTGGAGAATCTTGCTCGTAATCTTTTTGTTTTCTTTTCATTCTCATCTGTGGTTTTAGTGATCACGATAATAATTTATAAATTGATAGAAACAATTGATGCAATTTCGCTGCTGTTGATTGTGAAAACGAAAGCCTGAGAGTCTTTCAGCCATTGTCTATATGCGATAATTGATGAAATTCTGCTGTTCGTAGTGGAATGTGTTGATTATTGAAATGCGTGAAAGAAAAGAATCTTCGACTTGCCTAATGTGTACGAAACATATTTCGGTAAGGCTCGAAGTTTATAATATCGTTTCAGAATGAAAAACCGAAAGAACAGATTATGAAACACGAAACATATGCATTGCGTAAAATAAATTCTCATCTATAACGAATAAGTTGTTTTATATAAATTGAACGATATCGTCTGACAAGCATTGAGTCAATGCGCGTAGCCACCGAAATTTTTTATATTCTACATTAGTAATTTAGACATCCTTTTTATTATTTTTTATTATTATTATTATTATTATAATTATTATCATAAATACGCCATACGTAAGTTTGTACGTGCATTTTATATACAAAAAAAATACCTAACATCTTAAATACATATGCGAATAATGGGAAACAAAGTGAAATACGAAATAAAAGAAAAACAAAATATAAACATTTGTATTACTAGGAAAAAAATACGATTTTACCCTAATGTTGATGCAGTTTTTGCACGTGAATTATCATAATTTTTCCATCGTCGAACGTGCTCCGGACTAAAACGCACTGTACCGTTCAATGGAAGATACAGGCAAAAATGAAGCAACAGAAAAATATTAAAAAGAAAATAAAAACATAAAATTTGTTCATTGTTTCATAGCTTCGCGAATTCACCTGGATTCCATGAATCGAAGTGGATTTCATGAATCTAACTGGACTTCAAGAATTTAACAAAAGTACGTGATTTTACCGGGATTTGAATGAATCCAAGTAGTAAACGATTCTTGATATCGGAATTCGCGGGTACGAAAACGTTTGGTTGAAAATTTTTATAAATCCGGTTTAAAAAATGGATTTGTTAACTTCTTGTAACGTTTTAACTGGAAATTCTTTCCACGGGCTCAGGTAAGCATTTTAAATCTTTCATATAGCATCGAATTTGAGCGATTATTATAAATTTCGTCGAATCGACGCTAGAAAAACAAATTGCCCAGTTTTTGTGGGAGCTAAAACATGTAGCTGCACTTTTGCCTGTGCTATCCGATTAATTATATGTATAGCCACAATTATGAGAAACATATAGCGAATACGAACCTCATCGATCACGGCGAAATATTGATCTGCGTTTTCGAGTCGGAATTGATGATTTTTTACACTCTGTGTAACGATACAAATTAGCCACGAATTTTAGGAATAAAAAATGATAGTGTCGAGCCCAGCATAACGGCAAAATAAAAAATAAAAAATCGATTGTAATGTCGGACTGAAAGAGAAAAAAGGAATGTAGAATTAAAGAAAAAAATCGTAAATAAAATATTACTGTGTGCACTGTTTATACATTTAGAATTGCGCGTATGCGTCAGTTATCTGAATTGTAAGATTAATTAGTATTAAATAAATTGTGTAATACGACATTTCTTATAAACTTTGAATTAGACATGTAAAAAACGATTCGTATTGAAGAAAAACAAAATAATTATTCTCACGACTTTTCTTCACGCTTTTTCCCATTATATTCGATATTTTATATTTTTCCATTTCACAATATTTGTAGAATCTTTTATGTTGGTCCTTCCTTATCTATGAATCGTGTTAGATTCATAAAACAAAAATGATCATCGGATATCTCGTCTCCATTATCTTATTTTAGAGTTTTTATATTTTTTTCGGTAACGATAAATATAAAAATTTAATAGAGAATTACATCAATTACGGCATAGTAGATAGGCGATAAATTAGAATCCGAAATAGAAATAGAAAATAAAGTCATGGACTAATTTGAAAAGGGATAAGATTGCGAGGCTCTGATCGATATAATAGAATGATTTTAATACAAAGTCTCATTTTATCCTCGGCGTTATACATCTTACTGTCACTATGTTAAATCTATCACCGATACATATATACATGGAAATAAATATAACGTGTTTTTTAAAAGAATGATTTTTATTATGGACAAGTCTCTTCGATAATCTCATTACAAAATCTCTATAGCTGGTACATAAAAATATCTTCTAGATATGATTTTATATCATTTTTTGATCACAGTAGGCAAACGGCAAATACGACTCATATAAGCAGCAGTTGAACGTCGGCCAGACATACAGAGTAAATACACAAAATACGCGACTCACCCAGAGAATACACAGAGTCTACAAAGCATACACCAAGTGCGCAATCCAGAACAAACACAGTACACATCACGCACTCGGAGTGAATACACGACACACATGCAGAAATATGCCATATCGCAGAAGCGTTTTTGTCGCAGAAATTCGTTGCATCGTGTCTTTTAGTGTGTATTTTTTTAAGCGTTATGTTATCCTGATACAAAGTACGGTTATCGACAAGATTACTTTACTCTAATCTTGATGTTGCAAAGGATCCGTCGGATCCGAGTTATTGATTATCTGAAACTCTTTCGCACTGGGTGCAAATAATTATTTAATGAATATGAATATTCCAAGGGCTCTGATGAAGTTTAGAGGTTCGATGCGCAACAAAAATACAAGGTCGGACAATCTTATTGCACTCGTTGAAAATATAATTTTTTATATATTAGAATGATTCAATTCGTATCGAAAAAGCGCGATAAATACATAGATAATGTTACATAGAAAGAATATGTTTGAAACGGTACATGTGGCGCCATCGTTCAAGCAAAGAGAGAACTTATTGGTTGATTAGTTTTTAATGTTTTCTCGGCATCGTTGCTCTGAACTCAGTTGGTTAAGAGGATGTCGACTTTCAAATTGTTCATGTTGTAAAATTTGTACTAAAAGTATGCCAACAATTATTTGATACCACCCGCAGAAAGAGCTGAACTGTCGCTCGTATATCGCTATTGGTAAGCAAGTAAGTGACAATACCGGAAGCGGCCGTCTTACCGGCGGTCGCTACAATAAAAGCTACATGGGGTTCCGAATTTCGCCACAGAGTTCTCTTAGGTCATGCGGCAGCACCATAAAATCCGATGTTTATTTCCACAACATGATAGAGAAATAATGCGCACATTACTTTCTGCGATTTCATTATTGCGAATAAACAGTAATCAAAACAACTATTCTTTTAATATCCGATCGTGTGAAATTTCGTTATAATACACTTCCAGCATCCTCGGCATTATTGGTAACTCCGACATGATCATTCGTGGAACACAAACTGTCTGTAAGCAAATGCTACATCGAAGCACCAGGCGATGCTGCGACCGGTGCTACTAATATGTATTATAGTTTAAAATATCGAATAACAAGGAGCATTAAAAGTTAATACTGTATATTTTTGATAGTAGAGAGTATCTCCATCTCTCTATTTAGGATAGATGTTAAGAGGATACTTAATCCGCATTATTCTGTGTCGCTAATGATTGTAATACGCTCAGTCGGTAACAAAAACGCGCGAACTTAGCAGACCTGTTAATTTATCGTTAATGGTTATTATCTTTAATAAGAATTGAAATTAGACCGTTGAGCGATATGAAATAGTAACTAGGTAACCTTGAGTAACAAATTATATTTGCCAGCTGGATCGATAAAAAACTATTCGATTTTCTATTTAGTTATAAGTGCAGGCAATACCGTATTGGGCAGTTTGAAAGGAAAAATGTTATTATCTATGAACTACCGACTCGTCAATAGTTCTGAGAAGGAAATCATTGGAGAATCAATTGTTCTTTTTCGTTAATTTTAAAAATAATTTCTTGTGGTCGTTTTTGAGATACTTAATACTTGGTATTGTTCTTGTTTCTTATTTGATTCTTGATATTTTTCGTTTTCTATCTAAATATATATATATATATATATATATTTTACATAAAATTATCATGGTGTCGTAGAGAAGATATGAAATATTATTTGCTGTAGAAAAATTATTTATTGTTTCTTCGTTGTATTATATTTTTATAAAATGTAATTATTTCGTTCGTAATTGATTTTTTGAAGTCACACAATGCGTTCTTACAGGCCACGTGTAATAAATATTATTCTATGAGAGTTCCTATCGGAGATTTTCGTCAATTTTTGGGTCTTACACTTATTTCCAGAATATTGAAAATTCCACACGAGAACTACTAAATTGTAATGCAATTTAAAATGCTGTAAGTATAAATAAATTGTCCAGTACCATATCAAAAATTTCTTTTGACAAAGTACACTGTAGTTATAATTTTATAAATGAACTCAATAAATTATCGCAAAAGAAAAGCACAAAATCACTCAACAAAACACTCGGACGCGCAAATAAATTAATCATTCGTCAGATGAATTATATCAATCGCAAAACTTACGTTCAATAATTCATCTTATTCATCGAATCTTGCTTATTTAAATTAATACAGACAATAATACACAGGAACACAAAATAATGTACAATCCTAGGATTTTAAATAAGTATTGTCTTCAACCACAATCTTGTAAGACATTTTTACACACGCAAACAAATTCGAAAATAAATTAAGTATCCTATAAAATAAATTACTATATTTAATTGTAGCATTCATACGTGTCGAAGAACTACCGATGAGTAGTCTTCATGATTTTTTGAGTTAATGTACATAATAATAATTTTGTCTGACGATTAAATGGTAAATCAGTTTTTCATACGGCTATTCTTATTATTAGCTTGCAAGTCTTATATATATCTTATGATGATTTTTCTATGAACTGAGATCAATACCCTACTCGATCCTGTAAAATGAGTTTATTTCGACACTGTCGGTTATTTACACGTGGAATGAACCAAATTTAGATATTTTTTTTTCTATTCTGATTAGTCGATAAAAAATTCACGAGGTTCAGAGTATTTCAGAGATTTTTCGGGTTGTGTTCATAGACGTTTGACTAGACTTCACTCCCGATACATGTGTATTACTTTATATGCACACATGCATTTATATATTTATTTATTTAATTATTAAATCGAGTTACTGTATACGATTTCGATTTCGATTTCGATTTTGAATAGTGGACTAGATGGATGAAATTTCTTAAAGGATTGACTAGAATCGTTGCGCTAATTGTCTAAAAAATACCATTCTTATTTAAAGTGAGAAAATTACAGATCAAGTATGATTGATATTTCCGGATTAAATTATTTTTTTTACCAATCGAAATGACTAGAAATTAAATTGATGAAATGACTAGACTTTCAAAATGCATCGAGAGATCTAAATATTTTCGCTTTAGCACAGCCAAATAAATACTTTCGGTAAGATAAATATATTAACTCTAATTATAGATTTTATTATAAATATTTATTGATCGAACACGTGTGACTAATGAATAGATTGGTTTTTAGCTGCCTCAAAGGACTCCCGTTAATGTTCGCAACCGAATTGAATCAAGCATCAAATAACTCTCGATTTTGTTTCCAATCAGTAAACGAAAACATCAAATTTCAAAAAGGTAGATAAATTTTACTTTTTATTCTTAAAATTAATGATTAATTTATGAGACAGCTTCGAGAAATAAATCAATTTTTTTTGTAATCGGACAAGCTTCGAATGAAAAAATTACTATACCTCTCGGAGAATCCGGTGATAGTAACAGTTGTAAATTTAATACTGGCAAGGCTCCCAATTAATTTTAAATATCAGCGTAGAATATTGAAGTATAATGCAAGTTTCACGAGTTTCGAGACTCGTGAATCTCTTATCAGCATTATTTAGTTGAAAATCAATGTATGGCATCGCATCCACGGTCAGTATTAATTTACTATAAATTATATTATTAAAAAATACAAGTAAACTAGTAAAATACGATTTTACACGTCGTCAAAAATTCTTCAATTTTTCCAACATGGTGTAATTGCATGTGAAATCGGCCTGCATATTCGTCTACACGAGTATACACTACATTTAATTCTCTCTCCTTGTTTTTGTTCGATGTTATAATTACTAACTGACTAGAAGGACTAGATCTCGTTTTTTTTCTCGTATTTTCTAATGACTAGAAATTTATAGCTGTAAGTAATTTACTTTTGAATAAGCTCTGACTAGAACACGGATTTATTCATTCGGAAGGATTTTTCTTTTTTTAGCGCATTGGAATGTTTACAGTATGGATGCACTTGATTTTGACCTGTGCTCAATGAATAAATCGTAAAAATCGTATAAAGTTGACTAGAATCACTATTTTGATCGAATCACCGATATCACAAGAGTTATTGAATATTAATTCTCCTTAAGCCTAATCGATTAAACTTTCCAACGCTTTGAACGTCTCATAAAGCCCATGACTAGATTTATCTCGACTAGCAAATATCGTTTCGATTATAAAGAAAATTAGAGAAAAAAAAATTAGTAAGAAAAAAAATAGTAATACCATCGCGTTTGTACTATTCCCTATTGAAAAACGTAGAAAAATTATATACTCTCACGAGTCGTTGTTTAATTAAATTGAATCTCACTGAATTAAACTTACTCTAAAAACTAAGCGATCACTGCATGATTAATAAAATCATCGCAGAGTTGGGAGGCTGCGACCGAAGGGCAAGTAAATTCAACAAAAATAATGTTATAAGAACAGTCTTGATTTTTGCCATTTTATACGATTGAAACATATCGTGGACTGTTGATTGTAAATAACGAACGCAGGCTATAATTTTTGCATTATCTGCAGCGTAACGATGAACGTCTCAAGTTTGGTACGTAGATATTCGTTCACGTTTCAGCCTCGTAATTAAATTTGTAAATCATGTTGTTATGTAAATGGTATGATGTTCTTTTTTTTTTCGTTAATACCAAATTTTCGTATTTTGTGCGTATCGATATTATACTTCGAGTCGAGACCCTTAAGCGTCTCTTAAAGTACAAATTGATCGTCATACCCTCGTATAAAATCGTTGTTTCGTATTTGAATTTGATGAATTTTGTTGTTTATACGAATAAGAACTGCTGCAGGTTTGTGAGTTGTAAGTTTTCTTCAGATTGTAACGATAGTTGAGAATTTTTATTGATGTTGCTCCATCAATCGAATCTCCCAACGCCCAACAGTCATCATTTGTACATTACGTGCTCCGTATCATTTCGATGTTTTATCCTCCAAAGTCCAATAGATCTCCCCCCTATCTGCTAAATTATGCTCCTGAAATTAATAATTAACAAAACAGTGTTGTATAGTTCGAAAAATAAAAGAAATATCGAGCCAGCGAATGTAAAATGTGAATGAAATATTCGCAAAATTCAAATATTTAATATTTTAGGTATTAATAATTTTTTTCAAATAATGTTCGATGTTAGATAGTTCGAAAAAATGTAATTATAATTGTTTAATTAATGAGGTTCTGGGCTACACTAATTATAGTCTATTTCAGTCTATTCAAATCTATTTTAGAATCTATTTATTTACAATTGTACATAGGCTCGTTAAAAATATATTTTATTTAAAAAAATTAACGAGTAATATTATGACAACAAATAAATTTGATTTTTCTTTGAATAATAAATTGTATTGTGATGAGAGGGTTTTGCTATAATTATTACAATTTACTGAAGAAACAAGGTAATCGAAAATTTCAAAAATTAATATACACGACGTTTTTAAATTTTCATTCTTTGCTTTTAAAAATTGATTCTCCAGTATTTTAATTAATTTAGTGTTCTAATTGATTTATAATTCGACAACGTTTAAACAATATATTTATTGGACTTACCTTGACCGTTGCGGAGGATTGATTTTGCGTGGGTGATCCATCGTATCTTCGAGGTCCCACATGTCGAGGGTTGGTGACGTTCGGTGTGATTGATAACAATTCTGCGTACCTCGAAGCATGTTCGCGATGCTCCAGCACGCCGAACTCACGCGTAAGCGCACGCGCGCCCACCTCGTCGCCGACTAACGCAACTCTCTTCAAGCTACACTACTATACACTCCGTTCCCTACTCCTCGCTTTCCCCCCTCCATGCGGCGCGTGGGCGTGGCTAATACCCCTCCGGTATGCGCGCGCATGTGGTGGGGTTCTTGTTGCCATCGCTATTGGACGCTGCTCGGCCCATACAGGCTCTCTATTTACCGCGGTCGTTTCGGAGTCATCTCCGCGGGAGGTGGCGCGCGTTGAAATGATATTCCGATAAACTTCCGTGTATTTTCAATTTTAACCAATAAAACATTGTTTTAAAATCATTTTATGAAAGATAACGCACGAAATGATAATTTGTATGTCCCTCCGTCTCTCCCGATAGCATTGTTTAACGACTTCGTTTCTGTTTTGTAACAACCAATAAGTATAGCTGTTTCAATCATCGATACATTGCTCAATAATCGCAACCACGAAATTGAAAGTATATTCAAATTGACACTGCAACACGTGTCATTGAATAAACCTTGGCGAAAAATCCCTGAGAAATGCACTGTAATGACGAGCTGATGGCTTTATCTCGTCACGGAAAAGACTATGCGGGCATAACAATTACGACATATTCACGGTCAAACGCAAAACGTCCAAGGCTCACGCGCAATGCCGAGTTCTCATTTAGCGCAACTCGACATTTTTATACATACGTGCACGACACGATATGCCCCATCTAATCCTATCGAGTTATCTAGCCCGATAACTACCCTAGAACTCCTCCATTTTTCAACAAAAATTGTAGTATTTATTTTTTATAACACTTTATCCGAATATACTCGATAAAATTTGTCGAAAGAATTCGTTTCAATCATGAAAAAGCGTTCCAATAACGAACGGATATTTCTCTTATGACCTTCGCGTGATGGTAATTAATTCCTTTTAACTAACGCTTCCGAAGGACATCTAGTTGCGAATGACATACGTCCCAATCATACGGGTAGGTATGATATATATATATAATCGTATCACATGTACGTTAATACCGTTTCTACCTACTCTCTTGTTTCTGTTGATATAGCGGTTTCGACTTTATCAATGTTTTTATATATCTCTATACGTCACCCCTAAATCACAGAGACCACGATTGCGAAAAGCTCGAGGACGTGTTCTGGCTCGGACCAACACGTGCTCTAAAAGATCGCGTCAATAGCGATATCTTTCATACTCGAATGTTTTATTCGAACGATCTCCCTATTTAGCGCGAACTATTAGCAAATTCGCTCTTAAACATAGTCATCGAACGAAATTTTCTCACGAACAGGTGGTGAGTAACAAAAAAGAACCTTATGGACACTTGGATCGCATTGCCGGGTCCCTCTTTGTATTCGCGGGACCGTACGAGGCGTAGAGACCCTATTGTGCCGGTTGTCCCTCGACAAGAGGGTGCACCGCGAAAAAGACTCAAGAGGCTAGCACCAACGATATAGATTCAACGTTACATCAAGGTGAGATAAGGGGTGTTGCGAACGATACGATCGTCGACCATAGAGCGTCACACGAGTACGTCGTCCTACGAAAAAGAGTAAATTGGAGTGTCTATTCATTATCGGCTATATGTATATCCATCGTTGAGACGAGATTTACGGATCGATGGGAATTTTCATTGGCTCCATATAACGTCCATTCTTCGTAACGTTCGATTAAAGTGCACGCGAACTTTGTTTTCGTGAGAACTCTGATTCGCAGCTGTTACATCGATTCGAAAGTAGAATGTGAAAGTTTGAATAAAATCGTTAAAATTTGTCGATTTTCATCGAGATAGGGTTGAAAGTTTTAGAGGGTTGGAATCAACGAGTTCGTATCACTTGATTTAAAGAAAAATAAATTATCTAGGACTAATGTAAATTGGGGGTTGAAGTTATCTTCGTGTTTTTCGGGTTGGAGACGATTTTTGAGATTTGTTTATATTTTGAGGGGTCGAAGGGGGTGAAACGTTTTGTTACTATCGATCAGTCGGTCGTTAGTACACAATATGCGCAACGATATCGATCTCCCTTACTAGATATTCGCGAGGTGACAGAGACTCGGAGGTAGGTAGGCAAAAACCATGAGTCCCTTCGTACACCGCAACAGGTGGGCTCTTTCCGAAGCCTCGTGTGCGAGTCTCCGTTTGCGCTCTCGATCCGCATAATGAACGGATCCGGTCGACTTTCAACAACCCTCGCAAAGAGGGAAATATAGTATTAAATATGAGTATAATAAAATTAAAAGTATTTTTTACAAAAGTAAAAATAAATCCCTGTAAAAATTGATGAAAATTGTAATTACAATTTTAGTTCTCGATTCGTTTCGATAGAACAATTACAACTGATACCTCGATAAATCGCTCCGAGCAATGGTTAATCAACAAAGTAACGCAGGACTTTCGATAAGACCATCAAACTTTACAAATTTTTTTTAACCAAAAAATTTTGAATTTTTTAATATTTTGCGTTGTTTTCGAAATTCAATCGTCCATGGGTAAATGGGGTGGATTTAGATTCGTAGCATTGGATTCCGGACATACGCGGACAGACCGGCGTAGGTTTTGTGAGTAGGAGAGCGAAACGATATAAATGTACCCTCAGGTATCCCGGACCCTACCCTCGTAATGATACGTTAATAGGGGTCGCAAAAAAGAGACACATGTTACTAAATCGCAAGGGTAGGTATAGGCTCTATAAATGTATGCAAAAATAACAAGTCCGGTGCGAATGCGACCGAACGAGAACGCATGTACGAGAATAATGTACTCGAGCTGGTATTTTTTACACGCAGCGTGGGCGTTTCTTCGCGGGAGGGCTGTTTTTTTTCAAACACTATTATTTCTCTTCGAGATATCCTGCAAATGTGCCTCGTGGGAATTTCAAATTCATGCTGCACCGAGTAGATCCGCCCTCTCTTCCTGGCTTTTTATTTACCGATATGGAAATGAAACGGACAAGCATTGACCGTTTTCGAACGACAAACTTATTGACACACCTTAAAATACATCGAACTGTGAGAAATTTCTTTAATGTCCAACGCTTTTTTACCAAGAGGGGTTGACAAAGTTTTTGAACCAAGTGGTAAAGGCAATCGATAAAGTTTGGGTTTGGCGCTAATTCGTCGAATAAATTGATGAATTTCGTGGGATGAAGCAAGAAAAAATTTTAATTCAAATGAAAATTTGACTATGTCTATTTCTTCATTTTGACAGTGATTTTTTACCATCGTGCCCCAGTTTCTTATTATCATTATTACTTGCCCCCCTTACCAGGAAAGCAATATTACGAACAGTAGGGCCTAATTCACCAAACACCAAAGAAAAAAAAAGAATGAAAAATAATCGAGGTGGCTAACCCAAAGCCCAATCTTTCTCAAGTATCGGCGGATTAATCGTTGAAAAAAAAAGAAAACTTGTGTTTCACGTCGCGAAAATATCGAGGGCACACGCTCGCCCGGTCCTCGTTCCCTCGTTGAACACATCGAAGTGGCGTGCTACCATCCCATAATCGAAGAAAAGGACCGCGAACTTTTAAACTTGCCGATAGGCGAAACAAAAATGCAATAAACAACGAAATGTTGCATGCGCAATTTAACTCGAGGCGTGCTATTATTTTCCGCCAATTATTTGTCCCCAGTGAACTTACAACATTAGTGTTATATCGCGAATAAGATCGAGAGCTACGACGTAAGATCGTTGCGCGTGTCTCGAAATACCGGCGCGCCAATCTAGCGAACGATTACTATAAAGTGATTATCGCATTTATCAGAAATTCATACTTTAATTAATCTCATACGGCAATTCCTTCGAACCAAGAAATTCTTGATCGGTTTTATGAATAATATAATGATATCGATTCGCGTTGCGACAGTTGGAATAAATAACGAGCGTTAATTTTTCATCGAGCTGTAAATAGTACACGTCACACGTGTCACGTCCGAAAGGTTACGGAGATGCTTGACTCGTACGACTGGAGTTCAATGTTCGTCGCGGCACATTGCCGAGATTTGAGGGTGTACAGAGAAGAGGGTTGGTTGACGCCAACGCGAACCACCGTTCTTCTCGTGTGACACTTGAATGACATCTAGAGGGGGTTACTTTGACATCGTAATGCTGTCGGTGCAATCGCCCAGATTGCCTGTCGTCAATTACTTACTGCGATGAATGCGTTCCGAGCCTGCGACGCTTCTTTCCAATCTGCGACTACTTTTTGATATCTCAATGTATATACCAGAGATTCTTAATAAAAAGTCCGTTTTTGGGAGATGACTGAATTTTTATCGCAGTTCGAAAGTGTCAACTCACAACTGTCGATTCGAATCTTCATCATTATTCGATTAAACGTTCGAGTAGTTTGCGCAAACTGGCTTGCGCAATTCCGTTTGGCCAACAAGTCAAGTTGGACAACAACTTTTTTATTCTCGCTAAGCAAAAAGTCTTGTTCGAGTTAAAATTGACTACGAGTGATTGGGAGCATGCCCAGTGTTTCTTTTTTATATTGGAAACAATATAGTATTAAATTTTTATCAATTTATACAAATTACTCGAAGTCGTGATTGCGACGTTTATGCACAAATTTTTTGTGCAAATTTCCAAGCACAAGCCAGTTTGCACAAATTACTTGAAAGTGTAAACGAGTATTAACGAAACTCACTGTTTGACCTGGAACGCGTCTCATAAAGTCGTTAATAAAAAAATTACATGCGCACTCTCACACAAATAAAAATAACTCTTACACAACTTAGTAAACTTTATTCGCCCTTGCATAAATCATTGTTACTCGTATAACTTTACCGGAATAATGTAGGATATAAAAAGATAATACGATCAAGTGGAAAATTCTAACGTAAACGCGATACGACTCGAGTCGTTATCCACGTATACTTTAACCCGTATTTGGTCACGCGCAGCATCGGCTTTTAGGCAAAATTAAACGTTGCTCGGACCTTAACGCGACATATCGGTAAAACGCGGTAGCTATTATAACGAAGAGCGTTCGTGTCGTACGACTGTTCCAGTCGTGCGACGCGAACGACGTTTGTTCGCTCGATTTCCTCAACCTCTCTAGGAAGCTTTTAACGGATAGACACTCGGGAATCGTAAAACTTCATTGCTTTCCTTCCCACGAGTTATAACGTTAAATCGTTACCCCAAGAATAATATCGAACAATTAATCGACGAATCGAACGAAGAAACAACGAGAAATGTCACAATGAAGTAATGAAGTAATCGGTAAGTGTTTATACGTCCTCTTAAATCCCGATCGATTTATCATTTAAAATGATGAATATGTCGACAATAAAATTATTAACTCTCCGATCAAGGACGAGAGAGTTCATAAGGACTCAATATTCTATAATATGGAAGAGCGGGTATAATTTAAGTATCGAAGGTGTTTCGTGCACGGACGCTTTTGTGGCACGCGCCAAGCGGAAGCGTTCGCGCATATTTCGAGAAATTCGATAGCGATAGTTATACCGTCGCGTATATCTATATATTAATTTTATTATACGGTATAGTGGATACTCTTCGTCGCGTGATATATATATTACTCACCAAGAGTGAAATATGGTTGGGTAAAGGATCTTTGGTGGCACGAGCCAGGATGCGATCGAGACACTTCAGCCTAAGAAGAAGGCAGTGGGTACCCGTATCCTATATCCTGCCACTCGATAGTCTTCACCGTCTGCGATACTTATCGATCGAAGGAATATCGGTTCTACGTCTTTTCGATCAAATCTTATCATACGAAATATCCTAAGCTTCAAGTTCGTCAAATCGTCCAATCGTTATTCTTCTATTTCAAATTTTTCAGTCTTTATTTATTTTTTTATTTTCATCGAATGTTTAATGCTAATATTATGTCGTATTGATCTTGAAGAAAATATCTATAGGTAGATATGACAGTTTGAATTATACGTCGAGCGTACGAATTTCGATATAAAAATGCGACGGTTCGTTAACCGACGTTGGCATAATAACGGAAGCATTCGAAAAACGTTTGAACGTATTGGGTTTCTTTGTGCGAGGGGTTACTGGTAACACGGTCTTACGTTATGTTGGACTTTTTGCGCGCATAGTAAATTAAAGCGTACGAGAGAAGAGAGAAAGAAAAAGGGAAGGCGCTGGAGCTCCATTGTTTATTCTCTTTGTGGATAGCACCGGTGTGGTGTCATGACGTGACCGACTAGAAAGCGAAAAACGTCTATCTTTGCTCGTTCTCCCTTTTTTTTCCTTTCCCTCGTATTCTTCATCCCTTTACGAACTTGAACGGGAGGGTCGATGACATTGAGTTCATCGAGTGTCTTTAGAAGCCTATAGATATATGGGGACAAGTGTCATGCTGGTGAGAAACAGCTGTGCTTACTCCAAGTGTTCGAAACGAAAATTTTATGCTAATATGGTTTTTTCTTTTTTTTCGTTTCTTTTTTCTTCCTCTTATAAATTTCGAGATAAGACAGAAGTTTTGTTATTATAAGCATGACGATGGCACGAGACGCTGTTTCATTACGTCACAGGTGGAACCTGGATGTATTTAAGAGGTTTCACAGCAGTTTTTGCCTTGGATATAAAGTGTTTCCTACCTAACAATTCCACGAATGTCCGAAGACCCTATACTAACCCTCTTATGTTAATCGTACAATTTAAGAAACCCTTCCACCGCTGCACCAAAATATGGATTAACGACGAGGCAGGAAAACGGAGCTCTCTTAAAAATGCATCATTTTTTTTCTCAAATCGAAACTGTATTATCGCGTTGTATCAAGAATTTTATTATTTTGTTAAGGAAATTTAAAAAAAAGTTTTTTTTTATAAAGTTTCGCGATTTAAATATTTGATTGTGTCATCAGAATGTTGTAAAGTGGTGCAAGTAGAGTCGTATAATTCGTATGTTAATTACCCATTTCGAGAAACCCCGCATTTACCCTAAGACTAATTTGTGGCTTGAGACTGAATAAACGTGATGGTCCCCTTCTCGATGGTGTATGGTTTCCGAATACTTTTGGAAGCCCGGGTGAACATGTGGAGTTTTTATAACGTCGAAAAAAGAAACGATCGTTTAGTATTATTCTTGTGTTTTTGGATCGAGTCGAGAGGGTTGTTTTATGGAGGGAATGAATTTTTTAACTCTTTCGTCTGGGGAGTTGACCTCAAAAGTCTTAAGCCTTTTCGATAGATGTCGTTTCTAAATAAAACTTAGCCACGTATACGAGTGTGTCGTATTGAATTTTTACACCGAGTATTGCCCCTTAGAGAAATGATCCCCTAGTGAAATTTACCCCTAGTGAAATAACAACATATAGAACGAATAAGATGTGAGGTTCGTCCTCGTAATATTAAATTAATTCGTGTCATTGTTAAGTATGATTATTTAGCGTACAGAATGTGGGAATATGAAACAGGGGGATTCCCTCAATTCCCACGCACTTGTCAGGGTGCGCATCCCCCGATCGTACGCAGAAATTCGGACGATTCTTCGATGGGGGTTGCGTCCTTCTACACTATTATACAGGTGGCCAGTAATAATTGCAGTTTGCCTACGTTCAGTAGCTATGGAAACGTTTAAAGCTCCCCGTTGTTACGTCCTTCCCTCGTCTATATTTGTTATCATTTAATACCAAATATCGCGAGAAGTGTGCAGGTCTATTTTCACACCTGTCGGCACTTTGGAAAGCATTCATAGTTTCAATAATAATAATAAATAATTTCTATAATAGAATTAATATGTTAATTAATTAATAATCATTTTTAATAATAATAAATTAATAATTTTTTAACAATATTTGGGATTATAAAATTAATTTTTACTAGAAAATAATTGATCGCCTTATTCAACTTACGAGCAATGAGCTTTCGGTTAAACTACGAAATATTTTAGAAGTATGTTGATATCGTATCAAGGGTAGTCCCGGAGATAACGGCTATCAACGTATCGGTATTGTACCTCGAGTAATGGGAAACATAATTCGAGGGCGTCATACAAGCAGGACGTAGGACGGAAGTATCGCGGTTGCTCTTCCGGACAGCTGCTCCCGGTGTAGCGAGCGCTATAGACACTATGATGGTAAAGTAATCCAGCATGAGAGATCGTACAAGTGCCTAGTACCACCGGTGAAACCGAGGGCTTCATTTAATACCTCGCAATTCCATAATTACAATCAAGATGGATCCCATGATCGCACGACCGATCATTTTTGGCATAACAATTTTTACTCAAATATCAAATTACAGCGCAACAATAATAAATAATTATTTTGACCTAAATTTTATCTAAAAAATAAAGCTCCCGTGTCAACGGTAAATAAATAACGACGATGGTTTTATCATTTATTCGATTATTGTTTATAAATATATTTTTCGTTTTTTTTGGGTAAATTTTTACAAGATGATTCGCAAATCGGCTTCTGAAATTTTACATTCATCCCCACATACACCGAGCCCATAGGAAGGGGTTGAAAAAGCAGCAGGAACTAAAGAGTTGAGAAACATAATTTATCCGAAGTACGAAGGATCCCGAGATAAGCAAGATGCTTTGTCAAGTACAAGTACAAGTATAATAATGAAACGGGCGTAGCAGGTAGGCATATTAATAACCAGCAACCGAGAGTTCATCACAAGCGGGAATTCAAATAGCAATCAAGGTGGTATGTACGTTAGCACCCTAATTACTGTTTTTCAAATATTCGAGAACGTTGGGTGAGAGGTTGGGGAGGGAAGGACAAGCTCGTAGAGATGAAAAGAGGGGATCGTGAGCGAGGAAAGCGGAAAAGAGAGACGAGAAAAAAGGGAGGTAAAGCGAAACTTTACTCCGATGATTCGCACTTAATCGGAGACGGCTATTCGTTATATACTTTATGACGTTACACTCGAGGGAGTTTATAAGCCCCGAGCATTGGACTCGTTGCAATAGTCGATTGAACTTTAAATTTTCGCGTAACGAGAAAACGTTATTTTTAATACTCCTCGACTATGGAACGAGCTGAATTTTCCGACGGTTAATAATGGCTCTCTCCTTCCTCGATACTCAAACTCTTTTATTGCCTCGTCGAGTAATGAATCAGACAAAATTACTCGTACCGTTACTCGAAGTATCGTCCTCGGTATTTTTTAATATATCCACGCCAGGGTTTCGGTAGAGCTCGCGAACAACACCTGAATCGTCAATTTTATATATTTAAAAATAAATTTCCGGTGTATTATGTATAGGGTGTCTCGGAAATTGAAAGGGACATCGATATTAGCGTTTCTCGTGTTATGACAGTGCGTGAGCAAAGTCGGAACTAACTACGATCGACGAGCTATAACTCGTATTCGATATATCTATATAGTTTCTAGTCTGACAACACGCCGGCCACAAGCGTTGTCCCTTTAAACTTCGGGTGCGCGTCGGTGTCCACTCGATCGCGTCCGAACGCGGCCAATCCCAGTTCTCCGATTGGACAACTTAAAACGTCTCTCGTTTGAGAACTATGAGGAATTGAGCGTGCAGACTTCGCACGTGATTTCGTGAGACCGTTAGCTACCCGCAGGTACCAAAAGGTGCGAGACTTTTGAGACACCCTGTATATATGACAGTTGGTTATTAGTATAATCGATGTACGAGAGTGACGCGAACTACAGTTACAACGCTTCAGTCAGGACAATACCTTCGTACTGGGCTCTCATGACTCAAGAACTAAAGAGAAGACTGTCCCCGTGTGTTCTCGATTAACGTTTTTTTTTATTATAATGCTTTTCAAAGTCAATTCAGACTCAATAAAGATTCGAGATACGGTAAAGTGTCCGTCGACCTGCGTATAATCAGCCCGCAGATGTGCATCATCGAAATTTTTAAACTATTGTTGTTTCGGTTATATCGGTGTTCCTATGACCCGTATGGGACTCATGGGCTTACCTATGGAACATTTAGGTATAATGTGGGACCTATGAAAAAAATGAAATACCGAGATGTCGCAGGATCAACTTAAGGATCGCGCTACAAGACCCTCATACAAGTTCGTTGAAATGTTACTTTGAACAAGAACACGATCGTTTCGTCGACAATTGTTTCTGGTTTTTGAAGATTTGTCGGTCGAAAGGTGAAAGCGATCGGATCGTTTCTGATTGCTCGAGGGATATTTGAAAAATATAAAAAACACGATATTTCATGTTTTTCTATGAGTTTAGTGAAAATGTGAAAGTATCGATTTTTTTAAGTGCCTGTAACTTTTTCCTAACGAACGCTCTTGGATTTTTCGCGCGTGGTTTTTGAAGATCACTCGGAGATCTAGAGAATGACGTTGGGTTAATCTGAATATCTACATTCTCAGGCGTTCCCGACTAGAAATTTACGTTGGGTTCTTATGCTGGCAGTATTGGGTAAACCCAATTTCTTATTGGGTCAGCATCGGGTTACCCCATCAGGTTCATATAGGGTATGTAACGTTCTTCTAGGGTTTTCGTTGGGTTCTGGGCAGGGTTTGCCTAGGGTAAGCCCTATTTTTCGTTGGGTTCTGGCAGAGTTTGCCTAGGGTAAACCCTATTTGGGCTCTTATCGGGGCTGCCCGAGTCGAAATTTTCGGGCGCCTCGAGAATAAGTCGAATCGAGCGGAGTGGCGAGGGTCTATGCGGGGGTCCGACCAAGATATAATTTTATTTTAATTACTGAGATGACCATGTGAAAAGAGTAACATACCTATAATTATAATATAATTATTTAATGTAATAATATAAATTATAAATATATAATTTATATTTATAAAATATTTTTTTTAATGTGGGGAGATCTTTTTTCCGGGTATTTACAATTCTACCTCATTTTTATTTTTCACAACCCCCCAAGTCATCACAGCGAGGTTTTTTGTTGGTCATATCTTTTTTTGGAAGAATCCGAACCGTCAGGATTACAGAAAAACACGTTGTAGAAAGTTCTTCCATCGATGCCGAGTGTGGGGATCGAACACGGGACCCTCTGCATGCGAAGTCAGAGCCCTATCCACTGAGCCACTGCGCGTTTCATATAAAACATATAAATTTTAGTTTACAGTTATTATCGATATATAGTCGGCTTTTTGAAAAATTCACTCACTGACATAAACCAAACTTTGAGAAAGGCCATTCATTACTTTTACCAGAATATTTGGCTTTATCAATAAGTCATGTGTATGACTTACTTAAAGTCGATTATTACAGTTGGAATATTCTAGTAAAAGTAATGAACGGCTTTTCTCAAGGTTTGGTTTATGTCAGTGAGTGATCTTTTGCAATAAGCCGACTAAATATATAGATAATAACTATAAATTGAAATTTACTTCTATATGCGTCAAAGAAAAATAAACCTTAATTTTTTAAATATAGGTATGTTTAAAACAAATAAACAAAAGGTAAACTTTTAAATATAACTTGAAACAAAATCTTTCCAAACACAAGAAAACATACCTTAACCAAACCCTAGATGGGATGACCCTGTTGAAACGTTATAAGAACGTTATCGGTACGTCCCTATTTCCTCCCTAGATGGGATAACCCTGTTAAACCATTATAAGGACAGTATCGGTACTTCCCTATTTAAACCCTAGATGGGATAACCCTGTTGAAACGTTATAAGAACGTTATCGGTACGTCCCTATTCCCACCCTAGATGGGATAACCCTGTTAAACCATTATAAGGACAGTATCGGTACTTCCCTATTTAAACCCTAGATGGGATAACCCTGTTAAACCATTATATGGACGTTATCGGTACTTCCCTATTTAAACCCTAGATAGGATAACCCTATACTGTCTTTATCCGGACCTTGCAGGGTATTCCCTATGTGGGGTTAACCTGATACTGCCAGCATGCCATATAGGGTTGACCCTATGAAAATTTCTAGTCGGGTTGACGACCGGAGAAAATCGGGAAATTTCGATCTTGGAAAAATTGACAAGAACAATTCGATCGAACTATGATTTTTGTGATCACAAGTCAAATAGGCGATGATCATTATGATTGAAATAAACTCTGATAGACGATCTATATAATCACCCTCAAATCCCGAGTGCAACAGTGTTGTTCACAATTTTGTTACAACATACGAGTCAAAAATGAATGCAACGAGAAAATGATCAGATTTACCGTCATTCGACTGATAAATCGTTAAAAACCGAAACCAATGACGCCGGGAAAGTCGCGATTTTATAATTACCTAATCCACGAACTTGATACGAACAAAAAAGAAAATTCGACCCATCCCTGATTGACCAAAGTGTTCAAAATCTGGTGATGGGATGAAATTTGTATTTTGACAAAAATGACTCTAGCGATGTAATTGCCATGCGTCCATCGGCAGTTGGAGACTCACGGACCGAACACGGAACGAAAGGTCGTAAGCGAGCATTTGTTATCCAGGGGTAGTACTTGGAAAAGATCAAATACATACTCGTATCTAGGCGGCTTGTAGTGAGTGTTACGTAGCGTATTTACCAAGGGTCGATGATGAACAGATGCGTAAGTGCGTTCTACCCCGCGTATACTCGGTTCCCCATGTCGACACTGCAGCGCGAAGCCCTTCGCTAAAAGCGATCGAACGAATACCCGTAGGGAAATACGCGAGCGTAAAGCTCCGATCATCCAAACCACGCTTCTCGTAGTACGCGACTAGTTGAGATTCAAGATTGACTCAATCCGCTTTGTCTGCCGGATCGGTTCTCCTTTGACATCCGATATATCGAGTGATAGGTACGCATGCGTATATCATTCTTTTTTTCAACCTCCCGATCGTTCAAGGTCTATTTAGACATTTGTTTTTCTCTCGTGATTATTTTTAAAAAAGTATTCAAACATGAATTTAGGACTTACGTTAAATTTAGTAAAATTACGTTTTTCGTCAAGTCGACTTAAATTTCAGTATTTCAGTAATAAAAAGGGAGGGAAAATATTTAATTGAAAAATAAAAATATAATTAATTCGCGACGTAGATACCGCTGTTTGGATTGCAGCGGACCAGCAACTTGTGATACTCTGTTCGTATTCGTTGTAGCGTGTACCCTCGGAAATTCAAACTTCCCCTAGCGATGCTTACATAATAGGCCACAGTTTGGACACTTCGAGGAGAATTATACGACGGAAAGCAATCGAAAAATGTATAGATTTTTTTTCATTTTTTCTCTACCGCAGGGCTTTGGTACGAACGAATGCCCGCATCGTTCGAGCGGTATGCACAGATGCATACTCTTTTTGAGTACGTTCAGAAATGCCGTAAATGGTACTTTTCATAAAAGACTAAAATGCTTTAAAAAACGATTATTAACACACGTATTATCAGGTTTAAAGATATTAACAATGAGAAATAAAATCGAATGATAAATCTACAAAAAGTTGGAGATTTCTACCGGAACTGTGTTCATTAAAGCTCCGGCGGAACTTAAGGGTTGTATGAAGCTTCGTTGTGGAAAGTGCGAGAAAAAAAATGGTTATCCCGCGATCTATCGTCACATGTGGCTTACCGTAGAGATCCCTCGCGATTTTGCGTACCAAACATATATATATATCATACATATATGAAAATGTGTACCAATGCGTATCGGCAGCGTGCCAGTGCCAATGAATGAACCAGCGAGGGGTTCCCCATCCCTCGTGTTGTCAGCTTATTTCAAATGTGAATAGAGCTGCAATGGCACGCGCCTGACTCATATTTATTTCTTCCCCATATGCACACGATATCGTCAGATCTACCTGGATGCCAACGAGTCGACCAACTACCCCTAGCTGAGCCAATTTCCTAGGCACGCTCCCTTAATCAGAAAAATGCCTCGATTGCCCGCTCACGAATTCAAATCTATCAAACTCGATAAAAAAAATTCTCACGATATCGGATAATAATATTTAATAAAATACTTTAATGAATTTTCATAAAAAAAAAAACGATGATAAATTTCCACGATTATATCGTTTCTCAATTTATCGACGATAAGAAATTTATCTTAATCGACTCGTATATAACAAAAACTCTAGGAAACTCATCTTACGTTCAAATTTAAGCCACCGGCGATACCGATAAACTTCAATTCCCCACCCTATATCGTCTAGTTCGAGATGAACCCTCGTTTCTACCGACAGGCATCCATACGTAAAAACGCATCGACGTGTGCGCGCACGCGTCCGGGTCCGCGTTACAAAAGAGGAAAGTGTGCGTCGAGGGTTTTTGGGGGGGTCGGAAGAAGGGGTGGGGGTTGGTATAGTGTAAGAGCGCGTCGAAACACCCAACGCCGTTCATGACTATACGTGCGTGGGTAATTTATATATGCGCGCGTGTATTCGCGTGTGTGTGTGTGTTATGGTTGTATGAAATCGAAGCGAAAGAGCCCGGTGCGTGGATTATGTCGAGAGGAAGGGGAGGGTGGTTGGGGAGGGGTGGAGAGGGGATAGGGTGGCCGCGAGGTAAGGTAAGGAAAGGTTGCGTGTAAGGGTCTCGATACAAACACATACACACACACAAGTATGTCCAGGTGGCCAGGTGGTGTGACGTGGCTCTATATGGGGGCGCCCATGGGGGTCGCGGCAGCTGCCTCGACGTCGACAATGCTTTGGATAAAGCGCGACTGCAGCGGGGAATAGGAAGGGCACGCACTCTTTCTCCACGGTTTTACATCGACACTATGATTATAGGGGAACCCCTAAATTCTGTGTCCTAGTATAGTTGGGTACGTACCAACGGGGGAGAGGGCGAACAATTCCATATGGGGTCCCGGGATTTTAACGGGCGTGATTTTTTTTTCTTCCCTCGGACGAACTTCTGGATCTCGTTATCTCATTTGCCGTAGCTCTTTAATCGCGTGCCGCGACTCGCTCCGATCGTTGATTATTTTTAACAACGCGCGGGGATAACTTTTATGTAGGCGAATTATTTATTTTATAGCACGGTGGGTGAAAAATAATTGTTTAATTATATATTGTTTCATTCGGGGATCTCAGGCTGCGGTGATTTTGAAAATAGTGACTGGAGTATTATTACGGTTTGTCGCGTTTTATTGTAATTTTTAATTATTGTTTATTAACAATGAATAATCTTTTAATAATTGTTCGTGACGAGTATGTCGGAACGAGTGGATGTTTATTAGCTTTTGTAATAATTAATTGATCGTGGGTACCAAATAATTAATTATGTTGAAAAAATGGATGAATTAATTATGTTTATTTAATTAATAACTGATAAGAAATTGATTAATAAATTTCAACAGAAGCGAGTGATAGTAATATGGACGTCAAGTCCGTCGGGAATAAACAGATGTAAAGTTTAAGGGTGGAAAGTTGGTCCGAGCCAGTGAAGAAAGCTACCCTTCGACGATGTAGAAGGGAGAGGCGAAAAGACGTTCGTGGCATGACGAGCCAAGAAGTCGAAGAAACGTAACAGGTTCTTACGATACGTGTATGGGGGAACCCCGAGCAAACATCAGGCGCCGCATTGGAAGACGTCTGAACCCAGTCTGCGACGGGGTACCGCTCGACACAGCCAAGGACTTTGAAAGCATTTGGGCTTATTTTATGCCCGACAGCTCCTGCCGAGACACCTTGCAAGAAGGGTCTCTCGACTCCAAAGGCATCGGGGAAAATCACCCTTACGCACCGCGCTACACAATGCGCTACTACTAAAGGCGTTCCCGGTTGTTTCTCGAACCCCGAACTTAGGCTTTGGCAGAAAGTGCGACGAAGGAAGTGCAAGGTGATTCGTTTGTTCGGGGCCCCTTTAAAGAATCTTATCCTTACTATCGTAAATGCCCCTTAGAGAATGAATGGAGACTCGGGCATGTGGTTGAACTCATATATGTCGACAATAATATTTTGAAATAATGACCCAAATTTGATGAAAGTTCAGGTGGTTCGAAAATAAGAGCAATTTTTTGTTGTCGTTTCGAATTAATAAAAAAACTAGAGTGGATATTCAAAATAAGAGATTATACTGTATTTTACGATTTCTTTTAAACTCCACATTTATAGGAAATATTTAATAATTTTATAATATTTTTAAAATGATGCAAATTGACAATTTTTTTATTTAAAAGTTGCTGGGTAAATATGATAGTCGAATGATTTTCTGTTAATTGCTAATCTTTTGTCATTTTTTAGGATAAAGAAACATATTTTTCATCTATCGTATGAAAGTTCACTTATCGAAACAGATACATAATCGAGGGGGGTTGAGCGATCTTACAGATATAAAAATAATCGCGTGACTGCGATGGCATTTGGGCAATATTTACTTTGTAAACCCACGCGAGTCGTGAATGGGTTTATCTCATAATTAATTTTTTCTAACCATTCAGACATTTTAAATGTTCATCGTACGTATAATTCTTGTTATATGTCAAACTATAATATTCATCGACTACTCGACAAAAATATAGATATTTATGACGATCGATCTCCCCTGTAATTTTCGATCAATTTTGAAAGACATTTTTATCCCCGAGGCAAATCTATTTTCTCCCATTGTCCCTCGTTTTCGCATAAACAATCTAATCAGCTAATACTGAGTGACATTCGTAAAAAATTCGATGACTAAGTGGCCCATATGGCAGGGTTCGAGGTTTGCTCGATAACAAAAACAAGGTAAAAGCGTGCCATGGCCCGTTCGTTAATTAGAAGACCGGTAATTATATGCAGATCAAACGTACATCTATCGTAGATTATCATAGGTCTGTTTTCAAACGTTCCATATGGAACATTATTCGGCACGCGCTTGTTCCATCCTATACGAAAATATGCGCGCAGCGATAAAGCGTGTTTAGATTATCGGTACCCACCCTTTGAAAAAAATTCTCTTCTACCAACTCTTTCCTACGTGCATATGGTTCCATAATAAATATTTACCTACGTCAATTAATTAATTCGTAGCTCACGCGTATTTATAAACAACCAACTTTTTTTGTAACTATTGCTAAAAATCTGAGAAAATTATTTCGTTATTACGTAAATAAAAACGTTCGTTACGAACGATAGTGTTAAAAAATAAAAAATTATTGCTGCGACATCTGGGAAAAAAAAAATTGTCCATTACGTAAATAAATATATCCGCACATTTTTATCAATTGTCAAAACTTTTACATGTTAATGAACAAACCCAACGTCGACGATTATTGCAAAAAAAAAACAAGAAAAACGTATCATCGTCGTAAATTTCATCAATTAAAAAGGGAAAAAAAAGAAAAAATTGAGAAAAGTCAGGTTTATCGTCGACAGCGAGCTGCGAAAGTAGCCACCCTCTCCTTAACGATGGTGGCGGTGATACGCGAGCGAAGGACCACGAAGCACGTAGGTAAAAGTAGCGTGGAACGAGGTTTGTGGAAGCGTAACGGGTGTACGGACGGTGTGCCAGTTCCGCGACACCGGAGAGAGAAAAAGGGCGAAAATAGGGGTGGTTTTGAAAGGAGGGTGAAGGGACTAGAGCGAGACAGCAGGCTGGCGGTATGCAAGGAAATATATACGTATATGTATGAATCTGGCGCGTGCTACGTCGAGCAGGACGAACAATGACTGAAATCAGGCATTGTGGTGGGGTATTGTGAGCGCGAAAGCTGTGACATCGAGTTTCTCGGGCAGCTGTACATTCCTCTCTTTCCTATGCTACCCTCGAGTCGTTTCATCCAAAAGACAGAGAGACTACCCGACGTCCGATCGGGAGGGGTACGTGTCGAGCACTTTCGCCCAAATTCGGACAAAGCTTGATCCGAAGAATTTCATCGTCGTATGTCACGTCGGTATCGATAGTGATATGATAATACGATAATGTGGATTGAGAGGATTATAAAAGAAAAAGAAAATATACGCTCGAGCCTCGAGAAAGGTTAATGATTAATTTACAATCAGTTTATAAATACAGTTTTCTTCAATGAATGTAAAGAGGAACGTAAGAAACGAATGAAAAAAGAAATATCAATAAAACGATCGAGATATTTATTTGAATTCGCGAAAAATGAAGTCACGCGTTTATAAAGGATGGAACGATTATGGTTGCTTCAGATTATACGGCACGGACCGTCACGTACCGATAATGGCACGTATCGGCAACGAACTTGCAAAACATTTGCGAGAGCGACCGGTCGGAGTCGTTCCGCTGTGTTGTCAGAACGTGTCGATCGGTGCCGCCTACGATTGAAATCCATGCTACAAAAATTGTCTCAAGCAACAATGTTTATGCAGATTTTCTTGAGTTCGATCGATTATCGATTAATCGTCATCAGTTTGTGGATTGAAGATCGCGGATTTTTTACTAGGCGTTTGACTAAATTGAAGAACAGATGGTAAGAAGTTAAGAAAATTAAATAAATATGTCGACGTGTTAAAATTTAGGTCGAAAGTCACGTATTTTTGCACGTTGGAAAAATTTGTGCAATTTTTTTAAGCTAATTGTAAGACATCGACTAATTTCTTGAATAAAATGTGCAAGTACCTCATTGTCGACATGCTTGATCGGCAGTTAGCTATTATCGAAGATATATACAGATACACTAAATATAAATTTATTGAAATATGAAATTAGTATTATAATAATAAATTGTATTCCTTTAAACAAATCGCGCATAATCTCTGCTATAAATATAATAAATATATGTCTTTTATTCGCGATTCATTTTTCTATTTACTTCGCTGAGAGTACACCGTGTGCCGAGCGCCGGAAGAGCCTCGACCTAACTAAATCATTTTCATCCATGCCAATGCATGAGTACCCTCTCCACCCCCAGTGCCAAATAATACATTTTTTTACGTGCACAGATTGCTTCGCCCCCTTGACATTACACGATGGCTCGTTCAAGTTTCGTTTCTTTTTTCCATTGTGAACACATGTTGATACGTGCAGATTTTTTTACGTATTATGTATTTCCGTCATTCTCCGATGAATCGTTTTTTTAGAAAATTATTATCGTTTTTAATTTCATTGCGCTCGGGTGGAAAGCTCGAGAAGCAGGGAAATCTGATTGGTGGTACGCCAGCTGAATCGTTGCCGGCTGTACGAATATTGAAAAAAGATATGGACAGACGATTGTCGGATGCAAAACAACTTTTGCACCTTGTCGACCCTTGTACCGGGTAAAGGGTCAACAAAGGGTCCAACTGTCCTGCGCGTGCCCGATGTCGATCAACCCCATCCCTCTCGACGAATGGCTAGAATTTCAAAGAATTTCTAGCTTTGTGTAAAATTGGGATAATTTTCGTTTCTTCGGTAAAAGCGACGCAGCTTTTTTTTCTCTGATTCGTTCCTGCTTTTCCTTGCGAGAATTTGAAATCTGCCATCTGGGGTAAAATCTGAGAAAGGCTTGGTATTTTACACGATTCTATTGAGATTCTTGAAAATATAGAAAAATAACAACGCCTAAACGTGGGCGCTTTTACTTTGAATGTCGTTTGAATAATTTGAAAAATATTATCCGCATCGATGCTTGTTCGTCATTGGAAAAAGAAACTGTAGGTTTTTATAAAAATTAAAAAAAATTTCAACATTTTTCTAAAAATATACAAAATTTTGTTTCAATTAAAATGTAAAAAAATGAGATCGTTTAATTTTTATAAAAACATTCGAAATAACTAGTAAATCCGAAAATTAATTTAGTGGTTAAACAAACGAGAAACTAATTTTACGCACGCAAATAATTCAGGTGTCGTAAGGGTTGAAAGAAAGAAAGAAAGAAAAAACGAGCGAGCGATGTAGACACATCGGCTACAAGCGAGTAGCAAGCTCCATTACTCCAGCGGCGATGATGAATGGGACAAGGGTAAAAGCGTTCGAGGCGAGTACAGATGCATCACTATGGATTCTTGGCACGGGTCACATTATACGATCTTCGACTCGTACGTTCATTCACCAGAACGAAGAACCCCTCGGGCGCCACGCACACAGTGTACAAGCTCGTAAGGAGCATAAGGAAGCCACCTATAACCCAAGACCTACCCTCTTCCTGCCGCCGCCTGCTACCGCCTTTCATTCGGTTTTCAAGGGTGAACGCCCGCCAGCCACCGAGAACCGTACGCGCGGAACGATACCCATGAACCTTATTTCCGGCTGGCTGGTGTCGTCGTCGTCGTCGTCGTCGTGCCGTCGGGGTTCTCGCCACTTTCGTTTCAAGGGGGCGCCTGGAGACCCAAGAAGACGGAGACTTCAATGAAAGAAACAGATTGCGACATCGTCGAGGGTGGTAAACACTATGCTCCTACCCCCTCGACTTAACAGTTGAAAAGCATCGTGGGTCAAATTATGGCAAGGTGCCCTTTCTTACCATGGAACAAGTTCTACTGTTCGCCACTTGTTCCCTCGAGTGATCGCTTGAATTAAATATTTTTAAATGGCGACGGTGATGGAAAATAACGATTTATCGCTTATCGTTGTTGATACGGATGAGAGATTAATTTATGTTTGAATATAACATAATGATCTCTTGCTAAGTCACTTCAATGGCGTAAACTGTACGTGACTGTGATACAAGAACGTGGTAATTCGAATCTACGTTGGGCTTCTTGCGATTTGAAATGCTTCGCGTGATTGAACATTGGGGTATCGCGTATCGTTAATAACGATGACTATTCCTAAATAGAACGGTGCGTATTACTATATGGACATGGGTTATTGATTCACGTCCTGCAAGGGGTTGGATCCCTCTGATCAGTCTATTGCACATTACGAACAAATAAATTAGAAGTAAATACTATATGAGCATATTCGAATAGTTGGTCGAATATATCTTTTAACTAGCAAGTGAGAAGCGTGCGGCACGAAAAAATATCCCGAAACAATCTATAAATACTGAAAATGTGAATGCAAAGTCGAAAAAATTCACCGAATTCTCGAGATTAAAAATAATAACTATTCCACTGAGTAGCACTAAAATGTAAGTCTGAAGTCTAAAAAAAAGTTGTAAGAATTATCTAAAAGATAACAATAATTATTCCACTGAGTAGCACTAAAATGTAAATCAAAATTCTAAAAAAGTTTTAAAAATTCTCTAAAAAATAACAATTATTTCTCAAAGATATTTCGATGAGTAGCCGGCAGGAGTATTTCGTTTCGATACATCTAAGTGAATAAAAAAAAGATATAGTGGAAGTATCGATGAAACGGAAGGTAATCGATATCCAGCATCCATCAATAGCGGTGAAACATACAGTTAAAAAAAAAGAGAGCCCTCATCCCAGGCAAGGAACCCTTATAAGCCCCTGAGGTAGAGAGAGAGGGAGAGGGAGAGCAAAAAAGAGAGAGGGACATCAACATAAGGCCGGGTGTCCGTCCGTGGTTCCTTGACATTAACCATCGCCGTGTCTCCCCTTTTTATGTCCCGACTATGCAGGGGGGAGTTCCGGTATCGTATAAATCACATCCTCGCCCTCTCCCAGCAAATATCCTGTCCATCCGGCGTCATGGTTTTGCCCGAACGTTTCCTCCCTCCCTGGTCTCACTTCACAAAGCCGATACAGACGGAAACTCACGAACTGCGCGAATACACAACATTTTTCGTGCTTGCTCCCATATGGGTTTGGACACGCGCCATTCTTACATTCATTTTAACATATCATTACTAAATTGAATGAATCATAAGATTTATTTCTAGTACGATGAAATTATTTCCAAACGATTAGCGCTTTACGCAATATCCTTTATTATTTTATTCAAACTATATAACCGTTCGAAAAACGTAATTTTGTTCTATTTTGTATTTAATTTTCCTGTTGTCTAACAATAAACCAAAAAAATGCTTTTTTCAATAAATGGAGATGGATTTAGGTGACAAAATTAAAAGATAAATAATTAAAAGTACATGTAAAAATAAAATTTAAGGTATTAATTTAAAAACAAAGTAGAAATTAAAAAATAAACATACAAATAGAAATAACCTCGTTGCTAGTGATGTAATAATACGATATCTTTGTTGAAACGACATCGTAGCGAGATATGCGAAGGGAAAAGTCTGCGTTTAAAAAAATCGATGCTCGAGCAAATTAGAGGTAGCAAAGAGCGAAGTTGTAGGAATGGAAAGCTTATAACAAAAAAAAGCTGATATGTACAGGTACGAATAAGCCTCTTGCAAAAGAAAAGGACAGATGGGGAAAAAGAGAGAGAGAATGAAAGAGGGTGGATGTGTACGTGTGTACGTGAAAAAAATGAGAAAGCGGAATAAAGATCGATTGGTGTGGTATGAGTGGATGGAATATAGCTAGGTAGAAGCACATACGCGTCAAAATTACGCAACACACGAAGAGCTACGACCTCCCACCCCTTAGTTTGAGGCGGAGGGGTGACTCATCACCTGGCCCGTGCCACGAGGGGAGACATAGATCGGAGAGCACCCAGGACGGGCTTTGCTCTATACCGGTGAGTTACCTGTGTATGCCAAGGAGGGAGGGTAAAGGAATACTAGAAGAGAAGGATAAGGCGAGGGTTGGCCAGGGGGCAGGTGGGAACCGTGGCACGAGCGCGCCCAACTCGACGGGGGGAAACATCGAGACAATAAATACGATGCCCGCACGAGGATGTTAATTTTCATCTAGAATTTAATCAAGAGTTCGGAATAAATTGAAATCTTCGTTCGAGATTAGAGAACGTACATCTTTCTCTGTATATAGGTATCTTGCATTCGTGAAAAAACTAAAGAAAAAAAATTACAAAATTCATCTAAAAGTTTGAGAAGCAATTGTTATTTTGATTTTAAAAAAATTGATCGATCTTGTAGAATTTTTGATAATTTTTATCATTTTCATTAAACAAACCCTTCCCTCGATGAATAAATCATGGGGGTTGAAAATTCTTGGGCATCCGGCACGTGCGAACTGTAAATTATTATACGAAATAAGAAGCATGGAAGCAGCGGGAGAAAAGGGGAATGACTTTGGGGAGTCGCTGGCCAGGTGGGGTGACCACCGAAACATTTCGCCATGGGGATGAAGCAGGGTTGTCGGGCTTGGAGGGGCAGGTGAGATCGTACTCTGTGCCGACACGAGCCAAGCGCAAAAAAGAAGAGAGGAGAGGGGAGAGAAAGCTGGCAGACATGGTATTTCATCGTAGGTCTATAAAAAAGAATCGAAGGGTGAGCATTCAAGGTGTGCATTTTACAGCAGCCTACGTTCAAAATCGAACGTTCTAGGTTCATTAACATTATACTCTTACTCTTGAATTGATGGCGTTGCGATCGATCACGCTCAAAGGGATAAACCAAAGAAATTATTTTGGAAACGATAGATAATTATTACATCAAATTTTTTCAAAAATCTGATAAAAGATCAAAGCTTGATGAAAAATGGGACTCGGGAGCAATCGGGTGAGAAATTAGTTGAAATGATTAAAGGAATCGATCTTTAAACGTTCGTACCTTATTTTCAGAATAATTTTATCGAGTTTCATAATGTTTTATCGTATGCCAAAATTAAGATAAAACTCAAGATTAATGGAAGTAATCGCATTGCGCAGCGCGTTTCGAGCTCACGGTCTGGGAGATCGATGCCTTCGAACTAGCGACGATCACCGGACATCTATTTTTATACCTATCTATCAGTGGTGATATACTCGTGCAGACACGAGGCTAGTACTTCTGTGTGTAAAGCTCAACCACCCACGAGTCTCAACGTCTCAATTAAATCGATCGTTTCGGACAAGCAAAGCTAGACATATTTCAAACAAATGCAATGCGTGCTTCACTCGCATCAATGTTCGAACGAGACCGTAGAAACGTAAATCAAATTTCATTTGATTTTGCTTTCTTGCAGAGGGAGCTTTGATTTTTGGGGAAAAATCGATTTATCAATACTTAAAATAATGAAAATAATGTAAACATGAATGAAATTTTATTTGATTTTGTTTTCTCGTGAAAGGAGCTTTGATTTTGGCAAAAATCAAATTTTGTCTATCCGTAAAATAATGAAAAGACTGGAAAAATCACATTTCGATGTTCTTTTTGAACAAATTTTGAAAAATTATTCGATGAAAATTTCGGAAGGTCGTCATAGGAATCCTCTCGGTGGTACGTGACGGGGTTGATCACCGGTAGGGTGCCATTATTTATATATATACGTATAAATAGAACGTTCCGGCTGGTATTGCCGACCATATGGTGCTGTTATGCCACGGTACGGCAATGATTTATCCGCACCACTCTACCACCCTTGCAACTGAAACCGTAAAATGTAATTAAATATAATCGAGAATTCTCATCAGGCCTACCTCCAACTCTTTATACACACCGCTATAATCTATCGATCCATTTCGATGAAGTTATTTCTTGCCCCTAATGGGAATATCCGACATCAACTCTAATAATGGTAATTCTCGTAAGATATATTTGAAAAACATGCCAGTATCTATATGATCAATAATTCTGGGAATTGTTTTAATCGATGCTCGATTAATTCGTTGAATTTTATCAAAATTTATGGGTCGATGCATCGAGGAAATCAATAAACGATCGATTACCGATAAATCAATGTTTTTTTTTCAATTATTTCGAATCAAAGTTCGAGATAGATCGATACACAAAATTAAAATGATTTTACGCTTTGATCGTGGGTCGGTGAACCCGTCTCTATACATTTTTCGGGTAATAAGCGGGTAGATAAGGTTTCCTGTAGCCTGAAATAAAAGTTGTCCGAAAAGTCATGGAAAATACAGATTGACGACAGTCGAGGAAAGTTTGCGAGCCATCTGTTAGGGAACTGTACGGATTATACCGTTCTTCCATTAGTGCCACGGGGAGTTAGGAAGAGACAACTGGCTGTCCGAGCTGCACGCATTCATAACATATCCGTTCGATAATTCATTGGTGACATTTCCCGTATTGGAGAGGTGGCGAATTGATTCGATCGAATCGGATTTGATCAACGACGGCAAGCGCGCAATTCATATCTTCCGTTCGACTTATTCCGTTATAATGATACATTGACGAATGAATTTGGTCCATTTTAATAAGAATAAATTTTAATAATAATATAGTGATAAAATCTTCGTTAGATCAATCTAATACTTTCAAATATAAATTTAAGAGATTCCAGTAACCAAAGAAATTCAAAAGACAAACAAAGACAACAAAGAAGATGTCCAGTTTTAATAAAAGAGCGACGGTGCTTCACGTCACATCTCGTATCAACCCTGTCTGCGATAATACCGATAAATAATCAATTTTTTAATTACCTTCGATATGTCACGCATAGATATTAAATTTCTATGATAATTTTAATATTTTGATTATTTAAAAATTTGTCGTTTCGACTGTATAAGTAAGTGGGAGTTTTATTTGCACACCCTTCCTCGGGTTTTTACAATTCTACCTCATTTTTTCCACCTCATTTATCTTTTTTCCACAACCTCCGACTTTCTTATTTATACCGGCTGCAGCCGCTTTGCATTTCCACCTAACTCCTGTATCGCATTTGCCACGGACGAAAGGAAACTGCAGAAAATCTCCGCCGATACAGGTCTTGTTTCGACTGTATTTAAATGTTAATATTTTAACATCATGGCTTGTAATGCCCGTCTATATTATTGATAATTTGCCTTATTCAAAATTTAATCATGAATATTTTTCATATTTAAAAATGTCTCTCGTCGCATCGTTCTTCTAATTAATAATCGAAATACGTTTCAATAACTAATAACATTGAATTATAAATAGTGATTCGCGTATAAAAAGAAAATAATAATAATAATAATTTTCTCCGTGCGGAGACAAAATCGTACGATTTTAGTTTTTTTTTTTCGTTTATCACGATCATGGGATATCGTCGTATCTTGAAATAAGCGAATGGCCATACGATTTTTGCGTTAATACTCTAATGGTGGCTTCGACATGACAGATGGCTGAACACACAGACGACGTAAGTAGTACATAGGTTTTGCCCACGACAGTACGGTTTTATTTTTTCAAAGATAATATCGCGATGTTATTATCGTCGATTGATCGGTATGGACTCTTCCAGCGTCGACGATCGGTCGTTCCAGCAATAAAATACAACAGTTAGATACATCGGTACGAAGTTTATATTCGCTGAGTGGCGAACCCCTCGGCTAAAGTCCACGTCACGCGCAACTAAACTTCGCTAAGCCGTAATTGATGTAAAGTTATTGCCGCGCAAACTTATTCGCGAATTCGAGGCCAGACTTATCGTTCAGCGGCAATTTCGTAATTGTCAGATTACCACGCTGGAAATAACTCTCCCTCACGGACCCGAGCTTTTCGCTCTTTTCTTCTCTCGGTGTTATTTTCGCGTATTCGCGCGACGAAAGCATTTTTGCCCCGTAAAACGATCGGCGAGCTTATCGATCGAGAAATTTGCAAAGTTTCGTATTTAATGAACGAATATCATCGATTTATTAGATTCGATCGAGGCATTTTAATATAATTTTTGGAATATTAGCGAGGAAATTAAATTAAAATTATTATAAACAATGAGAAAAAGAGAATTTTAATCGAAAACGGTTAAAAAAATTCGAAAAAAGGATGGTGTCGTTTTAGAAATTCATCCAGTAGAAAAAATCTCGCGAATAATTCATAAAATTGTTTTTTCTCGATTCGCTACGATTAATTGCGAAAAAAAAGTTTTGCGAAGGATGAAAAGGGTGGAGGTGGTCGATTCGCGCGGAAGAATACTTCGTATAATAAATATATACATATTCTTCGTTCGATTAATAGTACAAACTCGTCCGAACGGTTGCACACACAGTAGGATAGCCGGAGCTCAGGCGAGGGGAGGACGAATATCGAGCGATTTAATATTCAATTTGTTGTGAACTTTCTTTACAATCTGGTCGACGTGGCTGCGTGAACGGAAACCTCAGGGAGCAAAACCTTCGAACCGTTCAAGAGCCACTTTCGATGCAAATTCATTGTACCCTCGACGTATATACGACACCCCCTCCCTTGTACACCACCCTCACCCACATCGTCTAACTCTCGTATACCTCTCGAGGTTCTATCCAATTTATTCTCACGTACGAGTAGAAAATTGATATAAAAGCTGCGGCTACTCACTATCGCTATATTGAATTTGAAGCTTCGTCCTAACAGCTTCCTCTCTCTCACTCTTTCTCCCTGGCTCATCTTACGACTTAACGAACCTTCTTTCGCCTAAGTATATACTTCGTCGAGTACCATTCGCTTACTAAAAAATTCAACCGCTCGAAATTCTGATTTCTTTTAAAGTAACGTCAAAATTTATCAATTTAGTGATGAAAAGAAAAACAACAACAACAATATTTCATACTCAACGTTATGAAAAAACCTTTTTTTTAGTTCGTAGTAAATATGTTACTTTCAACCGTTAATACGTTATCGCGTCTAGAATTGTCAATATCGATAGTGAATAAGTAATGAGGGTGCACGTAGAGAGAATTTGCTACCATTAGCTTCTCGCGATATGAAGTAACCGAATTTTCAGTGTGTTGAGAGGGATCGGTGCGTGGTAGGGGCGGACAAACCCCTAACTTATTCATGGACCTGTTGAGGCGTTCGAGATGCGTTTAGAGATGGGGCAATGTTTCACCCGTTGCCAGTAGATATAAGGGCAGTTAGCGCCATTCCCTCGCTATTTAGGGGATAAAATCACGACAGTGGCCAAGGACTCGTGAAATTGCTCTCTTAAAATACAGCCTGGCTCGCTCCTGCCCTCGTTTCTTATACGAATATTCGCTTATACGTCTCAATACTGGACTCCACGATGACAGATGTTGAATTTGAGTGCGCAGGTGCACCAACGAAATTTCAATTATTCGTAGGCTTTGAAGATCCCCTCCACCCCTTTTACAATATTTTCCCAACAATATTTATATTTAGCATAATTTCAATCATCGAACGTCGTAATCCCATGATCAAAATTTCATGAATATTTTATTCATTTAACAATTATTTACCAAAATTCACCCCAAAAAGTAAAAAATTTGAATCCCTTCATTGGTTCGCCCGCATCCCTAAAAGTCAAAATTCTCTCTAGACTTGAAATTATTAATAACATTTATCGTATAGAAATAAAAATAAAAATCTGAAATTCGCTGTTTTTACAGAAACGTCGCGTTTCGTCGTTCGAAAGCTTCCCTCGATCTTTCTCGATCTCGCGTGGACATCGGTACGATAATACCGAGCGTACAAATTCAAAGTTGGCAATTCGAGGCTGGACAAGAAAAAAAAATATTCGTCACTTAGCCGACGTACAGTCGATGCGAGACTCGGCGTAATTATCGTCGGGGAGCTCGGGGCGTGTCTTCGCTGGTAGACATAATCGCAACGATGCGTACGCGCCAGGGGGTGCAACCGCACGCGCCGCAGGTACTTATACGTATATATCCGATATGATTCACCTGGCGTCCACGCACTCTCAACGGTCACGGACAGTGGTTACGAATTGCTGCATGCGGAGACCGACGCCCTCGATACTTGTTAGTGTCAGCGCGCCTTGACAACCCCCTTTTCATCCCTTCGTACCGCGCTACGTTGCGTTCTCAGATTTGAACTACGCGCAAGCTCGCCAATGCGAAACTTTCGCATCGCGACCAATATTATTCGCGAATCTTACGAATGAATATCAACGGAAACAAAAATATTCCAATTTCGGCGTTTCATTAATTTTTTTTCATTGATTCTTTTCAAGATCTTGATTATATCAATATCGTATCAAAATATTTGTATTTCTTCGATCATAAATTTAACATCCTACGACTACTTGTTTCCTATCGATCGAGATCTCCTGGAAAAAGTGTTTTCCGAGTTGATTTTTTGATAACGTGTGATTAATCGATTTGATAAGAAACCTGTCAGATTTGAACAAAGTTTCGAAGATTCGAGGTCGGAGATTTGAATAAAACCAGTGGATAATTCGTCGAATCGAGCACGGGCTGTATGTGTGTGTGTGTGTGTGTTTTTTTTTTACGAGGCGACAAGCGTGGCTCCAACGAGCAAATCAGTGGATGACGAGGTGCTGGCGCGTTCGTGGCAGTGGCGTCTAGACGCCCGACGTCGCTGCACTGACTCACTCGACGCCGCTTGGACGTCGTGCACAGCGAAGGGGCGAAGGGCAGAGGGAGAGGGATTCGGCTAAATATTGCGTGCACGCAATATGACGTACCCCCACGACTTTTTGAAATAGTTCTACTCCCCGCTTGACGCACGTTTTACTTTCGACGTTGCAACGTACGCCACCGCCTCCAATAGTCGTTATACATTTTTTTCCGTAAATTAATGGATTTGTTTCGTTCCTTTTTCGTAGGAATCGTTTCCCTCGATAGCTATTGGTATCGTTAGAATTGTCTGTTCGATCGAAAAGTGGATGGAAAGGGAAAGGGGGGGTGGAACAGGACGATATCATATTTAAGATCGTTTGCTTCGTATTTGACAATTTTTCGTAATAAATCAATAAAAATTAAAATGTCGATCGGTCGAATCGAATGATTTTTGCGCGATATGGAAAAATGAATTTTTTTTTGTTCACCATATGGAAACGTCGCGACAGTCTCGCGAGGTGTTGAAACACGAGGCCGGGGATGAAAAAAAAAGATGTGTGTCGCTGCTCGTCGGTTGGAGAGCACGGTATGGTCTTGGCGCCCGAGAGGTCGTCGCGACGACAAAAAGAACGTTACGAATGCGGCGGCACGCTGGCGGAGAACCCACGCGATCTTTGCTATCCGCTCATCGTTCGGGAGATTTCCCTATCTTACTTTTCGCTGTCGTGACGCGGCGCCGACTCTTCGATTACGCGGCTGAATTAAGATCCCCAATATAACGTGGTGTATACGTGTCACCATTGCTATTAATATCCGTATGTGCAATGAGAGATATGGGGGAAGGGCAAGCGTTGGAGGGGGGGGGGGGGGGTGGATTTTTAAAAATAAAAATTACTTCATCGATATGTATCGTTTTAGAAATTTTCCGAATGACAAAAGAATATTGAAGTTTTGACGTCGATAATAAAAAATTTAAAGCCGAATGGCTAAAAAACGATTATTTTTTGAGAAATTTGAAAAATAATCGGAAAGAAATGGAAAAAAATGAAATTATGGTTTTTCTTCTTTGAGGACGATAAGATGAGAAAAAATTGATAACGGGTATTGTCGAACGATTTTTTCGTTCCCAATTGACGCGAGAAACGATCTTTGTGAATTAGAGAAATGATCGTAATTAGGTTAACCAAGCCGAGTTTCGAAACTCGGTGCTGCGAGTCTAGCGAAAATTGTAGTTTCGTAATTTCCGGCAAAACCACGAATATCGCGTGGATCGGCTAAAGGGATGAAATATTTCCATTGAAATAATCTTCGATAATGGACTATATTCTAATAAAAAATTCTCCCATAGAATACAAACACTACATACGTTCTAATCGACAATTTTATCAAAATTTCGCTAACGAGACGATCGACGTTGCTTACCCCGATCTTGTTCAAAAGTCTTCCAACATTGTTGTTTTTTTCTTCATTTGTATTAAATCGAGGAATATCTGGACTAATTTGACAAATGGAGTAATTTAAGTATACCGAGTTAAAGTCCATATAGTCAATGTAATGAGACGAGCAAGATCTACTTACTTATCTTATATTAGGACATTTTCGTACGTTACATTTGTACGTGAACAAATACGTACGAAACTCGATTTGATCGTCACCTTGTACGGAATGTGCTCGAACGGAATTATTCGAGATTCCCACGTGGCTTCGGTGTATCCACGTAGATACCGTTTTCCAAGAAATCCCAAGCGGTCGATAGTTACGTGCAGAGCTAGATACCTACCAAGGGGTTGTACGGGATATCGGGTTTTGCGTTTCTCTACTCCCTCTTGCACGCACGCATCCGCCATATAGTATTTACTTATTGCGTATTATAACCGAGGAGGTTGTTGCAGGGTGAAATTGTGCTTTCATGCAAGGCGGAAACATCTAGGAGGAATTTTTATTTCGCCATTTGTACGTTAAATATATGAGAGGTCGAGTAATAAAAAAAATGAAGAACTGAGGTAAAAGATCGTGCGAGAATACACCTAATTGGTACGATTCGATTAGTCTAAAAATAGGACTAAATTTACGACGTTACAGTTCGTGAGAATTCGTAACGAAAAATTGACTCGCTACTTCTATAACTCGAAATATCTTATCTTCATTCACCCCCTCCACCAAGGGCTGCTTTACTCTCTTCAAGAGCAATTCGCATCGACAAATTTCGATATAAAATTTGATAAAAAATTATCAAATTACGATAAAGTCGATAAAAAATTTCAACCAAAAAAACATCATACAGTAAACAACAAAAAAAAACAACAACAAACCGAAAAAAACACAATTACGCATGGAACGATAAAATCGTGTGAAACAAGGGCGTTCTCGTCATTACGAAGGTTGCGGATGAAATACCAGCTGCAAATGTGACGAGGAATTCGATTGAGTGGGAAATGACGATGATGTTCAAATTCCTCGAGATTCCCACGTTGCGGAGCATCGCAGGCAGGCAGGCAGGCAGGCAGGCAGGCTGGCTGGCAGGGGTGGGTGGGTAGGAGGAGGAAAACATTAGTCGCAGGCCACGTTTGTCTGCAGGGGGGATTCACCCGCTCCCTCTCGACGCACGCTCGTCACAGAGTTCTATACCCCCACCCCCACCCCCTCTGCTCCTTTCCCTTGTCCTTTCCTCGACCGACGCATTATCGAGGGCGCGATCGGTTTAATGCGTGCGCGTGAATGCTTCCCCGTACCTTCCGCATGGGAGAGTTATGGTCGTTTAATTGCCCGTTCAACCGAACTCAACGTACCACGCGTTCGTATCACGCGTTTCGAAAACCGACGGTTGATTGGTGATTCATCCAGTAACGAGGTGTACCGGTTTTTCGTTTACGCGTATATAACGTACCAATATCGAATATTATAACCCACCCCCCACCCCCCCAACCCTTGGGTCTAACCGCGTCAAGTACAGGTGCATTCCTACCACATGGCAACCCCATTGTTTGAGTTCTAATATCACGAAGTACAGTTCGTAATGCGCGACACGCACGTTACGTACGCACGAATTACGCGATGCGCATGCGCACCCCCCCCCCCCCCCCATTCCCTTCACGCCGATACAGGCTATATATCGTGTAACGATACAAAATAAAAATCTTACGACGAATCGCGATTATCGATTGAGCGAAAAGGCAACGGTGAGTAATTAGCATTGGCGATTAATTTTACGTTTTGCGATGATCAAAAATTAACAATTTGAAATTATAATGGAAATGCTCTCGTTTTTACGTATTTGTCTCGTTCGCGAATAAATAAGGCTGTGAACGAGATAAAAAAGAGAAACGAGAGCGTATAGAACCGAGTGTTGGAGAGCAAACGCGAGTCACGCGTAATACAAGTAATGGCTATATGTTGTACACACCACTGTCAACGGCACGCGCTCATTAGACGCCGGTTGATTTCGTTCCCGGCATTGTGTACCCCCGTTGGCGTCAATGGAAATTCAAAGAAAATAAAAGAACGATGAGTCCAAACGATGTTCGCCACGTCGTTATGAATGGCAAACCCTACGTTCCTTCCCCCGAAACCACGTAATGGGGCTCCCGACTCTCGGAGAACTCGGCGTAAACGCGGTGAACCTATAATGGGACGATGATGCCTCTTTCTCCACCCCCTACCACCCCTTTCCGTTTGTAACAGCTCGTTATCAAGTGTAACGAATTCTCGGCGTTACTTGGCGATATTTTCATCTCGAACACGTCTCGCCTTTTCCTGAATTTGATCTTGCACGTAGTTATTTAATTGTACGTTCCTAGGGGAGCGCGGGGTCAATTGCATTGAGAGTTTATTTTTATTTTGACTGTTACCGGTAGAAAGAGAGGCTTGAACTCTAAACTTGGAACATGGTTTTCGATCGTTTATTCGAAATAAGATTTTTTTTTCAAACCGTTACTTTTTTTCTTCGAGCGAGAAGAAAGCTCTTGGTGCAAATGACCCCGAGGGTCTCTTATAGTCGGAGAACAAAATGAAAATATCACTAGTCGCACGTATATCAGTATTTTCGATTGGATAACAAAACGGAACAACGAGTATGTATGGAGGGACGGCTCGTCTTCCGAGTGCCAAGCTTCGCACTTGCGAGCGAGCTACGTTGGCTCGCTTAAACGAATTAGCCCGGGGTATT
Organism: Netelia inedita; assembly: GCA_964017225.1. Classification (NCBI taxonomy): domain Eukaryota; kingdom Metazoa; phylum Arthropoda; class Insecta; order Hymenoptera; family Ichneumonidae; genus Netelia; species Netelia inedita. Next base: position 29,103,504 of record OZ024924.1, read on the forward strand.
AGCTTCGCTATTCAGATGTCACCAGGCCATAACCCTTTCACCCTCGGCATGAATACAGTAATTAATGGGTATAGCCCGAATTACGAATGTGTTCCGAGAGCGAGAAAGCGAAGAGAGAGAGAGAGAGAGAGAGAGAGAGAGAGATTCGCGAATGAAAGGAAGCGAGGAAAACCGTGATGTCGACGGAACGATCGAGGGTTAAATGAGCGAGACGGCGATACGTTCGCACGAGAGAAGCGCTTTCAAGCAAGAAGGTAACCAAGCGTCGCGCTTTCGCACTGGAAATAAGCACCGTAAACACCTAACAGGGTTAACAGATGCAACACTCTCGCTACCGGCGGAGATAACGAAATTATTCGGGGAGTAACTAGGAACACCCGAAGCCCCCGATATAATTACGGACACGACGTTGCTACAAATTTCCGTCGTCAGGGTGTCGCGTTTCAGCTTTTACCTATAGGTGTCGACAAGAGCGACTTTTTATATTTTTTTATATTTTTATTTAATTTTTTTAATCCGGCGAATCTGCAGCGTGACTCGGGCCTTGATGCAATTGACCCCGCTCACCCCTTATAGTTACGGGATATACAATTATTTATATCGCGTTCGCTAATAAATAATTATGAAAATTGTTGATATCCAGACGGTTTATGTTTTAACGAAAATATTTCGAGTGATATCTTTATTATCAATTTATTTTCAAATTTGTATTGTCTGCAATTTGAGAAATCCGTTCTTCACGCATTTCACGATAAGGCTGAATACTTGCAATCCCAGTTTTTTAAACAAAATCGAAATAAATTTCTCATTCTTAAAATCGAGACTTCCCTGTGCCTTCGATAATAAAAAAAAGGAATTAAATCCGTCAATTATGCGAATTAATTTTATCGATATCATTAAACCCATTAAAATCTGATAACGAAACGATATTATTGTAATAACGCAAACTCGATCAAAAACGTGATTTTTATAATCGATTCCGGTTAAGGGTCGTCGTTCAAAGTCGTACACCCTGGGGTAAATACAGTTTCCGAAAATCTCGATCGGTCGACTGCCAACGAGCGATTGAAACCAAAGCGAAAGAACAATTCTCCATCTCGGTCGGCGGTCGATCGTACGACGAGAGACCGTGTCGAAGGGAGAATTCGTCGAATCGTTCGTAATCTCAATTTCTTCATCTCGTAGCGCCCTTTTCATTCCCGACTCTGTGTATATCCTCTTGCCCTAAATAACACAAGAAAGAGGGATGACACGGGCCTGTCCCTTCCGGGGACTGTAGCTGACACGTTGGTCTTTGACCGAACCCAACCCCCTCCCTCCTCGCCCACCCCTTGTCTCGTACCTACTCGAGAAACCTGCGACGCCCTTCTCAGCGACGTCTCCTTCGCCCTTGCGACCCACCGAGTAATTGTGGGCGTGTTTCGTGGATTTGTTTGCACCGCGCCGGTAGTCTGGTACGCGCGATTCAAACCCACGCTCGTGTGTCCTTTCGAGGATACCGCGCAGCGGTGCTCGTCGTTCGCGAGAATCGCGATCGGTAATGTTCAAAACGCGTTTTATACGGGGCGTTGGATGACGCAACGCATCCGTAAACGGAATCGATGGGACGAACCGAGCGGTGCCGCTCGGTCACGTGCCGTTTGGTAATTGCCCCGGACGCCATTTTTAATATAACGTTTCTTCCCTGTTTCGTATCCGACGGTTCGCTGCGATCGACGATGGATTTGGACGCTGACATTTCGTTCCGAGCAATGCACGTATATAGTCGTTACATTTTTCGCACATTTTTGGAACAAAGATTAAATAATTAACGATTACGATATTTCAAGGGATGAAATTCTTCGTTACCGGAAAGACAAACTATGATTGAGTATGGGGCGATGGGATTCAAACGGATGCGATTGATTCTTAGGAATTAAAAAAAATAGCGGGTAGTTACGATCCGATGACAAAGGTCAAAAAGCCGTCAGTTCAATGTACACACGATGACGGACAGATGTTCGTTGTATCAATTTTCGGTTTGCCGGAAGCCGTATCAACTGTTTCTCCATCATTGGTCGTTGAACACACCGGGCCTTGAGGTCAGTCGTTACAAACAAGTTGGCTATTTGATCGATACGGTCTCTCTCTTGCTCCCCCTCTCTTTGATGAATCGTTGCAAAAGCCGAACCCCAGCCAATGAAGAAAAAAAGAATCCACGATGAGTCACGACGATATAGACAGGCTAACCGAACAGGTACCAACAACCCTCGAAGTATGGTTTCATCGAGTCTTATCTACCCCTTTACGATATGATCCAGCGACCGCTAACCGCTTATCACCCGTTACCGTTCTTCCTTTCGATATAATGTTTTGCCTTCGTTCCAGCGACCAAACGACAGATGGATGCAACGGAATTCCAAATTGAAAAGTATAACTGGATCTAACATTAGATCATTCGTTTGAGGAAAATTAAGGGGCTGTGGTTGAGCTAGTGCGGGTGTGAAATTGATTAAATCGATCGAATTGATAAGATCGTTTATTCGAATATAGAGTGAGACCTTTTTTGCAAAGGTCAGCCTAGTGGAAGTCTCTGATGAAAGAAGGAAAAGGATCGTTTCGTGGCAAAGGCGTAACGGCGCGGGGATGAAGAATCGCAAGCCGACGCGAGGAACCGGTCGAATTCACGACGCGTCAGTCACCGGACGGTGATCGAATCAAGCTCAGGTCCCTTTTTAATTAACCCTCAGGCACGTCGTCCGACCGGTTGGGCGTGGAGTCAATTTGATCAAACGGCGAAGCTCTCTAATAGATAGAGAACACGTCGTCGTACTATTCGTCTCTCTCTCTCTCTCTCTTTCTCGCTCGTGCATATTCGCTTTACGGCTGTGTTTGCACTCGGTGCCGTCCTGCCGATAATCTGAAGCCAGCGCGAAGAGTTGGAAATATACGATGGAACGTGTCTCGTTCGAATCCGTCGTTACTTTACTATTTTTTGTTTGTTTTCCTAATTATCGACAACCAACCTACAGAATTTGTCACTTTTTAGCTTCGCGAAACCGTGAATTGAATTTTTCTTTTTCACTCGATACCTCGATCGATCCAACGATTAACAGAAAACCAGCAAAAAAGTAATAAATGTTTGGTAAAATAATTTTTCAAAATTCCTTCCGCCAAATTTTCGTTCTTCATTTTCAGCACGAGGTAAAATTATTTCGAGTGCAAGGAGTAATTAGAAAAATTGTTATTAACAATTATTTTTGTTTAAAAGTCGTTTTGTTATTTTCTCATGTTTACTTTTTTAAGGGCGGTTCGAGAAAACTGTACGAGCGTTTCTCGCCACGAGTCAAACGTGACCTGTCAATTTCATATTTTCATAAGGCGTTACGCAGTGCCGGTGCGCCGATTCTCTTTCACGAGCAAGCTTCTCGTCACGAAAGCACAGGGCGTTGGATGAAGTAATGGTGCACGCGAGAGCCCCTCGAGATACGCTCTGTCCGAGTCGTAGGACTATTTCCTTTGATGTATTTCTGTTGATTTAGTCGGACGACTCGATGCTTGAAAAGCTCGTTCTTCCGGCTGACCAAGCTCGCGTCGCGCGTGTCTCTCTAACGGAGCCCATGAGTTTCTCTCGCAGAATGGACCCGCTCACCACCCTTACGAAATTTTCGATAATTCGAAAAATTCGAAATTTCGATTAAAATATTTCCACGCGCTTTATTAATCGATCCGATACCTACGGACGTTTCTGTTATCGGTGACAAAATATTTCAACGTTCGTTCGCGCGTACGAGAAAATTCGATAAAGTTCGTCGAGTGGTAAAAAAATGAAAAAAAAGGGAAGAGGAAAAAAACTCAATAGCGATTCTAGCACCCCCGGCCAACCACGTGTTACGTAGTATTGGTACGTGGAAGCGACGCGTGTCGGCCACGTGGCTGGTCCAAAATTTCCAAACTCACCCTCGGGCACATTGTGTACCCGGTAATCCGCCCACTGTGTATACCGTTCCCATGCTGAGTGACGAAGGTATAGTTACTATATATCCGAGACTCGGGGATACTTTTCCCCGGAGGGAAAGAATACCGGGGGATTGCGCGAGAGACCTCGGACGCATAATGGGACAGGAGCATTTCGGCACGAGAGAGGAATCCCACGACCCGGAAACCAGACCCTCGGGACGAGGTTACAGTCTTTTCAGAAGGGTTGCGCACACTCTTACCGCGAGATGTACGCGACCTTAATGGTGACGTAAACCACGCTAACTTGCTATTACTTCCTTCATTCGGCCATGGTCCAACTTCCTAAGAATTCGCCAGAATCCTCAAATTTCCATAAGGGTGTGAAAGTTGCGTAGAAAATTCAAGATTACAGTGGTGAGTTGTATATTAGGGGTGGATTACGATCCAATCGTCGCAACAATAAACAAACGACACTCTTTAAAAGTAATCGTTACGAAGATATTAATAATTCACCCAAACTACCCCGTTATGGCATATCAGTGCACACGTAGGGGTAGTTTACCCTCGCTGTATAAATTCACAACCGCCCGAAAAGTCGTCATTGAATTACAACGCGACGATCCCGAATTTCATTTATCTTTGATACATCGTCGACCGTTACATCGCCGGCATTTTATTCTACCATAGCGAGTCGCGCGTACGAGCGAGCGAGGAAGCGACGTATAAGTTTGAGTCGTCGACGGAGCGACGGAGAGAATGAAAGAAAGGGGGTGGGCCCGTGGAATTAAGGGACGGAAAATGAGGAAGCTGCACGGAGCGCGGTAACCCTCGGCCATGTAAACCAATTTGCACGCCATGAAGCCCCGATGACGATCTGTTATACAGCACACAGTTATTTCCCATAGGAATCGAGGGGGTGGGGTGGTTGCTTGCGTGCCGGCTCTCAAATATTGTATGTGCCGGGATCGGCGCGCGGGGGGGTTTCCCACAGGAACATCAGAACTATGGGAACTCGCGAGGCTATACAATGTCTACGTTATTGGTCCACGGAACAAAGAATCTGCTTCTTCTAATTAAAAATATACCGCACCCTATTCGTCGTTCTACCGGCTGGATGCAATCGCTTCCTCGATGAAAGACAAATTTCGCGAGTGGATATTCTTTTATTTACTCGTGCAAAAAACAATGTGTCGTGTCGCTCTCTATCTTCTTCTTGGAATAATTATTATCGTCATCTTGTCGTTTGCTGTTATCGATCGTTGCAAATTTTAATCGTTAAGACAGATCATTTATTTCTTGATTTATATGGAAAAATCGAATCTTCTTACTTTTAATTGTAAAAATTACTTCCGACTAATGTGAAACAAAATTGTCGGGACATTTTGTTGAAACGTAAATTGAAACGATCGAATCCATGAGAGTCTCGTGTAAGGGGATGAAAAAAGAAGAAAAATCGCAAATATTTATCGCGGTACATAGGCAGGGGTGTGTTTAACGTTCAACGATAATCACCGCGTTACGACGCTTCGAAAACACCACGGGATTATGAAAAATCACACCCGCAGGAGCGCGGTGCGAGATAAAGCAGCAAAGTCGAAGCGATAAAATATCGGGGTTGGTTCGGGGGGTTGCGAACCGGGGGGGTTGAATACGACCTATTGCAAACTCGTGAGAATACCTCGTTCGATGGTTTTTTTCCCTCTCCTTCTATTATTTCCTTCGAAATAAAGTAAAAAAAAAAGAAAGAAAAAAGAAAATGAAAAAAAACGGGGGTAGTCTTGCGATCGTATAAAAGTGGCGCTAGGAGTAAGTATTCGTCGACGTTGAGAAGTGTAAGCGCGAATAATGTAGTCCGCCCTCGCTCGATGCAGATTACGCGTGCGAAAGAATAACGTACGTATAATCCCAAACGATTACAGCTTAATAATTAGTAATTAGGGATAGCGGTGAGGTAAAAGTCGAAGAGCGCCCAACGGCTGACCCTGCCGGAGTGTGACTTAAGTGGAGTTTAAGTATTATGTGGGCCACTGACGATTATCCTGCGAACTCGACTTGTACAACCCTTCCACCCACCCACTCTCCTCTCCTCTCTTCTCCCTCTTCCTGGTAATTGATACACCGGACTACCAGGATGTCTTATCTGAATTGCCGTCGCGCGCTCGAATCGTTCGGCTCTCGGTCGTATACGAGAAAAAAAAACGTCAGTCGGGGTCGCGCGACGTTGCTACTAATTATCGCTCGTTCCAAAGACTTTTGCTCGGACACCGCCCACTCAACCGTCGTCTTCGATAATATCACGGGCCTTCGTTGATTCGCGATATTTCCAGAAATAGTGCAACGTACGTACGCTCCAACGTTCGTCCTGTTTCGAAGGAAGAATCACGGTTTCACGTAGAAATTTACGAAACGTTTTCTTCGAACAGACTCGTTCCTTCGATCTCGAAGGAAAGAACGTTTCGCGATGAACGAAAAATTCATTGTTGAGTAGAAGAAAAAAAGCGTTTTTTTTTGCTAGTCAACCCTCTTGTAGGGGTTATCCTCGTTACGAGGGTCGACCCCATTTTGCAAAATAATTCCGCGCAATTACCAATCGTTTTTTTGGAACAGTTTCGAGAGAAATTCGCACTTTACCGAACGATCCGATACCGAAGGGTGGAGGTGGTGGGGGTAGTCTGGAGAACGCAGCACACGGTGTGTTAAAAAATTTGTTTTCAAGAGCCAGAGCACCGAGCACGTTTTTTTTTCATTCTTCCCTTTCTTTAAACGAAATTGCATCCATTGTCGCAACCCTCTGTCGTAACATTCACGGTACATAATAAAACCCTCGTGTAGCCACGCGTTCGAGGACACTCCCATGATCAAGTTTTTTGGAGGAAGAGGAGGAGAAGGGCCCAGGGTTGTCGACCCGTTCGAGACCATGGTTCGAAACAGCCTCCCCAGTCATCGCTTCGCGCTAATCCCACCCCTCTTTGGGGTGCACGAACCGCACACTCGCGTCGCACTTACGGGATCGCATTATCATCCAGCGTTGAATTCCCCGTCATCGGGACGTACGTCGCGTGGGAGCTTTCGCGTCTCGTTCGCACCGACCACCATCCATGGGAATTCGTAAGTAATTCATGATTTTATATCTTTTCTCCAATGATGAAGACAATAACGTAGTAAGAACGCGAAAATATTAATAAAATAAGACAAAAGATCTCGGTCAAGTTTCGCCTATCAACAATTTTTATCATCCTCTTTCCCACAGCCTTATAATCGTAATCGGGTGCTAATATACAGTCCCGTAGCGAAATATTGAAAGAAATGCGCATTCTGCGACATTTAATGATTTACCGGGTAATAAGGATCGATAACAGTGAGGTCGGTCGTTATACAGTAACAACGCTATACACGCATCGAAAAAGTATCATTGCTGTGTGTCCCGTTCACCGGGGGTTGGGGTGCGAGTCAAAGAATTTCAAATGACGTGCAGAGGGTATATATGCAAATGACTTCTCATTAGCGAGTCGGTTACAGGACCGCGTGCCACGAACTTTCCAAGATTTCCGCGCGTCTGCGCACGACAATCGAAACGGGGGTAAGAAAGAAAACCCTCCCTCCACGCCTCTGTCCCGTCCGCGAACTCTTCCCGATTGTACTCGATGCTGCTGCGAAAGTCGAAGAGGAAAAAAACACTGAGAAAAGAGAGAGCCATAAAGAACGGGATGGGAAGTCATGCAAGATTGGGGAGGGAGAGGAAAGTGAAAAAAAAATGAAAAAAAAAAAAAAAACATCACGTATAGGAAAAAGCAATTAAAAATCTCTGTTTGACGATAGTGAAGTCGAGGATATATACGAGAGTAAATGCAACCCAGATTGTATGCTAATCGATACAGATCTAGAGAGGCACACAACATGCACTCCGGTATTTACGTTAATAATTTTATCACGCACACTGTTACCACGATCCCCCCGGCCTGCTTCGACCACCCCCCCCCCCCTCCTCCTCCTCAACTCCCACCCGATACGACTATAGTAAACGAGTATCGAGTATACGGCAAAGCTTGGCGTGTGCGCGTGTGACCGAGCTCGCGAGGATAATTGCCATCGACGCGGCAAACCCATAGTCCCATAATATACGTATCTCGGTGAACACGTTACGTTTCATACGTCGTATACGCTTATAATATAAGTAGTGCCTGAGTGAGTGCCGCTGTACCCGTGTTACGTTACACCCGGCGACATTTTTACGATTCCGACCTTTTGATAAAATTCCCGCGAAAAACAGAAATTTTATCATTCGCTCGTTAGGACCGGGAAATCATTTTTGTTGTTGTTTTCAAAGATTTGTCCGTAGAAGGGATGATTCGAGGGAAGGGTTTTTATTGTCCATTTTATCGTAATATCGAGCGAGTTTGGGATAATCGAGAGATTAGTTTTTTTGATATTAGTGACATTTTTGGGATCGTTTGTCATACGCGTAATGACGGAGTTAATTATTACGCGTAGATTGACTCCGGATTATCGAAAGCTCGAAAGTTCGGTTATCTTTTGTTTCACTCGCGTGTTGATTAATCGTCGACACGCGAGAGGTAAAAGATAATTTACTTATTTAGATCGTTGTGAATATTATTCAAAGCTGTATATTTTGTTATTTTAAATAATAACGACTCTCGTATCATTATCGTAATTCTGATGTAAATCAAATTCATGTAAGTATATTGATTACCACTGTAACTACCGGATTTGTCGTCGCACGAATATTATTTATCGCTGAATTTTACTACGATTTACAAAAATTAAACGATATTCCGGTAAACGATATTAACGAATGTTCAATGCGAGTAAATGGATTATTGTTAATTCTAGATAAATGATCGATAATCAATAATTGATGAAAATTAATTAAAATTACCAAATTTTTGAATTTTTCGATTTTACGTCGAATATTCTCCAGTGACAAGATTTTTTCATCGAGAATGTTATTTTTTCAGAGACGTTTGTGGTTTCTGAGAGATTCGAATCACGAGAGACGCATAATACGTGGCGTAACGACGATTTAAAGATTTTTGTTAAATTCATCGATGACGAAATTATTGTCAGTTATTAAAGTTTAATATTTGGCCATGAAATTCGAAGGGATACGGTCATTACGTGGCAAAAGGCATGCAACAAGTGTTTGAAATTGGAGGTATGAGGTAGGGCGATAAACGTGAGAAAGAGCGAGGCAACGCGATGGGGTCGGGTGTAAGGGAAACGGCAATGCAAACGGCCTGTACACGAGATCGTTCATCATGTTGCCGCACGACAGCGACGGGGTGAACGGGTTCCTTCTGTTCGAGGAGTGCCAGCATCGTTATACCGTTGCTCAATTCCAGATAAAGGGCGGTTTAACGAAGGTTCGACTGGTAAAGTCCACTCGTACAAATTGACCGTAGTCGCGGAATGTTTGTGTTCATTTCGAGCTTTCGCTGCGAAAATTCGATCGTTTGAATTTTTATTCTGGTCGTACTATAAAGCTCGTTTATTATTCCGAAATATCCTGTAAAAATTGTATCCTACTACGCCGAATAATAATAATTTTCCGTTAGCCCGTAAGAGTACTTGGTCGAAAGATTCTTGGAGTAATTTTGAATAAAATTTAATAAAAATCGTCAAGTTTTCCACGCGACGATTCGACTGTTTGATTTTTTTTAGGTTGTCGTACGAAGCTTCATCTCTATCCCGAAATATTCTGAAACAATTGCGACCTATCATGCCGAATAATAATAATCTCCCGTTAGCCCGTAAGATCACTTTGTCGAAAGATTCTTGGAGCACTTATTAATAAAATTATTGAAAAAATTTACCTATCATTTATTTTTCAATACAAATTTACTTGTATCTACTTTAATATATGTAAAATAACATATTTTTAATCAATCCCAAAAAAACCATTAAGTTAATTTAAAAAATGCATGAAAAAAGAAGCTTATTTTTCTGACCGTCAGAGTGCCTTAAACGAAATCTCATCGCCCATCGAATATTCTCGTAAGGGTAGTTACCGATATTTTGTTTCTGCTGTACGTGACTCGTGCAACGTGAACAACGTAATATTTAGGATGCCACGAAGAGAAACCCTTGATGGATGTTCCGTTTGCGGGGGAACGCGGACGGTATAAGTGATGCATATTAAATGCCTGAACTAACTACCTCGGCTATGTGATGAAACATTCCGTGCCGCGTGATCGAACGTATCGCGACAGCTCGCTCATATCTTCGACCGGCATTCACGTCGCTGGACCACGTATTACGTCTCCGTGCACCAACTTGATATTCTCCAACCTATCGTTTCAATTTTTCGTAAAATTTTCGACGATCGTAATTTCGTCAAATTGTGAATTGTCGAGTAAAAAAAAGAATTCCTCGCTTGGACGAGTTATCATGAAGGACGAAATCATTCGACGTTATTTATCGATTAACGAACACTAAATTTGTCGCCTAGTAATTAATAAAAAAATAAAAGATTTTCGGTCGGGCGGTTAAGGGTTGTACTGATATTTTTATCGTACGAGAGAAAGCGAGGTACTCTCTTTCTCGCATTACAATCCGGGGTAGTTTCGACCCTTCCTGGATACACGAGTATTGCATTTCAAAACGATGCAATTTGGTGGGAAATTAGCGATATACGAGGATATTGGCATATTCGCAATGCCCATCAAAACTTTCCTCGAGGCTCGGTCCCTCGAGCATCAAGGGTACGTTTCCAAACATGCTCCATCGTTTCAACTTCCTATATGTCTGTGTATTAACCACTGACATTCGCAATAAATAATCAAATTCACGAGCTACGGAATGGAGGATGACCTTCTTCACGATGCAGACAATTTATAATAATCATATTTTCTTATCGACGTTTATACGATAAATTCGTATTTCCAACTTACTTTTGCGATGAAGATTTTTGTCACGGTTATTTTTTTTAAAATTAGTAACACAGTTATCTTATTTAATTGCCCTATAGAGAAGAAAAATGATTGTAATTTTATACTCCTATAAAATAAAACGAACCTTTTCCACCCTTTGGTGCGAAAGTTTTGAAAAAACATTAATTCTCCGAACATCCTGTAAAGTGTCATTCGTTCGTGTGCAAAGGGTCAACATAGTTTTACGAGGGTGTAAAGGTCTCTCGAAAGGTATAAGATTTGGTGAGTTTTGGTAAAATACCAATTCGCGAATAATTGAAATACGTTTGGTTGGGAGGTTGGCTCGCGCGCGACCACGCGCAGTTTCGACCACATCATTAAACCTACTCGCCATTTGCAAGCTCGTACCCGAAGGGAGTTCCCCCGTGGTTTACGACTCCTTTGAAGGGTCATATCCGTGAAGCATCGCTCTCGTCTCTCGATCCGCGATGTTCACCTAAGTGGAAATGCAAAACGGGCCAGCGAGTCGAGAAGACGATTCTCTTCGTCGTCCGTTCGATCTACACAGAGACGTTTGTACAGGTAGGAAAAGCATTCGTATAACAACGCTTGTATCTCCAACGTTTGTACCTACATCCGACCGCGGTCGTCCAACGACAAAGGCGTTCCTTTCACGAGTCCATCCTCTCCTCTCGAAAAAGATACATCCCGTTCTCTACTACTCCGTAAGAAATGCCCTCAATTTTTTAGTATCGGACTGAAGAAAAATGTCATTTCGACGTATTTCCTTCGGATAAAGCTTTCGTTTCTTATGATCGTAACGTGGACTCGCGAACGTTATCTTACACAATTTCCGGCTATCTCCGGATGCATATGTCCTCATCAGATTCGCCGTACGTTCACAAATTACTTTTCGTTTTTTTTTTAATTTTTATTATTCGTAATATTATTCATAATAATAATAATTTAATCAATTTTCGTTTTCATTTGTTTTTATATGAAAACGGACTATCATCGTTGGATTCACTCTTGGCTTCACTTTATCGAACGAGCTCCTCGACTCCTTATAGTTGAATAAAAATGATAAAAATACATAGTAATATTAATGATCATCATAATAATAATTATGTGATGATATATTATATATATATGTATGTCTTAATAATATATTAATACAATAATAATAATATAATAATTCTTATTAACATCACTATACACATATGTAAATTTTTCAACAAAATTACAAACTATTATAAATTAATTTAAAAAATTCATCAAAAGAGAAAATTTTCGCAAATTTTCATCGATGTAAGCTTCACAGGGCGGAAGCAAAAAAAAGTCCCACCAGTCAACGACCAACGGTGTAAAATTGTAAAAACTATTTTTCTTTCCCAAAAACTCGCACGTTTTATTTATTTATTTTTTCATTTTTTCATTAAATTTCGGCGCTTCCCTGAATAAGCTCAGTCACGACGTGCCGTGATTTGAGATGAATACAACGAGACTACGTACCGGAGACGAAGTGCAGATTGCGCTAAATCCGCCTGTCCGTACTTAGTGCGCGGGTTGATACCTACTGTACACGTGGAAGAGAGCTGACGTTTTTGTTGGACATGTACGTATACGCTACACTTGCGGATCGGAGATCAACCCCCACCCCCCTCCCCTGCCCCTTTGCCCATCCCCCTCCACCACCTCCCCTTCCGCCAATATTTATTTCTCTCTTTGTCGACGTCACATATAAAGGAGCACGATATCAAAGAGCGTCCCGGGGAATTAGATATCCCGCTCCCTCTGACGTACGAGAAGCGGACTCGTAAGATGCTTTTCCTGAGCTGATCCCTGGCTGAATGCGACCCTCGCGAATTGAAATACATTTTTCTAATTCAGTTGGTAGGTGAAGGTAATTATGCCATTTTGTCCCTTCTTCGCCTCTTATATAATAATTATGTGAGGTAAGTAACGTTCGTAATTAAACAAAAAAATTAAGCTCGGTGACAGTAAGATAGCTGAGATCGAATTGAAATTTTTTCGCACTATTCGGAAGGGTTCGTTTAAATTATTGCTGATATTTGATGAAATTCGAGGATATTTCCGGCTGAGGATGATTTTTTTTTAAATCGTATAGCTTATTATTTGTAAAAATTCGATATCGAATGAAAATCGTAAGAAAAAGGGCAGGACGAGACAGTTAATCGTCTCGCGAGGAAAAAAATATGACAAATTTCGTTCTGGATTTCCGTCGATCGGTCTCAGGTATTTTTCCATCAAGCTTGGAACATACTTTCGATACCATCGATTACATTCCTTCGCTGATGCGTGAGGTATTTTTATCGAGATGCAACGATCGACGAACGATGTCGACCTACGTACGATCAACTTTTCCGTTTTAATTCTGAGATTTTTCTATCGATGGTCGCGATACAACTTTGTATTAATTTGTATTCTGACGTCGATAGATTTAAGTATAAACATTGTTTGTCTCATCCTCCGACGAGTTTGCAAACCCTTTCGTTTCCTTCAAATTTTCCATTACATCAACGTTTTTGTCGATTTAAAGATTTTTTGCTGTCATTCTTTAATTACTCACAATAACAAGTTGATTTTGAGATTTCATCATCCCCTACGAAAATAATTTGATACTTTTTGTACACTTGGCATGTCAGGATCGAATAAAAAATAATTACCTGCCATCGCGGGCAGTAAAAAAAATGTTAATATTAATATTTTGCGCAAAAACTAAAAATATTAGAATAATGATAAAAAAATAATTAAATTGGAACAAGAAAAACTCGATCTAAATTCAATCACGGTGAAAAAATTCTCACCATGTGCTTCGATCAACATTTCTATTTATTTTCTATTTTAGGATTTTATCGAAAATATCCGTCGCGTCGATTTCATACTCGCGGAGATTTTTTCTAAGTTTCGACGATACCGTGTGTACCGAACGGTAGAATATCTTAGGGACCGAATCGTCTTATAACTCGTCCCTGATGCGAGAAAAATAAATCTCGCGAAAAGCTCTCGATTCCGCCTCGTCGGGACTCAGTGAACGACGAGAAAAACGCGTGCGCTTTCCCAGAGCTTTTACAGTTATTATCCTCGAGATATTTGTCGTTTGGTTTATTTGAGTGATATTGTGTGGTTAACGGAGCACGTGGGTTATACACGTGTATATACGACAATACGCCACTGTTTGAGCATGTTGCGATAAAAGCTCCCGAGTCTATTTGTTCACCCCTCCAAATCGTGCGATTTCTTATCTCCTTTTACACTTAGCTTTATATCGTATATATATACAGATAATAAAAAAAATATATAAACTTTTTTTCATTCTATCGTTCGTTTTCACTCGGTTTCTTCAGTCTCCTTTTTCCAACAAAATCATTCGTCACCCATGAAAATTTCGTGCCTACTTTGAAAAAAATCTACCCTCGCGTGTGTGCTAAAGGCATTTTTTTAATCGCCTTTCGATTAAAAACGATATTTTTATTCCGACAAATTTTCGAATTCCCAACTTTCGTCTGGATGAAAAAAATATATAAAGATTACTATTGTTTTTATGTTATGACATAATTTTTTTTTACTTCTTTTGTTATTGATTATAGAAAAAATTGGAAAATGATATTAGAACGTTCCCCCGGTAGGTGATTATCGTCGAAACGTCCAGGTTAACATAAATTAACGCACTTATCTCACGAATATCGTGTCAGCTAAATAGACTTTCGACCGTGTATGTTTCGTTAGGGGACTCGGTTTATTCACTAGTGGCCGGGCGTGACTCCTCGTCCCGTGTCGATGGTTTGTCGATTGAGACGTGTGACCAAGGCGCTGGGTAAACAGTTTGCTAGGCTAGCCCGGGTTCACGACTATACGACTAGTGTATAGAGCACGTCGAAACGCTTAAGGTATTTTCGAGGTGATCTTTCTTCCGTGGAGATCCAAACAGAGGGGTTGTCCCCGAGGGGTTGGAAGAACTTGTCACGCGGGTCACGAACTTGAAGGACGCTCGAAACGATTATGCGGTCGTTCGAGACATTCGAGGATCAGGAAAATCGTCGATTTTCTTGATCCTTTGTACGATCGAACAATCGACGAATTTTATGTTTTCCGTTGTCATCATCGTCATTCTGGGTCAACGCTGTTATCAAACGCTTGTATTAAAAAAATGAAACACAGTTTTCACGTCGTAAGTTTATTCAAAGTAAAAATTCAAACTAAATAATGATTAAGAGATTAAAAATACAAAAATCAATGACAAAAATAATTATAAAAAAAAAATTTGATTTTGTCGCGGGAAATGCGTTCGTCGTCTGCATGAAATAGCCCAAATTTGTTCGAATACTGAAAATACGATGAATTATTCGAGAAAAAAACATAAATAAAGTCAACAAATATCGATGAACTTTCTCAAGGTGAAGATTTTTTTTATTCCCAAGCGATAACGTCAGGGGGGGGGGGGGGTGAATCGATGACGTAGATTGCGTTATGAATGTGGAAAGTTATGCAGGAGATTGATATTTTTATAGGAATTGCTCGATTCGTGCCCTCGAACGTCAGCAGGTAATGGTAGTTTGGACTCTAGCATTTGTAAGAAAAACTTTATTCCGATCTAGGGATAGACGCAAAAGGCGTTAACAGTTGATCTATACATAGAAGGGCATTCATCGTTTTACTTCCAACTTCGATCCCTTCGCTATGCTTCTGGAAAAAGTACGGGTGGTGTCAGATTTGTATCAAAGTTTTTTTTTGTTCGTGTTCGTCGACTCGAAATAATATCGTACTATTTCTCAATCCTAGAATCTTAAATAGCGATGCATTATTATAAATGCGAATTCCGCAACGCGATTCGAATTATCGTAGATCTTCAAACAACCCTCATAATAATTAAGAAACAAATTTGTATCGATGTACGTTTCATTTCTTGTTCATTCAAATTAATTTAAGAAAACAATTTCTTTCGCAATTTTATTTACCCAAAACGACAATAAAAATTGTTTGGATTGAATTGAAATAAAAAGGAACATATTTGGAATTTTTTACGAAAAATAAGTGTTATTTACAATCGTCGCGTTATAAAATAAAAAATGCAAGAAACGAAACAAAAGAAAAGTGAGTCCATGGACGAGTGTCCGAAAATCCACTCGAAGGGAGTAATTCTTCGAGTTATATTCGTATAAAGATCGTAGCAGGTTTCGTAGCGTGGGTACGACGAGTGAATCTCGAGCCACTCGAGACCAAAATTCTATTTCGCCACCGAATAGCAAAGCGAAGATGACAAAGTCGGGGAAAAATTGAGAAATTGCTTCTTGTACAGCGGGATGTCAAGAACGGGCTCCGTACGATAGGGTCGCGCGTGTACAGCGTGGGATGGCTCCAAGGCGTACAGGGTAACTTCGAGCCGGAGTTCCCGTGGGAAGTGAACGAACGTGGAACCCTCGGGACTAACTAGATTTTCCGATGCCTTTGTGAAAGCGTCGACGACGTCACGATGACGGAGACGAGAGACATAGTCGATCGGTCCATTCGCGAAGCTCGCGCTTATATTCGTCGGAGATGCGCTTGCCAATCAAATTCGTAGCTCACAAGCCGAGAGACAGAGCCATCGAGCGATAGATGACGAAATACGATACCCTCCGCTCGTACTCGTCTCTTAAAGTTTTCAATTTTTATTCATTCGCTCCGTAGCGATTGGAATTCAATTTATTTTAAGCAAATCAAATTCCCATTGCTTTAGTTTACAGATCGTTCGAATTATCGATTGTATCGCTTTCGAAAGAAACGAATAATAAATTTTAACCGATTCAAAATACAAAAATATAAATAAAGGGTAAAATTTAATTTTGTTTTGTTTCATTTTTTTTTAATTGGGCTTGAACGTAGGATATCGGTGTCGTCAAATTTATAATCAATAAAAAATTGCCGAACGTTTGAGGTTGTTAAAAACAGTAGAAATATAAAAAATTTAATTTTCATCCCTTTGAATTTATTTTTTGGTCGCTACTTCATTGTCGTTTCGCGCATTAATGAAATAATGAGAATTTGAACTGTAAAATGTTACGATAAACTTATTGACGAATAATAAGAAGAAGGGGTGAAAATTTGTAGCCGTTCGAATTTTTAAAAAATTTTGGCGTAACACCGAGGTCGCAAACGCCCCTTGCGTGATATGCCAGTGTCAAGAATGAGAACTTTTGTAGATATATATATGTACTATGTCTTTATTCGGGGTGCACAAAGGTTCCACCAAGATTACAGGACACCAATCCCTCCTGTATGGATTCTATGGAACCATTATAGCGACACGTTCTACGAGTAATACGAATGGACGACCATATCATCCCTTGACAATATTACACGAAATCGGATTCTTTTGAACAGGATTATTAGACGAAAATAAAAATTGCATCGACGTATCCCCCTTGATTCCGTACCAAAGTGAAGCAACCTGGTAAAATGATAAACATTTAAAAAATCCGCCAATAACTGAATAAAACGTCATTTCAATTTAAAGATTCGTATATTTGATTAAATAAATTGTTTATTTACAGAATATTAAGTCGTTGCTTACACCGCTAAGTTTATCGTATCGTAATGTAAATTATAAATTCAAAAAGGTTCCATTCACGTAATTATAGAATAGTCGTTATTACGACTTAACGCTACGAAGTTACGATCTAATCATTTTTTATGATACATTTATACATCGAATTTCAGTATACACGGGGGGTACATGTAATTTTTTCTTGTTTCATTGCGTAACAGTGAAGTGGGTGGTCCAAGTGCTATAAGGGTGGTCTAGTCAATTTGCATTCGTGGCTTTCGATCAACATTTTATTCGTAAATTACGTTTTAATTACGATATGTATTTTTTCATGACACGATAAAGATTCGAGTTAAACTATTGATCGACCTGGAATCCAGCCTACTGCTATCGACTAACTTACAATACTTAAGTTACTTACATTTGCACATGATAATATGTAATAAGCTCGCAAATTTCTTTTTTTTTTACACAACTTTAAATCGCATCCACCGATGCGTTATCAATATTTCGATAGAGTAAAAAAAGAGGATTAAGGACATTTTGGTTTAAATTAAGCTTTCGAAGCGATTATCCGATGAATTAAAACGAAGTTCGAATTACATTTATCTTTAATCGTATAAATAAAATTAAATCAAGCTTATCGTAAAATTGCATTGTTTCCCACGGTATTTAAAAGATATCATTTTAATTTATTTATTAAAATGATTGGAAAATGAATTGACAAAGACGTTTTTTTTAAAATATATCTTAGCGTCGCAATAGTACGATTTATTTTTCACTCATCAATGTTCAAACTCATTACCCAACTATTGTGAAATTTTCATCTACACCGTAGAGTTTGTCGTTAAAATTGACGCGAAACGACTTGATATTTCGAATCTGATATATATTATTGCTCTGCAACTAAATCTAAATGTTTTAAGTGCGTTTAAATCACTGCTTATTAAATATTCTTTGGACTAGACAACACTCCATCGTTCTAAATCAATAGAACGAATAAATAATCGTGAAATCATAAATAATACGAACGAAAATCTCAAACCTATGACGATAAATAGATAAATTACGAACTAATTTATATCGTTAGAAAATTTGAATATTTGTATAGACTCAGCTTGCTCAAGAAGCCCTCGCTGAAGTGGCAAAACTGTAAATACGATACGTGGCAAAAATGATTTATTACAATAAATCGGCCATTTTCGCTGTATACTTAAATTTAATTCTCCGTTTTAAATTATTCAAAGTGTACACCCGGTTGCAAAAATATTTCAATTTCTTTATGTTTAACTTCTAGATAAGAATTAATAACTTTTAAAGATGATTTAATTTCACTAAAGATTGAATGAAAAATAAGTAATCGGTTTTATAATGTACCGTCGTGTAATAATCAATATATCGGCGAGAGACCTAGAGTAATGGCGTTTTCGCTTTACGCCTGAACGCAATTTTATTGACTTAACTATCTTTGATATATCAGCTGTATGAGTCAATTTCCGCGTTTTTGTTTTCAACGCAGAAATGACGAACGGAACTAAAACGACAGAATTATGAGGTGTGTTAATTGATCTATATCTATATATATATATATATATTTATCCCATGCTCCGTCCACGGCCTTAATTATATTATTTAGAGATTGTTTTTTCGACTAGATCACACGAGATGTTTATTTACACATAAAAGAACGACACTGTGACTGACCTGCGTCAAATGTCTCGTTATATCGAATCTAGCAAAAGCTCTATACATTGCGCGACATAGTCTTATCGAAGATTTTAATGACACCGTATCATAACGCGATTTTAATCGTTCGATATTTTTTTATCTTTCAATTTTTTTATAAGGTTTATCTATCGATATGCACGTTTATTTAAGTCTATTTGGCATCGTTTTTCTTAATACTTAATTCTAACATCGTTCCAATTGCCTTTCGACCAAAATCCTACGTATTTTCTTTTCTTTCTCATTTTCTCTCTTATAACATTGTGATTTGTTCTTATATTGAAATTTTCATGACTAGATTATATCATTATTTTTAACGTGTATCTAGACTAGACTGGATGTGACTAGTACGGTCTTTACATCAACATTTTGATTGTGCACTCACGTTATCCGAAAGCCTTTTATATCTTGAAATCTTTTTGATTACGTTACAGAATAACTCGAGTCAGAAATTTGTATGCTAAGAGACGTTTAATCGTGTCAATTTACTTTTTTCAGCTTGACTGTATTTTCTTTTGCGCGCGATCATTATCGCAATTAAGTAAACGATTGTTTTACGCCAGGAAATGCATTTGAATGCCGAGACGATAAGTTACGAGTTTCTGAACGGCACGATTTACCGGTTCTCCTTAGGGGAGATAAAATTTAATGTGTCAATAATGTTAGCCCTTGAACTCGAATCCATCGAATAAGTTCCGTTTCAAATTACGAAAGCTTGAACGTTCGAAAGAAAACAACGCAAAAGTAGGTAGAAAAATATTGCAATTTACGAATGGAGAACATTTTCAAAAATCAAATTGAGAAAGCTCATTCGTATTGTTATTTCTGAACAAATCTGTTGATTTTCAATTAAAAATGAAACAAAAGATGGCATCGACCGAATTCGACGCTCGTTCGAAATCCGTGGACGATCAAAAGTTTGTAAAACGTAAAAAATTTCATAATCCGATAAAACGGAACAAAAATTTATTTCTCGAACTGTTAAAGGCTACCACAATTTCCATGACGAGTTTAGTTCGACACGACTGCCTGGATGTTGTTCTAATTCGCGGATATCGATACGATTCCGAGACTCCCAAAATTTACATAAGATCCAGCCCGAATCTCCAATAAATACCTGGTCGTCTCGGCATCGGTCTTGCCGGAAATTGGTGTCAGGGTATCTCGTTTGTCAGAGTAGTGTTGCCAAGATGCATCGAGACAGGAACGCACATGGGCTTACCCGACATGGAGATGCTGAGATCGTCGAAGCCGCTATTGTTATCGTTACTATTGTTGTTGTTGTTGTTGCTGTTGTTGTTGGCCATGGAGACGTTGTTGTTGGTTTCCGGATGTTGAGTAGCGAGATGTTTCCTGAGTGCCGCTGGTCGGGTGAATTTGACATCGCACCTTGAGCAGGCGATTTCGGAATCCTTCGCGGTCGAGGAGGAGCTCGGTGAGTTCGAGGCGACAGCCGCAGTTCCATTTGGATTTTCACCGTTGGACATTCTAGGCTTGTGCCATCTGCGATGAGACGCGAGATTAGCGGGACAAGAGAATCTCTTGTCGCACTCGGGACACCGATACTCGACGTGAGCGATCCTGGAGCACCTGTGTTGGGCGAGCTGGAAAGCATCGTCGTGCAGTTGCCTGCACAGTTTGCACTGGTAGGGCCCTAGTCGGTTTTCAATTTTAGCCAGCTCGGCCCTCGCCTCGTCGGTAACCTCGACTATGTTGAAGGCAGGATCGATGTCACCCGTGACGACTGCCTCATCGGGACCAAGGATGACCGTCCCGGAGACCGGGCTACTGGTGTCTTCGTCGAACTTGAGCCGCCTGGCGTGTTTCTTCTTGGGTCTCTGGCTCAATTTTTCTCCGTGGCCGGTGTTACCTTTCGGTGTCAGGGAAACCGTGATGGACGAGTGCGGTGGTGTCACGTCGGGTTCGTCGCGGTGCCTCCTACGAGGACACTGCGGCGGGGATGGTGTACTCGGGGGTGTCATAGGTGCGTGAATGCCTTGTAGGTGATGCTGGGGGGTCTGGAGCAGCTGCTGATGGTAGGTCTGGTTGCGCGGATGGCCAGGGCTCCCTGTATGATGTTTCTGCGGATCAGCTAGGATCTGATAGCTCTTGCGGTGTCCGGAAGCGGAAGACGAATCTTGGGAGTGATGTGCCTTCGGGCCGATCTCCTGAGGATCGAGGACCTCTTTCTTCATCGGGACATCTTCGTAACTGGTGTACGGGTGGATCGTTTGAGCACGGAGTATCTCTTCCTGGTGCAAGCGAGTGTGATGCAAGGAGGGCGCAACGATGTCCTCCGGCAAGGACGCATCGCCGTAAGTCGGATAATCGTGAACCGACGAGCTTCGACGTATCTCACTCGCGGGCCCCTCCATGCTCGGTGTCATTACCTCACTGTTCGAGTACGATCTTTTCGCTGGCAAGGATCTTCGTGCTGACGCGACCCGGAGCCTCAAATCCACGTCCGCGTCGTCGTCATCCTCGATCGACTCGACATCCACCTGCCTCGTTGGACTCGAGTCGATCGGTGGCTTGAGGGACAGATCGAGGGGGCTTGGACTCATCGGCCGTGCACCAGCGTCCCAACTGGTCGCCAGTTGGAGACGCTGGTCGGTGATCCTCGCGTATGGATCCTCGATGCACGGAACGTAATTCGCTGATGCCGGATACGCGTGGGAGTCTTCGCCGTAATAACCCCCCAAGTAGCCCAAGCCTGGTGGCAAAAATGCCCTTGGCAATGTACTGTGCAGCATCCTTACCGCGGAAACGAAGATTTCGGACCAAATTCTTCTCTCCACCGAATCCACGAATCACATAGCAAACGTAGAAACTCCGTGGACGATCATCGTAAAGTACCAGGATATATTTCGTTTCAACGATACATTTGTAAACTCGGAACTGTCATTCGTTTACAGACGAATATTGCTATATTTTGTCGTATTTTATTCGTTTTTACGGTTATCTATCGGCGAGCTTTCGATCCTCTTCTAGACACTTGCACTAATTGTTCCTTCCGATGGTTTCGATCGCTATGATAACTTTGACGTCCCGGTACCACTCGGGTATGGGGGTCGAACGAGATTAATCGTTTTGGTACGGAGACTCGAACTGCACAAGCCCAACTTGGATCAACGGCGGTGGCCAGACGCCGTTTGTGCTTTCGTACCGAGTGCGCGTACTCGTATACCCACAAGCCCCGCCCAAGGGCACTCCAATACAACGCGTTCACTGGCTCGACTCCCACCATCATCGTACCCCGAGCCTAGCTTCTCGCAAGTCTCATGAGGGTACGATGCAACGCGCTAGCCTAGGCCACGGAATATTGCAGAAGCTGCCAGGCAGCTGAACAATGTGGAGAGAGGGTAAACGACATCGGTGCAACATCGAATATTCGATGTCGCATTGTGGGCTCGCCTCGAACCTCTCTCTATCCCTCTCTCTTCCTCGCATCGTGCCAGAGGGAATATCCGCGTGAAAAATTCATTTCGATGGATCTCTAACTTATAAATCGAGGGAAAATTAATATCTCTGCTGAAAAAAACGACAGAATTTCAAAAACACGATATACCATAGTCATTTTTCCCTTGTACTGTGCACTATCACGTAGGCTTTATACTCGCACTCATCCTTTTCAACATCTCTAAAAATATCACAGTTCAAAATATTTACGAAAAAAGCCAAATTTTCTTGAATATCGTGTTCAATGGATGTACACAAAGTTTCAACCAAATATATTATAGATTGCAAAAGCACGGATATTTTTTCATGATCGATATCAAATGATTTTCCGTTAATGTAAGCTTTTTAAAATTTTTATATTCCAAATTATAATATTATATATATTTTTCGTTGCCCCGAAAATTAGTACATTATTATATATTAATTTTTATTCATAACACTCAATCTTCCTAAAAAAGAGAAGCAAAATTTTTGTAATTCTTTCGTCGTCAAAAACTAAACTTCCATTCGAAGGATTTGCGTTCACCAATGTGCATCCCTCGTTGTAATAATCAGGTTATAAACAGAATTAACACGTGTACACGTAAGATAATTAAAAACCTATCGGAGGGATCGACCCTCGTTGTCGGGTACGCCAAAAATAGTTGGCCGCACGCAACGTCACACGAAGTTGCAATTATTGTGTCACTCATGGTATAGAGCGTCGTCGCAAAATAATCATATGGCATCGCGGTGTTCGAGGTTTGCATCGTAGACTTTTCCTCCGAGTATTCGATAGCGCCGTTTCCGTTCCCCGATGTCGCCGGAAAAGTATAAAAGCATCCACCAACCAACGCATTTCACCCTTCGTCGTGAGAAAGGGTGACTTATTTTTTTTCCCCGTCTTCACGTCCCCGGCCCGCTTATATGGAAATTTAGACAAGGTACTATTACCGCTTGATACGTTCGTACCTACAATTCGCTTTTCTTACATCCTATTTCTGCGTATTTCCTTCCCATCGTTCGTCAAAGATCCTCGATACAATTTTCTCCAATTTGCGATATTAATATAAAAATTTTAGGCCTTGCAAAAAACGTTATGTAAAAGTTGTACAAGTAAAACTGGCTACTACTATAAAAATTTTAGTTAATACGAAATTTCGTTAATGTTTAATTAACGAATTATAAAATTAAATTACGTTAAAAAATTAAGAACGATGATTAATATTTCATTCGTATTAATTTTCACCCCCTCCTCCCCAATTTTGTTGTCGTTTATCTGAAAATCTTGCAAATTTTATGCAAAAGGATCGTTAGTTTTTCGATTTTAGCAGCACCGAGGAAAATTCATCAGCGTTTTTCTGTTTTTACGGTTCGAGTCGTAGGCCAAAGCCTGTGCCGGTGCTTTGCTTCGGTAGATTCTCACGGGTTAATCTTGAGTCTCTTGGGACCATCAGAGCCCGGACAATCACGCTGTAATTGGACGAGAGGCTCTCGAGATGCGTTCAAGACTCCGGGTCCATCTCTGCCCTCGACTATCTCAACTGGCGACAAGTCAACAATCAACGCAATATTTTATCGCGTCGTTTCCTTTTTTTGCCTCCTTTCGGTCGAATATACATAGATATAGTTTATAATGCTATACCCAACCCAACTTCAATGACGTATATATATTTATCTGAAGAAATCAATCGAATCCAATGATTCGATGGTGTAAATAATATAAAAATTATAAACTACAAGTGTTATGAAAAAATCTCGATCCTTTGGCGATACAAGATTCACGTCGAACGTAGAGCAAGACTGTATAATGATTCACCCTGAAAGCAGAAACGGACTAAAGGGAAACCGATTAAACTGAATAATCGATGATTCCAGTCTAATACGATTTTGTCGAGGGCAGCAATAATAAAACATTAAAGGTATAAAGCCACACGGTTAGTACCGATTTGCCATGATTGTTCAATGGCTCGAGAAGGAGTTCTCGCGTCAAGAACGACTAAATCCCCAAATTTATTCGTTTACTATGAGTTTTTGTTATTCGACCCAAGCTGCTATGAAATAATGTGCATTATCAATTACGGATTTACGCCCGACCGACATGAGGATGAGGCGCGATTAACAGCAGATTACTGACCGACTGGTGAGAGACTGGCAAGCTCAGCGCATAGCACGAGCTTTTAAGCCCGTGCCATGCGCTTACGTGAAATTATTGAAATTTACATGAGCGAACTCCAACAATTGATCGGAAGACTGCGGTCGTTCTCGATAATATACGAGCGCGAAAAGATAAACATTTGGTCGATATTGAAACCAGTACATAATTAAAATCGAATTTTCTAGCTTTTTCATAACAAAAATAAAGGTTTTAATTATTCGTTCGATTTTTAAATATATTCAACGCTTCTGTCGCCAATGTTTTAATTATTTACAATTTAAAACCTGTTCTAAATTGTAGTAACGAATTTATCAAAATTTCAACAAACAGGACACCAGGTAAAATTGTTTGAATCCTACGAAACAAGACTATGTTAAAAGTTATATTTCATACCAAAAACAAAAACTCTCTCGTCGCTATTTTTACAATATCAACTAAATACTTGCTCCAAAATCTCTGGAGACATTGTTCAAAATCTCTAGTCACTAAACATCTCGCGATCGTAAGCTTTAACGTATCGTGACCCATTGGAAATAAAAGTAAGAAGCGAACGGAAGCGAGGGGTGATCCTCCCGAAGAATACTCGGAAGCTCAGAGACGGAAGATGCAAAAGTGCCGTCGAAGCAAGATAAAAGGTATGGAAACCAAGAGATAAAAAGAGGGGAGAGAAGATGTATTTATTTTATCTCAATTTTTTTTCTTTCTTTCTAGAAAATGCATCGTCGAGGAATAAATGGGGAATGAGCGAACGAAGTGCCTCAAGACAGAGTAAAAACGGAGCCAAAGTATATAAGCTTTTCTGGTACGGATGTAGTCGGGCCAGTGGCGAGAAACATGCACGATTCTCCCTACGGTACATTTTGGGTCGAGAGGGAGGTTATACATATTTTATGCGATTTTAATGTGTCTCTCGCTGATGGTACGGTCGCGCGAAGCATCGGTGCGGCGGTCGCGTCGGCGTCGACATCGTCGTCGTCGTGCAGGCTCGCTCTGCGGTGCCCTAATCGGCTTACCCAACCAACCACCCTTATCCCCTCGGTACAACGGCTTTTTCGACATCCTCCAACAAGGACCATCCTCTACCAACCATTCCCTCTCACCGTAGCACCGTTTCCAAGCTTCGATGGGCATTCGGCAAAGCTCCTCGATGACGACGACCGCCCATTACCAAACGTTCGCTTCTTACCGTATTACTCAATTATTCATCATCCTCGGTTAAACTCTGTCGCCTCTGCCGCAAAGTAGAAAGTGATTTGTCACAAAGAAAAAGTCGTACGGATCTTTCGTTCGATTATTTTCTTCCTTCTACCACGAATTCGTCGTTTAAGATTTTGGAGGAAGCTTCATCGTGATCGAGATCGAAAGAACTTTTGAAACAGAAACGATGAGAATGAAAATAGAAAAATTTACAATGTTTTTGTCGAAATGATCAATCTTTGCTATTTTTGGAAGAACAAATTCGGGTTGGAGGAGAACTAGCTCTCTGTGTAGTTTGCTTTTCGATCACGGACCTAAAAGCGAAATAAAGTAGGGATTCGAAAGATAGTGTTTGTTCGAGGAAAAAAACTCTACGTCGATCGAGTGATCGAGATCGAATGTGAAACGACGAGAATGAAAGTATTAAACTTTCAAACGTTTTAACAAAATTCACCGATTTTCGCACTATTTAAACTATTGAATAAAACAGACTTTAATCTCGGCGCGAATGGGAGAGAAAATCAAATTTCGCATGGTCGAGAAAACACAAACGTATTTGCTTAATTCCACTTGGAAAATTATCATTTCACTCGCAATTTTGTCATCCAGATTCGTAATTTTAGAAAAATGATAATTCTTCCAGTGCTTGCGTCGTTTCTAAAACAGTTTCAAATTTCAGAGCCAAGTTTAACAAAGTTTAACAAATCTCCAAATTATAAATCTTTCGCTATATTTAATTTTGTGAAAATTTAATAATTATCAACACGACATCATCGTCGGAAGTTTTCAACGTTACTAAATTTTTTTAGAGTATCCCTGTTGTGTGGGTTTCCATCATCATAAATACCTATACATCGATTTTTATTACGACTCTCGTCGTCGTGTACGTGTGTGTGTTTTCCACCACGCGTACGAGAGGGCCAAGAGTTTCCGCTGCCCTAGGCCAGAATATGCATTATTGGATAGAGTTACATTGAACAAAACCCGACGAGCAGTATCTCGTTGTGATGCGGGTATTCGGAATTCAGTTCAACGTGCCCAGAGGGACTTAATATTCACGATTGTTTTTTGGTCGTTTTTTTTCTCATGGTATTAGCAGAATTAAAGGAAACCTTGCTATTCTCTATATACAGCTTTTATTCATGATTATTTCGCATGCGTTTATTTATAAAGATCGTATAGTTTAGAGAATATCCTCAAAACGAAATAATATAAGTTCGAATATAGTCGAACGAAATAAATTACCAATAATCGATTTTTTACATGTGTGTAAACTCTCTCGAGAAACTTGAAGCAATAAGTGGCCCGATGTTGAAAATCTTGATTATCTTTCTGTACCCAATTACGTAAAAAACTAGCTCTGATTTATAGGAAGAAATGTTTTATAATATTCCGCGAAAATCGATAAAAATTATAGTTAGTGATTGGTTCGTTAAATTCTAGTCTCAATGATTATTACAACGTTTTGGTACGATAAGCTATCAGATTTGAACTTTTCCATGCTCTCGGCTATAATCAATATGGGTTTAACAAGTACTTAAACAACAAAAAAAGGAAAGTTAATGGAGACACTCTCATCCTCCGACATCAATCGAAATGATATGCATTTCGTGTCGAGAGTGTAGAGCGTGTAATTCGATCTGTCCACAAAGTGGCGAGTCCCCTAGAGGACAAATATTACTAGGGGTCTTTCTATTACGTTTGGGATATATTCTCCGATCGGACGAAATATTCATTTAATTACCATCGATAATGATAAAATATGGTTTAAACTTGAGCAGAATTAACGCACTTCTTGCAAAGTTGAAAAATAAATTATTGTCAAAAGACTGTCAAAATAAATTTTTGTCCAACATCCAAAATCTTTTCGTGAAAATGTATTTTAGCAACAATTCGCTAATAATTTAATAGTTACTCTTTTTCTATACCCGAGATATTGAAACTTCTCAACATCCTCCAGTTTTCTGTTTTCCCATTTTTACCTCCGTTATCTTCTTCTGAATTCCACGAGTTCCATTTTACTACGTTCCCACGTAAACTGCTGAATTCCTCAACAGGGAAGTAACGAGAAAATAAAATCGAAAACTTATCCGAGGGGAGAGGGAAAGAAAACAAGGAAATGCGAAAGAAAAGGAGCGCAATCGTTAAAATCTAAAAAAGGTAGACGTGAAATAACACCGTCGAAGAGTATCAAAAACAAATATTTATCACTTTACCTAATTGTCTATATATTACAAACGCTTCATTCAACGTACTATATTTACATGCCCTTAGCTATAACAGTTCAACATACTAACGTCCCACATTGCTGCGATAAATTCCTATATAAATTAAATTCAGAATAGTTTATTTTTCCTTGTGCGAGTATTGTCCATTTTTGGTTTCTTTGTTGATCGGGGTGTTATGCTCGCTGCTGGTTTTCGTTTTTTACCCTATAACATCGCATGATTATTATTTTTTGTCGATATTACCGCCACTCGTATTGTCTGCTCGTACCATACGCGTCATAAAATGAATTTTATTTTATTTTCTATATTGCAAGGCAAGTTGTGCAAAAATCCGCCATTTAGCTAAATTTTTACCGTGAGCAACTCTTTTTTTAATTAGCTCAAAAGAAATGCGAGAGTAAGCAAGAACTACGATAAGGCGAAAGCATTAATGTATTTGTCAGAAAGCTTAAAAAAAAAAAAGAAACGTCCTAGCGTCTATATTTGTGAAGAATGTAGAAACTTCTTTCGTGTTAAAAATTGGAATATCCGAGATGCGATAAAAGCATAAAATACGATTCGATCGAAATGATACATTGGTACGAAAAAGCCCTACCTTTACATCCGTCGGCGATTCCTCCGATAAATTTTTCTTTCCATTTTCCGTTTCCGCGTGTACCGATGGGCTTATCTGCCTAAATACGAATTGTCCAGGATTCGTTCGGGGCAAAACGGTCGACTCCGACTGTTTTATATGTACTGCCAGTCGAGCCAAGCATTCGTCACCTCGTGCAAGGAACGATCCTCGTTTCACAGCTTTCTGTAATTACACAATGAATATTGAAATTTTGTAATTAAATGGTGTAACAGCCTTGCGACAAGGATGTGCAAAGAAAACTACCAAATAAATAAATAAATAAATAATAAATAGTGTAACAGTGACATTCAAAGGTCATGAAAAATTGTGGAATTGTAATGTACTTACGTGTACATTTTTGGGACCTAGAGCAGGACTGTGCATCAAGTCCAACA
This sequence comes from Netelia inedita, assembly GCA_964017225.1. Taxonomy (NCBI): domain Eukaryota; kingdom Metazoa; phylum Arthropoda; class Insecta; order Hymenoptera; family Ichneumonidae; genus Netelia; species Netelia inedita. The sequence continues at coordinate 29,132,634 of OZ024924.1, forward strand.
CCGTACGAGGAACAATTGGCTTTGTAATTGATGGCTCGAGCTCTTTTTGAGAAGACTGACTCGACTTGCTGTTTTTTAGGTCTTTCATTCTCAGTTTGAAAACTTGACTATCATCGGCCAATTCGTCGTTATCCTCCTCGAGAGAAAGTTTCTGTAAAAATAGTATAACAGTGATATTATTGGTCGTATGTAAAGACGTACGTTTAGAAGATACATACTTTTTTCTCTTCGAGGAATTTTGCTCGTTCTATTCGCTCTTTACACCAATCAGATTCATCCCCTTCGATGGGGTCTTCATTTTCATCCCCGATGGTCTTATTTGAATCAACATTCCCATCATCGCCAAGATTGTCTACAAAAAATGCAAATACGATTAATTTTTCATTCGTATAGTTATTTTTCTTCAAAGTCAAATTTTATTTTATACTTTTCAACATTTTTCTTCTCAAAGACAAAATGTATAAAAAACATAACGTCAATGATGTACGACGAAGTTTCTCTCAAAGATGGTTTATATTTCGGGTAAAAGCGAATAGTTAAACATTTTTAAAAATCGCGTAAAATCTTCAAAGATTCTTCGACCGAACGTTTCAGCTAACTTTACCGCTTTTTTACCAAGAGACAAACAAATTTACATTTCCCAATGTTTTATACAAAGTATTATCGAATTTCTACAAAAAACATGGACCATTTGGTATGCCAAATCGATGTAAACTCTTCTCCATTTGTTAAAAAAAAAAACTTACCTATATTTTTCCATTTAAACTGCCGCTGACGACCGCTACCGTCGGTATGAAGATCCCCGTCGTCGAACAATAATTCCTGCAGCATTCTAACTTCTCTCTGATCGTCATCTTGAACTTGTCGCATATGCAACTTTCCTAATTGATCTCGCATCTGATTCTCGTCGAATTCTTCGTTATCGCCTTCCTCAATTTCCAACTTATCCAAATCCTTTTCATCCTCGTCCGCCGAACCCCATTCGCTCTCGCTGAGTTCGGCTTCCGCTTCGAGAAATTCAGCCGCACTTTTTTTCAAGTCTCGCTTCGGAACTATTACCTCGTTTTCTTCCGAATCATAATCCACGTATTTATCCTGATCGTCCTCGCTCTCGTTGTCCGACAGATCGAGCTTTTGGATCTTCTTTTTTCGAAAATTTTTCTTCTTTCCTTCGACTCTCGACTCGTCGTCGTTCTCATCGTCGGAGGAAGAGACGATCTTGAACGTACGCGATGTTTTCGTTTCGATCTTCGATTCTTTCGAACGTTCGACGTCGAACGAAGTCTCAGCCTCGTCGTCGAAAGTCAATCTTATATCCTGCGAGCCCTCGTCGACGTTGCGATTCTCATTATTTCCCAATTTGTGTTCATCCGGCTCTTGCGATGCGAACGAACCCGAGCACAAGCCCATCAGTTGAGACTCGGTTATTTTCTCGCTCGACGAGTTTCCCAGAGTATCGAGGGATGGCCTATCCCCGTTCTCCATGCCCGTAAATTTCCCGGAACAGAGATCCATCAATTCGTCATCGTTCACCGTACCTGCCGGATCTTCGAACAATTTTTTCTGAAAGCCGATTCTCTTGTCGCTATCGCACACGATCGGCGATTCATTGACCGCGATCGGTGTGCGTTCCTCGGAAAATCCTGTCATCCTTCGACTTTCGTGAGAGACGTCGTTAGATGCGAGACCGTCTTTCGGACTGTCGGTGCAAGAATTCAACGCGGTTAATTGCATTATAGGAGAAACGAATCTCAAAATATTAACAGCGGATAACGGTGTTTTGCAAAGTTGACTTCGAGCGTCGGCCTGATCGCGTGGTAATATTTGGGACGGTGGAAGTTCAGCCTCGTTGTCACTGAGCCAATCGTCGTCGTTCTCGGGTGCGAACATGTCGACGTCGGTATCCGTCCGTTCCAATGCTTTTCCATCGCGCTGAATATCACGTTCACGCGTCTCGTCTGGCAATGAATTGGAATCGTCCTCGAAAGCTCTTACTATGCGGCTTGGTTTTTTCCTTTTGTTCGGGGTGATTTCTTCGGCATCGGAGATATCGTCGCCCGTGTCCAAATCGTTATCCACTACGACGGACGTTTCATCTTCTCCGTCTTCGTCCTCGACTTCCTCATCCTCGACTTCGTCTTCTTCTTCGCCGCTTACTTCAGCCTCTTCATCCGCAAACTCGCGAAGTTTTCGCTTCTTTTTCTTCTCACGAGGAATATCTTCCAGTTCTGGTTCACTCTCTGTGCTACACTCGAATTCTTCATCGAGTAATTTAACGTCGTTCTCGTCGTCCAATTCTTCCTCCGTGTCTTTGTTATTTTCGTCTTTCTGTTTTTGTTCCTTTAGCTTCCATTCCTCGCACCGTTTCGTTGCCATTTGCTGTTTCAACTCGTTTCTTAATTTTGCAAATTTCGCGCCAGGTTTTTGCAATTCCGTGTTGCTCAAATTGTCGTTAAGGACAATTTTGTTTGCTATTACTTCCTCGACGACTTCGATACCGGTCGCTGTTTTTTTCATATGATGAATCGTGTACGGCATGTCGATGCTCGTCGGTCTTTTCACTGTCGAATGACGCAAAAATCTGTCGACTAGCGATTTAACACCTTCTTTATCGGGCCTAACGTCTTCGGACAAATCTATCATCATTCCAGGTGTGCCTCGTAATCGCGGACATACGTTCGACAATTTTGACAATACTTCCTTTTTTATACTCGGTTTTTTCGTGCCCGAACCGTTAGTTCCTAATTCATCCGCATCCGGTGGTGGAAGGCCGAATACGTGATGAACAATGTCTTCGCCGGAATCTTTGTCCTCGTGTGACGCGACGTCAAATTCGTCGTTTTTCTTCGAGGATTTCTCACGCTTGTTTAATTTTACGTATTCCTTGTTACTGACGAACGGGGTTTCAGACAAATTGAAGGATTCAATCGTTTCTTCGACAGGCTTGTCGGACGCTGTGGCATCCGTTTCATCGCAGGAATCTTGCAATCCGGAATCCGGTAATTTCCCTGTGATATCATTTGCATCGAGGTCGCTGGACGGCGAAGATTCAACATTTTTTGTCGACAGATGTATACCCTCGTCAACGCTATCTAACTCGCGTTCGATGTTCTTGCAAGTTTCTTCATTTGCATTGTCGGAAACAGCAATCGTCGAAATATCGACATTTTTTTCTCCCGAATCGATCTCTTTCTCGGATCTTACGGCGAACAACTTTCTCGGTACGCTTCCTTCCCTTAGACCATCTTTGATCTCCCTGACTCTCTTCTTTAAATCTGCGCCACTCAATTCTTCGTCGTCCGCAATAATTGTCTTGTCGCCCGATTCATCGCATTCTAACAAATCTATCGGCTCGTCCATAAATAATTTACGCGGCACGCCTATGTCGACGGCACCCTGTTGTATAATGTCTTTTTTATTGTGCGAATCTTGCACGTTATTTTTATTTATTTTCTGTGTCTCCTCTATGCGAATTTCCGTCACAAGCGTATCACATGCCGTTGTTTCTTCGACTGCGATTACATTTTCAATTGTACCAGAAGTGATCGTTTCGTCCTCAGAATCTGACGACTTGTAAAATAATTCTGCTTCCTTTTCCTTCTTTTCCAAGATTTTTCTATATCGTGAGAAATTTTGATTCTTTTATTCGATCGGCTTCTAACGCAATATTTTTAATCATCTCTGTACCAACTTAATATAGAAAATATAATTTAAAAAAAAATATATTCTTTACCCAACAATTTCCGAGGACATTCGAACTTTCGCAGCAGTCGTCAAACCCTCAGGAAGAGCGGGAATGTGTGTTTTTCTATTAAGAAAGTCCTGGAGCGAACGCTGCTTCGGTCTATGATAGGGTAATGATACTTGCGAGGACCGTATGAGCCTTTGGGTTTCACTATGAATCTGCCGCATCGCTTCGTCTTTGGAAGCTCGCAACGATCCCTACGAGATATATTCGTGTCATCGTATTCAGAATGTTCCGTCGTATGATTATTCTTATCAAACAAACCGTCGAATAACGACAACATTAATTTACATATACGGTATTGCTTTCGCAAAGGACTAAGCGTATTCGTCCGAACTTCGAGGCTTATTTTAGTTTTATCTTCCAATAAATCTTAGAACAAATATTTTTGTCCTTACTATACTTCAGCTATTTCAAATAAATATCAATGACTCGTAATCATTAGTCCAGAGCCGATATGTTTGATAACATCGCGTAATGAACAGTTAAGTGCAATTTTAATTAAGACGGTGTAGTAAACAAATAGACCCATTCAAGCGTTTACGCAAATCGCAACATTATCGATATCGATACATCTTCCATTATATTTATTTATCGAAAAGTTTACTGTTAAAGAACTTACCGTTCGCTTTTTCTCATTTTTTTTTGCGCTATGCCAGTGATCATTTCCTTCTTGTTCGTGCACTGGTAATGCCTCGACGCCGTTGCTTCTATGATCATCCTCGGAGTCGGTATCGATCAAATCGTTGATCTTTGATTTCTGCGACAGTAATTTTATTTACATCATATCGTAATAAATCCCTCGTAGTAATCTTGCTATTATCGTTATTTCCCCTACTTACATTTGTACTCTTGGCAGTTTTCGATTTTTTATTTCGATTTGAGGATTGCTCTTTGTTTTTTAACACCAGGGCAGGGTGTTCGTCCTCTGACTCTGAATCGATGATAGCGCTGATTTTCGATTTCTGAAAATTCAATAAAATTGTAACTCGCGCTCAAAGTATTCTAAGCGATAATAATTTCATTATTTGGTCTTATAGCACATAGCAATATCTTCAGCGTATAGAGATAATAAAAGTTATACGTGAAAAGCAAGATCTAAATGTCTAATATGACGCTAAATATCCAAAGAATGCGTACATTAAAAATATCCCAAAAAACGGTAAATCTCTTATATAAATCTGAATAATATCGCTATCCTTTTAATATCCAATACTAGACTTACATTTTTTTTCTTAGCAACATTTGTTTTCTTGCTGTTATCGATAGTTTCATTTCCATCGATTATCGCGATCGAACTAGGAGCCTTAGGTTCGTCGTCGTCCGTCGAATCCATGTCTACTAGCGTGCGAAATTTTGATTTCTGTAAATATCGCGTTAAATAATCTCTTTACCTTGGAACGAATGGAATTTCACATTGTTGAATTCAGAATTGTAGTTTTTTGCGATACAATAGAAATATCGCAAAGGGCGAAAATTATATATATAGTAAATATACGTATATATAAAAGATATTAATTTTTAATAACGATGATATCAAGAATACAAAATTTCGATAACAATTTTTTACTTGCCGAATGCGTTCCTCTATGAAACAAGAAAATTCTCAATAATCTCAAGTACGTAAGAATCTAAATTTAATCCTGGATATTAAATTGTAAGAAAGTAGAGAAAATCTATTTACCAATGGATTTTTTATCACTGGCTCGGTAGTATGATCGTTTTTGTTGTTTTCGTCATCATCGTCGATACTGTTTCCAATGGCGGTCTCATTTTCGTCGCTATCGCTGTCTATAAGACGTCTCGACTTTTTGCTCTTAGCGATCGAGTGCGATGTTTCAGAATCATTTTTTTCATCCGTTTCAGACAATCCGCCGATTGACTCTCGCTCAAAATAACTTTTGTTCAATACTGATGTAGCAAATGTGTCCTCATCCTCGGAATCGCTGTGTAGAATATTTCTAAACTTTCTTTTGACGCGATTCGTTGGTTGGTTATTTGTAGAAACAATTTCTTTGTCTTTGTCCTCACGGGTGTTTGTGACGGTCTCAATGTGAGGGTTAGAATCGGAATGTTCTGTATCATTCTGACAATGAGGTTCCAGACTTTTATCTTCAATCGCGGATATGATAATCGCTTTGTCGATTGAAATTGAACTTTCGGGACGGTTTTGGCTCGTCTCATCGAGAAGAACATTTAATTCAGTAGTTTTAGGGAAAGCTGTGTCGTTGAAAATGTTGAGCAACCATACGATTAATTCCTGCTGATACGTAGAATATTTTTTAATTCTGATGAATTGTACTCACCATAGGATTCGGCAACTTCGGTCAGGTGCACAATTGCTGAAGCCATTTTTTAAATAAATAAAATATATATATAGAAGCAATTTAAGTCAAAATAATCAAGTTCTCCTTCACAAAAGTGCACAAAAGGAGCTCCGGTAACAACAAAACGTCGCTCGTCGCACACTTGTGGCAAAGCGCGCCAAATTCTTTTCGTAAAGGATGGTATGCATGGGCGATGAAATTAATAAGCCTGAGCGGCTCCATAAAGTTGGCCGACCGACTTTAACTTTTTCAACTTTTTTTTATACGAATTGTTAGAGCGTCGTTTGAAATCGTTTGATCGTTAAAAATAATCGTTTGATCGTTAATAGTTTTTTCACAAAATCCAAATTACTTTCCGGCCTGAAGTTTCCTAGTGACTTTTTACTGGTGACGTTGGTACCTCCAGTTGTTATGATTTTTGACTTTTTGAAGATTTTCCTTTTGATATCGTTTGATCGTCGTTTGATACTAACGAATACCAAGTTTCATCGTTTGATCGTTGATAGTTTCTTGGAAAAGCGCAATTAACTGTCTGCAAGCGTAACCTGAAGTCGGCTTCTAACCGCTTACCGCGAAATTTTGGACAATTGTTATTCTTGTATTTTTCAACTTTTCCAACTTTTTCCTTTTGATATCGTTTGATACTGATGTATACCAAGTGTCGTCGTTTGATCGTCGATACTTCCCGAGGAAAACGAAATTCAAAATCTTGGTATACATCAGTATCAAACGACGATCAAACGATATCAAAAGGAAAAAATTGGAAAAGTTGAAAAATACAAAAATAACAATTGTCCAGAATTTCGCGGTAAGCGGTTAAGAGCCAACTTCAGGTTACGCTCGGAGACAGTTAATTGCGCTTTTCCGAGCCACTATCAACGATCAAACGATGAAACTTGGTATTGGTTAGTATCAAACGACGATCAAACGATATCAAAAGGAAAAAGTTGAAAAACAAAAAAGTCGTCAGCTATCTTTACGCTCGATTTTGAATTTCGTTTTCCTCGGGAAGTATCGACGATCAAACGACGACACTTGGTATACATCAGTATCAAACGACGCTCAAACGATATCAAAAGGAAAAAGTTGGAAAAGTTGAAAAATACAAGAATAACAATTGTCCAAAATTTTGCGGTAAGCGGTTAGAAGCCAACTTCAGGTTACGCTCGCAGACAGTTAATTGCGCTTTTCCGAGCAACTATCAACGATCAAACGATAAAACTTGGTATTCGTTAGTATCAAATGACGATTAAACCATAGCAAAAGGAAAATCTTCAAAAAGTCAAAAATCATAACAACTGGAGGTACCAACGTCACCAGTAAAAAGTCACTAGGAAACTTCAGGCCAGAAAGTAATTTGGATTTTGTGAAAAAACTATTAACGATCAAACGATTATTTTTAACGATCAAACGGTATCAAACGACGATCAAGCGATTCGTAAAAAAAAAGTTGAAAAAGTTAAAGCCGGTCGGCCAACTTTATGGAGCCAGCTTGAGCATAGAATATAGAGACGTTCATGGAAACGCAAAGCTTATGGCGCTCTTGTCGCGGTTTTGTAATAGTTGCTACTCCGACCACCGCGAGCACTGCACGTAGCGATGTGCAACATCATTGAAGTAAGCCCACCCGAGCACTTTAAGTTAGTTTGGCTTCATATACGCATACATACCGATACATGCAGCTGTATGCAGGCAATTAGGTTGATTGACATTTCAACGATCAATGACTCCAAGCTCTTGCACTTTCATTGACTTCCATGGATTCTTTGCGCTTCTCTTCTTTTTTCTGGTTTGAGCTAGGGTCGTAAAGGCTCCTACACACGAAGCGCGACAACTGAAAGTGCATCAAGAACTCGTTCGATGGCATTGGCGACTGTCCGTTGTAGCGACGAACTTGAAACGGCGAACGCTAAGTGGTTGGCGTAGAGCCAATCGGAGATGCCGCATCAAAGCGTAACCTGAAGCGCCCAAAATCTTTTTGGGTGAAAAATAATTTTGACACCCCCTCGACAGACCAAAGTCTTGAAAATAAGTTAGGAATGCCGACTATCGGCACTGGCCGAGAGTCCAAATTTTTTTCCTTTAAAAAAGGCTTCAAGGAAAGGCTTCGGGTAACATCGTGGGGACTAAAAAATATTTATAAATTATCGTCAACGACCATACCACGCTGAAAAGCACCAGTTCTCGTCCGATCACTGAAGTTAAGCAGCATTGGGCGCGGTTAGTACTTGGATGGGTGACCGCTTGGGAACACCGCGTGCCGTTGGCATTCCTTTTTGGTGCCAGTTTTTTTCCCTCCAAATTATCTTCGATCGGAGGTTGCGAAATCGAAATCTTCACGCGCAACACGCTCGGAACTATCCGATGATTAGTTTTGCACAGGTGACAGACTATAGATGTAAGTTAGCTTTAACTTGCACTCTTTCTGGTTATCCCAAAAATCGTCCATCATATTCATTGACAAGGGTAACATCGTGGCAACTAAAAAGTACTTATTAATTATCGTCAACGACCATACCACGCTGAAAAGCACCAGTTCTCGTCCGATCACTGAAGTTAAGCAGCATTGGGCGCGGTCAGTACTTGGATGGGTGACCGCTTGGGAACACCACGTGCCGTTGGCATTCTTTTTTGGGGCCAATTTTCTTTTCCTCCAAAACCCCTTTAATTCGTGATATTTGTCGTCCGCAGGAAAAATCCGATTTCGAAACCGTTCTACAAGGTCTTTTTGGGCGAAATAAAATGTTGATCCCTTCCCCCAAAGCCATGAAAGTAAATTACGAATATAGACTGTCAGCACCTGCCGAGGGTCCGACTTTGTTTTTCCTCCAAAAAAGGGTCAATTGGAGATTACGAAATCGGAAATTTGCCGCGCAACACATTCAAATTTTTATTGTCAGAGGGATCTGAGTTCCCCAGATTAAATCAACGATTTGTCACAATTAACGCCGCATCATAGCTATACATCACCAACGTACAATAATACAAACACAATGATTTTGCTATACATCGCTAATATAAAGACTAGCATACAAAGCTAACCTTTGCGTAGCAAACTGCATAATATGATCTTTTTTCATTGTAAAATTAATTGAGATCCATGATCTTACTTTATTCAATTATCGGGCATTCTGGATTGGTCATCTCCAGCTCCCAAGGGACCACTGTCTGTCTGTTCGGAGAATCCCAGACTAAGTTATTGGGTTGCGGATCGTTAACGCATTCACCGTCCAAGCAAATCTGCAGCATTATATAATTGAAGAATAGTTTTATCCAAAACTCTTTGGTGTTATCGCTTTTTGTCTAACCTACATTTCCTCAACTTTATCCCCTAGACGATGTGCAACTTTCGAATTATTGTTATCTCCCGCTCTAGTTGTGGGGTTATAGGTGGGTTGTCGGTCGATAAGGTAGAGTGGGGCCGTAAAAAGGGAAGTGCGTTTCGTCTTGGGTACAGTGACAAACTCATCAGAAGGGCCAGAAGGGCTGTGTCACTGTATCCTGCCCTAGACGCGCTGGGTGTAAGATCTAGGGAGACGTCGTATGTGTGTGAGCACTTGGGCCTGCGACTACTTGTGAGAAACGATGGAACCCCCACATGATATAGCTTAGTAACGCCATCTCTCTCCAATACGTATCACTTATTGGAATTGTTGCACATCGTCTTAAGGCTCTTAAGGTATTAGATCGACAGACACTGAGCTACCACAAGTGCGACAATGAGCTACCACTATAATAGCTACCGCTATTGCCATTTCTCTAGTATTTTACAGCATCGACGACAATGATTCCAGTACAACAATGAAATAAGTGTGCGTATACCCAACGACTGACACAATTAGACGAATGTTTTGTATACTGACCTTGCCAATCCCACAACTAGTTCCTTCCGCAGCCGCAGGGAGATATTCAACCGTTATGATCTTCATTTTTGCGTGCATTGAACGATTTATTTCATTCAAATAACATTTCAATGCGCGACATCGCCCTGGGTTATTCTGAAAGAAAATGCACAATAGAACATGAATCCTGCCAATCTGACCTTTGAAGTAAAGAATTATGCGTCTCCGCATGAAATATCAACGATAAATTGCTCACTCGACAAACTCCCGAATAACCGTACTGACGACATTGATCAGCTGCCAAAATATGTTTACCAGGTAACGGCCATTCGGAGACCTTTCTTTCGGAATTGCATTCCTCCTGTTTCGGCTCTCGGTCGGCACAAGTTGTTTTCTCAGATCTATACGACAAACATAAAACATAATATAAGTAGAACAAAGACAAATGAATATTATTTATACCTTAGGAAACGACTCATTTCATTAAGACTGCAGTGGGAAAAACGAAGATAACGGCGATCTTCGTCCCGCTCGTTGGTACCCATAATAAATCCATCTTCATCTCGACACCCTATCTCTCTTGAATCTTCGTCGTGTTCTGCGCCGAATCTGCTCGATTACGGTCATAATTCATTAAATTATTAAATAATCAATTGAGCATCTTATTCAATATATTTTATACTAACGTGTAGCCAAGCTTGTGAGTGACAATAATCATCCCCTCAAAAAACTTATTATCGTATACGATATGGATACTCGGACCCCATTTATCTTGGCACAAACGATTTTTATGGATGTCTGGCCATTAAAAAAAAAGTATAAATCACAAAATTAATAGAGGCATGATCTTCGTATATTTTCATAATTTTTCTATTTCTTTTATTCGAAGAATCGCATCGATACTCACGCTCCACGGTTTGTTCACACGTAGGCTTGATTCTCTGGCTGCGAAAAAAGAACAATTTTTTTCTCGTCAATTATTTATTCGCGATTTTTGATCAAATGCCAAAAATGATTTGAAAAACAATTTACTTTGTCAAGGTGACCACGATATTCTTTGCCGTTCGTTTTATGCCCGGTGGAAAATCGCTGCGGTAAAATTGCTTCATAGAGCGTAAGATATTGCCCACGTATAAGGGACGGTCTGGTACTATGTTATTGTTTATATACGGTGTAGATGCGTAACCCTGAATCACGATTTACATTAATGTAAGTTATATCACGATTTCTTCATATTTTTAATTACAACCCCTGATTCGAAAATGTGCAGGGGATTTCTTAATTAAGTGTTTATTTACTTTGAGCACGATCAATAGATTATTATTGATTAATTATTTGCATTTTATATAGTAAAGAAAAAAATTGCAAGAATCGAAGCTCACCGTAGCGATGACTATTCCAATAATGTTGAGTCTCACTTTCGGACTTTGTAACGCTCTGAATCTTAGATCGACTTGATTAAAAAATGCGAGTAAATAAAGAACTCGCGATGCGACAGCTTCCAGTCGTCGGCTATTAAAGTAAAAGAACAAAGTAGCTACGATGACTCGTTCACATTTTAAACATTATTTTGCAAGTTGATTTTATTATTGATCGATCATGTTTCTTACCGTTTTAATGCATCCGAACATCCTACCTTCGTGAGACTCGCCCTTTCGTCATTAAAATCGGACGTTATCACAATCGATGGATAAACACAGTACTTGTTTGGCAACAACGGTTTATTCGGGGCACGTGCGACACGATAATGTTGAATTTCGTCCAACAAACTCAAATTACCTGGTTCCAATTCTTAATGGAAAATAAATTGACAAAAATTGTAAATGTACGAGAAGGACAAGATGAACGAGAAGAATGAGAAAAAATCGATATTGATCGATTATTAAACGAATGATAAATAAAAATATCCGAATTCTTTTTTGCTGATTTTTCCTCCAAAAACAAATGATTCTTGCAACGATAGACTTTAAAAAAAGAATAAATGAATTTCTGATTTTTTGATGTTTCGAAAAAAAAGACGATCCCTTACCTTTCGTCAATGCCTCGGTAAGGTTGCTGGATGTAGACAACGATCTGGGGAATAAGATGTGTTTGGAATGGTTGCTCCAGCTAGCATTTCCACTTTCAGGATGTTCGAAAGTTTTATCGGTTGCTCGTCGTTGAAGACGAGTGGGCAAAGGCCTGATATACATGTCTCCGATAGTTCCATACTAAAATAAACATCGATCGACGATGAAACAATAACAGACGTGAAATATTTTACTAACAGTTGAAAAAAAGGGCTCCGATAAAAATTTATTCAAAGATTTATAGCGTTATCAAAAATTACGTCACTACATTAATGGCAACTTACGAAATTAATTTCACGACCGTTTCGCGACGAGTGAGCAACGACCGCGGAAGTTCTACTTTGATAAAGCTCGATGGCTGCTTTCACCATCTATCGAAAAACGAAAAATGTTCAATTAATAATCAATCATTTCGATAGAAGATCGTTAGTCAATATTCTTGCATAACAAAATATGACTCGCATCTTTTTCTTCGTTGTAGATCACCGGCCCGTCCTCGTCATTCTGGTAAGTCGTGTACACCCGGGTTTTCTTTGGATCGAATAATACCCTATTCGCTTCTAGATAATATTTGACTGTTATGCCACTGGAGAACACTTGCATCTCCGCACGATACATAGGCGTTCGCTTGTTTATTGTATGCGACAATTTTACGATGTGATAGTCCGGTACTGAAATTATAACGTCGTCATACGTTTGCTAGTTTCTTCGTAAGTTTCTATTTCTATATTTTTAAGGTCAAAGTTGCCCCAAAATAAAATATTTCGACTCTTGATAAAAAAAACACAAGATTTGATCAATTAAAGGTCTTTTTATCAATGCGAGAAGATGTTTGCCACGTGGGAAGCATGTTTGACGTTTTGATCAACGTGTTTCATTCACGGAGCTTATAGCAAGATAAATACCCGAGTCAGGAGTCGTGTGAAATGTATCGGCAATTTCATCCTCGGTCATTAATTCGTGAAGCTGCAAATGAAATTTCATTCATTTCTTTTGTGACGTTAAGAATAATCGTTGTAAAATTTCATATTAATTTATTTCTCAAAATTAATCATTTGTAATTTAAAAAAATAATTACCTGTTTGCTTTGTACAAGCGTGACAACGTTCACCAACACGAAAAATTGTATAGCCAAATGCGTCACGATGCTGGAAAGCATGACGTCCGTTTTGCTCGTTTCAATTTTATTAACGAAAGTAAGCCCTTGCCTATGTGGATCTAATTAGGAATTATACGTATTATGTGTAAGATAATAACTCTAACATTATCATATTGAACTCAAATTAATTCAATAGTCGAATAATTCGATATTATACACATAGTGAGCGAGTGGCACGAGAAACAAAAAAAATTAAACAAGTAAAATAACGATCAAAAATAACTTTTCGTCGTAATCCAACAAGTGTTGAATATTTGTAAATGCTGCTCTTTTTTTCAACGAGGGAAACTTCGGTTTCCTAACGCTAAAAGTAAAATGGACGATGTTGATAAAAAATAATTTTAGTTACGCTTGGAAGTTTCCTCGAGGAAGATATATCGAATAATGTCTAAACTACTGAACTGCTCGACTATATATTTTGCAATTTATATTGCATAATGCATAAACACGATAAGATAAATAAAACTTGAAGCTTGAATAATACGCTGATTTGTACAAACGCAATTTCGAACGTAATAAACTTATTAACTGTAAATTCGTCCTTGGGTTTTCACGAAACTTTTACACGTGTCGTTTTTATGTCCAAAATCGATGTAAAAAATATTTTACTCTTGCACGTACAAATCTTGATAATAATTTTTATAAAAATTATCGTATCGAGCGTTGCAAGCTTTTCAATTAATTTACAAAAAATTAAGAAATTAAGATACGCACCAGATCACTTTTACAGTGACTTTAGGACCGGTGACTGTTTTTTTACTCTAATCTAATCGATGGATTTTATGACGAAACCGTCGGGTCGTAACACGAAGGCACCTTCGCAATAACCCATAGATTGTATTAGAGACAAAACAGTCACGGTGAGTAAAAACGTGCGCGTTGAGACTTATAAACAAACTTCGATTTCGGTATTAAAATAAATATTTTTCTTTGAATATTTTTCGCCCAATTTTACACTGTTTGTTTCCTCGCTTCGATGCATCGACATTTTTTCTACATAATATTCTGCTTTTACATTTACCGAACGATGCACTTATAAAATATCGAGTAGCAATATAAATTGAAAAATACTTGTTATTCAACTTCCGTTATCGACTCATTAATGCACAATCATACCGGGATAATATTTGCAAAAAAAAATCGTGTTTTTGACAGTCGAGCCAACTGCAAACTTTCGACAAAATTCAAAAAAGAATGATTATTATTATCAAAAGTTATGTTCGACCTTTTAAAAATTGTAAACAAATGATAACGATTAAAAAAAATACGTCTGTTCCAGATTAATAGTGTTTCGACCAAATGTCCAATTTTTGTAAAAATTCTATATTCATTTTTCTATAGGAGTCTATAGGAAATCGGTTTAAATACATTGTAACATTTAATGATCGAAACAAAAAAGCTGATATCGATACGAGCCAAGAAAACGAATGAACGAAACAAGAATCAATCGACGATTATTCGTCGAAGCAACGAGTATCGTTCGTTCTTGAAGTCTCCGTTCGTCGAACGAGCTTCTGGTACGAGAATAAAATATCTCGCGGTACATATAGACACCGAGAGACACGTAGTGCGAGCGGAGACGCGATTTGGCATTAAAAGCGTCTCGGGGGGCCTTCTAAGGCTTGAGCGCAGCTGGGGTCTTCGAAACACCCCTCTGCTACCATCACGGTTATGGCATCCCAAACCGGCGGGGAGCTCGTCACTCTATTTTTACTATTCCTTAATTTGTACCCTCGTTTTTCATCTTCTTGTTTTGTTCTCAGCGTTGGTCCCACACGTGGCGAACACATGTGGGCGAGACGAGCACGTTCGTCTTCGAGTCCGCGTTGCAACTCGCGATAAGGTCTTAAACCTTATATTGTAATCACCACGAATATCGATATATTTCTATAAACGAAAATAGAAGATAAAATTCGATTTTTCCTCGTAAACGATCTAAAGATCGGTAAAAATGTAACCTGGACCAATTACCTCGTGTAATCGATCGTCGAACGATTTTTTTCTTTGTTTTGGTACGAAATTATTGACGAATGTTTGGATATTGTTAAAAATAGGATTAAATTGATGCTAACGATTTTTTAAATTCGATCGGAAGGCTCGTTGAAATTTCTTGATCGTTTCTGTAGATCGTCGACTTTGTTTTCTTTTTATGTTGTTTTTTGTTTGTTTTTCAAACAATTTTCGTCACTGTCGCTGGAACAAAGTTTGAAATCGCAAAGGTAAAGGTAAACGTCGATATTGGGAGATATATATGTAAAAATCGATGGCAACTTTCGATAGTCCGTGTATGTATGGAATACGATTATTTATTATTATTATTATCATTATTATCATTATTAATAAGGTATAATAAGAACAATACGCCGGGCAGCAATATGAGCCAGCGACGACGAGTCCATACACTTTCCGTACGTTTCTTTCTCTGTTTGTTCGTTCGTATGTTCTTTGTTTGTTTTAGTTTTTTCTTTTTTTTTGTTTCTTTCTCTTTGTCCTTGTTCCTTTCCGTGTGTTTGTTTTACTTTTTTGGTTCGTTTCAACAATCGACAATCAATGAATCGGCGGGCGGAGGGAGGATGGGTTTTGGCGGCTGTACGAATTAATCGTGCGGAGCGACAACGTCATTATGTTTGATCGACGCGTTTCACAAAAGTAAACTGGAGGGCTAAAAGTAAATAATAAATTAATGTTAATAACAAATAGTCATGTTGTATAAACTACAAAGTACAATACAGTCTGATAAATGTGTGTAATAAAGGCACTTGAATAGTCGTTAAACTTGTTCTTTTTCGTTGTTTTCTTTTTCTTTTCTTGTTTTTCTTTTTTCCTTTCGGTGTTTGTTGTTGCTTTTTGTTCTTGTTGTGGTTGCAGTTGTTCGATGTTATTTTCTTTTTCATTGTTTTTCTCAATATCTCCCCTTTTCTTTTCGTTTGTTATCTCTTGTGTTTGTCTTTGTTCTTTGGATAATGCGTATACGCTTGGCGCACGGTCGATCGTGCGTTCGGTATCCCTTTTGGCCCAGGCATAAACGTTAGAAGAAAATAAGCGAGGTGCGATACGATTATTACGTAGCTTAGAAACATTTGCGGTGAACGATGCCGGGGCCGGACTCGTCGTATTCCTGCTTGGAGATCCACATCTGTTGGAAGGTGGACAGCGAAGCGAGGATTGAACCACCGATCCATACGGAGTACTTCCTCTCGGGAGGAGCGATGATCTTGATCTTGATCGTCGAGGGAGCAAGGGCGGTGATTTCCTTCTGCATACGATCGGCAATACCGGGATACATGGTGGTACCACCGGAGAGTACGGTGTTGGCGTACAAGTCCTTACGGATATCGACGTCACACTTCATGATCGAGTTGTACACGGTCTCGTGGATACCGCAAGATTCCATACCCAAGAACGAGGGCTGGAAGAGTGCCTCGGGACAACGGAACCTCTCGTTACCGATCGTGATCACCTGGAGAGAGAAAGAGCCGATTGTTTTATCTCGCGAAACCTCGCGAATGTAACGCCGTTAATTTACATAGTTCGTGACAAATTTACCTGTCCGTCGGGAAGCTCGTAGCTCTTCTCGAGGGAGGTGCTGGCAGCTGCGGTAGCCATTTCCTGTTCAAAGTCCAGGGCGACGTAGCAGAGTTTCTCCTTGATGTCACGAACGATTTCACGCTCGGCGGTGGTGGTGAAGGAGTATCCTCTCTCGGTAAGGATCTTCATGAGGTAGTCGGTCAAATCGCGACCGGCCAAGTCCAGACGGAGGATGGCATGGGGAAGAGCGTAACCTTCGTAGATCGGTACGGTGTGGGAAACACCATCACCAGAGTCGAGGACGATACCGGTGGTACGACCGGAAGCGTACAGGGAGAGGACGGCCTGGATGGCGACGTACATGGCCGGGCTGTTGAAGGTCTCGAACATGATTTGGGTCATCTTCTCACGGTTAGCCTTGGGGTTGAGGGGAGCCTCGGTAAGGAGGACTGGGTGTTCCTCGGGTGCGACACGGAGCTCGTTGTAGAAGGTGTGATGCCAGATCTTCTCCATATCGTCCCAGTTGGTGATGATACCATGCTCGATCGGGTATTTCAGAGTGAGGATACCTCTCTTGCTCTGGGCCTCGTCGCCGACGTACGAGTCTTTTTGACCCATACCGACCATCACACCCTGCACAGAAATCGCGAGATTATTTCCTTCTCCATTTTTGTTTTCCGTAATTCTTTTTACTGAGGTTTACGTACCTGATGACGAGGGCGACCGACGATGCTGGGAAACACAGCTCGAGGAGCATCGTCTCCCGCGAATCCGGCCTTGCACATACCGGAACCATTGTCCACGACCAACGCCGCAACATCATCGTCACACATCTTGATCGGTTTTTGGGATTACGTTCTGCTAATGAAAATCGACAAAATTTCCCTCGTTAATATCCCAACTTTTTCATTTTCTCGTTTCTATTTAGAAATTTACAATTGAACAATTTAACCATTCGTATAAAATAGGAAATATTCTCGAAACCCGTGCTGCTAAGGATCGGTATTAATAATTTTAAGAATTATTGATGAAAAATGTCCAGTCGAACCGAATTCTAATTTTTTTTTACCAAATCTCATAGAATTATTTATTTTACTCTTAACTCGCGACTTTTTCTTCAACTTGCTTATCGAAGCGCACTACAAAATTCCACACAGTATCGCATTTACGATATTAGGATCGCGGAACTTGCCCGATCGAGTCGTGAAGCCCGACCAAAAATTCACTTTATCGCACTTCACGTTCGATTCCCGATAATTTCGATCGATAGATCAATCGAACCTCGCCACGGATCGTTTCTTCCACAATATTTCTTCAAGATCCGTTCCGCGCGAGCTCTACAACCTATTTTCTTTCCGATATTTCGAATAAAAATAATAGAAGAATTACAAAAAAAAACATTCACGATAGAAATTTCACGAAACTCGAGGTAAAATTGTAATTCACGCAACACGTCACGACTAATGAAAAATATTCTTCAAATCTCTCGTCGACGATCGTCGCAAAATTATATCCTTCGCTTCGTACGCGAATTACAAATTTCTACCACGAATCAACCTCGTTCGCCGAACAACGAAAATTTAATTTAAAAATCGTAACATCCGCGCGCCAACCCCGTTGAGCGATACGTTCTTTTTTCTCTCGTTTCTTTTTTCCAACACTGACAGATTTTTCAAAACACTGAACGAAAAGTCGAGAATGCCCTCGAGTGACAAATTCAACAAATATCTACCCAACGTAATTCGAACGAACAAAGAAAACGAACACTTGCCACGGGGCCTTCTCTCGCCCAAAAAATCGTGTCGCACTCGCGTTATTTAAATCCACACGCACGCACCGATCGACAAAATTACCAAAATCGTGGTAACAAAATGAAGAAAAAACGTACAAAAAATCAATACAATTTAAATAAAGACGAGAGACGTGCGAAGAAAAAATTAATGAAAAAAAAAAAATAATAATAATAACAAGAAAAAAAGAGAGAATCTCGAGATACAGAGAGTAAGATTTAAGCGTAGAATCGTAAGACAGAGGTTGTACCGTAAGAATGAGTGTAAAAATCGGCGACGCGCTTCGAGGGCTTTTGTCTTGCAAGGGAGCAAGCAGCGAGTGGCGAACTGCAGCCGATGTGGGATCCCTTTATCCATATCGGTCCGACGCCAAAAATAGCGATCCGCCCCTTACATGGAAGTCTGACGGTATAAGCCTGGGGCGCCTCAAGACGAAAAGCTTACGAAGCATAGCGGTCCTTAGTCGCCCTAAAGAGCGTTGCACGAGAGGTGGTGGCGGCGGTTGCGGTGGCGAGAGGGAGAGCTTGCGGTCGCGCGGGTAGGGTAAGAAGCCGAAAAGACGAACGAAACGAACGTGTCGGGCGACGCCCCCTGAACCCAAATAAGGTGGCGTGCCCCACCAAAATTTTACCCAAGCTTCGCGTACGACGTTTTCATCGTCGACGTCTCTTCGTCGTCATCGTCGTCGAGGACGTCGGCGGGAATCGCGACTCCACGACGCATCGAGACAGAAATCACGACAAGTTTTCCAACCCCGCCGACGATACGAACGACGGGCTTTTCTCGTCGACGGCGAAAAACCTCGACGTAACTTTTGTCAACGGCGTTGCAACCCTTATACGGCCTCCTCCTCGTAAACGACGAGGTCCCGACTAAAATTCGCAAAAATATTGTCAATCTTTTTTTTGTTTTTTTCATTTTTTCGATTTTTCAATCTTAGCTTTTCATCCTTTCACGCTTATTGTTTCGTCAAATCGTTTTCCAATCTCGTTCGCTCGTACATCGTCACGAACGAAGGAACGATGCATCGATTCGTTTCGATCCGCGATTCGCCTTTGCTCCTACGAAACGTCGACTCCCTGGTAATTTGCATTTTCTTTTCTTTTTCTGCCGGTTTTTTTTTCGAAAAATTCAAATCGTCGTCGACTTTGTATTTTCAGTGGTGTCGCGTTTTTTCTTTTTTATTCTCTCTCTCTTTCTCTCGCTTTCTCTCTCTTTCTCTCTCTCTTTTTTTTTTGTAGCCGGCGAAAAAATGACATCGGGATCGTCGTTCCAAAGTGCGAGACGATTATGGGAATGGAAGTTCGAGAGTTGAACGAAACGAGAAATTCGGAAGGAAGATTTTTCGCAGCGGCTCTTTTCACGTGCTGACTACGTGAGATTTTGTCGGGGTACGCGAAAACGACGTGGGAAACGGAGGAGATCGACACGAAGATGCAGTTCGAGCGTGGTAAATTCGATTTGTACCGAATTACGTTTTCACCCCCGCCTCGCCAACCCCCCCATTATCATTTTTGTCTTTTCTTTCTTAGCGTTTATATTAACGCATGTTTCTTTCGTTTTTTTTGTCCAATTTTTCTTTTTCTTTTGTTCTCTCAAGGAGAAATACCTCTCCCATTATGGACGTCGTTCGCCAACTTGCGGCGTCCATCAGGCGTGAAAATACACGCTTCGACGACAAATTCCATGGGACCAAGTGAATTTTCGTTGAAACTCGATTCACTCGATGAACTGTAGAATTAAACCAAAAAAATAATAAATTTTTTGTTCTTTCACAAATACAACGTGAAATTGATTTTATGTACGAAGTAGTTCGTTGTTGGATGTAAAATAGTCGACTCACCGGTAGCGTGAGGGTAGGTGGACGAAAATAAAGTGCAATGGTTTGCATAACATCCTCGAAATCCTGATTCTCGTCTCGTTTTTTTACTTTGTTCATCCTCTTTTTTTGTATCCGCTCGAGGGAATGGATCGAACGAGGTGCTTTAATAAGCGCATCCTCGATTTTTTTTCTTACTACCCCCGTTTCGAGCATTTTCTTCGTTATGCGTGGATTATCGTTTACAGAGTGTTTTTCTTGCTCGATAATCGCCATGGTCGTGGATAATTTGACCTGTGAAAATAAGGAAAATCGTTATCGGAGAACAATCGAGCGAAATCAAAGTTGTACGAAAGAAAAATTACCGTAGGGGGTTGGTTTCGAGCGAAATTTGTTTTTTTCTTCCATCCGGGTTGAAAAATTGATTTTCTTGGGTAAATTCGTCGGAAAAATCTCGTTTCGTCGATCGTTCGATGCAGAAAAATGATGGAATATTCGGTATGATTTTTTACCGGGCTGATTTGTGAACCGTATGAAATAAGTTGCATCGAACGTTGAGCTATTATTAAACCCCTTCGTCTCGACCGCTAGTTCCGCGCACTAAAATAGTGCCTGACGAAAAGAAAATTTTCTTACACCGAATAAACGAACTAAAGTTACGAAAAAAATGCTCGTGTAGTATTTTTTGTTGTTGGCGTGTTGTTTTTTTGATAAATTTTGATAATTGAATTTGATCGAGGGAGAAAAGTTATCAAGAAAATTGAATTTCGCAAATTTCGTTTATTTCGTTGGACAAAAATTTGTTCAGCTAGTTTCGTACTTAATTTATTAGAGACAAACGAAACGACCGCGATCGGACTATCAAGGGTGCGCTCCCGCGAGTAATTTTACGATTCCCTAAAATACGAAGGTCTCGATAGCTATTTCGAGCTTCGCGCAGGGTGGAAGAACCACGACGAAACCTGGCTAAATATCGATGCACTAAATCAGGCCTAATGAGTAGTTCTATCGATTATTCAACTTTTCAACGTGATTCATTAGAACCAAATATAACCCGAGCTGAATTTTGATACGACCGAATGTTTAATTGCGCAAGCCCATAATTACGTCCCGACATATCTAAGATCATAGAAGCAAACGCGAAGGCGTGTGAAAAAATAAATTTTCGCGTCGACAAAAAAAAACGATTGAAGTTTACGGTATCATTCGTGTAATTCGAGTAATCGATCGAACAATTTTGTAAATATTTGAGATTATTGCGATGAATTTTTGAAGCTCGAGGTACGTAAAATATTTTAAATACGATTCGCGAATAACTTTTGTCAAATTTCATTAAACGACGTGCGCGAGTCTAGGGCCGAAGAATTTTCTCACCACAGTCTGGCTAAAACCTATTTAACTGTCGCAATTATAACGCGCTAAGACATTGGCTTATTCGCAATACGGCGATTATTCATGCTTTGCAAAGTGGATAACGTATCTTCGAAGAGATACATTTTGGAGCTTCGCGAACGAACAAACACGATGACAAAATGGTACCGTGACGAGCTAGTACGAAACGGCCATGCTTGAAAAATCAAACGATAATACGTAGAGATCGAATGACTCTACGACGTTGAAATTACGTAATCATAGACAAAATTAACTATCATTTGGCTTAGCGAAAAACGCAACTCATAATAAACTCGTAGCATGCATGATTAGTGACACACCGAGAGGCGAGTGACGGCGACGATAAATTTGTAAATGTTCTCAACGATAACGCGATTCTCGGTTGTTACGATCAATCGAGTCGTTCTGCTTTAAACGGATCGTATTCGCTATCGATAACGCTATCGATGTCGATTTGTTTTGAATTAATTGAGAAGACGATTTGCAAAGATTTGTCCGGTTTTACGTGTCCGCTGGCATCGCAAGAGCGAACGAAGGGACCGATTATCTTAATATCGATTGTAGGCGTGAGAGTAATGGGGGGGTTTCGCGAAATGAAAGCGTGCATTTTGAACCGCCGTAAGAATATACGATAGTATTTATTCAATTAAGATGTTAAACTTATATATACAAAAGATGACGTTTGCACTCGAATAAACGACAGTCGTCACATGGACTAAGCTACGTACAAAAACGTAAAATAGCACAGTGAAATAAAGTGACGAAGCGGTGCGGCAGTATGCGATGTTTCTTTTTGAGAGAGAGACAAAATAATTTCTTTTCTTTTTTGGTTTGATTTTTTGAAAATAATAAAGTACGTTTCGAGCGAAACTTCTTAGAAGCACTTGCGGTGGACGATGCCTGGGCCGGATTCGTCGTATTCTTGCTTGGAGATCCACATCTGCTGGAAGGTGGACAGGGAAGCGAGGATGGAACCACCGATCCATACGGAGTATTTCCTCTCGGGCGGTGCGATGATCTTGATCTTGATCGTCGAGGGAGCGAGGGCGGTGATTTCCTTCTGCATACGGTCAGCGATACCAGGGTACATGGTGGTACCACCGGAGAGTACGTTGTTGGCGTACAGGTCCTTACGGATGTCGACGTCGCACTTCATGATCGAGTTGTAGACGGTCTCGTGGATTCCGCAGGATTCCATTCCCAAGAACGAGGGCTGGAAGAGTGCCTCGGGGGTACGGAATCTCTCGTTTCCGATGGTGATGACCTGTCCGTCGGGAAGCTCGTAGCTCTTCTCAAGGGAGGTGCTGGCAGCGGCGGTAGCCATTTCCTGTTCAAAGTCCAGGGCGACGTAGCAGAGTTTCTCCTTGATGTCACGAACGATTTCACGCTCGGCGGTGGTGGTGAAGGAGTATCCTCTCTCGGTGAGGATCTTCATGAGGTAGTCGGTCAAATCGCGACCAGCCAAGTCCAGACGGAGGATGGCATGGGGAAGAGCGTAACCTTCGTAGATCGGTACGGTGTGGGAAACACCATCACCAGAGTCGAGGACGATACCGGTGGTACGACCAGAAGCGTACAGGGAGAGGACGGCCTGGATGGCGACGTACATGGCCGGGCTGTTGAAGGTCTCGAACATGATTTGGGTCATCTTCTCACGGTTAGCCTTGGGGTTGAGGGGAGCCTCGGTAAGGAGGACTGGGTGTTCCTCGGGTGCGACACGGAGCTCGTTGTAGAAGGTGTGATGCCAGATCTTCTCCATATCGTCCCAGTTGGTGATGATACCGTGCTCGATCGGGTATTTCAGGGTGAGGATACCTCTCTTGCTCTGGGCCTCGTCACCTACGTACGAGTCCTTCTGTCCCATACCGACCATCACTCCCTGATGACGGGGGCGACCGACGATCGAGGGAAAGACGGCGCGTGGTGCGTCGTCACCGGCGAAACCGGCCTTGCACATGCCGGAGCCATTGTCTACGACCAGAGCAGCAACTTCGTCGTCACACATTTTGGTGCTTTTTCTTTTTCAGGTTCTGCAAAGAAAGGAAAATGTTGAAAATCTTTCCATCGAGCCTACCCGAAAGGCCATAAGATTTATCCAATATTATCCACGGCAATTATCCATCTCGAAATCTGAGCGTAAAACGATAAAGACGATACCAATTTACGGGGAATAACGAGATTTCTAAATAAAAGTATGTTTCTTTTTTGTTTCATTGCAGATGATACGCAGCAGAATTGACCCAGTTGCCTATTAAGCGATAGGCTGCTACCGCTGCCGAGAAAGAGGGAGTGAAAGAGAGAAAGACAGAGAGAGAGGTGGCTGCTGCGAGGCGTCGCGAGACTATTTCGAGTCCGCGCAATCTAAGTTTAGACGGACGGACGAACGCTCCCTATAAGTTCAAGCGTCGATTATGAACCCCCGTACGCCTCTCTGGCAACCGCTGATGGACCGCGCTGTGGGCATAACGGGTTACGCGTGCCAAAATTATGTCCGTGGCTTTTCACGACTAACGGGGATCGCGGAAATCGGGCAAAGACCTCGGACCACCGGACGTTCCCCTCGAATCCCTTGTCAACGTCACACCCTCCATTTCTATTAAATTACGATCTTTCTTCGATATTTTCTTTAACGTCGTTTATAGTTAACGCGAAACTTTCACCCCTTGCGAAACTCATCTAAGGCGAAAACGCGAGATTTACTTTTCAAATTTCTCAAAAACTTTCGTATTTGTGACGATACGGTTCAATGCTATTGTCCAAACGAGAGAACAAAAAATTAATTTGATTTAGTCGCGCAATCAAGGAAATTGGATTTAATCGCGAATCCTCGGATCGTCTCAGGACGAAGCAACAATTTAAAAAAAAATATTTAAACGTTTTTAAAACGAAAATATCGACACCGTTAAATCATGAATCGGCAAGGAAAACCTACGATGTTTTATGCCAGTCACGAGAAATGATGTAATGTAGGGAAACATTTAGAAAATCGAAATTGAAGAAATTTTTTGAAAAACCGCCCCCTATTTTTTCAACTATACGCAATGCTTTAATATTAAAAACATTTTATTATTTTTTCATCGCATGATATAATAACATTGATCGCGTTACAACAATTGATAATTTTTTAATTCTTTCACTTTCAGGCAAAACATTAATTTCAAACGTGAAAAAAATTGATTCCCAAAATAAAAAAATTTACATCAACGTTAGCCGTAAAGTCAATCCATGGAATCGTTGCTACTTCCGGTAGAAAAATTATTCGAATAATAAAAAAAAAATAAAAAAAAAAATAAAAACCAAAAAAATAAAAAAATCGAATCGAAGGATTGGAATAACGATAGATAGAAAAAAACGAATGACGCGAGTTCTATGGGTAATAGAGCTTTCTGATTACGTACCGTGCACGGGACAGAGTGTGGTGGCGTCTGTGCCGAAGAGCTTCGCGACGTCGAATATATGCTCTCGCCCGAACGCCCCCGCATTTCCGTACGACGGAGCTTGCTCGACAGGCACGAAAAAGGCGCGGGTCTCCGGGCATCGTAACGCTCACCCAACTTAGGCGGCCAACCCCAAGCAGACCGCTGGATTCGCCAGTTTTTAATCGGACTTTCTACTCCCCTAACATCCTCGAATCTTTCATTCTCGTGTTCTTTTTCCACATCGTAGCGACGTGTAACGTCGTAATTTTCAAACTTCGTCCCAATTTTAACACGCACGAAAATCAAAGTTTCAAAATATATTTTACCTGTCCTAATTTTAAGATATTTTTAAAAAAATCCATTTTTTTGTTTTTATAATGCACAGTACGTACTGTCGATACTTTGGACAGATTTGTACCGAGACAAAAATTGTCTCGGAAGCTTGGGGCTAATTTACTCGTAAATTCTATAAGATTTTTCTGAAGTCTGTCAACAAAAATTTATTATTAATAGGATTATCGAGATTAAAAAATAACGTTCTATAACGTCGGCAAAATTGTCCAAAAAAATATGGCAAATTTTCTGTGGTGAAAAATTAATTGGGTCGATTTTTCTGCTATTGGTAAAAACGTATAAACGTAGATCGAGAAAAAACACCAATAAAAAATGGTACTATTAATATAAGACAAAGACAAAAAGTATTAAAAATATCACGAGCATTCCGAAAATTATATTAAGTAAAAAATAAGAAATGCAAAAATATCCATGTCAGACAAAAAAGAACTGGTAGTACAGTAGGTCCTCGATTTTGTGGACAAATCCGGTTAAAAAATCCTCGAAAGTTAAGTCGCTTCCGCTAACAACCACAAACAAGACCTAATGAGCGTAAGGGGTGTACTACTGTAACAAGAAGCATAACGGGATTACGCGTACATTCCCGGGGCCTTATATTTGCAAATTCTATGAGGACGATAAGGGTAGCAACCCTCTCCAGCTGTATCGATAACTCAGCTGTAGAATTCTCCCTTACGAATTTCACGCCATAAGGCCCCTGGGGCTCGAAACAGTAGTCTCCCAATCAATGCAAATAAATGCATTTAGTGGCCGCCAGCTGGCGCTGCACAGAGTCAGCAGAGTGGGGGGTGATTGATCCGGCGCCAAGTTTAACTGCTGAGCTTTTAATTTTTACATATGTTCTTTCTCTTTTGGCAAAATGTCAGTTATTTTTCAGGATAGACGATGCCAAATGGAGCTACGGCTATTCGTGACTCAATCCATATTTTACATATTCCTATCGATCCTGCCGATTTTTATCATTTTACATTTTTATTCGCTCGACCTATGGGTAAATATTCTTTTTTTTATAGCGTATATTCCGATATTTTTTTTTACTACTAGGCTCGGGGCTTGAGTTTTTGTCCGGTTGGGAATATCTCTATTCGTTAAGGTTAAGAGCTTCTGCTCAAGGCACGCTATTTTTGTCCGCTACACGTAATCTCAAAACATTGCACTCTCTGCGCGATGGTAACAGCCCAACGGGGCCGCCCTCCCTGTTTCGATCCCCATTTATGGTCACACAGGCGCAAATTCTGTTTTAGACAAGAAACCCTTTATATTTTCGATATAGCAAACAAAACCAATCGTTTTTTGTTCGCTTTTATTCATAAAAATATTAATCCGTTCATTTTTAACAATTCTTGAATGCATGATTTTTTTATTTCATATGAAAATTTATCGACAAACCGTGCGAATATTTTTAAATAAAAGATTGGCAGTGATTAAAAAACAAATATAATAGCGCCTTGGTCGCATGTTTTTTAATCAGCGGATTGAAATGAAAAGCGATTTATTTTCATATCAGTATGCCGTTGAGGGATAAAAACCGTGGAATAAGGGCTAAATTTCGAACTTTGTGGAAAAAAGATTATTATTAATTTAATTTTGATTTAATAAATATTGACACTGGTAGGGTCGGAACCTTAAACAATACCATCCATTAAAAAATTTATTTAGGGGTAGTTTCGATGAAATTTTTTTACCCAAAATAGTCCTTAAATCTCTAAATTTTTACCCCGCCGAAACGAATGAAAAAAAACGAGGAGGAGCGTTTAAAAAGCAGAAAAAGAAATATTCGTGGTCGTGAAAAATCATGGGGCGGTCGAAAAAGTGCCCAATTACACATATTTGTAGCTTGTAACGTTTTGTACAAACAACAAATCCTTATAAATATACCGCTCTAATATTTCGAGTCAACGGATAGTACTGGGCCAAGGTCAATGGGTAGGCGTACGTCACAACAATGGTTATTTTAAAAGTATTCTCGTTCGATCATCGCTGTGTGGCACACACGAAGTCTTATTCGGGCATGAGCACGAAAAACATGCCTGCGAGCCATGTGGCATCGGATCTAGCGCCAAGGGTGAGATCTATGACTAGACGAAGAGATAATTAATTACAATTATCAAAGACACGAGTATTATACGTTGATTAAGTTTGCCACGTGTGAGTTTGCTTTATTTTGATTTATTTAATAATTTATTTTTGCAAATGTGTTGTCTAACGATAATTATGGTATTGTCGATTTATTCCCAAAAACTCCTCGTACTCCTCGATCACGAGGGGTTGAAAAAAAATAATAATGTCCCATAGTTTATAATTATCGTTAAAACGAGGTATCAACGAAGTTTTGGTGCACTAAAAACTGTCTTACATAAATGTTTTAGTGCCAGGAACGAAACGTTTTTCGGAGGAATCCGTAATATTATACGTGACCTACATTCTATTTTATTTTTCTTCGCTTCGACGCTCCTAAAATAGCCAGCTAAACAGTCAATGAAAAATCTTCGGCGATAATGAAGAAATTGATATGACCGAATAGTTTTTTCGTATTTCTCGAGAATCTCGAGAACGCATTATCGCTTGTGAATGAACAATAAAAAAACAAATCGAAATTTATTCGTGATTGCAACGAAATGAAAATATTTTTAAAAAAAACGTGTTTATTTTCAGAAAAACGTTGAACGTGTTTTGGAAATGGATATTGGATACGGAGAGTGTATAATTGACAACGATTTGGTATACGGAACAATGGTGTGAGATAATGTGTATTTGCGTTGACAATTGACATCGTGTATAACAACAATAGAGTGTATAATATTTACAAAATAAATTAATAAGTATCGTAGACATACATATCGATGGTGATTTCTCGCTTTGGTAAGAGCTAGGCACTTTCGTAATTAATACGGGCACGACCTTTCGTTAGTTACCGCCAGACGCGAGTGCTCGATCTCATTGATTAGTTCGATAGCAATGGGGGGAGCGTTGATCTCACGTTACAGGAAACGAGCGTCGCGTTTCCAGCGACCGAGGAGACGCTGCCGAGGAGCGTTTTAATATTTCGAGGCCCTAATCTCTCTTGGTCGCAGTGGATCGTTTCGAAATTAATAGATACGATTCTGTGCACCTGTTGCAATCTCGCAGTGATATTACTCATGACGTTAAATGTTAATAATCATCATGTTCCTAGGGACGAAAATGATGCGTTGCTCGGGTCAGGCCTCGACGGAAACTGGTATCGCGCTGTACGGAGACTGATCAACCCCTATAATCGCCGGTAGCCGTGTATACTCGATAAACAAAATCGTGAGTCGCCGTGCAAGCGGCCACGAAACAAACAAAAACGAGGAGTGTGATCGCGATACGATGACTTGTGACGAGTCCTTGGATGATTTGAGTTAAATCGCATGGGTTGATGGTGCGTTGGCATTTTGATAGACCGTACCAAACGACCGTGGGAGCGCGAACGTTCACGTCTTTGCTCCCAAATCGTAAGACGCCCGCGTTGTACGATTGTGATGGAAGATTCAAGAGCTTAAAAGCACTTGCGGTGGACGATGCCGGGGCCGGACTCGTCGTATTCCTGCTTGGAGATCCACATCTGTTGGAAGGTGGACAGGGAAGCGAGGATGGAACCACCGATCCATACGGAGTATTTCCTCTCGGGCGGTGCGATGATCTTGATCTTGATCGTCGAGGGAGCGAGGGCGGTGATTTCCTTCTGCATACGGTCAGCGATACCAGGGTACATGGTGGTACCACCGGAGAGTACGTTGTTGGCGTACAGGTCCTTACGGATGTCGACGTCGCACTTCATGATCGAGTTGTAGACGGTCTCGTGGATTCCGCAGGATTCCATTCCCAAGAACGAGGGCTGGAAGAGTGCCTCGGGGGTACGGAATCTCTCGTTTCCGATGGTGATGACCTGTCCGTCGGGAAGCTCGTAGCTCTTCTCAAGGGAGGTGCTGGCAGCGGCGGTAGCCATTTCCTGTTCAAAGTCCAGGGCGACGTAGCAGAGTTTCTCCTTGATGTCACGAACGATTTCACGCTCGGCGGTGGTGGTGAAGGAGTATCCTCTCTCGGTGAGGATCTTCATGAGGTAGTCGGTCAAATCGCGACCAGCCAAGTCCAGACGGAGGATGGCATGGGGAAGAGCGTAACCTTCGTAGATCGGTACGGTGTGGGAAACACCATCACCAGAGTCGAGGACGATACCGGTGGTACGACCAGAAGCGTACAGGGAGAGGACGGCCTGGATGGCGACGTACATGGCCGGGCTGTTGAAGGTCTCGAACATGATTTGGGTCATCTTCTCACGGTTAGCCTTGGGGTTGAGGGGAGCCTCGGTAAGGAGGACTGGGTGTTCCTCGGGTGCGACACGGAGCTCGTTGTAGAAGGTGTGATGCCAGATCTTCTCCATATCGTCCCAGTTGGTGATGATACCGTGCTCGATCGGGTATTTGAGGGTGAGGATACCTCTCTTGCTCTGGGCCTCGTCACCTACGTACGAGTCCTTCTGTCCCATACCGACCATCACTCCCTGATGACGGGGGCGACCGACGATCGAGGGGAAGACGGCGCGTGGTGCGTCGTCACCGGCGAAACCGGCCTTGCACATGCCGGAGCCATTGTCTACGACCAGAGCAGCAACTTCGTCGTCACACATTTTGATGGATTTTTTCTAGGGTTTCTGTAAAAAAAAGAAGAGATACTTTCGTCATGATCCGATTCGTTTATGCAAATTTATCTGTTTCAGCTGCCATCGTATTACACCCTACACAATGATCCCGAAGAAGTAAAGAGTTTAACTCAAATCGCAAATCTGACAGCACGCATTTTGATCGTAACACTTTCGTGTCGTGACGGCTTAAAGAAAAATCATTAATTTTCACGTTAAACGTAAAATTCCCAAAAATACTACGAAAACGATACTAAAAAAACGATCCTCTCGTCTTTGAACACGTTTCATGAAATCCCACATTGAAAGAGCTTTCACTTATCCAAATCGCACAATAACACACTTTGTTCCCCGTGGCTGTTCTTTTTTTCTTTATGTTTCCTTTTTTTCTTTCTTATATTGACACAAATTGATTATACCGTTTTACTTCGCGATCATACAAAGTGTCGCTAATGTCACAATAGCAATATTCAAAACTTTTCAAAATCCCGAGAGTACGACGCGAGTAAAGAATGTGTAAGACGATGGTTTCGTGAAGACGTTTACCGACCGTAAGGGTTTGTTGTGAATCGGCGGACTGCTGAGGAGCGGCTGAAGTCTGGAAGCGTCGCGACGCCAGTTATAACGTCTGCACAAGATCAGCCGCTACCCAACATGGGCACGGGTAGCTTTCCAGGGCTAACCAAGACGCCTGCCCACGTAGCTTGCCCACGCCCAGTCCAACGAGAAACCCGCGAAACGGCTCAAAAATATTGATGCATCGGGCAGCCACCTCCGTAAGATGATTTTTGGACGCCCCTTGGACCGCATCATTTTCGCACGAAACTATGCGCCGTCCTCACCCACCCGGTGACCCGTTCTTCCTCGCGTCTGACCCTTTCCCTTTTTCTTTTATTTTTTAGGGTACTACGAAGTAGCCACGTATAGAAACCAGGGCGGCTTCGCGTCGCTCTGATTTTTCAATCTTTCCTTCCGCCAACCAAATATGAGCCGAACTGATGAAGGCAAAAAATACATTTTTCGGGACTGCTTTATTTTACCGGTTCATTGTTTTTTATTATTTTTCAAATTCTCGATAACGGAACAACCGGATGTTTCAAAACTTGGGGGTAGCTTTTCTCGGCGATTTAGATTTCTATACTTTCAACTGCGATAAAATTATATTAAAATTAAACAATTTTTTCAATTGGTAACATCAAGTTTTTATCGAAAAATAATTGACGAGTTAAGTCACGTAACTATATATGGAATACAATATTCTAAAAATTCCATTAAAAAATATTCAAACTAACAGCTATGGTAGAACTTCTCCGGAAACGTCTTTTCGAAAATACCTTTTGCAGTACCTAAAAAATCTTCTTCTTCTCTTATCAAAAAAACAAGACAAAAATATTCTATGAGTAGATAAATACAGCTTGTACTTGTCACAGCCGATTGGAAAAATATTTCAAAAAGTAATAGTGATTTGAAGCGAGGAATGAAAATTTTAACGCTTAAATCGATATTGTTTTATTTGTAAAAAAAGAAAAACAAATATAAATTTACATAGCCTTATGACAAGTACAATACAACAGTACAATAGTTAACTGCACTAAATTTCATTCATCATGGATCGATAACTTAGAAAATATTTCTGGTACTGATTATAAAAATGTCGTTTCGAAAAAATTGCAATTTTCTTCATTCTTGATTTTTACCATTTTAACATGAATATTTCACACAATATTCTCGAAAGACGAAAGATACTATCGAAAAAAATAGATATACGATGAAAAAATCGATTCTTTCATTGTTTTTTGTTACAAAACGAACTAAACCCCTTAAACAAGAATTAAAGATTCTCGAAGCATGGCAAAGCGATTTGTACTTTCCGACGAGAAAAAGGTCGTCCGTTATTAGATTCGTGTATTATTTTAAAGCTCGATGATCTTGCGAAAGCGGTCGAGATATCCCCGAGCTTTTCAGTTCAAGGCAAGACCCGCGATATTCGTCGCCACGTTCTATTCGTGAGGACAATCGAACGAGTGCAATTTCCAGGATGTACCCTTAAATTCTAATCGGATTCATGAATTAAAAAGAAAATAGGAAAAAAAACATAATTCACAAAGAAAATTTTGTTTTTACGTCGAGATGAAACATTATCGAGCTGTCCGGGGTAGGACAAACCCCCACACGCAAGACCTCTATACGACTAGTTAAATCGAGGCTTACTTTCTGTCCATTTTTGGCCACGATTTCTCGCGCGGGTGGTTCCAAAATTACTCGTACGCCGCTGAACCCCCGCAAAATCGCTTCTCTGCCTTTTCATCGGCTTTTAATAAACCCGCTGTCTTCGCAACGCAACGCTCTTAAACGGTCTCGAATGCTGGAATAAGCACGAGTTAGACCCACCAGTCCCTCGTACGACGACGAAGCTTTTCCTCGTGTGCTTTTTACGGACACTCGTGTCCGTCCTCGATAGATTTTTGTATCTTTTGGACGTCGTTACGCTCGTCTAATAAATTCTTCCCACGTTTCGACAATAGCTCAGTGATAGTGACGAGTGATTCGTATATTTGCTGCACAATTTAAATTCGAATTTTGGATCTCGATATTAAAAAAAAAAATGTCACTCGTAGCGACGAATTGACATTTTTACAGCTTTGACACAATTTTTTACTTCGGCCACGACTGGGAATTACATGGTTGGATTAATTAATCGATATTATTGTCGTAATAATTATTCGTTTTTTGAAAAATTAAATAATCGTGTTGGATATTGACGTAATAAATAGATTTTTTTATCATATAAATCTTCGTTTAATTGATTCTTTAAAAACCCTGATCCATCATCTTATCCGTTAGTAAACAATCGATACGCAAGGTCGGTATAGAAAAATATGCATTTCGTCGGACGAGTCTGATTGTTTAATTGATGGACCATTCCAGTCTAACTGGTTTTTGGTGTGATGTTTTTTTATAATAAAATTCTATACTCGTTGCAAATTTTTTTACATACGACGTTAAGGAATGGCACGAAGAATGATGTGGCAAAATTTGAGAAGAATAGCTTGAAAACTCTTCGTTCAAAATTTTCCATCATTTTGAAATACGACGGTTCGAGAAAAACACGTTTAAAGTTTCGAATATTAGATTTTCATCGGGCCAGATATAACGCTGCTCGCCAAATACCTTTTTCTAAAAAAAGCTATAGCTGAGGGAATAATTTGAATTTCACGACCAAACAGCATGTTTATGAAATATATTTGGATAATATAAAAAAAAATTACACCGGTATGATCTCTTAATCATGTCGTTGATATTTTTGTCAGTTTTGCAAAGACGTCAAAGTTTTTGTTTTATTTGAAAGTCAATGAAGCGAGAATTTTTTAAAATTATTGCAATCTATTAATATAATTACGGCAATATTGCTACGACTAAGAAATAATTTATGGCAATAAATTCTATTGACTTTACAGATATGAATCGATGGCGAGTGCGTCGATGATCCGGAACTAAATAAGCTACCGTGGGACCCCCAAAAAAAAGTCAGATCAAACCCTGGATTGTGAAGGTTGAATATCCTACGTCCCCACCGATTTAATAATATCGCTCGATGATAATAAACTAAAATAATTAAGAAAATTAAAAAATAATGTTTTGAAGGCAAATACAATCGTTACAATAAATATACTATCGTCGATCTCGTTTCCTACACTTACTATTGTTTCTAAATCGTACAAGTATTTTTTAATATTACAAAAAAATTGTATTTCACGGAATAGTAATTTGATTAAACGGTAACCAGGATGGGACTATTATTTTCGTACGAACAAATAGGCCCGATCAGGAGGATATTCCGCAACTTATCTCGAATCGACTTATTGGCGACAGCGCGAGGCTCCAGCGTTTTATCTCGATTTTACAATTCCTTCGGTTTGGATGAGTTCCTATTGTAAAATCGGCTTAAAGGGAAGACAGGAAGCTTGATCGACTCATAATATTCCAAAAATCACTACTGGGAAACCTCTCGCCAAACGTCGAGCGAACGTCGAGCAGACTTGATCGGTATCGAAATCTGAGACTCGTCACCGCGCGAATTAGGATCTTGATTCCTCAACGTAGCTTAAGAACCAGAGGTCCAACTATTGGACCGTACTAGCGTCGATCACATCAAGTTTTTTCAGAACAAATTTTAGAACCGATCGCCATGCTACCTTTCTCTCACAATAACGAGAATAGATCGCTATAATAGCTAATTAACCGATCGAATTTGCAAGTCGAATGGATTTCAGGTTGGACGAGTTTCGTTACAAATATAAATAACACGTATTAGTCATTTATCAAGCGTACGAAAAAATCGTTAACGACTTAATTATTTTTCTCGCCTGTAAATATTTTCATGCCGAAATATTTCGAGGACGAAAAACAACAGAAAGAAAGCGCGTGCTATTGAAATCTGTAAGAGGCAAAGCCTTGGTATCTCTTATCGGAACGCGTCACGCGTTCGAAAAAATTTAATCGAAGATTTCCTCGGGGTAGGGGGAACGTTCGTTCTAACGTTTCGTCTCGTTCGGTGTCGATCGCACGAGCCAACCACAAAATTCCTTAACAATCTCCACAGTGACCAATCGGTGCAGGAATTAATCTTACGTGGGTAAGGTGCGACTTATTTTTCGAGAGTCGAAAGATAAAATTGTGACGTTTACTTTTATCATGACCGAATGTGCAGCCATGCTCGACCACTACCACGGAGACATTTCACGATTAATCTAACAGGCAGTAGTTATTCGGGCCCAGGGGTGTCGAGATCGTAAAGTCATTAGCGAATCTGCCTTGACTCGAAGCGGATGGGGATCGGATTCGATCGTCGCTGTTCCAATACGAATCTCGTGCTTACGCTTCTCATCGAATCTTGCCTCGACTTTAAATCATCTATTTAGGTAAATAAATCGATATAAGTCCATTGTGCTTTTAGTAACGAATATTTACAAAAAGTATTTCTTGCTTTTTTAATTAATCTTTGCCAACTTTGCATTGCCCAACATGGCGATAAATGATTCGACGGCGAAACGGAAGAAAATAATCAAATATTCCTTATCGACTGTGTCATTATCGAACGGGTCAGGAATTTCTGCTACGTACTCGATAAATAAATTCGAATATTATCATACGTTTTTTTTTCACACAGATTTGTAATTTGAAATACTGGAAAAATATAATAAATAATATTCTAAATATGAAATGTTTCGCTAACTTTTTATACGTATGCGATATAATTGACAATTATTTATTTCGCAGGTACCAACGAGTTTACGAGATGAGTTCTACGATTTTATTGCTATTTATAACAGTCCTGTTCACCGCGAGTGCGGGGTGAGTAAAACATCTATTAAAAATTATCAAATTGTGAAAAAACACCATTGTACAATCGGTAGATTTGCCGAAATCGTTACAATAGTATAATAATGTTCAACTTTTCAGAGCTGACAGCGACGAGCAGTACATGAAGTTTCCCGCGGGTTTTAAGATCGGCGTTTCCTCGTCCGCTTATCAGGTCGAGGGTGGCTGGAATGCAAGCGACAAAGGGGTTAACGTTTGGGACGAATTTACTCACAGCCAACCTACGCTAATCCGTGATAAGAGTAACGGTGACATTGCCTGCAACAGTTACTCGAAATACAAGGAAGACTTGACACTGTTGAAAGATCTCGGTGTCAACTTTTATCGCTTCTCGCTCAGTTGGACGCGAATTTTACCAACAGGCTTTGGGAATAAAATCAGTAGAGACGGTATCGAATACTATAAGAATCTTCTCGACGATTTAAATTCTCTCGGCATCGAACCCTTCGTCACTATCTACCACTGGGATCATCCCGTTGTACTCGAGGAAATGGGTGGCTGGACCAACGAGATGATGATAACGTGGTTCGTAGATTATGCAAGAATTGTTTTCAACGAGCTCGGCAGCAGGGTCAAAAACTTTGCGACGATCAACGAACCCACGATCATGTGCACCGAGGGATATGGAAATGGCATAAAAGCTCCAGGTGCGTTTATCTCTATAAATCTCTATGAACGTCAAAATACCCTCTTTGGGTAAAAATGCGTGAAAAATTTGGAATTTATAATAACACGAAAAATTATCACATTTCTGAAACTGTCGCGTTCTAAATTTGATCCTGCTCGATAAAATCTTGTGGTTGCCACGTTTTTATAAAGTCACAGCGAAACTAGGCCCTGTTTCGTTACAAATATCATAATTCCTAGACCGATCGCAATATTCGAAAGATAATTGATTTTCTTAATCGTCCATTTTTAGGTAAGAAGCTTCTTGGTCTCGCGACTTATCTCTGCATGCACAACATGCTCAAGGCCCACGCGAAAGTTTACAAAATGTACGACACCGAGTATCGCAAGAAACAAGGTGGACAAATCGGTATCGTGATGCACTGTGACAATCGTTATCCAAAATCTGAGAACGATACCGAGACCGGTGAGATTCAACTCGCGTTCGATTGTGGATGGGACATGGATCCGATATTCTCGGAAAAGGGCGATTATCCTGCTGTGATGAAACAGAGGATCGCCGAGAACAGCCGATTGGAGGGCTACCCTCGATCGAGACTTCCGGAATTCACGCAGTCCGAGATCGATTACATCAGAGGTAGCTCGGATTATCTCGGCCTCAATCATTACACCTCGATGCTCACCGAGCCGGCGCCAAAGTCAGATAACACTCTCTGGTACCAGGACACCGGTGTCGTTTTGAGTCACAACACTAGCTGTCCTCATACAGCTTCCGATTGGCTCAGAATATTTCCTCAGGGTCTCGGTGATATGCTCAGACGCGTAAAGAAGCATTACAACAATCCGCCGGTTTACATCCTGGAAAATGGGATGTCCGACGATGGCTCGACTCTGAAAGATTACAAAAGAATCGATTATTTACGTGGTTACATTCGAGAAATGTTGTTAGCCGTTAATCGCGATGGCTGCAACGTTCGGGGATACTCAGCCTGGAGTTTTCTCGACAATTTTGAATGGCAACAGGGCTACCAGGAACACTTTGGTTTGGTCAGCGTTGATTTTCAACAAAGTAGCAGACCAAGAACGCCGAAACTATCTTACGAATGGTTTCAAGAATTAATACGCGCGAGAAAACTTCCTCCCCATACCGAACTTCCAAACATCAAAGTCCGAGCTATATGATACATGGCGCTAGGCAAAAGTTGATCAATCATCTTGTTGGAAGATCGATATTACGGATAATGATAGTGTCGCCCAATCGCACATTTCATGACAACACGCTATGACCGGCGTGTTGCTTTTATGACAATCTCGCACGGGTCACATTAATTATCTTATGTTGTAAAAGCGGTTGAACATTTTCACAACATTGGTAACAATATTTTCTTCAAGTTATTGTGCACCGTGCGTCTAGGAAATTTTCATTTTCTGTATATATGTACATACGCCATTCGCGCTTTTTAATTTTTCAGTATAAGTGTAAAATTCTACGACGAAATAGTAATTTTTGACTACACTATACTCGGGCATATTATCCGAGCAAATGTTATAAACTGAATCGAAGCAAAGCGCTGGTCCAATCTGTATTATTAATGTAAGATAAAATAAAATAAAGAAACATGGCTTATGACAGAAACGTGTTGGGATAATTTTTATCGGATGGCGTAAATTCCTCGATTTTGATTACTCGATATCGGACGAGCATATAGCACGTGCAGTGATATCGATGGAATCAATAAATACGAGATTCTCGTTAATAATCTCACGATTGATCTAATCAGTAGATTGATAACATTGGTGACAGAAATTTATCACGAAAGCGAATGGCGGAGAGATGCGAAACAGCGATCGTCTGTAATCAAATAAATTATCGGCAACGAACATAGTTTTCACCATTCATTTTTTACGATTACTAGGAAACGAAGAAATTACAGATTGTTTTTTTGGTACATTATCAATAATAATCAAGGTTCGTCTTATCCACATTCGAACAATGATCAAGTGTCCTGGAATCTCCTACCGGGATTTTTAATCGTCATTCGCAACTTTTCGATGAATTGGCAAATTTGCCGATTCGACCGGAAATATCGATATCGATCTTGCGACATATCTGATTGGATCGGCGTAATAGGGTCATGCTTTGCATCCAGGATATTATCAACGTTGAATCTAAACGCTAATCTCTTCAACCAATGCTTGCTTTAAAGAAGAAAATTTTAAAATGGCGCCACTTACTAACAATTATTGTTATTCGTCGGTATCTGCCCTAATTGACTGACTGAACAGATTGAATTTCCACAATCTGCGATAATCAAGATTAGATTTACCGTAATTCGCAACACGGTTTCTTTTTAACGATACGACAATTTTTTTGACAAGCATCACCGATCATTCTATCACGAATCTTGACGAGTATCGATACACTGTGCGACTTATGTAAGTCATATTCGACTCGATCGAATCAGGTATACTGAACCATTTATCGATGATAGATGTTATCGAAGCTATAGAGCGAAATGTGACGTACACGATCAAACCTAATAGCATTAACGTTGATAGGTAAACAATCGATTTTCTTCGATAGTTTCCAACATCAAATACCAATTTATACATCATAAATAATTTGTTTAAATTATTTTTACGTATATCGGTAAAAATTGATTCAGACAAATACATGATTATAACAAAGTGATTTTCGGATAGAATAAATTTCGAGTAAAAATATTACAAATTCCCAGAGTTATAAGTCCAATAGTTAGTAAACGTAAGTACTATAGAAACTTTTAGTGCAACTTTAAATGTTTGTTTTTTGGTCAAAATACATTCTTCAAGTTTCAAGTCAATCAGAGGACTTAAAATGCGCGGAAAATTCTTTTCTGTAATTAGAACTAGAGTAATATAAACAAATTTAAGATTGTAGTTATTACGAACGAAGAACTAATCAAGTATTTAGTCCGAAAAAATAGTTATTTTGTTCAATTGGCAATTTTTCGGCCTAACGAATTCAAACACCCCCTTAAACGAAACGAGCTCCAAATTAATGTTCGCACGATGTTTTCCCACTCGGACAATTCAGCTGTTCAGACAAATTTTTCATTTGTAACAGTCGGATGGCGGAGAAAGAAACTGCGACGAGGAAACACGTGAGCGGAAACTTTTTTTATCAATATATCGTGCATCGAAGAATTTAGTGAAATTTGGACAAAACAAAACACGACGTTAAAGAAATAAACTAACTTCGAGCTGTACCGATCGAAATCGAAGAACGGAGAACCGACTGGAAATATTCTAAAGCCTCTTATTTATCGTTATCGCAATTATAAAAGTGTTGAACAATAGATGTCGATATCAAGGTGGTTCTGAGCATTGCTGATTAAAAAAATCATAAGACAAACTATGATTATGAAATAAAGTGCGCGGTAGAAATCTTTCATCCACAATTATTGTATCTCCAGCAACAAACAATCTTTGTTCAAGCATTTCACAATGAATATTTCGATACTCGGCACGCTTCGAAAATCAACAAAGGCTGCCTTAAATCTGCAGAGGTGTCGCTCGATTATGTAACACGACTGGTGGGTCTCACAGACCCGGCGCCACCTCTCCAGGATTAAAAATTGTAGTTACTTTCTATATCGCTTCATTTACTGGCAATAAACTGGCATGGTCTTTAAAAAAAGAAGAAGAAAAAACATGTCGACCCGTAATAACATTTGAAATTATGCCGACCTAATGATATTTATTCAATTTCGTAATATTATTAATTCTCATTCGAAATATATTTCGATGTTATTAACCCATTGTTTGATATTTGTCTGGAGATAAAAATTACCTGATTATTCAAGCAGTACAAACATGACCGCTCATCGTATCAACACTTATAAAATACCCGTCGGATGATCCTTTCCTCTGGATATCGAGCGAGCTCACACTTTGTACCCCGAGCTGAATTTGTAATCTTCATTCGCGAGCTGGCATCCCCACCTGTGTTATCTGTTCTCAAAGTGCAGTGCGTTATGATGGCCACATAAGAAACATCATACTGGCTGTAATCGTCCAATTTCTAACTGCTAACTTTCAATTATACAAGGTAAATTATTAAAACGATATGCGATAAATAATAATTATTTCAATGTTACTATATTTAAATCAAGAAATTCGTGAACACTAAGCAAACTTACTATCAACTTGTATTTGTCGCATCGTTAAATTTGACAGGAAACAAAATGTATCCGTTTGTTTCGCAGGTAACGGGACGACAACGGAAGAATAATGGGTTGCCTATACGTCGTGGCTTTGCTGGTCGTAGCTGTACGGTAAGTCATCCGAAATTCGCATACACAAACGGTTAATGATATTTAAATATTAAAACAGTAATAATGACATAGCGCGCATTCCAGAGCCGAAGAAAATATCAGTCAGTACTTACACTTTCCTCCGAATGTCAAAATCGGTGTTTCGACTTCCGCGTATCAGATC
Source organism: Netelia inedita (assembly GCA_964017225.1). Lineage (NCBI taxonomy): Eukaryota > Metazoa > Arthropoda > Insecta > Hymenoptera > Ichneumonidae > Netelia > Netelia inedita. The sequence continues at coordinate 29,173,229 of OZ024924.1, forward strand.
GAAGGTGCATGGAACGTCAGCGACAAGACCAAGAGCGTTTGGGATAACTTCGTCCATGATAATCCTGGGCGTATTGTCGATGGAAGTAACGGCGATGTTGCCTGCGATTCGTACAACAATTACAAGGAAGATTTAATGCTTTTGAAAGAGCTCGGTGTAGATTTCTACCGACTATCTATTAGTTGGACACGTGTTTTACCAAATGGTTTCGCTAATCAAGTCAGCGCCGTTGGTATCCAATACTACAAGAATCTTCTCGATGACCTCAATGCCTTGGGTATCGAACCGTTGGTCACTCTCTATCATTTTGATCATCCTGCCGTACTCGAAGAAATGGGCGGATGGACGAACGAGATGATGGTGACCTGGTTCGTGGATTACACAAGGGTCATCTTCCAAGAATTAGGTGACAGAGTAAAAACCTTTACGACGCTCAACGAGCCTGGCTTGTATTGCAAAGGGTCATATGGATTGGGTCTACTTGCTCCAGGTACGTAAACAGATATAAAATCTGTTTCTCTTGCCATATTGTTTACCCGACGGATACAAGTACCATCAAATATCGGTTAATAATCATCTCGAACAATTTCTAGCCAAATCGATCTCTGATGTCGCGCCTTATCTCTGTATGCACAATATGCTCAAGGCCCATGCGAAAACATATAGAATGTACGATAATGAATTTCGTGACAGAACCGGTGGACAAATTGGAATTATCGCGGCGAGTTTTTACAGCTACCCGAAATATCCTAATGACGTCGAGGCAGCCGAAGTACAATTTGATTTTGAATGCGCCTGGTTAACCGATCCAATATTCTCGGAAAAAGGAGACTATCCTGAAATCATGAAACAAAGAATTGCCGAGAATAGTCGATTGGAGGGATATCCTCGTTCCAGGCTGCCGGAATTTACGCAATACGAACTCGATGAGATAAGAGGAAGCTCCGACTTTCTTGGCATGAACCATTATTCGTCTCAGCTCGTGGCACAAGCGCCAAAGACGAATTCCACTCTGTGGTTGCATGACAGTGGTATCATCATCAGTCACGATCCGAGCTGGCCCGGTACGATCACATCGTGGTTGAAGATAGTGCCCAAAGGCTTTGGCGATCTTCTGAGAAAATTGAAAGATCGATACAACAACCCACCCGTCTACATAATGGAAAATGGATGCTCCGATGATGGTTCGAGCCTCGACGACTACACTAGAATCGAATATTTCCACGGTTACGTTAAGGAGCTTTTGGTAGCGATCAATCGCGATGGCTGCAACGTCGAACGATACGCCGCCTGGAGTTTCATGGACAGTTTCGAATGGATATCCGGTTATCGAGAACGTTTTGGTCTGGTCCATGTCGACTTCAATAATTCGGCGAGGAAGAGAACTCCCAAATTGTCGTATAACTGGTTTCAAGATCTTCTACGAACGCGCGCTCTTCCTAGTATCGTTTGAAACAATTTACCGAACGATGTATCTTTATAATACGATTTTTATTTTAAAGCAAAGAGAAATGTATAACTGTCGTTATCGATAATAATAAAATAAAGAAAGGGTGAATTGACATTACCTCAGTTTCCACTTTTTCTTCGACGATCTATCTCGTTAAGGATTCATTGATCTCGACCGGCTTATAATTCTATCCCAACGAAGGCCAGCGAAACCTACTATAATACAAAACTCGCGCTCAATCGCGATGCTCGTTCTCTACGATCAAAAGGATAACAGTTGAAACGAGATGAGAGATCAAACATGAAAATAAATAAGTGTATAATTTCCAACCGGTTTTCGTACCAACCGTGTCGTATAATGCAAACGAGAAAATTAAAAGTTAAATCTGGTATAGAGTAGAACAGCGAGGTAAAAATTGGGACGCGAAGAGTGCTAGCGATGGGCAACGTCTGAACCGGAACATCGAACGATCTTCTTTTTATCGTTTGGTTGGTTTCGCCAATGGAAAGTCCGAACCAGGTATACGCCAGGGTCGCGAACGCATTCAATAAAATTGTACAAAGCAAAGAAGTAGTGGAAAGAACAGAGGCAAGAGAAGGGATGACGGTCAGAAGTTTAGTGCCTGGAACGGAGGATAAAAGCATCATTACAACATTAGTGAGTGACCGCTCGAGTTACTATCCGCTGTGTATAGGACGGGCCCCTCAATCTGTTGCAATTTAACGCAGTTCGGAGAGCGTCGTCGCTGTGCTTCGTTCGATACATCCGTTAAAACCAATCAATTCTACATCCGTTCGTCCCAGAAATTCGTCATGATTTATCTGTAAGTATAAACAGTCTGTATAAAAAACTATACGAATTTTGAACACCGGGGATTAACACGATTTCGAATGAAAAAGTATGATGCTATAAAAATTACATACAAGTGATAACGCGAGGAATATACTTGCAATTTTTCCATGTTTTTGTTGTGATCCATGTACCGGTACATCTCTTCGGCATTATCAACGTTCTGTAACGTCCGATTGAAAAATAATTGATGAATTTATTAAACAAGGAACTTTTCGACTAGCTTAATTTCAAACATAAACGAAGTTACAGCTATAAACCAAACAGACCGACGAGAAAATCATATGTGCATCATTTATCTATCGATACGTTATCGTCCACCGGCGTCTGCGAATAGTTGTCGATAACGAGTGTACAAATTATTGAAAAATTCATTTTCTCAATATTCATATTTCTTTCATAACTTTGATGGCGAACTGCGTTTTCCAGAGGAAGTGAAAATTTTGTTGGTGTATTTCGACCTCGTTAACTACGTGCTGTAATATAACACTGACCCAGCTCTCCGATTACAAGGCTCCCCTCGTTTATACTTAACGCGTCCTCCGAATTGTCGTGAGCCGAATACCCATCGAGGCCGAAGATATCGCTCTTCCTAGGAATATTTAGTCGATCTCGGAGTTCGTGATGCGAATCGTCCGCCGAGCCAAAGCGTCCTTCAATCTGAACAATTATTTTCTGTACGTATAGCATTACTGGAAGGTAATTGAGATTCGCGCGCTACACCAGCTCGTCACAATCCCAAGATAATACAAAACTCTGTTTACGACGCTTCTTGATAATAATTCTTACGGTCCGAATGGTATTTAAATTTTGGAGATTAACAATCGTCATAAATTCTCAAAGAATAAACAAAAATACGCTTTTATCCATCTTTCGACGGGAAAATTGAAAATAATTAGAAATAAGGATACTATATTCGTTATCTATGGAAAATATACGATCGAATAGAGTCGTGAAACGTTGAAGAAAATAAAAACTACTTTTTGTTTACTTCACCGATGATTTCTTGGTTGAAACTTTGCGTTTATTGAACCGATCCGGATTTAGTATGGGACTTTTAAAAACCTGATAGAGAGATCTAAAGAAAGGCGTTTGGTTCATTCCCATATCTAAATTTTCGTGGCAATTACGGCAATTAAAAAATGAGCACAATTCGGCTCGAAGGAAATGGCCACAACCGGATAAACCTGACGGCATTTTGAAGCTGGAACGATTGTCTGTCAAACATACTACGCAATTACGAGTCCGGTCGAAATTAAGGCTGTAGCTGTCTAAATAAAACTACACGTTTGGGTCGAGAGCGAACATTGGAAGATAATTAAAAAATGTTCACCTCTCATGTTCATATGAAGGCATTTTTGTGAAAAAAATTTAATTTCACAATCTTCCTACTCCCCTCCAGAGTTACAGACTTCGGTCGTTCAGAGGTGTGAACTTTCATCAGTTTTTGTTTCCACCTTGACAAAGTATTGTATTATTCCATCGCAGTGTGCTGGGTCTGTTGGCCTTATCAGCGACCGGACGATGTAGCAACATAACGGATCCTGCTAAGGACGATCCTGAATTATTGGGACGAGCAAAGCAGCTTCTGACGCGTCTCAATCGCGAGTACGGCGAATGGAACAACAGGCAAACGAAAGCAGCTTGGGCTTATGCCTCAAACTTGACGGATGAAAATCTCGCCAAGCAGCTCAACGTTTCCGCTCAATTCGCCGATTACGTTCGGAAAATGTGGCAGGAAGTCAATGAATTCGATTGGAAGAATATCAAGGACTACGATACTCGCCGGCAATTCCAAGAGCTTTCCACACCCGGCAGCGCGGCGTTACCGGAAAAGGTACGGCCGATATTGTGTATTTATACTGGGCGTAATAAAAGAGGTCCACGTGGCAGAAGGTTGACAAACACGGTTGATTCAACGACGCTAATTGACAACCGGAAATTGAATAATATCGACCGACTATAGACACTGATTTCGCTTTCAATCTTTCGTCCGAAAAAACTGGGACGCAAGATTCGCTGTGTCGCCCTTCAACAATAATATAACGATATTTTTAATATTAATGACTAATCGGTATTAAAAATATTGAACGATAGAATGTCTAAAGGACAAAGTATAAAAGTATAAATGATTTATTAAAAATCTTCTTGTTCATCGCGCCATGGCCAATTTTAGAGAATAATGCCTTTGAGCCATTTTGGGCACATCATTTTCTATAGCTACAAATGTTCAATAAAAATATTTTCGACACAATGAAAGATGCTCAATGATGTCTAGACTAACGGTTGAATCTACGTATCTTTTAGCATATTGAAGGAACTTGAGTCTAAAATAGTTTTGTGAGAGTGATGTTTTAAAATGATTCGAACATCATTCGAATAAGCTTAATTACTCTTATTACTGTTTCTTGCCACAAAGAGAATTCAATATATTCCTATCGCTGAATCATTCATCGAGAAATCATTTCAGAAATACAAAGAATTCGGCGAAATCACCAGCAAGATGGAAAGCACGTACTCGACCGCAAAGGTTTGCGACTACAAAAAGCCAGACACGTGCGATCTGAACCTTGAGCCCGAAATTACGGAGATCCTTGCCAGCAGCCGTGATCCGGAAGAACTCAAGCACTTGTGGATCAAGTGGCGAGACGCGTCTGGAAAGAAGGTCAAAACAGATTTCATTAGATACGTAGAACTGAGCAATGAAATTGCGAGACTGAATAATCACAAGGACATGGCTGATTATTGGTTGAAAGATTACGAGGCTGAGGATTTTGTCGAACAAATTGGTAACAGTGCATTGTCTTCAAGGAATTAGTGTGGAAAGTTAAAAAAAACATTTGCGACGTAATTTACAACTTTCACAATTCTTACAGACGCTCTTTGGACGGAGCTTAAACCATTGTATTTGCAACTACACGCTTACGTGAGACGTCAACTACGTCTGAAATACGGCGAGAATGCAATAACGAAGGACGGTCCTATACCAGCTCATCTTTTAGGAAACATGTGGGCTCAATCGTGGGGCGAAATTGCCGAATTTAGCACACCCTTCCCTGGCAAGAAATTACCGGATGTGAGCGAGGCCATGATAAAGCAAGGTTCTCATCAATGAATTTAACAATATAGATTTAGACTATAAAGCCTAATCTCAACCCATTATTTCTTTTGTATGAAATTTCCACACCCAAAACACAATTTCGATACCGCCAAGGACCTCGAGCGAATATTATCCGTTCAATTTCTAAAATGCACAGGATACAACGTAACGCAAATGTTTCGACTGGCTGAGAGCTTTTTCGTATCTTTGAATCTGAGCGCGATGCCGGAACTTTTTTGGAAAAATTCCATTCTCGAGAAACAACAAGGAGTTCACATGATCTGCCACGCATCGGCCTGGGACTTTTACGATGGCGAAGATTTCAGAATAAAGCAGTGTACTCGCGTGAACATGGTGGATCTCAATACAGCTCATCATGAAATGGGACACGTACAATACTACTTGCAATACAAGAATCAACCGACCGTTTACAAGGAGGGTGCAAACCCAGGATTTCACGAAGCTGTAGGCGACACGATATCACTGAGTGCATCGACACCAGCCCATCTTAAACAGCTCGGCTTACTCGACGATGTCTCCACGGATTACGAGGCTGTTCTCAATTATCTTTATTTCGTTGGGCTCGACAAAATTGCCTTTCTGCCGTTTGCTTATATGATGGATAAGTGGCGTTGGGGAGTTTTTGAGGGTAGCATTGTGCCGGACACGTATAATTGCAATTGGTAAGCATTTTCTTACTATTAACAACTTTTTTATCTTGAATTTTTATTCAGCGAAGATCAAACATTCTCAGCGATGGATAAAGTTCAATAAAAAAAGAAGCGAAATCTTTCATTCCCTAAAAACCCTAATTATAGACATCCATTCTTTAGAGCACCAGCTAGCTACAACAATTTTCTACTCCGTAAGATTATTCCTATCACTGTGCAACCATTCACTCGAAAGCGCGTCGGTTCTACAGAAAGATTTCTATAAATCTGTCGAGAAAACCAACGCTTCCTGTAGAAATTTCTAATTGAAAAATTGTTCTCTATATTCTATTTCAGTTCAATTTTAAGATGAGAGATTGCTTCTAAATTGAGATCACAAATGTCATTGTTTTACAGGTGGGCACTTGCCGAAGAGTATCAAGGAATAGAACCACCGGTCGACCGATCCGAAGAAGATTTCGATCCGGGCGCAAAATATCACATTATCGCGGACGTCGAATACATAAGATATTACGTCAGCTTCATCATTCAATTTCAGTTCCATAAGGCTCTGTGTACGGAAGCTGGCCAATACGACCCGCTAAACCCGGAAAGCAAACCTCTGAGCGAATGTAACATTTACGGCAGTCATAAAGCTGGTTACCTCTTCAAGTGAGCAAAAGTTTCATTACATACCGCGATGAAAGAATTTCTAGAAAGTCACCGGTCTCTGCAAGGCCTTTTAACGCAATTTAATTCACTTTCAGGTCAATGCTCGAGCTCGGATCCTCCAAGCCCTGGCAAGACGCAATGGAAAAAATCACTGGTCAACGAAAAATGGACAGCAGTGGCCTCTTGGAATATTTCAAGCCTCTATTGGATTGGCTCAAGCTAGAAAATGAAAAGACCAACGAATATATAGGCTGGCAACCGAGCAAAAAGAGTAAGCCCTTTTTATCAACACTTGAAAAATCAAATAGAACATTTTCTTGCAAACAAACAAAAGTAAAAATTACTCCATGTTCTGTCTTTCGCCGAGATAAAACCCTGTCCAACTATATCGTCTTATCTTTTTTTACAAGTCTGCAAAGGCAAGGAGATTGCAAACGCGTCTGTCACACCGAGCACCGAGTAGCAGATCGGAAGTTTCAGGACGTCGGAAGGAAAGTTATAACGAGAGCCATTGTGTTATAATTTCCAGTATCAGAAACCACGAAGAAACTTCGAAATCATAGAGTTTCATTAGCAAGCGATGAGAAGAAACTGTGGAACTATTGGCGGATCTCTTTCAACGCGTACTTATCATTATACATATAGAAAAATTAAGAATAAATAATAATCGTACTTGGTGAGAGAAGGAAATTTCATCATAAATAAATGAAAAATCTGTAGTAAAGAATTATTTTCAAAACGCCTAGACAATTTTATAATAATTCCTTAAATCTCCGATCTAGAACGGGAAATTATCGAGATGTTCGTAAGGCATTGCAGAAAAAAGATATACATTTTTATTCGTCGCTGAATATACAGATGCAACCGTGCGACCGGTATGAGAGTATTTCTACCAGGAATAAACGCTTAATAAGTAAAGGAACTCCATGGGATTTCCATGAAAACGTAATTAATACATCGAATTTCACAAATCAATAATACATGCCTGCGTATCACGACGCGGGAAAAGTCGATCCTTAATCGAGATTGAATTCAGTAATTATTACAAGTTTTATATTCTTCCACGAAATTTTTTATGTCGATATTTAATTCCTAAAAAGAAATCGCAACGATACATACGCCAAAAACGATAATTACGAAAAGAATCGTTTTTTTGTTATCAGGAAATGGCTGTGCAATCCTGCTAAAAAAAATATTCCAAGCCAGGATGCGTATCGATGTACGACCATTTTAACTGACCCATCACAAGCGAAAAATTGAATATTTTTGTAAAAAATGATTCTTACATTCTATTTGGCCTTGCCGCGTCCGCGACCTCGTTTCGTCGGTTTTGCTTCAGCCTTACTAGTCGAACCGGTGTTTTTAGCCTCTGTTGGTTTTTTCGCCTATGCAGAAAATACATCGACGTAGAAACTATGTACTTCAACAGCAAATAGTCGCATATCCCAGTACAAGTTAAATGCTGAATTTAAACATTATACCTTGATCATTCTATCGGAACCCATATCGTCATTATCAGCGTCTGATGCGATATCCTCGTCTTCCTCTTCCATAAAGTCTTCGTCCTGTGTAGCCTGACCAGCTTTCTTTTTTGGTGCAACATTGATGAGGTAAGGCGCAGAGGCGGCTGTTTTGTTGTAAGCTCTCGTAAATGCCGATTTCGTCTGCAAAACGAATAAAGAAGTTTATTCTGATTAACGCCTCGGCTTCTGTATGAAAAAAAAACTTATCGATAACACGCACTTTACTGTCGACAGCTTGCATGGGATCACGCCCTCCTGGCCACAAGGAGACTTCAACCAGGGATTCCAGATCCTCTCTGAACAAATAACAATACATCAAATTAATTCTGTGTGCAAGGGCTTTAACTGTAACAAGTTACACTCTCGATATCCTTTGAAACGCTTGATGTTTCAAGAAAAATCAAGTGAAGAATTAATTTCGGAAAAAAACTGTCGTATTTTTCCTGATTTTATATCACGCAAGTAAATGCAATCCTGAATATATAATGGTATAATCTAGATTGAAACTGATTTTAACGAAAAAAAAATTGGTTACCTGAGCAAATGATATTTGTTCATGACATTCAAGGAATCCTCAATTCCATCGGTATTTCGAAGAGCCAGAGGACGAACAACTGCATCTCTGAGGGGTATGAGATAATCAATATTTATCGCCTCTTTGCTCGCTCCGGTCGCCAGCCGGGTATGAACCGTAATTTCTTGCAGCAACCTACAAACATTTCATCGTTATATTAAAAAATATTAAAGTAACGAAATTAATCCATTTAGTCTCCAATAACAATTTTATTCGTACCTATCAAATTTGCTTCGCTTCGAATTTCTTCCCAACCAGGCAGGAAAATTCGCTTGTCCCGTTAATCGACCGGACATCAAAGTGCCAGGTATCACCGAAGAAAAACATGCTTGAGTCGGTAGCAACGACCACGCTCCGTTTCCACGTATTGCGTTTTCTATCAAATCTCCCATTGCTAAACTCTCCGCGCTACGGGCTATCCTGTCCAATAGTTCCGTCCTGAATGAAACAATCGTTAAATATGTTTGAATACTCATCGAAAAATTCCCGTATTTGAAACGTTTAAATAAAACGTTTAATAATTCGGAAAATGATGCTAAATCCTCGTACCTTGGGGCCTTTGGTAGGACAGACAGATAATTTTCTTGAACAAACAGTCCGGCGATGTTGTAATCGTGAAAGAATAAATCGCTCTTGTCGTGTATACTCATTTTCTCATGTTCCTCGGCGGAGAAGACTTTTCGTACTACGTCCCAAGGACCGAGTCTCAGATCCTTGCTTAGGTCGCGAGTCTTAGTCTTTTCCCGATCGGAAGATGAACCAGCACCGAGCATCGCTAAATGATTGATAACTTGACGTATATCTTGATTCGTCGATTGTATAAGACGATCAATATCCTCCGTTGTGGCATTGATTTTCTCTCTACAGCAGATAGATTTCATAGCCCCCTAATCGATCATAACAAAAAAGATTATGATGCATATAAAAATATCTAAACGTCAGAAAAATGTCCTTATTTTTTATTCGATTATGAAAATAAACGTCTCTCACCCTTATCTGTTCCAGTCTCGGTTTTTGAAAACGAAGATCGAATGTGTAATTTGAAAGTGTTCGCATTTTCGGATGATTACGCTCGTTGCAAATACAGATTATCGGAACTTCGGAACTTTTAATGAGGGATATTAATTCTTGCAGACCACCGCGATCTTCGTTGCCTGCCATACCATCGACTTCGTCCATCAATAGCACGTGTTTCTTCGTTAGCCGTTGATTAAAATGTTCTGCGAGACAATATATGCATTAAAAATCTAACCGAACTACTACATCCGTATTTCAATGAAAATTAACGAACTTCCGAAATATCCTTTGACGGTTGTATTCGACAGAATTCCAGCAACTTCTTCTTTCAACAGTCTTTTGCTTCTCGTATCGGATGCATTAAATTCAATAAGATCGAATTTTAGCTCCGCGCATACAACCTGGGCTGTCGTAGTTTTGCCGACCCCCGGTGGGCCCGACAGAAGACACGCTTTGAAGAAACCTCCATCGTCGTTTTTCGAAAAAAGCCCTGTTAATCGCGAAAATGTATTTATATCGACGATAAAGCAACAATTATTATTTGGCGTTGCCCGCAAGATATTATAGATCGCAAGAGAGTATCTAATTTTTGCTAAAACACTTTTTAACGACTAACTGATAACGTTTGCGTAGGATTCAATAAAAAAAAATTGTTTTGATTCAAAAAAATATAAAATTAGAATCATATTGCACATTTTTCGTAACTACGACATTAAACGAACTTTAAAATAGTTCCTAGAACATATACGTTGCCGAATCCTAAGAAACGAAAGACTTTTTTCGATAAATTCGTTATTCTTGAAATGAAAATGGGTTTCACCTGGTTTGGTGCGTTTGACACTTCCATTTTGATTTTTGTCCCAGTTGCTCAACCAGACGTGGAGTTTATTGGCATTACTTTTCTCTCCTTGTTGACCGATTATTTGTTTCATTGACTTGGGTCTGTACTTTTCGACCAATGCTTCGATCTGATTTACACCAGAATCCTGGAACACCGTTCAATTAATCTTAAACATCAAACAGACGGGGCACTGATAATACGATATAATTTATTCTCATAAAATCTACTCTTTGCTTCGAACGCATGTAAATTCAAAATTCTTTCCAGAATGCTGAAAAAAAGGTATTTTTTCTGTGAAAATTTTAGAAAGATGTTAAACCCACTTAATCAACGAATAGTTTGATAGGAAAATAAGAACGTACTTACGTAGTTCTCTAGTCTAAATAGATTTGAAATATTTTTTAAATGTCTTCATGGATTTGGGATTTATGATGATCACAAAATGGTTTTAATTCTATGTAAACTCTACATAAGACTAGGAGCTTGATAGAACAGCGTATTTGCCTAATTTTTAACACATTGAACTTATTCATACAGATGTTTGTCGTTTCTCTGTATTACGAAATTTATTACCTTATAACCCCTTGATGTCATTGGAACATCTTCGATAGAGCCTGTGGAACTTTGAGTGTGGAAACCACTGTCCATGGATTCCAGGGTCTGAGACGTACTTGCCAGCACTTTGGGCGGAGATTTAACTTTAACCGGAGAAGAAACTGTCTCAGGTTTTTTCTTAGGGCTGCTTTTAGCCGTTTCCCGAGACTTCGACTTATTTAGATCCTTCGAGCTATTTCTAGCTGGAACATTCTTGTTTGGTTTTCCGGCGGGTCTTGTTTTAATCATTTCCAAGAGTTTGTCCTCGGATATTTGCTTTGTTCCGAGAGTCGCGGCCTTTGTAGAGTGAACAAGGGATTGAAAAAAATGCGATCATATTTATCGAACGAAATGAGATAAGATACCTTTTCTAATTTAGAAGCTCCAGCTTCATCTCCCACTATCATATAGTCGGTCTTTTTCGACAAGCTTTTTACTGTTCGACCGCTATACTTTTGTATCAACTCTTCAGCTTCCTCGCGCTCGAGAGAATCTAGCACACCTGTTATCAAGAAGGTTAGACCCGCCAAGCAATCATCGGCCCCCTGAAAATTGTTCAAACAAATTATTTTCTTTAATGGCATTAAATTAATTCAAATGACATTCAAATGATAAATTGATTTAATTAATTAATAACGAGTGGCTGATACTGAATCGCAATGTCTTTAAAAAGAAAATCTATTTGTATTGCCGACTCATTTTTATCACTCATTCATACCGTACGATATCATCGATTATCATTCAGGACTAATAATTACTTTGCTTGGTTTTTTCAGTCTACTTTGCTCAAATGTTTTTAATGAATCAGCAAAACTCCACAAAACTGGTTCCGAATGTATAATGTCATATGTTGTTGAATAAAGATTTGGATGAAAATGTAAATACAAGAAGCTCACTCATAATGTGTAATCAAGTGAGTAATGTGTACAAGATATCAAAATATCGATAAACAAATAATGCAGAAGACATGGATAATTATGGATTAATGACGAACCTCTGGAATCTCCTTAGAACCAGGATTTCTAGCCCCACCACGTTGTAAATATTTAGTGTACGTCGCTACTTGCTGTTTCTTTTTATCAATGTTTTCCTCATAAACGTCGATAACTTGATCAGCTTTTTTGGTCTTTTTCGTCGTATCATTCTTCTCAAACACTATGTCGTGAGAATTTTTTTTTCTTTTTAAATTTCCAAATTTCAACCCTCGGGAATTCGACGAATCTTTCGTTGTTTTTGGCTCTTCTTTATCATTTGTCATTTCGATCATGCTACTCTCTGTTTTTTTCTCATCTTTCTTCTCAATTTTCTTCGATTTCTCACTTGCATCACTGCTGTTTCCATTTTCTCGTTTTTTATCTTCACTGTATATCGTATTCTTGCTCTTCTCATCATAATTCGAGTCTGTCATGAATTTACATTTATTTTACAGATTATGCACATATTTTATATGAAAGACGAGGTCAATTTTTCCATTATTTCGATAGTTCAAGGTCAGAAAATTTTGTTATAGAATTAATACAGAAATAACCGATCTACTCCGATTTTATGTTACACGTGCACATTATACGACCGACGTCTATTAACTACTTGACTTTCGAAATGTTAAACATCGGCCAAATCAGTTCGACCGAACCAAGAAATAAATAATAGAGAAAAGATTGATTTATATTTCATCCGTTGATCTTACCATCGATGCGTACTTTCTTCGTATTGGTGTCTTCATCGGATTCCTCCAGATGTTTTCGTTTGCTATTAGAGGTCGCTTCGTTATCAATAGTCTTGAGAAATTCTGCTTCTATCTGCGATGTATCTAATTGCGACAATGTCGCATCGAACTCGTCGTCGTCGTGGTACTCGGCTTCCTGTAATTAATTAATACGATCAGAGACTTTTGCTTTCGGACAAACATAACAATGTGGTAGAGAGACAAAATTATTTAGATAATTCTGTATAGGGAGAAGTCCCGTAACGCCGGACGCCACCTAGCGCCGGACGCTCGTAATATCTCGACAAGTCGCAAAGCTTACGAGTGCGAAACGGGTAAAAGAGGTGGAGGGGAGCGTAGTGATAAACAATCGCGTGATGCCATTTGCCAGAATTGCGCGTTATCAAGGGCAGAGGTGTTGTTTGTTAGGTGTAGGTGTCCGTCACTGGGAGACTTCCCCCTACATATGCATAGATTTTCTTATGTACCTTCTTCTTAAGATTCTTCTCTAACAATTTATCTTTGACTCGCTTTACAGGCTTGCTACTAAAAATATCGAGAGCTACCACTGGTTTCAGGGACTCTATTATAGTTTTCTTTCCCTTTGCTGGTTTTTTCTTTTCGTCTTTGACAGCGATTACTTCTTCGTCGGAATCGCTAAGCACATGTTGTCTGCTTGATTTCTTCAAGACCTAGAAAATGTGTAGAAGTATTATATACGATGTATCGTTCTAAATTCTTTTCTTGTTTTTTTCCCATTTTCATGATCGACAGTTACATTTTAGACGTTAATATAGCTACGAACGTTTATTATTTGTATTATATTTGCATGTTTATAGTTGGATGTCTTATCTTCGTGTATGAATTATTACGAGTAATAATTTGTAATATTAGTTATCAGGTTAAATAGTAACGTGAGGCAAGAACGATTGGAATATGGAAGGGAATAATTCGAGGCTCACTTTTGGATGTTTACTCGATGCTTTGGACTTTCCGTCATCCTCGTCCGACGATAGCGAGATAACTTTTGATTTCTGTTTTGACCTCTGAACGGAACTCTCTGGAGATTTCATGAAAAATTTTCTAATGTCCTGAAAAAATAATAAAAGATATTTAACAAGGATTATCGCTTTGTTTCGTGTGATTCGTTGCGTATCTTAAAACGCACTGTGACATAACCTACCTGTGACATTTTTTTCGAAGATGCGCTTATAGGCGAATAGACGAAATTTTAGCACTAAAAAGTTAAATAAATAAAATAGCTGATAGTGAATTATTTTTCACACTTTCAATATAGTATCTAAATGAATGACATGCAACGAAATCGTGAGGAAACAACGCGTGAAATGCGAACCGGTCAGACGCACAAAAAATGCACGGACTATTCTTCACTATATCTTTGTACCGAATGGGCCGAAACGTTTTCTATAAACTGACTCTGAACACTCTATTTGAATTCCCTCCAGAAAGGGACGCTGGTGCTGCTGCCAGAGATTAGGAGGGAAACCAGCTACGCTTGCCAAAAGTTGAACCCTCGAGAGTTGGTTTTGCGACATCTGAGCGGCCAAAGGGTGAACCTTTTTGTACCCACGCGAAGTTAGCCGCAAGCTATCGTAGTCATATATATTGCGAACAGAGCATATATATGTATATACATTATCTGGCGATCCGACAGGTCGCTCGGATGTTTTTGTGAAAACCCGAGCGTCGTGTATACGAAAACCCTCAGATTTTATATATACGATAGCTTGCGGCTAACTTTGCGTGGGTACAAAAAAGTTCACCCTTTGGCCGCTCAGATGACGCCTCAGACGATATAAGGTGGCGCACCCTGTCGACCTTTTCAGCACACTACCGTAACCTTACTTCCGATCCACATATAGTATAATCGGTATACTCTCATACAATAATCATCTAAACCAATTATAAAGACATATATCGTTGGTCCATTACTATCAAAACAGTGGTTCTTAGTTTCTGATGATGATGCAACACATTACAATGATTCCCAGCGTTTCGATCATCATTCATTCTGGCATCGAGTTAGAAGAAGCGACAGTCCATCCCAACACAAGTCTTCAGTCTTCACACGTGTAGTACAACTCCACTTTACACACGTGCGACATTTGTCCCCCCCTCCATCGTCCGGCACTACCACACAACCAAATATATTTTGACACTACATAAATGCATTTGAACAAGAGAACACGTGTTAGTCCCGTACGTGTTGGACAACGTGAAGCGTCAATACTATCTTTTCGGTTTATTGAACACATAATGTCGTAGATCAATGATTATACAAAGTTTGTAAATCTCTGATACGCTCTTAAAGCGTGAAGAGTGTTGAGTAGAATCGAGCCACCCTGGTCGAGCAACCATAAGCCGGCCCGAGGCCTCAACTAACCTCAACATGGTGAAGGAACAGTATAGGGAAACCGATGTTGCGAGAAAAATGTACGTTAACATTTCACATTTCATATTACACCGTATCTCGTGCATTCACGCATGTCGATAAAGACTTTATGAATCGTTAAAAATCACGTAAAAAGATCGTTAACTCAAAATCGTCAGTATCTCTTGATCTCAAACTTTACATTTTGATTTTGATAAATATTTAATATTTAACACTCCAAGTGCTTTTATCATAATCAGTGTTTAGCATTGAATTACATTCGTCTATTAAAAATTAGCGTCGGCATGATTAAAAGACAAACATTTCGATCATTCGAATTTCATTGCCTATTGCAATCGAAATTGACGATTACCTATGTTATAGCTCTCACGTATCCTTCGGTGTGGACAGCCGCCACAACATGGAACGCCAGGCGCATATCCATGTTGTGGCAAAAAATTTGTACAGTCAGGATAGCCAGCACACACCAGTTCAGTTCGGCGTACTCGATAAAAGAATGGTAACATAAAAAGCTAATAGATTTCATAAAAAGTTCAAAGTTTAGTTCTATTTTTATGTTTCCAGGGTTATTAATTTCATACGAGTATTCCTCTGGTTAATTCTGTAGAAGTAATTTTTTTTATACATCTGTACATTGTAGTTACTTGTACTTAGATTATTGTATTATTGTTATTTCTTGATTTAGGGTACTTGTTCTAATGCAAATCCTTGTGCAACATGTGGCAAATCTCTCAACGAGTGTATCGGCCATTATGGCTACATCGACCTTGAATTGCCAGTTTTTCACGTTGGATATTTTAGATCGGTAATTGGGATTTTGCAATCGATATGCAAGGTGAGAGCGTTTTGTTTTATACTCACCGATATTTATGACGAAGATAAAATGCGAGTACCGGAGGCTTTGTTATTCTTTTAGAAATGCTCGCACGTTATGCTATCCCCGACTGACAAAAAAAATTATTTGGCTCGTGTGCTACATCCAAATTTGGGCTACCTGAGTCGAAAAGCATTGCGCAAACAGATATTGGAAAAAGCAAAGAAAACAACAACTTGTCAGAACTGCCGCGAACTCAACGGAATGGTGAAAAAGGCTGGCTTACTGAAAATCGTTCACGAGAAGTACAGATCTAAAAAGAAAACCGATCCTATTGTGCAACAAAAATTGGCCGAATATAACAATGTTTTGGAGGAGAATAAAGAACTGGAAACTATACTTCAGAGTGGATTGACTCACGTTCTGAATCCCCTAGAGGTAAATTTTCGTTTGAACTATTAATATTGTAGCGACGTGCGATAAACTTTATATAATTTTCATATGTTTTTTCTTTTCTTTATTCCAGGTTCAAAGTATTCTCGAACGTATACCAACGGCTGATATTCCTCTGTTGATGATGAATCCAAATTGTGCTTTGCCCAAGGATTTGATATTGACGAGAATTCCTGTACCGCCAATTTGTATTCGACCTAGCGTTGTATCGGATTTGAAGGCGGGTACGAACGAGGACAATCTTACAATGAAACTGTCGGAAATAGTATTTATCAATGATGTTATACAAAAGCACCGACAGAGCGGAGCTAAAGTACAAATGTACAACGAAGATTGGGAGTTTTTGCAGCTACATTGTGCGCTTTACATTAACAGCGAAATGTCTGGAATTCCTCTGAATATGCAGGTACTTGTGATTTATGGTCAAATTATTCCGACACAAAACTATCCTAGAAGTAACTTTACATTATCGTTGAACTTAAAATTTCTGATCTTGAAATTTCTTCAATTACTCCACAAATCTTATAGAATAAAATATTCATTCTGTCGGCTTTATCACCTCAATCGTAAAATTCATTGCAGCCGAAAAAATCTGGTCGTGGTTTGGTTCAGAGATTGAAAGGTAAACAGGGACGATTTCGTGGTAATTTATCGGGTAAGCGT
The DNA here is from genome assembly GCA_964017225.1 of Netelia inedita. Taxonomy (NCBI): domain Eukaryota; kingdom Metazoa; phylum Arthropoda; class Insecta; order Hymenoptera; family Ichneumonidae; genus Netelia; species Netelia inedita. Next base: position 29,190,547 of record OZ024924.1, read on the forward strand.
GTCGACTTCTCCAGCAGAACTGTAATATCGCCGGATCCAAATTTGCGCATCGAACAAGTGAGTGATGCACGTTTGCGATCATTGAAATAAATTTTGCAAACAAAAAATACGATGAAAACAAAAATGGTCCCGATAGGTAGGTGTGCCGATTCACGTTGCAAAAATCCTTACGTATCCGGAACGAGTTAATCCATCCAATATAGAATTAATGCGAACGCTCATACGAAACGGCCCGGAAGTTCATCCAGGCGCAAACTTCGTGCAGCAAGGAAAAACACAATTCAAGAAGTTCTTACGGTACGGAAATAGACAAAAGATAGCTCAAGATTTACAGGTAAAGTTACCAGTCATTGAAATTAAATTTTGTAAATATTCCGTAATTGTATAGCGAGAAAAGGATGAAAAGACTAATTTTTATTCTTATTAACTTTGTAAAATGGATTAATATTACTGCTATTTGGATATCGATAAATATTAAAGTAAAATAGTTCTTTTTTTTCAGTACGGTGACATAGTTGAGCGCCACTTGAGGGATGACGACGTTGTATTGTTCAATCGACAACCATCCCTCCACAAACTGAGTATCATGGCTCACAAAGCAAAAGTTCTCGAACATCGGACGTTTCGATTCAACGAGTGTGTTTGTACTCCGTACAATGCTGATTTTGACGGTGATGAAATGAATCTTCACTTACCTCAAACGGAAGAGGCGAGAGCCGAGGCATTGGTTCTTATGGGGGTAAGTGATATTTTTAATATTTCTAATTAAATATTTCCTCGTGGAAAAACTGAATAAAAAATACGCGATAGTCGTGTCACAGTTTTTGAAACGTATGAACCCTGATAAAATTTAGAAGAAATTCTCTTTGCCTCGATGAATCTATGTGCACGGTGAAAATTTCAAATGCGAATATCTCAAACACGTATAACTGAATTAATTTCAGAACAAAGCTAATTTGGTAACTCCGCGAAACGGAGAGTTGCTCATAGCAGCTACACAAGATTTTATAACCGGCGGTTATCTTCTAACGCAAAAGGATACGTTTCTCAACAAATCACAGGCGTGTCAATTAGTCAGTTGTTTGCTTGCTGGAGCCGACGCCGGTATGAACATCGATCTTCCGCAAGCAGCGATTTTAAAACCCACTGAACTCTGGACGGGAAAACAAATATTCAGTTTGATATTACGTCCCAACAACAGCTGCCAGATAAAGGCTAATTTGATGACAAAAGGAAGGGCGTACTCGCGCGACGAAGAATTGTGCTTCAATGATTCTTGTACGTCAAGTATAACACGTTAAGTTTATTTTCCAACTCGCATTAACATTTAATGAAATAATTCGATCGGTCAATTTTCTATTGAATCGCTACGACATTCTAGACGTGGTTATTCGAAATTCGGAACTTATCGCTGGTTCGATGGACAAGTCCACTCTCGGCTCGGGTTCAAAGCAGAACATCTTTTACGTTCTTCTTCGGGACTGGGGCGAAGACGCTGCTACAATCGCAATGTGGCGTCTCGCCAGGATAGCCAGCTATTTTCTCATGAATCGAGGCTTTTCAATCGGTATCGGTGATGTCACACCCGGTCAAGGCCTTCTCCGGGCCAAGCACGAATTGCTAGACGCTGGGTAAAAACAATACGTTCGAAAAAAGTGACTCGCTGTTCGATAAGCATTTTTTTTTAATTTAACGAAACGTTCTTGTTCTAGCTACGCGAAATGCACGGGATATATCAGGCAAATGGAAGAAGGGCGTTTGGCTTGTCAGCCTGGTTGCACGGAAGAAGAAACTCTGGAAGCGATGATTCTCAAAGAATTGTCAGTTATTCGTGATCATGCGGGAAAAGCCTGCTTGAAAGAACTTCATCCTAGTAACAGTCCACTGGTGATGGCTTTGTCTGGTAGTAAAGGAAGTTTCATCAACATATCTCAGATGATCGGTAATTATTTCGTTTTTAAGTTACGAATTAAAACAGAAACCTCGGCGAAGAGCTATCGAGAAAACGGTAAGAATATGATTTTTCCGTTTGTATCTAAAGATTTATTCGTCTGTTGTAAAATATATAGCCTGTGTGGGTCAGCAAGCTATAAGCGGTCATCGTGTACCAAACGGATTCGAGGAACGAGCCCTTCCGCATTTCGATAGACACTCGAAAATTCCTGCCGCCAAAGGTTTCGTGGAGAATTCATTTTTTTCGGGGCTTACACCGACCGAATTTTTCTTCCACACAATGGGCGGTCGAGAGGGTCTCGTAGACACAGCTGTTAAAACTGCCGAGACCGGTTATATGCAAAGAAGATTGGTGAAGAGTCTTGAAGATTTGTGTCTTCATTATGACATGACAGTGAGGAATTCCGTTGGCGATATCGTGCAAATCGTCTATGGCGGTGATGCCCTGGATCCAACTTACATGGAAGGTAAGAATCGTGAAGAGAAATTAATTCGTGTGGGTTACAGTTTTTCGCGTTGAAAATACAATTATGGAGAATCGTTAACACGCATTACCCATAGCCAGACTTTAAAAATATTACAGCTGATATTTTTGTAAACACAAATTTACTTCATTTAAAAAATATATTATCATAAGTCAAACTACTCGGCGAAATTTGTTTCGCAGGTAAAGATTGTCCGGTCGATTACAAAAGAGTTTTGGATCACGTTCGTGCGAAATCGCCTTACAAAAATGAAGAACCATTGAATGGTGAAAGTGTTGTAACAGCTACTACCGAATTGTTGAAGGGTGACGAGTACTCCTGTTTGAGCGAAGAATTTAAACAAGAACTTGCGTAAGTCTTTTGGACAACTGCTGTTCGTAATTGCGACGAGCTACTATATGATACGAATTAAAACGTGATTACCCGTACAGGACATTTTTGAAAACGATATCCCGGAAGATAACCCGCCTTCGAGGGAATCTCATTTGTTGGAAAAAAGAAATCGGATTACAATTAGAACGATTGACGGTATCACAACTAGTTGAATTTATTCACACATGCAAAGAAAAATATATGAGAGCGAAGATTGAACCAGGCACCGCTGTCGGTGCTCTGGCTGCTCAAAGTATCGGTGAACCCGGCACGCAGATGACACTGAAAACTTTCCATTTCGCTGGTGTAGCATCCATGAACATCACACAGGGTGTACCACGTATCAAAGAAATCATCAATGCCAATCCAAAAATTAGCACTCCGATCATCACTGCGGCTCTCGTAAGTGACGTATTAGTTTAAACAACCTCCCCAAAACTCGGTTCCATGCTTCATTTTTTCATTTCTTCATTTTTGAATAATTAATTCGTCCGCATTAGGAAAAAGACAACGATGCAGAATTTGCCCGGCGAGTTAAAGGAAGAATAGAGAAAACTACCTTGGGTGAAGTTACCGAGTATATCGAGGAAGTCTATCTACCTGACGACTGTTTTCTGTTGATCAAGCTCGATGTCGATCGAATTAATCTACTGAAGCTCGAAGTAGATGCTAATTCCATCCGTTATTCGTAAGTCCTGAGAATCGTGTTCAACTACTATTACCTATTTACGCGTACGCTCCGAGGGATCCAAAATACGAGTATTACTTTCAGAATATGTACCTCAAAATTGAAACTCAATCCTAAACTCGTGACCGTGCGTGGAGAATCAATAATAACGGTGAATCCAAGCAAACAGAAATTCAGCTTAAATTACGCATTAACGCAGTTGAAGGAATTGGTGCCAAACGTTGTTATCAAGGTATGTATGTTATGCTATTAAAGTAGGCTTTGTTCCGATCGCTATATGTAATATAATTGCTTACACAAATTTTGTTAATTAATAAGAAACAGACGATAAAACTGCAAAAAATTATGAGCTTTTTAACATTTTTGCTTATTTTTGTTTATCACGGTATCATTCAGGGTTTGCCTACGGTCGCTCGTGCCGTTATTCACAATGACGATTCCAGTGGCACTACGAGATACAAAGTTTTCGTTGAAGGTGATAATATGCGCGAAGTTATGGCAACTGCCGGAGTTTTGGGTCGCAAGACAACGTCTAACAATACCATAGAGGTACGAAACAGCATTACAACTAGAAACTCGGTCAGGCAAATATATCTGTGACCGTTTTTTTCGTCTTTATATACATTAATTTTTGTTTAAGGTATTCAAAACTCTTGGAATCGAAGCGGCTCGGGCGACGATCATGACTGAAATTAAATTAGTAATGGAAAATCATGGAATGAGCATAGATCGTCGACATCCAATGTTAGTGGCTGATCTGATGACGAGCAGAGGCGAAGTATTGGGTATCACGCGACAAGGTTTAGCAAAGATGAAAGAATCGGTGTTGAATTTGGCATCGGTAAATAATTCTTTCATTATGTTATATATCTGTCTTTTTTATCTCGAAATTGCAATTTTACAAATGTTCACGCTTATTCTTACAGTTTGAAAAAACGGCTGATCATCTTTTCGATGCTGCTTATTACGGACAAAAGGATGCAATTTGTGGTGTTTCCGAATCGATCATCATGGGAATTCCGGTTCCGGTTGGCACGGGCATCTTCAAACTTCTTCACAAATATCCTTTTCTAATTCTATTCACTAGCGTACATACCGCCAGAAACAATGCTCTTGAGATTACATCGCATGTAATGACTTTGCAACCGAATAATACTGCGCATTTTTCCTTAAAAATTGATTACATCAGACAAGGACGAGCCGAAACAACGACACTTGATCTTCGACGATCCACAGTTTCACAAAAAGATTTCAAAGCTTACGAGGAGTTAGCGATAAATCCTCCGAAACATGAATTTGTACAATTTCTGGTAAGATTGATTAAAATCGCATTAATAGCATTTTGGAATTTATTTTTCCTTTCTTTTCATATTAGTGAACATTAGGGACAAGGATAAAATACAAATCGAAACGTTCTTCCATAAAAGGTATTTATCGAAAGATATGACGAAGATACGGTGTACCTATTTTTGCATTATTACCCATTAAATACGTTTTACAACACTAAGCTACATAAGAATTCCACCTTATTTATGGTGATTTTCCTTTAACCCCGATTAAACAGCAAAAAATTCGCAAAACGACAATTTTAAAGAAATTTGCATTATTAGGGGCCGTCTTTCTATAAAAAAAGAAAATTGTGCACGACTTCCAAGGATTTTACTTTGTTACAAAATTCTCACCTTAAGTAATATGTTAATTGAATGATACCTAGTCAACATGAACAGTTTATATTGTTTTCAACAATATTTATAATATTTTCCAGTCGAATAATTGAATGAGCCTGAGTACCTTATTGCATGACAAAAAGATCCGTAGGAGTCGTTCTTCAACGAATGAATATGTCGTTACTATGGAACCCTCGTTTGTTTGATGCGAAACCTCCCCTTAAGTTTTCAACCCCTGATGGCCAATAGAAAAAATGTTGCTTCCCTATTTTTCGTTGCATGCAGCAGTGTATCGTTAAGTGACTGACAGCAATCTGCAACATATTTATGTGTAATTTTTTAACTTGTTGAAATCATCATTTTACCCCCGATTGAAATAAAATTTCAACGCCATGGTTAACCAACGAGAATTCTGGAAAGAGGTTCGAAAAAATAATCCAAAATACATGAAAAAACCTCGAGTTGTTCCTGCTTTTACCATTCAAGCTTTGCAGGTAAGAGATTTTTCTATGAAGGATTAACTTTTCGTCAGCCGTACAATTGACGTGAAAATAGAAATTTTATAAGCTTCCGAAATTTGTGCTTTCGTACGAACATACTTCGTAATATATATGACTATAAGGAAACTGATCAACAACCGATTACAAAAGAATGCGAAAATACATATCTTTTGATTAATTTTTACATAAAATATGCTGAGAATACGAGAACATTTTTTAATTCTTTATATTCGATTGTGTATAGAGTACGTTCATTGCTTTTTTGTTAAGGAAAATACGGTGGTCGCCAAACCACCCCGATATGGTTTGTACAAACCCGTACCACCGAAGCCCTCATCGTTTCGTAAGTTCTACGAACGTGGAGTTTTTCCAGTATCGTTGGAAAGCGACGGAGTTACGTTAACGTGGAAAGTCAATATCGAAGTTCTGGATTTTCATCATTATCTACCGATGTTTTTCGACGGTCTGACAGAAACCGAACCACCTTACAATTTGCTCGTCGAACAAGGAATAACTGACATGTTGGAACATGGTGGAGCGAAAGTTTTGCCAGTTGTGCCCCAATTGATTATACCGATAAAAAGTGATTCATCCAATTTTTCTGATGACTTATTTGACAAGAAAGAATTATCCATTCGATATTTGATTGATTCGTTTTTATCTTTGCCAACGTGCGCTAATCAATTTGTACATTGAAGAATTCATTAATTTTTGTAGATGCATTGAACACCAAAATTCCTGAAATAATTTGTGTGACAATGAGAGTATTGCAACGTCTAGTGCGATCAGGCGACTGCATTGGCGAAGCGTTGGTGCCGTATTTTAGACAAATATTGCCAATCCCAAATTTACTGAAAGACCGAAACGGTAGGTTGATGGTCCGGTAATAATTGATTGAAATTTTCTTACATTTACCGAAATAGAAGGTGATCGAATAATTTATTTTCAGTCAATCTTGGCGAAGGAATCGATTACTCGCAACAAAAAGGAGAAAATCCGGCCGACCTGATACAAGAAACCCTCGAAGTACTCGAGCGATATGGTGGCGAGGATGCATTTATAAATATCAAATATATGGTCCCGACATACGAGTCGTGCATGATGAATTAATTACGTCTCTTCACTGAATATATCAATCTTATCGAAAGGCCTAATTCATAATATTAAATGATTGCTTGAGAATTTATGTTTCTCAGTTGCTCGTCTTGAAAGAATCTCACATCGGTTCCAGTCAAATCTGAATATGAAATAACCACCAGAAAGTCTCTCCTACAAAACAATTACTCAGGCAGTTTTTTCCAAAAAACACGAGAGAACCAAAAGACGAAGCAAGAAAGAGCTTAGAACTTGTTAATAGCTTTTTTCATATTTCTAAACTCTCGAACCCCTCACAGAACCTAATTAAACTGGGAAATGTTAAAATGAAGAAAGAATTCGCACTAAATCTGTTAAGGTATTCAAATTGTATTGTACATCTTAAAACACAAATGTGTTAAGACAATATATGCATATAAAAACGATACAGAAAATGAAAATGGGTATGCTGCGGTTTTACGAGAAATCTTACACTCAGTTTAATGAGTTCCGGTGTGTTTTTAAAAGCGTCACGTGATTCGTGTTTTTTTTAAATAAGATATTTCAGTTTTTGTTTATCCGTTGCAATTATCACTTTCCGGCATCCTCTTTCAGTGTGACTGTCCTATTGATGACAAGCTGAAATTTAATCAAAATAATAAATAATTTAGTTTGTTTTAAAAAAAAAAGTATAATGTTGGCTCAGCAATATTTATACTATAAAATACTGAACAAATATACAATATTGCCAAGTAAAAGGTGACAGCAAATGAGAGAATTGTTTATTTACCTTGCCCGGTACGCTGTCCGGATCGACTGAAAAAAAGCCGAGACGTTCAAATTGAAATTGTGTGAACGGTTTCGCAAGCGAGGTCAGACTCTCATCGACATAGCCAACAACTTCTTTCTTGCTCGCTGGATTAATATCACTCAAAAATCCGTTAGGAACTTGATTGGAATCCTCGGGATTCTTGTGTTTGAACCTGAAATAATAAATTTATATTTGCAGCTGATGATAACGTAAACAAAACGATTGCTACCTTTTGATAAATGTATTAAATTTTCATCTAACGAGGTCTATCGAATGGAAAAAAGTTTAGATATTACAAAATTCCCTGTAATTACTTACAAACGCTCGTAAAGCCTGACGGAAGCAAGTTTGGGTCTGGATACCCAATGTATAAAGGCTTTAGGTTTATTCTTTTCCGAAACAGCCTCTTGTCTGACAATTAGATTCGTTATGTTGCCACTTGGATCTTTCTCAACTTTTTGCAGAGTCAGGACAACACCAGCATGTTTAAGGCCAACCGATTGTTTCGGTGTCAAGCGACGGAAGCCTTTTTCTTCTTGCTAAATTAAAATCAAGATTTATCAAGATTTAATAGAATCTTGATGAACTTTTTCCGAAAGTATGCAAAGCAGAAGTAATACTTGTCCCGGTTATTTTGTTCTTTAGTTCTTAGTATTATTATTACGAGATAAATTGTATGTAGAGCATAAAAATACCTCTTTGAAATCGGAAGCCTCGATGTAAACAATATCGCAGAACGCGATGGCGTGTTGTCCTTTGTCCGGTTCATTGGGAAAGTCTGGCACGGTCAATATGATCGGACCATCTTGAGGAAAGTTAACAATAGTAACTTTTACAGGATCCAGAACAGCCATATGACGCGCTGCGGTAGTGTTCAAGACGTCCCTGACCGCTGCTTCAAGATTACTGGGATCGACGACAGCCTGTGCTCCCGTTACGCCCATTTGAGCACAGAAATTGTTGATCGCAAGGGGTGGAAAACCTCGTCTGCGCAGAGCCGTGAGTGTAAATAGTCTGTCGAAGTATAAAAAATATTTTATCAACAGTTTGCCAGCTTAAATACTCAAGTTTGATAAATAATTTTGTTCCCAGGTTATTTTAATAGTACGAATGTTCCCATTCGAGCATCATTAGAATTTATAAAGTACCTTGGATCGTCCCAATCTGAAACAATTCCTTCGTCGATGAGTTTCGCGATTTTCCTTTTGGAAACGACGGTATACCCGACGTTCAATCTTCCATACTCCCATTGAACTGGACAATACAAATCGAGAACGTTGCAAAGCCAATAGTACGAGGATCTTCGTGTTTGAAACTCTTTCGTACAAAGAGAATGCGTTATGTTCTCGATGCTATCGCAGAGACAGTGGGTAAAATCGTATGTTGGGTAAATGCACCATTTATCGCCGGTTCTATGATGAGGGGCATATTTTATTCTATACGCGACGGGATCCTGTTTTCCCTCTTCCAAAGTGAGCTTCATTCGCAAAGTTGCCTCACCCTCTTCGAGAAGACCATTCTTCATGTCCTGATAGAAAAACCTTACGTTATTCGTGCTTAATTGTAATTTAATCTCTCGTAGATTATCGTCTCCCAAAATTTATTTCATTAAGAGCGTTATGACAGTAAAAGTTTCTAAAAATTTTTAAAAAATTGAAAGAATAATGGAATATATTATATTGTAGCCAATTTCCTGTACCTCGAAGAGTTGAAGACTCTCGGAAACAGGCCTGTCCCTCCATGGACTTGGTGGTGGATTGAATCCCTTCATTTCGTCGCTGCTTTGATGACAGACGTACGCGTGTCCTTTCTCGATGAGTTTAACGGCCCATTCGTACAATTGTTGAAAATTGTCCGACGAGTGGGTGATCGCGTCTGGCTTATAGCCTAACCACTCGACCATTTCGCGAATTCCGGTAAAGAATTTTTCTTCCTCCTTTTCAGGATTAGTGTCGTCATAACGAAGATAGCATAGGCCATCGTGAGCAGCGGCATATCTATACGAACAAATAATGCGTACTTTGCCATTTACATCGCGAATTACTCGAATACTCACCCAAAATTTATGTTGATCGCTTTGGCATGACCGATGTGCAGAATTCCATTCGGTTCTGGTGGGAATCTCGTTCTGACCAAACCACCGGTAACTTTAAGATGCTCGGCGATCAAACGATGAGTATTCGGCGTCACGACGTAACCCTCGCTCTTGTAATTTTCACCGGGTTTATGAAAGTGCACTTTTGTTTTCATCAATTCACTTATCGTTTTTGCCGTGTCCGTTTCCTCGCTGGTCTCTACCAACTTTTGTTCTAAAATTCAGGGATTTTAGTTATTCGTCAGATTATAAAACGTCTTCATAAAAATAAAATCGGAAACATGGTTATTAGCGTAGATTTTAATAGTACCCACCGTTTTTCGTCTTCTTGTCCTTTTCCGTATCTTTTGCCTTTGGCTGCTTGCCTCCCTTGGGAACCGGAGCAAGATCCGCTTCTGTTCGCGGACCCAATACATCCAATAACTGGACATCGACTTCGTTTTTTATTGCTTTTCCATCTGCCCATTTCAAAGCTTTGCGTACTTCTTGTAATAGAGGTCCCGCGTTGAAGCGATATCTGTAATAATCATTTTAAAATAGATTCCACAGGTAATATATCAAATCCCTTACTACAACTTTACAACTCGATAATCTCTGCAAAAAAACGTTTCTACGCTAAGGGAAAAGAAATCTACCATAAAACATTTACCTCTTTTCGCATATTTCTTCTTCGTGGGTTTTTATCAGCTTCTCGACCTCCGCTTCAATTTCTTCAGGAGTAATTACAATACCAACGCCGCAAGATTTCTCGAATTCTACAATGTTTAACGAGTCAGTCAAATGACTCAAAAAATAATCCAATGCTGCGTCGATCCTCAGAGTAGTGTCGAGCTTTTTCGCAGCTATGTATTCAGCTATTAAAGATATCTTATCGATAATCTGGATTTTTATTTTAGACGCGAGATGGTATAGTAAAATTCCGGTTTCATGAGTGATCTCTCCTTGCTTAGCAGCCTATAATAATAATAATAGATAAAGAGTATTCATCAATTTTCATTTTTTTATTAGTATGTTTCAGTTAGTGATTATATACCGATGAGCAGTATATCGTTCCTTCTCACGTTTTTTTATTGAATTATTGAACACGATTATTAAAATAGCATGAAGAGATCTACAGGTTAGACAAAGGATTAACTTACTTCCGTTATAGCAGCTTTCAGATTTTTACTGACTTGAAGATTTTTCGCAGTTTCTTTGGCCTTTTGTTCACTGAGGCCAATCGATTGAAATAATTTGATCAATTCCTCGGTTTCGTTACTCATTTTTTTACCGGCTTTTCAACGCGTCTGAGATCAAAAAAAAGATCAAACGCGAACATATGGTCAAGCCACGTGACGTTAAATTGTCGGCACTGGGGTAATCCGTCAAATTGACCACTTGCCAATATTCCGAATTACACGCGTGTCCTAAAACAATTCAATCGGATGAAGCACTAATTTAAATTTTTGCTTTTCCGAATTATTAACGTGTCGATCGACAAAATCCCGAATGTCAAATTGTCGATTATATAATTATATTGATTATTCGAAGTCCCGAAATACACACATCCTGAATATAAAAAATTCTAATTGTATCATTACACAAATAGCCGGTTATTGTTACAGACCATCCAAATACACGAAAAAAATCCTTGCCGTTGGTCGGTTTTGTAGATTTCTACAGTGCAGTTGTCATCAAGCTTCCTGGATTCACCGTTAACCGGTGGTGCCGCCGCAAAATCATGAAATTGATTTTATACCTTGTTATCGTTTAATTGTAGAAAGATTGTAATAATATATATCTTGACTGTATGAGAAAGGCGTTATCAATTACGATATAAATGATATAGCTTCGAGTTATTGATAGCCCGATCTAAAGAAATATTTGAAGAATCAACAGATTGCGACAAACACCTAAAAAAAAGAAAATATATTTATATATATATATTTTATTATGATTTTAAACAATTACATCAAACTCTACATCCAGCATTCACTCTCGCTATTCGCGTTTATTTGCCACTGTTTTCATTTCCATTACACTTTATTCATTCGTGTCTCGAAAATATTATATATGTAATATCATTTTTAGTCACTGCGATTGAACAGTATGGAAAAAAGCAATGACAAGTAGTACCGCATAGGTAGAAAAAAATCATTTGATATTGTCGAGAAAAGGTTTTCATACCACTCAATGCTGTTTAAAGATTCGTCCACGGTATCAAGCGTAACGGAAACATGATTAATTCGCGTAAAGTTAAAGGAACAACTCTTGAATATCATGATTCGACAATCAATGCCACTCTATATGTTTAAAAATTACTATACATTTTATGACGAACATCTTTGAACGTTTGCGAAGCCAAATGTTCTTTGATACTCGCACGATAATATAAATCGATAATAATCGAAAGAAAAATAAAAATAAAAATTATAAGGTTATTGTTGAAATCATACACAAAACGGGTAATACAGCTACACCCCGATAGTTTGCACAATGTGGTTCCCGACCATTCTCGATCGCGCCGATGAACCGAGTTCCGTCGCTGATGGACGTTTACCGGTAAATCGAGCAGTCTCGGCATCTCGTATTCGTCGATAATTCGGAAATCTCTCGATTCGTTTTGTATTGCGTGTAGGATGCTCGATCACGCTTAAAAACCCGATCGAAATGTACGATAATTGACGAGCGGCAGTTGTAACAATCGAGAAAACAATTTATAAACGCCATTTTCATGCGCCACTGGCTATCGGAGGACCAAATATCGAATTGGCCACAACAGTTGTTTTTTTTTTCGTCATTTCACACGACGTTCTTTCTAATGATCCAGTATACGCAAATTTCCCGAAACGATCTTATTTTCTAATGTGGTCCCCGATGGGAGATCGATACGATCGCCATGATTAGCGATTATGATTACTGTTCCTTTGAGCGAAACTCCTCTTCCAAATGTTACATCTCCCGAGACTGTCAAGTGATCCAATTCCAGAACGTCTGGAATCGTTGCAAAACGTCGCAGAAAGTCTTCGACCTGAAATCATCGTAACGTGTCTATTATTGATCATGTAATAAGATTATTTTTGCTTCTTCGCTATAGAAACTCAACATTGAGGGTTAAAAAAATGTTTAATTCAAAGGTCGACAGGAAAATTACGATCGTGTCCCTTAAATTTTACAAATTTCACGAATTACACGTTTCTCTATGAATAAAGGAAATTCCCCTGTGCACATTTTGTTTGTACTTGCATAGATAATTGTTAAAAATTAATTATTACCTTGGAAAAATGATTGTCTCCCAATTTGATGTGAGGCGTCGTCGGAAACATTCTCGTTGGACTCATCAGCAATGAACCATATTTCAGATTGTAAAGGTTGCTCATAACTAGCAGCAAATCGGACGTCTTTTTAACAGGCAAAAATCTGCTTCGCGGTACGTTTAGTCCTGCAATCGAAATCATTCGTTAAATAATTGATTCATATCGATGGATTATTTTCCCGAAAACATTAAAAATAATTCATCAATTACCTAAGCTTCCGTCGAATAGTTTCATCGCAGCTCCCACAGCCGTTTCCAACTGTATCACGTTAGCTCCATTCTCGCAGGTTTTCGGGTTTACAATTATTTCCATTTCCAGTGTTTTTTCATTCACCAATCGTTGAATAGCTATGAACGCAGAGAAAAATCGACATGGTAAAATCGTACTTAGGCCATGATAAGCGGACAGATGCAAGCGCACTTACCATCCAATTTCACCCACAAGTTATTTGTGTTGAAGAATTTGAATGTTTTTACGGATTTAAAGTCGTCAACGTGCTCTTTAGGAACTTGGGCAATTTCGAGAAGGCGCAACTTGTTCTCGTATTGCATAAGAGTACCACCCTACAACGAGATATTTCAATAATTTACTTATTTCGTCGATTCAACACGAGCTAACAAGAATTTATAAAATATATTAATCATTTTAGTACCTTAACGTCGGCCTTGGTTTTGTCCGTCACTTCCATGACAAATTCGAGAGGTCTGGCTTCTCGAGCGGTCATGATCATGTTTAATATTTTCAGATCTACAGTTGCTCCCAAGTTGTCGATATTTGAAATGAAGCAATATTCCCGGCCCTGCAAATAGTGATAATTATCGGAATTAATGGAACTTCGAATCGTCGTAAACTCGTCGTTAATATATAAAAAGCAAACTCTCACTTCGTCTACGAATTCTTTTAACATTCCAGAATTGTTAAAACTTTCGTAAAAGTCTCCGTGTCCTGGTGGATACCACCTAAAAACGCGACAGTATGAAAATAAACAATCTTAAACAAGTTTTAAAGAAAAAATATACAATATTATTTATTTATTAAAGGCTTACGCATCAGGATCCTCCTCGGTATCGCAATTTCTCGCGATTGGGAGAAAAGATTCTCTGCTTATGCGGGGATAACAACTCTGATTGAATGTGCGTATCTTCACACCGATTCCCTTGTACTTCCTGATAATCCGGCCAGTGTCGATATCGGTGTTGAAAGAGTTCATCAGAATTAGTGGCACATCAGCGTTATACGTTCTGTTTAAATACTGTAAGAATATATTCCATGAACTTATCGTCTGTATTTTCACGTTTAAATTTCGTTTGCTATTCACATCACATTTCTTCCCCCCACATCGACAATAAAATCTACACATTATCACAATTTTACGTATCGTGATTGTTATTGCCTTTTCACGAAGAAAATAACAGATTTTTATACGAAATTTTGGCAATCGCGACAAAGATATTTTTAACATTCAAACTCATGGCTTATTTTTTTGCCGGTTGTCAAAAATTTGATCAGATTATTCTTTACGAGTGTAAAAATCAAAGAAGACACAATCAAGTTTGAATTCTTATCCTAAAATTAAGAAGACACAAGTAAATTTCGATACTCATTTTCTCTTGTTGTATGGCAAAGATTAATTACCTCGATTTGTTGGACCGTCAGGTCGAGGAACGTAAAGTCATTTCGTACAGTAATGACGGATTTCGGGCCGTGACAACCCATACTCGTACCAAGACCACCATTTAATTTGACAACGACCAGTTTGTTCAGCATATCTTTTACGGCTTCCGTGGATGGCTCCTCGAGGGCTTGATAATCACGAATCTAAACAAAGTACACCTTTAGCTTGTTCACAGAAATTGTGAGAAATAATCCAACTAAAAATTCATTTCCCAAAAGATCGTTAGGCAAGACTATCCTTCATTCTTTTGTCTCGATCAAATATATTTAATAATTTGATTCAAATATATTTAATAATTGTCAGTTCTCCCAGAAACATTGCTCAATATAGACTTAAATTACCGCAGTATCCGGCAGCTTCTGGATACGCTCCCATTCGACCGAAGGACCTTGATCCTGAAGGAACCTTTTGAACAGTTTGGCAAAACCATCGAATTCTTTTTTAACATTTTGTCGAACATGCGGCGGTGCGGTCGATTCGAGTCTGTCGAGCTCCAACTGAAGATCGATTTCGGCATCCCGTTTCGTCTTTTCGCGAAACGCCTGGGAGTCGGATGGTTGTCGTTGGTGGCCTTTTGCCTGCAAGAATAAAAGTTAAAACGATATTAAATCTTTCCTCGATAATAAATAAAAATCGGTGGTAAATTGTCGAAAAAATGTGTAACATATTACTCTCCAATCGATGGAAAGACATTCTATACAAAAAAGATATTTGAATTTTAAAAAAAACCTAAGAATTGTAAATCAATGTTATTCGCATGTTTCGTTGTATAAACAAGATTTTTTTCGTTCAAGACGATCCACATCTCGTGTAAAACGAACGACGTTAGCTCAAAATAACTTCAACGCATGAATTTTTGTATTTTCGTATCATGAAGATATAAAAATGGGAACGAACTCGTACGTGTTTGTACAGCCTGATAACATAGTTGGCCCTTAAACACTAAACTATCTATTCTGAACGTGTACTGATATTGCACATATTATAAAAATCGACGTTGCTATAATAATACACTACAATATTACCCTTCGTCTGTTTGAAATTTCGATTTAATTGCGTCTCTGTTATCCACTGAGATATTCAACTTTTATCGTTTACGTCGATTAATTCTCGTATCGATATAAATCGCCAACTCTTTGGACCTCGTACACGCGCTCATATATTTCGACGAAGCAGCGATAGATAGAGGCGATACGTTCGTTCATAATCCTCAGCCGGTGATTACTGTCATCATAAACGAGAAATAAATTATTCAGCAAAGATAAAGCGAAGTCCCAAAAAATAAGAGAACAAAATTTCAATCTTGTTACGTCGTCGTATTAAAAATTCATGAAGTTTCACATATTATTCTTTCGGTTAGAATATTTTTTAAGTACGACACGCGTGAAAAATAATTTCTTAAAATCAGAATTGATAACATTCGAGAGAATAATTTTGTTTTATCTCTTCTAAGACGAAGAAAGAGATCTGTACAATGCAGGCATTATTTATTCCACATCGGTACAAAAACTGTTTTTTTTAATTGCTAATTCTATACGTTTAGTGTAACTTGAATAGCGGATTACAATTCGACAATGATCTATTGTTGTCGACTAGATAAATGACAATTCACGACAGGCACGAAAGCCTTGAATCGTTTATTCTAGAAGTATAACACATGAATCTCAATGAGAGACTCAACGGTTACGTAAGTTCATAATTATCAGGGGAACAGAGGATAGCTACTCGTAATACGTAATAGCACTGAGATGAAACTTGGGGAGATGGACATATCGCTCGTTGAGCAGTCCATGCACTCGAGTCATGAGACGCCTTCGACCTCTTCTAATCTTATAACCTCTTACCGCCAATCTCGATTGACACGCGAAACAATTTTTTTTCTTCCGTTTTCAATCTCGATTTTTTTTCAGAATATTTCTTTGTATTCTTATATAATGTAGAGAAATCAAAATATTTTGTCGTCTTCGTGTTAAAGTTCGTTTCGAAGAAATCAACTGATTACGGCAAAGGACATGCGTAAAATAAGAAAAGCTTCTAACGGACGTATATCGTTTCAAACTTTTAAATTAACGTGATTTTAATTTCAAGATTTCAATGGTAAAATTACATTGGACATGAAATTTCACACCCATTAAACCCGCTGTGGCTTAATGACAATTTTCTCGTTACAATTCGCTAATTAGGAAAGGTGCATCGAGTAACAATCTAAATTAAATCGCAGTCAGACAATATTCGCAATTTACGATTTACGAAAAAGTACGTCGCAATTATATGCTCGAAACTATCCTAGAACTAAAACTTCTTGCTCGATAAAATTATCATAGGTAACATTTTTTTATCCCCGAGCATATTATTAAAATAAAATATAACAGTATAAGCATTAATAATCTTGAGGGATTTTTGAATTTATGATAAAAGTAAAAAATCATTAGTGTCGAGCGCCTTTTTTAAATAAATTTTTAAAAAACGTTCTGTTATTAAGTGAATAAAACAATTTCGGTAAATAAGCTAGTCCGGTTGACGAATTTCTCACACGTGACTCAACGTGTTACAAATTTCTCTACGATGTATGCGTTTATAAATTTGTATACATGATACACGAGTATAGAGAAGTATACGATGAAGTTGATCAAACGCGACTATTTGTTTAATGAAATACGAGGTCAGTGTTCGAGTAAACTCACTCTTAGAAGGTATTCCATGCTGTAAGACTTTTTATCGTCCAACGATAAAGCAACAATAACGATGTCAAGTGCCCCACAAATTCAATATCCAATGCAGCGAACGATATGATCCGTAAAAGTTTCACGTGCGAGTTGCAGCGAGCGCAAGACTCGACTGAAGCGACAAACACAATGTGCCAAAGGATTTTCTCGCTCTAACATTTACTAACTGAATTCCCTCTACTTTTGACACGCTGTACGTTAAAAAAAAAAAAAAAAAAAAAAACGAACAGGCTGTTCGTGTCTAGTACGTCTCTGACTTATCGGGTGTCGTCACTACTATCAACGACGAGTAATCGGTGCCGCTCTCGCCTTGGCCGGTCGCTTAATTTTTTAAAATGCGCTCGTAATTATCTCGCCACGCTGTGGTTGGTGCTGTTACGTCTATAAAAAAAAATATCAGTCACTTTCCATTCGTCATTCGATCGTGCGCGTCTCGTTTCGATATTTAGAGTGTTATCATGCTGGAAATAATTGTTGCGCTATCGAAGATTCGACAAGATTGAATTTTTTTTACGATATCGAGCTGTTGGAGCAAAAATTCGGTAAAATATACGAATATTATAAAAGTTTTGGTATTTAAATGGTTCTTACAGCATGTGGCGTTTTTTTTTCGAAGATAGGAATTTCTGAACGTGATAATTCTAGCGAAGAGTAGGTGTACTTCCTGCATCGAAGCTATCCAAAGTACCCTGAGCGAGTAGTATTTTTTATCTTGAATTGGTTCCATGAAATTTAACAAGCAAAGGGATAAGGGAGACAGACGAGCTTCGCGGTATATAATCATCGAGATTTTGTCAACTGCGCATTTATATGTATACAATCATGAATATACTTTCCTTTAGAGATGAAATAAATTTTGAAAATGTTTCTGTTCGATTCTCAAATATGTTTAAACTGTCGTTTAGAGATTAGAATGAATCCTATCGACATAATCGTCTCTCGGGTCGCAGGGTTATCGAAAAATGTAATTATACGATCGATTAATAATCGTTTGCGAATGAAAGAAAGATTGAAGTATCTCAATCCGTTTCCTTTGATTAGTATCGACTCTGGCCAACGAACTGACGAGTCGTAGGAAATTTTCGGGTTCGTTTTACGAACTCGAAACTTGTTCGAGTCTGAAAAAGTTCATAAATTTGTCGTTATAGAGAAGAAAATGCAAATTGAAACGTGGAGATTGGTTGTAAATGTCTACAATCGAACAATCATAAGGTTTTCTAAATAATTGATGCTTGCGAGATTTCTTATGCCTGAGAAAAATGTCTCGGCTCTTCTCTCGTTTATCTTCGTAATGTAAACTTCTCATAGAAACATAACAAATTTGTGAATTCAAATTATTGTCTATCCACACATGTATCGATATTTCAATAAAAAATCGTAAAAAACTAAATAAAGATATATTTTGTTTGATAAACGGAAAATAATGTGGGCCTAAAAAATAGCTTGGGAAAATTTAACACGGTATTTTTAAATTTAACCTAGTTTCTCATCATTTTGACCCATGAACTTGCCCTCTGATGAATATTTTAAACTTAATGTTACGCTTAGTGCGCATCGCATTAAAATAATCTGTTAACATTGAGTGACGTAATAATTTGTAATCGGGCAAAGGTTTTGCATTTTTTTTTCTTCCATGAACGTTACACTTTGCAGCGTGTTATCGCATATTTCAAGGTTGTCAGGCTCGTATGATGATAAAATAAAAGATTGAATCAGTAATCATTGTGATGTATTAATTGCCATGATACGACAATTTTCGAATGACTGAAATTACCGGAGAACATATAGGGCCTTCTAGGTTCATTCGCGCAGAGTCTAAAAATTATATTTCGAAACTTTTTCCTCGTTTTTCTATTTGACTCCTACAACTACAACTTTCACCTAGTCAAAAATTTTCTAAAAAAAAACATTTTCGAATTTAAAAGGTACGTCCGAGGGTACAACAGGATTTGGTTCAATTTTTTCGATGATTTCGCTAGTTTTAATTCCAAAAATTTGATAAAGATCGACAAAAGAACAAAACTAACGAATGTTAAATTTTAGGATGTAGCTTATAAGTTACTACGATAATTTATAAAAAATTGTGATTTATGAATTATGCAATAGCAATCGCGTGACTTTGTCCGACAGGATTTGCGTCGGATTAATGACTTGAAATTTTTTTTAGACCTTGAAATTTAACACACGAATCAGATAAAGTTTTATTTCTTATCGATCTGCTTCCAATTTACTGTATTGCACAACTAAATACTGTATTATCTGTTTTTAGCAGATAAAATCATCGAGTCGTTCGACATCGAATCGGTACGATGGTTATTAAATATTTCTAGAAAGTTGTATTTTCTTTCGATTTGTGCTTTTCTACTGTTCGACCATTTCAAATTTTCGATAATTTCTAAATGCTAAGGTTTTATCATTTGTTAATCTCCGGTTAATCAATGTATCTAGCTTAAGGAATATTTAGATCACCATTGCAATTTCAATAATCTGGAAAAGTGTGCAGAAACGTCTAGATTAAAATGGTCCGTCAATATTTCAATAAACTTAAAACTTTCAATATTTAGCTTAAGTTATAAAGTCGATAAATTTTGCATCGTGCGAGTAATTCGTATTTTTTAATATCAAATAATTTCGTAATACAGCAGCAAAACAATGTGTAAGGGCAAATAAAAAAAACGTTTAAACAACGCTGGGCCTACATAACCTGCAAAAAACATTACGAAAATACAGTGTTTTAATTTTTTCCACATTTGGAAACATTCCGATAGTCGTTTTCCTCAAATTATGCATGGAATGATTCAAAACAAAGAAGGGAGTGCCAACGAGGAAGAAACAGAAGGTCATGCGATTCCAATATTATTCGGTTCTTCATAATTCATAATTGTACCAAACTATTATTGCACACATTACCGAAGGTTGAAATAATGTGAGTGAAAAGTGAATACGCTAAATGAATAAAAATTACCTTTCTGTTATCAACCGTCAGCATGATTAAACAATTTTAATACGCTGTCGCGAATTTGCCACGACGTGAAGGCGCCGGTTGACCTCTAAAGTCATCGCAAAGGTCATGCAGGTGGATCAGGCTATATATTTTGTATTAATGTACCTATGTCTATATATATGTATAAGAAATAGTAATGCATATAACTACTGTACACTTTCATCGCTAAATTACTCTAGTAGTGATGCTCAAGTATAATATGTGATAAGCTATTGCGGAAAATCTACAAATGAACCCGTTAGTACTTTTATCTGTTGTCACTGGTCGTCGAGCGGTTTTTAAGACTAATGCGGTTCCATAGAGTTCCTAAACAGCTGACTATTGTTAACAGTGGCTAACGATAAGTGTTTACATTAGAAAGAGCAAGCAACAATTCGTCTTTGAACAATGTTTTGTTTTCATCTTGGCTTGCATAATAACCGCAAATCTACGTAAAATATAGTGTATTTTCTGTACCTCAAAATCGAGTTCCATTTCGGTCGTATATGAAGTGCGAGACCACCGCTGAGTTTTCGGTGCCCGGCCACGCATACTCCTTTAACAACCTTTAACTTTCAATCCTTCGAGTCTTCCGATTGTTGTCTAGACATTTAGTTGGTACAGGCTTTGTAAAAAGTGTAGCAGCATAGAATTGAGCTTCGGAAAACGGCCGAACCGCGGCGTTCCTGGTGAATCGGCCCGCAGCAATTCAGACAGGTGCTAACTAGCTGCAGCTGTCGGCACGCCGAGTTTGAAAAATCTAAATATCATAACTTCTGTTATTAAACAAAATATCGTTCTTACTTGTATTTGATAACCGGTGAACCACCTTACATCTCGCAGATGCACTTGAATGCGGTAATCCAGCACCGATAAATGTTTGTACCGGTCCGAAGTTGAATCAAAGTCATATCGATCGATGCGATAAAAACTTTGGATCTTGATTGTACCTTCAAGTCTAGTCACGTGACTCGGTTTGTGTTTTTAGTATCAAAACACGAATCTGTCAAAATTAGAAATACAAAACTTATCTCATTATCTCCTGTGTTTTCTATAAATCGAATCAGTTTGTTAACAATCGTCCTATATGAAGTCTCAGAAACGTGAGAATAAAACGAGCGAAATAAAAACGATAATACCGCGTAGTAAAGCCGAATAACTCGTACGAAAAGATTTTTAGAGGTTAGCAAAAATGTCGTATTACTTCGTTATTGTTGGTCACGCCGACAATCCGTTGTTCGAAATTGAATTCAACAATGCGAACAAAGATATCAAGGTACGTCTATGTATATGATTTTCACAAATCAGCAACAAACACATCAATACTTCAAAAAGTTATTCCGCGCATTGGAAACAAGTTTCAAGCTCGAATATTCAAAATTGTGAAAGAATGATCGTTACTAAATTTGCAATTATCACGCGCTATAAAAACCCGTCATTAAAATTTTTGTAATGATTTCTATACGAGATGTTATTTGGATACTGCGCAAGTATCATGTAAAAATTAATGCAGACTAGTTAATACTGCGTTTACGAATAAACACTCTGCTTATGATTAGCATTTTTGTTCTCAACATGAAAATTGATATCGACGATTAACAGAAAGAGGACCATGCTCACTTGAATCAGTTCATCGCTCATGCGGCGTTAGATCTCGTGGACGAACACAAATGGAAAACAACGAATATGCATCTAAAAAATGTCGACAAATTCAATCAGTGGTTTGTCAGCGCTTTTGTAACAGCTACACAGATACGCTTTCTCATGGTACACGATAGTAGGAACGAGGATGGTATAAAAAGTTTCTTCGGTGAAATGTACGAGGCATACATAAAGGTAAACAATAAAGATCCTAATCGATCGATTATTAGATATAAATCGATAATTCTGATCAAAATTATCAATATTTTTCACCGTCAAATTTAATAACCCTTCAATTAATCTCAAGAAATACTCTCAATCGTCATTCTCAGTGTTTTTTTAATTTTTTCGTATTTAACAATTAAATAAGTCCGCAATTTAATTTACGTGAATTTTTGGAAGTTAATATAAAAATATATTTTTCAGTACTCCATGAATCCTTTCTACAATCCGAATACAACGATAAATTCGGTAGGTTTTGAGAAAAAAGCACAATTGTACGGTAGGAAATATTTATCTTCGTAAATTATACTTCAAAATGTTTCGGTCAATTGTGAGATTATTCATGCGAGTAGAACTGTGTAATATATTTAAAATATAGATAGTTCTATGAAAAAAGCAACGATATAGGCCACTTTCTGTAATTAGATAAATATTTTAAATTGTATATTTATCCGTTTCGTTTTAATATTCTGCTGTCTTTGTAGAATATTGTAAATATGTCGTGAAATCCGTCTCACGTTTTAATTTTTCCGAACGTAGGGATGGAGAACGTCATTTTTCCTAAACAATTGGAGCTCGACGATTAAAAAATTATGAAATCGATCAAGCTAAGCATTATTTCAAGTTTATTTTCGCTGTACATTGTCTGCTTTCCTGAAAAAATATCGAATTTAGTGTACAATTGTGGAAACACGGGTCAGAATTTTGTCCGTGGCTTCTCAGATCTCGAATACAGAGAGCTTTACTAAAAAACTGAAAAAAAAACCAAGATATTAAAATGCAAGAAAAAAAATAAGTACAACAGGGAATTTGTCCAAAATTTATATTTTCAGATTTATGTAGCCACGATTGATATGTACTGTAAGCATATCGACTATTGAAAAAGACAACCATTGAATAAATAATAATTGTGATTATGTTAATGAATAATAAGTTTAGATAGAGCTAGTTTTTGGTAAAGGCCTCAGAGTCGAGACTTCTCGCGGACGTTCGTGGAATTCTTGGAAACACGGTACTATGCACAAATTTATCTGACATTCGGGACAATGATATTTCGTTTTTCTCCTCAAAATACGCCCGTGGGTGTCTATCGTGTTCCAACAATGATGGCACCCTAATGCTGGTCCCGGACGTTGCACCGGACAATGACCCAAGCGTTGATCACTCGATCCATCCCGTGAGAATATCCGAGATTCCGATGTTCCACTGCTGCTACTCGTCTAAAAATGATTATTAATTCTTTTGTTAAAAAGTTAGAGCACATTAAACAAGATTCTTTAAAATATTTGTTACGTAACATTTTTTCCAACTCTAATATGTTTCCTGAAATATTATACGTTCTAATTTTGTTTACATTCAAAGCACGACGGAACAGCTCTTTTAAATACAATTATTGCATCTGGCACTATTTGGGAGGGGCTTGCAAAATGAATTGTTTCATTTAAAGATATCGCTCGATGATTCTTATAGTTTGAGAAAGTTAAAAGACGAGCGCAAGCGCCGCATTTATCCTGATCGAAAAAAGTGAGATCGTACCTGAGGTGCGGAAGAGCTTCTCAGCAATTCTGCTGGAATAATTCTCAAGCCACCGCTGCCGGAATTACTCGTGCCAATTTCTCTCGTTGAGGTCTTTACTTCGTGATGTTGAGTGCCCCCCTCGTCGATTTTAATCAGAGGTATCGGATCGTTCACTTTAGGACTCGAAGTTCTACCGGGATATTCGGGATTCGAGTGTTGTCTCTGTATCCAGTAATTACCGGACGTTGGAGCTTGCTGACTCGGCAAAAGCGGATGCGAGTGTTGCTTTACGAGATAAGACGGTTGTGGGACGGTCAAGAGATTCGTGGGTGTGCTTATGGTGAGTAGCGTAGTCGTCTGACAAGTTTCGGGATCGTCCCAGCTGTGTTCCCGCGACGATGGCAAATTCAAGGTCGGCGTGACTGGATGTGCAACCGATGAGGAGGAGGACGACGACGAGGATGGAACTATTCGAGGCGAGCCCGGCTCGCTTTCCGGAGATGCGCGTTGTCCTGGTTCCGACTCTTTTTTCACTCGTGTTTGTCGCATCAGGAATCGACCGTGTTTCGTTCCCACTTGCTTCATGTGATGAGCTAGAAACGGCCAATGAAATTATTTGTATCGCCTCTTTTTCACCAAGAGTCTATTTCTGTTTTACAAACGATTTTGAGATCTGAGCCGAGGACACTGTCGTTTATGAAAATAATGGTCTAGAAGTGATGTGTCTTTGGAGGATATACTTTTCCTAGCTCATTATTCTCGTTTTGACGATCCTAATAATTTTTAATAAAGACACTAATCGTGCCATGGCACTTAAACTGAGATGGTAACAACATTATTCGACATTTGTGTCTAGAATTGTGACATCGACAGTATCATTTGATCCTCGAGTTAAACTAACGAAATTATTTCGAAGCTGCATCATCTTCGTCATCGCGTATTTTTCCAAAAGTTATACATTTTCTCAGAAACTGACACATACGACTTATTTTACATATAATTTTGATATTTTTTAGGCACTTGTAGATGCGTATGACAAGTTCAACGATTAATTTAGAATTTGTGAAACAGGCGGTAATTTTAGTTTTTTAAACTCCTCATTCTCCCGATCATAATGCTGTCACAGAACGTTCAAGTAAGCGTTTCATAACTCATTAAACGCAATGAAATTTCTTATCGCTAATGTATTTTACACGCATTAAAATAGACACGAGGAATGACGATTTTGAACATTATTTTTAAATATTTCCCTTTTATTTTGATCTATATAAACGAAAGAAAGATCTTATGTGTTTAAGTTGTTGAGTGCTCATTTGTTTTTGCTTGTTTTGTTTGTATATATATATATATATATATATATATATGTATATATGTATACATACGGATACATATACATATATGTAAGAATGTTACGGGATATGGTACACACTATGCGTATATACGGTACCAAATCTATATAGTATGTATCTAGATCCTACCATTGATATACAACGTCGTGTTACGAATATCTAACATTTCACATAGACAATTCTTGTTGAACAATTATCCTTACCATCGTGACTCTATCCGTTAGTCTAAGTAGTCTTTACCTAACGATGAAATATTTCTCGCTTTCTTTTTTCTTTTTTTTTCATTATCGTCCTCTTTCTTTTATCATCTTAGAATTCAACTATTCACGTTATAAAATATTACGGGAATAATCGCAGTTTTATAAATAACGAGACAGAAAGAAATCCGAACGATTTATAGTTATGCGACTATATACATTGCAGTGTATTCATTCGTATGCGTTAAGTTTTATTTGTTATTCGCCTCGAAGAATTGTCCAGCTATGCGCCGAGGATAGTTACATTACAACGAAACGGTATCATTAATCGCGTCGACGATACCTCGAAGTGATAATTCAATTGTTCAGATTGTTCGCTCAACGATACTCGTATTTTTGTTTTTGTTTCAATAGATCAAAATTTTGTCGGCTGCCAGTTCAAACGTCGGTGGGTAATTTTTTAAATTTTCGATTCAGTCATCAAACACAGAAAAGCATCGCTTTCTTTCGCCTTACTTTTCTTTTTTTTCTTCTTTTTTGTGATGGACGATAAAACTCAGTGTTTTTCATTAATACTGATTCGTCGCTGAGCTACTGTTCCTCAATGAACATAAATACACGAGAGTTCGCAGCACCGAGTTTTTAAAAGCAAACAACGTTTTGTACGACAAAAATTATTACCCAATTATAGAGCGGGCTACATTTCATTTGTCATTGTAATTATGAAAGTATAAATTGACATTACGCATATGTAAAATGGAATAAAATTAATAAACGGTGTAACAATGCAATTAGGTTGAAGCTCGTCTATTCGCCAAATCGATGGCTAGATTTTCGCGTTTTACGTTTCTTCTTCTCTATCGTTACACCGGAATGAAAATTTGCATCCGATGGACGAAAATATTTCGCTCAATATTCAGTCCAATCGGCACTTGACAACTCATTCTATACCTCTCTTTCTCTCTCTCTCTCTCTGTTTATCTCTTATTTGCCTTTTAATTCTGATTAGTATTATTCGGTTGGAGGATTATCGAGAAAAAACATTTTTTACAGCACGGTATACGGTAGTATAATATCTTAAGAATAATTGAACCGAAGAGTGAATACTGCAATATGAAAAAAGAAACACAATGATACTCTATGGTATCCGGTCTTGAAAGGGCTGCGTAGTTAAACATCGGCCTCGACGCTATACACCTATAGAAAATTAATTATAAAGTTTTGTGAAAGTGATGCGGGTAGCAAGAGACGAGTTAGCGAGAGAAAAAAAATGACGCTCGAGACTAATCTACGGTATTCTACATTAAAGTAGAAAGGGCGTATAGATAATTTTTTTCAATTGGGAGAGCATATTGATGAAAATGCATATTCTTTTTGTTCCCACTCTCAACGGGCAATACGCGTCTCCGTTGCGATTACGTCACTATTGTAAATCAATTATTCTCCCAGTGGTTGTTTTGCGTTTCTAGGCTTCGAAGAGGATGTAAATAAATCCGTAAATAATATTAAACGACGAAACTCCAAGAAAATTGCAATGATGACCCAACAACGACGAACGCGTAGCTTTTGAAAAAAACTTTTGTATAACAAATACTCATTCTCGTAGAATTTTTGTTTTTTCGTAGATTTTTTAAAGTTCCTCTCGCGTTTTAGAACGTGCATACTCGGGGATGTCTATCTTTGTCGTGTGCGTTTCGCACTTGACGATTGAGAATAACAGATTATCGATGGCAGTGCTATCATCGTAGTCATGGCAGCTCGGAGATTCGGATTCGAACGTTAACCAACGATAGACCGGAATTTGTATAGTTTGTGAATAATGTCATCAAGTATTATTGGTCAAAACTGAAAATTTTGTAAACGTATGGAAAACAAATGCATGTGTAAAGCTACAATGTCAACACTAGCAACGATAATGTACGATATAACGTTAGAAAAAAATTAGGAGACTCCGATCGATATTTTCTTTCCCATCCTGTATTTTCTCTTTAATTTGGTACTTTTGTTCGATACTTGCAACGTGTTCGCGAATCTCGGAACGGCCAATAATATGTCTGTTTCTCTACCACGACGAGGTATCGCGCATTTCTCAATCTGTTTGTCCCAAAACAAAACAAAAAAGTTTTCACGCTGATTGGCCACAGTTCCGTTCTTCCTGCCTGTACAAATTACGAATTAATAATTATTACCCGGTGCGAGGCTGAGCTCACATCGAGTTGTAATTAACGCCGTGCAAATTGATCGGCATTGTCGAGCTCGGTAGTGTATAATCCGTGTGTCTGCTGTCGATATAACCCGATAGCATAGTGTGAGGTGTATGAGCGGTAAGCATCGTGTGGGTCGGATGTGTGTTGTGTGTACTGTGAGGCGTCGTCGGTGGTCCCATTGGCGTTGGGCTCTGCGAATTAACAGATTGCGTGGAGGATGTTGGCGGTGGTGACGACGTTGTTTCTTGCTTGACACGGGATTTCAAGCTTGGACGATTGTTCGGATAGCCACGTTTCTTGTATTCTAGCCAAAGAGTTCGATTGTTGACGCCGAACATGCGAGCGGCTTTACAAAATCCTATACCACCGTAACGCACGGCATCGAGAGCGCGAATGAAATTTTCATCGGCCTGTGGATTCGTCGATCTTTTTCTCTTTATCGTCGCCTGAGGACTCGCGCATGGACTCTGACAGTTGGAGGGACACTGTGTCGGTCCTGGCGATGGTCCACCGCTCTGTCCGTTTCCTCCACCGCCGTTTCCACCGGCGTTTCCCGCTCCGTTACCATTGCCACTTCCGTTTCCACCGTTACCGCCACCGCCTCCACCTCCGCTGCCACCGCCGCCTCCTCCTCCACCGCTCGAGTTTGAACCGTGCTGCATGGAACCGTGAGACGAGGAATTCGGATAGCTCGTCAATGCGCAACTCGATGCCGTTGTCGTGCTCGGACCACCGCCCGATTGATACTGATGCTCGCTGATGCTCGATGTCGCTGTTATTTCGGGTGACGTGAATGCCGAAGTAGCTTGGACCGACAGATTCGTTTGACACGATGACAGAGCGAAACGCGGATACGTATGCTCCATTATTGTCCATTGCAATCCTGTAGAACAGACCAATTTCAGACTTTGGTCAGCAGAGTTTCATATAGCAACGATATTTTTTGTTTGTTTTTTCTTTTTATTTTTGCGGTCGACTTTGATTTCTTTTTCTTCCTTCCTCCATATCTCTCTATCGACCAAAATATCAGCCAATCTCATAGCGAACAAGAATTAATAAGTTCGTTGTCAACTATCAAGAGTAATAGAAAAATATTCGAGCATGGAGAGAAAAGCGTTTGGAAGTAGTACGTGAAATATAGTTTGTGATTTTATCGACGAGATTGAGAAGAAAACGAACAACGAGTTATTCAAAGTCATCAAACGTATCGAACTTGAGTTTCTTGTTTTTTTTTCGCTCGTCGATCGATCGAACGTTTTAATTTTTGTAATTTCATATCGCGAAAGCCATTCAATGTACGAACTACTTTCGAACAATTGCTACATCATCGATCACTCGAGGATTTTCATTCTACTTGCGTAAAAACGTAATTATACTTTTTACTAAGAAATCTACTCACTCTAGAAGAAAAAACGTTATCGATCGAAACGAATTACTGATTCTATATTTCGTCGCTCATCAAGAACGAACGATCCAAAAATTTTCGACGTGAATTATTATTCCGTTCGAAGCGAACTTGTTGTATTCGAATTAAAAAAAAAAAAAAAAAACATCTCACTCTTCTTGACTCGTTAATATGTTTTTCATTAATACTTCCGACTACTTATTTCTGTTCGAGAGCGAAGAAAAAAACATGAAATAGATAGACTATGAGGTTGAGAGAAAAAAAATTCTGGCATGGCACAGATACATATTCAAGCACAGAATCGTCGGACTATGCGAATGAAAATGTGTTGTTTTTCATTTTCCATTTCGTTACTATTCGTTACTTTTGCTCGTAAGAGAATTGTCAGGAATGAGGACACACACACACATACAATGAAACGGCGAATGGCCGATATTTATTCTACATTTGCCTTTAAAAAAAAATCATGAAACATTACTCTTTCTGCTAATGTGTGCTATGTATCTGTGTGCCATAATAATCATTTTTTCTTCTTCATTGCAAGCTAATTAATGAGGATAGACTGATTGATTGTTCGATTGACTGATTGATTGATGTGTGTACACATATTGAACGTGTATGCTGTTGTTGCTGTCGTTTCTATTACTGTTGATTTCTGTTTGTTCGTTTTTTTTCATTGTTTTCTTTTCAATAGTCATTCTTGACTCACAATCGATCTCATTTTTCGCTCTATTATCATGTCAAACGTCTGTTGATTCCCTTGTGCAAAATACTTGAACGCATCTGTGCCAGCATTATTATTGTCTTCATTTTTGTTTCATAGCAATTTTACACAATTAATGTTTCGATTTCCCTCTTTTTTTATCACATGCAATATATATTCGTAATAATAATAATAATAACGAGTAGTAATCATAATCTCATAGGACATCTATGACCGTTCGATATATTGTAGATTATTATTGTTTCGTTATTGTAAAATGATAAACAACCATTATATAGTACTTGCATATAAAAAGAAAGAAAAAGAAAGCAGACAACGTGCAGTCGCAAAATTTAACTCGCACTATTTCCTCGAACTACAGTAAGATACAGTCGTAATAGTTTCGAAGTACTATAATAATTATAATAGATCTATGAAAAAAAATACACATTTGGCCCTAAATTTCCAATATTGTCTGTGCACTGGGCTGGTACCAGAGTCAATTTTGCATCTTGTATTTCCAATTATTTCACTTCCATACCGATGTGATCTATTCGTACATTGTCAACAATTTTTATTTCACAATTAATCCTGCAAATTTGCTGCCAAAATAGGCAGAGAATATATTTCCTTCGTGTACTCGGAATTTCTATTAAAATGTGATTTTTACGTTGAAACGTGGCGATTGGAAAACATTTAAAGATTTCCTGTGAGTTTGTAAATTGTATGATTTACATAGAATGCACCCGAGGTCTAGGGTTTATTAATTTGATAATTTCTTTATATTTATTTATTTATTAATTTAATTATCGACAAGAATCGCATCCCTGACGATACGAATCGCGTTAATGATCACAGTTAATTATTTTGTTCTTAACGTGATGCTGGAATGTTATACCGAGTTGTATTGTTGGGTACATTTTATCATCGTACCATTGTATGGAGTATTCAAGAAAACTCCACAAAAAGTCGATCGCGATACGATATCATGAGAGGAAGAAACCCGTCGAAGAGTCAAGATGCGCGATAATACGAATAGGGCAAACAACTGATAATTAGTGTGATTTCTACTCAATGTTAATGTCGAATAATGAAACATCCGGAAATGTATGTCGATCAATTTCGAAATACGAACAATTAAAATATGACAATCTCGAGTACACAATATTGGTCCAAGCGACGCCATCGATACTTCATTTCGCTATTGGTATAATTTCTTCAGGCGCTTTTCGTTTGATTATCTCTTCGCCCGGTGCCTCGAGAGAACGACGAGAAACGGGACGATTGCATGCGGACTTAGTTCTACGCGATTGTCGCGATAATTTGGCGAAATAATAATAACAATATCGGCGAAAGGACAGGATGGATAGAAAGAAATTTTGTGCGTGAAAGGGCGCTTACCTTGGTGGGCCGGTGGCTGAGAAGACACGGAACTCTGACCAATGTTTCCACCGGGTTGGTGGCCGACTTCTTGCAAAGAACCTTCGCTCTGAGCCGTTGTCGTTGTCGTACTGCTTTCCATGTTGCTCATCTAAAACGAGGAATTTTAATAATTTTCAAGACTTTACTTTGAATTCCAAAAGCGTCTCTTTTATCGTTCAAATTTTTGTGGTAGCTTGTTCGAGAACGGGATTATGTTCGAGGTGGAAAGTCGATGATACTCACAATGGATATTTGATCCTCGTCGATGCTGCCTTGTGTATCGGTCGTAGTGTTCAATGGACGCCTGAGATTTTCACCACCGTCTTGTGATACAATGTGAGGCTCGGGCTTAACGATATTCGTGGCAACGAGTGTGATTTCGTTTATTTCCTCGGCTTTGTCGGCCGAGCCACCGGACGTCGAACCGGTCGATGTTTTTCGCAAACGCTTTCTACGGAAAGACGGCGACAAAGGCGATGGACTCGGTGAACAGGACTCGCCACGATCTCCACCACCAGGTTCACTATTTCCGCTTGGCCACTTTGTCAGAGAGGCTGTGTGCATCTCCGCAAGGCCCTTGATCTTCAAGCTTTCCGCTGTCTGCAAATTAATCGTTTTATTTTCAGTATCGACGAATCAAGAATACAAATTTGTCGTGTTATTTATTATTTGCGATTGATTATAATCACCAACTTCGTGCTCGAGTAATTTGTTGCAAAAATTATCACGACTGCATGGATCTCGAAACATGGACTGTAACTCTACAATCGCGATCCTCACAAATTTTTATTTTTATTCTAGCTTACGATAGTCAGGAAAATGTAAAGAGTAAATCATTTTTATACATTTACGTGCTTAGTTAATTTCAAATTTAATATCAATTGCTCAAAGTTATCGCGAGACAGTGTCGAAAATTCTTAGCTTTAGCGTTTTAGACTCGAAAAAAGTTAAAATATTAGTTCACAGGACAAAACATAACAATCTCAAATATACAATTATATTGAAAACACGAAACATTGGAAATTAAACGATAATAATGATAACAAAAAATATTAATGAAGCAATGCAAAAAATGTTTGTTAGCCAGATAATGCCGAAAATATGTAAAACTAAGCTGGAAATCTTACTTTCCATTTTTTTTCCAAACGAAATGAGAAAACGTAAAACAAGAAATTGTCTGCCTAATCTTTCGATAGGTGAAATCGAAAAGTTGGTATAAATTTTGCCTGACACGAATTTCACCTTATATCCCGATTAATAATTTGTACTATTTTTGTGTATAGTTCGCCAAGTCTCGGTTCGTTAGCTCTCAACGTGTTTGGAGCTAATAATAGATCTTTCCATTAAATATTACATGCATGTATCGCATGCAAAATATAATCATCGGGATTCCTTGCACAAATATTCATTTCCAATCACGATATGGACCCTGTAGTCAATTTTAGACCCTAGAGCTACAGATCGGTCATCGATATCGGAAAAGTTGTCGAAAGAAAATTTAGTGGTTCGAAATTCTCGAATGAGAAAATTTCTCGATCCTCGAAAAAGAAAGCCTCGAATTTTGGCTACGGGAAAATAAAAAAAATGAACGAGATATCATTGTGTATCTCATAAATCTTTCGGAATAGATTTTCCTAGCTCTTTCTACGGCTATACCATTCGTTTATTTGCTGTTCAGTTTTGGGAATAAAAGTCCACACCTGACGTAACGTTAAAGGGTTAGTGTTAAAGTCGAGTGTTCGGTTTCAAGCTTTCGTCACTTATCGCTTTTATTGTTTTTGTGAAATTTCTGCAAATTCGCGACTCCAATTTACCTCGAGCAATTTACCCCGATTGTTCACAATCGGATTAATCCACGCTTGTATTATTTCATTCGGAAAGAAATAAAAATCAACAATAAAATCGAATATTCTTCATCTCCGATTGGGACAATTTCTTTGCCAAACGATATTGTCTCTCTGCGCATTGCCGGAGAGTAGCTCGAAGACATTGGTTCAATTGTCAAGCGTCCCGGAAGAGTACTCTCCTAAAAAAGCGTTAAATCTGCAACCGCACGATTGTAAAAAAGAGTTCGAATCAGGCTCTTCGTCCTTCGAATCGTGCGATAAAAAAAAAATGAAATAACATTAATAGACGAACTTGTGTTATCGCAAGCGAGCGCTTGAAAAAGAGGAGCTTCGCAGACAAATTTTGGGACTCGATGAAAACAAAAGCGCGATAGAGGAAGGGTGTGAATACAAATATTAAATATAAAACACAAAAACTTGAGAATATAGAAAGAAAAGAAAAAACAAAAAGAAAAAAATAAACGAAAACAATTACAAGAGAGATTAGAAATTTCAACGACGACCGGTGGGTCGTGCGCCGGAAAGCGATGAATCGACTGAAAGAAAAATTTGATTTACCTTGATTATCGAGGGCAATTGATCCTGGGAAACATTCACTTCGCCGTAATACATGAAATCAACCATGATCTTGAGATCGGAGAATTTGACATCTTTGAGAATGACGATAGGATGCTGACAGGGATTGACGGTGAAGAGGGACTGAAAGTATGTGCTGCACGCCGATAGTACGACTTTGTGAGCTTGAAGATGACGACCCTCGGCGGCCAAAGTAACGTCCACCAGAGTCTCATTGTTCAGCAGCGACGAGAAGACGGATATGAAATTTGGCTGATGATTGTTCCATCGTAAACAGAACTGTTGCATAGACATTTTTTCGAGACTGGGTCTCTTCGTCAACGGAGGTATTTCCCCGCGACTTCGTTTTTTTTTCTCTCACAATCTCCCTCTCTCTCTTCCCGAAATTTTCTTTCCCCGAACTCCTTCAATTTCGTTTATTTGTCCAACTGCAACGGATAACAAAGAAAATTGTAGCAAGGGCATTTTTCTTTCTTTCTTTTTTTTTTTTCGTTTTTTTTTTTACTATTTCTGATTTTATTTTCTCTGTTGATTCTGAATTTTTGTTTTTATCGCTCGAAACGTTTATATCGAAGGATTGGCAATAAAGAAAAAACAAACTGGATCGCATACTTGGAGGAATATACAAGATATTAGTAGCTTAGCATTATTCGTGAATGCAGAAGAGACCCAGAGAGGAAACGAACAAAAAAACACACACACATTTTTTAATATCGTTTTCTGTGCCAGGGGGGGAAGATAGCGGTGGAAAAGAAACAAAGAGCTCATTATCGAATTGGAGATTGAGGATTTTTCATAGAGAGTAGATAGGTTTTTGTCGGTTTTTGTAATTCCAAGAATTATTGGGATTTCAAGGATCTTTTCTCGTTTCAAAATGCAGCGAAGAATGTCCCTACAAACAAAATGCTCAGGACGTCTTGGTATCAAATTTTTGATGCGATAAGTCATTTCCGATGAAAATAAATTTCGTTGCCTTTTCTTTTAGTTCTGGGAAATTTATGATTTTAGATATTTTCGTTATCATTGGATATCTCGCAGATATGTCGACGGATATTCAATCTTGGTCGTTGGAGCGGTGGTACGGGTCAATTTCCAATCAATATTAGGTTATAGTACGTCCGAGAGAACCCTTCAAGTGTCGCCGCTTTTAAAAACGACTTCGATCGATTTCCCATTCGAGAAAATATAACGAGAATGAACTAACGAAAATCTTCCTACAAAGATTTGGTCCAAGAGCTCGGAAGAGATATTTATATTTACATGAAAAAACATGTAATCGCCTTTATACAACGAAAATAAACAAAAAGTCGTTGGAAAAACACACAACACGCACATCTCGCTGCCTAGGAATGTATTTTTAATTTCAATTAGAGATTCAGACTCGATTAATTGTTATTGACAGCCGGACAATATTGAAGCGGCGCGAATATTGTATGCAACAGCGTGTATTTACACGCGAGATACGATGCGTCTGGCGCACGAACGCGGATTGCATTTTGCGCGCGTAAATATTGTCCCAGCATGGCCGATCGACAGTCAAACACGGTCGATAAAAAAACATAACCGCGAGGACTATCTCGTCGAACGGTAAAGTTTGTCGGCAATTCGAAATGGAGGAACGAATAAATATTAACACAAAAAGACTACAAAGGCGTTTCCGCAATATCTCAATGAAACTATCGACAAATTGTAGGCTTCTTTATAAATAATAATAACATCCTAATTTTAATCGTAGCAGAGTACGAAAAAAGTTTTGTTCCCACGGCTAATAGTAATAGCTGTTTTCTTATTTAAAACGCGTTATCGACAACTATCGTGTATGATTCTACCTTAAATATAAAATCCATGGAGTATTTGTAGCAGACGTCTCATCTCGACTCAAATTTTGACGCGAATAACAAAATTTCCAAATCTCTAACAAATATGATTTTTCCACAGGGTCCATAAACGATTTTACGAAATTAAATATTTGTTAAAAGAACGTTTTCGTTAGATACTTTATAAAATGACACATTTTATTGTACCAAAATATATTGGCGGTTGTTTAAAACGAGCGATTAATTTTTTTTTCTCAATTTTCGACATAATTTTAGCCTAACTATTTTATGGAATAATCCCGGTTTTTTTGTGCCTATAAATATTATCCGGTACTGAAAGTATTCGGGTAAATACAAATTCATACAATTTCTGCTTTTATCGATGTTCAAAAGAGAAATTTAGGAAACGTATTCGACGAGTCGCAAAGATTGTTTTCTTGTTCCGTCACTACGAGCTGGTCGATTATTGCAGTATGCAATTTTTTTTTATCGGTACTAGATCGACGATACAAGGAGTCGAGCCATTTTTGAGCATCGGCAAGAATTAACGACGAATTTGAGGAAAAGTTGATAAATTTGCATCCAATTCGATTGCCATAAATCGAGTATCGAAAGTCGATCTCTTCGAAGCAATGAGAAATTCGATCAAGTTTCGGTATTTTCGTGAACGCCGATACCGTATACGAGTGACCGATGACGCTTGTGTAATTGCCTCGATTCTCGTTTCCGAGTGACGTCAAAACTCACAGTGAAGAGAGAGAGAGAGAGAGGGAGCTATTACGTTTCAAGTTTTACCGTCGTCGTAGTCGTCGTTTTCGGTCCGCGCAAGTCGCGAATCGAACTCGTTAATTTTCATCTTTCCAGCGAATATCGGCCTAGTAAGGATGAAGAACGAAAAATGCGAATTCCACAGCTAAGACGCTGCTAGAGCAAAGGGGGCACACAAAGGGTCCGTGAACAACGACGATTATTTCCGTGAGCCTCGGGGATCTGAGCCGAGAGAGTCGCTTCGTGCTCATCGGCAGGGATCACGAAAGCTACACGCTCCTACCTACGTACACTGCTATGTTATTGTTGGTGTAGTTGTGTATGCACGATACCTACTATTTTGTGCTTCCTTACGTTCGAGACTCCGAAATATTGCCACTCACCGCACCACACACGACAAAAGAAACGTTCGCCACTTGAAAATATCGCGACGAAAAACTCCTCGTAACTCGAGACAAATATCAATGGAAATGTTAGATCTTATCAGCCCGCGTATTTATAAAATCTAAACTTGATCAATATAGGCAGCGAAGCTGCTGCTCCTGGTAGCTGCTGCTGCTTTGCTTGCCTTTCGTAGCACGAACGAGCGGAATGAGCAGCACTGCGAACAGCGCGATCTGTCAAGTAACGAAGTAAACTTCAACCTCGACGACTCCACTTACCGACTGGTCTATGCCTTACCGACGTCACAAAAACGTGGGCTATTTGAAATTGTAATAAAACGATTGTTGCCACACGGTACTACAAAAGTCCGACGCGGCATAATCTTTTTTCGAAATTTAAATTAGATCATAATTATACAAAATCTTCGACCGAAATTACTTGCCTTAGTAGAGAAGTCAAGCTATCGCGTGAGTCCGTCGTCTAAAGCATTTAAACTGTCGCAACCCGTGCAGATTTACATTCTATCTTTTTCACTTATCCATTGCGAAAAAAAAACCTCGATCGATTTATTAACGAAGCGTTGTACACTCGATATGACGCAGCGATATCAAAGTGTTATTTGATCAACCTGCAATATTTTTCCTCGATCGATGCAATCTCAAGCAAGAACAAGATTCGAGGCTATAGCGCGTTTTATTTTTTCCATTACGTTTTTTTTTACATAAGTAAAGACAATCGATTACTATTCAAAATGATTTAATAATTTTACTAACCGATAAAAAAACATAAACATCGCATCGCAAATTTATCCGATGAGAAATCAGTCTTATCACAGTTTAGGGATATTTTGGGAGTAAACGAGAATCGTCGAAAAGGCGTTAGTTTTGTTTTCAGATATATTTTTATTTCAGAATTCCGTACAATTATTTCTTGGCGGGTTTGGCTTCTTTTGCTGGTTTGGGAGCTTTGGCCGATTTAGCGGCGGGCTTTGCTGCCTTGGAACCAACAGCGGCCTTCGATTTTTTAGAGACTTTCTTCAATCTGAAGAAAGCGTCGGTTCTCAGTTTATTGCGAATTTGTCTCGCTTTGCGCAACTTGAAACGATCGAAATCACTGAGAGCCGCGCGCTGTAAATCATAAAACGAATCATATATAACATTGAATTATCCTACAGAAATATTAATCTCGATTTAAGAGTCAAAAAACAAAAATTTCCAACCTTCTTCTTCGCCTCGACTTTCTTCGCCCACATGGTCTGGCTCCAAAGTTCGTCAACTTTGGCTGCATCCCAGGCCTTGCGCACGACTCTCGTCGAGCCCGTGTGAGGGAAACGTAGACGGAACTTTGTCAAATGAAGCTCGCTCAGTCTCATTTGACCCCTGGGAATCTTTGCTGCGGGTCCATCGACCAAAACCTATCCGAAAAAAGTATTTTCTCTCTCAATACAAGTTTAATACGATACGTAAAGTATAATTTAGCTCGTGGATCAATTCAGAGTAATAAAATTGGCATCAGTTATGTATCAGCCGGCAATTCCTATCAAGAATAAGGTTCATCATAAAATAATTGCAAATCGCCGTATTAATATTTTTTATTCGGCGTATTGCGTCGCTTATGTGCGAAGGAACGAGATTTGATGGATTTTGAAATGGAATTTTTGATAAAATTGTAACTTACTCTGTTTTGGTCGATGATGTCGACGATCGTGACGAGTTTACCCCGATGAGGGCCATCACTTATGTAGGCAACACGGCCAGTCTCGACGTACCTCTCGAACGGCTGAGTGAGATAAAAACGTAAATTGTATTGAGACTATCGTACTGGGGGGGAGAAATGATCGTTTTTAGTTGCAACATTGATCAACGGTTTCCAACGGATCGGAGACTATAAAAATAAACATGGAATAAAAAGATCGAGAAAAAATAAGATACTAAGGAATTTGAATGATTTGGATTAAAGTTTTTTTTCCTTTCTTTTTGTGTTTGGAACGTGAACTAACGTGTGAAATGTTCGACACTCGGCAGATTGGTAGCAAAGTGTCAATTACCGTTGGCAAAGATTAGCGACGTATCGTCCGAAAAATATGTTATTAAGAGAATGGTATTTAAGTTGTTGTATTGCGGGACTTGATTAAAAGTTAGGTAGAAGATTGTTGAAATTTATGTAGGAGAAAGTTGACAAGATAGGGGAAAATGAAGTATGAGCGAAACACGCGGACCATGTGGTCGAGGCACGCACGAAAAAAATGAGGTTATATTCTGTTATTGTAATTATTGTATGGCGAAAAAAGGATGTTATTTGCAGATACCACGACAGAAAAGGGACTAGAAATAAACAATTTAGTTACCTACATTATTAGTGCTATGGATTTTGTTGTACGCAAGCCAAGCCGGAGTGAAAAACGGAATGCACTTACCATGGTTTACCGGAAAAGAAAAGATCCGACAACGCAAAGCAATTGAGGGCTATGGGATGGAATAGTTTTGCTACTACGTGAGTCAAATTACCAACGTTATACCTCTGTATTTCTCTATACGATCAGAGTGCTCGTCAATATTTTTAACTCGATCTTAAATAATAATTCAATGATTTAAAAAGATTAATCAGCGATATTTCATTTTTCTATATATCACCGTGTAATCGAATATACTATAATAAAATGAATTACAATTCCAAAGTTTCCGGTATTCAGTTGACAATGCCATCCAATCGGATCATTTGAGTAAGAGAAACAATTGTCCGCGATGGCCTTCGCGTATATAAATCGTTCTTATTGGCTCGCGAAATAATGCTTACTGCCCAATGAAAAGCAGCCACTACTTTGCGGCTCTCTTGAAAATCATCCTTTAATTTCAGTCGTCTTTTGTTCTCACAAAAATTATTCTAGATATGTTGGAGAATTACGTCGTATCGTATGAGAACATATGATCGCTTTTATTTTGCTATCGCATTCGTATTAAGTTTTTTGATTTTTTTAAATCACGTTTGGTGATACGAAAGTGTTTCCTTAATCTTGACGATTTCATCGATTTACAATCCCAAGGCGTCAAAGGGTAAATACGAATTTCAAGTTTATTTGTCACAAATCTAATATTTTCCTGTCTCAAAACTGATCATGAATAGCACGTTCATCATAATATTTCAGGCTTCACTGTTTCAATGATGCAATCGTTAGTTCGCAAACGTTCATAAATAAATCCGCGTAAATTACTCGATCGATAGATATTCAGTTCCGATGATTTTTCGTAGTTCGTTAAGAACGTTCATATAAGAAAGTTTTCGTAACCTTATCGTAGGGTTATAAATCACAGAATGCTCGAACATTTGTATTTACATGCGTGGGCCCCATGTGTTTCTAACCTGTTCAATGAATCTAGTATCGAGAAACCCTGTAAAAAATGTTAGCATCCTGTACAATTCTGAAACTCCTCGATACTCCATTAAGAAACGCGTTATTCACCCAAGAATTCAGCCGCATTTGACAATTTTGGTTTAGACGACACCTAAAATACCTTATACGTCGTAACTAGAATATTTTTTGTTGCAGCGAGACGTCCAGTATTATAAACGAGTTAAAATTTTTTTTTTATTTATTTTTCCGAAACGTTGACTATAATTACATAAAGCAAGGTCATGGAAACGGACAGAGTGCCGCCTTGTTCGATGCAATGCTTGCAACAATTCGATCCAAATCCATGGGATGAAAACAAAATTGATAATAATAACGGTATCGGGACATCGAAGGCGACGAAAGTTCATGTTAATCCAAACTTTAGAAATGGGAAGAGCTTAAGTATTCACGTAAATCCGAGAATGCATCAGAATCGTAAAATTCATGTAAATCCGAAAATGATGAAAAACATGGTACCCGTCGTTGAAACGGAGGCTAAAATTGATTCGTCGAGCGAAAACGGTAGACCGCCTTGCGGCAGTAGATTGCGACCTGTAGAAGCTCCGACGATTCAAAAATCGATTCACGTTAATCCAAAGTTGATGAAAGAATTGTCTTCGATCGCGCGCGAAAGCATTCAAGTAATGAAATCGAAAACAGCCGCGACGAATCTTGATAAAACGTGTCCGATCGTTTCGGGTAAAGGGAATGAAAATTTTGTTCAGAGCAATAAAATTGCTATCAAAACCTCGTCGCCGCGTCTCTTGTCGTTGTCACGAAGAAAACTCGTGCGAATTGGTTCGAGCGTTAAAACAACAGCGACGATTCTAACGCCGAGTTCTTTGAAAAGATTGAACAGAAAATCATTGCCCGTCGCGCAAGTTAATCCAAAAAAATCTCCGAGTTCGCAGAGTTCAACTAAATTCAATACGGCCAAGAACAAATATAAATTGAACGCGTATAAAATTGATAGGACTATCACGCAGCGAAAAAAACCGAAGAAAATCTGTATACCGGACGCGAGAATGCGGTGAGTGTTTCTTCAAAATTATCTATTTAATCCCGAAATTGCACATTTATTTTTATTTAATTTTTTTCGCCAAAAATGAAAAAGATCGCTCGAAGTTTAAATTTCTTTTTTTATCGAGGCAGACAAGTATTTTTCCATGGTATCGACGCCAAGTTGGAAACATTGTTTCAATTATTTTTCGTACTGTTATTTAAAATTTGAATTATCTATTGAATTAATATAAACGGTTCGTTTTAATTGCAATATTGGTCAATTTAATTAGTAATTGCTAATTTTTATTGGGAACTCGAGATATCCTATACGAATAAATTTTATAGGGTTTCTACGTGTATGTACACCGAAACGCTATACGATGTTAAATTTTCCTAATCGGTCAGAAAATTTTATTGCACGATACGCTATATGAAAATATATCGAACTTCATTCTGTGCGTCACGAATTGAATTGCCAATTTGTGAAATATCGCTCGAAGGTTTCAGAATCGGGCTCCGACGATATTCCTAAATAATAATGTTAACTAGTATTTCAGGATATAGGCCAACTAGCAACACGTTAGTAGGAAATAAAGAAATACGATTACAATATAGTAAATTGCTGGGTCCGGTTTTTTTTTCTTTTTTTTCTTTCTTTATTATATGTAACAAATTTGGTTTCACGTACAGCACTTTGTTTTCACTATGATCAATATTTCTGCGAATAATCAACAAATTAATAAAGCGCACCATGGATTCTCACCCGGATACTCTTGACCGTACTTACCAGAGATATTAACGATTAGTCACGGATAATCATGGGTACACATGATGAATTCCTAGAACAACATACCTAATATATAACTAATGAAAATCTAAATTATAAGTTTTCATAACAGCGGTAGTAATGTTGAACTGTTCCGTAGAAGCGTCGCAAAATGAATGTCCGCAATGAACTGCCTATTATTGTTTTTCTATTGCATTTGCCAAGTGATTATTACTAGCATAGATTGTAAGCATTTTTCACATAATTCTCTATCGAAGCCGTTGATTATTCAAAAAGGGGATAAATAATGAAAAAAAAAAAAAGAACCCTCGATCATTTTTCCAAGTAATGTCTATGATAGAAAGTGGCTCTCGTTTCAGGAACGTTAATAAGGGTTTAGTTGCAATTGGAGGTGTTATGTATCAGTCTTCCAGAACTCAACTAGTTCGCAGTGGTACAGGCTCGTCCGTGCACAAAAGTAAAAAAAACAAATACACTACTATTTAATACTCCGTACAATATTATTAATGTTCGATTCGTACGCGTGATAAAACAATTTGAATTATTGTAGAGAAAAATTGTGTCGCGAGTCCAAAAGATAATAACACATTCGTGATGGCCAAGAACGGGAAGAAATTGCACAGACTTCAGACGGGGAAGGAGGGGTCGAACGTAACGAGATACATGGTATCGCGCAACAGTTTTAATCGAAACCCCGTTGTCAAGAAAGTGCCAAATTCGATAGTT
Source organism: Netelia inedita (assembly GCA_964017225.1). NCBI lineage: Eukaryota > Metazoa > Arthropoda > Insecta > Hymenoptera > Ichneumonidae > Netelia > Netelia inedita. Next base: position 29,232,834 of record OZ024924.1, read on the forward strand.
CAATCGAGCCATAAAAATGTCATAAGGTAAAGGAAGAGAATAGTATGATAATTAATATATTTATAAAAAAACTTTACTACATCTCTTAATGTCTGGTCTAAGCTCTATACAGCATTTAAATATTTATTGTAACTTCCCCCCCAAGATAACTCTCGTTGCGACACAGAATTATTTGGCCCGAAATGGATTGATACTCTGCGCTCTTTCGTTCTCCCTAGCGTAGTCGATGATTTCAACAATAACTTGGGCATTCGATCTTTTACAGCTACAAGGCCAAACAGAGAAGCTTGCAAATACTTCGCGACAAGCTTCGCAAGAACTACATACCCTGTCTGCTTTATCGTCGCTTTGGCTACTGCGCGAAACACGCCAAAGGAACGTGTCCAAAACTTCATGACAAGAAACAAGTTGCTCTTTGTAAAAAGTAAATCGATTCAATTATAATTAAATTGCACGTCTAGATACGCTATACATACTTTTTCTTTTTCAAAGTGCCTTTATTTCTCATTGAAATCTAGAATTTTCATAGTCAAAAGTATACTTTGAGTCTTGGTATCGAATATTTTTCATTTTCAACACGAATTCATTGTTTTTTTGTCTAATTTTTGTCGTTTCTTCTTTCCTAAGCTTTCTTCAAGGCAAGTGTTTGCTCGACGGTTGCTCGTTATCGCACGATATCGGACCTGAAAAAATGCCAACATGCAAGTATTTTCTGGAGGGTTGCTGCATCCGCGACGCCTGTCCCTATCTTCACGTCAAAGTCTCCGCGAACACACCGCTCTGCCCGCAATTTCTTCGTGGATATTGTGCGGAAGGAAACAAGGTAATGCACAAAGAAAACTTACTAGAATTAACAATTGTTTGCGCGTGTAAACCTCGTATAAATATACATTGGTTTGTTTGTCCAGTGTAAACAACGTCATGCGTACATCTGTCCTGATTTCGAGAAGTTGGGGAAATGTGCGAAAGGTAAGTATTGCCCATATCCTCATAAGCTAAAATCAGCGACAGCGTTAGTGTCGAAAAGGAGTGCCAAAAACGTAAGAAGAGGTTCATCGAACAAACGGATTCCCGACAATCCATCATTGAAAAATATCGAAAAAGGGGACGATGGTAGAAAACGTTATTATGACAATGCTTCCCCGTCCGACGAGCAATTGGCGATAATACGAGAAAATATTCTGAAAAAAATGAAGTGTATGAAAAGGCGTCTCGGTGGTTCCGAATCATCCGACGATGATAGCAAGGGGGATTCCAGTGAGATAACGATAGACGAAGACGTGCCCGAGTCTGATGGCATCTTCGATGAACGGCCAAAGAGGGCTCCCATTGGCCCTCTTCCAGCTTATATTCCAATCAATTAGTTTTAAAGGTCATTATCAAGTTTTATGTACATATGTATTAAGTGATGAAATAAATATATCTGCCATGGATTTTTTAAACAAACTGGTAATATTATCTTTACATTATCATTTGTGACAACTTCAAACCATTTTTTACCTCGCGATTTAACAATACGTAAGTTATGTCCTTCGTACGTAGGATTTTTTGTCGTTTAAACTACTTTCGAGCTGGATATAATTCATGAATCATTATTTCTTTTCTTTTTCCGTGTGTAGTCTTTTTATTGCATTTATCGCATCTATTACAGCGCCATTTTAATTAATAATTAGAGATCCATGTCCGTTGAGAGTTTCTTGGCATATTGGGGATACAAAAGTGGAACGGGTTTTCGTACGGTCGATGTAAATTTGATGGACGATGCTTTTCTAGATTTGGCAAAGAGATTATAGTACTAATCATTCGTTGTAAATGAACGATTCAGTAGCTATAATTTAAAAAAATAATGGCTCGCGTATCGGCAGTTCTCGTTCTTATCGACGACGCACCTTTGGCGTCAGGAGTCGATAGGATTTTGCTAATTTTTCACAATTGTCCATAACAAATAAACGCGGAACCTAAAGTCTAGGAGATAAAATATAAATTGATGCGTTATTGTTATCAATGATTCGTTTAATGTTTTGCCAGGACGTGTTTGTTATATTGCACTCGATATCACTCAACAGCTGATTCCAATCCGAACGTGATTGTCTTTTCCAGTCACACAATTTAAAAAGCGGACAGTAAAAAGTAAAATCGCGAATTTGGTGTAACTATTGCTGAATTAAGAAATCATTGATGCAATAACATGAAGTGTAAATTTCAAGAGGGTAAGTTGCTTTTGTTTATATTGTAACTATCAAACGAATTCTTGTTGTTGACAAGTATGTTGACAGAATCGGTACTTATAAATAAACGTTTCAGGAGAAAAAGTACTTTGCTTTCACGGTCCACTAATATATGAAGCAAAGTGCCTGAAATCTTCCGTGAATAAGGACAAATTAATTAAATATCTCATTCATTACGCCGGTTGGAACAAAAAGTTAGTGAAAACTAACCTATAATAACAAATCAAACCATAACCTCAAATCTTGTCTATTCTGTGCATCGATCGTATCATGCACATCGAGTTAACATAAATTCTCTATAATTATGGTGTAACAACAATCATTTTTTGCTCAACAACAGCTGGGACGAATGGGTACCGGAAAGTCGGGTTCTTAAATACAACGAGGCTAATGTTCAAAAGCAAAAAGAAGTACAGCGAGCTCATGCCGCTCAGCAGTCGACCCAGAGGGGTAAAAAAGGAACGACGATAGTTAAAGGTACGCTTGGTCGCAAGAGCGAAAGTAGCAAGGAAAAGGAAAGCGACAGCCGTTCGAGTACTCCGATTCCAACGAGCGAAAAACTTACCGGCCGGGGGACCAAAAATGGTGGAGGTTCCGTTACACCGTCCTCGATGCACGATTCTTCGTCCGATGTGCCTAGAAAAAAGCGCAGGTTATTGACGCATTTGAGAAAGTTACGTTTCTAAAAAAAAAAATTACACTCTTTAACTGTAATTTTTTTTCTATTTGCAGTCGGCTCGACCCATCGGTAGAAACGGAGGAGCAATTTTTGACAAAGGTCGAAGTCAAAGTTAAGATGCCCGATGAGTTAAAACCCTGGTTAGTCGATGATTGGGACGCGATAAGTCGACAACGAAAACTCGTTATTCTACCAGCTCGACACACCGTCGATCGTATTTTGGACGACTACGTTAAATTCAAAACATCCAGCAAAACAAACAATCCAAACAAGTATAACTTTTCTCATTTCAATTAATAAAATATTATTTACGTGGCGAATCCTAGTAAACAATGAATTATTCATTTCCAACGTCGCTTCTTCCGAATTAATTTTATGTAGCCGAAGCTCCTCTTTCATAACGGTTATTATCTTTTCGCAGGGAGACTGCGGTATTGGAGGTAACAAAAGGCTTGCGAGAATACTTCAATGTAATGCTCGGAACGCAACTCTTGTACAGGTGGGAGAGACAGCAATATGGTGAAATAATGGCGGAAAATTCTAATATGACACCGAGTCAGATATATGGAGCCACACACTTGCTTCGTTTATTCGGTAAGATCAAATTATATTATAACAAATGAATATTAAGCACTCGTTTTAGAAACAAGACCAGTACTCGATATTCGTTACTCATATTTTTCAGTTAAACTCGGCAGTATGTTATCTTACACTCCATTGGACGAGAGAAGTATTCAATTGCTTTTGGCTCACATTCACGATTTTCTCAGGTATTTACATAAAAATAGTAGCGATCTTTTCAGTCTACAGGATTACGGAGCAGCATCGCCCGAATATCATCGAAAATGTGGATAATGAATTTAATTTAATGCTTCGTTTTTTTTTCAACCGATCGTTAATTAAAAAATTGGATTATATATTAATTGCCTCTTTTTCACTCAGAGTTTCAATAGACGTTCGATAATTTCCAATCAATGAACTTATTTACACATTGCACGATGAGAATCCAATTTTTCTGCATTTTCTACGGTTTTTGGCCTTACCTCATCGACTTAAATCAAAGGCAGTTTGAGTTTGCACTTTTCACAAATGAATCACGATATACGATTATGTTTAATACTTTTCAATTCTATGAACCAAGTTTTTCATACAATAAATCGATGATGACGTGACAAATGAACTACAGTTAAAGTTTGAAAAATAAGACGCGCGTATGACGATCAATTGTTTTTCTTTTTTTGTTACTTCCATTCGTGTATTATCGATATTTATAGGTGTTTGTATATTAGCGAAAACACATTTATAGCCCGATTAAGTTGAACGAGAGGTGGATTGGTTGAAATTACCACACTTTAAATAATTCGAGATGGGTTCGATCATGACCAATTTCATATTAGCGAATAAGCGCATTAATGTAAATGACTATATACATATATACATACGTATAGTATTTAACAATGATATACGATATTTAAAACGTACGAGGTTTTTATTATTTCGAGCCCTGGTTGGTATCCTTTAAAATATTAAGAAATACACTGCACATTTCAGAATCTATTTAGGTTTGAGAATACGAGACCTGAAACATCGTTAATAGGATAAAAAGGCCCATTTTTATTCGTCGTCTGTTCAGCCGTTTATTAATTAGGATTCCTTTTTAAAAGTTTACTAACCGATTCTAATTAGGAACACGATGAGATGAGAAATAAGAAAAATTCGGAATGATTTTTTATTGATATAGTAACCATCGGTACAATAACCCACAATTTTTATCGAATCTCTCGAGATTCGTCATAGATCAAATTCCAGAAAATACAAAGCCAGATTTCAAGTCGACGCGAAATGTTTGTTATCGTACATAAATATTTGTTTGAATTCCTCCTCAATGTTTATCCCGAAATTCCGGGTAATTAATATCAAACTTTTCTCCGTGTCATGGTATAAGAAAATGCTTGAAGTTATAGAAAAAAATCGTAGGTTTGTCTGACATGCACTTTCGAAAAATTCCCTCAAAGGGCAGGAACGTTTTTCCCACGAAGTCTTTTCACATAGTGAATTTTCCTCGAGGAGATTACAGCGTTTGTCCAAATAATAAATGCAGATTTGTTATAACCCATTGTTCAGTCTTATTCCATTATGGTGTATCAAAAATTTCTCGTTGCAAAATCATTCTATAGTTTTCAAAATTTTCTATCAAACTCTGTGGTATTACTTGTTTTTTTTCTTTTTTTGGAAACTCCCTTAAAACTAGAGTTTCTTTTCGTAAATTTGTAAATATTAATTTTGTACGTATTAAGAACACGGTATTTGAATAGAACACAGCGTTCATTGAATTTTGATAACAGACCCTTAATCCTTTTTTTAGTTGAACTCTAACTCGATTAGGAAATAATATTTCCTACCCTCTTCTTCCCGAGTGACTTTGACTCGAATAATTTGTTCTTTTTTTCTGACTTATTTATCCTAATTAAATCGTTTGTGTTCTTATTTTTATTTCATACAGAAATTGAGCATTTTTATGTTAGTTTTTTGTCGTCTGCCGAAATTAATATGAACAAACACTGTAATCTCCTTAAGTACAATATTCGCGAATACATATCATAATTGCTCCTGGGCGAGCGAATTACATACGATCCATAAAGATAGTTTTCGTTTCGAGTGTCAGTTTATATCTCGCAGATAATTAATATAAACGTTTTTTCGAACCAAGAAGCTACAATAAAATATTAAAAATGATCGATAATCATTATTCTCAGCTACACGATTTGTATGCTTTCACCATTTTTTTTATCACTCGAGTAATTTAATCAAAAATTACTCACAGTATATGCGAGTATTTCAGAACCTTAGTTTTTTCATTCGAACAGAAATGTTTTTAGAAAAAGAAAATGTTGGTAATAAATTATTATGGCGTTTGTTCATTCATCGAAGTAAAAAAAATATACATCCACCTTCTACGTGATGCAAATGAAGATTAAAAACCAAATTTCTAATCCATTATTCCGAGCTTGATTCGACGACAGAAACAACGAACCGTTAGAGACAGTTTTCTTTCGAAAAACTCTTAATTGTAATTCTTGGGCCTATACATGATGGCTTCACTTTTTTGACATTAATATTTTCCATGAAATTTGTAACAGAACATATATGTTGAATTCGCAGTTTTCGAAAGATTAATATTTAGAAAACCGGAAGTCCAACTTCCACACTTAGCTGAATTTCTGTCTGGTTCTCTTTTGCGTCGCGTTTTCACAATTTTCTTTCCAGACGCGTTATCGAGACTGTGCGACATAATTCATTCGTATAAATACGTTTTAATACAATACATATAATTTTTTTTATAATAATTACATTCAATACATATAATACAGTAAATTTATCTCCGTGTGCAATATGTTCAATATGCGACCTTAAAATCTAACACCGATCGATAAATGCACACAAAAGACTTCGTTCCTCCACATTCAATTTTGCTCGAAAAATTCTGATACAAATGTTTCTTTTTTTTTCAATTTTTATAATCTTTTCTTAATAAAAGTGCTGCTTAACGGTATTTGTTCGGGTTTTTGTTTCGATGGACCGACGAGTGTGAAACGGTTTTTTGGTTTATAAATATTACGCGATTGGATTATAAAAAAGAAAAAGAAAACAAGAGATCGACGATTTCCGTTGTGGACGACGATTAGGATGTCGTTGCTTCCTTGGCTCGCATGAAATACGTGAGCATGTCGATGGGTAATGGAAAGACGATCGTGGAGTTTTTCTCGGCCGAAATAGTATTCAGGGTCTGGAAAAAAAAATTTTATAACGTATTATTATATATTCTTATATTATTATAATTTTATCAAGCTAATTCGTTCCATATAATCAAAGACAAAATCTTACCTGCAAGTAACGAAGCTGCAGTGCAGCCGGCGAGTCTCCGATAACTTCGGAAGCCTCCCTGAGTGCTCTGCTAGCCTTTTGTTCGCCCTCTGCAGCGATTACCTGATGACACGAACAATATAAGTTTAATCATCGTTGAAGCAAAATGCACGAGACAATTTTTTCAATTCGAGAAATAAATTACCTTTGCTCGTGCTTCACGCGCAGCTTCAGCCTCAGCGGCCATAGCTCGCTGCAGTTGAACCGGCAAGCGAACGTCCTTACTGCGAATTACATTTTATATAAGTCTTCGATAGCCATAAAGCACCCAATAATTAAACAATATTTCAAAAATGTCAGAAATATTGAACTGCATCGACTAACGTTTCCTACTTTAACATTAATTATTTAATCCAACTTTCACATAATCGCATGTTCGAACTTTGTCGTGATTTCCAAAAAAAAAATCATATATTTTGTATATTCTGTAAAAAAATATTCTGTAAACTAAGAAGACTAAGGATTAAGAAATAGGCATTCTCGGAATATATTTTATACACGACTATACCAAAAATATGATTATTTTTGCGTATAATGATAAAGTTCGTGCCTACGATTATACGTAAAGTAGGTCAGTTTAGAAATATAATGGAGGTTGAATAACGTATGTGGACGAATCGATAAAGCGATGCGCCTTTCGAAGTAACGAGCGGTAACCATTTATCATTAAGTATAATTGGCTTTACTCACATTTCCACTCGCTCGACTTTAATGCCCCAAGAGTCGGTGGCCTCGTCGAGAGATATCTGTTTCGTTAAGACGATAATTCATTAATTAATTTATGTCTCGTCGACAAGTTTCCGTGTTTTTAATATACAAAAAGAAATATCCTTTATCGTGATTGAAAATTAGTGAATTCGTGCAAATAAATCATGTTCCTTAATTTATCTTGCCTGCATATTCGCCGATAATGTTTCGCGCTCGCTGAGAATTTCATGAAGAGGTCTAGTTCCCATTGTATTCCTGAGGGTCGTTTGAGCAAGTAGTCTAGTACTGTGATGAGCATTCTCCACGTTTGCTATTGAAATGGTGGCGTTGTTGACGCGATAATAAACGACAGCGTCGACCGAAACCGTGACACTGTCTTTCGTCAGCACCTAATGGGCAAACAATATAAAATTTACTTTTCGTTCCATTCTACGATGTTCTTCGTTCGATCAATGGAAAACGATTCTTACTTCCTGAGGCGGTACGTCGTACGTTCGCGTACGCAAATCGACCCTCGCGTAGCAATCGACGCATGGTAGAATGAAAAATATACCTGAAACGCAAATTGTACGAGGATGGTTTTTATTTTGTTTTAATTATCAGCGAATTTCTGTATTTCAGTATTTTTAATTATCGGCCGAATGACTCACCGGGACCCTTGGCACCACCGGAGAGAAGTCGCCCCAGTCGAAATATGACTGCCCTTTCGTACTCTTGAACCACCTGTGCGAATAAAATATCGAATTATTTCGATAAGAATTTTATCGTATTTATCGAGAATATTGTCATTAATTGAGAGACGGTAATTTACCTTGAAGCAAACGAATAGTGAAAAAGGCATCGTTAGAACTACGATACACCACGAAAGAAATACTAAAATATTTCCGCAGGTGGTTGACTCGGGTTCTTTAGTATCGTCCGCTAGAAGTAAAGAAAAATCATTGTTTTAATAATCCTACTGGTAATACTTTGACGCGAGAGTAACGATCGAATTAAAGGGTTTGATTAAATTATCCATTTTTAATTACGTTCCCAGGCTGATTTTAAGCTCTCTGGAGATTAAATACTTAATTAATACTCCTGTGAGGTTCAGGGACGAGTAAACTACTACTAAGTCGAATAATTTTTAATTAATTAACAGCCGAAGCCAATTAATTCCCTTTATTATTATTTATTTTTCAGTTATTAATTTACCCAACGAATATTTTTAAACCGACGATGAGTTCGTAAAACATTCCTATAAATTTTACTGATGTTTTTCCCCCATTTTTATCTTTATATATAGAATATCGGTTAAAGGCTCGCGAGAGATTCCAAGCGATAGTAAACGATTTTCTCTTTTTCTTCGTTTTTATCATTTTCAATTCTAATCGAGTCATGCGGTCTATCGGTTAACTCCGTTCAGTGCATGTTTCAACCATTTGTGGCCTGAAACATGTTGCGTCATCAATCGATAGGAACAAATCATTCATCTGACAATTGAGCGATCGCGTGTTTTATAAAACACACAGGCACACGTACGTACACGTGACCCTTATCATCCCTCTAGATCCTACGTTTCACCTATTCAACCAGCATATCGAGCTCCCATGTTCGAATTATCTGTAATTAATTATTGAAGGATAACTTGGCATTTCTACAATATTCCTCGAACATTTTTAGATCTGTTATTTTCTCTCGTATCGAACTCGTCAATTGTAAATGAATCTTAAATTCAATTCTTCGAAGATCCTTTGGTATTTTTTAATATTCAACGACTGCTAAATATTATATTTTTGAGGGAATGTTAAAAACGTGATTTATCATAGTATTTGCTTATTTTTTTAATGGAAACGAGACACTCGTTGCATCAACAACGAAAATTGCGTCTCGCTTTATTCCTCAGATCTGATCTTCTCTCGTTCATCCTGTAATTCAATCGAATAACTAAAACCTAATAAAATAGGATGTTCCAATGTAACTAACGAGCGTTCGTTTTTGTACCGCGGTCTTAAAAAATAAAAAATACACATAACGTAAATAATAAACATAAAAGCATGAAGAACGTGAAAAATTGAAATAATGTTTGTCGAATGTTGAAAAAATCTAACGTTTATCATTCCAACGCACTTATAAGAACAGCTCACTCACCGTCTCCCATTTTTCTCAGCGTCGTTAATATGAGATTTTTAAATATTTAATTTCGTTACAAGTGCACTAAGAATATACCGCGCAATGTTATGTTTTTGTTTGTGTTCTAGGTACGTCGAGTTATTCCGAGAACCGTTTACACCTCGTGCGAATAGCTATCTGTTTTGCTGTTTAGAAAAAAAAGTCCACGCGAAGAATTGAAAAGGTGTGCAAGGATTGAAAAATGTGGTGTTTAACGACGTGACGCGGAGGGTCAGGATGGATGTTTTGCTCACTACTATCGGCGTTTCTCCACATCCGTACGTTTCGACGTATCTTTCGACCCTCCTTGGATGTTGAGGCACGAGTTCTTGCTCGTTTTGCGTCGATGTCCTGGCATGCGCATCGCATTCACGTTCTCTCTAAAACCACTCCTGTTGCACCGTTGCTAGTTCGACTATACCAAATTCTCTACTTTTCTACCCCCCATGAGCTTTTACAGTTTGCACGAGGCCATTCAAGAAATATCGTCGTGACTCGCAAGCTCAAAGCGAGTCGACGATTTTCATAAAAATTCCGAGATTCCGGCGCGTTAATAAAAAATTAACGTTTGGCAAATCACCTGGGAAAGTTTCCAAGATCGTTAATAAACCTTGCAGGATTTTTTTTAGAATTTGATAGATTCGTTTTTCTAGTGAAAGTTATAAAAATTCCTATCGAGGTGTGGGTACTAGGATGCGTAGAAAATATTTGCGAATTCATTAGAATTTTATGACGAAGTACGAACGATCAATACATCTTGATTATTCTATGCTAGCACTGTATTATACGTTTTTGGGAAAATGACAGGATTTGCCCTTCTCGGGTATAGGAAAATTGTTTTGTCACTGGGTTTCCGTTCACTTCCTGTTCTGGCAAATATATCAAACACGAGGGCTGACGACTCTAGGCCAATCGAACACTGAACTCGATTGGCCTTGATCAAATTTCGTCAGAAACTCATTTTTTTTCTATTACAACCTTCGTGGAAATGATAAAAGGGGTGAAAATATCGGGCTTCCTAGAAAATGGATACTTTGGGACAGCTCTAGGTAGAAGCCATTGTCAACAGTCAAGGCGGGACACTACTCTGCCGATCAGAAAAATAAGCTTTTTGATCATGAATTTTTTTAATTTACTTAATAGTTTTTTTAATTAAAAAAAATCATAGAAATAAGCTTATTGTTGCGACCGTCGCAGTGGGGTCCTGTCCTAAGCGAGACTATAAATATAATTGAAACGACTCTACGCGATTGAATGGAGTTATTGATTAATCTTGATAATGTTATTTGATAACGCGTCAACGCCGCTCCCCGGTTTTGGCAAACCGGGCAGATATTCTATCAGAAAAGCGAATATCCTGCTACCCTTCGCAGCCTTTAGGGACAGGCCGCTGAGGGAAGGTGAGGAAATACGCCTAGGAAGGATCGATATAGTCTTGGTTATTTCCGCATGGGCGTGTTAAACATCACGCCGTATGAAAATATTCTAACAACGGATCACATATTTTCTAATGTGAGAGTTCAATTGCGAGGGTTGACTCTCTGTCCGTTTGGGAGACAGAGAGCGTTTCATTATTCGTTCTATAATCCTCCGGAAAGACTACGCAAAAATAGTTTTGCGTTCGTCTTGCTCGAATATTATAAATATTTGAATATTACAAAATGTGGGACTCTCATTGGTGTGGGTGAAATACCGGGATATCGGATGAAATTTAGCGGTATTACAATCCCTGTATTGGCGACTCTAATACCGGAATACCGGTATCGAACAAAAACCTATTTTTATCTACTCCAATAACTTTTGCATATTTTTGTTGCGTCTACGCGTGACATATATTTCAATTAGAGACTAATGCACCCAATTTTCAGGCCCAACAAGGGTTACTTGGGCCAATTATGGGTTTAAGCCACGATATACGGGTACTTACTAACGTTTAAAATTACTGACATGACTTTATTTTGTTGTTGTTTCTTTATAATTTTACTAATTATAAGTTTGGTAAATTGATTGCCTAGACCGACTGATCTCAAATACTGTAGGTATTCGGATATAAAGACGAAACGTGAAGGTTTTTGGAATTTTTAATCAAGCAATTATTATTATTTTATTCATTAGCAATACTAAAAAAGAACTGATTAAAACTTCACGGTATTAAGACAAAGACTGAGAGGAAAGTAAAATATTATTTACGTAAATGTTACCTGTTATAATTATTTTTGTTCTGTTTTATTTGAATGACCACGATCGTTTTTTCAATATTTTCCGTGTATTTATACTCTTCCTGCCGTTCCTGCCGTTCTTTGTTTGATAAGCAATTAATTAAACCACGACCCAGACGTTTAAAAAAAAACCGGTGCTAGTACCCCGGTATTAAATGTCAATTCCGTAACTCAATACCAGTATTAAGATCCATCCTGTATCGCATACCCTACTCACTAGCCCGAGTATTTTAACTCATGGAACATCTCACTTCTGTCAACGATATTTAAACTCGTTCCCATACAGAATTTTTCAATCAAATTTTTATTTTTCTGTCGGAAAATCGAGAAACGTAAAATTCTTGGTCAAATGATTCGATACCTCATTGGAAAGTATTCGTTTAAATCGAAGTTGACATAGAATAGACGATAACGATCTTTCTGCCGCGTACACGAGCCGGAACCGTGTTACATTCGTATTGGAGAGAAAAATAGAGAAACGAATGTGGCGATGGATTCGACACATTGACCTTCCTTATACTCGATTAATAATTGAATAGACAAAGTTATAGATATGTGGAAGCTTGAATAAAAGGTACCGTGGGCGAGGATATACATTGAGTTTACAGAAACTCATAGGTCTGTACTCGGTGGGGTATAGAAATGTAAAGGTATTGGCGGAGTTGGGTCGAAGGTGTCCGACGACCAACGAGAAATCCTGCTTGCCTGGTGTATAACGTCGTTTCCTTACCACGCCACTTTTCTACCCCACGTGAAACCTGCAGAATTATTAAATTTAACATTCCACACCACATCGACTTCTACTTGGCAACTTTACCATTTTCGTTCATTAGTTTTCGTTGTAAAAATCGATCGGGCATTGCTTATGGTCGAAAGTGTTCCACCGAGGCTACAGGGACACGATCGGTTACACTAAAATTTTGTACGTTACATCCTTTGACAAAAACATTGTTCGGGACTGCCAAGATGGGGATTGCTCCGGGTTAAAGTGTGGAGATGATGTTTATTTACTGAATGGATTAAACATTCTGCGAATAATTGAATTTCTAAGGGGCAAATGTTGAAAATAATTTTTATAAAGAAAAATATCATTTTTTTTGTTAAATAGACAACGTTTGGCATGGAATGCCCTTCGTACACCGCACGTGTTAGTTATATACCCACATGCGAGTACGTATCGACTTTTCTAACAGAATTGTTTACGTGAAAAAATGCGAGTGTCGCCTGGGGAAAAACAATCCCAACGGAGAATTAAATTTAGTAAAAAGCAAGAAAGTCCTTGGATCGATACTTGGAATAATAAGTTTAAATCGACAACAATTTTCATCTCACCATAAAAACAAAAACTTGGCTAAATCTTTATTCAACCTTCACCCATGGTCTCTTTAGCAATCGGGTAGGTACTCGTCCGGTAGTCATAAAATGGAACAAGTATGCCTTGTAAAAAAATCGATCGAGTTTATGAGGAAAGTATTCATGATCGAGAGCTGCATTCTACCCCGACATCGCTATAAGTCAAGGTGTAACAGCATTATTATTTTATAGTCGTACGTGGTCTGCTTCGGAAAATATCCGTCGACGTGTTAGATATGAGAATGCTTGCCTCTAAAACGTATCGTATAAACATTAGCGAATACAGACAATTCGGATATCTCACCTAAAACTCCAAGAAACATTTCATACCGTTATTTTCCCAAATCCTAAATTCATTGCGAAGATCGAGATATCTAAAAATACTCTAATACTCTAAACATGTACATAACCAATGGTTTTTGATATTTGAAATTTTAGCTTACCTCCAATTATCCGGTTTCGTATATCGTCCGGCCTTGTGTTTATCGGGATGGCTGTGCTATTGCCATTGCCCATGGTCGCCATTGGGATAGACATTTCTAGTGGATTTACTTGAGCACCAAAACCTGCCACCTAAAAAAATCACATAGCAAATGATAGAATCGATTAAACTGATATCGACTCTCGCAGTTCGCTATATCTCGGCTATTTCCAGCTAAGTCGGTTTAAAAAATTTATAAGACGAATTTACATATTGTATGGACCGTATGTGTACATCAGGCTACACATTCATCCATTTTCTTGAACCTCGTCATAATAAAAAGCTCGTTCTAAATATTCTACGTTGGCTATTGTTTTGGTGATAAAAGACAGTTTAGGTGAAAGTGATCCGTAAAAGAACTTTCGTTCCGAAGCACTGTAATCTTGGTAAAAAGTCTATAAAAACATATTTATGCAAAGTGTATCGTTGATATACCGCAACCGGTGGGTACCTTGGTATCCCTTTGGCCCAACGTGTTGACCGCACTCCAATAACTCTTAATATTGAACGCGTGTCTGTGCGGTTTGTAGGGCGACGGATACTTGAAAGAAATACGCGCAATATGTAAATATCTCCATGTAGATATCGATATACTATTTATACGTGAAATCTAAAAATAGTGCTTAGGGCTAGCCGTTTGCTGTATATTGCACAGAGTAAACTGTGCTAACACATTACAGTAACGGTCTAAAAATAGAACACCCGCGAGCTGCGTGCACCGGCAGTGCAAAAAAAGATGATCTAATTTTTCATTAAATTTCGGAAAAGAGATATTGGAATATTACACAATGAACGACAACAGATATGTTGTAGTTCAAGATTTAATTCACTGGATAAAAAGATTGATGACCACTTGTGTGCACACATTGTGTATATTTGTGTCTGAATTTTGTTCATCATTGATTTTTTAGCTCTTGTTCACTGACTTTTGGCTTTTGCCACTGACGACGAGCAAATAGAATTTACGTATATTATAGATGTTTATAGAGACGTAAATATGTGTAGAATTCGATATAAAGCGATGCACTGTGAAACTATAAGTCAGGACATAATTCAAAAGCTTACACGTGGTATGTGGTCTTGGAAGGAACTTAGTACGAGTACTTTGCAGTTGGTTTTCTTTACAAGTTTAAAGATTCATGCCTTCTACCACTAGAAAAGAAAAGGTGAATTCGAACAAGACACTTTAGTTTTTAATTCTTCTTAAAAAATCGAATGTTAATTCGAACGGATGAATCCCGATAGTTTCAAGACCGAAATTTCGCAAAGCTCGACTCGTCGTTTTAACTTTTCAATAAATGAACTTTATTTTTTCGATATTTATAAGATACAACGTCCATCTGTCTGTCTGCTCGTTTCATAACTCAACTCCTATTGGATGGATTTTTATGCAGTTTTTACTGTCGCGTAGAACATTTATTCCGAAAGATTTTAGTATATGAAACATTAATATACGTGGTAAGGTTACGGAGCTCTGTTGATATTTATTTGCCGTGTCGTAAAACGCGAGCGCGAGAGAACGCTATTGGCGCGACAATGGCGAAGGGTGCGAGAGGTAAACTACGTTGTGCTTAGGCGCTGTGATGCGCGAGATGCGGACGCGAGTGGGTCGGGAGTTCCTACTGTCATGCAATGGGACCCATCTGCAAATTACTATAACCACTATATATATATTACTAT
Organism: Netelia inedita; assembly: GCA_964017225.1. Classification (NCBI taxonomy): domain Eukaryota; kingdom Metazoa; phylum Arthropoda; class Insecta; order Hymenoptera; family Ichneumonidae; genus Netelia; species Netelia inedita. The sequence continues at coordinate 29,248,257 of OZ024924.1, forward strand.
AAATCAGGAGCTATGCCATTCTAGAAACGATCATGATAACTCGGATACCGTTAGTCTCTACAAATTTGACCTCCCAGTTCATACGTCTCCAGTTTTCTATTCGGCTTTGCTTCGTATAATGAGAATAAATAAAGCGCAAGGCCAACCTTTAAATATCGCTCGAGTTAATATAAAAGAATTCTGTATTTCTCATGGCCAATTACATTAACGGTTTACTGTAATTGGCCATGACTTAATTATATGTTACTTTTGCCAGAATTAATTCAGAGACAAGTCTTGCATGTTTTGATCTCTGATAATAAATCATGGAATATGTTTTCTATCAAGAAGGATTCTCATAATTTAATTATTTTTCAATATTCATGTCATGGCGATGTTCGATAGCTAGTTCCCATTATTTTATAAACGTCGGGAAGCAGGGGGTAATGATAATTATAATATTTTTCAAAAGTCACTAAAAGCACTTAAATATTAAAACTTGTACGAGGGTAAAAGCAAGTATTTCATCAATTTAATTATTTGTTTAGTACAATATTGTCGAAAATTATAAGAAATGACTATTTTAATTCGAAAGTATTTTGAAATTGAAACGCGCAACCACGAATACTGATATTTGTCGCTAAATTTAATTACCAACAGTTTTTAATTAACCCAACAAAATTGGATTAGTCGAGAAAAGAAAAAAAATCGTGAATAGACGATAGAAATGAAAAGTTTAGAAAAATTATTCAGGCAAACAGCGATAATAATAACGGATAATGTTATTTATAAACAATATAAAAATCATATATAACAATAATATAATAAAACTAAAAAAATATCTTTCATGTTATTTATTTCGCATCTCAGGAAAATAAATTTACTTTCCATATTTATAAATTTCCCAACTTCCCCTATTATATATTTATTTATTCGTTTTACGATAAGAACAAAATTGAATGCGTTAAACTTGTTAGAAACAAGAGTACTCATCTGTGTGAAAAAATAATTAATTTGTCAATTTTACGCGCACAAAAATATCGAAGAAATTTGAATTTAAGGAAATGTCGAGCTTACCTTGTATGGCGTATGTCGTCGGAATAGCGCCCGATCACAAAGTGCGAATGCGAGTGTCGCGGGTATGAAGACGTCGCCACGACGACCGTGTCGGCGATACGAGTACGTATGTTTCTATCATCGTCCGCCTACATCCGAATCCTTTACTCCCCCCGGCCTACGCCTCCTCACGGGAATGTCGACGCTATAACATTTTACTATACTACTTTGTACAATGTATACGTTACTTGTTTATTCTAAAGCTATATATATTCACCCTTGAGCCTCGAGCCGCACGTTCGTAAATTTCGCGAGTGGCAGCACTGTCATCGTACGAATTATTTCCAATTTTTGCCACGGAGAACGTGGCGTTCTTTTTTTTCGACGCATTTCTATCGTTAGTAATTTTTGTTATTACGCTGAATTTGTTTTTTACCCGTTCTTTATATTGCTAAGAACGAAAGTAAAGACAAAATTTATTTATTGTTTCTCTTTTGTTTGTCTACGGAGTACTGTGAAAATTTACATTGTAATTTTAATCGTTCTGATGATCGAAGAAATATTTTAATTTTATAAGGTATGAGAAATAAAAACGAAAATATTCATCTCGCAGGAGAGGTTTTTATATTACATTGAAAATAAAATAGTAGGGAATACTTGAGTAGGTACTTGAGTATGAGACTATTAATTTGAAATTTGTTCATCGAGTTTTAATCATCTCTATTAATGTATTTACAACTTGTACACATAGTAGTTGATATTACATGTCGTATTCGTCATAGGATCACAAAATCCATGAAATTTGGCCGCTTACCAAACGCAATTTCCATTGTTGTTGTTTTATTTGTTGTTGTTGTTGTTGTTGTTTTATGATGTTGGTACATTTAATATGTCTATCTATGGTGATTCGTATGACTCGGTCGCTCGATAACGAGCAACCATTAATTTTCACCACTCTCGTATCGTAACTCTCTCTTCGATGAGTTCCAATTCCATTCACTAGGAAAAATAGAAAAATTCATCTAGAAAGCGGCTCGTGCGAGCCGAAAATGCATTGCAATATTTCTTTTGTCTGTTCTTATTGGCTTTACACCGTTCACTATTTTATTACATAGAAACATTTGTTTGTTTTGGCAACGACAGAGCACAAGTGGCTCTCGCGACTCACCACTTATCAATTTTTCTATATTTCTATATTTTCCATATCGTTCTTTCTTCTCTTGCGTGATTTTAATTCGAGCCACAATGTCACTTAAAAATTAGATTAATTTATCGTAACACCGATATCTCAGAAATGGCAGCTCATATAAATATATGACTGCGCGGTTCCATCGCCCCCTTACCGCCACCCAAAAATATTCAATTTCACATTTTCATCCAATTCAAAACGTATACAGAGATACAGATAATTTGCATAATATTTCTATATCTTTTATCTAGGTCGACGAAGCATTTCGGTCACAATTTGTCACAGAAAGCATACGTAACGACGAGCTGCCGAATAAACATTATTTCATTTCTCACGGAATTGCAAACGTACATTAAAGTTTAAGACAAAGAAAGAAGATACTTGCAAAAATACCAGCTCGTTTCTTCATTTTTTTATCATACCGCAGGCAACAATTGTACATTCCTATCCGTGATTATACTCGTAATATTCAAATTTTTTCTCTGTAAACGTAAATTCGAGTTATCAAGCTTGAGATTATTCTTTCATGACATCACTATCGGAACATGTATTTTGTAAATTAAAGGGCGGAAAATGTTTCAACGTTAATACTAATATCTTTGATTCGAGTCCGTACACACAGCGTCATAACGAACCCGCTGGCATTTAAAATCATCGCGATTGGAAAAAAAAGATATTCCATGAAATAATAATATCCGAGACACGACACATTCGTACACAATCGATGGCACTACTCGTTAATCTCTCACGCATCGTCCCAATGTAAGGTAATCGAACTATTCTGAAACTAGAAATTAAGAAAGTCGTAATAAGAGAGATATCCCGTTTGACGAAATGACATTTTCATATCCGCGATCAAATCAGGTAATCGTAGTAGAGCATCTCTTTCCCCTTGTGCGTCTTCTATACCAAGTGCATTACTGTTTCTACATTTTGTGTTATCTCTGTGCGTGTGTGTATGTGCGTGCGCGGGGGAGTGTGAACATCGTCGAATTATGTAAACTAATAATATCTAATTGTTCTTCTTTCCAAATACCATCGACATTCGAGACGACAATTTTTCGAATACCGCAAGATTCTACTTTATACAATGTATATGTTTTACAAAAATCGTGGTGTTTTGGACGTAATGATATTTGAAAATTAATATCTCCCTTGCGGTATACATTTAATTCTACAGCCGCGATCGGTTAAATTGATAGAGACTATTGTAGAATTTTGATCTTAACGTAAACGTAGTAGGCCTTGTATTACTTTTTTTTTTTCTTTTAAATTTCTTTTTCAATGAGAAACTAAGCGGCACCAGAAACAGTGAGGTTGTGTAAAGCTTTGATGTTGTACGCGGTAAGATCCGGCGGTCCAAATAAAAATTCTCTCTTATTACTAGGATTTCGTAACAATTCGTGCATAGTCTCGCCTGTAAGTACCCAGGAATGCAACGATGCATGGGTCAAATTAACTTTTCGCGCTAGCGTGCCCGTAACGTGAACGTCGTCGATCCAAAAGTACGGTTCCTTCTGTGCCTCGCGATACAGAAGAAAAACACTGTCGGGCGAGTAAAGTATGGCCCAGCCGGCGCAATATATCGGATATTGCCGGCCCGGATATTCGAGCGGTGATACCCTCCATTTTGATCGCCATGATCTCTTGACGACCGCTGTCGATATAGGATCACACAGAATCAAACGTCTAGCACCCCACGGTGACAGACCATGCTTCAGAAAGTCTATCATTGCCGGAATGTGAACAAATACGTCGTCGTCTAGCTTTAATATATACTTGGCACCTGTGGAAAAACAAGATACAAACATTAAACGATCATTCAGTTTTTTTTTCTCTCCTATATATAGAAATGATTCTAAATCAAGGAATATTTTGTTATATATACTTTAATGTAAAATCCCCAAATTTTAAACCATTCTATTTAATCTGTATGAAAATTTGGAACTGTTTTATTTTTTCATTGATTCAAAGTTGCACCGAACGTTGCAAAAAAAATATTCTTTCGTACCCCCTTTTAGACGCGAAATTGAATGAAACGGGAAGAGAAAGGCTTACTTGAACAGTGATATATGGCCCATTTCAATGCCATCACGTGTTTGTAGGTCATATTCCTGTAGGCGTCCAGGAAATTGCCTTGAATAATATCCATATACTTTCTATCCTCCTCGCGGATTTGGGTCTGAAATCGGTCGGACCAACCGATGACAAATAAGACTACTATTTCTGGATTTTGTCGGCCCCATGTTTCTCTAACTACATTGCGCTTCGCAGAATTTCCCGGTGCCGAGTGTATTAGCATTAACAAAAGTGGTTGGCTCTTGTTACACGGATTGTGATTTATCGTGAAATGAAAATTATTTATGTCGATTAGAGTCGCTTCGTCGTTGGACGGCAGTTTTTTGAGGGTGTATGGTTGTTGCTGCTGTTGCTGTTGCTGACTGTACGGCTGTCCGGATGGCCCGGACGTGTTCTCTGGTAGAAGCAAGGTGTAACTCGGTAGCCCAGTCTCCTCTCCCAACGGCAGAGATATCGTTGGCGAAACGCTTAGTAGCCAGATTGAAAAGCAACCGGTAATGATGAGGGCGATTACGAGCAAGAGGGTGCATGGCGGCGACCCGGGGGCATGGAGCCGCCGCTTATCCAGCATGCTAGCGACACCTTTCCATCCTAATCTGTCCACTCCTCCTGACAAAAAGAAACACGTAGTAACGTCAATATCTTTTTCATAGTTTTACATCGGAGACGATGATTCTGTTTCATTGATAAAAGAAAATAAATTCTGCAGATTACTTCGTCAAATGCAAAGAATATTATATATAAATATATAAAAGAGACGCAAAGTGTGCAGCAGAAATGAAATTTGTTCTTATCGTATTTCTCCCATTTTTTTTTGTAACAATATCTTTAAAATGTTATTTATCAAAGCACTATAGAAGCTGGAATTTTTATCGACTGTGTCCGAAAAATATTCAACGATTTTGAGGCACGATTTCTGTGACTTTTCAATTTTAATGTTTTCACAATGTGCGCATAGCGGAATGTAACAACATCTGCAAGAGCGCTATAGAAAACTTGATAACTTGATCAATTTTGCGTAAAGAACCGGTTGTGTTGACGATATGTTCGTATATGTTTGATAAAAAATGTGAAATGCAGATCATAGATAGAAAGTTATAAATATCGGCAGTTGCGCAGCTGTCGTTGCTTGAATTAAGTTGATAGCGACCCGCAATAATGTACAAAGCGATCATTCCAATGGAAGATAATAAACTTTTTTAAATTTGCATCAAACGAAATCATTAATTGCGTTTTTAATAACAAGAACTTAATTGTACCAAGCGGTCCAGGACATGGCTGACATTTTTCTCACTCGACACAGGACTTCTTTTCCATATTTTTCAATTTGATTCAATGTTTCGTTTCGTACACACCTTTCTTAAAATATTATGATCGATTAAGACTTGGCAAGCAAATAAAAAAAACTGCATGACCTTTTTAGATTTACAGTCTAGTCCATTGACTTAGGCCCGAATGCTCCATTCGTGTATCCTTCTTAAATTAAAGATCAAAAAGGCCATAAATTTCGAATCGATTCGAATTGTGATTGATCAAACGATCGGAATGAATTGATACGTTTCGGGGTCTAGATTTAGTGAAATGTTCAGGCGATACTTGCGGGACTCTATTTTTGTAATATAATACAGCGCAACACTGCACGGTTGCCTTGTGCGATAAAACGATGGCCGATTGTACCTTTTTTGTACGATTTCATGAAGTTGATAATTGCACTTTAGCTCCACGTTGCTTCCGGCTTCTCCGACGTTTATATTTCACAGTCTATTAAAACACCGCCTTTTTTTTGCGCTTAGATATTTTCGAGTAGCTACCGTAGTTAATTGCTGTCTTCGACAATCGGTGTATTCCATTCAAACAAGCTTTCCCCGTCTACTATTTAAAACCTACCTAGCTGCGCTATGACCGTTAAAATTTGGAGAATATCATTTTTACTCTACCTATACGAAGCGATAGATAAACGCTCTCCGAATAAATGATAACAGGAATAATACGTAACGATAACGATAAGAATGTGAATTAATCGTTTCAAGACAAATGTCGTCCGATATCTTGACTAATACTCCATTTACACAAATTCATTCACAAATACAGATATTAAACTGATTATCAGAGCAATTTTAAATCAAATAGTACGCTATTTCTCTTGACTAAATATCTGAACAGAAAGTGTTAGCGACAAAATAAAATCTCCGCAAGACAACATTTTCATCGAAATTATTTATTCTAAAATGTATACAGTGTTATTATTATTTTTTTATTACAAAGAAAGAACGAAGAACTGGAATAAATGATTTAAAATTTGGATAACGTTGAATTCCAATAATTGATTATGATTTTTGTGTTACGTAGTTTCACCTTGAATAATCAATGGTAATTATTGTAATTATTATAATTTTCATGATGCGAGTCTGAAATCTGACTTATATGAAGGAGTTATTGCGAAGATTCTTTAGGAAAGTCTATTTGCGAAATTCAACAGTGAAATGATATTTAAAATTTGCATGCTTCGTCCCATAAATTTGCTTGATCTTTCGTCAGCATTTTTAGAACCTTGTTGATCAATATTTGAAGCAAGTTTGTTAAATATCTCGATCGACATCGAATCATAAATTTTCAAGCTTACGCTTTCGAGCTTTACGTTCGTTCCGACTTAACTGCTTTTCAACTCTTCCGAAAATAACTCTAGGCGAATAATCCAGCTCGAACTCGACGCATCGACTAGAATTTTGCGAATACGTCAATGAATTGACGTTTGATGTCGCAAAACTGTGATTATTTAAAATCACTCGAGTCGAACGAGATAAATTGCTCAACGAACGATGTAATTTCGACAATTCAAATCTTCATCGTGATCCCTAACTCGCAAGTTTCGTTATAAATGTAAAAGAATGGCAAACATTTTTTAATGCAAGCGCCTTAAACGGAGAAACCGATACGTTGACGCTGCCCAAAACTACAATCTCCCAAACATTTTAAGTTCGTACGTCAAGTTCGCTTATCGCTTACCTTCATTATCCGTTACACATTCTTGGAATAGAATCTACTCCGAAACGTGGAATTTCCAGTCTGCCAGTGTGAAAGTCTCGACGATGATTGTATAATTCTTATCTATCGACACTGTACGTTCTGGGGAACGGTACGTCAAACGCTCGTGTTCGCAGACTTTCCACAATATCATTCAACCACCGTTCGGCAGATATCGTTCCTGTTAACGTCAAAAATATTGGACTGTAATATCTATCGAAATGGAACTCCCATCGGAACAATTGAAAAACGTAATTTTCATTCAAGGTATGCAAATAACTTGACGAGTCACGAAACAATAATCAGACAGTAACGACACACTGGCAAGATTGTTTTAGAGAAACAATTGAATAAACAAATTTGCGTCACGGCCGGAACAAGTACTAGACAAAAATACAATTGATATTTGCGATATTGCCAAAAAAATGTCACTTTAACGTTGCATATGGTAAGCTTGTGTCCGATAAATTGTGTAAAAGCCAGCAATGTATACACGTATTTCTCAAAAGATCAAATAATTCGAACGACGAAAGTACATTATTTTCGCCGGTGATAGTTTTGACGAACATTAAGGAGAGAAAACAAAAAAAATGGGCACCAAAAGCGTGGTTCAAATGTCATACGGGCGGGGACTAACTAGTCGATGAAAGTTTGAGATTTTGCCAAAGTACTATGACATTTGGTGTATGTATCGAGTCAGCAGCGGCGAAGAACGGGGTGGGGGAGGGGCAAGGGCGGAAAGATGGTAGAAAAAGGGCGAGATGAAATTTTTTAAAAAAGGTTATATTATTCATACCTGCCGGTAACGTGATCTCGTCGTTTGGGCGGTTTTGCGAATTACTGGTCACTCAGCAATGCTTGAAAACTTTCAACGCGCACGCACGCCGTATACAGATACGTACGCGAGTACGAGTGACAAGAGATTAAACACGGGAGCCACGGGAGAGGCCAAACGGGTAGGTAGCAAGCAGCACACGCGTTAGCGCTATGTACGCGGCTAAGGACCGCCTAGTTCGTACGCTACGTACGTATACGCTAGACAGATACTTCCGTAAACGATATCCCGCTATCGTAGCTAGGAACGGGGATGGTATAACCTTTGCTAGTGACGAGATAATTCGCGAAAGATCTAACTGCGCCATGAATTGTTTCATACATCTCGTCGGGGGAATGTATCTACTGCAATCTAGAGTTATTATTTAAATTTAAATGAGCTTTTCTCTCGAAGAATTTATCACTAAGAATGTATACCGAACATATTCATTTACAGATCACGCGAGTAATTCAGTATTTATTTGTATTTCTTTTATATCGTTGCACTATGATTGAATCTTTCGCAGATTTTATGCTTCGTGTTTTTAGATATGTATCTTCGCGTGTGCATTGCGAAAAATTTTCCAGTGCGGTTTACTCACCTTGAATCAGGTAAACGTGACATTTCGTATCTTCTGGTACAATTTGCGAGGATAAATACTTTAATCTATCGATGTAGGCTGTTTTACAATTGAAAATAAACAAAAATTATATCGTACTTTATATCCATGGAATTGATTCATCTATTTATCTAAAGTATCTTCAGATTACGAGATGATCTCTGTATACATTTCATATATACATAGGATATTGCAAGACCTATATATATATATATCTAGCACTGTGCAGCCCCCTACTATACTTTATACTTTGTAGGTTATGTACGTTTCAGTTCAACAAGAAACGTGAACCGGTGTGAAGACCGAATTGTTTTATTAACGCGAATGTTATATAATATTGATAGAGACCTCCGTTAACGTTATTTTAGTGCAAATGCAAAGGCGATGCATAATGACATTTGCTGCTTGAATGTTTATAGATTGTTTAAAAACGCAGAATTTATTGTTGAGGTTAGTTATTTAGAATTTTACGATGTATGCAATCTTGAACGACTTAATTACAGAAATATTGAGATTATTTGAATTCTATACGAATATTATTATACCCACGCTTTAATACAAGCTGTAAGGATAATTTTTAATCGACGATAGGTGAGCTAATTGGCAATGGAGTATAAAGATAAATTGTTGAGCTTAACGAAAAGGAGATCAGTCAGATTCGGTTTACCATTTGTGATATTTGTCGTTGGTGGATCCATTGGACTTAGAGAATTCACCGATCTAAGGTATGTTCGACTCGAATTATCAGTGTTGTTATAGATTTTCCATTTTCATATTGCATGTACATTCGTTATTATGATATCCGAGGTGTAAACATTGTCACGAGCATGCCCGGAACCTTTATATTTTATTTATTAACTGCATAAGCTTTCAATAATAGAATGACCATACTTAATTTAATATATTCAGTAAATATTTTTTTCTTATCTTTGGAATCGTCGTATTTTGCTTATTATTGATTTTCCTCGTATCGGCACAAGGCAATGTTTGCAACCGCAGCACAAGTGATGCGAGTCGTATTCCGTTTTCGTTATAAATTGCTGAAAGTCTGGCATATATTCATGGTTTTCCAAATGTTATTTGAAACTCTAAATTGAAAATATTCACACGCGGTACACGTGTGATATTCTAATATCTATATTATATTTGTATGACCGAGTCCAATAGCTCACGAATAACACTCGTGAATTATTTATTGCACTAATATCGATCTACCTTTCAAGCGTTATTATGTGGCTTGCCCCAGTTTACTATGATATGGAAACGAAACCGTTTGACGCATTTTCCCAACTTTTTTCGAATATCGCTGCCCTTCAATTTATCTAAGGGATATTCATGCCGAGTTATCGTCCTGCATGTGTCAGGTTACGATATTTATTTTCGATCGAGTTCGCGCCATCAATAACTATTGGAAATATTTGAAAAATAACTCATAGTCACTCACGACAATCTTCGCAGTAAATTACACCCCATTTAAAATAATTTACCGTTACTGATGAACCACTCGAAAATGGTTACGTTTCTATGAGTGACTATTATTCGAGCGGGAGTTCATCTGTGATTGCTCGAGTGAGATTAAGCGAGAGATTGCACATGTAGCTTCGTAGCCATGAGATTGGCGATATACATAACTGAATGTGTGGAGAGTATTACAAGGGGATAAAGCGTGCGTGGCATTATAATCTGCAATTAGATAAATCGTAAACCTATTAAGACGTTAATGGAAACTTTTTATTAAATTATGCAAGATAATGACTGCGATTAGCAAAAGAAATCAATCAACGTAGGAACAAAAAAATTCTTTGGACTTTAAATGTATTATCGTACTTGCAGAAAAATTAATTAATTTGCCGCAATGGCTGTAATTTTTAATTCTGGTAGAATTTTCTTTTTTGTATTTACCTCGGAATGCTATAGGCTTTAAAATGCTATCTAGTTTATTGCGATTGAGGATTGATGATAAGAACGATTAATATTTTTTTTTTTATAACTCACCGGGTCTCTTTTTTTCGTCACTGTTTTATAATAAAATCCTACAGGATTAGTGATTTTCCCCTCATTATGAATCGCATCAAATTTCGTCAACTAAAAAAAGTCTACATAACGCAAAAACTCATAAAGCGAATTAGTAAAATGATATTTTTTCTTCTCTTTTCTTCGTTGAGATATCGTTATAAGCAGAGCGGACGTCTCCTTCGCGAAGAAATCGAGGAATCTGGAGTCGAAATGAATAAAGCGGGTGAAGTCACATTGGAATCGGAATATTTAAAAATCAAAGAGGTAAATATAAAAAATAAAGCTCCTTTCCGACTAATACTAAGCCAAAAAGAAAACACGTTGCAATAATACGCACAAGTAAACACTCAAAAGGCACAAATCGAACCTTCGCAAATGGGGTGTGTAAAATTTTACACCGGTTGACAAATTTATCGCGCGATGTCTCTTGGAGCGCAGTGCATTTTTCAGATTAAAATTGTCGAAACTCTCTTTTCTAATTCCTCGTACGTTACACAAATGCACGTCTGCTACCTGTGACTGATAATAACGAACTTGAGCGAGTGTGGGGGTCAACGAGTGTTCACTCCCAATGGACATTACTTTACTTATTTGCTAGTACATAGCACGTGTAGAGCACTTTTCCCGATTAATCCATCGACCAAACCTTATTTTGAGAAATGGCTCTTCGCGTATTTTTTTCTTTTTCTTTTTCTTTTAAAAAACCACCTAGACTTTCTAACCGATGAAATTACAGAAATAATTGTATTGATGTTTATCATTTAGCTACAAAGGAATTAAATATCGGGACGATAGTCAAATTTACTTTCTTCTATTTCTATATTCACTTTATTGTTTTTATTGCAGCTTATACGTTATACATTTTTTATTTTATAAATATCAATGGTACGGAAAACATCGGAATTAGCTAACTCGTGATATTAGTGGTATTCCGTTATTATAAACAATTTTATTCCAAAGACACGATTCTAAAGAATTCGAAATTTTCAAAAAACTTTAAGTATGTACATAATTTTTCTAGTTCCTACAATAAAATACAAAAATGAGAATCTGATTCGAAAAAATGGGGTCGTGGGTTAATCGAGTTGCCGTGGAATATTTCGAAACATATTTGGTTTTATTAAGAATAAAATTAAGACGATCGAGAGATAAATTTTCATGCAACGGTATGAGCAATAAGTCAGATCGCTTTGGCATTGGTTCGCGACTCGTCACAAGGCGACAGCGGTCACAACTCTTGGTCTTGACCGTCTCTAGCTATTCCATACACCCTCCGATAAGCGACTGAATTATTCACAGAGGGACGTGCCTCGTCGCGGGGTTTATTATAAGCATGACCGATATGCCTATTTTTCTCTAAACCACACGCGTGTTTTTCCTCGAAAAGGAATTTATCTTTATCCTCGACATGTATTTGACTCTTTAAAGTCTGCAAAGCGACTTTAAATTGCACGTTTGAGCCAAAGTTTGGGGTGTTCGACAACCGAGCTATGTATTATTAGAGCTTTTGCTAAATATACTCGCTAATTCGTTATCGACGTAATTAATCATCGAACCTCTTTCAATCTTCAGATGGAAACTACCAATTGGAAGAACGTGAGGATTTCAAGGCCTTGGGAAGAAAACGACGATGAAAAATGAGTAATTCCCCTGGAAAAAGTCAATTATCCCAACGTAATTCTTGCGTTTAATACCAGAAATATCTTTCAGGGAAGGTGAAATATTTCTATAAAGAGAAAACAGACATTAAAATTGTCATTCAGTCGTAAGGAATGATTGGGTAAAGATTTTATTATTAAATAGTTTTCCCGGTTTTAATTATTCTCGTATAATCAAACCGAGTTGTTACATATGTCGTTATAAATAAATACTGTTCATTAACGAACAATACGTATCGACGAATCGTCCTCCAAAGCGACGATACTTTTTTTTTTACAAGGAAAAACGTTCTATCGTTTCTTTATTCAACTGTGTCATGAAACCAAAGAATCTTGGTAGCGAATATAGCTTTATATCGATATATTTATTTATGACTATAAAATATGTTCGCATAGCCAAACATATCTATCATCGTTTACTCTCGGTCGCTACTGTCCCATTACGAATTGAAAAAAACAAGAGCCGAGTGGTCGGACACAAAGATGTTCGTGTATTGATAACAGCGTTCATACGAGAAATTATGTATAATGCATTATACAATATTTAATCATGTTTGTACCGTTCACATTTCCGCACAATATACGCAGTTCTCCTACTAATATTTCTCCTACCTTGGTCACATCGGGCGCAAAGATACAAACGAAGCGACGTACGCGTTTAGATAATTAATTTCGTTAATTAACCAGTAAAGCAACATTATCCTTTCACAATCCACTCATCCGTTAATTAATTTTGAAAAAACAAAAACTTAATAATATCAAATGAAAATAAAAATGTTTATATTCAGTTTTTAAATCTATTCGAACGATACGAGTATTAGTATGAAATATTTAAAAAATCGTATTATAGCGGTGATCACAGTAACGGAGTAATTATTATGTTTTCTAAACAATTTGATTGTATAGGAATACATTATCGAAGATATTAACTTATTCAAGTTCAGGAATCGACACCCTAGTCGTATTTACACACTGTTGAGATCTCTTATTATTACAGAAATTATTTTATCGTAATCGTTGCTCATCGTAATTTTGCAGTGCACGGTTGCTGCACGTAATTAAGACAGAAACCTCTGTTCCCTACATCGTTGGGTGCTTCAATACCGTCCGTATGGTAAATAAGCCGGAATGGCTTAACCGTACCTGTAACAAGTAGTGACGTGGAGGAATGTAGCTTTTCATCAATTCTTAAAAAAAAAAAAAAACTTTTTCGGCAAAATCGTGTTCGATATTTCTTCCAAAAATACGAGTCGAATTATTTTCATCGAAATAGCTTAAAAACGTACTTCCTTGCGTTTTATTTAATATTTATAATGTGACTGGATATTAAAATCGTGACGAATAAAATCTGCGGTAGTATTTCGCTAATAACTGATCTAAAACGTTAATGTAGTTTATCGAGAAGTTGGAATAGATTTTATGAGCCAAGGGGCAGAGTAAAATGAGACTTTCTTCGTCGGTATCATAATAATAAAGTTGAACTCACTGACGACCGATGAGGAATTCAAATTTTGGCTTTCTGCGTTGAATGTCCCACCGCATAATCGATCTACGCACTGAACTCCACCGGCGAGAGGAGTAATTCTGCCGAGATTCGATGCACACGGTATCATTAACCAATCGGTTTGGCATGCCATTCCCGTCATCGAAGCTATTTGCGTTATTTGAGTATTTCCCGTTAACGTAAAGGCATTGCTTCTCGCCACTCCTTGTTGTTGCTGCTGATTAGTACCTTGTACAAGGATTTGATCTACGACACGTAGAGATTGTCATTAGTAAATAATATTAATCGGTGTAATATTTAAAATTCTAGCTCATTAAATCTTTGTACTAGCTCTCGACAATTAAGACAAATAGAAAAATCACATTATTGAGCGTTTTGCTTGATTATATTAAAGTTTTTAACGCTAAAAAATATTTTGTAAATTGCTCGTTCTTAGGTGAAAATTATTATAAATACCGTACCTTGATCGAGACAAGGCATGTACTGTATACCACAGAAATTTCTCTCCATTCTGACGCAAATACTGTAATCTTGATTGGAAAGTTGTAGACCGGTATTTGGATTGTAATTGAAGGATTTTATTTGTCCCGATACACCGGTGTAATATTGCAGGCAACCTTCCTCGGCTCGATAAATGTTGCTGCATGGAATTTGTGAGACGCGAATTTTCCAAGATCTAGCGAACGACGTACCACTGGTGACAACCGTCAGCGTTATTGGATTCGTTTGACCAATTCCAGCATCGATGTACACTTTTGATAGAAGGGTAAGTGATGGAATTTATGTCTTGAAGCGATAATCGCGGATGTTTATGCGGACTCACTGTGATTTCCAGCATTATTCCCACATATAGGAGGAACCGGGGTTGCACCGGAAACGATAAATTGATCGTAAGTACACATATGATTCGTTGTCTCGGGACCCCTTATGTTAAATTGCACAAAATCTAATCTGCGAAAGTAAACAAAATTGGATAATTACGAATCAACCGGACGAATTTATTTCTCGTTACTTTTGTAAATTTTGCTTGGACATAAAATTTGTGAAAGTGGTTTTTATTTTACCTGAACTGACATACGTCTGGATGAGATTTGGATAGGGTCAGTTGACACGATTCGGTACCGTCGAACGAGGATGGATAGTTCGTATTTACGAAATAGGTATTGTTGTCGCTGGTGCTCTGACCGCAAGTTGCCGTTACTGTAAAAAATGTAAACTACTCATCAGAATTGTTAACAATTTTCAATAATTCGCAATTCTATCGAATCAAAATTCTTTACACCTTTCCAGTAAATCTGATATAAATATTTTGTATAATATTAGTAACTTCAATGATCGTTATGTTCAAGCTTGTATCCTAAAATGACAATTTTTGTCAGAAAATATAGAAAAATAAGGTAAAATTACCGGTACAACAAACACCATAGCCATTGGCGCATATTCCATTTGCTAATCCGCGTTTTTGTGTGCACTGCGCCGCTGAGAGACAAGTACCATTTTCTCCAGTAGCATCGTTGCATATATTATTATCAAATTTGACAACCGTAAATAATGGAAATACTGAAATGCAAATTATATCCATTAAAAATAATTACAGTGTGTCCGTTCATCACGAATTAAGTATTTTACCATAGCTTACGTCTTTTGTCACGAGGACTGTTGGTGTAAATTGATTTTTTTTCTTGAACATTTTGCAGATTAGGACGTTGTCGTTCTCTGGTAAAATTCTGATCGTCTTTTAACGTTTGATCCGAACGATGCACACCAAAGAACTGCCACGGGCGTTGCCTCTCCAGTAAACTCGAATCCCAATTTCTCCGATAATTTGATCTTTGATTATTATCATCGGCCGAATATCCGACGGCCATGGAAGCGATCGGACAAATAAGAATAAGAATCTGGCCGTACATTTTTGCGGCTTTAAGAACGAATCGGAAGTTATCGAAAAATATCGTGGTAAATATCTCTTCCCAATGCAAAATACTTTTAACGAATTCGACCGACTTAAACGAAAATTGTCGGTGGAAAATAATTAATGAAAGTAGGGCACGAGGAGATGATTTTGTCGAGTCGGATCAGCAACAAACACGCGTCTCGTACTGTTCCAGAAAGTGTCGAACGTTGGAATTAAATAGTTTCTTGTCGTCGCTAGAATTTGGAAGGGAGGATACGATTATTCGACAAAATCACGGAAGCGTTAAATAGACTGTCTTTATAGCGCTTGTTCTCGCAAACACCGAGAGTAGACTCGTCAAGAAATCTGTGAAATTTAATTGAGATGTCCGACGCTACGTATTGTCCCTGATTTTTCAAGCAGAGCACTGGGTAAAGATCTCACTTTCTACTCGAAGACAATTGGGTGCTCCTGCACGCTCAACAACGAGGGACCGAAAGAACGACGAGCACGATATGCTATCGGCAGCCCGCATTTACCTTGCTTAATTTGACGTGACTACAAGTTTCCACCGACGTATCCATTTAGATGTTACTGGAGCAGAGATGCCCACTGCGTGAAGTATATTTGGAGTTCTTTTATACTGGAGATACGATTTTTACTTCATTAACGCTCCGAATGCTTGGTTTTTTGACTTTCGCTTTTTTTTACTTTGCCGATGCTCCTGCTACGATCGTTTGTGAAATTTTAAACTGCTTCATACAAACTTCGTTTCAGTGAAAAAAAGGAAAAAATTACTTTCGTTTGTTATGCAAAATTTTTATATTTTGTAGAAAATATTGTCGAGAATGGCAAACTATTTTTTATTCGTGGATAGAAAAAGAAATTGCTGTACGAAAACAGTCGTGTCTCTTTAATTGAAACTTCAGACACATTTGTACTTGATTGATGCATCAAATACGTATAAATTCTATCTGTGCATAAAATGGAAACGTAATTCATTGATATAGCTGAGTAGATTGATTCGTTTGAATAATTTAGTTTCATAAAAATCGATACCTGCATGAAAAAGAAGAAATTGCACGACTTCAAAGTCAGTTAAAGTTGGATACTCAATAAAGATTTAAACTAATTTGCGGGTTTTCTTCGAGTAGAGCAAATTTAATAACAATTTCAAATACCAGCTTCTTTGAAAGTATATTAATTTTTAATGCGACCGGCTCATTAATCCCTCGGCAGGAAATTGAGTAATAAAATCTGTACAGCTGTTGCGTGATAAGAAATTACGTATTCTACATTCATATCCTATCGATCGTCATATAGTATGTGTATATATATCTCATTGGTACAGGGGTTTGAAAATATATTTAACTAGAATTTACAAATTTTAACTACGGGCAAATTATTCGTAGGAAAATTTTACATTCGTCTTAGCGATATGTAATTTTTTCATTTGTTTTACAATACATTTTACTCAGTTTTGTTTGCGCCGGACTTGATGATAATTCAGAGAAATTTCCATTTCCAAAAAACAATTTCGGTGTCCCTGTGAAAACTGTTAGCAGCTTGATCAATTAAGCAAACAATCAACGAAATTTTAAATCAATGTTCCAAATTTCGTTTTTCCATGTATCAGATATCTTCTTTCGCTCGTGGCCATTAGCATATTGCCGAGAGTCCTGAAGCTATACTTCCATTTCTACGCTCTATGGTGTTTAGTGTAGTTAATTATTAGTGGAATTTCGTACTGATCCCGGTTACGAAAAATATCGTCGCGAGTGAATAATCAAACTCTCGGATTTCTATTGCCAATTCTACTTAATATAAATTATATGTTATTATACATTTCGTAATGATGTCTTGAAAGATCATTTAAATATTGCTGTCTCCAGATCTCGGTTTTCTGTCAATATTTTGTTCCTCCCTTACTGTGTCTTCTTCTTTTGGTCGCATTGAGCATCTCGTAATTCTGAAAATCCATTCTTCATCTTCGTCGTAAGCTTTCTGGGATAAAGTGTCGTGGCAACGAATACGAATTATTCATAGCGACATGATGATCCCCAATAACGTTCACATATAAACTTTAGTAATAATTTTCAAGAAATTGTCGAAGTGAGAACGTAATTTCTTCCTGAAAGATAATTTTTTATTTCTGTATTTAGAGAAAAAAATTACATTCCTGGGTGAAGTTGAATCGTTTCTCGGACAAACTTTTTAAAAATTGCGTTTTCGGAAATTCAGGACGATCATATTGACAGTGACCACCGGATAAATTTGGAAAAATTAAAGCATTTTGTTACAAAGTACTCTTCGTAAAAAACTATCCTCGATGAATTTTTCCATGCAATTCAAAAAACTTGTAACATCGTACTAGTGGAATCAGTTAATAATTTCGTTGGTCATTAATCGACTTGTGCTTAGAACCACGAAGCTTTTTCTGCTCAACTTTCAGAAAAACCTTACCCCTAATCTCTAAACTGTGGAATAAAGTTTAACAGAGTAGGAAGTGCATTGTGGACTAGTCAAATTAGCAGCAATGAGAACATTTATCTCGTACGTTTCCATAATAAAAAATGGCATAAGTACAGCTATTACTTGCGAAACACAGATACGTGGTTAATAAGAAAAAAGTTAGTTAAATGTATTAAATGGATCAGCTCAGTTCACGCGATTGTTACTAGACGTTAAGCTTTCACTTATTTATTGACATATATTTCTTTACCGAGTCGAGGCCACAATATTGTTCGCAAATATGCTATGCCAATACTATTTTTACTACAGAAGCTTGTAAAATAATATTTTCTAATGGAATTCTGACTAGTCCACATTGCTGAATTTTCAACGGAATATCAATACGCCAACCCATTATTTCTTTTTTCCCAAACATACGAATAATCTTTCGCTCGTACAAAGTAAAGCGATGATTTCAATGATAATTTACTCCTCGCAGTTATTAAAATTTAAAAAATTCGTAAATGGCAAGAATTGTTAACCCAGAAGGATTTGTCGATTTGAATCCGGGTTCGATGGATCAATTATTACTCTTTCTCCGTATCTCTATGGTATTTCCTTCCATCTCGAAGAATACAGGAATATCTATCTCATGTGCCGTTCGTGTGGTCAGGTGCGTGATCCAACTAGCTCGAACTAATTTTCCAATGTTGTCTGTTTTCTTCATACACCCATTTATTCGTGGATCCAATGGGAAATTTTATTTCTCATCGTTCATTGAAATATACAATTGCTCTGCGAATCTTCGATATCGAGGGAATAAAAATGTGATGGTGATCGGGTACGCGTATCGCATAGAGTAATAAAAAAAATAAAATAAGCGAGTCTAATGAAAGTAAAACTTTATAGTTATAATTTTCAAGCGTTCAACGTGTTCGTGCCGCTCGATGTTACCTTAGTCATAGAATACACGTCATAAAAAAGAAAAAAAAAGGAAAAGAAAAACTAATTTTTACGATCAAACTTATCGTATGTAATATTAATGGGTAAATTACGTGAAGTTTTTTTTCCAACGTTTCTGATATATCTCGGCCAATGTGCGATACTCGTACAAGCCACGAAAATCTCGGACTCTTTCCACGCTTTCGTAAAATATATTTCGTTCACGATTCCGCGATGTCAGCACTGTCGTCGTCCCATTCGTCCGCTAGATTGCTGCCTTCGGTTTGTTCCATGCCGCTCGCGTGTTCCTGATGGTCCAGAGTTTCATCTTCAACCTGTTCTTCCTCGATTATCATCATAGACTCGTGCTGCCTTGGATCTTCCGTGCCTTGGCGACTGCTCTCATCGTATTCAACGATTTCAGTCTCCTCCTCGACGTATTGGATAACTTCCTCGATCTGCTGTTCCCCGTTTGTATCGCCGATGACCTCTTGTTCATTCACCATCATTGACTCACCCTCGTCGATGTGTTCCTCCTCGAGGACTTCTTCCTCTACCTCTTCGACGACTTCCTCCACTTCCTCGACTATCTCCTCTCCAATTTCTTCGTTCTCGTGTCCGTCGATCTCGACGGTCTGATAAGTCTCGTAAGTCTGACCGGAGTTAGCTACACCATCAGCCCCGTGAATATAAACGATCATACCCTCCTCGGTTCCTTGCATAACGATCTGCTCGTCACCGGTTATCTCCAATTGATGT
The DNA here is from genome assembly GCA_964017225.1 of Netelia inedita. Classification (NCBI taxonomy): domain Eukaryota; kingdom Metazoa; phylum Arthropoda; class Insecta; order Hymenoptera; family Ichneumonidae; genus Netelia; species Netelia inedita. The sequence goes on from OZ024924.1 coordinate 29,268,241, forward strand.
GGCTGCGTCTGATGATGCTGTTCGTGATCGAGCTGTTGATGCTGAACGTGCTGTTGAGTTATCTGCCCGTCGTGGGTCTGATATGCCTCGCTATCGATCAGCATTATCATCTGTTGGCCCTCGACTAGCTCGTGACCGTTATAAGTACCATCGTGAACGATATTGTTCAGTTGAATGGCGGTGTTGCAAATAGGAAACGTATTCTCGTCCGTAACGATGTCATGCTGATCGGGAACGATTGCATCACAGCCGACACCTAATGATGCAGCTATACCACTCGCCACGTGGCTGAGAGCTTCCGCCTCGGACGAAGGCTCGAGCGCTATGGGAGCTGAATTTTGCGCGATGCTCTCGCGATGTTCCGCATCGCGTATTTCCTTGTGAGCGCAATCGAGGTGCACCTGAAGATTCGTAACACGGACGAAAACTTTGCCGCAATGAGGACAACGGTTACCCTTGTCCTTGCTGTCAATGGTATTACCGTGTCCGGTGTTTATCTCGTGACTCGCGAGCTCGTTTACGTCCTTAAACGTTTGCGAACACGTGAGACATTGAACCTCATCGGCACTCGAGGACGGCGTACGCGTTGGTGGTCGATGATTGTGATTTATTTGATGTCTTACGAGGAGAGTCTCGGAAAGGGCGACGTAATGACAAGCGTGACATTTTGGGAAACACATGCTTTTTGGTGGTGGAACGTTGTGTTTCGTGTATAAGTGATACATCAGTATGTTACGTTTCGTGGCTTTATAGCCACAGTGTTCGCACACACGAGGATCGAACTTTTCCTCGTGCACGTCTTGCATATGACGCCTGTACATGTAATACTTCGTATATTCCTCCTCAAGATCGCATTTGTTACATTTCCAAGGACCTGTTTCACCGCCGTCGAGCGTCGTGTTGGTTTTCGTTTCTTCGCTACCAGTGAGACTATTACTCATCAGATGGTCGGATTTCAGAACGACGTAGGACACTTTCGTCTTCGCTGCGACACTCGGCTCCGATGATTTCGACTCTTTTTGCATTATCTTCAGTCGTATGTTTTTATTGTTTTTTACGAGATGAGGATATTTCTTCAACACCTGCAAACGGCGGGTGGACAAAAATGAATTAGCGCAATGTGGTAGAAGACTAGTTGGAATTACACATTGCAACGAGAGATACATCGCATTTCTCCACATTCGTTATTGCTCGATGGAATTAGCAGAAAAATAGAAGATTTCTATTTTACACATATTAAGGTCGAATGTGGATTTTCTTTTCACGAGTTCGATTTGGGGCTCAAAAAAGAACATTCCGAGTTATTTCAAGTTTCAAACTAAACCCAAAACTAGCTTTTCTCTCAATAGAAACAAATAAAACTAAATTTTTTAAAAATAACTGTTTCTATCGATGTTAAAACGAGGATAAAAATTCGTACGCAATTAAGAAGACGATTCCGACTCGATTAAAATAAGATAACATCCATACCTCGCGAATGATTTTCTCGTGATTGTTTAAAGCATCGTCTGGATTTGATTCGTTTTTGCTTTTCTCCATGTTTTCCTTCTCCTCGAGCTCGAAGCGAACTCTCTTCGAGGGCGAGGGTTGAACGTCTTGATTTCTCAATATAGGCTTTGGTCCTGTCCACTCGTCGTCCGAGTTTTCCCATTTCTCGTCCGATCCTCTCGATTGAATTATGCCATGCTGCACCTGTTGCATATCTTCATCCTCGTCTTCCGTAGAGTCGTTTTTTCCTGATCTTTCCGAGTCCATAGAACGATTGCAAGCCGAATTCTGTCCACTTCCGTTACTACCACTATCCGGTGCTTGAACTATGGGCTTTGTGTTATACGTGATATCGTCAAATGAGGAAAATACACCGAGAGCAAAGTCGTCGACTTCCGGCAGATCGAATCTCGATGGTCCTGGTGTAGCTTCCGGAGTCTTTTGACTCGTTCCGTGATAAGCTCCGACATCGTAGTTCGATCCTGGATGAGAATCCAATTTTCTTTTCCAAATTGGCAATCTATCGGAGTTTTCCGATAATAAAAAAAAGAAGAAAAAAAAAATTACAAGGAATTTATTTAATTGAAAGGTTTTTTTTGCAACAGGAAATAGACGAGACTTTACTTTCTTCCTGGTAAGGGCTGCGACGGAAGCGATCCTAGCTGATGGGTAATGCCAACTTTCTTTGTCGGGCTCTGTGATTTTTGTGGTACGAGAATGGGCTGTAGGTTCATCTTTCCCGGTGTCGTCGAACTTGTTTGAAGAGAACTTGTGTTAAATTGAGCGTCTAATAATTTCGTCAGTACTGCCATATTCATCTTTTGGGCTGTACGATACAGAGCATTTTGTTCCGATGTCCAATATTCGAGCTGTCCGGTGTACATGAAACTTTTGAAAAAAGTCAGCGGCGTTAAAAACAAGCGAATGATTTTTTAAATATTTTAATAAATAATAATTATATATAGAGCAATATAATTAATGGAAAAAATGTTGAACATACCTGATGATCGACTTGACACACTCGTAAGGCATATCAGGTGGCATTATAAGAACTCCATCATAATTTTCGTCTTTTTCTTTTTGTTGCCGCTCGAGTAGCACAAAGTAGTCTGTACACGTTGTAATGACTAGCCTATGTGCCTGTGAAAAAAATGATTATCTTTACAATAGTGTTTTTTTGCTATTAATGATCGAAAAAAAGTCGACGAGCGTCGACGTAGTACCGACCTGAACCGTAATATCGCTAGTTGGAAATTTAATAGTAAGATCGAGCAGTTCCTCTTCGAAGTAAAGCTGTTGTAAACGCTGAAGAAAGAATGTTCCCCAATTGTCGACTTTGACCTGCTTTAGCCCCCTCGAAGGAGGTGGCTGCTTGCTCTGATTCTGCACGGACTGCATAGCAGCTTGCGGATCTAACGACAAATGCAAACAAGTCAAAAGGTAGTCGAACTACTACCCATTGCGCGTCACTGAAAATACTATTATGAGGGAGACGGATATTAATCGTTCGTTAATCAGTAGTAATGTGAGATATAAAGAAAATTTTGGGATATGATCGAGTTTAACTCGGTCGTCGATCGAGAGTTTTATTTTTTATTTTTTGAATAATAAAAAGTGACTCGGTGAACGATAGTGATGCCCATAGCGAAGACGGTATTACATAATCAGATGCGAGCATTGGGCAAGTCGGTCTTATGTTTTATGAAAATTCGCTCCAATTAATCTTGGAAAGGTGAAAGATCATAAAAATTATGTAAACCAATGTAATCCGTGCCGTTCGAAAAAAATCGAGCTAAGCGACGCAATGCTTGACACATGGAAAACGCATTATATACTCATCGAAATAAAGATATATGAATGCACTAAATATCCTTTTTTCTGTAAGCATTCTAATATGTAATTTTGTTCGAAGAACGATTCGGTTTAACCTCAAATATCTGGAGCGGCCCGGGGGAGGGGGAGGGGTTGATATTATTGTGAAAAGAACATTGAACAGAGACTATATTCCGATAAGGTAGAGATGAGTCTTTTGCGGTGAGATAATAATTATGCATAAATAACAATACGTAATACTTGCAGTAACAATTGAGAAAAAATTGAAAAATGGGCGAAGATAACAAGGGCGCGAGCGCGCGCGAGCTCACGGTTAGAGGGCGGGGAGGTGGGGCGGCGGCGGCAAGAAGCGATGATAAAACTGGAGGAAAAAGAACAGTAGTCGCGTATAGTTTGATTTTGTATGTATGACGATATTTCACTTTCCGAGGATGAATAAAACCGTCCAAAATCTAAAGAAAAAATACAAACTTGAATGAGCGGTTATGAGGTGGGTACAGAAGCGGCTATAAGTTCGGTAGTAAGGCATGCGACGATAATCGCTTGGACCGCTACCGCGCCATCGCCATTTATTCCTCGGATCATCAACGTGGAATCAGTCTCACAGTGTTTTATCCACCGATAAATTCACTAATAAAATTCATTTTCCGACCGGCTTACGAACTACGCACGACGCTACACACGAAACCTCGAAACGCGTTCGAACTCTTTGATTAGTACACATACCTTTTCGGAGTCTTGACTATTCTCCACTCAGCTCCATCTCTCACAAATTCGTTCAGTAGCTGAAGGATATCGAGCTTCTTGACCGTATGGCGTCACTCACAGATGGAGCTGACACTTTGTCGAGCACTCTTCTCTCTCTGGCCCCGCCACACACCAACTCCATGAACATTGCCACGTAATTTTAGTTTTTTAAATGTTTGTTTATTCGATCACTCAATAATGATTTGATATTGTTTGGTAACTTATTAATTTTAATATTTGACACTCGATAGTTTTTTCAGGGAATTTAAAGACGATTAAAAACAGAATTGAAGTTGGTCGACTACTTTATTTTACAAATATTAGGTCACAAGATCAATTAATGCAGACTCGTTTGATAGAGATAAATTGAGTGATTAAAATGTTTGATTTTCAGCTCTGTGAACAATAACAATGGCCGAACGACTTGAAGCTTAAAAATAGATTAGAATCCTATTTGCTTTATGATCAATCTGTACAATCTAAACCCGAATTCCCCGTTTAAAATCCCACAGGAAGTTAATTCACTATTTAAAAAATTCTAATCGCTTAGTTGACGTCTATTTTGTTAGTTATAAACTATTAAACTTGGTAACGTTGCATATCAATAATTTTTATGTCTGCTATGGTATATCAGCTCGGGAATTATAATTAGGTTTTGAATAATTTAAATTCATAAAGAATGTAATAATCCTTTCACTACCTTTTTTTAACTTATTGAAAAATGTCAAGAAATAGGTTAGGTATACATGCTTGTACACGGGCAAACTTATAATAATAATTTAAATTACTGGCGCTATTGTCGTTTTCCTTAATGTCTTTTTATTACGATTATAAAGAAAACTTATTGGTAAGAAGGTTGAATTTTGATATAAATACGTATATAAGTATTATATTAAATATTTTCAGCATAAATATAACACCACCTTATCATGTTGTTCATTTTTTAAAGTTTATCAGGATATTTAGGTTCGGATGTGATCAGTTGACTCCGTGTATAAGCATAGACAATGAATTCAGACGACTATAGAAAGAATATGCCTACGCTTCGCGTGAAGCAAGGTTTTGTCCGCCAGAAACTGCCACTTGGCGTCGCAGCGGTCGATTGTATACGTCCGGTAGGAGGCGTCACAAGAATGTGAACGCTGTGTTAGGTTGCTTCTGCCGTCTTTAGCATTTTCATGTCTGGGAGTCGAGCGATCGAATCCCCCTCGAATGATTTTTTTTCTCATCATTTTTTATTGTTTCCATACTTCAATTTCTTAACTTTTACACATTTAACATATCTAAATTCTTTATATATTGAATTTCTTTCTACTTTTTACGAATTCAATTTTTTTAAACTTATTTATTGTTTTATCTCGTACATTTCTTAATTTTGCTATTGATATTGTTACTATTAATTTGTTCTTTTTATACTTGATATTTTAAATAAATATTAGTGGAATACATCAGTGGGCTATATTTACCAGAGAAGCAAGTAAAATAAAGCTCAAGAGGTACGTGTTTGGTGAGAGAAGCGACGCTGATGACTGGGGTACAAACTCAACTATTCTTGTTGCGTTTTATAGAAAGTGTCTATCAATAATTTGTTATAATGCCTTGGCCGGGTTGGTAGAGTTCTGCATTTCAAATCACAAGATCGCACGATCAAATCTTCTTCTCTGTCATTTTTTTTCTTATTTTAAATCATGAAAAAGATCATTATTTGACTTATCTACATAGTCATATCCACGCAAACCCACGCAAATCTATACAAACCCACGCAAACACCCGCAAACCCACGCAAACTCATGCAAACCTACGCAAACCCATGTATACTCATGCAAACAACAAACCACGAAGATGAAAGCACAAAACAAAAACAATTGTGATTTTCATTACCCTTTACCCGTCGTTTGTAAATAATACTGTCGTATCTCATCGACAAGATTTTTTTTCCATTCTACTCCGACTGGACAAATTTTATCATAGGTGTGCAGGAGACAGATGACAGAAAACTGGTCGATTGAAAATTTGATATTTTTTCCGGCGTTCCACGAATTTTATACCGTCCTCTTATTGATTTTTTTGCATCGAAACTGGGGGAACCGATCGTACATAAAACGCGATTAATTGATCTCGTTAATGTTCGCGAGCTCGGCGATATTGGCATTTGCGTTGCACATATTTATATTTTTTTCACAGAGAAACGCGCATTTGTCCCGTTTGTAACAGCCAGAGTCACAATTTGACTTAGGTGATACGATCAATAAGAACTAATAAAGATTTCATTGAAATACACACACACACGTCGAAACACGATTTAAAAAATTACTCGTCCTTAAATCGACGCTGTCGTTTTATTTTTATTTCCACGTGTGTTTGTTTTATTTTTTTACGGTGACTAACGTTTTTACAAATTTATTTTGATAGCTATAAGTGTATACGTTATAGACGGCTCTTCGAAAAGGCTCGTACAACTAATTGTGTTCCATGTGACTGAAATACAAAACGCGCCGGATAGCACGGCCAGCCAACAATGGGTGAGTCATCGAAGCAGCGCACGGCGCATAATTCATAAAGGCCAATTGGCTCGTTGCAATATATTTTTTTTCTTAAATATATATTTTTTCCTCTTCTCTCATTCTTATTGTCTCTTTCGCATTGTCACCACGCTCGTTGAGTAATCGAAAGGGGAAACGTCAAATCTCGTGACGTTTCGATAAGACGTTGTAAAGGGGTTTTATCACGAGTGAGCTTATCTTATCGAGAGGCATAAGCGACGCAGGTTAGTCTAAAACGTGAACAGTGCCAATTCGTAGAATTATTCGATGAAAGTGATCCGCGATTTCGACGAGAAAATACAAAATATTGATATTCTATTTAATTTTATTTGTCGGGTTCAATGAGCAAAGAATTTCTTCTATGCACTTCCCATTTTTTTTACAGAATCGCTTGATAATTATTTTTCACAATTATCATGCCTTACGGCCGTTGGAAATTGAACTGAAAGTAAAATAAAAATAAAATCGTGATATACAGCGTGAAAACGATTTCGAATATTTTATTCGTAATGATTTAATAAACCAAACGTTCCGGTAGAGTCATCAACCCGCATCTGTTTAGCTTCTTTCCTCTCGTCCCTTCAGGCCCCGTTCAACTGTACCGGACTAACGCTCAATCAATTACATAAGTTACGAGCGAACAGCGACGAATAATCAGACGTTGTGTGACTCATTTAAAAGCGAATGCGAGACACTAGTAAATTCGACACGTATGTATTATTGAAGCGACGTTAAGGAATGTTGGACAGGAAGTGGTAACGTGAAGTTTAGAGAGCGAGATCACCTGAAACACGAGACGAATCTTTTTGATTTTCCTCGAATCATCTTGCGTTTCATTCGTCGCTCGTTGTTAATTCTGGGTTTGTATTAATTCAATATATTATCGGTTCAATTTATCTTGACGTTGGTTATAACGCGAAGCTGGGGGATAATTTAAAACCGAGGGAAAATAAAAAAATTCGATATCGTTGTAAAAGTAGCGAATGATGGATGATTCAAGTACGACGTCGTTTCGAAACAGCTGTGCGAACGTTGCGTCACGTTAATTTAAAGTGCGACGAAAGTCGAGAGCCGGCATGAATTCCATCGATTTACCAATTCAACGAACAATTGTCACCAAATTGCACTCTTTTAAACGCAGTGGCATCAACGTAATTCAACGCAAGTATGTGAAAATATTGTCTACGGATAAACGTACTTCATTAATAACTCATCGAGTAAGTAATTAAGCAAGTAAAAGACAAAATAATTGTATTATACGATTAATTAGTCATTGCTAATTAATCGAGTACACTAATTAATTATTCGAATTAATCCAGTTCATTCCTTGATATCCAACGATTTTAATAATTTCACGTTGCATTTTACAAAAATAAAAAATTGCAACGTCTATGCACTAAAAAATGCAATAAAAATTACAAGCCTCGGACGTGGATGTTGTTTGGAATATTTGGAGCTCGAAAAAAAAATTCGAACATGATATACGTCTTCGGCAAAAATTAAATGCAATTAATGCATATGATTGTAAATGTGCAAGGTAAAATGCAGTGAAAAGTGCAGTACGGTAGTTGCCATAATGCTGTTCTGCTAGTACGTGGATAGTATGTCGAGGCAGTAAGAGCAGAAGAACGAGGGAGGCTGTGTCGTGATGAAAGAGAGAGGGGAAAAAACCTGTAGAGCGTTTAGGGTGGAGGAAGCGAGCAGATAGAGAGGCAGCACACGAGGCACGCCGCGCGCTGCAGTCGTGCCAAGGCAACGGAGCGGCGAGGTGTTTGATAACGTCGCGTAATACAAACTAATTTACTTTTCTTTGTTTTTTTTTCTTCTTTTTCGTATTAACCCATTACCACGGAATATTTAAACTATTGCGAATAAAGGAAAATACTTAAATAGTTTTTTTTTTAAACGCAGTATTATTTTTATCGTGGTGAAATTAAATCCAGGGAAGATAGGAGTGGTGGTTTTACACGTGCCAGTGCATAATACATAGAGAAAGGCGACTCGGCCTCGGAAATGCTTTGACATCGGTTCTTTATCTGCAATGAATATAAATAAAAGTGTTCCTTCGATACGCCGAGAATGCATTTGACGCTTGGATTTTATCGAATAATTTTCTCTTTTTAATATCTTTTTTATTTATTATATTGAAAAAAAAAACATTTTTTGTAATAAATTGCGTTTTAAAGAGAGCGTGGGCGTGAACGAATGTTTCCGAGTACATTTTTGTGCGGGGATAGCGACGATCGTAATGCCGGTGTGGTAGTGATGGCGGAGGCGATTTGTGACGGCGAGGCAGAGGGAACAACGATAGGCCGACGAGACCAGGTGGGTCCCTGACCCACGACGCGTCTCGACAGCCACGAAGAGAGGAAGAAAAGAACAGTCAGCTGGTCTCGTCATTTCGGTCTCGTTCTTCGACCACGAGTGACACCAGTGAGAAGAATATTTTCATGGATATCTTTACGAAAACTAAAATTGCCAGAACTCCGAAAAGAATTTTACAACAAAATTTTCGTTCTTCTGGAAAATTGGGTGAGTCGAATTTTTTTACCTGTTTCTCGTGCATCTTGCTTTAAACGCAATGTAAATTACAATTTTTTTGTAAATTTATATTAATATTGAAAGTTATTGTTATTGTTAAAACAAGATTTATTATTGTCGTTATTGCTATTGTTATTATTATTCGCCATCCTCCTCGTCGCGTGAGTTAGCCTCTGGACCAGCTATTTATTTTTGAACGAGCTGTCTGGATTGTTTTTTTTTTTGGCACGGCAACTGCGCATGAGTCTTAAAGTCGCGAATAACCGGTATCTGAATTATTCCCGGTTGTTCTTACTCGTTATTTTTCTAGTTGAAGATGTTTACTGATGTATAAAATTTATTACGTTTCACAATTATACTATTATCCAGCTTTAAATCATTATTATTTTAATAATATTAATGCGCATGATAATAATTGTAACGATAATGCAAATTATTATGAAAAAATTAGAATAATAATTATTTCAACGTCTCGTTGAATAATATTACCAAATTGTGTCGTACGTCGTACGAAGATTGAGCCGGGAGATCTGGTGAAAGTTTTCGTCACGATGAGCTACCTTTCAGTAAATTCTTTTGTCGTCGTCTCCCTCCTCTCGTTATTATTTGTCATTAACCGAAACTAGAAAAAAATAATTTGCACAATTTTTACAATTTATTTTCCTTCTGGATCGTCCAGTTTATCAAAAGAAACGAGGATTTTTCTCCAACAATGATTTTTTTTATCACGTATTATGTTAAACAAAAATATTCACAAGGTGATTTTGTTTTATCCCTGTAATCGTGACCCTGAGAGAAAATACTGTTTTTTATTTTTTTATTTATTTGTTTTTTTTTGGATAACGCTCGAATACAGCACAGCCAACGTTATCATTCTCGTTTCCAGGATAACCGTTAGAACACCGCGATACAGATAGTCGAGAGAGGATAGGTGTTTCACGATATTTTTTTTATTTTTATTTTTTCTTACTCGGTCTCCATGCCTCGTAGTCGACGAGCCCACGGAGTCACGGAGAAGTGATTCACACATACCGGCTTCGCATGGACCGGAGAACGCGACTCGCGGATTAATACGCGTCATTCCCTCGAGGCTACGTGAGCTTGCTTTGTGCTCTTCGAATATATGAGTCGTTCTGAGAAAAAAAAGAATCGTACGTTTCTTAAAAATATTGCAAAAAAAATCAATTTTTTTGTAATTAATTCCCAATAATTTGTTATTTTTTCGCGTAATGATCCGATCGTGTAGGAAATCGTTAAAAGATCGAAAGGAAAAAATCGCGAGTGAAAATATAATAAAATATTGATCGTATAAATGTTTACGAGCTCGGGATGAATTCAACGTTGAAAATACTCGGAGAAAGGAGAACGCGCAAAATGAAATAAAACGCGAGCCCGCGATAAACCGCAAGCCGGCTAAAAGAAAAACGCGATACTCGGCTCGAATCGTCGAGAGAAATAAATCGAGCGTGAAAGAAAAATCGAGTTTCGAGTATAAGAAGAAATAAAATGCTGACCCAGTGACTCGGTGCTAAAAAAAAAGAAGCAGTGTTCTCCTCAACGAAGAAAAGGAAAGGCGAATAAAGGGGACAAAAAGATGAGTTCATCCGATCCCCCTTGGCGATAAATCGCGAGTGACGAATCGTCGTAAGAAGGAAGAAACAAAAATAAAATTAAAAATAAAAATCTGACTGACTTTGATCAAAAGTGTTCGAGACGGTAAGAAATTTTAGAGATCGGTCGAATAATTTGAAAATTGCGATGGACGTAAAGCCGATACCGAAGCCTCGTTCGATAATCGGCGATCGGCCAGTACCAGCGCCTAGAACTCATCTCCAGCCACCGACATCACCAAAATCCGTTCCACCACCGCGTTCTCAATCACCGAGCTGCGATTCGTTAAAATCCTCGCAAAATAGTTTCGACGAGCCAAAATCTCTCAACTCGAGCGGTAGCAGCAGCGGGGAATCCAAGCAGAGCGTGAATTCCGAATTTTTCAAAAACCTCGGCACGAGCTCGCGTCAATTGAAGGACGAGATATCGGAAAAAATGACGGTCAAGGGAAAAGCGGTGATATCGAGCACGAGAAACGCGAGTATACGATTGGAAAAGTCGGTGAAAAATTTGTTAACGAGAAGATTGACGTCGTTGAACGTCGAGGAGAATCAAGATTGTCAGATCGATGGAAAATCGTCGAAGGAATCGCAAGAGGATCGTTGCGTATCGATGCCCGTGTGCAGTGATATATTTAGCACACTTTCGTTCTACAGTCCATTGGAGACGAATTTAAAGAGCGTTAAAAATGAGGAAGATTTGTCATCTAGCGCGCGATACAGTCCTCCACCTCCGGTCTATCCGCCGCCTCCGCTTCCCGACGAGTCGATATACGACGAATTGCAATCCGTAACGTCCGGCCACAGTTCGCGATACGACACGTTATCCTCGACGAGTATGTCCGAGGAACGAGCCTTCGAGCGCGATTTTCCCGACGTCGATGCATTCGATCTTCTGCATTTCGCGAACAATCGTCGTGAGAGCGATTCCGATCAAAGTCTAAATTTATCCGATTTGAACGTGACACCCGTTTGTCCAACCGGTGAAAATCCACAAAAGGTCGAGACTTCGAGCAGAAAATTATCGCGTTCGGACTCGTGGACGTTTTACGACGCGACCCCGAATAAAGTGAACGCTAACGAAACGTTGAACGACGAATTGGACCGAATATCAAGCGCCGAGGAGGAAAACGAGAGGGAAACACCGATTACCGAGAGAATTTCTTGCGCTTCGAATCTGAGTCAATTGTCGTTGCAAAATTCGTTGTACGAAAATTGGACACCTCGGAAGAGTGGACAATTTTTCGGGGATTCGAAGGACAACGAGGGAGTCGAGGGTGAACGAAAGCAAAGCAAATCATTGCTCTTCGAGTTCGATCCTTACGCGAAAACAGAGGATAATATTTATGGGAATTACGAGAATAATGATCTGATGCTCCTCGAGACTCTTCTTGCCACCAGCGAATCTCCGAGCAGCGCCGGAAGTATGGCGGATCTGAGAGAGGACGAAGAGGAGGAAGAACGCGACGACGAGGACAGCGAGAGAAAAGAAAAGGGTGAAAAGTCACCTGTTGCGATTCCGTTGTGGCCACCGCCACCTCCCAAGAGATACGACTCGTTGCCTAAGAACGAATACGACGAGGTCGAGATGGTCGAGACACTCGACAAATCATTGAGTTCCAAAAGTCCCGCTCTATTGCCCAAATTGGCTCATCTCGCGCGTAGAAAACAGCCCGCGGTCCCACCGCGAAAAACACCACCGAATCTACCGGAAAAGAGTAAAAAAGTTCCCGAAACATCGAAAAGTTCACCTAGTTGCGACGAAAGTGCTTCGAATACATCGAGTGGCGGGAAAGTCGAGGAGAAACGTACAAGTGTTATGCAAAGACTGAAAAAACTTGGTCACGATTCGACCGCTCACGTCAAACCGAATGTTATGAATTTTGTGAAAAATTCGAAATTATTATCGCGTAATCGTGATCAGGGTAACGAGGCACAGGCGAAGAAAATTGTTGCTGGTTGTGGGGGAATGAAGAGACCGGAATTTGAGGGACAATTGAATCCTGCTACTCATAGAGGGATCGTTTATAGATCGGGGGTTGGCATCGAGAGAGCCAAGGATTTGGTCATGAGGGCTGCTGTCTTGGCTGATCAAAAACTTTCTTTCTACACCGACAAGAGCATGGGCACTCTTAAGGAAGTTATCAACCTGGAGATGGTGCACAGCGTCCATCTTCTCCAGGACGTAAAGTAAGTATAGTAGTTTTTTTTTCGATAAAATAAAATTAAGGGTTTTTATGAATTTTTTTGTTAAATTTGTCTTTATTTTCTCAAATGTCACAATTTCGTCGACTGTGTAAATTTCTTTTTTAACTTTTCGACGTTTAGTCCGTCGTAAATTCTCTCGTTACGTGTACGTTCGTTGCTCGATGGTTATCGATCATTCTGCCAAGATGAACGATCGTACGAGTTCCTCGAAAATTCGTGGCACACGATCGATCAAAAATGTTATGCAATTCTTTCATTTTCTATTTTTTATCACGTAGCTGACTTTGTCACGTGAATACAAAAATCACTCTCGGAATTCCAAATCGTATATCGAGGTCATAAAATTCTTAATTCGTCGCTCGAATTTGTCAATCGGAAAATTTATCGTTATTTTGAATTATACGTTAAACCGTCGAATTACGAATATTATTTCGAACACGAGGAAATTCGATGACTTAAAAAATTGAAGCTTCGATATTTCCATATATTTCTAATTATCATTAATTCCTTAATTAATCTCTGTATCCGATTAATCGATATATCTTTTATGTATTGAATAATTAAAAAAGTTTTTAATTTATTTTCAGAACGGTTGACGGTGAAACGGTTCACTGTATAGCAGTGAGTGGCGAGGGTAGACCAGGAGTTCACGTTTTTTATGCGAAAGGAATAACTCAACGACGTATTTGGGCTCAAAGAATATTGGAAGCTCTCACACCGATATTTCCCATTAAATACACCGCCGAATTAACTCGTGTTGGCTGGGCATATCTCAAGGTATCGTAAAAACATTTTCATAATTTACGAATATTCCTTACGTGAAATATTTTCAACACTTTTTACTATTTATTTCACACCCAAAAACCCAGATTTTTCTATAATTGTCGTATCAAACAAATCGACGTGTGTAGTGAATATTGTCGAACAACGGTGTAAATATTAGTGCTGATATATATATATATAGGACGATATGCGCTCATTTCGCAATGCCAGCATTGCGATGCGTAAACGAGGTCGACGAGCCACGTACTTTGCGCGAGTGGCGATAAGATTTCTACTGAACTTGATCCGATCGTAGTTTTAATAATAATGCGTCTCATGTAACGCGAAACTTTCCAACAGTCTACTGAAACATAAAAACGGCATCGACTTATTTCTCTCAAACGTCGACGAAACGATGCAACGAGTCTTCAAAAAATGACTAAACCAAAAATAATTTTGACACGTTAATAAACCATGGAAAAATTTGTTTAAATCGTTTATCAGGAAGGTGTGACCGGTGCATGGTTTCCAGCCTGGCTCTTGCTTCAGCAGAGAACCCTCGTCTACACAAAGTCCCTGGAACTAGTCGAGTTCGAGCACGTGGATCTGCGAAAAGCTCGTTGCATTTGTAAGTTTGAATTTTCTTTCGTATTTTATAAATTTCTCGATATCGCTTGGTTCTCATGACCAACTTCTTTTCCTTTTCCTTCTCGTTCCGGTTACTTGAAACGGTCGACTGAAAATCACACTTGTCAGATTGTATTATCATTATTTTTTTGTTTTTATCATTGTCGTAACATGCTGGTGCCCGTATGCATTTTTATTACGACGAACGCTCGAATCCTTCGCCTTCCGCATCGACTATTTGATTCTTGAAATTTTTCGACTCGTCGACGTTAGATTCGCATCTGTACGGTGTTATAATCTTCTTTAATCGATACGATTTGTGAGATACGTCGGTGCGATAAAGTATCGCGCAATCGAGGAGTTATCGAAAATATATACATTTATATATTACCGTTGCCTCTCGTGAATCATCATCAAGCACAACGCGACGTAATGCAACTCCAACTGCTTACGGTCTCTCGAGAAATGATATAGCCAGCATGTGCCCGCAAGTTTCGCAATCCCTCGTAGCTTGCTATAATAAAACTGGAGAGCTTCGCAACGATAAAACTAATGCTTTGAGTTTCTGCGGGCGCATCTCTCTATCTCTTTTCTTCTCTCTGTTTCTCTCGAAGAATCGACTCCGTCTCCCTCATTCTTCTCTCATTGCCAGTACAAAAATGGAACGGTGATGAGTAAAATACACGTGGGAAATTCTTGGCTTTAGTATGAAATTGATAGTTTTACATGCATTGTATACGAAACGATTTTATTCTACGGTTTTATTCTCATGCTCCAAATTTTCTACATACTGAATTATTCGATTTATTGTATTATTATTTATATTATTATTATCATTGCCATAATTGTTGACATCCGGATGGAGAAGGAACTTTGCGAGTTTCTCCAAATGTTGAAAACATTATCGAGGGATTTCGTTTTCCTTCAGTTTAAAAAATGAAATATTGAAAATTGTTTGATATCGAAATAGTATTGAGGGAACAAGAGGGGCCATCCTCGACAGTCGGAAATGTGCCAGTGGTGGTCGTTGATGCTGGTGGAAGAGGTGCGATTCACGTTGCTGCTCCGGGAAAGAGAGAAGGCTCGGCCTGGCTTCACGCGTTGCACCAGGCGGCGACCAGCTGTGGTGCTGCACTCGATCAGCAACAGCTAACCCAGGAAAATGTCCCAGTCGTTCTGGACAAGTGCATGAACTTCATATACGCTCATGGTGAGTCGATAATATTATATCGCTCGAACCAAAAAAAAATCGTTTTTTTAAAGTAGTTTTCTCGCATTTTGTCACGACAACGTTTGATATTTCAAGATAAACTCTCGATTAGCAAATAATTACAGATGATCAAGAATTTAAAAAATAAGATAAAAAATGATTGAAAGTAATGTTTAAAAAATGGGGTGAAAAAATTCGCCACAAAAAAAAATATTTTTTTCCTGTCCATTGGTCGTCGAACGACGTTTACGGTTCGCTGACCCATCGGCGATCGGAATCGAAGAACAATGTCACTCGCGAAACGCGTAAACCGAAAGAGAAGAAAAAAATGTGCCCTCGACAAGAGAAAGATCGTTCGGATGGATCATGAACGCGTGGGAACGTTGGACACCTCCGGATCGCGAAACGTTCCAAACTAGAGAAAAAAGAAAAGTCTAACGTCACTCTAGAGACTCGCCGTCGTGAGAATAAAATCTTACGAGCAATTATAATATTAAAATTCTGAAAAATTACGTCGAAATTGATGCTAAGGCTGTTCGGTTCGCTCGGTATATACAACTGCGCATAAACATTAATATTTGCCGCGTTCCATTAACACCGGAACGACGAGAGTGCCTCGAGGGTTCTCTCGACCGTAGTCATCGTCCGTGTTTCCCGGAAATTCTCTCCAGCACGCGGGCGTGGCACCGTAAATGTAGCAAAAGTTTGAGCGAGGATTCCCTCGTACTCATCATGAATTACACCGCGTTATACGTAAGGTTAATTAATTAATTATCGCATATGCGCCGCTTGGGCAAACGCGTAAGATTAATTTCACGAGCGTGAGAGACAGGACTTTTGTTTTTCTCGTATCGAGCGTCTTGGTTAATTATCATCGTCGAACCTCTCGAACGAGCCTCGTCTCGATCGAGGCGTGAAAATGTTTTATTCCTCGGGCTGTTATCGGAACGTAGTAGGGTATGGTATGATTCAATCGTTCCGACAGATTACAAAAGTGGGTTACTGGAACTTAAATGCATCCGACGAACCCGCCGGTTCACTTGGTCCATCGCAGCCACCCAGATACTTTTATCGAAATAAAAATTCCAATCGAGAGACAAAAATATCACACGTTTATCTAAGACTTTACAGTTACCAAGATGGAAAATTTTCCAAGAATATTTAATCGTCGACGATAGAATCTATTCAGAAATTTGTTTACATCGATGTATTCGATCGATCGATATTTTTGGGATATTTGTAACGATTCGAGAGAAATTTATTTTTGTTACAGGAATAATGTCCGAGGGAATTTATCGACGTAGCGGTTCGAGCAGCGCTGTCGTCAGGCTTTTGGAGGCTTTTCGTCGAGACGCCTGGGCTACTCAGATAACGAGGGAATCTTACACGGAACACGACGTTGCCACTGTCCTCAGAAGATTTCTTCGGGATCTGCCTGCTCCTCTCTTGCCTTCCACTATACACGATCCGCTCTGTAGAGCGACAGGTACAAAAAAAAGACACGAAAAAGATGAATTTTTAAAATGAATTATTGCGATCTGGCAATAACGACGATGGCGATAATTATGATATTTAATTGGTGATAAATTGGTCAATGATATTTGACCACACGTGTTCGTCGATGGTGCAAAAATTCATCGATTTATCATCCGGAAACTCTAATGAGTAATTGAGAGGAAAAAACTAGATCTCTAATGCAATCGTTTTTTCGTATCGCTATAAATAGTTGCTTGTGTACTCTAACACGCTGTATTACTCTGTACCATATGTCTGTTTTCTCAGCAATCAAACTTAAAGACTTTCGAGACTCGATGCACGTTGACTTCCATCATGACGCTCGTGAACTCTCGTTCATTGAGGCACACGAGTCTCGGGAGATGTGCACGAAGTCGTTAAATAGATCCAGTTCTCGTTAACGAA